>OX463244.1:73973158-75223158 GCA_949820135.1 Sylvilagus floridanus | reverse complement strand
CCTCGATGCTGGTTCTATCAACCCAGGCCTGGTCTTGTCTCTCGTGCTCTTGCCTTCTTGGATTGAGTCCCACTAGTATGGCTCCATGAGAGCTAGCCAGGAAGGAGAAATGCAGCAGCATCCAGATAGTAGTACATCCAGATGCCCGGGTCAGAAGAGATTCTGGTTTTTGCCCCTCCAATCAGCATCTCTCTGTCATCTTCCTGAATGTGCATTTCCTATGAACTGCTGATAGTGATCATCTCTAGCTCCTCCTACTTCTGTTCAGCACCACTCACACTCCCAGTGGACAGTCTATAGCATAAACATGGGGTGGTGCTCAAAGGCTAGTACCATCTGGATCCATCTGGGATTTTTTTTTTTTCTGATGTAGGAAAATAAAATAGATAAGGACCCAGAACTCTGTGCAAGAATACAAAAGATATTTTCATAGATAATCCGAATCTCATAACTTAGGCTCTTCTTCAGTGAATCCTGATTAATGAGGATTTTTATTTAACAACTTTACTGAGAGAGACTAGCTATGTGAAACGTCTGTATCTCATTAGGGAGCAGTTTCAGCTGTGGATGCAAACAGCTGGGTGTTCAGCCATAAAGAAGGGTAGCTGATGTATTCAGCAATATTCTATTGCTCATTGATCTCATCCACAAGCTCTGGAGAGCCTGCATCAGACATTCTAAGCCCCAGCTCATGTTGGGCTCTGGAGGGGCTGCCCGGCTCTGTGCCTTTAACTGGGCTATATGTTTCAGTGGCCCTGTTATAGAGCCATGACTTGGTCACCCTAGCTCTTCCCTCTTTCCCTTCACCGGTCCTATAAGGCTCCCATGAATTCCATCATCTAGTATTCACTTCTGTAAATAATAGCTTTGGCTACAGTAAAGATAGAAAAGTAATAATGGCAAGCTAATCATAATTAAACTACAAAGAGATCTTTTTCAGGTTTGATAACTAGATTTTCCTAGTTTTCCAAGCTTAGTTGGAAAACATTCCATCTGTTTCTACATGGGTACTTTAACAAAATTTGTAGAAAATGAAATTAAGAGATATTTATTTTGGTGCAAAAATTTTTTATGTATATGCAGGATCTTCAAGGAGTTCATGAAGGGGCCGGCACTGTGGTGTACTAGGCTAAGCCGGCATCCCATACAGGTGCTGGTTCAAGTCCCAGCTGCTCCTCTTCCCATCCAGCTCTCTACTACAGCTTAGGAAAGCAGTAGAAAATGGCCCAAGTGCTTGGACTCTGCACCCAAGTGGGAGACCCAAAAGAAGCTCCAGGCTCCTGGCTCCTGGCTTTGGATGAGCTCAACTCCTGCTGTTACGGCCATTTGGGGAGTAAACCAGTGGATGGAAGACCTTTCTCTGTCTCTCTTTCACTCCGACTGTAACTCTACTTTTAAAATAAATAAATAAATCTTAAAAAAGAGAGTTCATGAAAAACATGGGTGCTCTGTAAAGATGATATAGCATAAGAAACAGCTGACTTTTACTGGGATGCTAGCAAACAGTGCCATAGACTGGGTGGCTAAACGCAATAGAAATGTATTTCTTGTAGTTCCACTTGCTGAGAAGTCCAAGATAAAGCACTGGAGGAATCCGTGTCTGGCGAGGGCCCACTTCCTAGTGTCTTCTCACTGTATCCTCACACGGATAATAAGATAAGGAAGCATGTGGGGTGTCTTAAATAAGGGCATGAATCCCATTCGTGACTGCTCCAATCTCATTAACTAACAACCTCCCAAAATCCCACCTTCAAATACCATCACACTTAGGATTAGGATTTCTTTTTTTTTTTTTTTAAAGACTTATATATTTATTTGAAAGTCAGAGTTACACAGAGAAAGGAGAGGCAGAGAGAGAGAGGGATGTCTTCCATCCGCTGGTTCACTCCCCAGATGCAGCAACAGTCGGAGCTGCGCCGATCTGAAGCCAGGAGCCAGGAGCTTCTTCCTGGTCTCCCACGTGAGTGCAGGGGCCCAAGCACCTGGGCCATCTTCTACTTCTTTCCCAGGCCATGGCAGAGAGCTGGATCGGAAGTGGAGCAGCTGGGTCTCGAACCAGCGACCATATGGGATGCCAGCGCTTCAGGCCAGGGCGTTAACCTGCTGTGCCACAGCACCGGCCCCAGGATTGGGATTTCAACATATGAATTTGAGGTTTGGGGGTGAGTGATAGACACAGACGTTCAGTTAAAAACAAAGCTCATGGAGTAATAACCCGGAAAGATGGTCTGGGTTGTATATTTTTATGTTGAGAAATTAACAGCTAATCGGCCGGCGCCGTGGCTTAACAGGCTAATCCTCCGCCTTGCGGCGCCGGCACACGGGGTTCTAGTCCCGGTCGGGGCACCAGATTCTGTCCCGGTTGCCCCTCTTCCAGGCCAGCCCTCTGCTGTGGCCCAGGAGTGCAGTGGAGGATGGCCCAGGTGCTTGGGCCCTGCACCCCATGGGAGACCAGGAGAAGCACCTGGCTCCTGGCTCCTGCCATCGGACGAGTGCGGTGCGCCGGCCGCAGCGCGCCGACCGCGGCGGCCATTGGAGGGTGAACCAACGGCAAAGGAAGACGTTTCTCTGTCTCTCTCTCTCACTGTCCACTCTGCCTGTAAAAAAAAAAAAAAAAAAAAAAAAAAAATTAACAGCTAAGTAATTTCTGTGTAGTTAATGGCCTCTCAGATTTGCCTATATTTAAAAAAAAAAAAAAACAACTATGTGCTTATGTGAGAGAGAGCAAGCGAGTGAGCGAGCACTCCTACCAAGTGTTTCACTCCACAAATGCCTGAAATGGCCAGAAGTGGGCTGGGCAAAAGCTGGGAGCTGGGAACTCAATCCAGGTCTCCACATGAGTGGCAGCAACTCAATTACTTGAGCCATCACCACTGCCTCACAGGATCCAAAATACCAGGAAGCTGGAGACAAGAGACAGAACTGGGTCTCAAACCCAGGTACTCACAGGTGGGATGTAGGCATTCCAACTGGAATCTTAACTGCTAGGCCAAACATCCACCCTATTTTTTTCTTATTCTTGAGTAAATTTGGAAATACGTTTATATGTACATATTTATTTTTTAGTATGGCTTTAGATTTATAGATCTATTGTGCAGATATACAGACTTTCTCAGACTTATCCCACCCACCTCCCCCCTTCTCAGTTCCCAAAGGATTTCCTTATTATTAACATCTTGCATTAGTGTGACACCTTTGTTAAAACTGATGAACCAATATTGATACATACATTAAGGTCACCGTTTGGCACAGTTGTTAAGATGCCACTTAGGGGCCAGCGCTGCGGCTCAATAGGCGCCGGCACACCGGGTTCTAGTCCTGGTCGGGGCACTGGATTCTGTCCCGGTTGCCCCTCTTCCAGGCCAGCCCTCTGCTGTGGCCCAGGAGTGCAGTGGAGGATGGCCCAAGTGTTTGGGCCCTGCACCCGTGTGGGAGACCAGGAGAAGCACCTGGCTCCTGCCTTTGCATCAGCGGGGTGCGCCACCTGCGGCAGCCATTGGAGGGTGAACCAACGGCAAAAGGAAGGCCTTTCTCTCTGTCTCTCTCTCTCACTGTCCACTCTCCCTGTCAAAAAAATAAAAATAAAATAAAATAAAAAGATGCCACTTGGGATACCTGCATCCTATACTGGAGCACCTGCTTTGAGTCCCAACTACTCTACTTGCAATCCAGTTTCCTATTAATGCACACTTGGAGAAATAGCAGATGATGTCTCAAGTACTTGTGGGTCCCTCTCACAGAAAGAAGACCAGGATTGAGTTGTGAGCCCCAAACTTCAGCCTGTCAGCTATTGTAGGCATTTAGGGGAGTGAATAAGCAGATGAAAGATCTGTGCTCTCTCTGTCCCTTCACCTTTCAAATAAAACGAAAAAAAATTATTAAATTCCTAGGTTCATTCGTTTTATGGATTAGATTTTTAAATTTTTTTTCATTTTCTTTGAAAGTTATACACACACACATACAGATAGGGACAGAAACAGATCACCCATCTTCTAGTTCACTCCCTATACAGCTGGAAAGCTGGAGTTGGACCAGGCCAAACCCAGGAGGCTGGAACTCAATCTGGGTCTCTCCCGTGAGTGGCAGGGACCCAACCACTTCAGCCATCACTTGCTGACTCTCAAGAGTGCACATCAGTAGAAAACTAGGTTGGAAGTATAGCCAGGAATGGAACCCAGAAACTCTGATATGGGACATGGTGTCCCAAGCAGCAGTTTAATGCACCAAGTGCCCTCCACTGTTCATATCTTTGGCCATTTGTAATTTTCCTCCTTGTTTTTTGAGTTTGAAGAATTCTTAGCTTATTCTGGGTATCTGTCCTTTATCAGACAGGTATGCTACAAATATCTTCTCACAGTTTATGACTTTTTTCCATAATTTTTAACAATGATTTTCTCAGACTTTTTTTTTTTCCATTTCAACCAAGCTCAACTTCTCAGGTCTTCCTCCACTTATCTTCTTGCCCCCAGGGAAGGTGCAAGATGATGAAAGCTGGAAAAAGGGAGAGGGAACTGTGCAGTATGACATTTCTTGTCCTCCAATCTATACTCACTGTACTGTTAATTAAAGGAATGGTCAACTCAACAAGACACCTGTGTGACAGCAGAATTCCGGGATATCTGCAGTATCCAATTTCTCTGGAGTTCAGAACAATATCCAAATCATTTGACATAAAGCTGCACAGATCACTTTATGAGCTACTCCTTGCCTGTCTGTTCAGTAACATCACTCATGCCAAGCTTTCCAAATATCTCATATACATACTTCTCCATTTACCTCACTACTTTTTACCCTCTTATTTGCTAGGGCAATCTTAATTATATTTTATTATCTTAATCACCTTCTCAGAGTCCAAATTACTTATATTAAATTATGTTACAAATTATTTCCACCCTGGGGCTGGTGCTGTGGAGAGTAGGCTAAGCTTCTGCCTGAGGTGCTAGCATCCAGTACGGACACTGCTTCGAGTCCTGGCTGCTCCTCTTCCGATCCTTTCGATCCAGCTCCCTGCTACAGCCTGGGAAAGCAGTGCTTGGGCCCCTGCACCCATGTGGGAGACCTGAAGCCTGGCTCCTGGCTTCAGATTGGCCCAGCTCCAGCCATTGTGGCCATTTGGGGAGTGAACCAGAGATGAAGACCTTTCTCTCTATCTCTCAAATAAATACATAAAATCTTAAAAAAAATATTTCCAGCCCTTCAGTGCTCTTTTAATAAATCTGTTTAATCTTAACCTGGCCACCACATCTTCATTCTTCATTATCCTGTTATTCAATGTAATTCTCATTGAATGACCAATCTGTTCTCATTCAAGAACACAAGGTAGGACTATAAGAACCACTAGACACTAGACAGGCTTCTAACTTTAAAATCTCTTCTCCTATAAGAAAGTTTCATTATTTTAAAACCAAAAGTCAATCATAAGGCTGAATATGGAAGCAGGTAAGTATGGAGAAAGATAAATTTTGTGTAGAGTAGTACTCAATAGGACTCTCGGGTGATTTATATTTCTTCTAAGAGAGATATTCATCTGCTGGGAACGTGAGAAATAAGTTTGGGTTGGGACTTGAGGAGGGTAGGGTGTTAAAGACTTGAATAATTTTTGTGGGAAATGGGACAGGAAGCTGAAGACACAGCAGCGATTTGGGAGTGTGATGAGGTTGCAGGGAAGTTGGAAACTGAATGTGAGGTGCTCATGATACTGCTGTCATTAATGACACTGACACTGCCTGATCCAAGTTTAGGGCTTTGCTGGGTGGATACAATGAGGCATGAGAATGTGACAGACTTATGAAGTGTTGCATTTATTTAAGGGGCTCTGCCCCTTAGTGTGTGACTTAGCACAGATTACTTTACCTTCTGAGGTCTTACTGCATCACATGTAAAATGGAGATAATCGTATTTACTTTATTGACTCAACAGATATTGAGTGCCCTACTCTATACTGTTCTGAGACCTGGAAATACAGCTGTCAAAAAAGTAAAAAATTCCTGCCTTCTTGAAACTAATAATCTGGAGAGCAGGAAAACAAGATTAAAAAATAAAATATATGTGGCTGGCGCCATGGCTCACTAGGCTAATCCTCCACCTTGCGGCGCCAGCACACCGGGTTCTAGTCCCGGGTGCCCCTCTCTACTGTGGCCCGGGAGTGCAGTGGAGGATGGCCCAAGTGCTTGGGCCCTGCACCCCATGAGAGACCAGAAGCACCTGGCTCCTGCCATCGGATCAGCACGGTGCACAGTGAGCCTGCTGTGGCGGCCATTGGAGGGTGAACCAACGGCAAAAGGAAGACCTTTCTCTCTGTCTCGCTCACTGTCCACTCTGCCTGTCAAAATTTTTTTTTTTTTTTACAGGCAGAGTGGACAGTGAGAGAGAGAGAGACAGAGAGAAAGGTCTTCCTTTTGCTGTTGGTTCACCCTCCAATGGCTGCTGTGGATGGCGCGCTGCGGCCGGCGCACTGCGCTTATCCGATGGCAGGAGCCAGGTGCTAGGTGCTTTTTCCTGGTCTCCCATGGGGTGCAGGGCCCAAGCACCTGGGCCATCCTCCACTGCACTCCCAGGCCACAGCAGAGAGCTGGCCTGGAAGAGGGGCAACCGGGACAGAATCCGGCGCCCCGACCGGGACTAGAACCCAGTGTGCCGGCGCCGCAAGGCGGAGGATTAGCCTGTTGAGCCACGGCGCCGGCCAAAAATTTTTTTAAAAAATTAAATATATGGTATGTTAGATGGCAGTGTGATTATGGAAATAGGAAAATAAGAGGTATAATGCATGCATTAAACTGCAATTTTAGGTGGGTGACCGGGAAATCCCTGACTGATCTGATGTTTGAATCCTAAAGGACAATGTAATCATTAGGACAAGGAAGCATGCCATGGGCTGTGTGCCTGGTATATAGTTAAGAGTCAATAAATTCGGGGCTGGTGCTGTGACATAGCAGGTTAAGGCCCTGGCCTGCAGCACTAGCACCCCATATGGGCACCGTTTTGTGTCCTGGCTGCTCCTCTTCCCATCCAGCTCTCTGCTATGGGCTGGGGAAGCAGTGGAAGATGGTCCAAATCCTTGGGCCCCTGCACCTGCGTGGGAGACCTGGAAGAAGCTCCTGGCTCCTGGCTTCAGACTGGCCCAGCCTTGGCCGTTGTGGCCATTTGAGGGGTGAACCAGCAAATGGAAGATCTCTCTGTCTCTCCTCTGTGACTCTGTCTTTCAAATAAATAAAATAAATCTTTTTTAAAAAGTCAATAAATTCAAACTGAGTGCCTGAAAAGATAGATCACTGAGAACTGTTCTTCCCATTTCCTTAGGGGTTTAAGGAGAGCACGCATGACTTCAGTGTCTTATTGGAGTTTCCCATTGACACCCATTTCAGGGTCTTGAGCCCTCAAATTTCAACCTTTGCTTAAGGCCCAGGTCAAGTGCCACTTCCTAGTATCCTCTATCTCACATATCCTTATAGGCATCGCTGATACTCTTTCTTATCAACGCCTGATTCTAGTCTGAGTTCTGACACAAAGTCGCTGTTTGCCTTTGTGCAATTAAGTCACTTCTCTTGTTCTCATTACTAAAATGAAAAGATCATACTAGACAAGGTTTTCAGATCTAACACTTCACGACTCTAAAAGCAAAATACCTACTCCCATTCCCTTCTCCTCGCAGCAATCCTAACGGCAGCTGGTGGCCCACAATCCAAAGCCTCAGCAGAAGACCAAACGATAGCCGATAGCCGGGTCAATCGCAGGCCATTGGGCGGAGAAAGAGCAGGAAAGTCGCTAATTCACCGCACACTGGAAACACCTGACCTTTCCCAGATCGCCCGCCCTCTCGGCATTTCCGGTCCTTCCCCAGATCTTCTTCCGGGGCACGTGATCGTGTCCGCTCCCGCCCCTCCTCCACTCTGTAGATTCCATTGGCTGTTTCTGGGAGGCAGCGGAGCTTTTTCTGAGGTGGATTGGTTTCCGTCCTTGTTGACGGGTTAGTTACAAACAAGGCGTGCCTGGTCTCCCTGGTAACGCTATGCCGATGGCCCTGATTGGTCGACCTTCTAATCCCATCTTCCGTCCCAGCTGCGAGTGGTTGAGTCCCTGGCGGGGCGCGGTGGTGGTAGGTGTCGCGCATGGGGATCCCTAGCTGACGTGGCTTGACTTGGGAGGGGGCAGCTGGAGCCGCCGGCAGCGGCCGCGTCCAGGTGAGTGAGGGACGCTCCCCACCTCCTCCTGTAACGGTCACTCCCCGCACTGGGGCCGTGGGAGCGACCGGAGCAGCCACACTCCAGCTCCCTCCCCGCCCCGCCTCTCCCGGATTCAGTCCGGGATCTGGCCCTTCACCCACCTTCCTTCACCCACCGGGCCTAGTTCTAGAAGCCCGCAAGCCTGGCCGCCCCCGGAAGGGCTTTGGGGTCGCCCTGCGCGACCCGGGGGCGGCTCCGCGCGGCCTGCCCCCTCCCCAGGATGTTTCTCCTCCGGGAGCGACGGGGAAAGGCGCCCAGGCCAGTCGTGTCCGCCCGGCCTTTTCCCCCGAGCGGCCTCCCAAGCCAGCCGCGGCTGATGTCGGAGAGAACCTGCCGGGCCCCTCGCGCCCTGGCGCTAAACAAACTTGGTGTCCGGAAAGGGAGGCGAGCCCCAAACAGATCAAAGGTCTGGAGGGTGTCGGTCACGGAGGCGCGGGCCTGTCCAGCGGTCCAGCTGATGACAATAGGTTATTGAAGAGCAGAGCGTGAGGATTCGTGTGATACCATCAACACGGACATGCCTTGGAAGCGGGCTGGCTGTTAGGGAACCTCGAGGAGAGTTCTGGCGGAGTGGAGCGTGTTTATTCAGCGTATCAGGAATGTGAATGGGCCGGAAGGGAATGAGGGGTATATTTGTCTGGCCTATTTAAGGAGCTCGGGCTGGCTGGTGGGAGAGGACAGTTTAAGAGTGGGACTGAGATATTTAAAATCACAAGCAAGTACTTTCACTTTTGGAGATGGCTGGAAGCGTTCCCACCACTTGACCTGCTTACAGTTCTGTGCAGGGTGGCAGGGGGGACTCCTACAGAAAGGCAGGAGGCTTTGGCAGAAGCACGGACTAGTCAGATTTAAATGGTCGGAAAGGTTATGAAAGGTCAAATCCAGGAGCCGTTCTGTTGGAAAAATAGCAAGATTTGGTCAGGGCAGATATACAGGAAAAAGTTGAAGAGAACTCAGAAGTTACAGACATTGCACACTGACTGCTTCACGGTTTTTATTTCTCAATCTTTTTTTTTTTTTTTAAGATTTATTTATTTTTTACTTGAGTTACACATAGAGGGGAGAGGCAGAGAGAGAGGTCTTCCATCCGAGGGTTCACTCCCCCAATTGGCTGCAACGGCTGGAACCGCGCCGATCCGAAGCCAGGTTCCAGGTGCTTCTTCCATG
This sequence comes from Sylvilagus floridanus, assembly GCA_949820135.1. Lineage (NCBI taxonomy): Eukaryota > Metazoa > Chordata > Mammalia > Lagomorpha > Leporidae > Sylvilagus > Sylvilagus floridanus. Next base: position 75,213,769 of record OX463244.1, on the reverse strand, counting down.
TCTCCCACGTGGGTGCAGGGGTCCAAGGACTTGGGCCATCTTCTACTGCTTTCCCAGGCCACAGCAGAGAGCCAGATCGGAAGTGGAGCAGGCGGGACTAGAACGCCCATATGGGATGCCAGCGCTTCAGGCCAAGGTGTTAACCCGCTGTACCACAGTGCGGGCACCTACTTCTAATTCTTTGATCATGGATTAATGCTTTCTTCTTTGTTGCATTAAGTTTGTTGATTATGTCAAATTTCTAAACATGTTTCACTGCAGACTCCTAATCAGGAAAACAGTTTTGAGCTTGCATCCACCACCACTATCCCCCACCGCCAAATACTGTGTATTTAATAGTGGATAATCTATGAATACCATTTACAGTGCTTATTGTAAAAAATATAAAATATAAACTTAAGAGAAATTTTAAAAATTTCTTGACCACACCATGGCGCATTCCCAACCCAGTTTGAAGGTTAAAGATGCTACCTCTTTTTTTCTCAAGGTTATTTCCATCTCTGAGGGCCTCCTAGCTTGGGGGACCTCCGTTCTGGGATGTAGCCCTTCCTAAAAATCTTTAGAAGATAATTATTTTATCTTCTGCTTGATTTTAAAGACCTCTGCTTCCCCTTTCTCCTTGGATTAATATATAAATTAAAAAGATGTTGATTTACCCTTGGTTGTAAAATAAATCATTCATTAACTTCTGCAGGCTAACTATGTGCAATAAATTATTTAGGACACATCTCAGCACTGATCATTACATTCCAGTCTGTTGTTAGGCACCCCTATGTAAAAGATTATTAGCATTTATAATACTCTATTTTAATTAAGCTATTTTAAAATCAGTTTTATATGTTTTAGTAAAAGGAAATTTAAAACAAAAGAATATCATGTAAAAAGAAAAACCTCTCCCCTAGCCACCTTCTTCATTTCCCTACTTTATAGACTTAAACACTGAATAATTTCTTGGTTCTCCTTAAGACATTTTCTGATCACAGTGAATCACATATATAATGTATACCAGCCCTTTCTCCCCACAAGTAGAATCATGCTATGCATGGGGATTGCTGCTTAATTGACCATTCCTAATCTGAAAACTCCAAATATCTGAAAATCTGAAACCTTTTACACATGAATGGGATACCACAAGTGAAAAATTCAACACTGTGAAACTTTGTTTCATGCACAAAATTATTAAATGCACTATAAAAATTACCTTTAGACCATGTAAAGTGTAAATGAGACATAATTTTATGTTTAGACTTGGGTCCCCTCCCCAAGATAGCTCCTTATGTATGTGCAACTGTTCCAGAATCTGAAAATATCTGAAATCTGAAATACTTCTGATCACAAGCATTTGGATAAGGGATATTTAACCTGTATTCAACATTTTTGGTATACACGAGTATAAGGCTACTTTGTTCTTTTAAATGGCCACACAGTATTCCCTGGTAGAAACATTTAAATGTATTTAGCTTGCCACTTAAATGGGCATTTGTAGATTTTCAACCATTAGCCAACAAAATACTGCTGTAGTGAGCATCTCTGTGTGTATGTGTGTGTGTGTGTGTGTACATACATACATGTATCTGTGTTCTTTTGGTATAAACAATATGGAATTATTTGTGCCATACCTCTATAAACCTTATTCCATTGTGGTCTAGGTACTGCTCAAAAAAAAAAGTACCTATTGAATTATTCACATAGAAGCTTCATTCCTATTTGCAGCCTGGGTAAAGAACATTGGGGTGATGAGATTACTCAGAAAATAGACTTTTGTGTACCTCCACCAGCCAGGAACCTCTATGTTAAGCTATGTTACTGGGTGAATTAGTTAACTTCCTTATACCTTAGTTTACTCACTTTAGGATCAAATATTGAAGTACTGCCCTCATGGGGTTGTTTTAAGAATAAAATAAGTTATAAGTATAAATAAGTTATAAGTAAAACAGTTGGAGCAGTGCTTCATGGTGGTGCCATGAATATAGCATAGCCACCATTTACTAATAAAACTTTTTTATGAAAATAGTGCAGCAGTTTGTACCATGAAAAATAGTTTTCTGTTTTCCAGTGGTAGAACTTGTATGGTACTACTGAATATGCTTTTTCCAACTATATAGTGCTACCTCCCTTTTAGCTCCTCAACCTGATTGAGAATCACTTTGAAAATTAAAGAATTGAGGAAAACTGAGGCTCAGTTATATATGCATGAAATAACTTTGAAGAGTAACCTCAGTGGAAATCTACTCATCCTCTTTGCTGTTGTTTCTTTGGGAAACTGTGAGTTAAATTCCAGAACAGGGGCAGGTGCTGTGGCGCAGCCTGGTTAACACCCTGGCCTGAGGCACCAGCATCCTGTATGGGCGCCAGTTCAAGTCCCAGCTGCTCCACTTCTGATCCAGCTCTCTGCTGTGGTCTGGAAGAGCAGTGGAGGATGGCCCGGGTCCTTGGGCCCCAATGCCGGTGTGGGAGACCCAGGGGAGGTTCCTGACTCCTGGCTTCGGATTGATGCAGCTCCGGCTGTTGCGGCCAGTTGAGGAGTGAACCAGTGGATGGAAGACCTCTCTGCATCTGCCTCTGCCTCTGCCTCTGCCTCTGCCTCTCCTCTCTCTGTGTAACTCTGACTTTCAAATAAATAAATAAATCTTAAAAAAAATTCCAGAACAAACAGAGCATGTGTATGGACACAAAGGCATTCACTCACTGTCTTCATTTATTTTACTTATTTTCTTATGCATTTTGTACTGTTGTACTGAGTTTTCTCTGGTTAAGGATATGCCTTATATTTATTTTTATAGTTTATAGCATATCACTCTGAACTAGGAAAGCATTCTATAGATAATTATTGCTAAATAGTGAAAGCTTTGAAAAGAATAACACTTTTATTTCACTCTAAGTGGTACATAAGCAAACAAGTGTCAAGGTCCTGTTGCAGGGTTTGTGGAAGGTGTGGCCAGTGTGGACTTCAGGGAATCGTTTTATTTGCCTGAGTGTTTTATAGAACTCTGGCCTTGGCATTAAGTTCCACATGTAATTTATTTTATTGATTTTTTTTTTTTTTATTTGAGAGGCAGATAGAGGAAAAACTCTCATCTGCTGGTTCACTTCTCTAATACCCACAATGGCAGTGGCTGGGCCACGGCCTGGGCCAGGAGCTGGGAACTCAACCCAGGTCTCCCACCTGACTGGCAGAAACCCAGTTAGTTACATGGGCTATCATTGACTTCTGCCTTCCAGGGTCTGCATTGGGAGGAAGCTAGGAGTCAGGAGCTGGAGCCAGGAAGTGAACTCAGGCTCCATGATGCTGCGCGTAGTAGTCTTAACCACTGGGCTAAATGCCTGCTCCTGTATATCATTCTTTTCTCTAGTTGCTCTTCACAATCCTCTTGCTTTATAAAACAACAGCAAGAACATTGTCCATCAGCCACATACATTTCCTTACATGAATTTATTACTGTAAATGTAATAATTTTCCCACTTACTAGTTTGCATATTGTATATATATTTGTCCATTTCTGTCAGTGAGCCTAATAAAGGAGGATATCCATCTTTGTTTAGCTTAAGCGTGGCTACTTAGTGGCTTGTATACCTCGTGTTTGAGGTACCAAAAGTACCAAACTGCCCAAGATACTCATATGTTTGCATTTCCAGATTATTCCTTTAATGTTAATAGCTATAGAATTCACTCTTGCATCACAGATCGTATTAGTGGACTTTAGAGTGATCTTCGTCAATCTTCATTTTAATATGAGGAAACTGACCCTCAAAAGGTAGAGTGATGGGGCTGGCACTGTGGCATAGTAGGTAAGGCTGCCTCCTACAGTGTCGGCATCCCATTTGGGCACTGGTCCAAAACCTGTCTGCTCCACTTCCATTCCAGCTCTCTGCTATGGCCTGGGAAAGCAGAAGATGATGGGCCAAGTCCATGGGCCCTTGCACCTGTGTGGGAGACCCAGAAGAAGCTCCTAGCTCCTGGCTCTGGATTGGCACAGCTTTGGCTGATGTGGCCAATTGGGGAGTGAACCAGCAGACGAAGACTCTCTCCACCCTCACCCCACCACCTCTGCCTTTCAAATAAATACATGATTTTTTTTTTTTTTTTTTTTTTTTTTTTAGGAAAATGGTAAGAGGGGCCGGCGCCGTGGTTCACTTGGTTAATCCTCCGCCTGCAGCACCAGCATCCCGTATGGGTATCGGGTTCTAGTCCCTGCTGCTCTTCCAGTCCAGCTCTCTACTGTGGTACAGGAGGGCAGTGGAGGATGGCCCAAGTGCCTGGGTCCCTGCACCCGCATGGGAGACCAGGAAGAAGCACCTGGCTCTTGGCTTCGGATAGGTGCAGTGCCATAGGGGCCATTTGGGGAGTGAACCAACGAAAGGAAGACCTTTCTCTTTGTCTCTCTCCCTCACTATATCTGTCAAATAAATAAATAAATAAAAGAAAATTAAAAAAAGATAGAGTGACTTACCCAATGTGATACAGCTTCTTTTTGAGCCAGGACTGGAAGCTCAGCTCCCTGGATTTCAGAGTGATGCTTTTTCCACTATGTTAACTTCTTTCCTCTCAGCTTGTTGAATCAGACTCCTTTTATTTCACCTGAAATGGTGAAAATAAAATAAAAATTTTCCCCAATTTTTATCTCATTTAGGTACTAGTGGTTCTTTACTATTCTTTTCTTTCTTAAAATATACATATTTAAATGGTTATATAGGAAAAGCAATCCATTTTCCATCTAAAGAGCTTTTAATCTTTTTCTGTTATTCAGTTAGCTGGGGGACCTTGAATTGGCCTAAGTACTCTACATGTCAGTTTTCCCCTCTATAAAAGGGGTTGCTTGTGACATTTACCTTCAGATTTTGTTAAGATTGAAGAGAACTGTACATGAAGTGTCTGGGAAACACACTTTGCAATTGAATATAGCACAGTAGTTATTGCCATTAATATCATTATTCTGTGTTCATGTGTGAATGTGGTCTTTATGTGCGATAATGTTTAGTAGTGTATTGGTCGAGACGGGGCCTCCTAGGGAGGATGAATCAGTCTCATCTGTGGGAGTGATACTGGGGAGAAAGGAAGATAATTATAGTTTGGGAAAATATTCAAGATTTTAGCTTTATATAAACAGAAAATGAAAAACTAGTGTTTTTGCAATAGAAATGACATAAGATTCGCTAGATTTGCTAATAGTTATATGCAAAAGATTTGGTGTAAGGCGCACTACCTTAGGTGGAAGTGTACACACTAACTTGTACATATGGGATAGTCTTATATTCTCTGAAGAGGGTATGGCTTTAAAATGGTTGAGAAACACTCACTCTGAAATTTTAGTACTTAGCTATTTAGTTCTAGAGGTAGTAGCAGTGGCAGCAGGCTCCAAGGTAGTTGAAGCAGAAGGCTTGGGTGCAAACAGCAGGGTCATGATCGGGATGGAGTTAGGAGTTGGTCAGGGAGTCTAAACTGGAAGTGATGGAAAGTGGACAGTGAGTTTGGTTAAGTCACAAAACCCCTTTATGAATGCCCCTGAAAGTAATTAGTTAATAACTTCTATTAAAAAAAAAAACTCATTGCAAAATTAAACACAGATACAGAAAACCATAGCAAAAACTCAGATTAGTTAGTCATTCTAGACACTTCCATGTGTTTATCACAGGCAAGACCCTTTCCTTCCAAGAATAATCACTTCCCATGGATTCTCTATAGTTTTATTACCAGAATGTGAATCATGCCTTTTTTTTTTTTTTTTAACTTGATGACTCTCATGTCTTTTCCTTATATTGTCTATGTTGAAGGACTTAGGCCATTTGACCTATGGTGTCCTACAGTCTGGGACTAGCACCTTCATTGGGCAGGTCAGCATGTTACTCTGTCTTCTGGATTTCCTACACTTAACAAGATAGGAGGCTTCATCAGCCTGAGAGTCTATCCCTTTGCAAGACTGAAGGTGGTAATATGTTCTTTTATTAAGAGGGTCATGTCTGGTTTTGGCTTTTTTTGTTACCAGCTGATAATGCCCAGTGTCTACGTCTATGAGTTCATTAGGAGTTGCAAAATACTAGAATAACATATTCTACTTCTACTGTTTCTTTTTAATTGGAATAATTTTATTTAAAATTTAATTTTGAAAATTGTTTTACTTATTTCTGTGAAAGGCAGAATGACAGAGAGCAAGTGAGCAACAGAAAGAGAAAAGTCTCTCTTCTGCTGATTCACTCTCCAGATGCCTACAATAGCAGGGGCTAAGCCAGGCTGAAGCCAGGAGCCTGGAACTCAATCTAGGTGTCCCACAAGGATGTCAGGGCCCCTGGCCCTCGAGCCATCACCTTTTGTGCATTAGCAGGAAGCCAGAATTGGGAATGGAGCTGGGGCTTGAACCTAGGGACTCTGGTATGGGATGTAGGAGTCCAAGCAGCATCTTAACTTCAGTAGCAGCATCTTAACTTCAGTGCCCCCATTTATTTATTTGAGTGGCAGAGAGAAAGACACACAGAGAGAGATCTTCTATCCACTTGTTCATTCCCCATGTGCATGCAATAACCAGGTTTGGGCTCTGCCGAAGTCAGGATCCTTGAACTTGGTCTGGGTCTCCCGGCCTGTGGGAGGGACCCAAGTACTTGAGCCACTATCTGCTGTCCCTCAGGATGCATTAGTAGGACACTAGAATCAGAAGCAGAGCTAAGACTTAAACCCAGGCATATCAGTACAAAATGTGATTGTCCTAAACTGAGTCTTATCTCTGTTCCAAACACCTGCACAATTAGTTGGAACAATTTTATAAGGAAATGCATCTTCTCATCTATTTGCTTCCTGAATGGTAAAATTCAAATAGAAAAGCAAGATGAATCCTTTTATTTATCTATTTTTCAATACATTTGGTTTAGATGGTGACTAGTTTATTGTGAACTCCTGGACTTAGATCTTTTGTGTATGAGGAGGGGTATAATTTTTTGCAATTCTTATTAATTCAGATTGTCCTTTTGGCTGATGAGAAGCTTTTCAGTTAGGCTTCTGGAACCTTTTTTTTTTTTTTTTTTAAAGATTTTATTTATTTGACAGGTAGAGTCACAGACAGAGAGAGACAGAGAGAAAGGTCTTCCTTTTCCGTTGGTTCACTCCCCAAATGGCTGCCACGGCCAAAACTATGCTCATCCAAAGTCAGGAGCCAGGTGCCTCCTCCTGGTCTCCCATGTGGGTGCAGGGCCCAAGCACTTGGGCCATCCTCCACTGCCTTCCCAGGCCACAGTAGAGAGCTGGACTGGAAGAGGAGCAGCCGGGACTAGAACCCGGCGGCCATATGGGATGCCGGGGCTGCAGGCAGCGGATTAACCAAGTAAGCCATGGAGCCAGCCCCTTCTGGAACCTTTTGACATGACTCTAGTAGCCTTTGATGTAAATTCATTGCAAGATGTTTTAGGCTCATTTTGTGCATGTTCTGCTTTAGAACTGGGATGAGTCATTTCATTAAGAAGTCCTTCTATTAATTTTTTTAATGGGAAGTGAAATTTCAGTACTTCAACCTCAACCTAGGCATTAGAGATACTCATTGCTTCTCAATTTCTCGTTGTTTTCTAAACTTTTTAATGGACAGAGGTAGGAAGATATGAAAATAAATATAAAATAAAAGATAAAATACCTTGTAAGTTAATATTGGTACTTCAATTTAAGGTCAGTGTGTATTTTTGGGTTCTGAATTTATTCTGTATTACATCTGAATCTTCCTTGTTCAGACTGAAAATATAGGCTAGAATTAGAACGCCCATGATTCATTTGCTAGAATTCCACTTTCAGTAGTCTTTGAATAAGGATGCTGCTCATACCACCACCACCACTTTGATTAATAACAGTTTTTAAAAGTTTTTATTTGCATTTGCTCTTGGCTTTCTCAACTTTTTTTTTTTTTAACATTTTTGCCCTGTATATTATCTGAGCATATACGCATTACATTCCATGTTCTCTCCCTCCAGTGTTAACTTAGTCTTTTCTTAGTCTTAGTTCCACTGTATATTTAATGCTCACCACCAGTTCTTACAATGTTTCTTTAGTTATTTTGGTTAAGTCAGGTTTTCTTCTATAATAGGTTGCTTAGGAGAAAATGTTTTTGATTTTTTTTTTCACTTATTCCTAACATTTCACCTGAGAAAAACATTACTATTGCAAAGTCTGATGATATGTAGTTTTAATTCTTTCTCTTGCCAGTCATATGATCTTGTGGCCTAAATCCTCAAGGATTTTTTTTTTAAGTTCAATTATTTTATTGGACTGCCTTATTGGTCATTTTGGGTTGATATTTTCAGGTATATAGAAAGCTTTTTCAATATATGGTTTCTTTTCCTCTCTTTTTAAAAATTTATATATTTATTTATTTGAAAGGCAGAGTTACACAGAGAAGGGGAGTCAGAGAGAGAGAGGTCTTCCATCTGCAGGTTCACTCCCCAGTTGGCTGCAATAGCTGGAGCTGTGCTGATCTGAAGCCAGGAGCCAGGAGCCAGGAGCTTCCTCTGGGTCTCCCATGAGGGTGCAGGGGCCCAAGGACTTGAGCCATCTTCTGCTTTCCCAGGCCATAGCAGAGAGCTAGATCAGAAGTGGAGCAGCCGGGACTTGAACTGGTGCCCATATGGGATGCCAGCACTGCAGGCGGTGGCTTTACTGGCTATGCTGCAACGCTGGCCCCCAATATATGGTTTCAAATATGGTTTCAAACTTTTTTTTTTTTCCCAGACAAGTATTCTTGGATAATGGTTTCTTCAAATTGTGCTGTTCCTTTGCTTCATTTTTCTTCTAAAGATCCTTTTGTCTCCATTGCTTATCTTCAGTGTCACTGCTCTTAAATCCTATTTAACTCTTTTAAATTATAAAATAAATTAGATTACTGTAGAAAATTTCCAAAGTTGGTACAGAATTCTGGTATACCCTTCATCCAACATTCCCTAATTTTAACATGTTACATTAGCAATGTAGAATATCAGAAACCAACATCAGTTAATAACTATTAAGTCCAGACTTTGTTCAAATTTGACCGATTTCTTCATTTTCTCAAAAGATTTATTTATTTGAAAGTCAGAATTATGAGGAAGGGGGGCGGGGAGGAGAGAGAGGGGTAGATCTTCCCTTGCTGGTTCACTCCCCAAATGGCCACAATAGTTAGTCTGGGTTAGGGGTAGGCCAGGCCAAAATCAGGAGCACAGAGCTTCTTCCAGGTCTCCCACGTGGGTTCAGGGGCCCAAGGACTTGGCCATGCTCTTCTGCTTTCCCAGGCACATTAGCAGGGAGCAGGATCGGAAGTGGAGCAGCCAGGGCTCAAACAGAGGTGCACATATGGAATGCTGGTGCTGCAGATGGTGGCTTAACCCATTGTGCCACAGTGCCGGCCCCAACCAGTTTCTTCAGTAATCTCCTTTTTCTGTTCCAGGATCCAGTCTTAAAGATGACATTGCTTTTAGTTCATTTCTTTTTCTTCCTTCTTTTTTTTCTTTGTTTAAATATTTATTTATTTTAAAGGCCGAGTTGTGCAGAGGGGAGAGAGAGAGAGAGAAAGAGAGGGAGATAGAGAGGATCAGTCTTCCATCCACTGGTTCACTCCCTAAATGGGTGCAACAGCTTCCTCTGAGTCTCTCACCCAGCTGCAGGGGCCCAAGGACTTGGTCCATCTTCTGCTTTCCCAGGCCATAGCAGAGAGCTGGATCAAAAGTGAAGCAGCTGGGACTCGAACCGGCATCCATATGGGATGCTGGCACTGCATTGGTGGATTTACTTACTATGCCACAGCACTGGCCCCTTTTTCTACTTTCTTAAAAAATTATGAGTCAGTGTTATGGCACAGCAGGTAAAGCCACGGCCTACGATGCCAGCATCCCATATGGGTGCTGGTTCATTGTCCATTTTATTATTTTTTAAAGATTTATTTATTTATTTGAAAGGCAGAATTATAGAGAGGCAGAGAGAGAGGGGTCTTCCATCTGCAGGTTCACTCCCAAATGGTTGCAATGGCCAGAGCTGTGCCGATACCAGAGCTGTACCGATCCGACGCGGGGAGCCAGAGCTTCTTCCAGGTCTTCCACACAGGTGCAGGGGCACAAGGAATTGGGCCATCTTCTACTGCTTTCTCAGCCCATAGCAGAGAGTTGGATTCGAAGTAGAGCAGCTGGAACTCTAACTGGCGCCCATATGGGATGCCGGCACCACAGGTGGCGGCTTTTACCTGCTACACCACAGCGCTGGCCCCACTTACTGTTTTAATTTCTTACTGTGCCTATCAAACCTTATCAAACATAAGCATGAGTATGTATATATAGGAAAAATTAGTGTACATAGGGTTTGGTGCTATCTTCAGCTTCAGGTATCCCCTGGGGGTCTTGAATATACACTGTGGATAAGGGAAACTTCCGAATGACTAGGAGAGGGAGTCATTTTTCAGCTGCTATCGTTTAACTGGCCTGGCACATTTGCCAGGAATGCCAGCTGATTCTTGTGGTCTCTTGGTGTCAGGTTTGTTGCACTCCTATGGTTTCCTTCTGTTTCTTCCCACGCAGACTCTAGTGACCCCAGAGCTTGTGGCTGTTGGTGGTTTGTCCATATCTGTATTTGGGGGTTTATAGAAACTTTAAATAATTTCTTTATAAAGATGATCCATAGTTATTTTGCTGTTTGCTTTTTTTTTTTTTAATGTGGGAATTGAGGAAGATGCAAAAAACCTATGCTGCTCTGCTACTACCATCTTCTCGGTTGGTTAGCTTGGTTTGATTTGTTTGTTCCCAGAGTGGCCTGAAGAATCGAAAGATAAAATGATTTTTTTTTTGATAAGTTAACTTCTTTTCTGATTTCCTCTGATAAGTGCTGATCTGTGCCTGCAGTAGAGTTCTTGATGATTGTATTCGTTTTCTTCATTAAACATTACCATAGAAAATAGAATCTCTAAAGTTGAGAGTTTGGAATCTGTGTACTAGTGAATTGTGGGTTTTTAAAAAACTGACTATAGTTGTATGTCTCAAAGCTTGAATGAGTGGTTAGATATGGTCCTGTGTACCTATCTAGGGCCCTGTGTTACCCTCCAAGTAGTTATATATGGTTGTATGCAAGCTCCTTGTGTTGCCTTCCCATGGGGTGGTTCTTTCTTTCCTGTCTCTGTGCTACTTGGGTTATCTAAGACAACATGTAGAAACAGGCTTCCCACCACTTCTTTCTTAAGAACCATGGCTGCCCTGGAAACTATAGCTAGGTCTAGTTTGATTTAAGTGCTTGTTTTGAACTCAAGTTCTTATTTCTTCCAGCTATGGGTTTTAAGTAATTTTTATTTGAGATTGACGGCAAGAGTGAGTGAGCAAGCAAATGAAAGCATGCCCCCATCCTCTGGTTAACTTCCTAAATGCCTGCAGCTGTCAAGGCTGGGCTAGGGTCAGAGATGGGATCTCAATCCAGGTGTCTCACTTAGGTGGCAGGGCCCCAATTATTTAACTACCACTGGCTGTCTCCTATGGTCTACATAGGCAGGAAGCTAGAATTTGGTGCTGGAGCAGAGCATCAAACCCAGGCACTCTGACGTGGGACACTGACACTGACATCTCAGTGGGCATCTCAACCTGTAGGCCAGAGGCCTGGCCCCTACTTTAAGGTTTTAAAGGCAGATAACTTTTATCACAAAACATAAAATTCAGTACAATCACTTAAACTAGCAGTGTGTACAGTCTGTTTTGACTGTTCCTATTAAAGCATTAATATGATTCTCACATTCATGGAGTTTATCTATTGACAGTTGACATCGATTTGAATATGTAACATACATAGTGGTTATAAAAGTGAATTAATTTTGGATTAATTTTAGATTTACATAAACCTTAGATTAGTATAAGGAGTTCTATACTCTTTCTAGCTTCACCTAATATTAACATTCCATAACCCTGGTAAATTTTTCAAAACTAAGAATGTTATTACAATGCCATTGGCTAATCTATAGACCTATAGTTAGCTTTCTTTTTTTTTTTTTTTTTAATATTTTTTGACAGGCAGAGTGGACAGTGAGAGAGAGAGAGACAAAGAGAAAGGTCTTCCTTTTGCCGTTGGTTCACCCTCCAATGGCACCGTGCTGATCTGAAGCCAGGAGCCAGGTGCTTTTCCTGGTCTCCCATGGGGTGCAGGGCCCAAGCACTTGGGCCATCCTCCATTGCCTTCCTGGGCCACAGCAGAGAGCTGGACTGGAAGAGGGGCAACCGGACTTAATCCAGCACCCCGGCCGGGACTAGAACCCGGTGGGCTGGCGCCACAGGCAGAGGATTAGCTTATTGAGCCGTGGCGCCGGCCAATATAGTTAGCTTTCAATCAGATATCACCATGTTTCCTACTAATTTATTTTTTCTATTTTGTGATCTAAGCCAAGATAATACTTAGCTTTTAATCATCGTGTTTTCTTGTCACCTGTGATCTGTGGCAGTTTCTTTGTTGTTGTTTTTCATTACTTTAACAATTTTTAATAGTATTGATCAGGTGTTTTCTAGAATGTACCTAATTTTGACTTTGCCTTATATTTTCCTTGTAATTAAACTGGGGTTGTGAGTATTAGAAAAAAATACATCACAAAGTTGTGTTCTCATCACATTATATTGGGGTTATGTGATATTACTATGACTTATCACTGATGATGTTGACCTTGATCTAAGTTGTGGTCATGACTGCTAGATCTGTCTACTTGTGATTATTACCTTTTCATATTCTGTTCTTTGGAAGTGTGACTAAGTCCAGCCTACATGCTCCATTTCCTGATAGGATAAGTATGGACATAAATTATTTGGAATTATTTGCAAGAAAATTTGTCTCTTTCCTACCATTTCTTTTATCTTAATAATTTATATCAATATGAACTAATGGGTATTTATTTTTAAAATTGGATTGTAATCCAATAATATTGTTATTTGTTTTGTGATTCAGATTATTCTGGCTTTGGCCATTGAAAGCTCCTTTAGGTTGTCCCGTGTCCCCGACTCCCTGGTCCCCATCTCCCCTGACCCCACACTTCCTTACTTCCTGGCACAACCAGGTGCTTTGTTTCATATTGTGTTTTCCTTCCCCCCAGATCTATAGTCAACCATTTTTCTACAGAGCCCTGATTCCTTCCATTGCAGACTGGATTTAGAAATCAAGATCTGGGTGCTGTATGTGTTCACTGCTCCTGAAGTGTTGCTGTTACTAGGAGTTTTCTGTGGACGCAACTAGGATATACATCTCTGTATGATAACCCATTATGTATAATGCATGATTATTTTATTTATGTGTCTATTTATGTATATTTTATATGAACCTGAGTTCATATTGATGTGTCAACCATAATCTAATACCATAGGGTTTATCCTGGCTGCCTTTCCTTGCTTATTTGCAACCGCTTTCACTGATAGTAACTAGGATTTCATTGATCTGTGATTTATTTCCTGAATTGTTGAACCTTGGTATATACATGAATTGGTTTCAGAATCGTTAACCCATATCACTGCAAGAAAGAAATTTACCTACTAGAATAGAGTATTTATGTCACTGCTTTTTATCTTCAGCCTGTAGTACCCTGTCAAAACACCATTTTCCACAGTTTCTTAGCTTCGCTTCATTATCCCCATCTCATTCATTGAGGTATGTCATGTATTTATTTACTTATTTTTTGAAGATTTATTTATTTGAAAGAGTTACACAGAGAGAGAAGGAGAAGCAGAGAGAGAGAGAGGTCTTCCGTCCACTAGTTCATTCCCCGATTGGCTGCAACAGCCAGAGCTGTGCTGATCTGAAGCCAGGAGCCAGGAGCTTCTTCTGGGTCTCCCACTCAGGGGCAGGGGCCCAAGTACTTGGGCCATCTTCTACTGCTTTCCCAGGCCACAGCAGAGAACCAGATTGGAAGTGGAGCAGCTGGGACTCAAGCTGGCACCCATATGGGACGCCAGTGCTGTAGGCGGCGGCTTTACCTGCTATGCCACAGCACCAGCCCCTGTCATGTATTTATAATAAGTTGGATTTGTTGGTCTGCCTTCCATCCCAGGAACTCCTAACATCCTAGTTGATTTTTTTTTAAATGTATATAATTAAGATTACTGATGTACAGTTCTGTGGGTTTTAGCAAATGTGTATGGTTGGGAATCTGCTACCCCAGGACCATAAAACACAATCCCATTACCTTAAAAATTCCTTTGTGTAGCATTTTTAGAGTCAACTGTACTCCTTCCCTTAAGCACCAAAGACTGTCTGTGTGAATTTATTGCTGCCCTTTTCCATAGTGTTATATTATTAGAATCATATAAAGTGTATATTTTTACATTTAACTTCTTCCACTTAGCGAAAGTCATTTTATCTGTGTTGTGTTATATTTTGTGACTCAATGGCTCATTCTTTTTTACTGCTGAGTAATATTCCATTGTTTGGATATACCACAGTTTGTTATGCATTCCCTTCTTGAAATATTTTTTTTTCACTTTTTGTGACTATGAGTAAACCTACTTTAAATATTTACTTAGAGGTTTCTGTGTGAATTTTTCATTTCAATTGTTTAAATAACTTAGTAATGAAATTCATACATGTATATTTAATTTTTAAAGAAATAGGGGCTGGCACTGTAGCATAGTGGGTAAAGCTGCCACCTACAGTGCCGGCATCCCATATGGATGCTGGTTCAAGTCCCGGCTGCTCTACTTCCAATCCAGCCCTCTGCTATGGCCTGGAAAAGCTGCAGAAGATGGCCTAAGTCCTTGGGCCCCTGCACCCACATGGGAGATCTGGAAGAAGCTCCTCCTTGCTCCTAGCTTCTAATCTGCCAAGCTCTGGCCCTTGCAGCCTTGTGGGCTGCCTCTGCCTCTGTAATTCTGCTTTTCAAATTAATAAATTAAAAAAAAAAAAAAGAAAAAAAAAGGCCTGTGCCGTGGCTCAATAGGCTAATCCTCCGCCTGCGGCACTGGCACACCGGGTTCTAGTCCCAGTTGGGGTGCCAGATTCTGTCCCGGTTGCTCCTCTTCCAGTCCAGCTCTCTGCTGTGGCCCGGGAGTGCAGTGGAGGATGGCCCAAGTGCTTGGGACCTGCACCCCATGGGAGACCAGGAGAAGCACCTGGCTCCTGCCTTCAGATCAGCGCAGTTTGCCCGTCCGCTGCGGCCATTGGAGGGTGAACCAACGGCAAAGGAAGACCTTTCTCTCTGTCTCTCTCTCTCACTGTCCATTCTGCCTGTCAAAAAAAAAGAGATACATTATTTGCAAATATGTTTTCCCAATCAGGTTTCTTTTTATTCTTTTAATATTGTCTTTATAGAACAAAATGTCTGCCCTAGCTTGGGGGTGGGCCAGGCCAAAGCTGGAGCCAGGACTGGAGCCAGGAGATTCCTCTGGGTCTTCTGCGTGAATGGCAGGGGCCTAAGCCTTGGGCCATCTTCCACTGCTTTCCCAGCCCATTAGCAGAGAACTGGATTAGAAGTAGAGCAGCCAGGGCACGAACCAGAGCCCATATGGGATGCTGGCATGGCATGAGGCGGCTTAACCTACTGTGCCACAATGCCAATTTCTAGACTTTCTATTTCTTGTCTTAGTTTTTAGTTTTCAGCATTCATATCATACATACATTTTATTATATCTATCTAAGTTCTCTTTTTTCCCCAGTACTATTATAAATGGTATTACATTAGTTTCAGATTCCATGTGTTCATTGCTTGTAGTAGGGAATGCAGTTCCTCTTTTGTGTTGACCTTGTGTCCTGTAGTCTCGCTAAACTCATCTGTTAGTTCTAGATTATGTAATACTTGTTTGTTTATTTGTTAAAGGAAAGTTTACATGGACATTCATGTTTTTTGTTAATTGAGACAGTTTTGTTTCTTTCTTTCTAGTCTGTATGCCTTTTATTTCCTTTGCTTGCCTGTTGTACTGGCTAAGCCTTCTAATATGAATAGAACTAGTAAGAGACAACATGTTTGTCTTTGATCTCATGATGAGCCTTTAAGTATAAAGTTGGCTATAGGAGTTTTATAGATTGCTTTACTACACTAAGGGAACTTCTATTCTTAGTTTGCTGAGAGTTTTTATTGTGCTTAGAAGTTGAAATTTGTCAAATGCTTTTTCTGAATCTATAGATGCAGTTTTTCTTATTCAGCCTACTAATATAATGAATTACCTTGATTGAATTTCATGTATTGACCCAGCCTTACATTTCTTGAACCCTCACTTGGGGGTTATTTTCATCTACCTGAAAGGCAGAATGAGGGCGAGAGAGATATTCATCTGCTGATTCACTCTCCAAATGCCCATGACACCAGGGCTGGATGAGTCTGAAGCCAGGAACCTGGAAGTCAGTCTGCCACGTGGGTTGTGGGGACCCTGATAATCGTACCATCACATGCTGCTTCCTGGGATGCCTTATCAGGAAGCTGGGTCAAAGGCAGAGGAGCTGGGACTTGCACTGACACTCTGATATGGGATGCACTGTCCCAAATGACCACTTAATCTATTGCACCAAAATGACCACCCCTGTTTTGGCTTTTTATATAGTGTAGGTTTTAATTAGCTAATATTTTCTTGAGTATGACTATGAGGAACATTGGTGTATAGTTTTCTTGAAATAAAGTATCAATTCAGTTTCATATTTAGATGTGTGTATGTGCATGCATACTTACATATATACATCTAATCCATATATTTTTAGATTCTCTATTTTTTCTTTTAAAGGCAGAGTTAGAGGGGGAGAGAGGTCTTCCAACTGCTAGTTCACTCCCCAAATTTGCACAATGATCAGTGCTGGGGGAGTCTGAAGCCAGGAGCCAAGGGCTTCTTCTGGTCTCCCACACGGGTGCAGGGGCCCAAGCACTTGGGGCCATTCTCCACTGCTTTCTTAGGCACGTTAACAAGGAGCTGGATCAGAAGTGGAGCAACTGAAACTCTAACTGGCACCCATTTTAGGCTATTGGCACTACAGATGGCAGCTTAACCTGCTACACCATAATACTGGCCATTCTCTCTTTAGTTTTGGTAGTTTGCATCTTTCAAGGAATTGGCTAATTTTATCTATACTACTAAATGTTGTTAGCATAGGGTAATTTGTGGTGTTTATCTTTTAATATAAGATCAATAGTGATGTCCCATCCTTCATTTATGATATAATTTATCTCCTATTTTTTGTGGTCAGACTGATTAGAACTTTATCAATTTATCGATCCTTTCAAAGCACTGGTTTTGCATTTCATTGATTTCCTCCATTTTTATATTTTCTTTTTTAAAAACTAATTTTTAAAAGATTTATGTATTCATTTATTTGATAGAGGGACAGAGAGAGGAACAGACAGTTAGAGGGGGGGATCTTCTATCACTGGTTCATTCTCCAGTTGGCCACAACAGCCAGGACTGGGCCAGGCTGAAGCTGGGAGGTTTGAACTCCACTGGAGTCTCCCACATATGTAGCAGTAACACAGTAGTTGAGCCATCATTTGCTGCCTCCCAGACAAATTAACAGGAAGCTGGAATGAAAGTGGAGGAGTCAGGACTCCACCCAGGTACTCTGATATGGGATATGGGGGTCTCAGTTGGTGGCCTAACAGAGCCATAGTGCCCACCAATATATTTTCAATTTTAATAATTTCTGCTCTAATCTTTGTATTCCTTTTTTTGTATACATTGGTTTTAATTTGTTCTTTGCTGATTCTCACAGAAGACACATAGGTTACTGACTTCTATCCTCTGTATTCTAGAATATGAATTTAATGTTATACATTTTGAATAATCATATTTAAATTTTAGCAGAACCTCATGGCTTATCAGGAAAAAACTTCCCAAAACAATGCGGTTTATGGAGCATATAAAAAAGTTCTCACTGGGGGCCGGCGTCGTGGCTCACTTGGTTAATCCTCCACCTGTGGCACTGGCATCCCATATGGGCACCGGGTTCTAGTCCCGGTTGCTCCTCTTCCAGTCCAGCTTTCTGCTGTGGCCCGGGAGTGCAGTGGAGGATGGCCCAAGTGCTTGGGCCCTGCACCCCATGGGAGACCAGGAAAAGCACCTAGCACCTGGCTTTGGATCGGCACAGTGCTGGCCATAGCGGCCATTTGAGGAGTGAACCAACGGAAGGAAGACCTTTCTCTCTGGAAGTCTCTCTATATATACTTTGTTTAGTATATATCACCTGCATGGTGTTCTTACAGGTGGTGTGGTTATCAAAATAGCATAAGCCCATGTCCATTTTATTGATTTTTTTTCTCATTTTATTTTTATACATTTTTTTCCCTGCAGAAATGCTGAGCCGATTATCAGGATTAGCAAATGTTGTTCTGCATGAATTGTCAGGAGATGACACTGATCAGAATCTGACAGCTCCTTTAGGCCCCGTGAGTAGCTCTGTGCTGGTCTAATCTGATAAGACATTGTTCTGTGTGCGTCTAAGGAAAAGAATTTAAGATAGAAGGGTGCGAGGTGAGGATTAGAGAAAGTACTGATACTTTATAAATGATTCTTCTCCTGTGTGTTGATAGCCTAAGAACTGTAGGCACTGGAACCAAGTCACGGTTGAGATTTGGAAGATCTTTTCTCGATTGTCCCCTTGGGCCTAGTGCCAGATTGTTCATTGTCCTCTTCTCCCTCCGGTGTTTGAGTATATTCCTATTGCATAGGAAAGGTTTAAATGACAAATGATTGGACTAGAGCACATTTTGAGATTGGGAATATTTGTTTCCTCTTGCAAATTCATCTACCACTCTTAAAATTTGTGTTATATTTTCTGAGGGCCACATGAGGATCCAAAAGAATTCCTTTAGTTTTGTGAAACGGCAAATGGTTATGCCTAGTGGCTAAGAGCATTTTATTCAACTACTCTCCTAATTTTAAGTATTGTACTCTTCCACTTAATAGTTTGTGATCTTTTGGTCCTCTTTATTTTATCTCTTTGGCAAAATTAGGATACTAAGACCTTAAATGAGATGATGTTTGTAAAATGCTCAACATTTATAAAATACATTGTAATGGCTAATAATAATGGTTATTACTGGATCGGAGTTGGAAAGATTCTTAAGTTAAAAATTATGAATGAAGCAAAAGATAAGATGGAATTGGAATGAAGGAAGTGCAGTTTGCAAGCTGATATTTGTCCCTGGCTCATTGGCAACTTTGTTCTGACTCCTAGGAATCGCCCCAGGACCCTGACATGGCATTGAGTAACAGCACACAGGAGGATGTCCTGGAGCGCCTGGCCTACGCAGAGCAGCTGGTGGCGGAGCTCAAAGAGCTCATTAGACAGAAGGACGTGCAGCTGCAGCAGAAAGATGAGGCTCTGCAGGTACTACTGTTTTTGCCCTTTGGTGCAGAGCCTTTGATTAAAGGTAGACGACCCCTTCACTTGGGTTTTTCTCTTCACTTAGATTACTAGGTAATTCCCTATAATTTATACTATGACGTGATATCTACTGAAAGTGACTTTTGTTTCGTGCTTGATAAATGCTGACTGTCCATTTATGTGTTAACCATCATTGTCCTGTGGCAGGAAGAAAGAAAAGCTGCTGACAACAAGATAAAAAAGCTGAAACTTCATGCGAAGGCCAAATTAACATCTCTGAATAAACACATAGAAGAAATGAAGGCCCAAGGAGGGAGCGGCCTGCCTGCAGAACCCCAGTCGGAGGAACAGCTCTCCAAGGTGTGGTGACTGGGTAGAATATTTCTTTTCCAAGTGGAAAAAACTTGCCTATATTCCTGTTGAGCTAGGGTCTTTTTAACTTCTTGATCTCCTTATTTAATGGAGTAGTAAGCCCTTGACTGTAATGTTAACTAAAAATGTTTTCTCCAGGCCTAGCACTGTGGCATAGCCAGTTAAGCTGCTGCCTGCAGTGCTGTCATCCCATATGGGTGCCAGTTGGAGTCCCAGCTGCTCCACTTCCAATCCAGCTCCCTGCTAATGTGCTTGGGAAAGCAGCAGAGGATGGCCCAAGTCCTTGGGTCCCTGCACCCACATGAAGATCAATTCTCTTTCTGTTTCTCCTTGTCTGTCTGTAACCATGCCTTTCAAATAAATGAAATGAAATTCTAAAAAAAAAAAAATGTTATCTCAAAAACTAAAAAGGAAAGGGAAGGCAAAAGGAAAGGAGAGAGGAGGGCGGGCAACAGTGGCAAAGAGGAAGGGATATCATTGTATTCTCAGAATTTTATCTGTCAGCTATATTAAATCCATTCTCTTTGTATTAGTATTACATTAACAAAAATATCATAAAAAAGTTTAAAAAGAAAAGAGGAGGTGTCAGTGCTGTAGCGTAGTAAGCTAAGCCCCCAGCTAAGGCACCAGCATCCCATATGGGCACTAGTTCATGTCACGGCTGCTCCTCTTCTGATTCAGCTCCCTGCTAATGGTCGGGGAAAGCAGTGGAACGTGGTCCAGGAGCTTGGGCCCCTGCATCCATGTGGGAGACCCAGATGAATATCCTGGCTCTTGGCTTTGGATCAACCCAGCTCTGTCCATTGTGGCCATTTGGGGAGTGAGCCAATGGATGGAAGATTTTTCTCTTTGACTCTCCATCTTTCTGTCTGTAATCCTACCTCTCAAATAAATAAAACTTAAAAAAAAATAGGCTAGAAGGACAGAGGATTAATGGGAATTATCTATATTTTTAGAAATATATCTATGAACTGCTGGAAATCTGTTCTCTTTATGTTAGTAAAAATAGATAAAAGAAAAAGTTTCTTCTTAGTATAGCAGATCTTTACTCAGTCATTTTGATGCTAAAATAAATTTAATACTAAATACAGTCCTTTTTTATTGAGCTTCTAGTCTACAGGCCACACAGGGAGAATCAATAACCTGTAGAAAACATGGACATTAAATGCCAGTTGGGACCTAGACTTTCAGAGACTTAAAAAGGATAACAGCAGGAGGCTTTTGGTTTAGCAGTTAAGATGCTGTTTAAGATGCCTGTGCCACACATCAGAATGCCTGGGTTCAGTTCCTGCCTCTAGTTCCTGATTCCAGCTTCCTGAAAATGCAGATCCTGGAGGCAGCAGTGGTGGCTCTAGTAATTCAATTGCTGCCACCCATGTGGGAGACCTGGGTTTATTTCCCGGCTCCTGGCTTTGGCCGGGTCCCAGCCATTACAAGCATTTGGGTAGTGAACCAGCAGGCAGCAGATTGCTCTCTCTGTCCCTTTCTCCATTTCTCTCTTTCTCTCTTCCTCTGAAATAAATAAATGGAAAAATTTAAAGTGGTGAGTGAGTGGCTGAGTAGTTAAACTCCTAGTTAGGAAGCCTTGGTTCAGTGTGCACCTCTGGTGCCTGACTCCAGCTTCCTGTGAATACAGACTCTGAGAGGCGGTAGGTGATAGCTTAAGTGACTACGTTCCTGGCCACCCACATGGGGGACCTGTGTTGACTTCTTGGCTCAAGGCTTTGGCTGTAGTCCAGCCCCAGCAACTGTGGAGTGAATGTAAGCTCTCAATCTCTCTTGCTTTCTCTCTCAAATAAATAAATAAAAACAAAAAATTTTTAAAGGTTAACAAGAAGAAACAAATATTGAAATGAGGCATTTAGAGAGGAGAGAGATCTTTTAGAGGATTTTATCATTGGATGGAAGATTAAACTAAAGGTCTGAAATCCTTTAATTCAATAACTTCATACAGAATATTCTGTGCCCTCATGTGACAATATGGATTAAAGTCACATGCATTACAGGCAGAATCAGCTAGATTACATTGGGCGCCCTATAAGGGAGGTGCACTAGGTTTATTACTGCTACTGTGAAAATAGTTTAAGTTTAGGATACAGAGATGAGTAAGGAAAGTATTACCTTTTGAGGATTAGACATTGTCCCAGTATTCATTTTTATTATTTCTCCTCCATGGTTAGATCCCAAATATTCACATTCGGCTGGCTATTTAAAGAACAAGACACAGTTTTGTGGTGAGTTTGGTACAGATTATATGGAGGCAAAGTTATCATAGGTTATACTATAATTATAGAGTTAGCTCTAGACTTCACCTCTAAAACAAATTTTTTAATTTTTTTTGATTTCGTGCTGCTTTACCCTTTGACCTACTAATATATATATATATATATATATATATTTTTTTTTTTTGACAGGCAGAGTGGACAGTGAGAGAGAGAGAGACAGGGAGAAAGGTCTTCCTTTGCCATTGGTTCACCCTCCAATGGCCGCCATGGCTGGCGTGCTGTGGCTGGCTCACCGCGCTGATCCAATGGCAGGAGCCAGGTGCTCATCCTGGTTTCCCATGGGGTGCAGGGCCCAAGTACTTGGGCCATCCTCCACTGCACTCCCGGGCCACAGCAGAGAGCTGGCCTGGAAGAGGAGCAACCGGAACAGAATCTGGCGCCCTGACTGGGACTAGAACCCGGTGTGCCAGCGCCACAAGGCGGAGGATTAGCCTAGTGAGCCTCGGCGCCGGCTGACCCACTAATATTTTTATCATGGTATTCTTAGTCCTTAGGAAACTAGTTTTTTTTAAAATAAACATCTTTTAATTACATTTTTTCACAAACTTTTTTTCTTTATGTTTTAAAGATTATTTATTTGAAAGGCAGAGTGACTGAGAGGGAGATAACTTACATCCTTTGATTTACTTCCCAAATGGCTGCAACAGGCAGGGCCTGCTGGGCTGAAGCAAGGATCCCAGAACTCTGTAACTCCATCTGCGTGCGTCTCCCACATGGGTGTAAGGGGCCCAAATACTCGGGCTGTCTTCTGCTGCTCTCTCAGGTGCAGTAGTAGGCAGCTGGATTGGAAGCTGTCCGAAGAGGCAGCTTAACCTTGCTGCATCACAGCTGTAGCCCTACAAGCAAGGTTTTTGTTTTTGTTTTTTAAGGATTTATTTATTTATTTGAAGGAGTTACACAGAGAGAGGAGAGGCAGAGAGAGAGAGAGAGAGAGGTCTTCCATCCACTGTTGGTTCAATCCCCAGTTGGCCGCAATGGCTGGAGCTATACCACTCCGAAGCCAGGAGCCAGAAGCTCCTTCTGGGTCTCCCACAACACGTGCAGGGGCCCAAGGATTTGGGCCATCTTCTACTGCTTTCCCAGGCCATAGCAGAGAGCTGGATCAGAAGTAGAGCAGCCAGGTCCTGAACCACAGGTGGTGGCCCTACCCACTACGCCACAGCACTGGCTCCCAGAAGCAAGATTTTAATGAATTATGAAGGCACAATGCTTGGGGTCACTAGTTATTTCCCTACCAACCTGTTAGTCTTTCCTTTTGGAGACTTATGTCCAGAGAACATTATTTTTCCTGAATTGATAATCTTATTTAATGTCTCAAAGCTTATCTTAGTTTTTTAGCTAACCTTTTTTCTAATTTTGAAAAATTTCTTTTTTTTTTTAATTGGAAAGGGAGAGACACAAGAAAGATCTTCTGTTTGCTGGTTCGCGCTCCCAAATGCCTGCCACAGCCAGGGCTGGGCCAGGTTGAAACCAGGAGTCTGGAACTCAATCTGGATCTCCCAGTTGGGTTGCAGCGACCAATATACTTGGGCCATCATCTGCTGCCTCCTTGGATATGCGTTAGCTGGAATCACATGAACCCTCAGGCACTCCTTAGAGATGTGACTGTCCCCCAAGTGGCATCTTAAATGCTGTGCCAGATGCCTACACTTCAGATTTTTCTGTTTTCTCAAATAATGTCAACATGATTCTTCTTTTCCTACATTTTGGTTTTTCTTTTGACTGTTCCTTCCCCCTGCCTGTGATAGTGATAACCTTTCTCTTCCTGTTTTGCTTTGTTCCTTCTAACATCCCTTCAACTATGTTGTTGGACTATTTAATTTGTCATTTTATATGCTGCTTTTTAATGTAACTTTTAGCCCTGAGACCTTAAACACATCAGTATTTTATAGCCTCATTCCCTTATTTCAAATGGTCAGTATCCTCAATATAGAACTATACACACACACACACACACACACACACACACACACTCAATACAGAACTAGGCATTCTATGGAAAATACAGTTGAAAGAAAAAATGATAGCAATTCTCTGAGGCTTGAAATCATTTTGCATTTTCAGTAAGCAAAACTAGGCTCCTGGTTTTGCCTGGCCCAGCCCTGGCCATTTTGTTCATTTGGGTAGTGAACCAGCAGATGGAACATTTCTCCCTATCTGTCTGTCTCTGCCTTTCAAATAAAATGAAAAAAAAAATTTAAAGAGTGAAAAAAATAAGCTATTGAAATATTTGTGTTTCCACTAACTGGCTCTTTTCTTTCCTCCCCCCCCCCCCAACTTTATATTTATTTTCATTTTATTTGAAAAGCAGAGAGATAGAATCAGAAATCTTTTTTCCCCCCCAAAGAATCCTTTTATTTAATGAGTACAAATTTCATAAATACAACCTTAGGAATATGGTGATTCTTCCCACCATACCCACCCTCCCGCCTCCACTCCTACCCCGCCTCCTCCTCTTCCTCCCATTCCCTGTCCCATTCTCCATTAAGATTCATTTTCGGTTAACTTTATACACAGAAGACCAACTCTGTACTCAGTAAAGATTTCAAAATTTACGCATATACACACACACACACACACACACACACACAAAACTGAGAACAAATTTTACAGTTAATTCTCATAATACAACTCATTGAAGACAGAGGTTCCTACATGGGGAGTTAGTGCACAGTGACTCCTGTTGTTTATTTAACTATGACGTCATTGATCACCTGAGGCTGTTGACATGAGCTGCCACAGCTATGGAAACCTTTTGAATTCACCATCTGTCAGTATTTAGACAAGGCCACAAGCAAAGTGGAAGTTCTCTCCTCCCTTCAGAGGAAAGTATATCCTCCTTCGATGGCCACTTCAGAATCAGAAATCTTCCATCCACTGGTTCACGACCCAAATGCCTGCGATGTCAAGGCTGGGCCCGGCTGAAGCCAGGAGCCTATAACTTGTTAGTTCAACTCTCCCACCTGGATGGCAGGGACCATGATCCCTCACCTGTGCCCCCAGGGTGCATATCGGCAGGCAACTAGATTGGAAGGGGAGCTGAGCTCGAACCCAGGCACTCTGATTTGGGATCCAGGCATCACAAGCAGTGTCCTAGCCTTTTCACTAAATTAGCTCTTTTCTGGTATTCTGTCCCTTACTCAGCAGCAGCTGTGATTTCCTGAACTCTGGCCTGGAGTCTTCAAGGCAGCCAGACTGTGGCTTTGCTGTTAAGCTTTATTCCTGCTTGGTGCTGACTGGTTTTGCCTTCAGACTGAAAGCTCTCAAAAATGGGAAACTCAGTGCCATTTCTTCCAAGTGTCAGCCTTCCAATATATTGCTGCTTTTGGTTTGTGTTCAGGTAGCTGTTCTCTGTATCATCTAGTTTATAGCTGTTACCTCAGGGAAGGTAGATCTGATGAGAACTACTTGGCTATACTGAAACCAGAAAACTGATTCCTTACTTGTCAGGTCAGCTGGCTTTTCTTATTCCCATCATGTTAGTAAAACTATAATGAAGTGATTGTAAAAGGGCAAGTTAGAGCAAAAGATCTAATTATTTTACCAATTGTAATTCCTTTCAATAAATGGCTGTATTTCTTGCATTTTCAGCATGATAAGAGTTCTACTGAGGAAGAGATGGAAATAGAACAGATAAAACAAAAACTCCAGGAGAAGGAGGAACTCGTGAGCAGTTTGCAAGCCCAGCTGACCCAGGCTAAGGCCGAGCAAGCTGCACAGGTAGGCGTGTAAGTTGCCTTATCAACATTAGGTTAACAGATCACTGAAGCCCAATTGCTTATTATATGACAAGTGCATTTTTCTTCCCTCTTTTGTTTCTGTATCGTGTTCAAGGATACAGTGGCTGAATTTCCAAGATTTTCATTCTTCTCCCTGCCTTTCACATTGGTCTATGCCAGCACCGTCCAGTAGTAATAGGTTTACTTGAGATAAACAAAACCTGCAAGCTTTGGTGTATCTGCACAATGGATATTACTTAGAAAAAAATTAAATAAACTAAACTTCAGTAGTGTGCCTTCATTTTAAGCTTAAAATTGTCCATACTTCTTTTTGAACTAAAAACAATTATTATAATTAAATTAATAATAAAATTTTATATTTCTACTTAATTATCAGTTGTAATTTATGTTGGTATCAGCTGTTATTCATGTGATCTGCATTAAGTACTCATGTTGCTTTCTACATGTTATGCATGTAGAAAAAAATCATTTGATGCCCTAAATAGCACTCTGGCCTCAGAATCAGCCCTTATGGCATTTGGATCTGTCTAAAAAGCCCATGAGAGTTTCTGAGGCACAGAAAGCCAAGACACTGTGGCAAAAAATGACCTAAGTGAAGGATCTCTGTGAGTGTTATCCTTGTGGAAAGAAGGGGCCATTGAAGAAGGAATTACCTTTCTCTGAAGGGAGAAGAGAACATCCACTTTGATTATGGCCCTGTCTAAATAAGGTTGGAGTTTGCAAACTCAAGAGGCTTTCATAGCCTTGGCAGCTCATGACAAGAGCCTCGGGTGATCACTGACATCATAAATAAGAATGTCAATTGTTAAATCAACAACAGGAGTCACTGTGCACTTGCTCCTCACGTAAGACCTCTGTCCTTAATGAGTTGTACTGTGAAAATTAATGGTAAAACTAGTCTTCAAACAGTACTTTATACTTTCTGTGTCTGTGTGGGTGCAAACTTTCAAAATCTTTACTTAGTATAGAGTGGGTCGTCTGTATATAAACAAAAGTGAATCTTAATGAAGAATGAGATGAGAGAGGGAGTAGGAGCTGGGATGGTTTGTGGGTGGGAGGAGGTTATGGGGGGGAAGAACCACTATAATCCAAAAGATGTACCTATGAAATTTATATATATTAAATAAAAGCTTTCTAAAAAAAAAAAAAAAAGAAAAAAATCATTTTAACTGAATCAACCCATTGGCACTGAACACTTGTTACTTGTGTAACACCTCATTGATAACCTTACCATGATGCAGTAGCTGAAATGAAATATAGTCAGACCAAAAGAAGTTATATTTGATGGAAAATAATTCATACTTCAGTTTTTAAATTTAATTAAATTTTCTAACATTAAGAAGCAAATATTTACTTTTGCATTAAGCACATTTCATTTCTTCTAGCCAAGTATGGCTAGTTAGGACTTAATTATTTAGCAAATGTGTAGACCTTTTCCTCCTCCTATCTCTGTCATTCCCATTCTGCTGAATTTTGACTTCAGTCCTAGCTGTTTCTTCTTAGTGCAGGTCTGTCTTAGAAGGGAGTCTGGATGAGTCAGTTTGGAGACTTCAGAGACTACATTACACTAGCTCTTTAAATCATCTCTGCTGTAGACCCCTTGCATTACCCTAGTCTTGGAGAATCAGGAAGCCCTTCTGCTGTTCTGGCATAGGCCAGCTGTGCACACCAGCAAAACTTATTAGCTGTTTTGCGGTTTTCCTGCAGGGCCACCAGATACCACTCTCTGCTGAGTTCCCTTTTTTTTAATAGAGATTCTAATGCCACGCAAGTCAGGTGACTTTTGGTGGTCTGTCCATATTAGCTGATGTTTTAGGGTTTGTTGACTGTCTCTAATTTTACTGTAAATATTATCCATGGATTTTTGTTTTTACTATCTAGTTTTGCTATTTGTTTCTATGTGAAGATTCAGAAAAATTGAAAACTTAGCTACTACTGCTTTTGTCTTCTGACAAATTTTGATAATTATTTTTGAGAAACTGTAGTCTATACATTTCCTTTTGTGATAAGTAGGAATTAAAAAGGAATATGATGAGTATTTATGGCAAAGGAGAAAGGCAGGTTAAATGATTAGACTGCTAATACTTAAGTAAATCTGTACTTTCTTTCCTCTGTGTCATCAGTTTGATAAGAATTCTACAGAGATGGAAGAACTGGTAATGATGAAGCAGCAGCTCCAGGAGAAGGAGGAATTCATCAGCACATTGCAGACCCAGCTCAGCCAGACACAGGCAGAGCAAGCTGCACAGGTAGGGCCAGAAGGTACCTCATAAACATTCAGATAAAGAATCATGAAGCACAGTATTATATGGCAAGTCAGTTCAGATAGTTACTTTTTAAAATATTAGTAGATGAAAGCATGGTAGCTAGAGTGTTAGAGTAGACATTAGAAGAGTGTAGTAGTAGAGCAATTAAAAATGTCAGAGATCAGTATGTCATTAGGAAGCACCAGAAAACCTCAAAAAGTGTTATTGCCTTGATAAACTTTACATAGCCTAAATGATATCTGTTTCTTACTTCTACAGGTCTAAAACCTCGATTTTAGTAGCAAACCGAGATTAACACTTTTAGGAATGGCCTCAGGCTGAGTTCAAAATGGACTGGTAGATAAACCAGAAGAAATACAAATAATTAAGTCCATTCTTTCCCTGAAATAAAATCCTTCTTTTAAAAAAAAATTATTTATTTATTTGAAAGGCAGAGTTACACAGAGAGTAGGAGAGACAGAGAGAGAGAAAGGGAGAGAGGTCTTCCATCTGCTGGTTCACTCCCCAATTGGCTACGCCGATCTGAAGCCAGGAGCCAGGAGCTTTTTCCGGGTCTCCCATGTGGGTGCCAGGGCCCAAGGACTTGGGCCATCTTCTATTGCTTCCCCAGGCCATAGCAGAGTGCTAGATCAGAGGTGGAGCAGCTGGGACTAGAACTAGTGCCCTGTGGGATGCCAGCACTACATGCTGCGGCTTTACCCACTATGCCACAGTGCTGGCCCCTAAAATCTTAATAGAAAGGTAAATTATTAGCAGAATATTATTTACTGAGCAGGTAATGAGAAAATAGTGTAAGCTATGTAATTTGATGTTAAATAGCACTGCTATGTACCTATCAGATGTTTACTTTATTAATTTGTCATAGTAGTGGTGCCTTTTGTCCATGGGTGGCTTCCTGCTATGTATACAGTTACAATTGTTTATCTGAAAAACTTAATTTTATCTATTAGCTTTTTCTTTTTTTTTTGACAGGCAGACTTAGGCAGTGAGGGAGAGACAGAGAAAAAGGTCTTCCTTCCGTTGGCTCACCCCCGAAATGGCTGCCACAGCTGGCACGCTGCGCCGATCCAAAGCCAGGAACCAGGTGCTTCCTCCTGGTCTCCCATGCGGATGCAGGGCCCAAGCACTTGGGCCATCCTCCACTGCCTTCCTGGGCCACACCAGAGAGCTAGACTGGAAGAGGAGCAACCGGGACAGAACCGGTACCCCAACCGGGACTAGAACCCGGGGTACCAATGCCACAGGTTGAAGATTAGCCTAGTGAGCTGCAGCGCCGGCCTTTACCTATTAGCTTTTAGTATGTCCTTTCACATACAAATACTGAATACATTGTAGGATGTAATAATACAAAAATGTTTTTACCTATGAGTTGCTTAGAATATGGAAAGCCAAGATATGTACATCTTAATGAATTCATTGTAATACAAGGCATCCCAAATGAATGCCAAAAAAAGCAGAAAACCAACAAAGCTTTAAAAAAAAAGATTTATTTGTTTATTTATTCAATTGCTAGTCAGAGTGACAGAGAGAGAGAGAGACACAGAGAGAAATAGATCTTCCATCTGTTGGTTCACTAATGAAATGGCCACAACAGCCAGGGCTAGTCCAGGCTGAAGCTAGGAGTCAAGATCTCCATCCGCTTCTTCCTTGTGGCTGGCAGAGACCCAAGTACTTGGGCCATCAATGCTTTCCCAGGCATATTAGCAGGGAGCTGGATTGGGAAATGGAAAAGCTGGGACTTGAACTGACACCCGTGTGGGATGCCAGTGTTAAAATGGGTGCTTAACCCACTGCGCCACAATACCTGTCACCTAACAAAGTATTTTGAGATGAAAGAGGTTACTGTGAATGCTACAGTCAAGGCAAGTTGCATGGAAAATTTGAGAAAAACTATGATGCATACATATTCTAGACACACTGGGCGAGGTATTCCAGTTAATGTGAGAGGGTGTGAAGAGAGTCTCAGAAACCGAGTATGGTATAGCTACAGGAAAGGATGTTAGATTGTTCAGCTAACAAAAGTCTCATGTGCTTGCATGGTTGAAACACAGGATTCCAAATTCATAGTGAGGTCAGAATTCAGCTAATCAAGGAGAGCCAAGATCAGTTCAAGGTGTCACAAACTGAGAAATCAGTAGTGAAGACCAATGCAAAATGTGCAGACTGACACCTGGTCAGCCTGCTCAGCCTGCTCAGCCATGGTTCTTACTGAAGTGAATAAGCAGGCACACACAATGTCAAAATAAAACCAGTGAAACAGAACAGCTCATTTATTTCCATTTCTTTCAGTTAAAAGCCATTTACAAATGAGTATGATTAGATGCCTAGAAATAATAGCCGCTGAAAATAGCTATCTAAAAAGGTGTGTTTGGAAGCACACCAAGTTCTTCATAGAAGGAATCCTTTGAAAATAAAACTAGATAGATAGATTTGTATTTCCAGTCTAGAGAATCATGAATAAAAATTAGGTTCATTGGCATTTCATTTATATGATGTGAAAATTTCATTAGAAGTTTTTGAGTGTGCACGTTATATTAAAAGAAATTTCTAGGGTTTAACAGAGCTCTAACTTGTCTGCTTAATATTCTTGGCTTTTGGGGACTTTAAA
The DNA here is from genome assembly GCA_949820135.1 of Sylvilagus floridanus. Classification (NCBI taxonomy): domain Eukaryota; kingdom Metazoa; phylum Chordata; class Mammalia; order Lagomorpha; family Leporidae; genus Sylvilagus; species Sylvilagus floridanus. The sequence continues at coordinate 75,183,257 of OX463244.1, read as the reverse complement.
AAATTCAATATTTATATATTTAAAGCATCTTAGTAACCATGAAAGTATGTTTTTTAATTAAAATTTGTATTTAGAATAACTTCTAAATTTGATAGTAGGCTTGCTTTCAACAATTGAAAGTTTCTGTCAGGCCTAGTCCCCTTCCAACATTCTCATCCTTGACTTTCAAAATTTTGCAAAGCTGCTGTCTATCCATGCTTAGTGTCTATCTTTGAAAGTAGTCTATGAGTTTTGTTTGTGCACTATTCGGGGAGTGTAACTTGTATAGTTTCTCTGGTATGTGTCTTCAGTTGAGTTCCATGCAGCAGGTGGTCCGAGAGAAAGATGCGCGCTTTGAGACACAAGTTCGTCTGCATGAGGATGAGCTGCTTCAGTTAGTAACCCAGGCAGATGTGGAAACAGAGATGCAGCAGGTGTGTTGCTACCACGTAGCAGAGTGACGCTACTTTCAGTGTACATTTAGTGAAATCATCACAGCCACTTTCAAGCCACTGCCCTTCCCCACTGCTCCTCACTTGGTCCCGGTGTGCTCCTCACTTGGTCCCGGTGTGCTCCTCGTGGCTTTTTTTTTTTTTGGGTGTCCTTGTCTTTTGCTGCATATTAGTTCTTTATTTTTCTTATCCTTGCCTTGCCTATCATCCCTCTAATCAAATTGTTGGTACTCAGAATCTTCTTTCATCTCATCTAACTACATTTGTGGCAAATGTAGTTAGAAATTGATTTCCCTTTAGTTTACTGACTGCAGCAACCTTCATGCATCAAAAACCTGAGCCATTGCTTCAAATCAATGAAGTCAGTTTTAAACCTCCAAAAAAATCAAAGGTGAATTGGAGTAATTTTTAAGCCGCAAGCTCTTATGTTAATTTTTTTTTTTTTAGAAAATCCATTGAGTGGATTTTGAAAATGGCTTCATTGTATTTGAGCTCATTATCTACTAACTCCAAGGTATTTGTTTTTGTTTAATGTATAGTGCAGTGCAGTACTTAAAGGCTCTCCAAACGTACTTAATGTTTGATCTGCTTAATTGTTTTAGAGTGAAAACTTCTTCTAAGTTTTAAGCAATCCTTCAGAATGCACCATTAAGTAAAGTTTCAAAATAAGTCATCACTTTAAGTAGCATATTAATTGTATATGTGTATCATTGATTTATTTATTCAACAAGTGTTTTTCAAGTGCCTGCCCTGTGCATGAAACTAGGAGAAGAGAGTGGTTCTAGCCTGCAGAGAATGTTCTCTTTGGTGGATAAGATAGACATGTACCTATATCATTAGGTACAGGACATTATCTGCTCATTTTGAAAGCCAATCTGTTGTTCTTCTCGAGTTATTAGAAAGGTTCCCTAATTCAGAGGCTTGCCTGTGTCTGAGTTTGGTTGTTGTCAATGCTGTGGAGAAGACGTCTTTGGAGATTCTTTGCTGCTGCTAGATGCGGAGCATGGCATGCTGATGTCTCATTCTTTTATCTGCCACCTTCCATATCTCAAAATTTAAGTGTAGAAATCTACATGGCATTTGGAAAGGTAAGTATATAATAGTATTCATTTGTTAGTACATTTTGTCCAAAACTTTTTATTTATTTATTGTCTCAGAAATTGAGAGTGCTGCAGAGAAAGCTTGAAGAACATGAGGAAGCCCTGTTGGGCCGGGCTCAGGTCGTGGACCTGCTGCAGCAGGAGCTGTCGGCTGCCGAACAGAAAAACGAGGTACTGCTTTCCTGGAGAGTGTTCATTTCCACTTTAGTTTGCCAGGCAACACAACATAAGCCTTTTGAGAATGGAAGCCATTTATTCATTCTTCCCACAAATACCCTGTGCTTAAGTGGTGGTGATACAGTGATGAGCAAAACGAACATAGCTGTTTTCCTCAGGGAACTTATAAATTTCACATTGTTATTGTTGCTCTTTCCCTTCGACGTTTTAGATCTAGGGTCCTGCTTTCTCTAGAACATTGTATTTTCTTCCACTAAGTCTCTTTCTCATCATTTTACTCCTCTGTCTTCAGTGGCTCTTGTGCCTTAGGTAACATTCCTTCTCTGCCTATTTTTGTCATTTGACTTTCTGGTGGATTGAAATGATCCCATTATGCAATATTTCCTTGAATCTCAAAGTAATCAGGATGCTCATGTTCTAAAATGGCGCGTTCCCTGGCATTAGTCTTCCTGTCGTCCCTGATCTCCATTCTGATTGATGTCTGTGATCTTTCCACTTTATTCCTACAGTGTCTTCTTCCTTGAGTCTGATTGCTTGAGTATTCTTCCTTGGTCTCCTTCCTTTCCCCGTCCTGATTGGACCCGGGTTGACCATCTGGACTACTCTTTCACCATTCCTAAGATTCCCTGTGTCCCTGTCCTCTGACGTGCAGGTGGCCAAATCTTAAGGTGCACTTTGTGCAGTAGTCCACATTCTCTTCCTGCTCTTCGGAAAGCTGCATGCTGCTGGAGAAAGTCGCCTGTCTCCTGTCTTCTTAATTTTCAATTCACCATCTTGAGAAAGGCTTTCTCTGTAGCACAGAGCATTCCCGTTTCTACCATCCTAACAAAACCTGAACCCGACCCCAAGGCCATTCTCTGTCTGTCATCAGATAGTCAGGTTCACAAGGTCCACATCTTAGTTGTGTCACTCACTAGATAGGTACCACATGTATAGTAACTTCTTTGTGACTTTGGTGAATTACATATTAGTTTATAGTAGTATAAATCTTCACAACACAAGCCTATGCAGCGATTCCCAATTCACAGAAGAAACTCAGATATAGAGAACTCATGCATCCCCAAGTTGGTGGATAGACAACAGATTATTTTTCTTCAGTAAAATATGGTTAATAGTATTTTTTATCATGGGCATGTCGTAAGATTAAACTAAATAATGTATAAAAGTACTTAGTACCAATGTATGGCACATAGTAGCAGCACAGTGTGATAACTAAAGTTACTGTGACTATGAGAATCATTCTAAATCCAAATGAAGCATTTCTGGATTGTCAAGTCTAATACTTTACTTGACCTTTCTATAGTATTTAGTTGCTGATAATCACTCATTGAAGCTTTCCATTTTTTGACTATTAGAATATTATATTCTCTTAGTTCTCTTCCTACTACAACTCTAGGACATTTTTTTTTGTTTGTTTTTACTAACTTAATAAGGACTACTTCTCCTGCCCCTTAAACAGTGTTTCCCAGTGTACTGGCTCAGTATTATCAATGTGCACATCCTTTTCTCATCCTCTCTTGTGGTAGATGTGAGACTCCATCACTATGGCCACTACCGGCTCCCAAATACTGTGTGTGTGTGTATACACACACACAGTTCTCTGCTGATATGTGCATTTCCTACAAGCACTTGAACTCAATAAGTCAAAAACAATACTCATCTTCCCTCTTTAATACTTATTTTCCAAAAAGCTATTTGTATTGTATTTTTCTCTCTGTGTTAGTGCACCATTCACTTGAATAAAACATATTAGGCTTTCTTGTTTCCTCCATGTTTTTTTAACACCTAAAATTAATTAAATTTCAAGGTCTGCTTGATATTACTTCTTGAACTTTTTTTGAGTCTGTCTTCTTCTCTTCATCAGTATGATCAGTATGCTCAGGAACATCTTCACCTAAAGAGTACTTTCTGATGGCCCAGCTCCTTGGGCCCCTGCACCTGCATGGGAGACCCAGAAGAAGCTCCAGGCTCCTGGCTTCAGATCAGCCTAGTTCTGGCCATTGCAGCCATTTGGGGAGTGAACCAGTGGGTGGAAGATCTCTCTCTGTCTCTCTGCCTCTCTGCAACTCTGCCTTTTGAAAGAATAAATAAACCTTAAAAAAAAAAAAAAAAAAAAGGAGTGCTTCCTGATAAGCTTTTCTATGTCTCTGTTTTCCTGCCCTGCCCTACAGTATATCCCCTATATGGCAATAAGGGGGATGTATCCAGAAGTCAGTTCTAACTGTGGCTTAAAAGAGCAAAGTCCAAGTTCCCTAACTGTATTGTGCATAAAGATCCTTAGGATTTGGCTTATGCTTACTTTTCCAACCTAATGTCTTACCTTGCCTTGCTAGAGCTTTGCCTACTGACAACTCCAAACTACCTTGATGGCTGTGGTTTTTTTCTTACATCTGTGTTTTTCTAGGCCTGTTCGCTGTCTCAAGTACTCTTTTTAATTCCTGTTTGCCTGGCTCATTCTTGATTATTTAAATCTTAGCTGATTCTCTTTGAGAAGCTGACCTAACCCGTCCTTCTTGGTTCAGACTTACCTATTTCAGGTTGCCTAAACTCTGAGTTCTTTGAGGACGAGGAAACTGGATTGACTGATTCAGTATGAGGGGACTTCAAGAGTTTATGGAAAAATGGAATCAAAAGATAAGTTTGTTTTGGTGTGAAAAAACTTGAAAACCATATGTTGTTTTTTCCATAATATATATTTTCCATGAACCTTTGAAGGTAATGGAGTATGATAGATGTTCAGGGTTCTGGAGAATATTGGAGATGAAACAGATCCAGTCCCTCCCCTTATGGAATTTATTTTCTAGTGAGAAAGAGATTAAAAGATGATGACACAAATGAATATGTATGAATGCAAACTTTCAAAAGTGTCAAGCAGCAAAAATAGAGACTTATGCAATTATAGGTTTGGTGCCCAGTGCCTAATACCATCCTTCACCTGGAAGAGGCACTTTACTTTGCTTACTGAAATCAAAGAAACGAGTTTAGGCTCATGAGGCTTTGCCATTTTTCTTAGGTTCTGTCTCAGCAGTTACAGCAGATGGAAGCTGAGCGTAATACTTTAAAGAACACTGTGGAAGCAGAAAGACAAGAGTTCAAGATTCTGATGGAAAAGATGGAACTTGAAGTGGCAGAGAAAAAATTGTCCTTCCATAACCTCCAGGAAAAAATGCATCATGTTTTGGAAGAGTTTGAGCAAGCAGGCCATGCTCGGGCTGAACTGGAGTCTCAGTACAGTGCTTTGGAACAGAAGTACAAAGCAGAAATGGAAGAGAAGACCTCTCACATTTTGAGTCTTCAAAAGACCGAGCAAGAGCTACAGTCTGTCTGTGATGCTCTCAAGGATGAAAATTCAAAGCTCCTCCAAGATAAGAATGAACAGGCAGATCAGTCTGCCCAGGCCATTCAACAGCTGGAAGGTCAGTATTTGACTGCTTTCGGAGTCGATGTCTTTGGTACCCTAGTGGCTCATACTTCATATTTTCAGGGATCTGTTGACATCATTTACTCAAGCCAATTGAATCAATAGACGGGTTAAGAATGGCATCTCAGGTTGGCCATTTGGCCTGGTGGTTAAGATGCCCATGTCCTGTATTACAGTTCCTGGGTTTGATACCTGGCTGCACATGTGATGTCAGCTTCCTGCTAAGGCAGCAGTAATGGCTCATGTGATTGAGATCCTGCTATCCATATGGGAGACCCGGATTAAGTTCTTGGTTATTAGCTTTGGCTTTAGTTGGGGGCTGTTGCAGGGGAGTGAACCTGTGGAGGACAGCATTTTCTGTCTCTGTCTCATTTTATTTATTTATATTTTTAAGATTTATTTAAAGTCAGAGTTACAGAGAGGTAGTGGGGAGGGAGAGGGGAGAGGGGAGAGAGGTCTTCCATTCAATGGTTCATTCCCAGATGGCTGCAATGGCTGAAGCTGTGCCAGTTAGAAGCCAGGAGCAAGGAGCTACTTAAGGGTCTCCTATGGTTTGGGCTGTCTTCTACTGCTTTCCCTGGCCATAGCAGAGAGCTGGATCAGAAGTGGAGCAGCCGGGGCTCGAACCGGCGACCATATGGGATGCTGGCACTGCAAGAAGCAGCTTTAGGTGCTATGCCTCTCATTTTTTTTTTTTAAAGCATTAAAAAAGGCCTATCTTCTGAACCCTTGGTTGCATTTTTCTTGCCTCCGATTACAGTTATAATGTGTCTTCATTTTATAGTTATTATATACTGAGCAATAGTGATAATGATACTTGTATTCCAAATATTAAATAGAATGCCATGTGAAACATGACTCAGATCTGAATGCTCAAGGACTGAATAGTGGAATTTGAATTACTTTGTGGAAAACTTGGGCCAGATCTGGGTGCATAGATAGGGAGTCTTATTTACATGGAGTCATCCTTAAATCTAAGGATGGATCTCATTGCTTTGAAAATTTCTTTTGAAAAAAAAAATTTATCCTTTAGGAAGATTTAAAGGAAACTTAATTTTTAAGTGTGTAAATACAAAAGTAGTACATGGCTCTAAAAATAACAAACATTTTAGAAATTTAAAATTTAAAAAGTGCAGCCCCCTCTCCACTTTATCAGACCTCTGTCACAAATGATAATGCTAGTTTGGGGTGTATCTAAAGGCAAGATTTCATAAAGAACTGAGTTGAAAACCTGAATCAAAGAACTAAACATTAACCAGAAAGTCTGGAGGGCTGGCCGCTTCAATGAACCATGTTCATGTTTAAAACACACTGTGGAACCTTGGTGTGAGAGTGAACAAAAAAAACACCATTAAAGCATTTTTTTCAAGAGGGAAAGGAAAAACAATTTTTTTTTTTTACTTTTTAATTTATTTGACAGAATTATAGACAGTGAGAGAGACAGAGAGAAAGGTCTTTCTTACGTTAGTTCACTCCCCAAATGGCCGTCACAGCAGGAGCTGTGCTGATCTGAAGCCAGGAGCCAGGTACTTCCTCCCGGTCTCCCGTGCGGGGTGCAAGGGCCCAAGCACTTGGGCCATCCTCCATTGCCTTCCTGGGCCACAGCAGAGAGCTGGACTGGAAGAGGAGCAACCAGGACTAGAATGTGGTACCCATACGGGATGCCAGCGCCGCAGGCGGAAGATTACCAAGTGAGCCACAGTGCTGGCCCCAGAAAACAAATTTTTTTTAAAATGCCATGGCCTATTTAATTTCTCTAAGGAGCCCTTTGATTCTTGAAACATTTAACCAGTTTTTTAAAACAAAGTCAGGGCAAGCATTTTGTTGCATTGGATAAAACACTTGCTTGGGAGTCCAGATTGCAAATTAGAGTGCCTGTGTTCAAGTCCTGGCTCTGCTTCCAGCTCCAGCTTGTGGCCGAGGCTCACTTAGGAGGCAGTGGTGATGGCTTAACTCTGTGGGTCCGTTCTGTCCACGTGAGAGAACCAGATCGAGTCCTAGACTTCTGATCTCGGTGTAACCCAGCTGTAGCTGTTGCACACATTGGGGAATGAACAAGGGCATAAAAGATACCTGTCTCTCTCTGTTTTTCAGATAAATAAAAAGAATGTTTAGAAATGTTATTCATAGCCGGCGCCGTGGCTCAACAGGCTAATAATCCTCCGCCTTGCGGCGCCGGCATACCGGGTTCTAGTCCCGGTTGGGGCGCCGGATTCTGTCCCGGTTGCCTCTCTTCCAGTCCAGCTCTCTGCTGTGGCCTGGGAGTGCAGTGGAGGATGGCCCAAGTGCTTGGGCCCTGCACCTCATGGGAGACCAGGAAAAGCACCTAGCACCTGGCTCCTGCCATCGGATAAGTGCGGTGCACCGTCTGCAGTGCGCCGACCGCGGTGGCCATTGGAGGGTGAACCAACGGCAAAGGAAGACCTTTCTCTCTGTCTCTCTCTCTCACTGTCCACTCTGCCTGTCAAAAAGAAAAAAAGAAAAAAAAAAAGAAATGTTATTCATGTCATTTTTATTAAAGAACTGAACTAGTAAATGATATGTGATATATTCTTAGAAAATAAAAACAATAAATTTGAAACTTAAAGCTGTTATAACTTCTACTTGTTTTCTTTCTCTTAGATCAACTCCAGCAAAAATCCAAAGAAATTAGCCAATTTCTAGATAAAGCAACCTTGCAAAAACATGAAACAGCATCTCAGACTTCTTTGCCAGATGTTTATAATGAGGGCACACAGGTAATTGTGATTTCTTACAGATGTGACCTATTTACTTGGCTGTATCTGTTACTTTGGTGCTTTAATGAGGAATTATTCCAGAGAATAGTATAAACCTTGGCTTATCTGCCGATCGGTACTTTTTAGAGGACAATTCTATTTAAAAGGAATCCTGAAAGGCGTTAATTCAGTGTCTCAGTACTAGCTAACAAGTCCCATGATCTTGGCAGCCTTTATGAGTCTAAGGCCTTAACAATCTGTATTAGAGGTGAATCATTGCTTTTGCTTTGTCATCCAATTTCCCAGTTCAGAAGTCAGTTTTGGTTTTGGTAGACTGAGATTTGATCAGGTTTATTGAACACAAGCCAGTTCAAATATGCACCAGAACGTCTGTCATAGAAATTGTGTTTCTCTCATTAATTAATTAGCAATAAAAATTTTATTTGCTAGGTGACTGCTGTGTGGCCAGTATATGCTTTCTTCTACAAAAATCTCTGTGGAAAGCTTGAATACAATTGCCAGAAGGCTGCTTTTGGTATATGAAGATCAAAATAAGAGGCATTACTTTGATAATCTTAGTTGACTAGTGTCAGGCTGGGATTACTGGATCCATGTATCTCCATTAGAAGAATATGCCCTTCCATGGGGAGTTGTGGGTTAAGTCTATGCCTGTGTTGCTGGCATCCCATGTGGGTGCCAGTTCGAGTCCTAGCTGCTCCACTTCCAATTCACCTCCCTGCTGATAGCCTGGGAGGGCAGTGGAGGATGGCCCAAGTCCTTGGGCCCCTGCATCTGCGTGGGAGACCCCAAAGAAAGCTCCAGGCTTCTGGCTTCAGATCAGCCCTGGTCCAGCCATTGTGGCCATTTCTGAAGTAAACCAGCAGATGAAACACCTCTCTGACTCTCCCTCTCTCTGTAACTCTGCCTCTCAAATAAAAACAAAATCTTTTAAAAAAAAAAAATTATGCCCTTCCAAACTGACAGGCCTATTGGCCAGCAAAATGCCGTGGTCCCTGGGCAATACTTTGTATCAATAAATGTTTTTGTTTCCCAGTTATTGTTGTTGTTGTTTGGTGTTTTTTTTTTTTTTTTTTTTTTTTGACAGGCAGAGTGGACAGTGAGAGAGAGAGACAGAGAGAAAGGTCTTCCTTTGCCGTTGGTTCACCCTCCAATGGCCGCTGCGGTCGGTGCGCTGCGGCCGGAGCACGGCACCCATCCGATGGCAGGAGCCAGGTGCTAGGTGCTTTTTCCTGGTCTCCCATGGGGTGCAGTGCCCAAGCACTTGGGCCATCCTCCACTGCACTCCTGGGCCACAGCAGAGAGCTGGCCTGGAAGAGGGGCAACCGGGACAGAATCCGGCGCCCCAACCGGGACTAGAACCCTGTGTGCCGGCGCCGCAAGGCGGAGGATTAGCCTGTTGAGCCACGGCGCCGGCCTGTTTCCCAGTTTTTAGCATGTTGCCTTTTGAATTTCTTCTGTTCTCCCATTCTCAATCTTTTCTTCCATTGTTTTGTTAAGACATTTTCCAACCATTTTAATAAAGTGAAAGATTTTTATAGTGAACACTTGTATCTGTACCATCTAGATTATGTCATTAACATTTTACTGTATTTGCTTTATCAAATATTTATCTATTAGTTCTTACTTTTTTTAGTGCTTTTTTAAAAATTTATTTGACAGATAGACAGTGAGAGAGAGAGACTCATCCTTCCATTGGTTCACCCCCCAAATGGCTGCTACAGCCGGCGCGCTATGCCAATCCAAAGCCAGGAGCCAGATGCTTCCTCCTGGTCTCCCATGTGGGTACAGGGCCCAAGGACTTGGGCCATCCTCCACTACCCTCCTGGGCCTCAGCAGAGAGCTGGCCTGGAAGAAGGGCAACAGGGACTCGAACCCACTGCCCATATGGGATGCCAGCACCACAGGTGGAGGATTAGCCAAGTGAGCCCTGGCACCGGTCCCATAGTTCTTAATTTTTTATACATCGCACAGTAAAGTTATAAATGTTAATATATTTCTAAATATTTTAGCATACATGCCATTGACTAGATTTCAGTATTTTTGTGTAGTGTTTTTTCTTTTGAGATATTTCTCTTTCTTTTTTTTACAATTTAAAAAATTTTAACTGAGGGGCTGGCATTGTGGCATAGTGGGTAGAGCCACTACCTGTGACGCCAGCATTGCTTATGAGAGCTGGTTTGAGACTGGCCGCTCCACTTCCAATCCAGCTCCCTGCTAATCTGCCTGGGAAAGCAGCTGAGAATATTCCAAGTCTTGGGCTCCTGCATCCATGTGAGAGACCTGGAAGATGCTCCAGGCTCCTGGCCCAGCCATTTGGGGAGTGAACTAGCAGATAGAAGATCTCTTTCTCTCTCTCTGTCTGTCCCTTTCCCTCTGTAGCTTTGTATTTCAAATAAATGAATAAAGTAAATCTTTAAAAAAAATCTTAACTGAGACATAAAAGCTGTACATGTTTATGGGGTACCATGTAATGTTCTGCTGCATAGCTGCTTTATGTAATGTCCAGAAGGGTAAACGTGTCTGTATCCTCAAATATATATCATTTCTTAAATGTGTAAGCCTTGACTATACCATTCATGTTTTTTTTTTTTAAAGATTCTTAAAAATGTATTTGAAAGAGTTACAGAGAGAAATAGAAACGAAGAGTTCTTCCATCTGCTGATTCACTCTCCAAATGGCTGCAATGGCTGGAGCTGAGGCAATCTGAAGCCAGGAGCCAGGAGCTTCTTCCTGGTCTTTTACCTGGGTGCAGGGACCCAGGGGCTTGGGCTATCCTCTGCTGCTTTCCCAAGCACAGTAGCAGGGAGCTGGATCAGAAGTGGAGCAACGGGACTCGAACTGACACCCACATTGGATGCCAGTGCTGCAGGTTGGACTTTAACCTGCTGGGCCACATCACCAGCCCCTCATTGAATTTTGTCATAAGCATACACCTGTGTTACTGAAACCCCTATCAAGATAATATTACATTGGGACAGCGCTATGGCATACTGGTTAAAGCCACCACCTGCAGTGCCAGCATCCCATATGGGCGCTGGTTAGAGTCCTGGCTACTCCACTTCCAATCTAGCTCTCTGCCATGGCCTGGGAAAGTAGTGGAAGATGGCCCAAGTCCTTGGGCCCCTGCACCTGCGTGGGAGACCCAGAAGAAGCTCCTGGCTCCTGGCTTCAGATTGGCACAGCTCTGGCCCTTGCCGCCATCTGGGGAGTGAACCAGTGGATGGAAGACCTCTCTCTCTCTGCCTTTCCTTCTCTTTCTGTGTAACTCTGCCTTTCAAATAAATAAATAAATAAATAAATCTTTAAAAAAAAAAGATAATATTACATTACCATCACCCCGCAAAGTATTCTTGTACCCTTTTGCAGTTCCCTCCAGCAACTACCCTTCTTTCTTCCTTTACTATAAATTTTGTTTCTGCAATATCATATAAATGTAATCACATAGTATGTGCTCTTTTGTATAAGGTTTTTGCTTAGTATGTCTTGGGAGTCATCCATTTTGTGTATTATGTTTATATTTTTGAGAACTATTTCATCTTATGAATATTCTGCATTTTCCTTTCGCATGATTGTGCTGCTATTTCTTAATGGTCATCTTAGTTTTTCATGCTTTGGCTGTTATGAATTAAGCTGCCGTGAACATTCTCATGCAAGTATTTGTGTGGACATATGTTTTCATTTATCTTCAGTTAATACTAGTTGAAGAATTACTGGATCATAGATTGCTTATATATTTCACTGTATAAGGAACTATCAGATCTTTTGCCAAAATAGTCATACTATTTTATATTCTAACCTAAAATATACGAGAGCTCCTGAAACCTCACATCTCTAGTTTTTTATTGTTGGTTTTTAAACTGTTAGCTTTTCTGATGGGTGTGTGCCAGTATGTCATTGCAGTTTCAGTTTGTATTTCTGTAATAACAAATGATGTTGAACAGTTTTTCTAGAGATTTTTGGCCAATTACATATCTTTTGGTGAAGTATCTGTTAAAGTCATTTTCTTCAGTTCTTAAATAACTCTTCATTTTTTTATTAACTTGTGGGGATTCTTTTATCTTCTGAATGTCAGTCTGTTATCAGATATGTTTGATGAATAGTTTCTCCCATGTTGTGCCTTGCCTGTTCATTTTCATTATGATTCTTCTATTTTAATTTTTGTTTATTTTATTTGAAAGGCAGAGAGACAGACAGGAGGCAGTGATCTCCCATCCAATCCCTAAATGCCCACAAGAACTCAATCCAGAGCTTCCACAGCAGTGGGAGAGACCCAACTACTGGAGCCATCACCTGCTACTTCTTAGGATGTGCATTAATAGGAAGTTGGAATCTGAATAAGAGCTCAGACTCTGATTTCAGATGTAAATTTATTCTAGATTGTTCTAGAGGCTAGAACAGACAGCATCTTAACCGCTATACCAAATGCCTACCCTATGATGTTTCTTTTATTCTTTTTTTTTGGGGGGGGGGGAAGTTCACTTTATTTATTTGAAAGAGAGTGAGAAGGACAGAGAGAGATCTTACGTCCACTGGTTCACTCCCCAAAGGGGTGCAACAGCTGAGGTTGGGCCAGACCAAAGTCAGGAGCCAAGAGTTTCATCTGCGTCTCCCACATGGGTGCAGGAGCCCGAGGTCTTGAGCCATCCTCTGCTTTCTTCCCAGGCACATTAGCTGGATCATAAGTGGATCTGCTGAGACTCAAACTGGTGCCCATATGTGATGCCGGCATTGAGGCGATACAGTTTATAAGCTTTTGTTTTCATTATTTTGTCTTGTGTTCTTTTGGTTGTTGAAGGTGGGACATGTTATTCCATCTTCAGTGTCAGCAAAAGCCTTTCATTGGATTATTACGTATAGCCTCTCCCTCTGCCCCGTCCCTCTGTCTCTCCTTCTACTTCCCTTCTTCCTTTCTTCCCTCCCTCCCTCTCTCCCTCACTCTCTCTCTTTCTCTTTCTCTCTCTCTCACACACACACACATAACAAACACACACAATATTTTTTTAAGTTTTATGCATCTGAAAGGCAAGGTGGGAGGGCAGAGAATGAAATTTTCACCCACAGATTCATTCTCCAAATGCACACAAAAGCTAACACTAGTCCAGGCTATAGCCAGGAGCCTGGAACTCTATCTGGGTCACCCACATGGGTGGCAGAGACTCAACTATTTAAGCTGTTATCTTCTGCCTCCCAGGATGCATGTTGGTAGGAAGCTAGAAGCAGAGCTGGGACTGGAACCCAGGCCTTCCAGTTTGGGATGTAGGCCTCCTAAATGGCAACTAAACCACTGAATCCCATCCCACAACAAAATTTTTAAGTGGTTGCTCTAACAAGAATGATATGTATCATTAACCTTTCTGTCTTTTGGAGCTAATACTGTATTTCTATATTTAAAGTGTAGAATCTTGTAATCATAAACCCTTACCCTATTATTTATGCCACAGTTGCTATGTTTTAGTAAAGTTATAAGACCCAGCACACAGTGTTAAAATTTATATTTTAAACATTTGTATGTTTTGATAAACATTAAGAGGCAAACATAGACTTTAGTATTTACCCATTTGTCTACAGTTTGCAGTGCTTTTTCCTCTCTAATGTTCGTGTTTCCTCATGGTAACATTTTCTTTTAGCCTCTAGAACACCTACAATATTTTTGTTGCTGAAAAACTTGCCTTAGTTATCTACAAAAATACCTCTATTTTGTTTTTATTCTTGAATATATGTTATTGAATATATAATTCTGGATTGATTTATTTTCTTTCAGGGCACTAAAGATGTTTCATTGCCTTGTGATTATTATTTTTCTCCTACTGTTTCCTGCTATTCCCTATTATTTACACTGGTCAGATAGTCATTCCAACTATTATCCTCTGTATGGAAAGTTCATTTTTTGATAAAGATTTCTTTCAATGAAGAAGTCTTTCCTGTTAAATACTTAGTTGTGGGTTTCTTTGTCTTTTTCTCGCTTGCTTTTGTTGAATTCCTCATATATATGTATAATCCCATTTTTGGGGAAAATTTTGGCCATTTCTGAAAATAATTTTTTCTATTTATCCTGTCCTTCCTCTCTTCTGACACTACAATTATAAATATATTGAACCTTTTAATATTACCCCATGTATCTGTGAGGTTCTCTTCATTTAAAGAGTGAACCTATGGATAGAAGATCTCTGTCGGCTGCTGCTGTGGCTCACTAGGCTAATCCTCCACCTGCAGCATTGGTACCCCGGGTTCTTGTCCCAATTGGGATGCCAGATTCTGTCCTGGTTGCTCCTCTTCCAGTCCGGCTCTCTGCTGTGGCCCAGGAAGGCAGTGGAGGATGGCCCAAGTGCTTGGGCCCTGCACTTGCATGGGAGACCAGCAGAAGCACCTGGCTCCTGGCTTCAGATTGGCGCAGCGCTGGCCGTGGCCGCTGTTTGGGGAGTGAACCAACAGAAGGAAGACCTTTTTCTCTGTCTCTCTCTCTTACTGTCTAACTCTGCCTGTCAAAAAAAAAAAAAAATCTCTGTCCGTCTCTTCCTTTCAGATAAAGTGAAAATGATAAAAACAAGAAACAAAGGGCAATAATAGGTTTGCCTTATGTGGGCCGTTTTGAGTCCTCACTGAAAACATCTAGTTCATCATTCAGCCAGAAGTTTGGGCCAAGCTTATTCACGGAATTTTGAGCTCACCCTTGCTGATACTCTTTCTCTCCTCTCTGATTTTTCTCCTCATGTTCTGCCAACTGTGTTTGTCCTTAAGTCCATCTTCTCATTCATCAAGCCCAAAATGCCTATGACTATTATATTGGAATTTTGCCTGTCCTATATAAGGCAAACTGAAAATTTCCCCTAGGATAACTCCCTCCCTCTGAAAAAAGGCCCCAAAACAAAATATGCCCTAAAATCATCCCTTGCTATTCCTTTAAACATGAAGGTTTGAGGTCAAGTATGTTATAAGAAACCTTTATGACTTAAAAATCACAATTTTATGAAAAATATTATGGAATAATCCTCTTGGAGGAGAAAAAAAAACACAATGACATACAATTAAAGTTGAGGACAAAATTAGATATACTATGCCTGTTAGGAAAACCACACATTTCTATGTGTGTAATTTAAGTATAAGGAATTTTTTATCATACAGTTATGTGTTGCATAATGTTTTGGTCAACAATGGAATTGTGTTTATGATGGTGGTCATATAAGGTTCAATCTCAAATTCAAAAGCCAATGAATAGGTTTGAGTATACATTTCATTCTTTTTTGTCATCAAGTAAGAACAGTTCTTCAAAGATTACCTAGGCAGATAAGTAGATGCTGTTTGTAAAGTATTTTCATGCCTGGAGAGCTTGGAGACAACAATCATGCTGGAGGCTATCTGAGCATTGCTCTAAGAGTTTTTCCTTGGAGAATCATTGCTTTGTTGTCTTCCTACAATTTAGGCAGTCGCTGAAGAGGACACTGCCTCTTTGCAGAAGAGAGTAGTAGAACTAGAAAATGAAAAGGAAGCCCTGCTTCTTCGTTCGTTAGAGCTGGAGGAGCTGAAAGCTGAGAATGGTATGTATACGTAAAAACCACAGTTCTGTCTCCTAATCCCTCTGTGCAGTGTGGCTACTTTTATTGCTATAAACACTTGGATTCTCTGATTCTATGATAATAAAGATCTTAGATAGCAGAACTGGTAGTTATCAAAGATAAGATTAATACTCATTAAATAATTAGAGCTTAGTACCAGTGTTTACACAAGATAAACACTGATATGAACATCTTGCAATGTGGCTTGCAGCTGCTGCCAATATCTGTATAATTTATATTCTTTTGTAATAGCCAAGGTATCTTCTAGGAAGTATGGCTTGATTAGGACCTGAATAAGATGATGATAAATTTCTAAGTAGACATATGAAGGAAGGAAGGGCATCGTGGTAATAATTTGTGGGAGGAGGTAATAAAGATTACATAATAAATGTTCAAAAGTAGAAACCACTTTGGGTTTTGCTTATGCTGTTCACCACTTAGAATCCTACCCCTATTCTTTGGCCTGATTCTTACCCTTTATTTTTTTTATTTTTATTTTTTAGAAAACTTTAATAAATATAAATTTTGAAAGTACAACTTTTGGATTATAGCGGTTTTTCCTCCCATAACCACCCTTCCACCCCCAAACCATCCCATCTCCTACTCTCTCTCCCATTCCATTCTTCATTAAGATTCATTTTTAATTATCTTTATATACAGAAGACCAACTTAGTATATACTAAGAAAGATTTCAACAGTTTGCACCCATACAGACACACAGAGTATATAAACTATTTTTTGAAGACTATTTTTGCTGTTAATTCTCATAGTACAACACATTAAGGACAGAGGTCTTACGTGAGGAGCAAGTGCACAGTGACTCCTGTTGTTGATTTAACAATTGACATTCTTATTTATGGCATCAGTGATCACCTGAGGCTCTTGTCATGAGCTGCCAAGGCTATGGAAGCCTCTTGAGTTCACAAACTCCAACCTTATTTAGACAAGACCATAATCAAAGTGGAAGTTCTCTCCTCCCTTCAGAGAAAGGTCCTCCTTCTTTGATGGCCCCGTTCTTTCCACTGGGATCTCACTCACAGAAATCTTTCATTTAGGTCATTTTTTTCCACAGTGTCTTGGCTTTCTGTGCCTCAGAAACTCTCATGGGCTTTTTAGCCAGATCCAAATGCCATAAGGGCTGATTCTGAGATGAGATTGCTGTTTAGGACATCTGCCATTCTGTGAGTCTGCTGTATATCCCGCTTCCCATGTTGGATCATTCTCTCCTTTTTAATTCTATCAATTATTATTAGCAGATAGTGGTCTTATTTATGCGATCCCTTTGACACTTAATCCTATCTTTATGATCAGTTATGAACTTAAACTGATCATTTAACAAACTTAATGGGATTTGGGGTCCATGGCATGTTTCTAACTTTACCCTTAGGGGTATGTCCATTACTCACCCTTTAGACCTTGATTAGGGCATTATCTTCTCAGGAATTCAACCCTGATCCCCAAAAGGTGATTGACATGAATTTTTGTGCTTTATAGCATCCCTGTATGCCTTTAACCTTGTATCAAAATGATCTGTTTATATATTTGTCCTTTTTACTTATTATAAACTTTTCAGATAAAG
Source organism: Sylvilagus floridanus (assembly GCA_949820135.1). Lineage (NCBI taxonomy): Eukaryota > Metazoa > Chordata > Mammalia > Lagomorpha > Leporidae > Sylvilagus > Sylvilagus floridanus. The sequence goes on along the minus strand of OX463244.1, from coordinate 75,166,258 downwards.
TATAAGCTCTTCAAGGGTTTTTAAAATTTGTTTCATCTCTGCTTTACTCAGAACTAGTATAGTACTAGCAAAGAGTAGCTACTGCATAAAGTTTTGTTGGCTTGAACAGTTAGCATTTTGTTCTACCTGACTATGGGTGAACAGTTGGTAAGAATGTAGACATCTCCTACCAGTTATCATCTGCTTCATGAAGATTTAGTAACAAATAGTTAATGATGCTTTACTGAACTGAATTAACTGTGCTTTATCTTTTGGGAGTTAGAATGAATACCAAATAAAGTTTAAGTATTCAACTCTAAAGCAAACATTTCTAACTGAACCATTTTACAGTTTCCCACTTAGTTCTAAAGTGGGTATTTTACACCTATATTAGAACACTGCTCCCATACTAATAAATAAATGACATCATAGATTCTGCTCATTATCTAACTCAAAGTACTTCTTTGAGACTTTATCCAGGGTGCTTACTAGGCCGTTTTGCAAACAGTTTCTGTCCCATTCATGTGGCTTTCACACAGCATGGAAGCAGTATGTGAGTTTCATTCTCTTTCTTCCTTGCAGGGAAGCTTGCAAGATTTTCTGTATTGACTTCTATGTCTGATCTCGTAGGTGACCTTTGCTTTATGTGTCGTATTCCTTTTTGCCCTGCCATTTCTACCGCTCTCTTTCCTTATGTATTCTTGTGAAATATCTGAGCCTATTATGTGCTGTCATGAATTGACCTTGGAGTAAAATGAACAACATAGGGACACTACAAACAGAGGAGAACTGTAAATGATATATCAGTAGAAAATATATTTTGTGAACACAGCAGGATTTGGGATAAATTAAGACAGATTTATTGTCTACAAGTTCCAAATTATGTCATAGGCCCTGTCATCCTTCTCCAAAGCTTTCCGCTGTTTAGTTACGTGTCACTCAGGTCCAAGATAATCATCTACTGCTAATCTATCTGATGTCTTTCTTATTCTGCTGATATTTCTTTAATAAAATGAGCCTTTTGTCTCCCCCTAACTACTTTGCCTGTTTCTTTCCTCTTGATTATTTCAGGTATCTCAGATAGCCTCACCTTTGCAATCATGTTTCTTTTTTTTATAAACACTCTACATATATCTTCTAAAGATAATTATTTTTGTGACTTTCAGAAAAACTGTCTTCTCAGATTAGTCTCCTAGAGGCTCAGAGTAGAATTGGAGCAGACAGAGAAGTCCAAGAGGTAAGTGATGTGTTCTTAATATAAATGCAATATGGTCTAAATTAAGAGGAGGTAACTTCAAATCTGAACATTTCTGCAGTTTTCTAGTGTTCATAGATAATTGTATATTACCTAAAGAATGAGATCTATGGGCTGGTACTGTGGCATAGTGGGTGAAGCTGCTGCCTGTGGTGCCAGCGTCTCATATGGTTGCTGGTTCAAGTCCCGGCTACTCCACTTCTGATCCAGTTTTTTGCTGTGGCCTGGGAGAGCGGTAGAAGATGGCCTGGGTCCTTGGGTCCCTGCACCCACATGGGAGACCTGGAAGAGGCTCCTGGCTCCTGGCTTTGGATCAGCCCAGCCCCAGCCGTTGCGGTCATTGGGAAATGAACCAGCAGTTGGAAGGTCTCTCTCTCTCTTTCTCTGCCTCTGCCTCTCTATAACTCCCTTTCAAGTAATCTTTAAAAAAAAAATTGGATCTATTTGAGAGATTCATAATGGTCATTATTTTTCATTTACTCTCTTATGTTTCTGAATATTTGGAATTCTTTGTCCTAAACCAACACAAGAATAAATAGTTACTTACTTGGAATTTAATAATACATTTCTTATACTGCATTACCATTGATTTCAATTATTTTGTACATCTAAGAAAAGTGCCTATTTTATGGCTATTTGATAGCTCTTTATTTCAATGGATAGCTTAGGAAAAGGAATCCCATAGCTTCCCCCTCAGTATGAGATGAAACAAAGGTTTAATTCATTTCCTGCTTCTGTTTTAAAGAAGTTCTTAGAAGAAACAATTAGGAGTTTTAATCTGAAGGAAATAGTTTCTCCTATAAGCCACATCTAGAAAATCAGATCCAACTTTCCTTAGACCTCAGGAATGGTTTGATCTCATTGCAGGATTAAGAGAGTGTCCTCTGAGGTCCAATTTGGGAGATGCAAACTGATTTTAAAAGGATCTAGCAGCTATATGGTGCAAAAGTTTTGACTAAGAAGTTTCAGGTTTTGGGAAATGAATGAAATACTAAATTTTAGCTAGGCCATTTTTTATATTATAAAACATCTAATTAGGGCTTTTTTCTTTTTCTCATTTAAACAGGTCAGCATGGTGGATGTTACCATGCTCAACAAGAGTAGCTCTTCTCCTGAGGAAAGTAGGCAAGATATCCTAGAGAGCACATTTTCTCAGAAACATAAAGAATTATCTGTTTTATTATTGGAAATGAAGGAAGCTCAAGAGGAAATTGCATTTCTCAAATCACAACTACAGGGCAAAAGGCCTGAGGAGGACCATGAGGCCCTTGACGAGAAGGAGATGAAGCAGACAGAGGATGAGGGGATGCCTCCAGGTAAAATGAAAGTTGTTGAGGACACAGGGCAAGATTTTCCTTTAATGCCAGCTGAAGAGAGCAGTCTTCCAGCTGTTGAAGAAGAGACTAGCATTCAACATCAGACCAGGACAGCTGAGGAAATACCTTCAAATGACACGGAGATGGAATTGAAATCCACTGAGCAGGATGATGTGGATAAATCCCCTCCTGCCATGCCAGATATAGGTCAGTGTCACCAGGGTGAGTTGGAAAGGTTACAAAGTCAAATTCTGGAGCTTGAGAGAAATTTTCATAAAGCAGAAGAAAATCATGAGAAAAGTCTGGATGAGAAAACTAAGGAAATTAGCAACTTAACCCAGCTGATCGAGGAGTATAAGACAAATGCTGAAAGCACCAGCCATGCATTCACTGCTTTGTCCGAAGAAAGAGACCAACTGCTTTCTCAGGTGGAGGAGCTCAGTGTTCTACCAGAACTGAGAGCTCAGATAAAACAACTGGAAGCCAACCTTGCGGAAGCAGAAAGGCAGAGAAGGCTTGACTATGAGAGCCGAACGACGCAGCACAACCTGCTTACAGAACAGATCCACAGTCTCAGCATAGAAGCCAAATCTAAAGATGTGAAGATCGAAGTGTTGCAGAATGAACTGGATGATGTGCAGCTTCAGTTTTCTGAGCAGAGTGCACTGATCAAAAGCCTGCAAAGCCAGCTGCAGAAGAAGGAGAGTGAAGTGCTGGAGGGGGAGGAGCGCGTGAAGTATGTGTCAGGTAAGGTGGAAGAACTTTCCCAGGCTCTTTCACAGAAGGAACTTGAAATAGCGAAGATGGATCAGCTCTTGCTGGAGAAAAAGAGAGCTGTGGAAACCCTCCAGCAAACCATCGAGGAAAAGGATCAGCAAGTGACAGAAATCAGCTCTAGTATGGCTGAGAAAGTGGTTCAGCTTAATGAAGAGAAATTTTCTCTTGGTATTGAAATTAAGGCTCTTAAGGAACAGTTGAATTTATTATCCAAAGCCGAAGAAGCAAAAAAAGAGCAGGTAGAAGAAGATAGTGAAGTTGTTTCTGGCCTCAAACCTAATTATGAGTCCAGCCCAGCAGAGCTAACAAGTAAAGAAGAGCTTCAGCATGAAATAGACCTGCTGAAGAAAGAGAGTGAGCAGAGAAAGAGGAAGCTCCAGGCAGCCCTTATTAACAGAAAGGAACTTCTCCAAAGAGTCAGTAGATTAGAAGAGGAATTAGCCAAAGTGAGAGGTGAATGTAAGGAGATCCCACTCAGTGAGAATGAGAAGAGGGAACTGGAGGAAGATAAGGAAAACAAGGAAGACTTGGAAAAATCTGTGACTTCTAAGTGGCAAGAAATAGAATTTTCTTTAAAACAGGCAATATCTGAGAAAGAAGTGGAATTAGTGCATGTGAAGAAAGACTTGGAAGAAAAAATGGCAGCTGAAGAACAACTACAGGCAGTGGTTAAACAAATGAATCAGAACTTGCAAGATAAGACAAACCAAATCGATTTACTCCAAGCTGAAATCATGGAAAATCAAGCAATTATTCAGAAGTTGACCACAGGTAATAAGGATGCATGTGATGGGGACCCAGCAGCAGCTGTAGAAGAAAGAGTGGTGAGCAGTCCACATGATGCAGGTAGTGGGGAACACTGGAAGCCAGAACTAGAAGAAAAAATACTGGACCTTGAAAAAGATAAAGAACAACTTCAAAAGAAGCTGCAGGAAGTCTTAACTTCCCGCAAAGCGATTCTTAAAAAGGCCCAGGAGAAAGAAAGGCACCTTAGGGAGGAGCTGAAGCAACAGAAAGACGATTATAATCTCTTGCAAGAACGGTATGATGAGCAAAGCAAGGAAAAGGAGAACATTGGAGAGCAGCTAAGGCAACTCCAGGTTCAAGTGAGGGAGTCTGTAGACAAAAGTCGCTCAGGCACTGATCAGCAGGGCTCTCCCACTCCAAAATTAGAAGAACCTTTATTCAAAGCCCCAGAACAACACCCCACTCAACCAGTCTTAGAGGACGACTCATGCTCAGACTGGCCTCATCCTGAGGTGCAGGGCAGTGTTTCTGTTGCCCAGATGAAGACCCAGCTGAAAGAGGTAGAGGCTGAGAAAGAGGCGTTAGAACTGAAAATTAGTTCTACAGCAAGTGAGCTTAGTAAAAAATCAGAAGAAGTGCTTCAGTTACATGAGCAGATAAATAAACTAGGTTTAGAAATCCAGAGTCTGAAGACAGCATCCCGTGAAGCTGAAGCCCATGCAGAAAGCCTGAAGCAGAAATTGGAAAGCAGTCAGCAAGAAATTGCTGGCCTGGAACACCTAAGAACATTACAGCCTGAACTAAATGAACTGCAAAATATCATAAGCCAAAAGGAGGAAAAAGTTAGCTACCTTTCTGGACGACTTAGCAAGAAAGAAGAAACCCTTATTCAAGTACAGACAGAGATAACAGAACAAGAGGCTTTAATTAAGGCTCTGCATACACAGCTGGAAATGCAAGCCAAAGAGCATGATGAGAGGATAAAACAGTTACAGCTGGAACTTTGTGAAATGAAGCAAAAACCGGAAGAAGCCGGAGAAGAAAGTAAAGCAAAGCAACAAATACAAAGGAAACTACAGGCTGCCCTTATCTCCAGAAAAGAAGCACTAAAAGAAAACAAAAGTCTGCAAGAGGAGTTGTCTGTGGCCAGGGATACCATTGAACATCTTACCAAGTCTCTGGCAGATGTGGAAAACCAAGTTTCAGCTCAAAACAAAGAGAAAGACACATTCTTAGGAAGGTTGGCTGTTCTTCAGGAAGAAAGAGACAAACTCATTACAGAAATGGACAGGTCTTTACTAGAAAATCAAAGCCTCAATGGCTCTTGTGAAAGTCTTAAGTTAGCTCTAGAGGGTCTTACAGAAGATAAGGAAAACTTAGTGAAGGAAATTGAATCCTTGAAATGCTCCAAGATTGCAGAAAGCACTGAGTGGCAAGAGAAGCATAAGGAGTTACAAAAAGAGTATGAAATCCTTCTGCAGTCCTATGAGAATGTTAGTAATGAAGCCGAAAGGATCCAGCACGTGGTGGAAACTGTGAGGCAGGAGAAGCAAGAGCTGTATGGCAAGTTAAGAAACACAGAAGCAAATAAGAAAGAGATAGAAAAGCAGCTGCAGGAAGCTGAACAGGAAATGGAAGAAATGAAAGAAAAGATGAGGAAGTTTGCTAAATCTAAACAGCAGAAAATCTTAGAGCTGGAAGAAGAGAATGACCGGCTCAGAGCAGAGGTGCAGCCTGCGGAAGGTACAGCTAAGGAATCCATAGAAGCACTTGTTTCTTCCAATTCCAGCATGAAGGAGGAGCTAGAAAGAGTCAACACCGAGTACAAAACCCTTTCTGAGGAGTTTGAGGCTCTAATGGCTGAGAAGAACTTACTCAGTGAAGAGGTTCAAGGTTTGAAGCATCAAATAGAAGGTAGTGGGTCCAAAAAGGAGAGCCCAGAGGCCACTGAGAAACCTGATAACGAAAGGGAGATCATTGAAGAGGCAACACCAACTGTGCCAAGTGAGGCTGATGAACAAGATGCTCTGAGTGTGAGCACAAGGCCTGAGTATTCCGAATCTGTTCCATCAGGGAGCAGTGCCAAGGCTAACATAAATGAGAATTTGAGCTCCCATGATGAAATTAATAGCTACCTGCAGCAGATTGATCAGCTCAAAGAAAGAATTGCTGAATTGGAGGAGGAGAAGCAGAAAGACAAGGAATTTAGCCAGACTTTAGACAGTGAGAGAAAGGCATTATTGAGTCAAATGTCAACAAAGGATGGTGAGCTGAAAATGCTTCAGGAGGAAGTTACCAAGATAAACCTGATAAATCAGCAAATTCAAGAAGAACTCTCCAGAGTCACCAAACTAAAGGAGACAGCAGAAGAAGAGAAAGATGAGTTAGAAGAGAGGCTTATGAATCAGTTAGCAGAACTTAATGGAAGCATTGGAAATTATTATCAGGATGTTACAGATGCCCAAATTAAAAATGAGCTACTGGAATCTGAAATGCAGAACCTTAAAAAGTGTGTGAGTGAATTGGAAGAAGAGAAGCAACAGTTAGTCAAGGAAAAAACTAAGGTGGAATCAGAAATACGAAAGGAATATTTGGAGAAAATACAAGGAGCCCAGACAGGACCTGGCAATAAAAGCCATGCAAAGGAACTTCAAGAGCTGTTGAAAGAAAAACAGCAAGAAGTAAAGCAACTGCAAAAGGACTGCATTCGGTATCAAGAGAAAATTAGTGCTCTGGAGAGAACTGTTAAGGCTCTAGAATTTGTTCAGAGTGAATCTCAAAAAGATTTGGAAGTGACCAAAGAAAATCTGGCTCAAGCTGTTGAACATCATAACAAGGCACAAGCAGAATTAGCTAGTTTCAAAGTACTGCTAGATGACACCCAAAGTGAAGCAGCAAGGGTCCTAGCAGACAATCTCAAGTTGAAAAAGGAACTTCAGTCAAATAAAGAATCAATTAAAAACCAAATGAAGCAAAAAGATGAAGACCTTGAGCGAAGATTGGAGCAGGCAGAAGAGAAACACCTGAAAGAGAAGAAGAACATGCAAGAGAAACTGGATGCTTTGCGTAGAGAAAAAGTCCACTTGGAAGAGACGTTTGGAGAGATCCAGGTTACTTTGAATAAGAAGGACAAGGAAGTTCAGCAACTTCAGGACAATTTGGACAGTACTGTGGCCCAGCTTGCAGCCTTCACCAAGAGCATGTCCTCCCTCCAAGATGATCGCGACAGGGTGATAGACGAAGCCAAAAAATGGGAGAGGCGATTCAGTGATGCAATTCAGACCAAAGAAGAAGAAATTAGAATCAAAGAGGAGAATTGCAGTGTTCTCAAGGATCAACTTAGACAGATGTCCATCCATATGGAAGAACTGAAGATAAACGTTTCCAGGTAAATGACCAAGGTTTTTTTGTTTTTTTTCTCCTCAGTAAGTGAATGCAAGGAGAATCTCAAGCTATTTATCTCCCCTTTAATATTATGGATCTAATTTTTACTTCAGTTCCATTAGAAGATGTATTTTCTCTTTTTTTTTTTTGAAGATGTATTTTCTCTCTCACTACAGTCTCTCTCTCTCTCTCTCTCTCTTTCTCTGTCTTTGCAAATAACTTCCAGCTACAACTTGTATTAACATGAAAAATTTGCATTGTCTCTTCTGATATCCCTACTGAGAGATCTCCTAGATTTCTCTCCATTTCTATTTTCACTGCCCTTGTCTGGATTTCTACTAGAGTATTCCCAAATTATTGCCTTAGCATCCTAAATAATCTCATCTTTTCTTTTCCCCATAGTCTGCCTCAATTCATACTGCAAATTCCTGTTAGAATTATCTTCCTCAAACTCCAATTTTATCATAGCACTTTTTTTTCTTTTTTTTTTATAAAGCTTTTATTTAAAGAATATAAATTTCCAAAGTACAGCTTATGGATTACAATGGCTTCCCCCCCATTACTTCCCTCCCCCCGCAACCCTCCCCTTTCCCGCTCCTTCTCCCCTTCCATTCACATCAAGATTCCTTTTCAATTCTCTTTATATACAGAAGATCAGTTTAGTAAATATTACGTAAAGATTTCAACAGTTTGCCCTCACAAAGGGACACAAAGTGAAAAATACTATTGGAGTACTAGTTATAGTATTAATTCACAATGTACAGCACATTAAGGACAGAGATCCTACATGATATTTTTTTTTAAAAATTGATTAATTATCTATGCAATTTCCAATTTACACCAAGTTTTTAAAATCATTTTCAATTATCTTTATATACAGAAGATCGATTCATTATATACTAAGTAAAGATTTCATCAGTTTGCACCCACACAGAAACACAAAGTATAAAAAATACTGTTTCAGTACTAGTTATAGCATTACTTCACATTGGACAACACATTAAGGACAGATCCCACATGAGACGTAAATACACAATGACTCCTGATGTTGATTTAACAATTTGACACTCTTGTTTATGGCGTCAGTAATCTCCCTAGGCTCTAGTCATGAGTTGCCGAGGCTTTGGAAGCCTCTTGAGTTCACAAACTCCAACCTTATTTAGACAAGGCCATAATCAAAGTGGAAGTTCTCTCCTCCCTTCAGAGAAAGGTACCTCCTTCTTTGATGGCCCTGTTCTTTCCACTGGGATCTCACTCGCAGAGATCTTTCATTTAGGTCTTCTTTTTTTTTTTTTTTTCCAGAGTGTCTTGGCTTTCCATGCCTAAAATATTCTCATGGGCTCTTGAGCCAGATCTGAATGCCTTAACAGCTAATTCTGAGGCCAGAGTGCTATTTAGGACATCTGCCATTCTATGAGTCTGCTGTGTATCTTGCTTCCCATGTTGGATCATTCTCTCCCTTTTTTTGATTCTATCAGTTTGTATCAGCAGACACTAGTCTTGTTTGTGTCATCCCTTTGACTCTTAGACCTATCAGTGTGGTCAATTGTGAACTGAAATTGATCACTTGGACTAGCACTTTTTAAGCTTAACAACTGACAAAGTCCCCCACTCTTTGTACTCTCCCACTTCTAATAGATTCTTCTGTTCTGAAACAGGTTTACCAAGATTATTTTGTCAGCCATTGGCTTGTTTGGTACAAAATAGAGCAAAACAGGAAAAATAGTTACTTTTCATAGTTTCCAAAATCATGTCACTAAAATAAGCAACATATTTTGGAGTTCTTGCTTTTAATCTGTAAATCTTTAGGTGTGCTGTACCTTTAATACATTCAAAGCCAACTGTAGAGACACAGAACTAATTGAGAACATTCAGTAGATGAATATATAGATAGAATATCTCTTCAATAAAAATTTTAACAACTTCAATTATGAATATACATTTGTAGATCCATTAAGAACATTTTGTAGTATTTGTTCCTCAGGCATAATGCAGTTTTTTCCTGGACCCTGTAACTAATGACGTCTCCTTCCTCCTCCCCCACTTCCCCAAGGCTTGAACATGACAAGCAGACTTGGGAGTCCAAGGCCCAGACAGAGGTCCAACTTCAACAGAAGGTCTGTGTTACGCTGCAGGAGGAAAACAAAGAACTTCTGTCCCAGCTAGAAGAGGCTCGACACCTATACCATGATTCTCAGAATGAATTAACTAAATTAGACTCAGAACTTAAGATTCTCAGAAACCAATTGGCTGATGTAAATAATTCTTTAGCAAAATCCAAGCAACAAGAAGAAAATTTGGAAGGTATCATAAAACAGCAAGAGGCCAATATCCAAAATTGCAAGTTCAGTTATGAACAACTAGAAACTGATCTTCAGGCATCCAGAGAATTGACCAGTAGGCTACAGGAAGAAATAAATATGAAAGAGCAGAAGATTGTAAGCCTGATTTCTGGCAAGGAAGAGGCAATCCAAGTAGCTATTGCTGAACTGCAACAGCAACATGATAAAGAAATGAAAGAACTGGAAAACCTGCTATCCCAGGAAGAAGAAGAAAATATTGTTTTAGAAGAAGAGAACAAAAAAGCTGTTGACAAAACCAATCAGCTTATGGAAACACTGAAAACCATCAAAAAGGAAAACATTCAGCAAAAAGCTCAATTGAGTTCTTTTGTTAAATCCATGTCTTCTCTCCAGGATGACCGAGACCGCATAGTAAGTGACTATCAACAGCTAGAAGAGCGACATCTGTCTGTAATCTTGGAAAAAGACCAACTCATTCAAGATGCTGCTGCTGAGAATAATAAGCTTAAGGAAGAAATTCGAGGCTTGAGAAGTCATATGGATGATCTCAATTCTGAGAATGCCAAGCTGGATGCAGAACTGATTCAATATAGAGAAGACCTGAACCAAGTGATATCCATAAAGGACCTTCAGCAAAAGCAACTCCTGGAAGCTCAACTTCAGCAAAATAAAGAGCTGAAAAATGAATATGCTAAATTAGAAGGAAAACTGAAGGAGTCTGAGGAAGCAAAGGAGAATCTGCAGAGGTCTACTCATGCCCTACGAGAGGAGAACCAAGGTTTATCTAAAGAGATTGAGAACCTGAAAGTATCCATATCCCAACTTAAGAGACAAGTGACAGCCTTGCAAGAAGAAGGTACTATAGGAATGTATCATACCCAGTTAAAAGGAAAAGAAGAAGAGATACAGAGAATGAATGCTACACTTTCCTCTTCTCAGAAGAGAATTGTGGAACTGGAAGAGGAATTGGTTTGTGTTCAAAAGGAAGCTGCCAAGAAGGTGGGCGAAATTGAAGATAAACTGAAGAAAGAATTAAAACATCTTCATCATGACGCAGGGATAATGCGAAATGAAACCGAAACAGCAGAAGAGAGGGTGGCAGAGCTAGCAAGAGATCTAGTAGAGATGGAACAGAAATTACTCACAGTCACCAAAGAAAATAAAGATCTCACTGCACAAATTCAGTCTTTTGGAAGATCTATGAGTTCCTTGCAAGATAGCAGAGATCGTGCCAGTGAGGAGCTTGATGAACTGAAAAGGAAGTACGAAGCCAGTCTGAAAGAGCTGGCGCAGCTGAAAGAACAGCAGGGTGTCCTGAGCGGAGCGGGGGATGCTCTTCTTCCGCAAGCTGCCTCCCCAGCTGACCCCCCTGAGGACAGCAGCTTGTCTCGCCTTGAACACCTTAGCCAGCAGCTCATATCCAAAGAAGAGCAACTGCTGCACTTGTCCTCCCAGCTAGAAGATTCTTACAACCAAGTGCAGTCCTTCTCCAAGGCTATGGCCAGTCTACAGAATGAGAGGGATCACCTGTGGAATGAGCTGGAGAAGTTCCGGAAGTCAGAGGAAGGGAAGCAGAGATCTGCAGCCCAGCCTGCTACCAGCCCAGCTGAAGTGCACAGTTTAAAAAAAGCTATGTCTTCACTCCAAAATGACAGAGACCGACTAGTGAGTATTTAGCTCTCTATTTTGGAACAATGTTGTTTTTCCTTTAATTTTAATTTCTATAGAAAAGTATATTCACATATTATCTTAACACTCAGCAGCCGTATCATACATCCCATAAATTCTATCAGGTTTTACAAAACCACAGGAACATTACTTAAATTGGTTTAAATCTGCCATTACTGTTTAAAAAAAAAATCACAGAGTTCCTTTGTGTAAGATTCTGCATTGATTATAAGAGGACTGAGAGAGGGAAAGTTGTTCTGCAAACTTACACAAACACATATAAATGTTTGCAGGATTTGTCAGAGTTCAATTCAAAGCAAGTATAGGGATCACTTAGTGTCTTCTTAGAGTTACAATTTAGCAGCAGATTATCTGATAGAATTTGAGAAGGAGAGGGTCTAGCTCATCTCATACCTGTAACTCAGCCCTAATTTGTAAATACACACACACACACACATATATAAAGGGATAATTTAAATAAGTTTAAATGGTAAAGTTTTATTTGCAGCCTGAACCCTTTACCCATTCTCTTAAAAACACAAAATGGATAATTTTTTTCAATGAGAGAAAGCTAAGAAGGATCTCTAATGCTGAAATTTTGCTGCCCTTAATGGGAGCCAGGAGTTTAATCTTTCTGAAAACTTTCAGGTCATCAAGTACAGAGGCAAAAACTACTAGATTTTCAGGAGATTCTATTTATGCCACTACTGTCTTCACCTTCATGAGTCTGTTAACTTCGTAAGAGCGCTGCACTTACATGAAAGCAGCCAAATGGGAAAGAACAAAGGCCTGATTTTCTTTTCTTTTTTTCTTTTTGTATTTTTTTGACAGACAGAGTGGACAGTAAGAGAGAGAGAGAGAGACAGAGAGAAAGGTCTTCCTTTGCTGTTGGTTCACCCTCCAATGGCCGCCGCGGCTGGCGCACTGCGGCCAGCGCACCGCGCTCATCCGATGGCAGGAGCCAGGTGCTAGGTGCTTTTCCTGGTCTCCCATGGGGTGCAGGGCCCAAGCACTTGGGCCATCCTCCACTGCACTCCCGGGCCACAGCAGAGAGCTGGCCTGGAAGAGGGGCAACCGGGACAGAATCCGGCACCCCAACCGGGACTAGAACCCGGTGTGCCGGCGCCGCAAGGCGGAGGATTAGCCTGTTGAGCCATGGCGCCGGCAAAAGGCCTGATTTTCTATTTCAAACTGCACAATGCCCAGAATCTGAAAATTCCAATTTCTGAGGTTAATCCCCCTGAAAGGATAATTTCCTCTTTAGAGTCTTGTACACATTTTTCCTTTTCTGAGCACAATGTGTTTATTACACCTAACGTTAGAATACTTACAATGTTTTCCTTTTATAGTCTGAACAAAGTCCTCCTTTTTCAGCCTTGATTTTAACATCAACACAATTTATGCATATTCACATTTTTTAAATAATTTGAGTTCAGCCTGCTTTGTTCTGGGAGCAGTCCTTTCAGAATGTGAATACAAAAAGGTTCCCTTCATGAGGACAATTATAACCTTGTGTATGGCACTGTATTTATGGCACTGTATTTGTGGCAAGCTGATGCATCAGTTTTGTTTTTTTTTTTTCTGGAGCTGTTTAGATAAAGCAATTCACTGAATGAAACACAGTTAATTCTCATCTATTATAAACATGAATCATTGAAGTTTGTATCTCACCATCAGTTCCACATTTTTGTCTGCTAGATATTTACAAGCCAAGCCAGCTGTTTTTATTCCCATGTTTCTCTAACTCATGATCATATTCTGTTCCCTTAGACTTATAACTGTCTGATTTTATTCCATTTAACCATCATGGTCTAAATTCCTTTATTCACAGTGTGCCTCAGTTATCTTTTCTTTCATATTCAGTGTCCTAGTGTAAGCCCTTAATATTTTATTTAATCTGTTGTAATAATGTTGGTTTTGGTTTGTCACTTCTCCAGTATATTGTATATACCATTGTGGAATAAATCTTTCTGAGACTCCACTTATTATTACTCAAAAACCTTCAAAGTTTGTACTATCTCCTAGAATAGGCTTGTGATTCAAACTCAGTAGTTGGGCATTTAAGACCCCATAATTTGTCCTTACCTTTCTTTCCAGCCTTGCCTTTTACTGCTCCTTACTCATACCATTTATTCCAGTCAAACTGATATACTCAATATGCAACGGTCATATAGCACTTCTTACTTAGCCTTATTATCCCCTCAGCGAAAATGTCCTCCCAAGTGCTTTCCTTTTTGGGATATTTCCTACTCTTTATAGGTCATGGCAGAGTTCAATTTTTCTGTTCACATTTTCTGATTGCTTGCCTGTTGCCTTTGCATTTCCCTGTTAATTATCATTTGTCCCATATTGCCTTGATGTGTGTGTGTGTGTGTGTGTGTGTGTACATGCATGCTTAATTTCTAAATGCTATTATTTCCCCAATTACACTGTGACTTCTGGTGTCATGTCTTAACATTTGTTTGTATATCCTATGGTATTTAGCACTGGGTTAACCAAGCAGATAGTAATCAACATTTGGCAGTTGCTCTCTATATTTGTGTTTTCTAATGAAAACACCATTGTTTTCTCTGTTGTGTAAAATTTTATATAGGGAAGTAATGGAAAGTTTTGAGAACTTAGGCCTTTATATTTGCCATGGACGTACACACAGTAGTCACTAAATTCTACAGTTTTTGCTGGCAAAAACGAGAGTAGCACTCCAACTCCATTCTACTTCTCCTGAGCTAATTTGCTCTCAACTCTTTAACTTACTTTTTGGTATTCTCAGTGTCTAAATACCATGCTTACAATGTATTTTGGATTTTCATTCATTACCTTAACTACTTTATACTGACAGGATTAGCTCTTTACTCACTATGCTTCCACAGTAGATATGTATATTTCCAATACACAGTTACTTCCCCATTCTACTGATGTAATTTATTTAAATTTGGTTAAATGAATTCAATGTTTAAATTTTTATGATTAAAATACTGTTAATGCTGGTTCATGTTACTTTTCCTCAGTATTGTTTTTCTGAGTTAATAAATTTGTGTTGTTACTTTCTTAGTTTCTTTTGTACTTATCAATGTAATTTAACACCAGATTTGCTACAGTTTATCAACATCTGCTCTACACATGTTTATTCCTATCAGTTTCTAGGAAATTCTCCTGGATTCTCTGATTTACTTCTACATGATGGAACAGATGCCCTGTACTCGTAGGAAGGTTTCTATCCTAGAATATTTCCCTTTACCTCTCTCCTATATTAGTTCCTCTGTTTCCTGTATTCTGTCTTTCTGTTGGTTTTATGCCATTGTTTTGATGGAATAAATCATTCATTAGTTCCATAACAAAAGATATAAGAAAGTAAACTTAATTGAAATGTTTTTTCATCCCTCATATCTGGTTGATAGTTTGGGTATAGAATTCTAGACTGAAATATAACTACCCTTAAAAATTGTGAAGACTTTTGGTTTGTTTTAGCTTACATCGTAATTCACAAGTCTAAAGCTATTCTGATTTTTTGTCCTTTGTATGTGATCTCTTTATCATTCATTCTCTTTCTCTTTCCTCTTCCAGTCCAAAATTTGATTATATTTTATGGGTCTGTTTTCCTTCTTCTTGTTGATTTGTCCTTTCAATCTAAGAAGTCAGCACATTAGTTTTTGGAAATCTCTTTGAATTATTTTTTACTATTCTCCCTTATCCTTTTTCACTGTTTTCTTTTTCCTGAAAGTCCTGTTATATAAAAGTAGTACTTTCTGGATTGGTTCTCTTAAATTCGTACCTTTTCTGTTGCCACACTTTAGGAAATTTTTTCACTGTCATTTTTGTCATCATGAACTTAACTTCTTAGGCTCCTTTTTTCTTTTGTGTCATAGATAGATTTTCTTATCTCTCCAAGGATAGTGGCAGTAGTTTTGTTTTTTCACATTTTCTATATTTTTTATTTGTACTATAGTATTTCTTCTTTGTGATATCCTCTCTGAAACCTTTGAATACATTACACTCCTTCCCTGCATATCTCTTCCAAGTTTCTTTCTTCCAGTTAGTTTCCACCCCTTTAATGTTAATTTTTCTCAAGTGAAGCTGTTCGTCTTTGTTTACTCTTCATGTGTAAGGATAGGGTCTAAAAAGCTCATGGGTAGGGGTTCCCAAATGTGAATTTTCTCACAGAAGGATTTTGTTGAGCTTGTTGTTGATATTCATGTTGGTATCTTTAATTCTTCTTGGCTAATTAAAAAGAGTGCTTTTTATTTTCTTTGTGAAAAGTAACAGGTCTTTTTTCAGCTGGACAGGGGAAAAAACTGAAACATTCAGAAAATGTACATGTACTTGCTCACCATTAGTTTGGAACAGTATCTCTCTTGTGACTGTACTTGCTGTTCAGTACTCAGAGATACTTCCTTTACCGTCTCCAGAAAATAAAACTGTAGCTTTCTGTTGGGGTAACAGAAAGTATGGAGTTGAAGAGGGGACCTGGGCATGAAATGGTTTCTTAGCAGTTTTCAACTAATCCTCCTTATCTCAGCTACCTCTTCCTCCCCTCCTGCCCCATTCACTCCCCTTCACCATATTTTCCAGAGGTACCCGGTGCTGGTAATTCCTGAACCTTTTGAAGATTATTCAGAGTAAGTGCTCTTGGCTCTTGGCTTTTTCTGCTGCCAGCTTAAGATTTGGCTCTCTCAGATCTGTTAAGTTGGTTACTACTTTTTCATCTGCTCTTCAGTTTCCAAGATTAATTGCTGCTGATTCATCTGTTTTATATTCTTCTGTCTTGTGTTTTTCTAAAAATGCCTTTATGATAGCTTTAATGTTTCTGAGTGAAAGATGTGTGTTCACATGCCCTGACATATTTCCTACTATTTTATTAAGTATGGGAGATGAAGAGTTTAAAAATATACCTGAGATGCAGATAGATATTTTTGCTAACTAAAGAAAAATTCATGGTCATCACCACTAACTTGATGGGTAAAGTGAAGTGTAATAGTTTTCTCATTTAGTTCTCATATTCTTATGAAAAAGTTATTGTACTGAATTGATATTTAGAGGGTATGACACTTGTGGACATGGAAGAAATAGTGGAATATCTAATTCTATAGCCTAAGAGCTCTTAACCACACTGGGCAGTGCTGCTTTCTTTAAAATCAACATAAACTAAACTAGACTTGAGACTGATATCTTAAGTAAGAAAGTTTAGATTTCTAACCTTGACAGTGATTACATGGAAAGCCAATCAATCTTTACATTTCTTGTACTAGGATGTCACAACCCACAGTGAAGCTATGTAGGACCCTTAAGTCTGTCTCATGTCAGAGCTGCAGCTCTAGAGTCCACTTAGATCAGGGATGAAGTTGCAGGAATGGTCAAGTCCTACAGCCTTGATGACAGCTCCATGGGGAGATTTCCAGTCTGGCTTCACGTGTTACCATTTCAGAAATTCGTTCTGCAGTGATGTGTCAGTGAACTCTCTGGTGGTGGTTGTGTGTTGATATCTTTTAGCACATGAGATGTGATAAATCACTCTTGGACTTTTCATTTGGTTAAAGCTGAAGGAATTGAAGAATCTACAGCAGCAGTACTTACAGATGAATCAAGAGATCACTGAGTTACGTCCACTGAAGGCTCAACTTCAGGAGTATCAAGATAAGACCAAAACATTTCAGATTATGCAAGAAGAGCTCAGGCAGGAAAGCCTCTCTTGGCAACATGAATTGCATCAGCTCAGGTATGATAAATCCCTGCCTTTGGGCTTTTTTAAATTTTCCTTTATTTGTTTTAAAATAATTATAAATTTGTAGAAAGTTGCAAATATAATAGAGAGCTCCTGTGTATCCTTAATTCAGTTCCCTACAATGGTAATATTTTACATAACTGTAGTACAATATCAAAGCCAGGAAATTTACGTTGGTTTAATTCACAGATCTTATTTGGACTTTACATGCGCTCATTTGAGTGTTTGTGTGTGAATAGTTTGTGCAGTTTTGTCACGCATAGATTGATGTACAACAATGATACAAAACTACTCTATCACTACAAATATATCCCAGTCCCACAAGTTGCCTATATTGACAGTGCCATGGGGATGGAGTGGGGTAGTCAGGGAGAGGCACTGGGAGGTCAGGACAGTCAAGGCCCCACACTTGGCCTCTTCTGATACCACTCCATAGGGAGGTTGAGGAGTTTCTGGTTACCACCAGGCAAGAATGTAACCTTGCTTGTCCACTAAGTTTTTGTTCATGGGAATGGAATGATACTGTGGTTTTTCTGTGGTGTTTTCTTGGAGTAAGATGGTTATATTCATTAATGTTTCTGCATATTTCAGTTGGTCCTTACTTGTTTTTTGGCCAGGGAGAGGAATATTTTCTTGGCTCTCTCTCTCATTGGTGTATCTGGGTCATAGGATTCTCCCAGTACCCAGTTTGGGACCTGCAAGGGTATTTCAAAAAATTCATGGAAAAAGTGTATTAGGAAAAACTATATATGGATTTAATTTTTTGATACCAAAATAAACTTTTCATCCCACTTTCCCATAAACACTTAAGTATGCTCACACAGAATACAAAAACAAAAATCAGGGAACTTTCTACAAGTCATTTTTTCAGTTGTGTGGTCCCTAGCTAGCCTGCTTTCTTCTTTACATATTTTTAAACCTTATATTTGCCGGCGCCGCGGCTCAATAGGCTAATCCTCCGCCTAGCGGCGCCGGCACACCAGGTTCTAGTCCCGGTCAGGGCGCCGGATTCTGTCCCAGTTGCCCCTTTTCCAGGCCAGCTCTCTGCTGTGGCCCGGGAGTGCAGTGGAGGATGGCCCAAGTCCTTGGGCCCTGCACCCCATGGGGAGACCAGGAGAAGCACCTGGCTCCTGCCTTCGGATCAGCGTGGTGCGCCGGCCGCGGCGGCCATTGGAGGGTGAACCAACAGCAAAGGAAGACCTTTCTCTCTGTCTCTCTCTCTCACTGTCCACTCTGTCTGTAAAAAAATTTAAAAAATAAATAAATAAACCTTATATTTTATTTTACTTGCAATGCCTTGGGGTTTCGTCTATACTTGGAGGAATAAGGACAAATGTATCTTGTTTGGAACTGTTCCCCCCAACCCCTTTTTTAAAAAGATTTATTTATTTATTTATTTAATTTTTGACAAGCAGAGTGGACAGTGAGAGAGAGAGAGAGACAGAGAGAAAGGTCTTTCCATTGGTTCACCCTCGAATGGCCGCCGCGGCCGGTGCGCTGCTGCCAGCGCACCACGCTGATCCGATGGCAGGAGCCAGGTGCCAGGTGCTTTTCCTGGTCTCCCATGGGGTGCAGGGCCCAAGCACTTGGGCCATCCTCCACTGCACTCCTGGGCCACAGCAGAGAGCTGGCCTGGAAGAGGGGCAACTGGGACTGAATCCGGTGCCCCAACTGGGACTAGAACCCGGTGTGCCGGTGCTGCAAGGCGGAGGATTAGCCTATTGAGCCACGGCGAGGGAGAGAGATCAAGTGTCCATCTGCTGATTTACTTATTCACTTCCCAAGTGGCCACAACATCCAGGGCTGAGCCAGGCCAAAGCTAGGAGCGTCTAGGTCTCCCACATGAGTTGCAGGTGCCCAAGCACTTGGGCCATCTGCTGCTGCTTTTCCCAGGCCATAAGCAGGGATCTGGTTGGAAGTGGAGCAGCCAGGACTTGAACTGGCACCCACATGGGATGTTGTCATCACAGATGGTGGTTTTGGCTGCTACTCCACAATGGCAGCCCCAACTCCTCCCCCACCAGCTGTTTTCCTTTTATAAAATAGAAAATAACAATGCTCATGGCAGAAAAAAATGATGTACTATATTTCTGATTTGTTTCTTTATTCAGTGTTTCTAGAAAATCTAACCCAAAGAATAATGGTAAAGTACAAACTCTTAACAATATAGAAGAACAAGTTTAGTTGTTGCAACATATTTTTTGGGATTTTATTATTGTTTCACTGAAGATTGTGCATGCCACCTTAATCTTCCTGTAGGATAGACCATATGCTAGGCTACAAAGCAAGTCTCAACAAATTAAAAAAAGTTAAATCATACCATGTATCTTTTCTGACAACAATGGAAAAAAGCTGGAAATTAACAACTTAAGAATCTCTAGAAAATATGTAAATGCGTGAAGACTGAACAACATACTCCCAAATGAACAATGAATCGTAGAAGAAATTAAAAAAAAAGGAAATCAAAACATTCCTGGAAATGAATGAAGATGACAACACAACATATCAACACTGTGGAATATAGCAAAAGCAGAGTTAAGAGTGAAGTTTATAGCAAATAATACCTACATCAAGAAAATGAGAGGGCATGAAATAAAAGAGCCATTAATATACTTCTCAAGGACCTAGAAAAACAACAACAAACCAAACCCAAAATTAGTACAAGGAAAGAAATAATTGAAATTAGATAAGAAATAAACAAATTCACATAAAAAAGGTGCAAAAGATCAGTGAAATGAAGAGCAGGTTTTTTGGGGAAAAAAAATAAAACTGATATACCATTGGCTGAACTAATCAAAAGAAAAAAAGGGTGGTGGGGTATCCAAATTAATAAAATCAGAGATGAAAAAGGAGATGGTAAGACAGATACCACAGAAATAAAAAGAATCATCAGGAGTTACTAGAAACATATATGCCAAAAGACTGGAACATCTAGAAAAAATACTTAGATCTCTGAACACATAATTGAGTCATGAATACATAGAAAACCTAAATATACCAATAACTAAGAAGAAAGTTGAATTGACAGCCAAGGAAAGCCTAGGCCCAGATGGCGTCACTGCTAAATTCTACCCGACATTTAAAGAATAAATATGTCCAATTCTTCTAAAGCTATTCAAAACATTGAAAGGGAGAGAATTCTTTGAAGCTATAATCACCTTAATTCCTAAACCAGAAGAAGATACAACAAAGAAAGAAAATCACAGACCAATATCGCTGATGAACAAAGATGCACAAATCCTCAGCAAAATACTAGCTAAACAAATCCAACAGCACATCAGAAAGATCATTGACCTAGAACAAATGTGATATGCAGGGATGGTTCATCATTGGCAAATCATTAAATGTGATACATCATATTAATAAACTGAAGAATAAAAATCATGTGATTATCTCAATAGATGCAGAGAAAGCATTTGATAAGATACAATATCCTTTCATGATAAAAGCCTTAAGCAAATTGGGTATAGAAGGAATATTCCTTAACACAATGAAGGCAATATGTGACAAACCCACACCTGTTATATTAAATGGGTGAATGCTTCTAGCTTTCTAGCTAAGATCTAGAATTAGACAAGGATCTCAGAACTAGTAAAAGCAAAAACAAGTCAAATGGGATTATGTCAAGCTAAGAAGCTTCTGAACTGCAACTCAACAAAGTGAAGAGGCTACCAAAAGAATGGGAAGATTCGCAAACTGTGCAACTGAAAAAGGATTAATATCCAGAATCTATAAAGAGCTCAAGAAACTCAACAACAAAAAACAGTTCAGTTAATAAGTGGGAAAAGGACATGAACAAGCATTTTTCTTTTTTTTAAGACTTATTTATTTATTTATTTGAAAGAGTTTCACAGAGAGAGAACGAGAGGCAGAGAGAGAGAAGTCTTCCATCTGCTGCTTCACTCTCTAATTGGCCGCAACAGCTGGAGCTAAGCCGATCCAAAGCCAGGAGCCAGAAGCTTCTTCCAGATTTCCTACATGGGTGCAGGGGCCCAAGGACTTGGGCCGTCTTTTTGTACTTTCTCAGGCCATAGCAGAGAGCTGGATGGGAAGTGGAGCAGCCGGAACTTAAACTGGCGCCCATATGGGATGCTGGCACTGCAGGCAGTGGCTTCACCTACCTTTTACAAGCATTTTTCAAAGGGGGAAATTCAAATGGCCAACAGACACATGAAGAATTACTCAGCATGACTAGCTATCAGGGAGATGCAAATCAAAGCCACAATTTGGTTTCACCTCACCCCAGTTAGAATGGCTCTCATATAGAAATCAACATCAAATTCTGGCGAGGATAGTGAGGAAAAGTGTACATTGTTGATGGGAATGTCAACTAAGACAGTCATTGTGGGAAGCAGTATGGTGCTCTTGGCACCAAATCTTGAAAACTGCAAGAGAGAGAGAGAGATCTGCCTGCCTGCTTACCAGTTCACTCCCTAAATGCCTATAAGAGCCAGGACGTGGCAAACCCGAGGTCAGGAGCCTGGAACTCAATCCAGGTCTACCACGTGAGTGGCAAAGACCTACATAGTTGACCTACATACATCACCTGCTGCCTCCCAGAGTGTGCATTAGAGCAGGAAGCTGGATCCATAGCACAGCAGGGACTCTAACCTTGGGATTCTGATTTGGGATGTGGGCATTCCAACTAGCAGCCTAACCACCATACAATGCGTCCCCCCTACAAATGAGCTTTTCAAACATGAAGAAACTAGAACATCTTGATCAGTCTTCTATTTGGCCTTGGGGTTGGCTTACCAGGAATGTGTGAATTTATACAATGATCTTTCTCTTCCGTGTATAGCTAAAGCTGCTTACTCAGCTCAGGTTCTTATGTTTTCACACTGAAAAGCATAGATGAACTCTGACTTGTAAATAAATAGTTTTTTTTTTAAAAAGTTCTTATGGATGTTGAATATTGTGGCCTTATATTACAAATATACAAGCATTATATGTTAACTGCCCCAAAATTTTAAAATAACTTTTTAAGATGTATTTATTCATTTGAAAGTCAGAGTTACAGAGAGAGAGAGAAGAGAGGGAGAGAGGGAGGAGGGGAGAGAGAGAGAGAGAGAGAGAGGTGTCTTCCACCTGATGGTTCATTCCCCAATTGAGCGCAACAGCTGGAACTGTGCTAATCCGGAGCCAGGAGCTTTTTCTGGGTCTCCCACGAGGGTGCAGAGGCTGAAGAACTTGGGCCATCTTGTACTGCTTTCCCAGGCTGTAGCAGAGAGCTGGATTGGAAGTAGAGCAGCCGGGTCTCAAACTGGCACCCATATGGGATGCTGGTGCTTCAGGCCAGGGCGTTAACCCGCTATGCCACAGCGCCAGCTGCTAAAGTAATTTGAAAAACATTTTTAGTTTCCAGGTTTTATTTCTGCCTTTTTTTTTTTTTGAAAGAAATTTGACTATAATCAAGTTACCTCTTAGTAAAGCAAAAGTATTTCATCACAGGTATAAAGAGAAGAAGAACCATTTTTTAAAATAGACAAAAATGTCAGAGGTAATTCAAACAAAAGTTTGTATTATTGGGAGAAATAAACACATTGGTGCGACTGAGAGTGAAGAGGTACTGCAGAAATTTCATTATAATCCCAGTGGGTATTTTTCAGGGCAGAGAATAAAAAGAAGAAGAATAGCAGAAGAGAGGTCATTTTGCTATACTAAAGGAAAATAGCTGGGATTTAGTAGCCTCACTCTTGGCCAAATTCAGGGGATAAATAAATAGAAATAATAGGAAAGATTTTTTTAAAAAAGTTTCATGTATTTATTTGTAAGACAGAGTCTTAGAGAGAGGGAGAGGGAGAGATCCTCCACCGGCTGCCTCACTACCCAGATGGTTGCAGTGGCAGGGGCTGTGCCAGGTCAAAGCCAACAGCTTCTTGCTGGTCGCTTGCGTGCAGGGGTCTAAGCACTTGGGCCATCTTCTGCTGCTTTCCCAGGCACATTAGCAGGAAGACAAACTGGCCACCATTTGGGATGCTGACATAGCAGGGAGTCGCTTAACCTTCTACGCCACAACACCAGCCCTAGGAGTGAATATTGAGTGCTTACTATGTGCCAGACCCTGTGTTCAGTAATTGGCATATAGTGTCTCCTTTAATCCTTGCAATAATCCTGAATAGTAGTTTATTCCTATTTTATTGATAAGGTCCAGAGAGAGTAACTTTTAGTCAGAGTCTCACAGCTAGTGTATTGATAGAGCTAGCATTTGCACTCAAGTCCTTTAGGATCTCTAGCCGCATTCCTATAACTGTGATGTTAGACCGTACATGACACTCCCTGCTGAAAAGTCAGGTGGCTGGGGCCAGTGCTGTGGCTCACTTGGTTAATCCACCTGCAGCGCTGGCATCCCGTATGAGCACCGGGTTCTAGCCCCAGTTGCTCTTCTTCCAATCCAGCTCTCTGCTGTGGCCTGGGAGGGCAGTGGAGGATGGCCCAAGTGCTTGGGCCCCTGCACCTGCATGGGAGACCAGGAAGAAGCACCTGGCTCCTGGCTTCAGATCAGCATAGTTCTGGCAGTAGTGGCCATTTTGGGGGTGAACCAACGGAAAGAAGACCTTTCTCTTTGTCTCTCTCTCTCTCTCTCACTGTCTAACTCTGTCAAAAAAAAAAAGTCAGAGTGGCTTCCCAAGCCCTGCATGGTCTGACTTCATTCCTCTTTAGCACAGCTCTTATATACTGTGTCTGCCACGGCCATCTAAAATGCACTGTATATGCCCAGACCTACACTTCTTGCTAGTTTATTCTCTGAATCTGAAATGCTTTTTCGATTATGGGAACCTGCCCTGCTGTTCAGGTTTCAGACCGAATGCCAGCTTCCCTTTGAAACCATGTCAGTCCTACTAATTGGAATTCTTTTTCAAATTCTGTGCCATCAGTTTACTGCATAGTTCTCTCTGTTACTGAAATTTCACTCTGATTATCTATTTTCTTCCCATGTATTTTCTTTTGTAGATTTCTAACAGCTCATAATACTGTCTTGAATATGGAATTATTCACCTTGTCCCACAAGTTTATTTTTCCTGCTTTTCTCTAGGATGGAGAAGAGTTCCTGGGAAATACATGAAAGGAGAATGAAGGAGCAGTACCTGATGGCCCTCTCGGATAAAGACCAGCAGCTCAGTCATCTGCAGAGTCTTATGAGGGAGTTGAGGTCTTCTTCCTCCCAGGCTCAGCCCCTCAACGTGCAGTACCAAAGACAGGTGTGTGCTCTCTGTTCTGCTGGAGGGACACATCAGTGCCCATCAGCACTGCCGGGCAGGTTGTCTTCTGACTTCCTGTGGAGCACATGACCTCCTGGGGGGCTGGATGGGGTTTCGAGAGGGAAGAGCTCTCAGGAGAGAATTTCATGTCAGTGTTTGTGTCCTCACAGGCATCTCCCGAGACATCAGCTTCCCCAGATGGATCACAGAACCCAGTTTATGAAACGCAACTTCTCAGGAGCCAACTCAGTGACAGCTTGAAGGAGATTCACCAAAAGGAATTAAGAATTCAGCAGCTGAATAGCAAGGTAAGACGTGTCTCCTGCTAGACTAGAATCCACTTTCTTGTCACACAACTGGCAGTCAGAAGCAGGTGCGGCCGACTTCAGCTGTCGCGGAACTTAGGCTGCATAAGTTTTTCTTTTCTCAGAACCTGGCTGGCACACCCCAAAGCACTGGACACAGGGCCACTTCCTTTTCCTTGTTCTTGGAGAGTCCTGGAAGAGATCCATACAGTGAGAGCAAAGAAGTTTTAGGTAGCTTGCTCTGCCGCCCCCAGCATCCTCTCCCCTTCTCCCTCACTTGCTGATGTTGGGGTCACTCCCTGCAGATCCTCCAACAAGTTCCTCCTGCACGTAGATCACAGTCTCAGGGAAGAGGAGCAAGGCTTTTCAGGTGTGGTTAGGTAGCGGGGATAGAGGTGAGAGATCTGTTTCACTGCACCCATTGTAGGCTTCTGCCATGAGTGTGTAAGGCTCTCAAACTGAAGGAGTCAGCTAGCTTTTACCCAGAGCCTAGCCCTGCCACTCTGAACACTCTAAGGAAACGTGCTGCCGCAGATGAGACCCGCTGCAGAGGAGAGCCGCTTTGCTGTCTGGTCCCTGCAGCAAAGGCTAAGGTGAGACTGAAGAATATTGTCACTGGATGCCTTCTCACTACCTTCTCTTCACTCGGCACCCATTTTCTGCTTCTCTTCCTTCTTCACTCTCTTCCACCACGCTATTATGCCTCATTAACTTCTTGTTCTCTGACTACTCAAAAGGGTTCCTCTCTAGGGGCACCTCCCCTAGTTCTGACCTCTTAGAAACCTCACCAGGTAGTCTCTGTTAAAACTAAAGAAAATTTGGGCCAGCTCTGTGGCGTAGCAGGTAAAGCTGCCACCTACAGTGCTGGCATCCCAAGTGGGTGCCGGTAGGAGTCCTGGCTGCTCCACTTTGATCCAACTCTGTGCTGATGTGCCTGGGAAAGCAGCACAGTATTTGAGCCCTTGCACCCAAGTGGGAGACGTGGAAGAATCTCCTGGCTCCTCCTGACTTCAGATTGGCCCAGCTCCAGCCATTTGGGGAGTGAACCAGTGGGTGGAAGATTCTCTTTCCCTCTTGCTCTCTCTCTAACTCTACCTTTCAAATAAAACAAATCTTAAAAAAAAAAAAAAAACTAAATAAAATTTAAGAGAGCAGCCAGACACTGGAGTCAAGGTTGTCTTGGGGATAGCTGCGAATGTATAAAATTTTGAATTGTTTTCAGAATGATGAGAGAGAAAGAGTGCGTGTGTGTGTGTGTGAGTGATTACAAAACCTCATCAAAACTGAGGGTATTAAATGCCTTCACTAAAGCGTTAGGAGGAGGTCAGTTTGAGATAATTGTGACCATGTATGTGAAGCACAGTACCTGGCATATGTAAAAAGTTGTTATTATTGTTGAGCTTAACTGTTGACACTGAAGTGTCAAAGAGTAACACTATTAACTTTGGTAGAGAAACAGTTTGGTGATCCATATGAATTGGTAAAATTTAGACCCTTTGTTGGGGAATTTGGGAATTTTCAGAGGGAATCCAGTGCAGCTGCCACCCAGTTCCCTTCTAGCTGATGAGTTAGTTCCAGAAGTTCCCCTCATTGCTCTGGTGGCCTAACCCATCTCCTCTTTTCCAAAAGCTAGGTCCCATCTCAGCCCTTTTATGTTTGCTCTCTGACCATTAGACTGTGACTCATCTGGTCTTTCTAGGACAGTATTTTGTTTGGTTTTTCAAATATTTATTTTATTTGAAATACAGAGTAACAAAGACAGAGATCTAGTGGTCCACTGGTTCACTCCCCAAATGCCTGCAAGGGCTGGGTCAGGCCAAAGCCAGGAGCCAGGGACTCCATCGTGGTCTTCCAGGTGGGTGGCGGGAACCAAAGTACTTGGGTCATCATCTGCTGCCTCCCAGACACATAACAGAAGCTGGATCAGAAGTGCAGAGTAGTCAGCCCTCCAGTATGGGATGGAGGGCATCCCAATCAGTGACGTAACCCAATGCCACAATGCCTCCTCCTAGGACAGTGTTCTTAAGCTGAAATTCAGGCTGTTAATGGATGATGAAATCATTTTGATGAGTAGTAACTAAAATACTGTTTCTACTGAAGTAAAATTACACATACAGAAAAGTATACAAATCTTCTGTACAGCACAGTACATTGTCACACAGTGAAGGTACCTACATAACCAGTGCCTAGATAAAGAATCAGAACGTGCTAGAGCCCCAGGAATCCCTTGTGCCTCCTCTGTTCACTTCTGCTCCCTTACAAGTATATAAATAGACTAATAACTTCTCTTTCATGGTCCTTTATTTTATAGTACTAATTACACATTGTTGCATGGAGTGTGATTTTTTTCATTCTCATCCTGTGTAGTATTACACTGTAGACATATACTAGAATTTCTTTATTCTATTGAAGGACATTTGGATGTTTCTAGTTTGGGGATATTGCAAATCATGCAGCCAGTGGTTTTTATCAAATGAAAGAAAAGAGATTAAAAGTAGGATGTTTTATATAATATGTACTAATGAATATGTCTTATTTTGACAAATGTTAGTTTTAATTGTATATTTCTGTGTAGCTGGGTTCTGAGTCAGATCTGTATTTTCTAACATCTTTATTGAGATTTAATTCCACTTAAACTGTGAGAAATACTACTTTAGATCACTTATTCTGAGTAAGGACTCACCTGTAAGAAAACCACCTCCATCCCACTCCTTATTTGTTCATTTAGTAAATAAATGACTTTTATTTGCCTTTACAAACCCAGCCTATGCTAATTACTGAGGATGCACAGGACCCTCATGAAGCTTGCAGTCCTGTGAGCTTAGTCTCACTCTAAATGGGTCCCAGCTATCTAGATTGCTTTGGAGCCCTAGAATAGAATCATAGCGGGTGGTTTTCAGCATAGAATGTTTCCTCTTTAACCCACTGCCCTAATTCTTTCTTTAGATACTCAGACTTTATATACATTTTCTACCAGCATGGTTGGATTTGTGTAAGTAATGGGAGAATGTGCCAGAAAGTTAAAAACATGAGGGGAGGTGGGCTTTGTGGTGCAGCAGGTTAAGCCGCCACTTTGGGATACCTGTATCCCCTATTGTAATGCTGGTTCCAGTCATATGCTTCCAATTCAGCTTCCTGCTAATACATCCTGGGAGGTGGTAGATGGTGGCTCAAGTGATTGAGCCCTTGCCACCCAGATGGGAAACGTGGATAGAGTTCCTGCTGCCTGGCTTCAGCTTGGCTCAACCCTGGCTGTTGTGGTCATTTGTGGAGTGAGTCAGCATATGGAATATCTCTCTGTCACTCTCACTCTGCCTTTCAAGTAGATGAAAATAAGAAATTAAAAAAACTAGAGGGAAGGCTGGCGCCGTGGCTCAACAGGCTAATCCTCCGCCTTGCGGCGCCGGCACACTGGGTTCTAGTCCCGGTCGGGGCACCGGATTCTGTCCTGGTTGCCCCTCTTCCAGGCCAGCCCTCTGCTGTGGCCCGGGAGTGCAGTGGAGGATGGCCCAAGTGCTTGGGCCCTGCACCCCATGGGAGACCAGGAAAAGCACCTAGCACCTGGCTTCTGCCATCGGATCAGCGCGGTGCGCCGGCCGTAGCGCGCCGTCCACGGTGGCCATTGGAGGGTGAACCAACGGCAAAGGAAGACCTTTCTCTCTGTCTCTCTCTCTCACTGTCCACTCTGCCTGTCAAAAAAAAAACTAGCGGGAAAATTAGTGTTGTAATACAGTCCAGATTGTTCCTTCCTATTCCGTTCTTACAAGCATAGATAGGAAAATATAGTAGCTTATGAGTTGAGCACACATCAGCCAACTTTCCTTTAGAGGCTAGAGAGTAAATGTTTCAGGTTTGTAGACAGTATGGCTTCTGTTAAATACTCATTGCTGCAATTATGGCATAAAATCAGACATAAAATCAAAAGTGACAGGTAATATGTAAATGAGTGAGTTGATTAAAATAAATGAGATAAGCTCTTGAACTGTGGGGACCTGTATTTATCCTGGATGGAATAATGCAAGCATAAAAGGTGGTTTATATGAGGGTGGCTTATAAACAATTAAACTTCCAGTTAAGGAAATTTGTTTGCTATGAGTTTTACAGGTTTGTCCTTTCTCCTCTGCATCTGCTGGAAAAAAGAGTTAGGATTTTTCAACACTGAGAGCCTTTTTTGTTTTTTGTTTTTACTTTGTTATTTTAGAACATTTGGACTGTTCATTGTGGCCTGGAAAATTAACTTCCTTCTATGTTAGAAGAGGATCATGTCAGTCCCTCTCTTAGAAACTAGTAGTTGTCCACATATCCAGTTACTTCTGTCTTCAAGTTAGTATTGCTTCTCAAACATTCATTTATTTATTTTTGTAATTAGCTCCCCCCTCCCCTGCCCCAAAGCAAAACAAAACAAACTCCATGACTTTCTTAACTCCCCTTCCTGGACTCTTAGATGGGATATGACCGGGTGGTAGATAAAGCTCTGGGCTTGGAATTAAGAACCACTCTAGTGAACAGACACTTACTCTAGCAGTTAAGATGCTTGTGTTCTGCATTGGAGTGGCTAGGATGGATTCCCAACTCTGGCTCTTTACTCCAGCTTCCTGTTAATGCAGTTCCAGGGGGATGGCAGTGATGGCTGAGGGAACTGGGCTCCTGCAACCTACATGGGAGACCTGGCTTTGGCCTGGCCTGGACTTGGCTATTGTGGTATTTAGGGAGTAAACCATCAGATGGCAGCTCTCTTGCTCTTCTTGCCTCTTCCCTCCCCTCCCCTCCTCTCCCTTTCTCCCCTCTTGTCTCCCCTCTGTTTATCTTTCCCTCGCTCTGCCTCTGCCTTGCAAAAAAAAAATCTCAAAAAGAAAAATCACAATTAAGTCCTGCCTTGACATCTCCTAGCCATATGACCTCAGACAAGTCAGCAGTCATTTATTTTTCTTGTTTGTCATTTGTAAATAGAGACAAAAATTATTTCTCTACCCCTCAAATAAGGTAATACTTGTGAACATGCTTTGTAAGCTGAAGATTGCTCTTCAGAATGACAAACAAAAGAATAATCTTAGATCTGAAGAGCAGTTTTCAGCATACAAAGCCACTCTCACAAGTATGTGTGAATTCTCTTGTTCCAATTCTCTGTATGTAGCAAATGGCATCCCCCAGAGCATCTCTGCAAAACACTCTTCTCTAAAACATTCATTCTGCTTTTTGACCCAGGCACTTAGGGAAAAAAAGAAAAGACTAAACATGTAGTTTCTGCTCATAAAATATACAAGGTCCTCCAATATGAACTTTGGAGGAACATCTTTGTAACTATTGTGTCTGGATGTTAATCATAACTAAAAATTTCACAGCCTGCAAGTAACAATCAGAATTATTATTGTTATATTATTATTGTTCCAGGGGACAAAATGCAAATCAATGGGTAGAAGCTGTATTAGGTAGATATTTTGCTCAATATAAAAAAGAATTTTTAGTTCTTTGCAGGATAAAAAGTGGCTTGGACTGCTTTGCCATCCTGACACTGGACATGTTCAAGGAAAGATTAGATGGCTTCCTGTTCCACAGTAGACCGAGTCCTGCTTGTGTGGCTAGAATGTTTGTACCCATGACACTGTTCTCCAACCCAGTTTCTTAGATGCACACAGGCATGGTAGGATTTACTTTGTTTCTCCCTCCTACTACATATTAAGATTTCTTTTTCTACTCTCTTGGTAATTTATAGCTCTTTGTGGCATTAATAGCAGTGTACAGATTTTTAGGTGGCACTTTTCTCTCTACTCATACTGAACTCTGCGAATTGCAGTCATTTCTTGGATCCTATCTTGGACCCAAGCTGCTGCCTTCCACCTCTTGCATAGCTGGACTAGCCTGTCCTTTTGCTAATGGGTTTCTGCTTTATGTTTTGGTGGTGGTGGTGGTTCGTGTA
Source organism: Sylvilagus floridanus (assembly GCA_949820135.1). Lineage (NCBI taxonomy): Eukaryota > Metazoa > Chordata > Mammalia > Lagomorpha > Leporidae > Sylvilagus > Sylvilagus floridanus. The sequence goes on along the minus strand of OX463244.1, from coordinate 75,135,686 downwards.
TGAGGCACCTCCTGCTCCTCCAGAATTACTCTTGATTGAAAAAAATTCTGCATCTTTTTCACCTTGAAGGAATACACGGTGCTGTTGTTGCCATTGCTGAAATAAAGGTCTTACATAAAACCCAGGACTGTTAGCCTGAGCGCTGTTCAGGATGAAACTGCTTTGCCGGATGGCGCTCAGCTTCTCTTCTGCTTTAGTTTTCTCAGCTGCTCGAAGAGAAGAATACCCTTTCCATTCAGCTCTGCGACACCAGCCAGAGTCTTCGGGAGAGCCAGCAGCACTACAGTGATCTCTTTAACCATTGTGCAGTCTTGGAGAAGCAGGTTCAGGAGCTGCAGGCGGTGAGTCCAGGGGAGCCGGGAAGCCGGGAGAAATGGTAGGAAATTGAGTGCTAGTGATAAAGTCTGAAGTGCAGCGTTGAAGCAGCTCAGGAAACTCAGTGAGGGAAGGAAGTGGGAGGGAACGGGGAGTATTAATTCAGATGGGAAGAAGATCTGAGAAAAATTATGGAGTGAAGGGGTTAAGAAAGAGTGAGATGGAGGGGGAGAAATCAAAAAGTGAGTGGGGAGCAGTGATGGCCTGAGGCCTTTAGAACTGGAAACTAGGAAAGCAATGGTTTTGCTTCCACAGGAAGATTTGGAGCTGAGAGATCGACAGCTGGAGGTGTTGATGGCCATGGAGAGGAAGGCGGTGTTGGGTGCAAGAGATTACAAATTCCTATGGAAATAAATAGGATAGGATTAGGGGAAGGGATTGGAAAGGGTGGTGAGGGTCAGAAAGCTTCTGGAAAATCCATGAGCTTCCACTGAAAAAAGCAGAGTTTAAAGTTTTAAGAGAAGAAAGTCAAGAATGCCAATGTGGGGGGAACTTTTATGTGGCCAGCCAGTCTCCTTACTGCACAGAAGAGTCTCACTTCTAAATCTGTGCTTGAGGAAAAGGACAATCGAGGATATTCTTCTCCGAGACTTCTCAGTTGCTCCAGTGTTAAACAAGTTCTCGTTTTCTGCAAGTACAGTCCCATAAGAGCTTTTGTGACTGGCTTGTTTATTCTTATAGGGGCCACTGAATGTTGATGTTGCCCCAGGAGCTCCCCAGGAAAAGAACGGAGTCCACAGGAAGAGTGATCCTGAGGATCTGAGGGAGCCACAGCTCAGGTAGGGGAGCAGGACTCTCGCCCTGGAGCGTGTACTCCAAGTGTGGAGATTGAACGGTAATCTAGGTTGAACCTTGGTATGAACTTAATATAAAGTCTCTATCTTAGTGGCCTCACAGAAGGGATGTAAGGGTTAAGTAGTAACAATCATAACTAACAAATTGAATGTGAAAAATTTGTAAAGCGGGCACAGCAGCATCAGCATACACACCCACTAACACACACACTGCGATATTAAAATGGAGCATTTTAATGTCTCTAAAAATTCTTAAGGTGTCTTCTGCGGCTTCATTCAGTCTCTCTACAGCTATGCTTTTACAGTGTTCTTTGTGTTCAGGCATGTTTCTATAAATCTTTCTGCTTTATAACCTTATGAAGACTTAGGGTCCACTGGACAGAGGATCTTCAGAACATTCATGGGAAGTGTATATTATGAAAAAACTATGCATGGATTTCAAAACCGCCTTGCACCAAAATAAACTTGACTTTTGATTTCGTTTTTCCGCACACTTTGAAAGCGCCCTCACGTTGGCAGCTGAGTTTTGCATGTAGTGATGCTGTTGGTGTTTGTTTTATCCTGAAGCTTCTCGGAGGCCCAGCAGCAGCTGTGCAGCACTAAACAGGAAGTGACTGAATTAAGGAAGCTTCTGGAAGAAGAACGAGACCAAAGAGTGGCTGCTGAGAACGCGCTCTCCGTGGCTGAGGAGCAGATCAGGCGGTAAAGGCTGAGGGATGGAACCTCTGTTCACTCCAGACTCTTTCTGGTCATCTGTGTGCACTTTTCAGTAGACAGACTTAGTGTTGATTACCAGCTTAGTCTCATCCTGAGACAGTGCTGCAGTGAGGGGATAGTCTTTGTGGTCTCCCAAAAGAACATGACATTTCTGGGGTGCAGGAGGGCTGTACTTTTCAAAGTAGTTGTTCATAGGGAACAGTAATGATAATGATAGCTACTATTTATCAATCACCTATTTCATATGATGTAAAGTAAATTATGAAATATACCTTCTTTCATTCCAACATTAAATATATTAGTATGAGGTGTTAGTATCTGACATGTGAATTTTTTTTAAAAAGATTAAAATTCATGAGCAAAAAAAGACCACTTTATAAAGCTGATAATTAAAAGAATGTGGCTTTTGATTTGTTTGGCAAGTACACTTCCTAGCCCTGAACAATCCCCTCCCATACCAGGCAGTCTTGGGCCAGGGAAGACTTTCCTTTCCCACTCTTACCACACTAGAGTACCAGAGTAACAGAGTGAGTTGTGCATCCTGTGGGCAGTTGCTGCAAGGGTGTTCTGGAAGGGCTGAGCTGCACATCCCTAGTTCCTTGTTCCCAGCTCACCCATGGAGAAAAGCACGATGCATGAGGGTAGAGGGTGGCTGTGTGGTTTTCTGCTGGAAGTCCTTTTACAGGGTACTTCTAGTGTATCCCAGGGAAGGCTCCCTGTGTGCATTGTCTTTTCTCTTAAAGAATTGGCATTTGTACCTCTTTGCCAAGTTTAGACGGTAGAAGTGGCAGCCCCAGTGAGCAGGTCTTCGTTGAGACACGTTCCTTCCCATGCAGCACATTCACAGTTGTTACATTTGTTCTCACCCACTTGGACCTTGCTCTACAGCTGTGAGGGCCGGTTCTTGTCTTGGTGTCTCTGCTGAGCGTTTTCAGGCCTCTACAGCCCTGGCTGTGTCCTTTTACTTACTTTGGAGATGTTTTGTCCTGTGAAAATGGCTAATGAGGAGGTAAATCTCCCTCATGTGTAATTAGCCTGGCCCAGGTCGGCAGGAGACCGCATGTGCAGACTGACTCTTGAGTCCTGGGCAAGCGCCATTAATCCAAGCTTAGCGTTTCCACAGTCCCGTTTTTGGCCCTGATACAGCACGGAGATTGGGGTGCTAATTTAAGTGCTGTCTGCCTAGGGCAGGCACTGCCATTGCAGCGTGAGGGTCGCACAGGTAGCCTGTAGTGGGACTCATTGTCCTTGCAATCTAAAACCAGCCAGGACTGTTCGGCTCCCCCACACCTCGAGACCTCTCATCCTTCCTCAGCGCAGGCTGCGGAAGCTGGCAGACCACAGGGTTCCAGGTCAAGGCCGCCTCTGAAAGGCTTATCCCTCTGCAGACAGCCTGGGTCGCTAGGCCAGGATGCTCAGTTTCTTTGTCCACACTCCAGTCAGATGTGGGAGAACAGTGAGTGACCTGCAAAGAGAGTGGCCGCGCGTATCAGGCTAACAGGTAGCCAAAGCACGAATTCCATCCTTCCCATCTGGTTGAAGAGTGCATCCCTGTGGACAAATGCTCGGTCAGGTGCTGTGCCACCACACTTCTTGTTTCTGTCAGGAACCATTGAACGAGTAGGGGCAGCCTCATCATTAAACAGAAGTTCTGTTAGTAAATAAATAAGCAGATCTGCAAAAATAAAGCAGAAAGGAGTGGAGGCTGCCAGTTCAGTTTCAAGAAACCACAAAACATCTTATTTGGACACTTTTGTATACTGCTCTTTAATAAATGGGAAAATCATAAGTTTCTCTGAATCAGGTGTGGTGCAGTGAGATAAAAAAGAGCAGGTGGTTTAAAGACAGACTGGGGAATTGAATTGCGGCCCTGCGCTGGCTGCGATGCATTGGGCACTCATTTAGCCTCCTGAAGCCTTGAAGAGAGTAACGCCAACCCCCAGGCCGCAGGATTCACGGTTGTGAAGCGCCTGGTGCAGCACCTGACACAGAGTAGACAGTCGGTTGCTGATAATTGTTGTCACTTCTTAGTCCTGCTCAGAGAAACTGTGCTGCTAACCTCCCCTCACGGGGACAGGGGTGGGGGGAGCGGCCTTGCTTCCCATGACCGGGACGACGTCACCTCACCGACCTCTCATTCTGTGAACCAATGACGTGTCTCTTTTGTCCTCAACACAGGTTGGAGCACGGCGAGTGGGACTCTGCCCGGACTCCTATCATTGGCTCCTGCGGCACTCAGGAGCAGGCGCTGTTAATAGATCTTACGAGCAGCAGCTGTCGAAGGGTGAGGGGGAAGGAGGAGCAAGGGAGGGTGCTAGTCCATCAGATGGCGCTGGCGGTGGTGAGGCCACGGAGTCGAGGACAGGGGCTCAACAGTCTGACACTGAGCACAGGCACGGGGCTGTGGCAGGGGTGGGAGAGTGGGGGCCCTGCTGGAATTTGCCACCCTGCTGTCCCCACAGGAGCTTTCTCCCAAGAGCCCCGTGTCCTGTAGTGGCTGAATCGGCTCTGCCGGAGTGCAGGTTCCTGGAGAGGGGAAAGGCACGGCCCTGTAGACGGAACCCTGACTCCAGGTGTCTCTTTCAGAGCCGGAGTGGAGCTGGATGGAAGCGGGGCCTGCGTTCGCTCTGTCATTCCCGCACCCGAGTGCCCCTGCTGGCAGCCATCTACTTCCTGGTGGTTCATGTGCTACTCATTCTGTGCTTCACGGGCCATCTATAGACTTAGTTGTCACTTTTTGGACCGCTCCCCTCCACTTGGGAATTCCCTCGCCTCTGATGGCAGAAGTGTCGAATCCAGTGGCACAGTCATCCCCTTTCCACAGCGTCTCTCCAGCCCTCCCGAAGAAAGTGCCTGCAAAGCAGAGGTGGCCAGGAGCGCCCGGTGGGGCTGGAGGGACTGGCAAGTCGGCGTTCGTCTACTGCCCACAGCCCGGACACTTCCGCCTCTTCTCAGAAGCCCCAAAGCAGGTTTGTTGAGGTCAGATTTGTTCCGATCTTGCTGGGCCCTCATCTGAGATACGGAGGAATGCCTTTCGGCCAAGCCAGGAAGATGGTCCAATAAACCTAGTAACTCAAGACCAGTATCATTTTGATTGTTGACCTTCTTTGTCACATTTGCCTATATTTTTCCTGCTTTGGGAAGTGGGGGTGGAAATGGCCCCTGCCGAGGACAAAGTTCTGGAGGGGGAACCCGTTGCTTGATAGCACGTGTCACTGGGTCTGATGCTGAAGAGCTCTCCCGGGTTTGGGCTGTCGGGGGAGAGTAGCTGCTTCTTCCCAGGCTGTTCTGATCCTGCTGCAGCGGGGATCTGTGCTCCTGGGCTGTGAGGCGAGGCTCCCATCACAGTGGGTGCCCTTGATCTCAAGTATTAAAGTATTAAGCGATCAGTGCCTTGCCTTTCACCGAGACAGGAAATACTGGCTGTGGACAGCAGGGTTGGGATTCTCGTCATTCCTGTATGATCTGGAGAGTGCGCCCTCAGGCCAGCAGGAGCCTGTCCAAGGGGAAGCACCAACTCGCAGCCAGGGGTCTGACTGGTCTGGCGGCTGCACCACAGCTCCCAGCCTCCTGCAGTACTAAGCTACTTTGCTACTGGCGATGGTTCTTCCAGTTTCTCGGTCCCAGAGTCATGTGGCCTCTGTGACAATAGAGGAGAGAAAAGATTGAAATCCAGCCCTGAGAATGGCCACCAGGATTGAATTCCACGTGTGCCTGTTTGCTGCCTCCCCTCCCTCCCCAGTCCTTACCACTTGGTGGTTTTCTCACTGTGGACATTGTATGTTCCTTGCCTGTTGGCAACACCCAAGGAAGAGGGAAAACTGGTAGGTCTCTCATCTGCTCTAAATCTTGGTTCTATGGTGATTGAATCTTGGTCACAGCATCCCAGGGACTTTCCTGAACAACTGTAAAATAATAAAATTATTTTCCAAATGAAGCGTTATGTGTATCTGTGTGTGTGTGTTTGCACATTGGCAGGTAGGAAGAGGGGGGTAGATGAAAGGATTGGGGGTAGGGGGAGGTACCCAGGAGTGGTGATGGGAGAAAGCTGTACATACTCAGGCTTCCTTCTCGCTGGCCCGCATCAGCGATGGCTCCATGTATCCTGTTAGCTTTAGCTGCTAGGCCCTAGGATGAGGAAAGACAATGAGGAAATTCCATTCTAATCCTGAACCAAACAGCCTGGGTCTTAGGGCATGAAATTCCTGGGTTCACTGTGGTCCTGGGAGGACTGGTACTGGTACTGAGTGAAAAGATTAGGCCCCACAGGGATTCTACCAGTGGGAATAGGGGGAGGGCAGTTTAATATCAGAGAGCAAGTTAGTGAGCTTGATATTTTTATATTAAGTTGCTGCTTGGGAAAAGCTGGCATACTTTCTTAAGGTATGATGACTAAAGTAATGGGCCTAAGTGTCTGGCTTCAAAGCCCATGGTATTTTCTTTTTAAGGATTTATTTATTTATTTTTATTTGAGAGGCAGAGTGACAGAGAAAAATGGTTCACTTCTAAAATGACCGCAACAGTTGGGGCTGATCTGAGCCAAACCCAGGCACCCAGAACTCCATTCAGATCTCCCACGTGGGTGCAGTTTGAAGCATCTGGGCCATTATCTGTTGCTTTCCCAGGTGTGTTAGCAGGGAGTTGGATCAGAAACAGAACAATAGGGAATCAAACCACCACTTTGATACGGGATGCCGGCATTGCGTGTCGTGGGCTCAACCCACTGTACCACCAGTGCCAGCTTCATCCCATGCTATTTCTGTTCATTATGCCTCAATTGCTCATTCGGAATGAACTTGGAATATTTGCTAAGAAGAGTTGGAGTTTCTTGGTGTCATCTCTGATAATTTCCACGGTTCCTCTAGCAAATTATGTACCTGGATGATGTCAATATCTGGTCTGATAATTCCTATTTTGACATTTTAGATTCCAAATGATCTGAAAGATTTTTTTTCCTCCTACAAATTTATTCTCCTTTAGCATAACTTTGGTGCCACTGTGATAAATAGATAATGAACTAGAAGAGATAGGTCCCTACTCTAACTCTTGATAGATCCATACTTAGGTCCTTAGATTTAGAAGTGACCTTTGACCAATTTTATCCAGTCCTGCTTGAACCCCTTGTGGATCTCATGACTTACACAAGCAAATCAGGTCCAAACTCTGCAGACATGATTAGGTGAGGCTAGATCAGATTCAACAAGAAACACCCAAATTCTCAGTAGCTGAAACCAAAGACTATTTTTAAGTTAAAAGCTCCAAGTCCCTTATGTGATGGATGGGGCCGTACTCGTGTTGTCATTGTCACTCAGGAAACTTAGGCTAGCAGAAAAGCCACACTGGAGAATTACAAGTTGTTTAGTGTGCAGTAAGCGAAAGAGATGGCAAAACTTGCAATGGGCTTCAGGTCTCCACCAAAAAGGGGGTATTTCCCTGGCCAATGGCTGTCATCTGTGCACATTTGTTGAGGGATGGGAGGTCAGCCAGTCTTGACAAATATTAAGACAGGACATGGCCGATACCTTCCATCCACTGATGGCGCCTACTGCTTTCAGAATTCTCCATACCATCTGGAGCCAAATCTTCACCTGTGAGCTCAGATGCCACACTGTCCCCAGACATGAACATTTCCTCCTCCACGCCTTGCCCTTTCCCTCCCGACTTGATCCCTTCTGCCATTCAAGTGAGTGATGTTTATTTGAGCATCTGCTATATGCAAACCCTACTCTTGAGTGCTGTGGGTCATGCAGAAGTTGTTCTTAGATCTTACCCTTCAAAATCCACAGTCACTTTTCCCTTGCAGCCTTTCTTGGTTACCACAGCCCCTCCCAGAAGCTCTGGATGCCTTTACTGTCACAGATGGAACTGGCCAGCTATTCAGGTCACAGTGCTGTTCTCCAGCCTTGTCTGATGAGTTTCTGAGTGAAGGTTTCGCTGACTGCATGATAAAGTCTGAAAGTTGGGGCAACAGTCTCCGTGCCTATCCCACAATCCTCAGAAGCTTGCAAAAGAAGAGACAGAGAAACATTTAATCCCCTTTTATGTAAGTGGTTAAAGCAGAAGGAACTGACTCCAGCTTCAGGAAGTAGCTGTGAGGACAGTGTGGCAGGAAATGACAGAAAGCCTGAAGACGGAACTGAAGCAGCAGCTCAGTGTCTTGCTCAGAAGTGGCAGCAACCAGACGGAGGGAGGTGTGGACGTGAGGAGCCTGGAGCTTGGAGGAGACACCCCGGCTAGTGAAGGTGGGTACTCTGAGCCAGGGGAGAGCTGGGAGCACAGGGTGGGGGTTGAGGAGGAAACCACCTGATTGTTAGTCCCCAGGGAGGGACCAGGTCACTGCCAGTGGGCGTTTAACCTTTTATGGTCAGAGGGCCTGAGGCTGTGTGGGGGGTGGGGGAGGTTGTAGAGAACAAGCAGCTGGGGATGGGAACAGAAGGGCTCAAGTCCTGGAAACGTGACTTAGTGGCCATCTGGCCATCTCCAATCCACCGTGAGGCCTGATGCCAAGTTGGGAGGAGGGGTACAGGCTGTAAAGACCGTGTCTGCCCTTGAAAACATGGTCCGGCAAAGAGACAAAAGCCACAGGAAGCGGTTGCTCATGCATACTTGTGCTGAGAACCAGCTGCTGATGGAGGCCTGAGGAAGGCGTGATGGTTGGATTGGGGTATTTCCTGTGCTTATAGGATCATCGAGGCCCAGAATGTCAGAGATGGAGTTGGTTTTCTAGACTAGCTAAGTTAACCCCTACTTTTGCTTTCTGTTGAGGAAGTCAGAGATAATAGGTGGTTTGCCAAATCATTTAAATGAATATTCGTGAACCATCTTGTCTGTTGCTTGGCAAATGAGAACATCCTCTGTGTTGATTCCTTTACCATGGCCCCACTGAGGCTCCATCACAGAGCTGGCCTGCTCACGGGTGTCCTGGCTGCCAGGTCATGTACTGCCATGTCAGCATTGAGCTGAGGTCCTGGATGTGCCCGACCTCCTGGGGCCATGCCTCGCCACATCACCCTCTAGTCTCCTGTCCCCAGAGAGCACCCTTTGCCTTCCCAACTTCTCGTCAGTAGGTCAGTTGTGTCTGTGTCAGCAATTCTTTATGCCACAAGTAGACAGACACAGATGGGAGGTTTGTTGGCAAGTGTCGCTGAGGCTGGGAAGAAAGGCAGGAAAGCCGATGGGGCCATCGGTCCTCATTGCTTCCTTATTGCTCACGACTATTTCAGAAACTTCTCCTTTCCCATTTTGTAGTGAAGGCCTTTTGTTGCAGAGCAGCCCAGAAGCCAGCGTGGGAAGCAGAGGGCTTGTGAAGGATGCAGGAGGATAGGGCTTGTTTATCTGCCCCCTTTATGTAACTTTGCCCTCCCAGGGAAGACCGAGCCACTCTGGGCAGTGGCTCATCCCGTGGTAAGGCCACCTCGGTCAATACTTCCCCAGTACCCCTGAAGCATCTCAGTAACCAAAATCTACCAGAGATTTCCCCTGGGCTGGTTTTCAGGGTTGTTCAAAGACTATGGAAAAGGATGGACTTTTCAAGTAGAAGAGAAAACTAGAGAATGCAAGGGCCAAGGTGGAGAGACAGGAGAGCCCCAGGAGAGATGGCAAATGGGGGTCCTTGCACAGACCTTGAAGAGCTTGGGGTAAGGGCTCTGGGAAGGGGGACATGGGTAGGGACGTTGCCAGCTAGTAGGCGGTACCTGAGTCCAGTAGTCTCAGTGGCCCTGGGAAACATGAGTGGTGCATTGGCACCTTTTCATACCAAGCCCAGAGCAACTGTTCTACTCCTCTCGCACAGTTAGCAAAGCTCACTGGTACAGTGGGGATGCCCCAGCAGAATACAATTTGGAACCCCTTCAGACCAGGACTCCGTAAATTTTTTAAGCATTCATTTTGTTGCTAATAATCCAATGCCTCCTAATGGTCAAAATAAAGGATGTATTATTTGTATAGTACGTGCTATGCTTTGAACCATTTATGTTTTTAGAATTGTAATCAACTTTTTATTTTTTTTTTAAAGCCAGTCCATAGAGGGCCTCAGAGCTGCTGCTGTGTTTTGTAAATTTTTATTTTTATCTACTTGAAAGGCAGAGTGACAGAGACAGAGATAAGGTCGGGGTCGGGGAGAGAGAGATCAATTTTCCATCCATTGGGTCACTCTCCAGGTGCACCAGCCAGGTTGAAGCCAGGAGCCCAGAACCTCTTCCACGTCTCCCACTTGGGTGGTAGCGTTGGAGCCATCGTGTGCTGCCCGCTAGGATGCGTTAGTAGGAAGCTGGTTTGGAAGCAGAGAGCAGGACTTGCACTGGCACTCCAATATGGGACGTGGGTGTTGAACATGGCTGCTTAAAGCAATGCACCGTAACTGCCACCCCTGAACTGCTTTTAAAAGTTGGGTAACTTATTCCCAGCCGCTAATGCTTCCCCACATGTTGTTGGATGTGAACATTTCAGCTGACTGTCCCCATTGACCTCCCAAGCTGTGCGATGACCAGTCTCAGAGAGAACATGAGACAGCGCTTGGACTGAGGCTGGAAAAATTCTCAATAGAGTTAAGCAGGCTGTAGTCAGGAGTGGAGATGTTCGCTTTGTCAGGGGTTGGACCAGTTTGGAGCCAAAAAAGGAATCCTGGGGCTGGCGCCAAGGTGCAGTAGGTTAATCCTCTACCTGCTGCACCGGCATCCCATATGGGCGCCAGCTCTAGTCCTGGCTGCTCCTCTTCCAATCCAGCTCTCTGCTGTGGCCTGCGAAAGCAGTAGAAGATGGCCCAAGTCCTTGGGTCCCAGAACCCACATGGGAGACCAGGAAGAAGTACCTGGCACCTGGTTCCTGGCTTCGGATTGGCGCAGCTCTGGCCGTTGTGGCCATTTGGGGAGTGAACCAGTGGAAGGAAGACATTTCTATCTGTCTCTCCCTCTCACTGTCTGTAACTCTACCTCTCAAATAAAATCTTTTAAACAAAAAACAAAAAGGAATCCCATGTATAAATCTGGATGAAATGGCACCCCTCACTGATGACCCCTTCAAGCTGTTCTCTGGTTGACCTCTGGACATGAACAGTGCCAGTCGTTGTGACACTCAGGTTATTTAGTGCTGCCTACATTCATGATGAGTTTTCTCAGACTCGGGAGGGCACAGGCCACATTTTGTCTTAAACCCCCTTCCGTCCTCTGCTGGCTGAGTGCTTCCATCTGCTTTTCCTCACTCCCACTTCCATTGAATAGAAAGTGGGAGGAAACACGTGGGCTGCTGTATCACTGACTTCAACGTTATAGTTTTTCCTCCTGTTTTTTTTTTTCTTGTCCTCCATTATTCTCGTTTTCTGTCCCCCCTCAGATGTGGAAGTCCGTAGTGGGGCATGATGTATCTGTTTCCGTGGAGACCCAGGGTGATGACTGGGACACAGACCCTGACTTTGTGGTGAGTTCGGAAGTAGCTTTGCTTGCTCCGTGAAGAGGGTTCTTGCATGGGGAGCCCATAAACTGAAGGTCTTTGAGGGAACATAGAATCATCTGGGACAAGTAGTTTGGAGAAGAATTGGCTGTCGTGAGTGGGGCACATTGGAAATGGAAAGAAAGTGAAATGAGTGAGTTCGATAGAAAGATGGGCAGGCTGTGCTGAAGGGAAGGAGCCAGTAAATCTGGGCCTCCAGGACTGGGCTGGGCTGCATGTTTTAGGGGAGTGGAAGGGGGACAGGAAAGGGAAAGTGTGAGGGATGCAAGGCAGGAGGGGACTTTCCAAACTCACCAGTTTAATGTCTATGTGGGGTCAAGGTGTATAAGTAGAGAAAGGAATGTGAGTAAAGATTAAAGAAGGCAGCTGATACAGGGACATAAAGGGTGTGTGCATCCATTATGCACCCCCCTTAGAATGGAACATTTCCTGCCATCTCTCACTGCTGAGTGCTGTGTTTTGCAGAATGACATCTCTGAGAAGGAGCAACGGTGGGGAGCCAAGACCATCGAAGGCTCTGGACACGCTGAGCATATCAAGTAGGTGCCCGAAGGATTGGGGAAAGGAAACAAGGTTACAGAAAGAGCCCAAAGAAAACTTGGAGACTTGGGAAAGATTAGGAAGAAAAGAGGGAGAGTGGCTTATGTCTGTGTATCTTTGTTTTTATCTCCCTGGGTGTCCCTGTGTGTGTCGTTATAGTTCCATATCACGTCTCTCCTTCTGTCCACCAATCATATTTATTTTTGTATCCAACAACTCTGCTGTTTCCCCCAAGTGGTCCTGTTGTGTTACTTGCCTCCCTTCCTTCAGTAAGACGTGAGAAATTCAGACAGAAAGTGACTGAAATGTTGAGGTTGTATCTGTCTGTCTTTCTATGGATCCATCCATTGTTTATCAATCACTATCTATCTGTCTTTTTACATAAATATAAATATAAATATGTGTTTAGAATGTAGGCAGATTTCATATGGACTAGGAAGGATTAATAAGGTGAAAAAGTTTGAGGAAATGCTATAAAAAGAAGACAACACCAGCTCCTATACTTGGCTCAATTGGATTTTAAAATACAAATTTCTACTTAGCTACTTGACAGAAATTAGAAGCTTGAATTTTAAAATGAAGTAATATGACACTTAGAACACCTATTGATTAAAATCAATAAAATTTACAAGTCCTTAAAAGTATAGTCCAATATTAATTTCATAAGAAACAAGTAATAATTCCTGATGCCAGAAGAGATTAGAAACTTATTCACACGAGTTTCTGTGAGATGCATCATCTATTGGGGTTGAGAGGTCCCCTCCTCTCAGTGGATTACTTTGGGTTCTCTAATTGGACTGTCTGCTTTTGGTGGTATCACAATGTTAAGTGTTAGTAGCAAGGTAAACATATAAATAGTACAATAAGGGCAAACATTAAAGGTAAAAATGAATAACCACACACGAAATGACAGTTTAAGTTCTATTTTAACTTTTCTGCACATTCTAACACAGTGTTGTCACCTCATTTTCCACTAAATTTTAAAATGTGTCGCTGGGTGACCATAATGCATAGCAATATCTTATGAAAATTTGGTACATGTTCATATAATTTTTTTAATATTCAGTACCATGCAGTATTTTTTAATCAGCCATAAATGGCTTGCATTAAGTGGTTATAATGAATAGTACTCTTAAAACAAGCAATTCTGGAAGCAGCTGGAGTGACACACCACCACCACTACCAAAAACAAAAGGGAACAGGGTCATTCAGAAAGCTCCTTTGATGCTACTCCTGTGTAGGTTTCTAGACCCCCAAACCAAGACCTCTTTCCTTTTTCTGAGAACTGTGATAATCTTTCCCCTCTCAGTGTCTGTTCATGGATAGAGGTAGAAGCAGAACATTTTAAAGAAGGCTCCTGAATTCCTGTGTGATCTTATGGCAAGACCTTGAGTTTAAATATTAGCTTTCTATTAAATTAGCAGCTCTGCCACTGTGAGTGATGTGAACCCTCTCAGAACCTTGGCTTATTTATCAAATGGGATCACAGATTTCTGGTTAGAAGTCAGTGGGATAGTCTGTGCAGTACTTAGCACTTGTTAGCAGCTCAGTGATGTTCTTTCTCCTTCTTGTCAATATGGATTAATTTCATCCAGTTTCTTCCCCAAAATCTAACATAAAATGTAAACAGAGGACAGCCCTCCTTCTTCCTAAATAATCTTTTTTTTTATTTTATTTTTTGACAGGCAGAGTGGACAGTGAGAGAGAGAGATAGAGAGAAAGGTCTTCCTTTGCCGTTGGTTCACCCTCCAATGGCCGCCGCGGCCGGCGCACCGCGCTGATCCGAAGGCAGGAGCCAGGTGCTTCTCCTGGTCTACCATGGGGTGCAGGGCCCAAGGATCTGGGCCATCCTCCACTGCACTCCCAGGCCACAGCAGAGAGTTGACCTGGAAGAGGGGCAACCGGGACAGAATCCAGTGCCCTGACTGGGACTAGAACCCGGTGTGCCGGCACCACAAGGTGGAGGATTAGCCTATTGAGCCACGGCGCCGGCCCCTAAATGATCTTAACCTGGACTGCTGTGTTGCACAACTCCAGTGTCTCGCTCAATCTGATGTCCCTTGAAGTTGTGTGATATGGTGATCTTGCATGTTTTCTTGTTAACTTAATTGGATCCATATGTGAAAGAGTAAATGGCAAAGGAGTGCGTGCTGTGATGTAGTGGGTTTAGCCACCACTTTGGATGCTTACTTTCCACATAAGAATGCTGGTTGGAGCCCCAGCTACCACCTAGAGCTTTTGATCCAGCTTCCTGGGAAGGTGGCAGGTGATAGCCTGTGTGCTTGAGTCCCAGCTGTGCCTGTGGGAGTCCTAGACGGATTTCCTGGATTTGACCTGGCCCGCTCAGGGTTGTTGAGAGCATCTGGGGATTGAACAAGCAGGTGGGAGGTTTTCTTTCTCTTTTTTTAAAGATAGATAGATAGATAGATTTATTTGAAATGCAGAGTTACACACTGAGAGAAGGAGAGGCAGAGAGAAAGAGAGAGAGAGAGGTCTTCCATCTGCTGGTTCACTCCCCAATTGGCTGCAATGGCTGGAGCTGCACTGATCCGAAGCCAGGACCTAGGAGCTTCTTGCAGGTTTCCCACTTGGGTGCAGGGACCCAAGCACTTGGGCCATCTTCTACTGCTTTCCCAAGCCATGGCAAAGAGATAGATCAGAAGTGGAGCAGCCAGGACTCGAAACAGCGCCCATTTGGGATGCTGACACTGCAGGTGGCAGCTTTACCCACTACGTCACAGCACTGGCCCCTCTTTTTCTTTTTCTGTGTCTCCCTCTCTCTATGTCATTTTGCCTTTCAAATAAATATATACATAAGTAAATATAAATATTTCTTTTCAAATCTTAAAAATACAAACAAAGGACAAATGGTAGAGTTCCACAAAATTAGCTTGCCTCCCATTTTCCCAGGCGACTGAGATGTAAAAGCTTGGCCTCTGCTAGTAACAGGCCAGGTGACCTTGCACAAGTCACTTTTCTTTTGGTTCTCATTTCCCCGTCTACATCACAAGAAGACCTTCCATAATAAATCCCTAGTATCCTGGGAGTCTCTGGCCAGTGTGGGATAAGCCCATCTTTGAGCACAGGTAGGAATCACTGCAGCCCTGGGATAGGGGTGGGGGAAGCTGGAGAGAACAGTAGTTGCAGAACCAGACAACTCAAAGCAGGAACAGGAAGTGTTTCTGGTTTCTACCAATCTCACCACCTCCCCCACTCCTTGGTTTCTTTTTATGTCTGTCTCGAACAAATTTAGTTTGGGGAGTGGTTTGGTAATTCAGTGACTAGGTCAAATGACTCCATCTGTTGTTACCCTCATCTATTGTATAAGGGAGCTGCCTGGTTTTCAAGGGCTGTTGCCCTTCCTCTGTCTTCTCTCCCACTCTCGCCCACTCATTCTTCTCAGTTTCTATTCCCTTGCCGTGCTGGGATCCTTATCACTCCGAAGCAGGGATTCTGAAACTAACTATGGAAAAGGACAAGCATTTTCGGATGTATATTTCCAAATCTCTCACAGACTGATACTTTTGTAAAAAAATAAAATAAAAACTGGGTGGGCCTTGGTGCAGTGGTTAAGATGCCACATCTTACATGGGAGAAGATGTGAATTCTCCAAAAGAGCTATAAAAGCAACAAAATCCCAATCAAAATTCAAGCAGTCATCTACATAGGAATTGACTGATTTTAAAGTGTATGTGGAAATGTAAAGTCCTAGAATAGCAAAAAAGTTTGTTTTGTTTTAAAGGAGAGAAATGTTAGAGCAGTGCTTGAATTTTGATTGGGATTTCATTGATTTTATAGATCTTTTGGAGGAGAATTCACATCTTCCTGAGTTTTCTTATCCATTAACATAGAACACATTTCTGTTTATTTAGATGTTTAATTTTTTTCTAAATTTTTTTCAGTGTTATATATTGTACATAGTCTTTTTATTTTTTATTTGACAGCTAGAGTTATAGACAGTGAGGAAGAGAGACAGAGAGAAAGGTCTTCCTTCCATTGGTTCACCCCCTAAATGGCCACCACAGTCAGCACCACACCGATCTGAAGCCAGGAGCCAGGTGCTTCTTCCTGGTATCCCATGCGGATGCAGGGGCCCAAGGACTTGGGCCATCCTCCACTGCCCTCCCAGACCACAGCAGAGAGCTGGACTGGAAGAGATTAGAACCCAGATTAGAACCCGGCGCCCATATGGGATGCCGGTGCCACAGGCAGAAGATTAACCAACTGAGCCATGGCGCCAGCCCCTGGTATGTAGTCTTTAAAAATTTGTCCCCAGGCCAACACCTGGCACAGTGGGTTAATCTTCTACTTGCTGCACCGGCATCCCATATGGGCACCAGTTCTAGTCCTGGCCGCTCTTCTTCCAATTCAGCTCTCTGCTGTGGCCTGGGAAAGCAGTAGAAGATGGCCCAAGTCCTTGGGCCCCTGCACCCGCATGGGAGACCAGGAAGAAACACCTGGCTCCTGGCTTCGGATTGGCACAGCTCCAACCATTGAGGCCATTTGGGGAGTGAACCAGTGAAAGGAAGACCTTTCTCTCTGTCTCTCCCTCTCACTGTCTGTAACTCTACCTCTCTAATAAGTGAATAAAATCTTTAAAAAAATTAATCCAAAAATATTCCATGTTTTTCCATGTGAATGTGATTTTTTTTATTTTAAAGCTTTATTTATTTATTTATTTAACTTTTATTTAATAAATATAAATTTCCAAAGTACAACTTTTGGATTATAACGGCTTTTCCCCCCATAACCTCCCTCCCACCATCAACCATCCCATCTCCCGTTCTTCTCCCATCCCATTCACATCAAGATTCATTTTCAATTATCTTTATAAACAGAAGATCAATTTAGTATATACTAGGTAAAGATTTCAACAGTTTGACCCACACAGAAACACAAAGTATAAAGTACTGTTTGAGTACTGGTTTTGCCGTTAGTGAATGTGATTGACATTTATTTTTATCTTTCTTTTTTTAAGTTTTATTTATTTATTGTGAAAGTCTGAATTATAGAGAGACATGGGAGGACAAAGAGGGACACCTTCCATCCACTGGTTCACTTCTCAGATGGCCACAATGGCCAGCACGGGCAGGTTGAAGCCAGGAGGCAGGGACTTCTTCTTGGTCTCCCACATGAATGGCAAGGGCCCAAACACTTGAGCCATTTTCTGTTGCTTTTGCAAAGCAATTGGCAGGAAGCTGGATCAGTAAATGGAGCAGCCAGGACACGAACCACCGTCAGTGTAGGATGCTAGCATTACAGGCAGCAGCTTTACATACTACACCACAACACTGGCCCTTGTTTTTAACTTTCAATTTCAAGAAGTTTGTGGCTAGTATGTAGAAAAACAGTTGATTTAAATATAGCGACCTTATATCCTATGTTCTTGCCAAATGCACTTACTACTTTTAGTATATTTTTGAAGGCTTATTTAGAATTTTCTGCATATATAATCATACAATTTGTGAATAAAGACCTAAAAATCTCATCTTTATGCCTCTAATTTGTAATAAAACCCAAAAGATCTCTCCTTGCCTTTAGCTCATCCATGAGGTTCTGTTTGCTTGATTCCCATAAAACATCGCTTTGTTAACTCTTAGGCATTTTAAAACTCAAAAACAGAGATATGAGGGTTAATATGTGAAAAGTTTCTTTGTTATTGTTGATTTTTATTTTCAAAATTTCTTAGTTATGACACTTGGCATATTCAGTTGTAGTTTTCATTCTGTTTTCCTCTCTTATTTCTTCCATCTGAACACTATTTTCCTCCATTAATCATTTCTGAGTCCTTAGGTCCTAACAGTACCTTATACTCAAAAATTTATTGAATAAAGGGATGACACAATTAAGACTTATTTAGAATGCCTTTAGTGATATCCTAAATAAATTTAAGAAGTTTGTTTTCTTTTGCCCCAGTGTTTTCATTCAAACTATCATCTATGGGCAGGATTCTCTGTCTAGCCTTTCTATCATTCATTCAATGGGTATTTCCTGAACTTCATTTTCTAATCCCTTTTAAAAACATGTTTCAACTGTAATATTACTAGGACCCATTTAACAATCAATGAGCTCATTAAAACTTTGCAGATTTTTCCATTTGAGAGTAATGCTTGTCCCGTTTTCTTCTTTCTTTGACTACTTATTTTGGAATCCTTGGACAGTCATTTACACGTTGTTGGAACCAGTAACGTTTTGACACAGGCGGTGCTAAGGTGTTGGTGGTGTTGAACTAGCAACAAGGGCTCCCTGCTTTCACTGCTGCCAACGGGTTTAGGAGGCGCAGGAACAGAGGGTTCTTCCAGCACTTAGCTTCCTTTCAGCTGGTTTGTGGCCAGCTTTCTAAAATTAGCAGTGGCTAAAGCTAGGAAGGCTTTTTAAAAGGCCTTTGGTGAAAGGAGAGAATCTGTGCTGTGAAATGGCCATTCTACCTATACCTTGTCCTGGGCTCGTGAAATCCCAGGAGCATCACCATCTCACCCCAAACCATTGCTTGCAAGAAGTCCACTTTCTAATTATTTAGGGTACTCTGGCCCAGATGTTCCTGACTCCCCAGAGTTCTTCTCTGAGTCCAAATCTCAGTCTCTGTTGTGGTTTGTTGGTTGGGGACTCAGCCACCACTTCATGTCCTCAGACCGAACAGGTGGGTAGAGGTGGCACTCTACTGTCTTGCGTATTGCAACCACTTTCGTGGTGAAGATAGAAGTGAGTGTGAAGTATTAGGAGTGCTTCCTTTTGGTGGTGCTTTCTCTGAGTGATACAGGTGTCCCAAACCAAGGTTATTTGAGTCCTACTGTTACAGCAATTTATTATGAGTGAATTTTTATTATTTGTTTTTAGTAGTTATTAGTTCTCTCAGGAATTATCAGGCTTTGGGAGGAGCAAAGGATTTCCATTGTTGACAAAATAATACAGAAAATATTATTTATAAATAAATTTCCCCAATGCTGTATTTTTATAAGCATTACTTTAAATGACTTCCTAGTATACTATTGAAAGGTAATATTTCAATTTACTTAACTATTATCCAATTTTTTGTCCATATAGATTGTTTCTTGGTTTCGCTATTATGTAGGCAGGGTGTGGAAAAAGTTCATGGAAAATGCATATTTTCAAAAAGCTATGCATGGATTAAATTTTTTTTCACCAAAATAACTTATCTTTAGTTCCACCTTCCACTGAATTTTGAGACGCCTGCATACGATGTTTCGCTGAGTCATTAGACATTAAGCTTTGCCATAGTTAAAATCATTTCTCTGAGTAGACGCCTAGAACTAGAATGTATATCTTCAAGCTATGTGAATATTTTTATGTTTCTTGAGGCAGATCAGTCAATTTAAAAAACAAAATCCATGCAGAGAGGGAAACAGCTTCCTACTTATTAAAATACAGGTATCATTGTCCACTAATATTTAAGCATGTAAAAAATGGCACCAAAGGCCAGATGGTTATTTTAGTGAGAAAAAATAGACTGGAGAAAATATTATTGCCTTCTAGAGAATATAAATCAGGTTGTGGTTTGCAGGCCATACTGATCTCTCACTTTGAGACCCCTCCCTAGGATATTTTAGGGGCTGTGTTATGGCTAAAAACGAATGGAACAAACCACAACATATCCCTTTCTTCTGGGAAGGTGTGTCCATCGACCTTCCTGTGCTAGATAAATGCCAGTCACCTGCTTAACTTCCAGCATCCACCAGCTGAGGAGCAAAGTGTCAGAGGAGCATGACGTCCTCAAGAAGAAAGAGATGGAATCAGGGCCCAAAGCGTCCCATGGCTATGGAGGTCGGTTTGGAGTAGAAAGAGACCGAATGGACAAGGTGAGTTGAAAGGGAAATATTGGCTTCAAAACAAAACAAAATGAAACAAAAGGGACTGGTGCCGCAGGGGTAGGATAAGCCTCTACCTGCAGCACCAGCATCCCATGTGGGTGCCGGTTTGAGTCCCGGCTGCTTCACTTCCAAACCAGGGCTCTCTGCTGATGGCCTAGGAAAGCAGCAGAAGTTGGTGCAGGTACTTGGGCTCCTGCACACATGCGGGAGACCTGGAGGAGGCTCCTGGCTCCTGGCTTTGGATCAGCCAAGCTCTGGTCATTGTGGCCATTTTGGGGAATGAACCAGCAGATAGAAGACCTCTCTCTGTCTCTCCCTCTCTCTGTCTGTGGCTCTGCCTCTCAAATAAATAGATAAAATCTTTTAAAAAATAAAACAAAAAAATCTAAAGATAGATCAACTCATCTATTGGTTTTATGTTTTTAAAGATTTATGTGTTTATTTTTTTATTTGAAAGGCAGAGATAGAGAGAGGGAAAGAGAGAGATTTTCCACCACCTGGTTCACTCTCCAAATGGCCATAAAGGCCAGGGCTGGGCCTGGCTGAAGCCAGTGGCAGAGGCCCAAGGACTTGGTCCATCTTTCCTAGGCACAATAGCAGGGAGCTGGATTGAAGCAGAGAAATGACTAAGACTGGCATTCTTACGAAATACAGGTGGGGGCTTAACCTGCAGAGCCTCAATACCAGCTCTGGTTCTATTTACTTGTTTTATATTCCTATAAAAAGTGGAACCACAGTGCAGAAGAGAGAGAGATCATCCATCGCTGGTTCACTCCCCAAAGGTCCACTGAAGCCTAAAGCCAGGAAGTTCATCCAAGTCTCCCAACTGAAGCCACCATATATGCTGCTTCCCAAGCACATTATCAGGAAGCTAGATCGGAAGTGGGGTAGTCGGGACTAGAACCACCACTGACATGGAACGCAGTCATCCCAAGCAGCAGCTTAACCCACTGTGCCACAGTTACCACCCCTGGCTTTATGGTTTAAAACATGTTCAGAAAGTACAGTGTTCATTTGGGGTCTGAAAGAGAACGCCCACACATATTTGTATCACTTTCTTTTCTGTTTTTGATTCTGAAGAGATGGCAGAAAATGAAAGGCAGAACTGGAGATCAGCTGGTCTCCTGTAGCCCCTGTTACATTGCCACCTGTAGCCCGAGGAGACAGGAAGCACAAGTAGAAAAAGGAAAAACATGTTTTAAGTCACCCATCATTTTCAAATGTTTGTGAAGTATATCTGTGGTGCATCCTCACTGATTATACTGTTGTCTACAATTCAGAGTTCACGTCTGAGCTCCAGTGGCCAGGAGCACAGATCTAGAACAAAAGCACGCGGCTGAGTTCCTGCAGTATTCAGTCCCAGCTGTGGAATGCAGCCAGTCCTCTTTGGTCTCTTCCTCAGAGGAGCTTCCTTTCCACTTTGAAGCCTTTGTTTTGCGTTTTTGTTCTGATTTCTATGCTGCTGTGTGTACCTGGTCTGGCTCCCAGCCCACCCTCCAGCTTCCTAGTGGTATTAAAACAGAATCAGCCGTGTGCAAAGCTCCGGAAAAAGTCTTCTTGCTCTCCCATCCCATGTCCCTTGGCGTCACTGCCAGATGCTACGGGGCTGACCCACATGGAATTTCTTGTGTCCTTATGCAATGCCACTCCATCTCTGTACCTATTTTTCAAGGTCATGTTGACCTGGTTACTCACTCCCTCCTTGGTTTTTCTCAGAGTGCGGTGGGCCATGAGTACGTGGCTGAGGTGGAGAAACACTCTTCTCAGACTGATGCTGCCAAAGGCTTTGGGGGCAAATACGGAGTTGAGAGGGACAGGGCGGACAAGGTAAGTGACAACTCTGTCCTTGCAAACCCAGCTCAAATCATGCAGAACCTGCCAGCTCACCCTTGAATGTAGGCTGGTGGCTCTTTGGTGAAAGTCAGGGAGAGGATGCTGCCAGGGCAAGGCATTGTCACTGCGAGAGACAGGGATAGATAGGAGCTCCCGTGACTGCCCTGGTCAGTCCCCATGTTGGAGACCACGTGCTGAGCTCAAAGGCATTTACCTCCATGAGGCGAAGCCCCCCAGACTCTGTTTAAATAAGTCCTGCAAGCCACTGGTTTTTAATACCTGTATGTGTGAAAAGAGAAGAGAGAATTTCCAAAGTTCCTCTTTATTCTAATATCAAAATCTTATAAATATTTATGCCTTTCGGGAAAACCCAGCCACCAGTTTGAATATTATTACCACAGCAGCAAATAACCAAGCAAAACAACCGATTAGAGCAACAAGATTTTAAGAAAGTAAAATTAGCTTTTCCTGAGGTTCAGCATCCATTTCTGAAGTGTGGTATTTGTAAAGTTTCCTTTGGCCGAAAAAAAAGTGGATTTAAAGGGAAGAAACAGAGCAGTGTGATTACAGGCGGACAGAGTGGACAGGAGAGGAAGGTCGGCGACTTGCTGATGTTCTCACTTCCGCTTTTGAAGATCTAATTCTTTGAACCTGTCTTTGATGGTGCAAGATGGGGCCTCCTCCCTGAGGCTGCACACAGAGAACGTCTTCACAGCTCGCTGAGATTTTTTCTTTTTACCAGCAATTGTTAATTAGGTGAGCTTTAATCCTTCAGGCTAAGTGCTGGGATGTTAATAGGCTGCATGGAAAGGAAAATCAAAACATACTATAAAAGAAAGGCAAGCACAGAAAGTTATTTTTATTAATTATAAACATGTCAACAGGTCTTACACTTTGTAAATATTATTTATTTTATTTATTTGAGGGACAGACAGAGACAACAGAGAGCTCCCGTCCACTGGTCCACTCCCCAAATGCTGGCAATGACTGAAGCTGAGTCAGGCCATGGCCAGGAGCTCAGAATTCAGTGCAGCTCTCCCACGTGGGTGGCAGGGATCCGAGTACTTGAGTCATCACCTGCTGCCTTCCAGGGTGCTCATTAGCAGGGAGCTGGAATGAGGAGCAGAGTGGGACTAGAGACCAGGCAGTCTGGTGTGGGATGCAGGCATCCAAACCAGTGGCTTAGCTGCCAGATCAAATGCCTACCCCCAAAAAGGTAATTTTTTAAAGGCAACAATGGAAGATGAACATATATGAATATTTCTCTGTAATCAGCATAGACTTTCCTGTTCCATCTGGGCTCCCTCTTGGCTGCCTGTGTCTAACTGTTACATCTTCTACCTCACAAGCCGTGAACGGAATCACCTAAACAACCCATGTGATATAAATCAAGAAATAGTCCATACTACTAATTCTTAAGATGCAAAACCTAGACTTGTTTAGAGACCTATGGTTACTGAGCCAGAGAGGAACATAGCTCTACACACTGGTAGGCTCCAGTCAACTCATCCAGCCCTGGAGCTTGCTCACATGCAGACTCTCCGAGTTGCTCTCTTCTCTACAAAATCCGTTTTTGAGTTTCTACTATTCAGAAATGAAAGACAAGAAACACAGTGTAACTAACCAGGGACAGACTAATATCTCTTGCAGGTACCTAAGAGCTTTATAGCTTACAAGACACTTTTGTAACTATTATCTCCATTTTAGTTTTGTGAAAGCACTAATTTAGCAAATGACAGAATGCAGACACTTTATACACCTGTCCCTCTTAGATGTTGTATTAGTCCAAATGAAGAGGAAACATTTTACAATTGCACTAGGTGAGACAGGTGTGCCTCTCTTCATCTCATAAATTAAGACACTAAGTAACACTAAGTTAGACAGCTGTAGGTAGGGGAGGTGGAACTTACATCTAGAACTGTGTCCTGAGCTTGCTGCTCCCTGCCTCAATACCACCTGTCGGAGTCCTCTTGGTTTTCATGCTTATACTCAGCCCTGGACCCTACAAACTACCTTTGGGGTTGGCCTGGGGGTCAAGGGGGTGGGATGGGCCAGGAAAGGGAAAACTTGTCAATTTGGACACTAATCACTTTCTTCTCTCCTCTGTAGTCAGCAGTTGGCTTTGATTATAAAGGAGAAGTGGAGAAACACACATCTCAGAAAGGCAAGGACCCTTACTTCAGCCTCAGCGACCTGCTTGGCCACTATTCTGCCAAGACTTCACTTCCCAATAGCTGCCAGCAGCTGCCCTTCGTTCCAAGACCAAGCTCCCCACGACTTTATTTATGTTTTAATCCAAGTTTGTCTTTGCTTCTTTCTCCTTCCTTGCCTTCTGTGAGATCAATCAAGGTTTCCTAGTCCTTTTTTCCCTAGTGATGGATTGGAAATAAGATATTCTACTCCTTTACTTTAGACAGTTATCCCTAACCTTTAACATGTACCTTTGACTTAAATTTAAAAGTAATCATTATCTCTTTCTAAATAATATAGGAAGCATACAACATTTAAACTCCATTCTTTCTACCAGTCATATTGATGTCTGGTATATTGGTTTTATCTTTTTTTTTTTTTTAAGATTCATTTTATTTCTTTGAAAGACAGAGTACAGAGAGAGGTATAGACAGAGAGAGAGGTCTTCCATCTGCTGGTTCACTCTCCAGATGTCCACAATGGCCAGAACTGCGCTGATCCAAAGCCAAGAGCCAGGAGCTTCTTCTGGGTCTCCCTCGTGGGTGCAGGGGCCCAAGGACTTGGGCCATCTTCCACTGCTTTCCCAGGCCATAGCAGAGAGCTGGATCAGAAGTGGAACAGCTGGAACTAGAACTAGCACCTATATGGGATGCTGGTACTTCAGGCCAGGGCTTTAACCCACTGCACCATAATGCCGGCCCCAAGTTTTATCTTGTTTTTAAACAAAAATAAATCATTATTACCTAGAGAATGCTTATCTAACTTGACTAATACACTGACCAGTTTCCTAGCTTATCATTTTTTATAGGATTTCATTGTTTCTTACTGACTTCTTGTGTTTGTTTCTTTCTTGCTAACATATATCCTTTTGTAAGTGTTTTTTTTTTTTTTTTTGACACAGTTAGACAGTGAGAGAGAGAGAGAGAGAGAGACAGAGAGAAAGGTCTTCCCTCCATTGGTTCACCCCCCAAATGACCGCTATGGCCGGCGTGCTTCGCCAATCCGAAGCCAGGAGCCAGGTGCTTCTCCTGGTCTCCCATGTGGGTGCAGGGCCCAAGGACTTGGGCCATCCTCCACTGCCTTCCCAGGCCACAGCAGAGAGCTAGACTGGAAGAGGAGCAACCGGGACAGAATCCGGTGCCCCAACCAGGACTAGAACCCGGGGTGCCGGCAGCACAGGTGCAGGATTAGCCAAGTGAGCTGCAGCGCCAGCCACCTTTTATAAGTCTTTCAGTGAGTCTACAAAAAACTCCCAGTCTTTGTACAATGCCTTTATTTTGCAACATTTATCCTTGTTATTTTCCTTTTATCTCTTTGAAGATATTATTTCATTGTCTGACATTTCTCTCTTTTTAAGGATTTATTTATTTATTTGAAAGACAGAGGTACAGAGAGAAGTAGGACCAGAGACAGAGGTCTTCCATCTGCTGGGTCACTCCTCAGATGGCCGCAGCGGCCAGAGCCATGTCAATCTGAAGTCAGGAGCCAGGAGCTTTTTCCAGGTCTCGCATGTGGGTGCAGGGACCCAAGGACTTGGGCCATCCTCTACCGCTTTCCCAGGCCATAGCAGAGAGCTGGATTCGAAGTGGAGCAGCCAGAACTCGAACTGGTGCTCATATGAGATGCCAGCACTGCAGGCAGCAGCTTTACCTGATATGCCATAGCACTAGCTCCAACATTTCTCTTATAACAGTTTACTGGGACTGGCTCTGTGGCTCACTTGGTTAATCCTCCTTCTGCAGCGCTGGCATCCCATAAGGGCACCGGGTTCTAGTCCCGGCTGCCCCTACTCCAGTCAGCTCTCTGCTGTGGCCCAGGAGGGCAGTGGAGGATGGCCCAAGTGCTTGGGCCCTGCACCCACGTAGGAGACCAGGAAGAGGCACCTGGCTCCTGGCTTCGGATCGGCACAGCACCAGCCGTGGCGGCCATTTGGGGGGTGAACCAACAGAAGGAAGACCTTTCTCTCTGTCTCTCTCTCTCTCACTGTCTGTAACTCTGTCAAATAATAATAATAATAAAAAAAAAAACAGTTTATCATTCCTTTTAGGTAACATGTCTTGTCTCTTTTTTTATTATTATTAAAAGTCCACTTTTTGTCTCTGATACTCTGTGGTATCATCAGCATAATCTAGGTGTTAGGTTTATTTTTTATTATCCTCTATGAAACTTAGTGATCCTCTTCAACCTCAGGTATGACTTTTATTATGGAAAGTTCTTAAGCATGTTCTCTTGAGTGGCACCTTTCCTTCCCATTTATTCCTTCTTCTGGAACTCCTATTGGATGTGTACTAAACCTTTCGTTCTCTTCTTAGGGTCTCTTAGTTTCTCTTCCTTATTTCTGTCTCTTTATTTCCTGGGCTGCATTCTGGGTTATTCCCTTGGATCCACATGAAACTAATTTTTCCTTCAGGTATGTTGACTTGTTGTTTAATCTGCTGATTAAATTTTAACATGCTTTCAGATATTTTCATTTCCAGAAGTTCCTTTTGTTTCTATTGCAAATCTGCTCATTCTTTTCCCTTGATGACTCTTGGCTTTCATTATGATATCTCACTTCTTTAATCTCTTTAATTATTTTAATCTCTTTAATGATTTTAAGTATATTTATTCTGTGTTTTGTTTCATATTTTTTATATTTGCAGTTCTTGGGGTGCCAATGCTTCTGTTTGATTAATCTTCTTTTCTTCATGTTATTCACTTCCTTAGTTTATAATTTTTGTTTGTGAACTTATTTCACTGGGGGAGAGGTGCTTGTTTTCTTGGATTTTCACGTGTCGTAGGTTAAGTATCACACACAGAGAAGTTTTGCCTCTACTTCTGTCTGAATTCTAAAGGTCTCACTGGTAATGGGCTATTTTTTTCTTCATTGTTTTCCTTGTCCAGTTCAATTTCTTGTACTGATATAACTCTGCTCAGTCTCTCTATATTTTCCTAAGTCAATTATTATGTGCAGTAGTTTTCAAGGAATTTGTGCATTTCTTCTTTGTTGTCAAACTTATTGGCATAAATTGCTTTTTACTCTACAAGATTTGTGGTGATATGATTTGCCCATTTCACTTCTATTATTGTTAATTTGTCTTTTTTCCTCTTTTCAATTGATTTTTATTACTAAAGTTTCAAAAATGTTATTATTTTCAAAGCTCTAACCTTAGGCTTCACTAACTTTATTAGCTATCTACTTCTGAAAATTTATTATGTTTATAATTTTTTCCTTCTTCTTAATATAGGTTTAGTTTGTTCTTTCTCTTCCTCTTTAAAGTAGAAACCCAGGTTGATTTTAAGCCTATATGTTCTTTCTAGGCACTTAAAACTATACATTTCCTTTTTTTTTATTTTTTTATTTTTTTGACAGGCAGAGTGGACAGTGAGAGAAAGAGACAGAGAGAAAGGTCTTCCTTTGCCATTGGTTCACCCTCCAATGGCTGCCGTGGCCTGTGCACTGCGGCCAGCACACCGCGATGATCCAAAGGCAGGAGCCAGGTGCTTCTCCTGGTCTCCCATGGGGTGCAGGGCCCAAGCACTTGGGCCATCCTCCACTGCACTCCCGGGCCACAGCAGAGAGCTGGCCTGGAAGAGGGGCAACCGGGACAGAATCTGGCGACCTGACCTGGACTAGAACCCTGTGTGCCGGCGCCACAGGTGGAGGATTAGCCTATTGAGCCGTGGCGCCGGCCTACATTTCCTTCTAAACACTACTTTTTCTCTTTCAGGGAACTTTCTTAATTGTATTAGTGTTGACTTTAAGTTAATTCTGTTATCAGAATCTAATTTCTATTTCAGTCTTGAATATTGAGACTTACTGTATGAACAAGTACATGGTCTATTTTTGTGAATGTTCTCTGTGTATGAAAAATTTATGTAGTTTTTGGGTACAGTATTCTGTAATACTCAATAAGATCTTTTGTTAATAATGTTTGGATCTTTTATAATTTTACTGATTTCTTTTTGTCTGAAATGTTCATCGATAACGCGAGAAGGGTGTTAAAATTTTCAACAATGCTCACAAATGTGTTGTAACCCCTACTTTTGTGAGTTTTTGCTTGATGCATTTTTACTTTATTAATGGGCTTATATCAGTGGACATAGTCCTGAAGAATGACACATTGTTCTTTCACCATTGTGTTATATCCTTCTTATCTGTTACAATGTGCTTTACCTTGAGGTCTGCTTTGTTTTATAGTCATGCATCTTTCTTGTGTTTATTCTTCCCATGGCATATATTTTCCTGGATCATTAATTATGTTAATTTCTCAGCTTAGTATTCCTGTGGCATTTGGTAGTAAAAAAAAATGCATATTTATATTCCACACTCAGGTGTAGGCCTGAAATTTCCCAAATCTCATAGGTAAGCTTCCCCTTTTATTAAACACTGAATTGCCTATAAGCATTTTCTTGGAAAGACAGAATTTTTCTCAACTTTCTTTGTAAAGGAGGACAGACCTTCATCTCTGGCTTCCTCCCTCCCTACTCCATTCTTGTATAGAAAATAGTGCCCGCTTGCATAGCAGGTAAAGCCGCTGCCTGCAATGCCAGCATCCCATATGGATGCCGGTTTGAGATCTGGCTGCTCCACTTCCAATCCAGCTCTCTTCTATGGTCTGGGAAAGCAGTAAAAGATGGCCCAAGTCCTTGGCCCTTGCACCCACCTGGAAGACCTGGAAGAAGCTCCTGGCTCCTGGCTTCAGATCGGCACAGCTCTGGCGGTTTGTGGCCAACTGGGGAGTGAATCAGGGGATGGAAGACCTGTCTCTCTCTTTTTCTCTCTCTCTCTCTCTGCCTCTCCTCTCTCTGTGTAATTCTGACTTTCAAGTAAAATAAATAAATCTTTTTTTTTTTTTAAGAAGGAAATAGAGCCCTGGACCATAGATCCTAACCCCTAGTCGTTAAATTTGAACCTAAAATACCCTTGGGTTTTCTGTAGTGTCAACTCACACATTCAGCTTTGACTCATCTCTTTGTTTCTGGGGCTGGGACTCTTTTCTTGTCTTCTGAGCTTCACTAGTGCCAAAAAATCATTATATTTTAGTTTGCATTTCTTTTTTTTCCTTTTCTTATTAACTGGCGTGTCTGTTCATTTATATGGGAGTAGGGAAAGGCATACGTTTCATATGTATCTGACATTTTTTTCCTGGAAATCTCTCCACACTATATCCGACTCTTCTTCTTCTTCTTTTTTTTTTTTTTAAAGATTTATTGATTTATTTGAGAGACAGAGATTGGGGGGGGGGGGATCTTCCATCCACTGGTTCACTCCCCAAAAGGCTGCAACAGCCAGAGCTGGGCCAGTATGAAGCCAGGAGCTTCCTCCAGGTTGCCCACATGGGTGCAGGGGCCCAAGGACTTAATCTACCACACCACAACACCAGCGCCCTTGGCTCTTGCTGAAAGAAGGGAGAAAACTGAAATGATCTCATCTTGGGCTGGCAGGGAGGGAGGAGAGAAAAAGAGTGAGCAGAGCCCAGCTAACTCACCTGTGCTTACGTCCCGCCTCTCCCCAGCCACCTCTCACCCGGCACTGGCATTCATTCCTTCTCACTTCACTGTCCTCGCTCATGGTCCTGGGGGCTGAGAATGGGCTCTCACGGCTGCTCCTTCAACCCTAGATTACTCTCGCGGTTTTGGCGGCCGTTTCGGGGTGGAGAAGGATAAACGGGACAAGGCAGCTCTGGGCTATGACTACAAGGGAGAGACGGAGAAACATGAGTCTCAGCGCGGTGAGTTGGGGTTGGGAGGAGGGTGGGCTGCAGCACAGCAGAGATCCTCCTTCCTTCCTTTCTGGAAGACGACCCAGAGGCCCCAGAACACAGAGAGGGGAGAGGTGGATGAGCAGTGGAGTGCGCGCACGTGTGTGAGGTGGGCGGCTGCTGTGGTGGAAGCCCGGCGGTGGGGGTGGCCAAGGGTGGTGTGATGTGACTGTGGCTTCAGGGTCCCTCTGCCACAGCCAGCACTGAGAATCTACTTCTTCCCTCGGTCATAAAGGGTGGCTGCCTTTCTTTCTTTACATTTCCCCCACCCGTAACTTCTGTTTTCGGATTTCCCTCTTGCCATCGTCTTCGTTCTAGCTTTTTTCCTCCTCTTGCTTCCTCCTCTTCCTGGCCATTGCACCTGAGCCTCCGATCCCCCCCCCCCCCCCCATGGCCTCCACAGCTCCAGTTTGCACGTCCCTCTCTTCCAGTCTGTCTTCTCCTTGCTCCCTCTCCCTCCCCTTTCCCAGCATGCTAATCTCCTGTTTGACTCTCAGAGCTTTCTATCCCACAGATTATGCCAAGGGCTTCGGTGGCCAGTATGGGATCCAGAAGGACCGAGTGGATAAGGTAAAGCACCAGAACGCCGCTGCCCTGAGCAGAGTTCCCTGACCTAGGGGAGCGCACAGAGACGAGCGAGAGCAAGGCTGGGGGAAGGATGGGCTGGTGGTGCCGGGCCGGAGTCTGTGCTACCGGCAAGCTGCCTCCCTCATGACTTCCCGTGGGCGTGACTTCCAGAGCCTCAGCTTTGCCTGACAAGAGTACAGGGAGGCAGGGAGAGGCAGAGAGAGATGCAGCCCAGGGAAAGTGATGTTAGACTTGGAATTTCATGGCTCTTAGCTTTGCTGAGCCCGATCTTTAGTCTCTTCCCACCCCACGTCACTGTGCTCTGTGAACATTAACTAGGGGCTCTGCTATATTTTAACAACTAGACTTGGATACCTGAGATTCTAAGTACATTGAACTTTCCAAAAAGGGGAGCTGAGCCCACCAGTTTAGAACTTCTTTACCCCTCTTTCTGCCACAAAACAATATTAGGATACCGTGTGCAACTGTTGAACACCAAATGGTCAGGAACACCTCCTACGGTGGTCCCATCCCCCAGTCCTGCCTTCTGGGTCTCTGACCTCTCCCCTGCCTCACACCACACATACTGTTCTCTACGTGCAGAGTGCTGTAGGTTTCAATGAAATGGAGGCCCCCACCACAGCCTATAAGAAGACGACACCCATAGAAGCCGGTGAGTCTTCGTAATTCCTTCTGTGTTCAACCCCCTCTCTTTTCATGTCCTTGCACCTTCCTAGACTGCGTCCTCCATGCCCTTTAACTACCCAGGTTAGCTGAAGTAGACTTGATCCCTACCCTCATGGTCTCCACTTCTCCGATTTTTGTCTCCTAGAAAAAACAAGTCAGTAGGACAGAGATAGACAGGCACTGGGAAAGGAAGTGGGGGCGGCATAGGGAACTACTTGGGAAGGCTGGATGGGGTAGGAGCTTGGGATGTGATAGAGGATGGGTGTTGGCCAAAGGGCATCCAGACGTAAGGAATATTGTCAAGGAAGGATGTGGGTTAAGGCATCAAGGCTTATAATTTTTTTTTAGATTTATTTAGTTATTTGAAAGTCAGAGTTACACAGGGAAAAGGATAGGCAGAGAAAGACAGAGAGAGAGAGAGAAAGAGAGAGAGAGAGAGAGAGGTTTTCCATCCACTAGTTCACTCCCCAGTTGGCCACAACAGCTGGAGCTGCACTGATTTGAAGCCAGGAGTTTCCTCTGGGTCTTCCCACAAGGATGTAGGGGCCCAAGGACTTGGGCCATCTTCTACTGCTTTCCTAGGTCATAGCAGAGAGCTGGATTGGAAGTGGAGCAGCAGAGACTTGAACTGGCGCCCATATAGGATGCTGTCACTGCAGGCAGCGGCTTTACCTGCTATGCCACAGCGCCGGCCCCAAGGCTTATAATTTGGAAAGGGCAATAACCTCTGGTCACATGGCTTAGCTGCATGGAAATCTAGGCTTCGGCTCCAGCCATACTCTCTTAACCCCTTTATTCCCCCAGCAGCATCCCTTTCCTTCCCTTCCACAAGTCTCCTCATCTCATCTCCTGGCTATTTGATTCCCTTTCCTTCAAGTACCACCCTTTCTCCCACCCCTAACCCAAGGCAACCCTATTTCTTCTTTTGTTTAAATATTTATTTTATTATTTGAAAGAGTTACAGAGAGAGGTAGAGATAGAGACAGAGTTCTTCCATCTGCTGGTTCACTCCTTAAAATGGCCACAACAGCTGGAGTTGAGCTGATCTGAAGCCAGGAGCCAAGAGCTGCCTCCGGGTCTCCCACATGGGTGCAAGGGCCCAAGGACTTGGATCATCCTCTGCTGCTCTCCCAGGCACATTAGCAGGGAGCTGGATCAGAAGTGGAGCAGCCAGGACTTAAACCGGCACCCATATGGGGTGCCGGCGCTGCAAGCCAAGGCTTTAACTCACTGTGTCACAGCGCCAGTCCCCCTATTTCTTCTTGCTTGTGTCTGTAGCTTCCAGTGGTGCCCGTGGGCTGAAGGCAAAATTTGAGTCCATGGCTGAGGAGAAAAGAAAGCGGGAGGAAGAGGAGAAGGCACAGCAGATGGCCAGGCAGCAGCAGGAGCGGAAGGCTGTGGTCCAGATGAGTCGTGAGGCTCGACAGCCAGAGGTGCCTGTGGAGGAGCCAGCAGCACCACCAACCCCATTACCCAAGAAAATCTCTTCGGAGGTGAGTGCCTGGCCTCTGGAGTCCCCTCCAGGATCTCTTCCCTAGACAGGAGCCTTAGGGATCAAAATCGCTGGCAGAAACTAGGGCCAAGAGACACCCTGTGTTGGGCAGTCTGCTACCCCTGTCTTGAGGAAGATGTCAGTTTGTGTAATTGGGCCTCCTTGACCAGCTGTTGTAAAACAACAAAAGCTACGACAACATTTCCATAGTACACTAGCTGGCAGGTCATCAACAAATAGGGCCCATCCTTGCTGCAGGAGCTAAGAGGAGAGTCATGGCTTCAGGGCGGAGCACACACTGAACTGGCAGAGCAGGAGGCGTGCTTGCGGTGGGTTTCAGAGTAAAGGTGGAGGCTTGCTGGCTAGACCGATGCTTCATCCTCCACAGGCCTGGCCTCCAGCATCGAGTCTTCCACAGTCAGAGCCTGAGCCTTCGAGAGCCAGCAGGGAACGCCCAGCACCTTCCCTCCCGGCAAGGCAGAATCCCCCAGAGGTAAGCGGGCCCCAGAGCTTCGCTGCCCCCCACCCCATCTCCTGATGTCTTGGGGAGGTGGGCTGTTGCAAGCCACAGAGTGACCAACCATCATCGTGTGCCTGGGCTGGTTCTGCTATTGGCACGGGACACTCCCCAGTCCTGAGCAAATGAGCGCGGCTGGTAATCCCAGCAATGCGCTCTCACATCTGACTCCCCTTCGACTTCCCTCCCCTCACACCTCCCTCGCTCCCCGTTGCTCCTCCCTGGGTGGGTGTTTAGGGTGGGAGGTGAGGAACGCAGATGAAGGAGAGCCTGTGTTCTGAGAAAGGAGGTTTGGTGGAGGTGAGGGGAGAGGGAGAAAAACTGAGCTGGTGAAGGGTGGGGTCCCCCCCCCAGTCCTCCGCTGGGCGTCTACTGAGTCCTCCTGGTGAGTGGAACGCCCCTGCTCCACCCTGTGTCTCCCCAGGACAACGAGGAGCCCCCAGCTCTGCCCCCTAGGACCCTAGAAGGCCTTGAGCTGGAGGAAGAGCCTGTGTATGAAGC
This sequence comes from Sylvilagus floridanus, assembly GCA_949820135.1. Classification (NCBI taxonomy): domain Eukaryota; kingdom Metazoa; phylum Chordata; class Mammalia; order Lagomorpha; family Leporidae; genus Sylvilagus; species Sylvilagus floridanus. The sequence goes on along the minus strand of OX463244.1, from coordinate 75,102,453 downwards.
CGAGCCCGTGTATGAAGCCGAGCCTGTGGCCGAACCGGAGAACGACTATGAGGATGTTGAGGAGGCTCCCACGCACGAGCAGGACGAGGCGGAAGGGGACTACGAGGATGTTGTTGAGCCTGAGGATCCCCCTTATCCCCAGACCCCAGCTGGTGAGCAGTGGGGCAGAAGCACTTCCGGAATTGAGTCGCATGTAGGGGAGGGGCTGAGGGAGCGAGTGTCTCCACTGCTCATAGGATCTGTCTGTGCCCCATCCGTGTTGCTGAGACCCTGTTCGTATTTCTCCTCGCGCAGGAGCATCAGGCTGCCCGGCTGGGGCTGCGGGGATCTCAGCCATAGCCCTGTACGATTACCAAGGAGGTAGGTTGGCAGGAGGTCCCTGACACAGAGAGGGGAATGGATTCTGGGGGTCAGGGAAGGATCCAGGCTTGGCATCAAGAAAAAGGCCAGGCCTGTTTCCCTCGCTGACGTTTGCAGGGGCAGGGGGGTGGAAGGGCTCCTGTCTTTCAATGCTGATGCCTTCTCCACTGCCTCTGCAGAGGGAAGTGACGAACTCTCCTTCGACCCTGATGACATCATCACTGACATTGAGATGGTGGATGAAGGCTGGTGGCGGGGTCATTGCCACGGCTACTTTGGACTCTTCCCTGCAAACTATGTCAGGCTCCTCTAGTGACTGGCCCTTTCCATCTCCTGCACAGTGCAGCTTCCCATGTCCACTGTGGCTCTGCTCCAACCATCCCCATTCCTGCTGGAAGGGTCTAATGGGATGTCACGGGTAGCCTAAGGTTCTGCACAGTCCCCTCTTCCACTTCATGCAGCGCTTGGGGCAGAGCCAATAGGAGGAATGGGGTCTCCTGCACATCAGTGTCCTCTTTACCCTGGAGGAGCTTAGACACTGTCTGCGGCACTGCTTCCTCCCCGTTGAGTGCCCCTCTAACAGCCCAAGTTCTATTCTCCTCCACTGTGAGCTTGGGTTTTCCAGTTTGCTTAGCTGGAGTAGGTCTAGAGTGCCTGGTTGTGCTGTTTGCCCACTTCCCTTCCCTGCAGAGATATCTCTGGACCTCTGCTCAGTCCTAAAGCTGGAAATAAAATGGAACTGTGATTCACCTCTATGCTGAGGTCAATGTGGCCCTGACTCTCATGGCTCCAAATCTCCTTTCCTCTCCCTGGCATAGCCAGAAGCTTCCCTCTTATTGCTGCCAACCCCCTACAACTTGAATGTCAAGACCTAGGCCTTTTCTTTTGGTGATACTTTAAACCCAGTCCAAAACCAGTCATCCTGGGGCATGGCAGTAAGCTAGGATCACAGGGAGCCAGGTGGAACCTACATCAAGGCATGTCAATGTCTACTGGCTCTAGCAGTTGTAGGGGGTCAGCCGCCTTCTGCCTGGAAGTAATAACTAACACTCTTTTAGGGCATGGTGATTCTTGAAGCACACATTAGGGGATAGGAAAGTCCTGGATGATTGAAATTGAAGGCCAGGAGAGGGTAGATGGAGGAAGTACATGAAGCTTCTTTTGGTCCAGGGTGGAGGCAGATGGGAAAAAAGGAGAGGGGATTTGGATAGCCAATGATAGGAAAAAAGTGAAAATCACCATGCAAAATATGAAGATGAGGGAGAACGAGAAGCCAGAGAAGGTAGGCATACCCAGACCCGAGCCATTGTGCTCTGCCTCAGCTGGGTCAGAGATAGGTGATCCTAGCACAGAATCAAAATAAAGGTCAGGGACTTGACATGGGGGACCTTTGGTTTATAGGACACAACAGCCTATGCTATTACAGTATTGAAGATGGGCCCAGGTTTCAAAGGTGGAGAAGGCAGACTCAAGGAGAGCTGGGTTATTGGTGCCTGAGACCCACAGGTGCTCCATGACTGCATTGAGCCGGTGAGCTGCCCATGTCTCAAGACCACTGCTTCCCTCAGTCTTCTCCCTGGATTTTCTTCATGACACTCTTCCCTAAGTTTTGACATGACTTCTGTGCCACTGTTTTGTGAACCTGTTGTGTGTATAGATTCACATAGTTGACTTTTCAGAAAGCAAAGCAGCCTTTATTTCTTTTTATAGAGATGTTGGCATTTCCAGTAGGTAAAGTCACCACGGATGCACAAAATCTCTTTTACAGTACACATAAATTGGACTTTGATGATGGTTTTCCTGATACAGCTCCAAGTTCCACCTTGCTGTTCATTTGTCCTTTGATGATAAGATGGAAACTTCGTTCCCAGATCCCTGTGCCACCAAGGCAGCAGGGTGCCTTCTGCCTCAGTTGCATGGACTGATCCCCACTATAGACGGTCTCTCTTGGTGGTGACAGTCATCAAGGACACTGCACAGAGCCATCTCTCCTGCCAGGCTCCCACTCCTGCTACACAGTCCCTCTTCCTACTCCGGAGCTGCTGCTTAATCTGGACTCACTCCTGGCCCTCTTGTAGCTGCCAGTCAGGCAACTCACTGCTCACCCTCCAGCTTCATCTTGCTGCTCTCCTCATGGCTGTGCCTGGCCCAGTTTCTCTGAAAGCCTTCTCTTCTGCTCCATCTGCCCCTCTCACTATTAAATGTTCTTGTTTCTATGGGCCAGGGGTTACCTTCAGCACCCTGGTTTCCTGTGATGCATACAACTATGTATCAAACTATGTGTTTGATGGTGTTGATCAATTCAGTAAAGCTCAATTCAATAAAGCAGTTGGGGGTGCAAAAGTGAAGCAGTCAGTATGCATGCTCCAGCCCCCAGAGCAGTTGTGGGCAGTGTCTGACTGCTCTCCTGAATCTGGGCTGCTCCCACCCACCCAGCTTGTGAGCGGAAAATCCTCTGATTTCTCTTTCTCTATATAGCACCTTGCTTCTCACCCACCTAACTGTAGCCCTTGACATTCATGTCCATTGGTTCTGTAGCTCATCTTTCTCTCATTCTGTTACATAGTCCAGAGTGAACTTTAGGAATTTTCTACCTTTGTGTAGGAACACATGGAACTGATACCTAAAGAACTCTTTCCCGCCTCAATATTTACTTATTTCCAGTTACTCATCTCCACTGAATAAAATCCTAGATCATACTATAATTACATTTGTTAAAAGGTGTGCCTTATATACAAATGTGGAGAATAAACAAAACAATAAGGATTAGAAAAAATGCAGTTACACTACCAAATAGTACCAAGTGGCACATTAGGAAAAAAAAGATGAGCATATTTCTGGTCAGAGACTTGCTTGACTGCCTTCTTGATTCTTCTCAGCGGTATCGTGTACTCTCTCCACATCAGCTGTGAGCTGTGTTCAGAGAGAGAGCCAGGCAGGAATGGCCAGATTGACTAGACTTTCTTTTGCTGCCTAAATTCTTCTTTCTCTGCTTCCCTGCAATGCCTCTCCTCCGTCCTCCGTTTTCTCTGTTTCTTATTTGCTTGAGAATTGCTAGGACTTCTGGGGAAATGGTACCAATTAAGGTAAAAGGGATATAAATATAAGATAAATAACTTTCCTGGCTTCAGGTATACCCAGAGAGAGCTGAAAGCATACATTCTTACAAGTGGCCAAGGGGCCGGAAGCCATATTAAACAAGTTAAATCTAGTTCCCAGCTTAAACCTTCACTTATCTAAACCCTATTTAGTAACTACAGAAGAGCAACACTAAATCAGAACTATGGATAGCTATGTGACATGATTTTGCTGTGTTGAGAAATCAGCATATCCTAACTTACTGTCATGGGTCTGAAATCCTTAGGAGACATTATGCTTCTAGAGGACATTCAGGAAAGTCAGGAAAATTTTTGGGTTGTTACCATCATGGGGGTACTGCTGAAATCTAATGGGTAGAGGCCAAGGTTGGTAAATATTCTGCAATATACAGGACAGTCCCTATGGCAAAGATTTATATAGTGCAACATGTCAAGAGTTCCCAGGTCAGAAAACCCTTCTTTAGGGGATACCTATTTCTGTTGTGTATTTTTAAATTTTTACTTATGATCTCATGGATACTCACTGTTCACCAAAAATAGCAGTATCACCCGTTTGTGACAGGCTGGAGGTAGGACCAGCAACAGAGAGCACAATCCCAGGGAACCATTAAGCTCACATGCTTCCTGTCCAAGACTCCCAGTGAGATCCCCGAGTTGTCTCCAGGACCTGGTGACAACACCACAGGTACTGCAGTGGGTCTTGTCTAGACTTTGCCAAATGTGTGGTCTCCTTGGTTAAGTCTGCACTCCAGCACGGACATTGATGTTGGTATTAGTGTATTGAGGCCATTTTAGATAGCAGAGGTAGCTCATGACTATACCTGTTCTCTCTCTAACCCAGACCTAGAATATAATTTTCAAAAAAAGTTCTCTTAAGTCATTACTAAAATTTTAAAAAGTAGGTTTGTGACTTTTCATCACAATTTTCTCCCTAATATAAGTATTGGGTCTCCTTTTCAAGGCTTTCCTTCTATAGGTTGCCAAGATTCTATATAATGGACTCTCTGACCTCATTTCTGCCCCTAATCCTTTGGCCTGTGTTGTCCTCAGGCTGCTGGGCTCAGCCAGGAGGCTGTGTTCTATTGGGCTATATTGGGGTTACCTGGGTTTAGAGGCAGTAGGGTAACTAAAAGAAGTCCTGGACTTAACTGTCAAAACAAACCCAGCTCCAGAAACTTCAAGCTGTGTGCCCCTCACCTTGGGTGCTCTAGGAGGTAGCTCTCTGCACCTAAATCCCTGTCCCTGCATTGCTTTCCACATGAGTTTGAAAACTGTTTGTAAACTAAAAGCACACTGGTTATGGAATTTTATTGCTCTCTCATCACCTAAGGACTTGGGTTCATCTTCCAAATGGCTTCAAGTTACCTATTTTCTCCCCCAAACTGATCTATTTTAGAAAATAAAGGAAATAAGTCATCAATATGGCACTATAGGATAAGCCATAGCTTATGAAACTCTTAGACCTGCTGAGTTTTGAAGGACATTGCGTGTTCCACTCAGATAAGCACATATGCAGTTTACAAAGAGGGGAGTCTTCAAAACCATACTCTGTCCTACTTTCAGTAACTCTTAGCGGAACTCCAAGAATGGTTGTGTCCAAATCCTTAGAAGACTTGTCTTCCTCGAGGTCTGGCTCTGAAAGTGGAGACTAAACTCTTCCGGGGCTGCTCGCGGGGCCGACACATGCTGGTTAACTGAACGGGGTCAGTCCTGTGCTCTACAATGTTGAAAGGACAGGCTTTCAGGTGTTCAGACATGGAAATGACTTCATTAAACTCCCAGCTCTTGACTTTGGAGAAGAGGCTGCTGAACTGCCAGATCTGTCGAGAAGGATAGAAAGAAGCTCGGAGGTGAACTTTGTAGTGTAGAAGCCAGCCTGCAGGTGCTACCCAAAGAAATGCCTCTCTGCTCTTCCTATTCTCTGCCCCCAGAGTGTTGGGTGGCTGCTACAGATGTGTGTTAGTTCCTTCCCCAGCACGCAATCCCTAGCTCCTCTTCCAATTAATAATCTTCCCAGATAGCCATGTAGTTGTGTAGGAATGACTAACACCAGTCAGCATTTGAACATAACATTCTCTGCTCCCCGAGCAGCAACAGTGATTAGTTCTAGCGTAGATACTCAGGTCAAATGAGGACCTACAAGCACCCCGGGTCTTGTAGCACATATGCAGTTTACAAAGAGGGGAGTCTTCAAAACCATACTCTGTCCTACTTTCAGTAACTCTGAGAACTTTGAGAAATTAAAAAGAAGACTCTCTTTTTCCCTTTCTGGAGCCCTGAGTGCTTCCAGCAGCTAACAGGGACCACCAAGAGAACTGTCTTAGAATGGAGCCATTGTTGAAGAAGTAGAGATAAGAAATAGAAAAAGATCATTAGGATGCAATTTTTAAACTGCTAGATCAAACTTTACATGAAGCAATTACGCTTGCATAAGCCAATAAATATCCATTGTTGTTGATGATACTTTAGGTTGATATCTATTGAAATTTGAAGTCCTCTCACTAATAAGGGTCTACTGCAACAGGCACCTGAGGGGAAGTCCATGAGTCAGGTGTTCAATAAAACACTCTCTGGTTTTTCCACATGGGAAGTGATGGCAAAAATCACTGGTTGTGAAATGTGTATGCGAGTGTAGGTGTAGCCCAATACCCTTTCAACCACCTACTTCATGTGAACCTCAGTTTCTTCTCATTACTCCTATAGAAGAAAATTATTTCCTGGGATCTTATACCTATTTCTGTTTTTACTTTAAAAAGTCACTTTAGTACGAGTAGCCTTTAGCTTCAGCTACACTCTCTTTATTCTTTCTGCAAGGAGGATAGTTTGTTCCAATTGATACCCAAGAGTGATCAGCAATCACTGAATTGGGAACGAACATAGGCTGAAAAATAATGGAATTTCTAGTATGTGAACTGCATAATTTGCATCTGATTTTATAGAGACGTGTATTACACAGTTTCAAAAATACCAGTCCTATGGGAAGCATCTTAGTCTCATTTGTGCTTATGCCTAATGTGGTTAGTTTGGCAGTCAGTGTTTACCTAACACATGAATTCAGGTATGGATGCATGAAGCAGTCTTAAAATTATTTTTTTTTGAAGAACACTGCTTAGGGAATATACAATGTGAAACATGCAAAATGCTTTGACATAATCAATAAAAAGAGATGTAAACAACCCTAACTCCCCAAATGCCAAGTTTCAAACACCCAAACATGAAGAAGAAACTCAAGAGTGAGGTTATGGAATTGTTGGCCTAAATGGGTGTTACAAGTTCATGGTGCAAATTACCAACATACCAACCATGAGAAAGAATGCTACAGGCACTTTGGACTCCATAAATAAGGAGTCTCCCTTCTGCAAGATACAATTTGGTAGAAGTTCTAATACAGTTAAGCAAACATGGGCCAAGAAGGAATAAGGTTTTCTGAAGAGAAATCTTTGATTTGTATGGTGGAGTTTTTTTTTTTTCTCAATTAATTAAGCATTTGAACCAGGGGAAATCAGGGGAAATTCAATGAGAATTTCAAAATGCCCATATCAAAGGGAAAAGCTGTGTTTAAAATTTTAGTTGGCATGAGACCAAGGAGATTTGCCAGCATACTCTATCAATTATAGACCAAGCAGGAAACAGATGGCACCCTCAAATTGGGTAAATAGAGAATTTTTAAAAGGAATAATTTACAAATATATAGGCAGAGAGCAGTACCCAGAGCCAGTAACCATCTAGAGAGTTAGTGCCCTAGGCCTGATAGAGAATAAGAAAGGACCTGGAATGAGCCATTCCTTGGAGAGAGCACCTGTTAGAGACCCCTCCAGTGCAGAGACATAACCAGTTCATGTCGCGAAGGGGAGGAGGCATGCCGGGGGACAACCAGAAGACTGCTTCAACCCCATTCTACCCCCCTCCATTTCCTGCTGAAACACCCCGATTAGATTATCCTAATGGCAAGCTAGAGGGCAAGGGAGCCAGTTGAGGCAATTGGTAGAGGTCAGCCTCCTGGAGGGAATGACCAAGATGGAAAAGGATGCAAAGTAGGTCATGTGAGCAAACAATATTCATGACACATGGATAAATGTAAACAGGTGTTACCATCTATATTGCTATTTGTGTGTTTCTGGGTTTGTCTGCTCTATTAGACTGACCTCCATGAGCCTGTCTTATTCCCAGCCATTGACTCAGTGCCTATCACAGTGCTTGCCACATGGACAGCGCTTAATAAATATTTACTGAACGAATAAATAAATCTCTGAGTGTTTACTTGCCTGTCTGTGGACTTTCCAGGAGGTACCTCCATGGGAATACCTCTTCTTCTTCCATTGCAAGAGGACCATTCCTCTCTCCTGTAACAACGTGGCACAGATATTCCTCATCAGCACGGATACCTGAGAGAGCTGGGCCAGGCTGATGCTGTCCAAGAACCCAGCAATGTACTGCAAAAGCTCCAGGGGCAGGCTGGTTAGAGCATTCTGGCTTTTTCCTCGACGGCCTGAGAGATGGTTGGTCTTCCCTCCTTCACTCAGCTCTGGAGCAACCTCTGGCTTGATGGCAAAGGTCTTGAGCTCCTGACTATAGATCACTTTTGCCTTTTGCCCTGGAGGGCGGAAATGGTTTTGAACAAAGGTACATCCCAAGTAGGCAAGGGGGCATCGATGCTGGAACCAGCCATTGAGACAAGACTGAATGTCTGTGTGGACGTTCTTGAAGTGCAGGGGGAATTCATCTCTTCTGAAGAATTTGTTGCAAGTGAAAGTGAAGGCAGAGCTGCTCTTGTTGTGTCTCCTGGTCACACACTCACTGTGGAGCTCTACATGGAGCCCTCCTGGGTTGGCAGTGGTTAGGAGGTCAGCTAGCACTGTCCCTGAGGAAAACTGTTCTGGCTCAAAGTTGTATGTCTGTGTGGCAAAATCCATGAATAGCCCATCAATGCTCCTGGATTCAGAGATGACATGACCTTTGAGTTCTCTTTCCAAAGCACACTGGAGGGTGGTCTTGATGAGGTCTGATTTTGGCAGATCCTCTACCATGATCCCCAAATCTGAAGTATCTACTGCCTTGTGTTCACTTGGTCTGCAGCTCAACATGGCGTCCCCAACTCGAGCTCGTTTTCCACAGTAGCTCACAGGCACCTTGAAAGTGTACACAGTCTTAACCTCCTGAGCTTCAAGGTTGCCATAGACAAAATCTTTCTCCTTGGGTGTACAAGCAGCCATCTGACCAAAATGAATCAGCATCCGCCCATTGTGCACTAGATACATATTATAGTCCTTGGCATCCACAGCTGTCTTCAATCTTTCCAGCACGCCATCCTGCCAAGGGGCAAGCCCTGTTTTTTCCACAGCTGCCAGAAAGTCCCTCTGCTTCTGATTTTCCTGTAGTTCTTGCCCTTTGGCAACACCATCTCCATCTGCTTTGTTATTGTCACTGGAATTTTGTTCTCTCCCCTGGCCATTCTTGCTCTTGCTGTCACAGCTTGCTGATGAATTTGCTAAAGCAGCAGCGGCTTGTTCTTTACTAAACATATTTTCCCACTTGCCAAATTTGTCCAGGGCCATCCCTTCTTTGGTTTTGGCCAGCGCCTCTCGTTCTTCTTGACTCAACTCTGCCACCTCCCCATTGGCTGCTGACAGACAACCTTGTACTAAACTAGAATTCTCTCCCCCCACAGCCCCTCCCATTTCTTCCCAGTTGGTTTCTCCATTCATGGTTGGCTCCTCCTCCGTGGCATCTCTAGACTCTGGGAAAAGTTCTACCATCTTCAAGGATCTGAAGAGGACCTTCTGGTCCTGGAGGGCCAGGGCTGTGTCCAAACACTCTTCGCTTGGAGTCTCTTTCATGATGTTCTCATGAAGAGTTGTCTCTGAGTCCACATTTGGCCAGCGGTTCCACTCCATGGAGCAGCAGACCACGCTGGCGGGACACACCTGCAGGTGCTTGGCCAGTTTGTGGCGGGACATGGAAAGGGGGCAGCCATACTCAGAGTTGAGACACGGAACCTGCTCCAAAGGGCAGAGGAGCTCATGCTCCGTCTCCTTGCACATGTGGAAGGTAGCCCCGCAGAGCAGGCGGCAGCTGATCACCAGGCAGGAGACGTTGGGCTCCACAGGAACATGGCAGTGGCGATTGATGCAACCCTCACAATGCCGGTGCTGCCCAGGTGGGGGCCTGTGTACCCTGCCCTGCAGACACGGAGGTGGGGGGAGGAGGAGAAGGGAAAGGAGAAGGCAAATGAATGCTGAAAGAGAAGCTCCATGCATAGCCTTCACTATTAATTTACTTATTTGCTAGATATACTTTTTCTTTGGTATGATCTTGTAATATAGAGAAAATCATGGAAGAGGGAGCCAAAAAAAAAAAAAATCACAAACCCACACTTCAGAAACAACAGCCACAAGCATTCTTTTTAAAATTTCCCAATGGTTTATTCTACATGTGTAATAGATAAGTTTAAGATAGAGGAAGAACAGTTAAAGACAATGGACTGCAGTGTTGACAATTGCTGTTTTTGAGTTGTGGTTGTGGGGGATGTATATCACATAGTTAATACTATAAAAACAATTTTGTGTCCTGATTTTTAACTTGATGTTATGAGACTAGATTGTTTTATTAATTTTTCTTTGTGAAGTTTCTTTACAATGGCAGTGGAACAATCCAGAACATGGGCATGCTGTCCCTTATTTGACCAACTACCACCAGAAGGTAAGCTGGGAGTATGGAGGCCAGACCTGGTTTTGTTCACATTCACAGCCCTGGAACCTAACAGGGGAACTGAACCATTGCAGGGACTCAATAATGTTTGCTGAGTGAAGGAATTATTAGACATTCATATTGCTGCTGACTCTCTCTCTCTCTCTCTCTCTCTCTCTCTCTCTCTCTCTCTTTTTTTTTGGCTATTTTACTTGTCCAAGTTCACTAAAATCTTTGCTCACAAATCTTTTTCATCTCTCTGCTTCTTCCTACTCTCTGTTAGTTTCTTCCAAATTCTGTTCAGTGTTTGGTTTTGCAAAAAGCTGATAAATATCAAACCAGAAGGACGAGTGTACCAGCTGGTCTACAGGTTAAATGAGGCAAGATCTGTACCTTCCCAAAAATGAGTCCCCAATAAACAACCATTACTCACCATAGCTTCCCAATTTCTTTTCACGTCTTAATTCTGGGGAAAATAAGTATTTGCATGATTAGTAAGAAAAGTATTGTGGTTAACTATATTACCAGTGGTCAAAGAGATTTCACATACTCTCTCATTTAATCCCTTCCACCCCTTGGGGATGTAATTTTCCCCTTTTATGGTTAAGAAAATGGAAGCTGGAAGAAGTTAAATAACTTAGCCAAGGTCTCAAAACTGCTAAGTAGTAGAATCAAATTTCTGGCTCCACACTGTGCTGGCCCAAGTTCCTCTCACTGACCCACACTGCCCCCTGATGGAGCACAGTTTTTTCACAACATGCATTTTCTATGAACTTTTGGAAGGCCTCTCATATGCATGAATTTCAAATTTTTGCACCAAAGTAAACATATCTTTTAATTCCATTATCCCATGAACTTTTTGAATTATTCTCATAGGCTGCTGACATGGTCCAATTCAATACTTAGTGCCTCAACAAATATTTCCTAAGAATAAGAACATTTTCCTTTGTAATTACAGTAACATTGTCTCACTTAAGGAAACTAAAAATAATATTCTAATATCATGTAACATGTTGTTGACATTCAAATTTTCCCAGTTTCACCAAAAATTACTTCTACAGTAATTTTTGTTAAGTTTCAGCTTTTGAAGAAGAATGTTTTTAAGGCCAATTTATTGAATTTGGTATTTAAGACTTTTTAGCCTCTTTTATCCTTGAAGTCTCTGCCAGGTTTTCTTTTTCAGGAGAAGCAGTGGCTCAAGAAGGTTATAGTCTAGCTAATTCATTTATTCATCTGTCGGTGCAGACATCCATCCACCCAACAATCTGTTGATTACTTACCTTGAGCCAGTAAGTGAGCATAAAGGTTACTTGGACTGCTTGCTAACACGAATCTTAAATACTGCAGTTCATTATAATTAGCTATGATGCTTGTTTAACCTTTAGATTTGCCCTGTTCAATATGGTAATCACCAGTCACATGTGGGTTTTTAAATTTAAATTAGTCAAAATGAAATAAAATGGACAATTCAGCTCTTCAATCACACTAGCCACATTTTAAGTGCTCACTAGCCACATGTGGCTAGTAGCCACTCTACTGGACAACAGAAAAGAGAGTATTTGCATTTTTTCATATAAAATTCTATAGGGGCCAGCCCCGTGGCTCCCTTGGCTAATCCTCTACCTGCAGCGCCGGCACCCTGGGTTCTAGTCTTGATTGGGGCACTGGGTACTAGTCTTGGTTGCTCCTCTTCCAGTCCAGCTCTCTGTTGTGGCCCCGGGAGGGCAGCGGAGGATGGCCCAGGTGCTTGGGTCCCTGCACCCGCATGGGAGACCAGGAGGAAGCACCCGGCTCCTGGCTTCGGATCGGTGCAGTGCCGGCCATGGCAGCCATTAAGGGAGTGAACCAACTGAAGGAAGACCTGTCTCTCTCTCTCACTGTCTATAACTCTACCTGTCAAATAAAAAAAAAAAAAATTATTTGTTAAAAAAAAAATTCTATAGGAGAGCATTGGTACAAATGCTAGCGCTCCCTTGACCTGAGTGAGGATTGTGGAATTTATGTTTTTAACACATTCCCCATCTGATTCTTATGCACATTAGTAAATGAGAACTCTTAATTTAGATTCCACAGGGTGACTATTGTGCCAGAGTATTCTATCCTCCTCCTAACAATCAGCCTGAAACAGAAGATGAGAATTTGAAAGCCAGAGCATCAGATAGGTTCAAGGACCAGTAGAAGATGAACCAAGGTGCTAAATCCTGAGAAGGAGTTGAACAGAGACAGGAGTAGATGCTGGAAGAGTTGTGGGGGATGGACTGAGCTGAAGTCTAGGTGTTTGTGTCCCATGCCCCCCCCCCAAATTCCCATTTGAAACGTAATCACCAGTGTGAAAGTATTTGAAAGTGGGAGGTGATGGGATTAGTGTCCTTATAAACGAGGCTCAAGATAGGTCCTCTGTCCCTTCTGCTTTGTGAGGACAGGACACAGCGAGAAGACAGCTATCTGTAAACCAGGAAGCAGGCCTTTACCAGATAGCAAATCTGTCTCCAACTTGAACTTGGACTTCCAGCCTACAGGACTGCGAGAAATAAATTTCTATTGTTTATAAGCTACCCAGTCCATAGTGTTTTGCTATAGCAGCCCAAATACTAAGACTGTGGTGGAGCAGCATAAGATCAAGGAAGGAACACATCTTTTGGATCCAAGAGTCCAGCTACTGATCTGTTAGCTTGCAGTTTAATGACAAATGGAATGCTGCCATTTCAGATCACTTCTGGGTTAAGGGTAGGGGGAACCCATTATGGGTTAACTGTGGAATTTCTGAAATATTAGGCTAGAATATATGGAATAATTTGCACAAACTCAGGGGCCATTTAGCATTGTAACTGGGGTGTTAATCTGCAGTTGCAGAGGGATGGATGGAGTAGGAGGACTATGTGTTAGAAACTGTGATGAGTGAGACTGACAATAGAAATAGGCAAGATGAGACTGGGAGGAGACATCTCAAGGGAGAATCAGACTTTTGTTTCTGGCTGGAGATGGGGAAAGAAGAGTCAAAGTTGATGCCAAACTTTTGAACCAGGAAAAAAAATATTGGCTAAAAATTTAAGAAGAATTAGAGGTCTGAAGTGGCAAATATTTTGAAAGGCAAGTCAGGTACAGCAAGTTTAATTCAAGTTGCTTAAGGTGATGAAAGATCATGTAGACAGGAAGATGAGGGACTGGAGTGTAGGGATGCATATTTGAGAATATCTTCTTGAAAGTGAGAAAGGCAGCTATAACCAGGGAAGTGAGAACACAGAATAGAAATCTGATCCATGAAGTACATTAGTAAAATTTTGGGAAACATTAGGGAAAAGCAGAGCCAGACAAAAAGAGACCAGAAAGCTAAGAGAGCCAGGACTATATTGACGCATTTGAAAGAGAGAGAGAGAGAGCACTATAGCCTAAAATTCTATTGCGAAGTTGAGAACAGAGATGACAACGCTGCTGCTTATGGGAGGGCCCCACAGAGCTGGTGCCAGAGCCAATGTGGCATTTCAGCTATGCAGTGGGATTCTTGGCTGTTCAAAATGTGGTGTTAGCTCAAAAGGAAGGCGGAGGTTTTGTGTTGGCAGGGCCTCTGTCCTGGCCTAGAGAATGCGACTGTTTGCTTTCTATTCAGAAGAGAAATTCCTTAGTAAGGATGGAGTTTGAATGATTCAGCTTCCCACGCTGGGTTTTAGTTAGAAAAGAAGAGGCAGAACACAAAAATAGAATTAAATTGTACAGGAAAAGCTGCCAGCACCAGGAATGTCCAACTTCCTATTTGCCATCCTGTTGTACCAAGTAGAGCTCACTTGTTGGGAGGGGAAAAGAAGGGTTGGGTAGTTCCGTGTGCTTTCTGTGTATGTGTCCCAGCACAGGGTTGTGTCTGGCCAGAGGGACACTGGTGATGAATTCTAAGCCCAGTTATTTTCTGCCTTTCAGCTTGCAGAGAATGGTTCTTGGGAACAGTGTTATTAAAGCTGAGAATACTTGGATATAGACTTACTGCTCTATATTGATTTGAAGTTATTTGAAAATACAACTTTAAGAGGAAACAAATGTGTTAGGCAATAAAGACTCTCTCTCTCGCTGTCACTCTATGTTGCTATTTAAAGATCTTCTGGAGTGATACTAGATGAGTGACTTTGAGAGAGGACATGTGCTGAGCAGAAAGACACAGTAGGTGAAGAATTTTGGCACTGGAAGGAAAGAGAAAGATAAACAGTCAAAGGACATAAAAAAAAAAATCTGACCCTTTTGTTGTCTATCTGGGGGCAGTTTTCTCACAGAGATATGTCAATCCAGAATCCTTCGTAGCCTAATTATTGCTGGAGAAGTAGTGTGACCAATTGTCATGGTTTTCCTGAGACTCTCTTGGTGTAGCACTACAAGTCGCATGGCCCAGGGAACCCCTCAGTCCTGACCAAACTTGGACAATTGATTGATGATCTTAAGTTGGAGTAACTGGTGGTGTCCCCAAATGATCATACTTTATATGTATATGTATATACACACACACACAATTGGTTGCCTTATGACATAATATCCCCTTATTCAGTTCTCTGTTCCAGTGCCCATTGACTGAATCCTGATAGGTCTATTTGTTTTTCACGATATCGTTTTCCATTTGAAGACCCTCCTCCTTTAGTTAAGGGTCGTCTGGTCACTCTCGTGGTCACTGCCTTGTGCAGGCCTTCATTTCTTCTCATTGTGTCACTCCCCTACCCATGGCTGGCCTTCCAGTTCAGTGCCCCCTCACTCCAGTGCACTTATATAGCTGCCAGCTTCATAATTTTTGAATTCCATTTTGTAAAACATCTTACCTCCCAGAAAAAAAGATAAAAAATAGAAAAATTTAAAAATTGTACTCACTGTTTTAAGAAGTAAACTCCCATAATTTCCCCTCCTTTGGGCCCCCTCTAACTACCACAGAGCGTTCCTTAGGGATTCAAATAGCGCTGCTTCCATACTGTTAGACAGCACAGGACAACCAGAGGGCATCTTTGATTGCTAAGCCCGAATTGGTAGTTTTTATTATTTACCTACATTAAGAGAAAAGGGAAGAGGAGAAGAGAGATTCAGCTTCTCCCTTGCGATTTGCTGTGGGCGGTGACTCGAGCTGTTGGGGGTGCTGTGAGCTATGACTATGAGAGAGGCTTTGCTGGGTGTCAATGGAGCAGAAGGGCTAAGACCAGTGGGCTGTGGCCTGTCGTGGAGGGAGCACTGATGTCCTCCAGGCCTGTCCTGAGTGGCATCTGAGAGTCTGGTGAGCAAGTGCAGTAACACAGCTGCCAACATCCCATCAGGATTCATGGACGAATTGATTCAGACCACTAGAGCCCTACAGAGGGGTGCATTTTGAAAGATCTGTGAGTGTGATTCGAAATAAGTTTAGGAGGAAAGAGTAGTGATGTCAGATGGGTGCTAATTTGGGATATCTTTTTTTTTTAAGGCAAAAAAAGAGGTCTTTCCAACTGAAGATTAGGTTAATGTACCTGCATTAGATGAACATGACTTCATCCAGCAGACTCCAGTTATGACAGACCCTCTGCATGCTGCCAGGATTGTTTCCAGGGGCCTTGCAGACCTGTTCTTTTAAATACTTGCAGCCACAGAATCAGGAGTCTTGGGCAGGTAGAGGAGCAGAAATCCTCCATTGCACCATTCTCAAATGTCAACATGCATGGGAACCACATGGGCGATCTTTGTAAAATGCAGAATCTGAGTCAGGAGGACTGGGGTGAGGCCTGAGATTCTTACAAGTTCCAGAGACAGTGATGGTCCAACCTCACTTGGAAAGGAAGGCTGGTTTGATCTCTTTGTTTCCTAGAGAAGAAACTGTGGTACATGAAAGTAGCAAGTGAACTATCTTGCCCACGCTCCTGTAGTCTCTGGTCCTAATCACAGGCTTTTTTTTTTCTTTTTTTCCCTACTGCATTTTGATGTCTTATTGCAAAAGGCTATAAAAACCACAGTGCCTCATGGAGCTACCTGTGTAGGAGTGGCCATGAGCATATTCAGGCAGCTGAGATGGAGCCCAGGGCAGAGCAGGATAGAGCCTGAAAGAATGAGGAGGAGGCGGTGAGCAAGTGTCACCAACAAGGTCAGGGTAACGCATATAGCAGGTGTATTTAAGTCACTGACTCAATCAAAAGAGAATGGGATTAACAAACAATAGCTTTGACATTCTTTACTATAGTTTGCATGTTAGCAGGCACACAGGGTTGATGTCAGGGAGATATTTTTAGGCAAGGGGCCTTCTTGCTCCCTTCACATGATATCAGTGACTATTCTGCGTCTTCATGTGGCTAGCCCTGGCAATAATGATTTATTTCTGAGCTTTATCTTCAATAAAAGTTAAAAACCAATGATATTCTTTGACTCTTTTTTTTATTTATTTTTTATTTTTTGACAGGCAGAGTGGACAGTGAGAGAGAGAGACAGAGAGAAAGGTCTTCCTTTGCTGTTGGTTCACCCTCCAATGGCCGCCGTGGCCGGCCGCGCTGCGACCGGCGCACCGCGCTCATCTGATGGCAGGAGCCAGGTGACAGGTGCTTTTCCTGGTCTCCCATGGGGTGCAGGGCCCAAGCACCTGGGCCATCCTCCACTGCACTCCCAGGCCATAGCAGAGAGCTGGCCTTCTTTGACTCTTAACCTATTAACCAGCCAATTAATTACTTTAATTATATATTGTTAATCTGATTGCTTGCTATGGAGATACAAAATTCCATGGAAAGAAAATATAGAAAGTATAAATGTGTTAAGTAAGCCCCTTGCCTCTTGACATCTTAACAAAACCAATTGGATGGGGAAAACTCCCACATCTGACTTCATAATCCTGGGTTTCTAGGCTATGACTCCAGCACCTTCACTAGCCCCTAAAAGTATAACCATCCTTTCCCAGATCTACTCAACTTCATAATCTGCAATTCTCCATCTATACTAAAAATCTTCTAACTTTAAACTTTTTAGTTCTTTCATTCATTAGTTAATTCTCAAACCTGGTGCTTATAGGTATGTTGTCAATTGTATTTTAAATTACTGTTGTATTGGCAGAGAAAGTGCTTAACTGCCTGGATTACCTAGGTGTAGCTCTGAGTCAGCCTGTCGGCTTGATTGTTAGTAAGCCAACACAGCCTAGTCTCACTAGGACGACATCTGGCTTGTACTGTCTGGAGACTTTGGCACCATGCAAACCTTGGCAAAATTAAAGAAAGTTAGGCAATTATACACAGTGAACTTGAGTGTGCCTAGCAAATGGGCATAATTAGAACCCAGACAAGTACAGCAGAGACATAAGGTATGTTTGGAGGTGGCAGAGGCAGACATGAAGGAATTGGGAGTTAAGGTATGTGAGTAATTGCTTTAGGTCTCTTTGAACTTGGCCTTCATGGCTTTAGTCTGTACACTTCCAAGTTCAGAGTGTACAGAATTCCTTCGGCTGCATAGGCCATGTCCCAGGATGTCCTTAGCTGAACTTTGAACCAGAGAAAAACAAGAAAATAATACCTCACTTATCTCTGTCACTATCCACAAATTCCAGAAGCTAAAAAATGATCTGCATACATTTGATAATTTTCAATACCTCTAGTATCATTAGTCATTTTATCTTTGTCCCCGTGGATGAGCAAGTTTCAAGTCTAACAATTTTTGGTTTTGTTGTGTAAGTCTTTCAACTTGTAAAATATTTTCACTTACATTCAATGAGTCTATTTTGGATTCAAAAGAAGTGAGAAGAGAATCTCACTTGGGGCATATTCTTAGAGAAAAATAGGTTTTAAATGCTGCATGCACAGTTTAAATAGTACATGCAGTAAATACAGTTGTGCTGCATTAACTGAAAGTGTGATATGGGAGATGGAATTTAAGCTACATGAGAATGACTTGCAATTAATATGGCACCTGTTGAGTGGAGAAAAGATCACAGCATTTGGACTTCACAAAACACTAATTCTGGATTCAGGGCCTTTCACCTAATTCCTCACCCTCTGCTCTTTTCAGCACCCCCCCAACACCAACCTTTCCCCATTATTACTGTCTAACTTCAGCAATACCATGGAACTACTCTGGTTGGCTATAGAAGAACCAGTTGAAGCTGTCCGAAAGTGGTTTAGATTCTAAGCTGCTCTAAGATTTTAAACTTGAAGCAGGAATTCACACATGACTGGTTCTCATTCTCAGTGCCAATGCTTCCTTCCATATATAATTAAGTTGCTTACTAACCCTCTTCCTTAGGGTACAAAGGTGGTGTGCCCACTTGAGCCTCCATCTGCAGGCCCACCATTCCGAATGCCCCCTCAGTGCACCTGCTCACGCTTGCAAAGCTTACCTGAATGGTACGGGCTGAGTCAGCATCGGCTGCACCTGCGTCTCGATTGTGAGCAAGGCAATTGACGGAGATGGCTGGGCCGCCTCGGCTACAGCACAGGACAGAGTTCTGTCGGGAAGGCAAGGAAAGGAGAGCAAACTTCAACAGAAATAGTTCAAGTGTTGCGAAGTTAAAAATAAAACTATATCACACGGGGCAATGTGACCAGGCTCAGCTTACGACTCTTCCCTTCCCTTCCATGTGTCAACACTTGCTTCCTTCTGGAGTGGCATTTAGCGGGGGAAGCCGGATGAGAAGTGGGCTTTTACATCAATGGGTTTTCTTTCCCTCAAAGAAGGAGGAGAATCCTCTTCAGAAGGATCATTTTCAAGGCCAGAGAAACCTCTCAGACTCTTGCGTGTGCAGCCAGCAGGCTGGTGCAGCATGCAGGCCAGCCAACTGCTCTAATTATAACCACACACTTCTCACCGAAGTCCACCACTGGCTGAAGCAGCAATCTGTGGAAGTGACATGCTGTGCTGTTTCTCTGATTCCTTGTCATGACAAGTGGATGGTTGTCCTCTCCTGGCCCTGATCTTTCCCAGGTGTCTGGGGAAGGAAGAGTTTGTAATTGTGAACTCAGGCACAGGGTCGTAAGTCCAGAGTGAAAGAATGAGAGGTGGTAGAAGGCTTAGCTATCACTTAGTCCAGCTGCCTCGTTTGAGATGAGACAGAGGTTCAGAGGAGATACACCATTCATCCAATCACACAGCTCCCAAGTGGAGAAGCCAGAGGCTGACCCAGTAGTTCTTCTAACTCCCAGTCTAGTGTTCTTTATTTTACCCTCCTCAGACATACTCATTCTGAGGTCTTCTAAAAAATGATATATTCCTGACTTTACTAATTTTTCAGTGTGTGGCTTTGATTGTTGGTTACTCATACTCTACCTAATTTTTCTGAGTTGTGAAATGGGGATAACATTTGGTGTGACCGTGTATGAATATAAAGGCTCTTCAAAAAGTTCATGGGATTGTGTATCATGAAAAAAATAGTATGTGTAGGTTTTGAAATTTTTTGCACCAAAATGAGCTTATTTTTAATTCAATTTTCCACAATAATACACATATATATATGTATACATACATATATATGTGTATATAGTTGCTCAGTGTGCTGGCTATTATTTGAATATATGCTGGCTATTATTTGAATATATTATTGACTAAAACCAGATGTGGTAAATCTGCTGCAATTAGCAGTTACTAGATACTGCTTTTCCCTGGATCCTCCCATGCATGTATGTCCATAGTGGTAAACTTATTTCACTTGAGTAACCAGCAGCTGAAAATTGAGAAATGTTCTTTAACAGGGCTGATGCTGGTGCATAAAAGGATAAGCCTCCGCCTAAAGGGTTGGCATCCCATAAAGGTAACAGTTTGAGTATCGGCTTCTCCACTTCCAGTCCATCTCCTTGCTAATGTGCCCGGGAAAGCAGCGGAAGATGGACCAAGTGCTTGGGCCCCTGCACCCACGTGGGAGGCCTGGAGGAGGACTCTGGCTTCAGCCTGGTCCAGCCTCAGTCTTGCAGCCATTTGGGGAGTGAACCAGTGGATGGCAGATTCTCTCTCTCTCTCTCTCTCTCTCTCTCCTTCTCTCTCTATATCTCTGCTTTTCAAATAAATAAATAAATAAATCTTAAAAAAAAAAAATAAGAAATGTTCTTTAATGGCCAGCGCCATGGCTCAATAGGCTAATCCTCCGCCTGCGGTGCTGGCACACCAGATTCTAGTCCTGGTTGCTCCTCTTCCTGTCTAGCTCTCTGCTGTGGCCCAGGAGTACAGTGGAGGATGGCCCAAGTGCTTGGGCCCTGCACCAGCATGAGAGACCAGGAGAAAGCACCTGGCTCCTGGCTTCAGATCAGCGTGGTGCGCCGGCCACAGCGCGCCGGCTGCAGCGGCCACTGGGGGCTGAACCAACGGAAAAAGGAAGATCTTTCTCTCTGTCTCTCTCTCTCTCTCTCTCTCTCACTGTCCACTCTGCCTGTCAAAAAAAAAAAAAAAAAAGTTCTTTAATGATTCTGCATCCTGCAACTTTGCTGAACTCCTTTGTCATGGATTTCTGCTGCCATCCATAAATAGTGATATTTTCACTTCTTCCTTTCCAGTCTGGATGTTTTTACTTGCTTTTCTTGCCTTGTCCTACCAAGCACTTCCAGCACTATGTTGAACAAGGGTAATAACAGCAGCCATCTCTGACTTCTTCCTGCCCGTAGGGGAATGTGTTAAGACTTTCACCAGTAGCTGTGCTGTTATCTATAGATTTGTGCAGATGGCTTTTATCAAGTTCAAGAAGAGAAGTTTGAGACTGTCTTAGTTTATGGAGTGCCTTTATCATGAGAGTGGAATTTTGTCAAGTGTTTCTGTGCCTACTGAGATGATCCTGTGCTTTTTGTCTGCTAGTCTATTTTTATGTTGCATATTATTGTGATGAATTGTATCGAACCTACTTTCCATTCTCAGCTAAACTGCACTTGGTCATGGTATATAATCCTTTTTTTGCGTTGCTGGAATTTAGTGATGATTTGTTGCATTTATGTCCAGAAGAGTAAGTTTCTTCTGATGTCTGTTTTTGATTTTGGCATCAGAGCAATACTGTTTCATAGGATGAGTTAGGAAGTAGAGTCTAGGGAAGTGGCACTGTGGTGTAGGGCTAAACCTCTGCTTGCAGTACCAGCATCCCATATGGGCACTGGTTCATGTCCCAGCTGCTCCTCTTCCAATCCAGCTCTCTGCTATGGCCTGGGAAAGCAGTAGAATGTGGCCTAAATCCTTGGGCCCTTGCACCCACGTAGGAGACCTGGAAGAAGCTCCTGGATCCTGGCTCCAGATAGGCACAGCTCCGGCCATTGAGGCCAACTGGGGAGTGAATTAGCAGATGGAAGAACTTTCTTTCTGTCTCTCCTCTCTCTGTGTAACTTTGACTTTCAAATAAGTAAATAAATTTATATTTATTTATTTATTTATTTATTTGACAGGCAGAGTGGAGAGACAGAGAGAAAGGTCTTTCTTTCTCCACTGGTTCACTCCCCAATGGCTGTTACAGCCAGCGCGCTGCGGCTGGCGCACCACACTGATCCAAAGCCAGGAGCCAGGTGCTTCCCCCTGGTCTCCCATGCAGGGCCCAAGCACTTGGGCCATCCTCCACTGCACTCCTGGGCCACAGCAGAGAGCTGGACAGGAAGAGGAGTGACCAGGACAGAATCCGGCGCCCAACCGGGACTAGAACCTGGTGTACTGGTGCCGCAGGTGGAGGATTAGCCTATTGAGCCGAGGCGCTGGCCTACAAATAAGTAAATAAATTAAAAAAAAAAAAAGAACCCTGTTGTAAACTATGAACTTTGAGTGAAAATGATGTGTCATTGTAGGCTCATTATAATAAATGTGCCGCTCTAGTGGGAGACGATAGTGGAGGAGGCTGTGTGATGTGGGAGCAGGAGGTGCATGAGAACTCTCTGTACTTTCTACTCAATTTTTCTGTGATGCCAAAATTGTTCTAAAAAGTAAAAATCTAGGAGTGGCCATTTAGCCTGGTGATTAAGATACCAGTTAAGGAGCACATGTTCCCACATCAGAATTCCCATGACTTTTTCGCCCCCAGTACGTGTTGTTCTAGATCATTATCATATAATTTATACTAACAAAGTATTCATTTTACAGTTTCTTCCTTGGTTGACTTTAATTTCTAAATGGAGATGTTGGAATTTCTTCTAACTCTATTGCCTCATGATCCACAAATATTCTCTATATATCATGATTTATTTGAATTAGTGAAGATTTTCTTTGTAGTATAATACCTGTTTAAAAGGACTGTGTATTCTCTACCAGGTGGATGCATAAATCTACATACTTCCATGAGATCAAGTTTTTAGATGCATAGTTAAAATCTTTTCTGTCTATACTAAATTTTTATCTATTTGACTTGTCAATTCTTGAGAATGTTGTATTGAAATTTCACATTATGATCTTACATTCATTAAATTTTCCCAAGAATTCTGTAAATTTTTGCTTCATATGTTTTTGGTATATGCAGTTAAATGTATATGAGTTCAGAATTATTGTATCTTTTAGGTTAATTGTTCATTTTATCATTTTAAAATATATTCTAATAAATATAAATATAAAATAATATATTATAGTATAATATATTATAAATATAAATATGTAATAAATATAAATATATTCTAATAAAATATCTTGCCTTAAATTTTAATTTGACAGATATTAATATAATTGTGTCAGCTTCCTTCTTGCTTAAAAACTTATGGCCTAAGGCCATATATATATATAAGCTTTTTAGAAGATTTATTTATTTTACTTGAAAGGCAGAGTTACAGAGAGGGAGAGGCAGAGAGAGAGAGATTTTGCATCCACTGGTTCACTCTACAAATGGCTGCAATAGTTGGAGCTGGTCCTATCCAACACCAGGAGACAATAGTTTCTTCCAGGTCTTCCATATGACATCTTCTACTGCTTTTTCAGGCCATAGCAGGAACAGCCAGGACTTGAACCGGCACCTATATGGGATGCCAGCACTGCAGGCAGCGGCTTTACCCACTACACCACAGCACTGGCCTCCTCATACACTTCATAATTACAACTTTAAGAACATGGTAACTCTTCCCACCATGCCTGCCCTCCCACCCAATCTCCAAAGCTGTGGGACTGATTGTGTAGTGCTGAGTTAGACCGGATAAAACTCTAGTTTTTACGCATTCCCAAGGAAACCACAGTGACATCAACCCAGACATTTAGGTTAAAAACCAGACCACACACAGAGAGAGAAATATCGAAGAGGCAAGAAGACCTCTCCCAAATGGTCCAGCATTTATTAATATTTGATCAGAGAAAGGCAAAATCTGCAGTACTGGGAAAGCTCTGAGCTTGTAGTCCGCCTCTGTGACTGCAGGCTGCAAAGCCTTGCCTCGTTGTATTGGTCCTGTGTGTCCCAGGAGATAAACCTACAGCTTCCCCAGTACAGCTTCTGAGAGAGGCGGAACCTTGTTCTTCTAGATGGGGCCTTGTGGGTGAGAGATAGTGAAATAGACTGTGGAAGGCAAATCTGGATAGCTCATCCTCATCAGGAAAACTGTACAGGTATATGATTTCTGCTATGTCCCAGGCACCTGGGTACAAAGCAGGAACCGAGGCCACTAGCCTCTCCAAATGAAGATCCTGCATTTGGAAATCATTTGTGGGATTCTCTGCCAAGGGAGAATCCCACTCCTGATCGCAAGGGTTTAAGGGCTGAGGTGGAAGAGAGCTATGGGAATCTGAAACCATTGGAAAAAAGGAATAAGGATCAGTGGATGTTCCGGGGAGGGTGGGCATATTCTTCCCAGCTTGAAGGACCTGGTTGAGTTGCTTTTGTGATTGCTGTCGCTGCTTCCTCCATTTGAATCGCCTGTTTCTGAACCAAACCTGGAGTGGAGGAAGAGGGGAGATTGTGGTGTGTTAGAGGGGAGAAGGCATTTGAGGCTTCTCCAGGATGAAAACAGCCAGATGACACCCTCATGTCCCTTCCAAATCACCACGACACTGGGTTTTGATAGAGAAGAGGCAGGCATGAAGTCAACAGATGCACAGTGAGGGTTTGGGGCCCAGAGAAGGAAGAACGTAAGAAAGGGAATGTGTTTCAGAAGCTGTGCTGGAGTTTCAGAGAAGGGGCTCTGACCTCTAGAAAAGAGAGACTTGTTCAGGCATCCAGGAGAGGTAGGGAATGCAAGCTGAGGGCATTCTAAAGATTATTTTAGAAGACCTCCGTTATGAGAAATAATCCTTAAAATTGTATGGGGCTTAGCGGACTCTGGGGTCCGAGGGAGCTATTTGTCTATTGGTAATGTTATGAGTAAACAGACCGCTGGGTTTTGTTCCAGAGAATTCTGAGTAATTTGTCTGGAAGAGAACACTGTAGTACAGGTGTAAAACTTCATGATGTGACTTGGGCATGCACCATGTGCCAGTGTGATACCAGCTCTGTAGGTACGCAGTGAATCAAAAGCTATTACTGCGATGGGAAGGGATTTCCAGGCTTCTCAGTGGAAGTGGTTTGGATGGGGTACCAAGCGCACCCTGGGAATCAGACCTTTATCGATGACTCTGGTAGGCTGAACTTCATAGCTAGTTCTTTCTTGAGATTTTTATCTGGAAACATGGTCTGGCTAAATACAGCCTCCAACTCTATAAGCTGTTGGTGGGTGAATGAGGTACGTTGATGCTTCTTACACATTCCTGTAGTCAAAAATAGAGGATAGTTTTGCTTACACCACTCATTTCTCCACGCCCCTCCCTGACACCCCCCCCCCCCCCCCCAGGACCCAAAAGACCACAGCTGTGCTTCTTCCATGCCTTCCCTTTTATCAGGCTCGAGATCCACAGATCGTAGCCCACATGCTGGCTCTGAATGCCCATGACTCCCATAACAATGAGCTGCTCTCTGGTTTAGTTTGTCCATAATAGAAAATGTGTAAGTCTTCTTTTTTTTCCCCCCACACTTTGTTTCTTCTGGAAACTAGGAAGAAACCTCATGTCTTTTTGCACTAGAGTATACTGTGCTATTTAAAGTAGGTTCCCACTCTTCTTTAACTATTTTTTTTAAAAAAGAATTTATTTTTATTTATTTGAAAGGCAAAGTTAGAGAGAGAGTGAGAGAAAGAGAGAGGTCTTCCATCTGCTGGTTTACTTCCCAAATGACCACGTTGGCTGGGGCTATGCCAAATCAAAGCTATGAGCTTCTTCCTGGTCTCCCTCATGGGTACAGGAGTCCAAGCCCTTCGGCCATCTTCCATTGATTTTCCAGTCACATTAGCAGGGAGCTGGATTGGAAGTGGACCGACTGGGTCTTGAACTGGTGCCCGATGGGATGCCAGCATCATAGGTGTTGGTTTTACCCACTAGACCACAGGGTTGGCCCTGGTTTCCACTCTTGACTTGCTTTTCAGGAACCCAATTCATCTCATCTGGCAAATGGATTTTTAAAAATTTTTTTATTTACTCCCCTGGAATAAGGGCCATAAGAAATGAAATATAGCTAAGAATGTGGAAAAGGTTGAAAAATTATGGAATTTTTAAAAGTAACAAGAGAAGAAAAAGATTCTTTTTGATAAAGCACAATTACCAAAATTGGATAAAA
The DNA here is from genome assembly GCA_949820135.1 of Sylvilagus floridanus. Classification (NCBI taxonomy): domain Eukaryota; kingdom Metazoa; phylum Chordata; class Mammalia; order Lagomorpha; family Leporidae; genus Sylvilagus; species Sylvilagus floridanus. Next base: position 75,076,842 of record OX463244.1, on the reverse strand, counting down.
ATGAACCACAGGCCCTGAATAGATGAACATCCCCATTAAAGGTACATTATGGAATCCAAGGCAGTGTTGTGCTACTTCTCTCCAACTTCAGTTCTCAATTGAAAAAGAAAGGGTCTTGGGACTAGGCATTGTGACACCATGGGTTAACCTGCTGCTTGGGGCACCTACATTCCATATTGGAGGGCTAGTTTGAATCCTGGCTGCTCCACTTTTGACCCAACTCTGCTAATGGACGCAGAGAGCAGCAGATCAAGGTTCAAGTTCTTGAGTCCCTGCCACTCTTGTGGAAGAACTGGATGCAGTTGCTGGCTCCTGGATTTGACCTGACCCAGCCGTGGCTGCTGTGTACATTTGGGGAATGAACCAGTGGATGGATGATTCTCTCTCTCCCTATCTCTCTCATAGATGCAGTCCCTCTCTCAGGCAGCATCTGTGGGACTTGTCTCCTCCACCCAACATTAGTGCTACTCCTGGAACTCTGGAATTGAACAGTGGCTTTAGAGTCTATGAGACCATTTTGCTCCTGGTGCCCGCACTGATCTTGCAACCTCAGCACCTCACTTGGATTGGGCTGTGAGTCTGTGTGCCAGGTACACCCACAGTACCAGCAGAGCATATTTCCAATACCTAAGATGCTCCTCATTCTCCTCTGGAGATGGATGGGGACCTAGGTAACAGGAATCTTAGTGAGCACACGGAGCCACAGGAACCTGCTATACCCCCACCACTGCTATATAGCAAATAAAAACATAGGGAGACTATACTACAAAGTCTAACTGGAACTAAACCTAAAGCAGTCTATCAAACCAATATCCGAAAGCCACATTTCCAGGAAAAATCTTTCAATCAACAAAAACCATCCTCTAAAAGAGAAAAAAACAATTGATTGCCTGAATGCACAAAAATCTATATAAGGACACAAGAAATATGAATAAGCAAAGCAATATGATGCCCCAAAAGGAACATAATAATGCATTATCATCAGACCATAGAGAGAAATATACATGAGATGCCAGAGAAAGAATTCTAAAGAATAATTGCAAGGATACTCAAAGACCAGTGAGAGTGGTCATCCTTGTCTGATTTAGAGCTTATATGTTTTCAGCTGTTCCTCATTCAGTGATGTTGGTTGTGGGTTTTTCATATAGCCTTTATTATGTTAAGGAATGTTATTTCTATGTGTAATTTTTCAAGGTTTTTTAAAATCATGAATGAATATTGCATTTCATCAAATACCTTTTCTGATGCTATTAAGGTGACCATATGATTTTTATCCTCTTTCTGTTAGTGAGATATTTTACATTTATTGATTTGTGTGCATTGACCCATCCCTGCATCCCTGGGATAAGTCTCACTTGGTCAGGGTGAATAATATTTTTAAGGTGTTGTTGGATTAGATAGATATGTTAGTATTTTGTTCAGAAATTATGCATCTAACAAGGTGATTGGCCCACAGTTTTCTTCTGCTTGTGTTGTTGTAACTTTGATTTTGTAATCAAAGAAATGCTGACTTCATAGAATGAATTCAGAGGGTTCCTCCATTTCATTTCATTTTTTTTGGAATATTTGGAGAACTTGGGTTAGTTCTTTCTGTAAAATCTTGTAGAAGGGGCTGGCTGGTGTTGCAGTGGGTTAAGCCACTGCTTGTGGTACTGGCATCTCATTTGAGTGCCAGTTCAAGTCCCAGCTGCTCCACCTCTGATCCAGCTCCTTACTAGTGCTGGAAAGCAATGCAAGATGGCCCAGTTCCTCCCACATACAGTTTCCAAAATGGTCCAGTTCCTCCTACATACAGTTTCTGACTCCTGGCTTCGGACTGGGCCAGCTCCCGCTATTGCAGCCATTTGGGTAGTGACCAGTTGGATGGAAGACCTCTGTCTCTCCTTTTCTCTGTTACTCTGCCTTTCAAAACAAATACATTATTTTTTTTTTTAAGTATTACAGAATTCAACAGTGAAGCCTTCTGATCCTGGGCTTTTATTTTGTTGAGAGACTCTATTACTGACTCAACCTCATCCTTGGTTATTGATCTGCTGAATTTTTCTATGTCTTCCTAATGCAGTTTTAGTAAATCATATGTGTCTAGAAATTTACCCATACATATGGGGTGTCTTTCCAAACATTTATATCTTTAATTTCTATTGGAAACATCTTATGGCTTTCAGTGTACATGTGTTTCACATCCCTGGTTAGGTTTATATCTTAGTATTCTATTATTTTTAATGTTATTATAAATGGAGTTTTTTTCTTAATGTCCTATTCTGATTGCTTAATGTTAGTATTTAGGCACAGAACTACTCTTTCTATAGTCATATTTTTAAAAGGTAGACATTTTGTACTAACACTGAAAAAGCTCTAGGATACATTTTTAAATAACAATACGTATTTCAAAATAATTCGATCTATTGACACAATCTATACAAGTAAATTTTTGTATACATTTAATACTACTAGTCTATATAATGAGCTTCTTCTTTTCTCCCATTTTCCCCACAATGTGGAGTCATAATATTCCTGCTTAGGAAAAGGAACTTTATTTCTATTTCCTTATGCTTCAGAACTTTTCCAGAAAAACATTCTCTCTCACTCTATATCATGTGTTTGCGGTGTATTCATCATGATTTGAATCAATCTATTAACTTTATTTGAAATTTATTTTTAGATTTCTGATTAACATGTGATACTTGTGCATTTTTATGGGGTACGGTACAATTGCTCAACACACGTATACAACATAAACCAATTGAGCATGGCAATGTGTTTACATCTGGAGTCTATAAGATCCTCTCTTCTAGTTCTTCATTCAATGTATACTACATTATTTTTTTAAAGATTTATTTATTCATTTGAAAGGTAGAGTTAGAGAGAGGCAGAGACAGAGAAAGAAAGAGAGAAGTATTCCATCTACTGGTTCACTCCACAAATGGCCACAACAGTCAGAGCTGGGCTGATCCAAAGCTAAGAGCTAGAGCTTCTTCCAGATCTCCCACATGGGTGCAGGATCCCAAGCACTTGGGCCATCTTCTACTGTCTTCCCAGGCCAAAGCAGAGAGCTGGATCAGCTCTGGGACTCGCACCAGTGCCCATATAGAATCCTGGCACTGCAGGCAGTGGCTTTACCTGCTACGCCACAGTGCTGACCCCTGTAATATGTTACTGTGAATTATAGTCACTTCACTATTCTACATTCTGGTCAAACACTAAAATTCTTTTTTTAAAAAAAGATTTATCTATTTGAAAGGCAGAGATAGAGAGAGAGAGAGAGAGAACTATCATCCTCTGGTTCACTCCCCAGATGGCCACAATGGCTAGACTAGGCTAGGCCAGGCCAAAGGCAGGATCCTAGAACTCCATTTGGATCTCCTATATGGGTAGTAGGAGCCCAAGTACTTGGGCCATCTTTCACTGTTTTCCCAGGTGCGTTAGCCGGGAGCTGAATTGGAAGTGGAGCAGCCAAGACTTAAACAGGCACTCATCCAGGATGCTGGCATAAAAGGTAGCATCTTAACCCACTGTGCCACCACTCTGTCCCTGGATCACTAGAACTTATTCTCTCTGACTGTGTTTTGGCACCTCCAAACCGCCAACCTTCCTCTGTCTCCCCTTGTCATTCACTAGTAGTAATCATTATTCTGAGTTCAGATTGACTATTTTTTTTAACATAATGACTTCTGGTTCCATCCATTTTACTGCAAATGTCAGAGTTTCATTCTAATTTTTTTACTTTTATTTTCTTTTGTTTTTTTAGAGTTTCATTCTATTTTTATGACTGAATAATGTTGCATTTTGATATTTTTAATATATAGCACATTTTCTTTGCCTGTTCCCTCAGCTACAGAGAGGCAGATTGTTTTCCCATCTTGGCTGTGGTGAATAGTGCTGCATGGACATGGGAGTATTTATCACAGATAAGTCTCTATGATATGATGGTTTCATTTCCCTTGGGTATATATTCACAAGTCGGATAGCTAGACCATGTGGTAGATATTTTCAGTTTTTTGAAGAACATATTGTTCTCCATAATGTCCATATTTGCATTCCCACTGACATTGTATAATTTTAATTTATTTTTAATTTTAAAATTTATTTTTTCACATCCTCAGCAGTTTTTTTTTTTTAATTTATTTATTTGAGAGGCAGAGTTACAGAGGAGAAAGGGAGGGGCAGAGAGAGAGTTTTTTCACCTGCTGGTTCACTCCCCAGATGGCTGCAATAGCCAAAGTGGGCCGATCCGAAGCCATGAGCTAAGAGCTTTTTCTGGATCTCCCATGTGGGTGCAGGAGCCCAGTCATTTAGGCCATCTCCCACTGCTTTCAAGGCCATTTGCAGGGAGTTGAATCAGAAGTGGAGCAGCCAGGACTCAACTAGTGCCCATATGGGTTGCTGGGCAGGTGGAGGCTTGACCTACTACGCTACAGTACCGGCCCTCAGTTATTGTTTTCTTGCCTTTTTGATAACAACTATTCTAACTTGAGTGGAATGATTCCTCATTCTGGTTTTGACATTCATTCTCCTGATGGCCAGTGACACTGAACATTTTTTAATCTATTTGTTGCCCATACTTCTCTTGAGAAATATCTACATATGTCCTTTGTCCATTTGTTAACTGAATTGTTGTTGGCTTTGGGTTTCTATCTATTTGGGATATTATTTCTTTATCAGATGCAAAGGTTACAATTATTTTTGTCCCTTTCCATTGGTGTTCTCTTCATCCTGTTGCTTGTTCCCTTTGTTGTACAGAAGCATTGTAGTTTGATATAGACAATTTGCCTGTTTTTGCTTCTGTTATTTGAGTTTTTTGGGTATCTTATCAAAAAAAACATTGCTTATACCAATGTCTTGAAATGTTTCCCCTGTGTTTTCTTCTAGTAGTTTCGTAGTTTCAGGTCTTATATCTAGGTCTTTGATGCATTTTGAGTTGATTTCGATACAGAATGAGAAGTGTGATGGCAGGGTTTCATGGTTAATTCTGCATGTACAAACTTAGTTTCTCTAACACCATTTAGTGAAAAGACTGTCCTCGGGGCTGGCTCAGTGGCTCACTTGGTTAATCCTCTGCCTGTGGTGCCGACATCCCATATGGGCACTGGGTTCTAGTCCCGGTTGCTCCTCTTCCAGTCCAGCTCTCTGCTGTGGCCCGGGAAGGCAGTGGAGGATGGTCCAAGTGCTTGGGCCCCTGCACCTGCATGGGAGACCAGGAGGAAGCACCTGGATTCTGGCTTCGGATTGCGTAGAGCCGGCTGAAGCGGCCATTTGGGGAGTGAACCAACAGAAGGAAGACCTTTCTTTCTGTCTCTCCTTCTCACTGTCTATAACTCTACCTGTCAAATAAAATTAAAAAAAAAAGAGAGAGAGAGACTATTCTTTCTCCCAGGTATGTTTCTGGTAACTTTGTCAAAGATAAGTTGGCTGTTGATGAGTGGATTCATTTTTGGGATCTCTATTCGGTCCCATTGCTCTGTCTGTTTCAATGTCAGTGTCCTCCTGTTCTGATTATAGTAGCTCTTGTGTATCTTGAAAGCTGTCATTGTGATGTCTCCAGTTCAAGATTTCTTTGGATACCTTGGAGCTTTTCTGCTTCCACAAGAATTTTAGGATTGTTGCTCCCAGTTCTGTGTAGAATGCCAAAGGTATTCTGATAGAGGTTGGATCGAATCTTTGGAAAGTATGAACATTTTAATGTAAAATTTTCCAATCCATGATCACAGGAGGTCTTTCCATTTTTGTGTCATCTTGGAATTTCTTTCATTGGTGTTATATAATTCCCATTTATGATGGAAATATTCTTAAAATATTTTTGAAAATAAGATATAATAGTCAACAGCTGCTGTAAAGCAAATGCAAGGGGCTGGCACTGTGGCACAGCAGGTTAAAGCCCAGGCTTGCAATGCTGGCATCCCATATGGGCGCCGGTTCAAATACCAGCTGTTCCACTTCCAACCCAGCTCTCTGCTATGGCCTGGGAAAGCAGTAGAAGACGGCTCAAGTCCTGGGGCCCCTGCACCCATGTGGGAGACTCGGAAGAAGCTCCTGGCTCCTGATCGGCTCAGCTCCAGCCATTGTGACCATTTGGAGAGTGAACCAGCGGATGGAAGACCTTTCTCTCTGTGTCTCTACCTCTCTCTGTAACAGTCTTTCAAATAAAATAAATCTTAAAAAAAAAAAGAAAATGCAAAATGTAATTATAGTTCCATGAAAAGGAAAGATTTTCAGAGGAAAGAGGATAAGCGAGAGCTATACTTACTGCAATAAGCTGGAGCTTGTGGTACCAAGTTCATGTTGACAAAAGGGTCTCGCTGGGGATTTTCTGAGGTCATTCTGCTGATCAGAATTTCTTCAATCTGTGAGGGAAGGCTAATGATAAAGGGTATGCTGATGAAATCATTCATCCACTAAAAAGGATTTATTTTTTACAAGGGGATTGGTTTGCTATATGACCTTATGCAAGTAGTTAATCCCTGATCCCTCTATCTCAATTGGAAAATTATTCATTTTTTGTATCATAGAGAAACACTCAAGGTGTATTATCAAAAATGAAATTTTGGAGATATTAAAAGAAATTGTGCATGCTCTAGCCTCAGAATCAGCCCTTAAGGCAGTCGGATCTGGCTAAAGAGCCCAAGGGAGTATTTTAGGCATGGAAAGCCAAGAGACTCTGGCAAAACAAACAAACAAAAAACCTAAATGAAAGATCTCTTCGAGTGAGATCCCAGTGGAAAGAAAAGGGCCATCAAAGAAGGAGGTACCTTTCTCTGAAGGGAGGAGAGAACTTCCACTTTGACTATGATCCTGTCTGAATAAGATCGAAGTTGGCGAACCCTAAAGGCTTCCATAGCCTCGGCAACTCATGACTAGAGCCTAGGGAGATTACTGACACCATAAACAAGAGTGTCAAATTGTTAAGTCAACAACAGGAGTCACTGTGTACTTACGTCTCATGTGGGATCTGTCCTTAATATGTTGTCCAATGTGAAGTAATGCTATAACTAGTACTGAAACAGTTTTTTTGTTCAAGTTGTTTCCATTAAAAAGTACTGATTTTAAAAGCTAATAACTTAAAACTGCCATGCACAAAATACCAAAACATTCTTCTTTCCTTCTTAGCACAGTGTGCTTGTCCTTCTAAAAGCAGTTATACTTTTACCCATTTACATGCTCCTCCACTTACAACAGATTATTTTCCAACAAGGCTATCATATTGTTAGGTTGAAAAGCATTTAACGCACCTAACCTACTGAACAGCCTGTCTTAGCAACACAGTGTGTGTGGACCATGGATGGCCACCCTTCATGATCTCACAGCTGACAGAGCTGTGGCTGCTGCTCTGCCCAGCATCCAGAGAGTAGCACACTGTAGATTGCTAGCCCAGGAACAAGCACGGTTTCAATCGAATGCATATTGCTTTTAGAGCATTGTAATATTGAACCACTATAAGAGATCAACTATATTTTTTTTTCCTGGTTCATTCCCTAAATGCCCCCCAGCAGCCAGGGCCAAACCAGGCCTAAGCTAGGAGCTAATAACTCCATCCACATCTCCCACACAAGTGGCAGGAACGCAAGTACCTAGACCATCATCAAATGCCTTCCCAGGTACATTATCAGGAAGCTGGATCAGAAGCAGAGTAGCCAGGACTGGAAGCAGCACTCTGCTATGGGACACAGGCATCCTAAGCTGGAACACCTGCCCTGTGGGATGTTTGTTTCTTCTCCTACTTTTTGTCCCTTCATTTCACCTTTGGAACCAATTGGCTTTGAGAAGGTAAAGTGTCAGTGGAAGGAGGATATGGATTATTTTTGCCTCTGCTTGGAAAAAGTTTACAACAGAAGGCAGAGGTAGAAGGTGAGGGGAGGGTGATCAGGAGGAAAAAAGAGGGCAGAGGAGTGGGAGCAGCAACTATGAAAGTTGAATGCCTGGGGCAGCAGTCCCCAGCGTGTGCTTTGGAGGTCCTTGCAGCCTTCCTGAGATCTTTTCATAGATTCCTGAGGCTGAAATTATTTTCATGATAAAATTAAGATGATATTTTACTTTTTAACTCTCATTCTGTCACAGGTATATAATGGAATACATTCAGAAGCATTTCATAACTCAGTAAACCAATACTGTGCAAACAACCAATGTGTAGTGCTAACAAAATCATGCCCAGCTAAAAGATCCACTCAAAGTTTAGTGTAGACTGATGGGTTTTATCGTGATAGGGTACGAAAGCTTGACTGAAGTAATTCTAAATTTCACATCACAACTTATCTTTAAAAATACTACCACTTCTTATGTTTGATTGTAGTTTCAGAGAATAACCACAATGATCTCAAAGGCTATTAAAATATGAACCATTTGGGGCCGGCTCTGTGGCATAGTTGGTAAAGCTGCTGACTGCAGTGCCAGCATCCCATATGGGCACCAGTTTGAGTCTCAGCTGCTCCACTTCTGATCCAGATCTCTGCTGTGGCCTGGGAGAGGAGTGGAAGATGGCCCAAGTCCTTGGACCCCTGCACCCATGTGGGAGACCCAGAAGAAGCTCCTGGCTCCTGACTTTGGATAGGCACAGCACTGGCTGTTGCAGCCAGTTGGGGAGTGAACCAGCAGATGGAAGAACGCTCCCTCTCTCTCTCTTTCTCCCTGCCTCTCCTCTCTCTGTGTAACTCTTTCAAATAAATAAATAAATAAATCTTAAAAAAAAGTATGATCTTCAAAAAATTCATGGAAATTGCATATCATGAAAAAACGATGCATGAACTTAAAACAGTTTCATTTTAATAAACATCTCTGTTTTTTAAGTGCTTATTTATTTAAAAGAGAGATCTTCCACCTACTGATTCACTCCCCAAATAGCTGCAATAGCCATGGAGGCCAAACCCAAGAGCCAGGAACCCCATCTGGGTCTCCTGGATGGGTGACTGGAAGCTAAGTACTTGGGCCATCTTCTGCTGCCTTCCCAGGTGCATTAGCAGGAAGCTGAATCAAAAGTGGAGCAGCTGAAATTCAAACAGGCACTCTGATGTGGAATGCTGGCATTGCAAGCAGTGGCTTAACTTGCCATATGGCAACACTGCTCCCAAAATATATATTTTAATTTCATTCTCCATGAACTTTTTGAAATTTTCTTGAATTTCCCATTCTAATGTGTCTGCATAAGATCAGATTTCTTCCTCATGTTTCAACAAAAAATAATATACAACAAAAGATGCATGCAAAAGCAGGAGAGATTTTGCTGTACTCTATAAGGAAGTTACTAAAATACAAAACAATGTCATTCATCTCACTATATTTTGTGTGTATGGAAAATACAGTAAACATGTAATACATTTACCATTTTATTTTGGGATGAATTACTAATTATGTTATAATTTCTCAAGTTTGATACTGACAGTGGCAAATAGCTAAAGATATCACCTATAGAACCAAAAAGTATTTGGCATCTCCAATAATTTTTAAGAATGTAAAGAGATTCTAAGACCAACATGTTTGAAAAGCACTTAGTGAGGATGAACCAGGGACTATATTTTTTTAAAATAAAGATTTATTTATTTGAGAGACAGAAGTACAGACAGAGAGAGAAAGAGAAAGAGGAAGACAGAGAGAAAGGTCTTACATCCGCTGGCTCACACCCCAAATTGCCACAATGGCCAGAGCTGGGCCAATTTGAAGCCAGGAGCTTCTGCCAGGTCTCCAACGCAGGTGCAGGGGCCCAACTATTTGGACCATCATCCACTGCTTTCCCAGGCGCATTAGCAGGGAGCTGGATTGGACGTGGAGCAGCGGGGCCTCAAATCGGTGCCCATATTGGATGCCGGTGCCTCAGGCGGAGGTTTAACCACAGCGCCAGCCTCAGGGCCTGGCTTTTAACTGAAAAGAGATTAAACCTAACTAAGCATCTGTTCTTCAATATAACCTTTGGAGTAAATACAGTAATAAAATGATGCTGTAGCTAACATACAATCCCAACATAAGAATATTGTGCAATACAATAATAATAGTACATAGAATACCTTTTGGAGATGTTTTCCATGTGTCAGACATCCACGTGCTTACTGTACCTGATTCATTTAATCCTCAACACATACAGGGGATAATGTATAACTGTTTTCAACCTCTTATAGATGAAGAGACATAAACACTTAAAGTTTGGGCAGCCATCGGAGCATAACTGGGAATGAATCAGATCTGTCTTACTTATGAATACAGTCTATAAATCCCTGCCAAGAGTCTGAGCTTACACTAGCATATTAAACAAACAACAAAGCAAATGATTCAACTGGATCAGAATGTTTTCCCCGATTGGGCAATGGGGAACGTAAGACAAAATTGCCCGCAGGAGCACTGCATTTTCTCAGCAGATATTTAGCGCTTGTGTTCCACATCTGAATGCTTAGCTAGGTCTGCGTGACTCAGCAATGAACAAAACCCACAAAAATAGTTACCATGATGGAGTTTCTATTCTAATGAAAATTCGCAAAGACGAGGCTAGCACAGGTTGGGAGTTTGGGGGCTCTGCAGAGCAGACACCCATACTTAGTCACAGGAGCCTCCCATTCGGTCCTTAATTTTTTCAAGGCAGTGGGATCTTGATGGTCTCTTCTGCCCTCAGCCTACAACCTCACCCTTCATCATCTCCCTTTAGTTCAGTGGAATGGAGGGACCCCCATCCTTTCGTTTCGCTGCTCTGATTTTTGGAATCCTCTGAGACCACTCAAGCCCTCCATTCTGTCCTCCCTCTCAACCTTCCTCTACTTACTCAAGAATCCACTTGGAGTGACAGCTTTCGATCCTGCTGGATGGGTCTCTCCGGAGAGGCAGCTTCTTTGGTGGGTCCTGATGGTGAAGAGCCTGTATTTAAATGTAATTTTTTATCCAATCAGACTGCCCCCACCACGCCCAGACACACCCTGAATGCCTCACCCTTTGTTTCATATATTTATTCAATAAATGTATGTGCAGAGTCTAGTGCAACTATCAACTAAAAATCGTAATTATTTTTTTTCATCCTCAACTTGCCTACCTTAGATCAATCCTACAGGCTTCTTTGCCTTTTGATGCAACCAGCTCTTTAATTTTAAACTTGCTTAAAGTATCAGGGTGTGTCTTTCTTTAAACAATACTCCAATCTGAGTACTTTAACATGGTTTTAATCCATTTATATTGATAGGATCATGGTTAATCATGTAGCTGAAACTATTTTTACTTCCTTACTTGGTACAATCTATGTGTGTATTTTCTTTCTTTTTTTTACAATTTATTTTTTTATTTATTTGAAAGGCAGAGTTACAGAGAGGCAGAGGCAGACAGAGAGAGAGAGAGAGAGAGAGAGAGAGAGAGAGAGAGAGAGAGAGAGAAGACAGGTCTTCCATCTGCTGGTTCACTCCTCAGATGGCTGCAATGGCCAGAGCTGTGTGGATCCGAAGCCAGGAGCCAGGAGCTTCTTCTGGATTTCCCACACAGTGCAGGGCATCCTCTACTGCTTTCTCAGGCCACAGCAGGGAGTTGGATCAGAAGTAGAGCAGCTGGGACTTGAAGCGGCACCCATATGTGATGCCGGCACTGCAGGCAGCGGCTTTATCTGCTATGCCACTGTATCAGCCCTGATGTGTGTATTTTCTAACTTTTCCAGTCTTCTGTTTGAATGGACATACTTTTTTCCTTTTTCTTCTCCTATAATGGAACGTTATTTGCAAGATTAAAATCCAAAAATTAATCAGTGTATCTGTCCTTCTTGGGAACACTAAAATGTTCTTTGGATTTTTAAAAATGAATTCCTCATTTTTAGTCTTTCTTGCTATTTTTGCCTACTATTTTGGGTCAAACTTGCATTTACAGCCTTAAAAGTAGTCACTATTATTCTTTGCTGTAAGTACTTATTTAGATGTAACCATAGATTTGTCAAATTCTTTGGTGGTGGCTGCTTCTTTTACCTTCCTTTTTTCTTTTTAGACACAATTTTATTCTCTGTCATATAGAATCATTTGTAGTTCTTTTAGTGATGTTCTGTTCATTGTAAACATTTTCAAATCTTCTTTGCCTAAAAATACATTCATTACATTGCTGCATTAATAGGCAGGGTGAGTATAGAATTTACTTGAGAAGTCTGCTAATAGTCAAATCTTATTCTATTGTAGATAATTTTTATTTTCCAGTTGTTTTTAAAAGATATGTGCTTTGTCTGTAGTCCATTTTTAAACTTGAAAATGTGTTGGTAAGGGGCTGGCATTGTGGTGGTTAAGCAACTGTTTGTGATGCCAGCATCTCACATGGGTGCTGGTTTGAGTCCCAGTGGCACTGTTTCTCATCCAACTCCCTGCTAATGTACTTGCAAAACAGTGGAAGATGGCTCAAGTTGTTGGGTCCCTGCCACCCATATGGTAGACCCAGATGGATTTCCAGGCTCCTTGCTTCAGCCTGGCCCAGCCTTGGCCATTGGGCCATTTGGAGGAGTGAGCAAGTAGATAGAAGACCTCTTTCTCTGTCTTACTCTCTCAGTTTCTTTCCCTACCCTGTAACTTTGCCTTTCAAATAAATAACAGATCTAAAAAATATGTTGATACGATTTAAAAAAAAACTTTTTTGGTCTTGTCTCATTGTATGTCTTCAATCTAAACACTCTTGAATTTCTTAAATTATGGACACTTCTAAGTCATTTTCTCTTTCAATATTTTCTTTCATTCTCTCCAGTGATTTATTCCTGGATTTCTATTAGGTTTTTCTCATTCAATTCTTTATATTTCTCAACAGCTGTTGTGTTCTTAATTTCTAGGCTGTAATTTGTTTGGCCATGATGTCAGAAGTCTGATGTGTATATTTTATTCTTTTTGTTGTCCTTTAATTTCTTTTCTCCTTAGTGCTTTGCCTACCCTCACCTATCACCATTTCCCCCAAAATGACTGAAGCTGGGGTGTACATTTGGTGCAGTGGTTAAGGCTCTACTTGAGTTGTCCACATCCCAAATCAGAGTGCCTTGGTTTGAGTTCTGGTGCTGCTTCAGATTTTAGCTTTCTACCAAGTGCACCGTGGGAGGCAGTAGGGAAGGGCTCAGTAATTGGACCCTTGCCTCCCAGGTTGGAGACCTGGATTTGAGTTCCCAGCTCTTGGCTTCAGCCTGGTGCAGCCTAGGCTATTGAGGTCATCTCTGTCTCTCTCTCTTTCTGTCTTCTCGCTTTCTTTCTCTATATCCTTGCCTTTCAAAAAAGAAGACTAAAGTCTTATTCATTCATTCTTCATTTATTTATTAATTTATCACTTATATTATTCATTTATCATTTATTTATGACTGTCTATTGGTGACAAGATCTATTTTGGCACTGAGGCGGGGTGGTGTTAATTATGACTATAATATACTTAGTCCTGCCTGAAGCTATGGTAGAACCATCAGCTGACCAGCCTAGGCTTCTCTGGGCTGGAGAGAGAGAGCTCTGTCTGTCACTGCCTGCTCCTTTGCTAGCTAGCTCAATGGCACACATTATAAGCTAAGCTATAAGATCTAGACACCAAAGACCAGAGTCCATGCTCTGCATCCTACCAAAGAAATTCACGCAAAAATAAAAAAGTTTAAAAGAATTTAACATTTTTTAAAAAGATGTATTTGTTATTTGAAAGCAGAGTTAAAGAAAGAAGAGAGGAAGAGATACAGAAGTCTTCCATCCGCTGGTTCGCTCCCCAAATGGCTGTGCCAGTCCGAAGCCAGGAGCCAGGAGCTTTCCCTGGATCTTCCACATGGTGAAGAGACCCAAGCATTTGGGCCATCTTCTGCTGCTTTCCCAGGCACATTAACAAGGAGCTGATAAGAAGTGGAGCAGCCAGGACTTGAACTGGCGCCCATATGGGATGCTTGCAACACAGGTGATAGGTGGTGGCTTTCTGTGCTCTGCCATGTGCCAGCCACAATAATTAAAAAATTTTTAAAAAGAGAAAAATGTTCAAAAAAAGTTTCACCTAGTGCCAAGAGTGAGGAATATACCTGTGATGATTAATTTAGGTGTCGATTTGAGAGGATTAAGGAATGCATTACTTTGGGTATGCCTGTTAGGGTGTTTCTAAACAGAACTTTCCTTTGAATCTGATTGGAGTAGGTGGAGAAGACCTGCCCTCAATATGGGTGGGCACCAATTCAGTCAGCTTGGCCCAAAGAGAGCTAATGGAAAAGACAAATTGATCTCTCCTTCCTTTTCCTGAGGGCTTAGACACTGGAACTCAAGGCTGATCAACCATTCAACCATTTGGATTCCAGGATTTATACCTGCATCCCTTCCCTGGGTTCTCCAATTTTTAGCACAGGACTGAAAATCACATCATCAGCTCTCCTGGTTTCCAGGCCTTGGGCTGCAGCATTCCCAGGATTCCAGCTTGGAGATGAAGTAGGCAGGCATACAGATTAAAATTGTTAAATTTGTGAACTGGAAGACCACGCCTTTGCCATGCCCCTGTGTGACCTCATGCCCCTAGCTGATGCCTTTGCTATGCCCCTGAGTGGCCTTATTCCCCTACTTGGCCACACCTGGGTGCCTACCAGCCAATCAGGTTAATTAACCACTCCCCTTTGGAAGTGGGTTAAAAGCCAGGCCACACCGGCTCTTTTTCCCTGGCCTCTTGCCTGGAAGGGGCTTGCTGTAGCCCCGTGCCTCCAGGGCACATGGCCTTCGGGCCATGTGCTCTAGGCTTCTTGGCCTAGATGCTCATCCATGTCGCTGGTTCCTGGTGCTAGATATGAACCCCCATTCACTTCTCTCTCTTAAATAAAGCTCTCACTCTCCTATGCATCTTTCTCACTAAATAAAAGCTTGAATGGACCATGCTGCCTCGTTTATCTATGCCGATATTTAGAATTCTTCTCTAAATATTAGGCAAGAACCCTCTCGGGCTTATTAATATTGGGGATTTAGTAATAAGCACGTGGTGAAATCATGAGGCACCCCAAATTCTGGTAGCACATGTGGCACCCCGGATAGCATTTCTAGGGAACTTTAAGGGCACAGACAGCCTATCCTTGGACTCCTGGATGAGCCATGTTTAAGTGAGCAATTCTAATAATCCCTTCTCATATGTCCACATGCCTATGCTATTGGTTCTGTCTGCTTAGAGTAAACTGGCTAATACTGTTCTCCAAGGGAAGCAGAAGATGAAGCTATATCAATGGGAAAGAAAAAATGGAGGCATTAGAGAGTCAATCCAGGAACTGGGACAGTGATTGAAGGCATTCCAGAGACAATAAAATAGAAATCTCACAATTTATCCCAATACCTCTCTCAAAGTATCTTACTCTCTTTCAGTATCGAATTCTCTTTTATAGTTTCTGTTAGTTGACTGTGCCTACCAATTTCTTTTCTTTTTTAAAGATTTGCTTATTTATTTGAAAGAGAATTGAGAGAGAGAGACTCTTCCAGATACGCATTCACTCCCTAAATGGCAGCAATGGCCAGGGCTGGGCCAGGGCAAAGCTAGAAGCCAGGATTCTTCTGGGTCTCCCACGTGGGTACAGGGGCCCAAGGACCTGGGCCATCTTCTGCTGCTTTCCCAGGTGTATTAGCAGGGAGCTGGATTGGAAGTGGAGCAGCTGGGACTCGAACCAGTGCCTATATGGGATGCCAGTGCTGCAGACAGCGGCTTAACCCTCTGTGCCATCACATCGAACCCCACCTACTGATTTCTGTAATTCCTGCCAGTCTGTTTTACACGTTTCTACCTGTATATTCCCTGTGTCTCCTTTTTCTGCTCAGTCTCTCTGAACTCTCCTAGCTCAGTTTCTTTCTCTCATATCCATTCAATATTTTCTCTCTTATTGAGACTCTCTCAGTCATTCTTTCTCATTCTCTGACAATGTCTCAATCTCTTTAAGACCTCTCAGTTCCCGATATTTTTCTCAACCACATCAATTGCTGCAATTTTTTGTTAATCTCTTTTAGGATATTCAATTTTTTTCTGTCATACACATGCTCTCTTTTTTCTTGGTATTTCTATATTTCTTCTGGGTACTTTTTTTTTTAAATCTTGATTTTGTCTATCCCTCAATCTTTCTCAATTTGAAAGTTTTTTTTCATAATAGCTCCTTTAAATTCTTATCAAACTCTTCTTTCCTGTTTTAGAAAAAATATGAAAGCTTAAAGTCATGAAGGTAAATATTGCTGTATTAACAGAGAATTTCAACAACAAAGCTTCTGTAGTACAAAAGGCACCACAAATGAAGTTAAAAGCAAACAGCAGACTGATGTGACTCAAGCCAGCAGCTTTCCTGGTAATAGCTTTCTCACTGGTCTCCCTGCCTCTCTTCTTGGCCAACCCTGGCCCAGCCCAGCCCTCAAAACTAAACTTACACACTGCATTCCCTCCAGATCTTGCCCTTTCGTAGCAAACATTATACGATGAATGGAATAAACTGACTTGTCAATTAAATTTCAATCCCTCAAGGTTGCTTCCTTTGATTCCAGTTTCCCAGAACGGAATCCACTCGGTCCCTAAGCATTCCACTAAACTACAGTTAATATTTATTTCCAGCAGGAGTATATTACTTATCACATTTCAGCATGGAATATGCTGGGTTCTGGGGATATAATGATAAACGAGAATGAAAAAATCCTCGCCTCACCTTGTAATTCAGAAAGTCGCTTCTCCAGTAAGTACATGGAAAAGCAATTAAGAGAAAATCCCATTCAGTCAGGAAATAAATCACTTTTTTCTTTTCCTCCCTTTTGTTTAAAATATGATACAAGGACAGACTATGGCACTCTCATTGGGGTCAGAGTTAATTTCTTTGACCTTTTTAAAACTATTGTAGATGATCATAATTAAACTTTTAAATGTTCATATTGAGGCTGGTACTGTGGTGTAGCAGGTAAAGCTGCTGCCTGCAGTGTCGGCATCCCATATGGGTGCTAGGTTGAGTCCTGACTGCTTGACTTCCAATCCAGCTTCTTGTTAATGGCCTGGGAAAGCAGCAGAGGATGGCCCAAGCACTTGGGCCCCTGTACCCACGTGGGAGACCAAGAAGAAACTCCTGCCTCCTGGCTTCAGATCAGCCCAGCTCTGGCCATTGTAGCCATTTGGGGAGTGAACCAGCAGGTGGAAGTCCTTTTTCTCTGTTTATAACCTCTCAACTAAATAACTTTTTTTAAAAAAAGATGTAGACTTGCTATTTGTATCTAAGGGTATTTATGAAAATATGTAAAAGAGGTTCTAAAAAGATAACTGCAATGTATCCATTGTGGCATTTGCTTTATTGTCAAAATTTTAGAGTAAACCTAAGTCTAGGGACCGGTGCTGTGACATAGCGGGCTAAGCTTCTGCCTGTAGCACCAGCATCCATATGGGTGCTGGTTTGAATCCCAGCTGCTCCACTTCCGATCCAGCTCCCTGCTAATGTGCCTAGGAAAGCATCAGAGGATAGCCCACGTGCTTGGGTCCCTGCACCCACATGGGAAACACAGAGAAAGCTCCTGGCTCCTGGATTCATATTGGCTCAGCTCTGGCTGTTGCAGCCGTTTGGGGAATGAACCAGCAGATGGAAGACCTCTCTCTTTCTCCCTCCCCCCATCCCTCCGTCCCTCCCTCCCTTTCTCTGTAATTCTTTCAAATAAATAAAATAAATCTTAAAAAAAATAACTGTTAGAGTTTGTGACAAAGCTGGTAAAATCAGAGAATTCCTTGTAGGACAGACATGTCAAATAAGCCATAACATTTACATAAAACCTAGAACCAGTGTCGGTGTTGTGGCACTGCAGGTAAAGCCACTGCCTGTGGTCCTGGCTTGTGTCCCAGCTGTTCCACTTCAGATCCAGCTCTCTACTAATGGCCTGGGAAAAGCACAGAAGATGGCCCAAGTGCTTGAGTCCCTGCTACACACGTGGGAGACCTGGATGAAATTCCTGGCTCCCGGCTTTGGCCTGACCCAACCCTGGCCATTGCAGCAATCTAGGGAGTGAACAAGCAGATGGATCTCTTTCTGCCCTCTCCCTTTCTCTCTGTAACTAATTTTCAAATAAATCTTTTTTTTTTCTTTTTTTTAAAGTGAAATCCTTTTTAGTTTTTCCAGGTCACCCAGGGGATAGGAGTCTGGTGTTCTTGGCAGGGTAAGAAAGATCTGACACCAGTCACATAAAGCCAACACCCAAAAAGGCCAGCTCTCTCAGTAAACAAAGCAGAGAAAAATCTGTTGTGCAGATCAAGACAGCAAGGATGCAAGCCTATGCAAACGTGACTCCAGGTGTCTAATATTATTGCTCTACTTCTGTATCTTAAAGAAACGCCATGCCAGAGATTCAACTTAAAGTGGATCAGAACTGGGTGTGTCTCCCTTGTAACTGGCACACGTTTGTGTACGTTTTCTTTGGAGGGCTTTAACTCAGACCTTGAAGAATCATCATAGATAAAATTCCA
This sequence comes from Sylvilagus floridanus, assembly GCA_949820135.1. Lineage (NCBI taxonomy): Eukaryota > Metazoa > Chordata > Mammalia > Lagomorpha > Leporidae > Sylvilagus > Sylvilagus floridanus. The sequence goes on along the minus strand of OX463244.1, from coordinate 75,058,485 downwards.
AGGATTACAAGCTCAGATGCAAGAGAAAACAGATGGGAAATGCTTCTCCTGTTTCAACATGAACTATTGTGATGCCTTAGCATAACACTTTGTGAATATCTTTGCAAAGTAGCCTTCTCTATTTTTGAAGATTTTTAAAAATTAGAAATCAATGTTGAAACTTGAAATAAATTATAAATTTTAAAATATTGTCCAGGCTTTTAAGTGGGATGTTATACATCATTTTGTTCATTTTCTTCTTGTTTCTTCATTTGAGCATAGTTCACTTAAGAAAAATAGAATAACTGTGAGGGACTTCTCTATTTCTATCAAAATGAGAAATTTATATTGAGAATCAGAGCACATCATTATCATTTTTTCTGTTTAGAGCTTGTTGTCAGCACTGTTCCAAGTACTTCATACATGTTGACTTATGCAGTCTTCATAATAAACAAATCGGCTGTTGCTGTTGTTTCATCATTTTGATTGGGAACTAGGCACAGAGGGGTTAAGCAAGTTGCCTATGATCACATAGCTACTAGATCTTGAAACCTACATGAACTGTCTTCACCTCATGCTGGACTGCATCCCAGAAAGTTCTATGCCTACAATCTAAACGAGGATTCCTTTTTATTCCTTTGATAGTACTCTATTCATTTCCTGAATATTCGTCACATTGTAACTTGATTGATTAACTAGTGTTGTGCCCACATTGTTAGATCCCTGCAGAGACCCCCAGAGAGTCAATCACACTGAACTGCAAAAGCAAGGTTTATTCAGGAGTACAAGCCGCGACAGGGACCCCATCCAACCTACCCGTGCAGCGGAGGAAGGAGTGGGGCCCCAGTCTTTGGGAGAGTTTTTAAAGGGAAAAAGGGCTACATCAACAGGAAAAGAGTTACAAACAGCATGGAAGCTTTGGGCACAGGGAGTTACTTTGTTTAGCAATTTCTACTGTGCTGTCCTTGGTCTACCGAGCTAGCTGTCCCTGGTAAGCTTTGATATCTCCGGAATGCCTGAATGCCTGCTTTTATAAGGACTCGGGTCTGCTACGGGAAATGGAGGCTGTTTTTTTTTTTTTTTTTTTTTTTTTTTTTTTTTTTTTTATTGTTTTAAAATGAAGTCACTTTGTCTCTTCACTAGTTAATATCTATCTCCTTATCTAGGCTCTGAGAGCAGGAACTTTTTCACATTTCACTGCCACATATCCACACCTTCATCAATAGTTGTTGAGTGAATAAAAGTATACAAAGCAACAATAAAGTTTCCTTCATGGAGTAATGCCTCCATCTTGTGGAATATTCGCATATTGTCATTAATTTTTTTTTTTTCCCAACAAGAAACAAGAATTTATGTTCCAGTACTACTTCCCGGACGAATTCTTTTTCTTCTTTTTTAATCGGACTGGCCTCAGATATTTTGGCGCTCCCGAATGGCCCAGCTTCTGCAGGACAGACCTGTCATCTACTAGTTTTGCTTGTGAAAGGAATATTGTGTAACTAAATCATTCTTGGACACGGCTTAACGTCCAGAACCCTTTTGCTTCTACCTTGCCGAGGGCAGGAGCACATTTAATCTAGATTATAAGCACAGATGCTTTGAATTTAGATGTAAATACGGTCCTCTCCCGTTAACCAGCAACAGAGGTCAGAGGTCGGCTGTCTCACACGCGCCGCGGGAGCCGCTCCTTCCCTTCGACTCTATGGTTCTCGGCTTCCTCTCGCCGCCGAGAGCTCTATGGTTCCGGGGCGGGCTGGGAGCCGGAGTTTCAAAGCCGTGGCGGGAAGATGGTGGCTTCAGCTGTTTCCAGGCCGAGGGTCTCCGAAATGGGAGGGCGCTGGGACTGTGGTTTGCCCTGAACGTCCGAGAAGACGTCGCCATGAATCTCCTGCGCCGGAGTGGGAAGCGGCGGCGTCCAGTCTCAGACTCGTTCTCGGGAAGCAGCAGTGACAGCAGCGCCAGCCCCCAGCTCCTTGCGGGGTCCGCGCTGAGCCCGCCGCCGGGCCTGGGGCGCAGCCTGAAGGAACGTGGGGGCCGCGGGCGAGGTGGGCAGCTTGGGGTGGGGTGGGAGAGGCACGTGTCGGGAGACGGCCTCGTCGCTTGGGGGTTGCTGCTTTGCAGAGCTCGCTGGGCTTCTATTCCCTTTCTCTGTGCTCGGGCCCTCCGCGGCATTATTGACAGGCGTGCGCTTTGTGACCGTCGGGTGAAAATGTTCCAGTGGCTTCTGGGTCTTTTGACCTGATAAAAACAATGTCTTAGTTGGCCAAATCCCATTACCTGTCGGCAGGTTCGCCCCTAACAATGCCCAGGGCCCGGTACAGATCCGTACACCGCGTGGTGGGTCTAGGACGTGGCACGGGACGTTTGGGAGTACAGAGGAAGGCTGAGTGGGAATTGTAGGGTTCTCTCAGACTTGCTGGATTTCCGGGGAATGTTTATCTCATATTTGTCATTGTGCAGTCCTCGTAATGACAAAAGTTAAAAAGAAACTCCCCTCTAACTTAGCTTTGCAATGGTTGCTTTGTGATTCCAACATTCTTCATTGTGTACAGCAAAATTTCTTGTCTGGGGTTTAAGGAAATTGCTTTTTTAAAAAAATTCTATGCAATTTACTATGATCCTTCTATAAGAGCATGATCAAATTTTCACCAACTGCTGCAGGTCAAGATGTACTTTGAATCACTTCATTCTAACACTAGAATTCCAACACACAGGTGAGGGTCAAATACTAAAGTCATGTGTTACAACCAAATTACACTGTTAATTTTTTCTGTTTTTCCTGAAAGGGGCATGCAAGCAGACACTGCCTGATGACCAACTAGACAAGCTGATGTTGGCAAATTGGGGACTACCTACAGCGGTTCTGGAAAAATATGACAGTTTTGGTGTAAAAAAGATGTTTGAATGGCAGGCAGAGTGCCTTTTGCTTGGACAAGTCTTGGAAGGAAAGAATTTAGTTTATTCAGGTATTCAAATTTATGCAAAGTAATTGTGCTGTTTTTAAGATATCAGTATAAAGGATGCTCTCTTGAGGAAGTTATGTTTTTATAAAAAAATGAGACTGCTTTGTAGCTGAATAAAATTTTAAAATATATATGAAAAGTGGGATCTCATTGCATGCATTTTTTTAAAAAGATTTATTTATTTATTTGAAGGCAGTTACAGAGAGGCAGAGAGAGAGAGAGAGAGAGAGAATCTTCCATCTGCTGGTTCATGCCCCAATTAGCTGCAACAGCTGGAACTGTGCTGATCCAAAGCCATGAGCTTGGAGTTTCCTCCAGGTCTTCCACAAGGGTGCAGGGGTCCAAGCACTTGGGCCATCTTCTGCTTTCTCAGGCCATACCAGAGAGCTGGATTGGAAGTGAAGCAGCCAGGTCTTGAACCAATATTCATATGGGATGCCAGCACTGCAGGCCACGGCTTTACTCACTGTGATACAGCACCAGCCCCCGTAACTAGTTTATCTTTTTCCTATGATCTTATGCTGTTTATGCTGCCAAAGTTACCTTTATAAAGCATAAATATGATTTTGTCACTTCCTTTCAAAGAACTCCTCAGTAATTAATTTTTTAAGGAATATAAATTTTGTATGTACAACTTTATTCTTCCCACCATACCTGCCCTCCCACCTACACTCCCACCCCTCCTCACCCTCTCCCCTTCCCAGTCCCATTCTATATTAAGATTCATTTTCAATTAACTTTGTACATAGAAGACCAGCTCTATACTAAGTAAAGATTTCAACAATTTGCACACACATGCACACACACACAAAACTGAGAACAAGTATCACATTTAACTCTCATACAACTCTTTGAGGACAGAGGTCCTGCGTGGGGAGTTAGTACACAGTGATTCCTGTTGTTAATTTAACAACACACTTATGTATGATGTCAGTGTCCACCCAAGGCTCTTGACATGAGCTGCCTAGGCTATGGAAACCTTTTGAATCCACAAAGTCTGTCAATATTTAGACAAAGGCCATTAGCAAAGTGGAAGTTTTCTCCTCTCTTCAGAGAAAAGTACCCCGTCTTTGATGGCTACTTCTTTCTCTCGGGATCTCACTCACAGAGATCCTTAATGTAGAATATTTTTTGCCACAGTGTCTTGGCCAGACCAGTAAGCCTTAAGGGCCGATTCTGAGGTCAGAGTGTACCATGTTGGAAGAGTCTCTCCTTTTTAATTCTATCTATAATTATCTCAGACTTGATCCTATTTATATGGTCATTTTAATACTTAATCCTATTTATATGATCACTTTAACACAATGTGATCACTTTTACACTTAAGATGACATTTTTATCACCCAGCTTAATGGGATTTGGGGTCCCATGACAAGTTTTTAAACTGTACCCTTAGAAGCTAGTCCTTAGGAATTTATGCAGAACTATACAGCTTTACAGTTACAAACTTCCTGCTCCCTCTCTTACTCCCACTCTTTTTTCTTACTGAGATCAATTCTCAAATGACTTTATACTCAAATGATTAACTCTGTGTTAAGTAAAGAGTTCAACAAATAGCATGAAGAGAAAAAACCGAAAAAACAAACAAAAAACCCAAAACTTTCTCTACAGTCAAGACAAGGGCAACTCAAGTCATCCCTTCTCAAACTGTCAATTTCACTTTTGCAGGTTTTGTTTTAGGTGCTGTACTCCTTCTCGCAGATCAAGGAGAACGTATGGTATTTGTCCCTTTGGAACTGGCTATAAACCTCTTTACGTGCCCTTTCAGATGCCTTCTGTCACTCCCTGGAGCACTTTACATCCGGCTTACTGAATTACCTTCCTGCACGCCTTTGCATGTGCTGTTTCTCAGGATTGTCATCCCTTCTTCCCTCCCACCCTCCCTTCCTCCTCGTGTGTTGTTTCTTGTCTGTACACTTCCTTACAGCTTGTCTCCCTCAACTTCTGTCATAGTTTCTACCACTGTGTATTAAAGTTGTTTATTGTTTTCCTCAGAACAGGGCTTTTAACCAATAAAGGAAAGAATCTTTAGGTATAAATTAGGCAGTCAATAATATTCAACATTTACTGTTGATAGAATGATTTCTTTACTGTCTGTTTTTTAGTGTGAAACTATTTAGGAAGCTGATTTAAAATTAGGGCATTGCAGGATATAAAGCTTTAAAATACTGGTTGAGGCCCTAATAGTTTAGCCTTAGATTCTGTAGTATTAGATATGGCTTAAACATTTATTAGTACAGTATTCCAAATATGACCTCACTTTGCTGTAACTTTCTGTAATAATTGTATTTTAGCTCCTACAAGTGCTGGGAAGACTCTCGTTGCAGAATTACTTATCTTGAAGCGGGTTTTAGAAATGCGGAAGAAAGCTTTGTTCATTCTTCCCTTCGTTTCTGTGGCTAAAGAGAAGAAATACTATCTCCAGGTAATGTTCTTGTACTACATTTGAAATCATCAAAGGTCCACTATTGGTAACTTTGGCTTTATTCATTTAAATAGGATTATAAAAGTGAGAGGAAAACCCAGGATCTTTTTTTTTTTTTTTTTTAGTCAAGCTTAACAGGGAACAAAGTATCTTTTATTGCCTCCTCATGTAGTTTTTTTTTTTTTAATATTTATTTCTTTTATTTGAAAGGCAGAGTTATACAGAGAGAGGGAGAGAGAGAGGTAGAGAGATCTTCCATCCACTGATCCACTGATTCACTTCCAGAATGGCGTCAATAGCTGGAGCTGAGCCAGGAGCCAGGAGTTTCCTTCAGCTCTCCCAAGTGGGTGCAGGGGCCCAAGCACCTGGGCCATCTTCTGGTGTTTTTCCAGGCTAATAACAAGGAACTGGATTGAAAGGGAAGAGGCCAGGACCTGAATTGGTGGCCAAATGGGATGCCGGCTCTGTAGGCAGTAGTTTTACCTGCTATGCCACAGTGCCAGCCCATTTTTTTTCCTTAGAAAAGATTTATTAATTTATTTGAAAGGCAGAATGACAGAGAGAGAGAGAGAGAGAGAGAGAGAGAAAGAATGCTAGTTTCCGTTTGCTGAGGAGAAGGAAATTTCCATTTGCTGGTTCACTCCCCAAATGGCTGCAATGACTGGGTCTGGGCCAGACTGAAACCAGGCGCCTGGAACTCCATTGGATCTCTTGTGTGGGTGGCAGGGTCCCAAACACCTGGGCCATCTTCCATTGCTTTCCCAGACGCATTGGCAGAGAGCTGGTTAGGGAGTGGAGCAGCCAGTACTCATATTGTGCTTGTATGGGAGGCTCACAGACGGTGACTTAACCCACTGTACCATGATGTGGGCCCCATCCCTTGTAGTTTTAAAAGTTAATTGTAAATGGCTGCAGAAGGAACTTAAAAAGTATATAAATATATATTGCCTAAAGGAGAAATGGTCATAAAATCAAGAGTAATTAGTAAAACTTATGTATACTTTTGTAGACTTGCCCTTAGGAAGTAAACAAAATACTTCAATTAGTATATATTCATGCACATTGAGAATCAGCATTTTAACCGAATAGTGGGACTTCTGAAAGATGAAAAGGAGTGTTTAAGGAAGCATATTCTATCCTGAGGGCTATTTGGGAATATTTAAGGGTTGAAGGACAAAATCCATTGGTGCTTAGATAAGTCTGTGGTCTGTCCTCTGTTTACCTGAGAAAATGAATAACCATAGTTTAAATATAATAGTCAATATAGTTCTTAAGACATTTTCATAAATACAGTGTTTCATTTAATAGAGTAAAGTTACTGCTGCGATTTCTCCAGTGGAAAAAAGTGCATTGGAATGGAAAGATTGTACTGATGGTCCAAAAATATCTGGGTTCTAATCCCAGTTTTACCAGCAACTATGTCTTCAGCCTAGGCACATACTCAACCGGGCTTCTGTTTCTTCTTTTCTAAAAAGAGGCTAGTAGCCCTTAGCACTATATGTTAACTCAGTAAACACTCAGAAAAAAATTTATTGAATGAACAACTCTAAAGTTCTGTGGTTCTGTAAATCTTTTTAACAGTTATTTCAGAGGCCAAATAGCCACCAAAGCTGGTCCTACATGGTAACATCCTCTCAACTTAGACCCAAAGTAACAAAATGATGAAAGGATCCTTTATATTGAGAAGGTATGTTAGTTAAAAGTTGAACTAAAAAAATTTAGTATCAAAGTCCCACTGAATTTAACTTTTAAAAACTTTTTTCTTCCATTGCATAAGAACCTAGTCCTTAGCTGGATAATAAGACCATTTTCCTCATGAAGTATAAATTTGTTTCTTAAACAAATTAAATATTAGTGTTAAAAAAGCAGCTAGTTTCTTAGATTAAAAGTTTTACTGCTAATTTTTCTTCAATTTTAATTTCTTTAAATAGCACTTAGAGCTTTATAGATTATTAAGTACTACAATTAAAATGGCATACTTGATTTAATTTGACTCTGTCTTAACAGAAATCCCTGTACTGAGTTTTGTCAGTTGTAAACTTCATATTTGTAGTATATGAATTGAAAAGAACAAACGTGTCTTGGCCAGGAGCTACTGACAGTAATTTGATAAATGTCTTGAGATAATTATCTATGTTCTTGGATAGAACCAGTGTAAGACTCACAGATTCCAAATTGTTTCACCTGTGTTATTCCTTTTGCTTCAATTCAGAGTCTGTTTCAGGAAGTAGGAATAAAAGTAGATGGTTACATGGGCAGTAGCTCTCCAGCAGGGCGCTTCTCTTCCTTGGATATTGCTGTCTGCACAATTGAGAGAGCCAATGGTCTGGTCAACCGCCTCATAGAGGAAGATAAGATGGATCTGTTAGGTAAGAAATTAGAAACAAACCCAAGTCATTCCTGTAGCTAGTTTTGATGGAATGGTTTGGAATGGTTGTGATTTCTTTACGTCCATGATATTTTTCTGTTGTCTGTTATCTACATCTGGAGGCAAGAATTGGCATCTGTAATGTCAAGAACTTTATTTATTGATTGATTTGAAAGGCAGAGATACAGAGAGAGAAAGAGAGAGAGACATGTCGATCTTCCATCTGCTGGTTCACTCCCCAGATGGCTGCAGTTGCCAGAGCTGGGCTGATCTAAAGCCAGGAACTAGGAGCTTCTTCTGGGTCTCCCACGTGGGTGCAGGGACCCAAGCACTTGGACCATCTTTCACTGCTTTCTGAGGCGCATTAACAGGGAGCTGGATCAATCGGAAGAGGAGCATCCAGGACTTGAACCAGCGCCCATTTGGGATGCCAGCACTGTAGGCGGAGACTTAACCTTCTATGCCACAGTGCTGACCCAGGAACTTTATATATAGTTAAGTTTTTTGTCTTGTCGCTATTACACACATACTACTTTGCACTTTCGTACTACACAAAACTGTACCAGGCATAGAAGGAAGCCTGTTGGGCTGGGTCTGCCAGCTCTGCAATTAGTTTATATGTTTATTCATAATTGTACTCTGATACTGTGCTATCTAGATTAGGCCTGTGTCCTGAAGCTGCCATTTAGCAGGGATGGTCAAAAGCTATAGAAACTTGATTGTGCATTTGAATTGGAAATATTTAATCTGGGATGATTTTTTGTGTTAATGCACTTTTTTTTTTCCTCTAAGGAAAGGACACTATGTAGAGTTAAACTGGAATAATATGGTTGTAGAGGCAGAAGCAGCAAGAATATCAGCTGCTCATTGAGAACCTGGTAAACTTAATGATTATGGTAGCATTGTGGTAGGATACAGATGGATGATGAGACTCAAAGATTAATAAGACATAGGCTTTGCTGTATGAGCCTGGGAAGAGAAATCGTTATCAATTTCAGAAATGTCTTGTTACTTTTTAAATATTTTGCAGACAACAGTAGAATCTTATTGTCATATCAAATATACCTATTACAGTGCCTGGCATAGTGTATGTAGAATGCTTTTATATGAATAAATGATGAAATACTGAAATATCTCAACATACAGTATGGTTTGGAGATAGCTTACTGAAAAGGAAAAAGCATCATATATAGAGGGAAGCTGTCTGGTAGATCTTGATTTTGCTGGGGTGGGTTTGTGTGGTAGGGGACATCAGCGCATGTGGAAACTGGTCTTATGAAAATGTTTGAAGATGACATTGGTGAATAATTCATTTTCAGTCAATCTTGGACATTATTCCAAATGCGTAGACTGGCTCAGTTCTCCAAGAAGAGGAGAGCATTATGATCCTATTGAAATTTTTTGATAAGATGATTGACTAGCCTAAAGTATTGAAAAAAGATCTGTTGAAGTCATCTCTCTTCTTGACGTAATTCTGTTTTTCTTTAAGCATTTCTAAGATAAGTGTGGTTGTTTTCCTACAGACAAGTAAATACACTGAATAACTGGCATAGTTGTCTTACATATTTCATTGTAATTTCATTTCTATAACTGCCAATTTAGAATTGTGTGAGTAGTGAGAAAGTTTCTGTGGATTTGATTGGTCCTGAGTAAGTGAATCATTGATTTTTAGATTCAGGATACACTGCAGTAGTACAGTAGTAATGCTTGAAATACCTAGGAAAATAATTTCCCATTAAGAGGAACCTAGTTTTTGTTTTATGCTTTGAGATTTGTATCACTTGCAGTATATTATAATGACAGCTACTTACCGAATAAGATTGCTTTTTAAAAATTTGTCTTAGAATTGTGAAATTGTGTAAAACCTGGTATCTGGAAAATCTTTTTAGGAATGGTGGTTGTGGATGAATTGCATATGCTAGGAGATTCTCACCGGGGGTATCTGTTGGAACTTCTGTTGACCAAGATTTGCTATATTACACAGAAATCAGCATCCTGGTGAGTACCTGACTAAAGTAACTGAGTTCCTCAGAGTCCAAACAATGTTGAGAAAGTATCTGTAACTGTACAAAAATGTAAGTTAAAGAAACTAAAGGATATAGTATTTATTTTTTATTTAGAACAAACTTGTGTATAGTATCTTATTTTTCCAAATGAAGTACCTCAGACTGAAATTTATTTTAGATTACTTTGTAAGCTATTTTTCTTTTTAGGATTTATTTATTTGAAAGGCAAAGTTACAGAGAATGAGAGAGAGAGAGAGAGTGTGAGAGAGAATGAGTGAGCACACGAGTTTCTATTCATTGATTCACTCCCCAGATGGCTGCAACAGCCAGGGCTGGGCCAGACCTAAGCAAAGAGCCCCATCCGGGTCTCCCACATGGATGACAGGGGCCCAGCTACTTGGCCATCCTCCACTGACTTCCCAGGGGCATTAGCAGGGAGCTGGATCGGAAGTGGGGCAGTCAGGAGTTGAACTGGTGTTTATGGGATGCTGGCGCTGCAGGCTAGGTTTTTAACCTGCTGCGGACAGCCCCAGTGTATACATTTTTATTACAGATTTTTAAAAACCACATCAAACATGGGCAATTTTGTGTGAGTTTCAATAGGAAGTCATTAGGCATTCAGCTTACAGTCCTGATTTGGCTCCTTTTTTTTTTTTTATTTGAAGATTTATTTTTTTATTTGAAAGTCAAAGTTACACAGAGAGAGAGAGAGAGAGAGGTCTTCCATCTGCTGGTTCACTCCCCAGATGGCTGCAATGACCGGAGCTGCGCTGATCCGAAGCCAGGAGCTTCTTTTGGGTCTCCCATGCGGGTGTAGGGGCCCAAGGACTTGGGTCATCTTCTACTGCCTTCCCAGGCCATTAGCAGAGAGCTGGATCGGAAGTAGAGCAGCCAGATCTCAAACAGGCACACAAATGAGACGCTGGCATTGCAGGTGGTGGCTTTACCTGCTACACCACAGTGTTGGCCCCTCTTCTGACTTCTTTTTGTTTCTTAATCTTGAGACAGTCTTTAAGGGCATGCATTTTTCTTCAATAAATAATGTAAGAAGGTCCACATTGATCAAGACCCTCAGTTCTTTGGGGCTGGACTAAATAACTATCGTTGCTTACAAAGATGTCTTTAACTTGATGGAACCAGTGTTTATAACTAACGTTTACATTTTTAGATTTTTATGATTTACTTCTAGTTTTTCCACAAAGTTTTAAAAAATAGTTTGTTGATTAATTTGAGAGACAGCAAGAGCTCCTATCCATTGGTTCACTCCCTAAAAACCTGCAACTGGTCTTCCTCATGGTGGCAGGAACCCAGTCACCCAAGCCATTCCTTCTGTCTCATAGGGACTTTGCTCGCAGGAAGTTGGAGTCAGGAATTAGAGCTGGGAATTGAACCTAGGCATTCTGATGTGGGGTGTGGGATCCTTGAGTGCCCGGCCAAAGGTTCACTTGCTCCATGAAGTTTTTGAAGTCCTATAGTATACACAGTTAATCTAATTAGTTAAGTGAATATTGAAAAATAGTATTTTTTTGATGCCTGCTTCTCAGAGGCAACTTTCAACTTTTCTACCCAACTCTTTATTATTATTATTATTATTTATAGTGGTATCTCTAAATGCAGCAACTTAAGTTTTTAGTTTTATTTAATATATATAATCTTTTTAAATAAAAAAAGTTACTTATTTGAGAGAGGGAGAGGGAGGAGAGATATCTGCAGGTTCACTCCCTGAATGGCCACAATTGCCAGGGCTGGTCCAGGTTGAATCCAGGAGCCAGGAACTCCAGGGGCTTCCGTGTCAGTGGCAGAGGCCCAAGCACTTGGATCAGCTTCCATTGCTTTCCTGGGTGTATTTATGGAGCTGGATCCCAAGCAGAGGGGGCTAGGCTTGAACTGGTGCTCTGATATGGGATGCGGGTGCCCCACGTGGCAGCTTAACCCATTGCGCCCCAACACCAGTACCTAGCTCTTTTTAACAGTATTTACTTGTTGCTACCTAATCTTGTCTCTGTTATCCTCTAATCATCTTTCCATTCTTCAAATATAATTTTGCTAAAATCGTTATTTGGTGTTACAGTATTACATATAAATGCTGTTATCAACTGAGCTATAGTATGCTAGGATAACTTTTTGAAATTTTTGTTTTCCCTGAAATTAATAAATTTCTTCTTTCTTTAGCTTGATCTTCTATATATTTACTGCTAATTTATCCCAAACTTCTTCTCCAGTTTGTAAATCTCCACCGGTACATTCCACCACATACACTATTCAACCAAAGTTGTCATGTTCAAGAAGTTCCTCCTAGGCAACAAGTGACGGCTCAAGTATTTGGGTCTCTGCCATACATATAGGACACTTGGGTTGCATTCCTGGCTCCTGGCTTTGAAGCTCAGCCCGAGCTGTTGCAGGCATTTGAGAAGTGAACCAACATATGGGGAATGCTTCTCTCTCTCTCTCTCTCTCTCTCTCTCTGTCTCTCTGCCTTTCAAGTAGATAAATAATTACTAAATACAAAAATTGCCTCTTTAGTGAAAAAAAGTCTCTCCTAAAGCCGTCTTCCCTTCTGGACAGGAGGTTAATATAGATATATCCTGCGTAGCTCTCAGGTTGGGATTTCCCTTGGCATTCACATTCATTTCTTTTGCCTTTTGCTTGGAGCATATGTGTTTTTCTTGACTTGCTTTCTTGTTTTGATAGGGATGTCTTCCATAAGTTCCAGTTTATTGCAGTGAGCACATTATTATTTGTAAAAATTTTTGAGAACTTGCATGTCTGAAAACACCTTATAATTACTTCATAGATGGTCAAGTAGAAAAGTTAAGATTGCAAATTCTTTTCCTTCATTGTAAAGGAATTACTTCATTTTCTCATTGCTGTTGAGAAGTTTAATGCTATGCTGATCGTTTATCCTTTTTATGCTTTTTTCGGTTCTCTCTGGGGATTTTTAGGAGCTGTTGCTTTTCTTCATTGCTGTGAAATTTCACACTGATGTGCCTAGTTGTGTTGTACTCAATAAGCTCTTTCCAGTTTGGAGGACCTTTGAATACTTCTCTGTCAGTATAGTAGAATAAGCAGAAAACCATTTATGTTAAATCATTAGGCATATATGATTAATACAATCAGCAATTAAATTTAAAAAAATTAATTTATTTGGAAGGCAGAAAGAAAGGAAGAGTGATTGATTGCTTGATTTCCCATTTGCTGATTTTGTCCTCAAATGCCTGGGAGCCAGGAACTCAATCTGATTCTCCCATGTGGGTGGCAGGGACCCAACAACTTGAGCTGTCACCGGTTGCTTCTCAGGGTGTTCGTTAGTAGGAAGCTGGAATGAGGAACAGAGCTGGTACTCAAACACAGACACTTTAGTAAGGGATGCAGGCATCTCCAGTGGCATCTTAACCACCAAGCTAAATGCCACTCCCAACTCAACAAATTTGACCTAATTGATGTGGACAGAACAGTTACCAAACCCAAGAAGAGTGTAAGTTCTCTTTAGTTATATCTGGAACAACTGTAGAAATATTTACTTTATACTGGACCATAAAGCAAGTCTTAATGTATTTTAAAGGTTTGAAATCACTTAAAGTGTATTTTCTGACAACAGTGGAATTAAGCTGGAAATAAGTATAAAAAGCATATAATTAAAAAATTCCATGTTTGGAAATTAAGAAATAAGTTTTTGGCCTATTTTTGTGTCAAAAGTAATCACAGTAGAAATTTGAAAACAGTTTGAAAGTATAATAAATTATCTCTTAAGCCTTGTGCACTGCAGCTGAAGTTGTTTGTAAAGGGAAATTGATGGTATTAGTGTACTTATTATTAAAGAGAAAACGCTGAAAATCAGTTTAATTATTCTTCTCAAGAACTTACAAAATGAACCGTAAAGCCAGAGAAAGTGGAAGAAAATAAATGATAGAAACAGCAAATATTCAGGAAAGAGGGAAGAAACCATACAGAACATTAGAAAAATTCTACAAATGAGTAAGAACGCAAATAACCCAATATATTGATGGGCAAGAACCTTGAATTGGCATTCCCAAGAAAGTACCCAGATGGCCCATAAATGGAATGATATTCAATCTTAGTGACCAGGGAAATGTAAACACCTCTTCAACGAGCTGTTACCACACACTCTCCCTAGCAGTTGACATTAAACATATTGACAAAACCAAGTGGTAGCAAGATTGTGGAGAACGAACACACATGGCTTGTATGGATGCATAATTTTGGAAAGTAGTTTGACATTATCTGCTAACAGTGAAGACAGTCTGACTCAGTAGTCTGGGATTCAATAATTTGGTTCCTAGATATGTGCCCTAAAGAAATATTCATATGCTTACCAAAGGGCATGGCCAAGAATGTTGTTAGCAGCACAATTTGTAATTCACTGTGTCTCTTGATCAACACTTTGATTTGTTTTCCACAGCCGGGCAGGTTTAGCTAGTCCTTTGTCTAATGCTGTACAGATTGTTGGCATGAGCGCTACTCTTCCTAACTTGGAGCTTGTGGCTTCCTGGTTGAATGCGGAACTCTACCATACTGACTTCCGTCCTGTACCACTTTTGGAGTCAATAAAAATTGGCAATTCCATATATGACTCTTCAATGAAGCTTGTGAGGGAATTTCAACCCCTGCTACAAGTGAAGGTGAGTCAAATTTCTTACCCCATTCTTACTAGTATCTTTGTGTTTGATGGCATTTTTTAGCAAGTTGCTAACAATTTTCAAATTTATAATTAGGGGTTGCAAAGTAATTGAATGTATATTACATGGACGTTGGAATTAGTATTAAGCTAGTTGGTTTCATATTAAACAACTGGTGGTGATGGTAAGAGTGGAAATGTATTTTTGTACCTTTAATATAAATAATCGCCATTTCTTGATATATAAACATTAAAAACATGTGTGCATTTTCCCCTTTAAATGGGAAAGGTTTTCTTATGGTTTAGTTTACGTCAAATACTGATGTGGAAAATAAAACTTTGTTAAGGTAGATATACAGTAGAGTAGAAAGAGTTTCATTTTTGGAGTCAGATTTATTTCTGATACTTACTAGACATGCTAGACTGTGACATTAGTTGAATCACAAAACCTCTTTGAACCTAGTAGTTTATAATACTTATCTTTAGCATTGTTGCAAGAATGAAATATGTTGTTTTAAAGATTTATTTATGTATTTGAAATTCAGAGTTACACAGAGAGCATAGGGAGGGAGGGAGCAAGAGAGAGAGAGAGAGAGAGAGAAAGAGAGGTCAGTCTTCCATCCGCTGGTTTACTCCCCAATTGGCTGCAATGGCTGGAGCAGCGCCGATCCGAAGCCAGGAGCCAGGAGCTTCCTCTGGGTCTCCCACACGGGTGCAGGGGCCCAAGGATTTGGGCCACTATCTACTGCTATCCCAGGCCATAGCAGAGAGCTGGATCGGAAGAGGAGTAGCCAGGACTAGAACCAGCGCCCATATGGGATGCTGGCGCTTCAGGCCAGGGCATTAACCTGCTGCGTCACAGCGCTGGCCCCAAAATATGGTTTTTAAAAATTGTCCAGCGTTTAGAAAGTGCTTGGTAAATAAGAACTTTCCCATACTCCTAAATATGCTTGAAAAATTTTAGTTGACAGAATTTTCTTTTTTAAAACCTGGATTCTTTAATCCTGAGGTTAAAGAATTGACATCAATCTAGAATGGGGTACCTTTTTTTAAAATGTAGGTTTGTGCATCTGAGTACTTAAACAGTTAAGGGTCATTTTGAAGTTGAGATTAGGACTAAATTTTTGTGTGTCAATGTCTTCATAGTTAACGTGTTTGTAGTCTATGCGTGCTTGGGATGGAATCTTACTCAGTGGCTTTGTGCCCCAAATTTACCTGGCTTTGTTTACCTCAGTATTTATGTAAACACATTTACATTCCTGTTAATCATCTTACCCTGTGCCTGTCTCTATTTGGGCCACTTTCACTTCTGACCTAGGTTATTAAACTAGCCTAATTTTTCTGTCTTCTGACTTTGTCCACCTTAGATCAGGAGCTAGTGATCTATTTAAAGTGGACATCAGATCTTGTTACTTTTCTGCTCAGAAACTTGCAGTGACTCTTTGTATCCTTCAGAATCAAAGTTTTATGACTCTACAAGGTCTGACTTCACCTGCTGCTTTCATAGTGATGTCTTCGCTGTTCCTTAATATGCCAAGAATCACCCACTCAGGTTCTTGGAATGTTTTCCCTTCAGTCATCAGTAAGCTCTACTTTTTAACTATTGACTCTTTACCCAAATGTTTTTTAGACCTCGTGTGACCACTTTATCTAAATCAAGTTGTCCCTGTTTCTTATTTTTCCCCTAACTCTTTCTCTTTCTCTCTGTCTTCCTTCCTTCTTCCTTCCTTCCTTCCTTTCTTTTTTTTTTAAAGATTTATTTGAAAAAGTTACGGGAGCGGGGGAGGGAGGGAGAGAGAGAGGTCTTCCATCTGCTGGTTCACTCCCCAGATGGCTGCAACAGCTGGAGCCGCGCCAATCTGGAGCCAGGAGCCAGGAGCTTCCTCTGGGTCTGCCACATGGGTACAGGGGCCCAAGGACTTGGGCCATCTTCTACTGCTTTCCCAGGCCATAGCAGAGAGCTGGATTGGAAGAGGAGCAGCCGGGACTAGAACCGGCACCCATATGGGATGCTGGCGCTTCAGGCCAGGGCTTTAACCTGCTGCGCCACAGTGCTGGCCCTTCTTTTCTTTCTTTTGCAGAGTTATGCAGAGGCAAAGAGGGAGAGGGAGAAAGAGAGGGAGAGGGAGAAGGAAGGAGAGAGAGGTCTTCCATCTGCTGTTTTACTCCCCACATGGCCAGAATATCTGGAGCTGTGCTAATCTGAAGACAGGCACCAAGCGTTTCTTCTGGGTCTCCCACATGGGTGCAGGGGCCCAAAGGCTTGGACCATCTTCTGCTTCTTTCCCAGGCCACAGCAGAGAGCTGGATTGGAAGTGGAGAAGCTGGAACTAGAACCGGCACCCATATGGGATGCCGGCACCCATATGGGATACCGGCACTGCAGGTGGTGGCTTTATCTCTACACTGCAGTGCCAGCCCTCTCCTTATCTTTCCAAATGGAATATACTGTGCCTTTTACTTACCTTGTTTTTGTTACTATCTTCCTGCTGGAGTAGAAACACTAGGAAGACTGAGCTTTTTTCCTGCTTTGTTCTCCATCTCATCTCCTGTACCTAGAACAAGTACTTGGAATATGGTGATATTTAATTCACTCATTGAAGAGTGAATGGGTGGATACACACACTGACCTTTTAGAATAGAGAACTTGTAGAATTGCCTGAATGAGTTAACTTACATTGAGAATAATGCCTCCTCTTCGTATTTCAACTAAATCATTTCTTTCAGATCTGTCAAATTTTTTGCACATAGGAGCCCTTGAAGCACCAGATTCTCCTTTATAATTCATCTTATGGTTGTACTTTGCATTTGTTTATTTAGAATTTTAGTGTGTCTTTCAGTGAAGCCATAAACCTCCTGAAGGTTAGTGATTTATAGTCTTGATGTTCTTTTGCTTATCATTTTACCCATTCCCTGAGGGTTGGAACTCAGTAAGTATTAGTTGAGTAGATAGGAAATACAAGGGTGCTTCAGAAAGTCTTTGGGAAATGCAATTAAAAGATAAATTTACTTTGATGCAAAAGAATTTATTTTATTTTATTATTTTTGAAAGAGTTAGAGGTAGAGGCTGAGAGAGTTCTTCTATGCTCTGGTTCACTCCCCATATGGCTGCAACGGCCAGAGCTCTGCCAATCTGAAGCCAGGAGCCAGGAGCTTTCTCTGGGTTTCACGTGGGTGCAGGGGCCCAAGGACTTGGGCCATCTTCTACTGCTTTCCCAGGCTATAGCAAAGAGCTGGATTGGAATAGGAGCAGCCAGGACTAGAACTGGCACCCATTTGGGATGCTGGTGCTTCAGGCCAAGGTTTTAACTTGCTGCGCCACAGTGCTGGCCCTGCAAAAGAACTTTGAAGTCCATACATAATATTTTTATAATGTGCTTTCCCTTGAACTTTTTGATGACTCACTGTATTTCCTTCTCATCCTACATCATAAGGTTTGTTTTTATTTTCTTTTTGGTTTGTTTTTTTCTTTGTTATTAGCTGATTTTTATCATGCCTTTGAGTAGAAAAACCTTCCCCATGAAGCAAAAAGACTGATTTGAAAATGTTTTGAAAGTACCACCTGAGTGGCTGTTTCTCTTTCTTTTTTAGGGCGATGAGGACCACATTGTTAGTTTATGTTATGAGACCATTCGTGATAACCATTCAGTATTACTTTTTTGTCCATCGAAAAAATGGTGTGAAAAGTTGGCTGATGTTGTTGCCCGAGAGTTTTATAATCTGCACCATCAAGCGAAGGGTGAGTTGAGGATGGAATGGAGCCTGTCCATTCTTGGTACCTTTGCCTTAGGATACTCAGTGATTATGTTATCCATGCCTGGCCCTCGTCATCACTGCTACTGCCTGCTTCCTGGGTACTGTCTTCACTAAACTGCTTTTGTGATTCTGATCCTCCTCTTTCTTCCTGATGTGTGTACACATGCTCAGGCTGATCATCTTCAAGTTTTGAGCATCCTGAGTTTGTATGGGTATGCGAATATACAAGGTTCTTCATCTGTGATCCATGTATTTATAGATGTGCACATCACATGTGCACATTTTTTTTGGGAAAGTGGCCATATCTTTCTTTAATTCCATAGGAATGTATGGCTAAAATAATCATACATACACATTCACACATATATGTGTATATATAATCACATATACTTATATATTTTAAAATCAGCTATGTTGGGGTATAATTGATTTTTACTTATATATAAGTATACCCACATTAAATGTATAATTTGATGAATTAAAAAATGTATATATCTGTTTAACCACCACTATAATCAACATATAGAATGTTTTGATGACTCCAAGATTTTCTTTTGCTGTCACTCTCCTTTGAGCTTTATCCTCAGCCCCAGTTAAGCACTGATCTGCTTTCTGTCACTTTAGGTTTCTTGTGTCTTTTCTAAGAATTTCATAGAGGGCAGACATTGTGGCACAAGAGGTTAAGCCACTGCTTGTGACACCTAATTCCCATTTCTGAGTGCCCATTCTAGTTCTGCCTGCTCTGTTTCCTGTCCAGCTTCCTGCTGACGCTCCTGGGAAGGTAATCAATGAAGGCCTAAGTACATCAGTTCCTGCTGCCCACGTTCAAGACCCTGATAGAGCTCCTGGCTCCTGGCTTCACCCTAGTATAACCTTGGCTGTGGGCATATGGGGAGTGAGCCAGCAGATGGAAGGTTTTTCTTTTTCTGTTTACTCTGCCTTTCAAATGGATAAATAAATTTTAAAAAATTTTTACTATAAGTGAAGTTCTACAGTATATATATGTCTTTTGTATCTGGCTTCTTTCGCTCAGCATGATTTTGAATTTCATCTGGGTTGTTATGTTTATCAAATTGATTCTTTTTGATTGTTGAATAGTGAGCTAATGTGTAGCTATAACCATTTGTTTTTATTTTTATTGATTCTGAGATGCACACTGTTGCCTCACCGTTTTTACTAGCATATGGTGGTCCTTTGGGGCCCTAGGTAAATACAGGAAAAACGGAGACCAGGTCTAGTCACAGAATGTTAGGATATTTTATTACTAAAGTGCCTGTGACATCATGAGAGCAGGTGGTAGCTATCTGAAGCCAGGATCCAATGAGTACATTTTGCCTGCAGGTTATATTAACTTGGTGCTGGTCCAATATTGTGTTATCTCATCCTGTTCCCTCTTAATCAGTGCCTTCTATTTCATGCTAAATTATATTCTTTATGTTTTACCATGAAAACTTATATTCCTTAATCACAAACAATTTTTTTCTGTAGTTCTTTTATCTTTATTTGTAGATGTGGTTTGTAGATGCGATTTCCACATGCCAGTGCTTGAACTGGAATTTGGCCTATGATGAAATTTTCACCAGAATAATTAAGACAAAGCAGTACATTTTTTTATGAAGCTGAAATTTGAATTCTTTTATTATCCCTACTACTTTTTTTCAAGTTAGAATGACTTTTTTTGTATTAAAGATATTGAAAAGTGATAGTTGAAAAAAATTTTTAATTGATCTTCTCAAAATAAACATTGCCAACCCCCTCTGAGTCCTCAAAATTTTTAGAAAAGTTTACCTCAAAATCAAAAAAAATTTTTACATAAAATGTGAGATATATATTAAAAGATACTTATTTTTTATGAAAAGTTTTACAAGTTCAGAAACCTAAAGTTCTGGAAATTTCAGTTCCTGCATTTAAGAAGGTTCAGGTCTTTTTTGTGGAGAAGCTTACGAAAGGTAACAACAGAAGGTAAAGCATAATAATTACCAGATAGTGCCAGAGAGGCTGGGATAATTTTCTCAGAAAACTAGGCTCCTAGCTGGTATCAATACTGCTGGCTGGTGGGATATGCTTTGAGCAAGGGTTTGAGTTTTAGGCTTTAGATGGCAGTTAGAAACTAATTCTCTGCTTCTTTCAGCAGATCCTCTGCCTGCCCTGTGTGCCTGCCCTTACCCTGAGACAAGTTTCCTGACTTTTAGCACACATAAGCATTGTCTGAGATGTAAAAATTTTTCATGTCCAGGTCATACTGCATAACAATTACCTTACACTATCCAGGGATGAGAGCCAGAGCTCACTGTTTTAAAAGATCTCCATGTGATACAGTATTTTGGAGTTTCTGAACCATTTCCTTCGTATTTAGCTCTATCATTACTTAGTCAAGTAGCACTTAGAGAGGCCCAGGCAAAGCTGCATAGTATTGATAAATTTCTTTTCTTAAATTTGGTGACAGAATTGGTAAAGCCACCTGAATTTCCACCTGTGATTCTGGAAAAAAAGGGCCTCCTGGAAGTGATAGATCAGTTAAAACGTTTGCCTTCAGGACTGGACTCTGTATTACAAAAAACGATACCATGGGGAGTCGCATTTCATCATGCAGGTATTTATGTTTCTACTCTGTTATTAAAGCGTCTTCTTCAACAATCTGCATAATCTCTTCATTTTTATGTTTATGTGTGTTTATTTCTTTTTAACCAAGCTTACTACTCGTAGATTTCAGTTTAAGAAATCACATGACTGGTGCCAGCTTGGCGTAGTGGGTAAAGCTGCCGCCTGCGACACCAGCATTTCATATGGGCTCCAGTTTGTGTTCTGGCTGCTCCACTTCTGATTCAGTTTACTGCTAATGGCCTGAGAAAAGCAGCCATGGATGGCCCAAGTATTTGGGTCCTTGCTACCCACGTGGGAGCTGGATGAAGCTCCTGGTTCCTGTCTTTAGCCTGGCCTATGCCTGGCTGTTGTAGCCATTTGGGGAGTGAACGAGAGGATGGAAGATCTCTCTCTCTCTTTTTAACTCTGTGTTTCAAAATAAACATTTTTTTAAAAAAGAAACTGTGTGACTAAAATTAAACAAGACTAGAGCAAACATGTTTAAATTTATTTGTATGGTATACAAATACTAAACGAAAATGTGTTAGGGCCACTGGGGAAGTGAATTCCAAAATTGTTAACCTTCCTCTACTTTGTTTTCTTTCTTTTTTTCTTTTCTTTCTTTTTTTTTTTTTTTACAAGCAGAGTGGACAGTGAGAGAGAGAGACAGAGAGAAAGGTCTTCCTTTTTTCATTGGTTCACCCTTCAATAGCCGCCGCAGCCAGCGCACTGCGGTGGTGCGCCGATCCAATGGCAGGAGCCAGGTGCTTCTCCTGGTCTCCCATGGGGTGCAGGGCCCAAGCACTTGGGCCATCCTCCACTGCACTCCCGGGCCACAGCAGAGAGCTGGCTTGGAAGAGGGGCAACCGGGACAGAATCTGGTGCCCCGACCGTGACTAGAACCCGGTGTGCCAGCACCACAGGCGGAGGATTAGCCTATTGAGCCACGGCACTGGCTCTACTTTGTTTTCTTAAAATTGAGGTTGGAGTGGCACTTGCTACCCTAATTCTTTGCCATTTTGTCTCCTTTTGTCTCAAGGAGTACTGAAATAGTCTCTTAATTATATAAAAATCAGATTAATGTTAGAATTTGTCATACTGCATTTGGAGAGGGCTAGAAGTATCCAAAAGTTGTCAAAATTGCAAAGGTTATGACAGTCAATGAATTAAAGAACTTTCAGGAAGTGATATATCAGTGCTCATATGTGCTAAGGATATGGTGAAAAATGTGTAGTTTCCAAGTTAAGAATTTAACCCCTTTATTTAAAATTAAAAATGATAAATGCAAATAAATGTCCATTTTTAGTGTACACACATTTATACACACAAACACGAAAACGGGCTGGCAAAACTGTGTTGGTCAAATCTAGCCTACTGTCTGTTTCTGTAAGAGAAGTTTAATTGTCAAGCCCAGTTATTCTGTGTCTGCTTTCACGTCACAGTGGCAGGATTGAGTGGTTTCAACAGAGACTTTATATTCCACAAAATGTAAACTATTTATAAGAAAATATTGCTGCCTCCTGGTCTAGAAGGTGAGATATGCTAGAGATGGCAGATTATGCTTTTCAATAGATTATTTCTCTGTTTACAATAATAATAGCTTAGGGGCCGGCACTGTGGTGTAGCAGGTAAAGCCGCTGCCTGCAGTTCCTGCATCTCATATGAGTGCCAGTTCATATCCTGGCTGCTCCACTTCCGATCGGGCTCTCTGCTATGGCCTGGGAAAGCAGTAGAAGATGGCCCAAATCCTTGGGCCCCTGCAACGCGTGGGAGATCCAGAAGAAGCTCCTGGCTCCTGGCTTCAGATTGGTGCAGCCCTGGCCATTGTGGCCATTTGGGGAGTGAACCAGTGGGTAGAAGACTTCTCATTCTCTCTCCCTCTCTCTGCCTGTCCTTCTCTCTCTGTGTAACTCTTTCAAATATATAAATGAATCTAAAAAAAAAAAAGGCTTAAAACCCTTAAGCTTGTAGCAGATTCTTAGATTCATTTGTAAGTGATCAAGACTTTTATTTTCATTGTGTTAACATATATATATATATAGAAGCCTTTTGGTTTTTGTTTGTTTGTTTTTAAGGTCTTACTTTTGAGGAGAGGGATATCATTGAAGGAGCCTTCCGCCAAGGGCTCATTCGAGTCTTGGCAGCAACTTCCACTCTTTCTTCTGGAGTGAATTTGCCTGCACGCCGTGTGATTATTCGGACTCCTGTTTTTGGTGGTCAAACTCTGGATATTCTTACTTACAAGCAAATGGTTGGTCGTGCTGGCAGGAAGGGAGTAGACACAGTAGGTGAGTGCGTTTGATTTTAATTGTAATAGCATTGCTGAAGGACAGTGTCATTCTGCTTGAAATTTGACTGGTGCCTGGCATCTTGTTTCTCAACATGGAGTATTTTTTCATTATCCAATGTACTAATGTTCTCTTGGATTCCTTTAATATTTATATTGAGTATGTTGTGGGGTGAGATCCTCACCTGGGTTTACTCCAAATTCTGGTCTTGTGAGAGAAGAATTCAAAGCAGAGATATAGATAAAGTGCAAGAAGGAAAGCAGGATTCATTTAAAGGGATAGTACATATTGAGTGTGAATGCAGGTAACCTCTCCTAGAGTAAGAATGGCTACAGCCCCCTCCAAAGTCAGATGGTTCCTTTATTGGGAGGAGTTGATGACCTAATTGGGTATACAAATGGAGTGGAGTTTGGGCAAGGCTTCGGTGCAGGTGGTGATCTCCAGGGAGGTCTCATGGTATGTCCACATGGGGCTGCAGCATACACTTGGTTATCCTGGTGCCTTGTGAGTCTCAGGTGCAGGATGGGGAAGTGGGTGTGCTGAACCCTCTGCCATGTTTTATCAGCTTGGAAGGGGGTAGCATTCTGGGTGATACTGGGCTTTGGCCACAGGCTGCTAGAATGTCTTAGCTCCGTTTCCCCAACTCCCTGTCTTGCCCACTTCCAAGTATGTTATAATGTTCATAGATGAACTGCTGATTTCTAAGTAGAATTAAGGTAATCTTTTGTATTATGCACAATGAAGCATTTCATTGTTGGGTAAGTCAGGGTGACTTTTTAATTCTGTGGGTGACAGGCCTCAGAGGTCAAACAGGGATGCTAACCTGAGAGGTCAAAGCTGGGAAGCACGCTCACCTTTGGGAACAGGAGCTTTGTACACTGTCTTTTTCTCCCTAAGTTGGTGCTGGGTCTTGGACTACCTTTTCTGGTTCTTACCTTGCACCAGCAAATAATGTTATTACCCACAATCCAAACAAAAATTTTATCTTAAGCAATGAGGAAGAGGCTTGAATTAAATGTCAAGACAGCAGCAAACATAATTTCTAATCTTTGCTACATCATTGGGTGTGACTAAATTGTTAGGGGCCTTCTGACATTAAAGAACCTTGGGAGGAACATTTCCTGTCATGGCATCTTTCTTTTCTAGGACCTAATTGGCTCTAGTATTACACAGACAAACAGCTTTGAGGTTTCTGAAGAGAAATTTGGAAATCAAGCAGAAAAGGGAAAATGCTAATGGGAAAATAGGTGGAAGATTTGGGGCACAA
This sequence comes from Sylvilagus floridanus, assembly GCA_949820135.1. NCBI lineage: Eukaryota > Metazoa > Chordata > Mammalia > Lagomorpha > Leporidae > Sylvilagus > Sylvilagus floridanus. The sequence goes on along the minus strand of OX463244.1, from coordinate 75,034,214 downwards.
AAAACTGAGTGGTTGCTGAGGAAATAACTTTAAGAGTAACCTGACTTGTTATATGAATAGTATTCTGTGTTTGTGGTAACTTTATAAATACCACAAAAAATGAGAATTGATTATATTGTGTTGGTGACTGGATTAGTTAGAATCTAAGTTCACTCCTGTGAAAAAAAGCCAACATAATAGGTGTTTAAGGAAGACAGAAGTTGGGGCCAGCATTGTGGTTAAACTGCCTCCTGTAATGCTAGCACCTATATGGGTAGAAGATGGCCCAAGTGCTTGGGCACCTGCTACCCATGTGGGAGACCTGGATGGAGTTCCTGGCTCCTGGCTTGTTGTGGCCACTTGGGGAGTGGACCAGTAGATGGAAGATCTTTCTCTCTCTGTCTCTCCCTTTCTCTCTCTGTCTCTCCCTTTGTCTCTCTGTAACTCTGCCTTTCAAATAGATAAATAAGTTTAAAAAACAAAATGAAAAGTTCATTTCTTTCTTTTTGCAAGGGCTGCAGCTAGGCCAGGCTGAAGCCAGGAGCTTTATCTGGGTCTTCCACATGGTTTCAGGGGCCCAAGTTCTTAAGCCATCTTCTGCTTCTTTCCTAGGCATGTTAGCACGTGGCTGGGTCTGAAGCAGAACAGTCAGGACTGGAACCTGTACCCATTTTGGATACCAGTATTGCAGGTGGTGGCATAACCTGCTGAGCCATGGTGCTAGCCCCTGAGAAGTTCATTTATTTCTTATATAACAACACTAATGTAATTAATCTGAGGCTGATACAGTGGATTCATTGTGTCAGAAAATCTGGTTGTCCATTTTGATTTTCTGTCTCCAGTAATGTCGTTTCTATCCCATTATGTAAGTCAGATAGCCAGTCTCATCGCTGTCGTTGTATGTGAAAAGGGAGATGAGGCGGTAAAGGGCACGCCCTGCCTGCTATGGGCACCACCGGAAGTTACAAGTAGTGCTTTTCTTCCGTGCGGTTGTCTAGAACATAATCACATGGTTTCATAAAGGGCTTGGGAGGATGCAATCTTCAGCCGGTGGCCATGTGCCCAATTAACACTTACGGTTTTATTAAAGGGAGAATGAGATAATGGCTATCAGGAGACAACTGTTAGGCTCATTCCCAGTAACAAATGACTCATGTATACAGTCCCTGAAGGGCTGAAAGATTCTGGTAATGAAAAAAACATCTAACTTGTTAGATTTCCCCTGTAGTAGGCATCAGGGAAGTTTATCCTATTTTTCTCTTACTTTACCTACAAAATATGCAAACTGTGTATATGTTTAAAAAGATAAGGCACAGAGACTGAGACACTGCCTTCCCATTCCTATTTGCCTCCCCCTGTGATTTCTTAGTTGACTCACAGCTCTGGAGAGTAAAGTGCAAGTTCATTTTATGTATAATTCTTCCTTCAGGGCCAGATGGTCTGTATGTTAATGGAGAAGATGAGGTCTTATTTGCCTTGCTATATTTTTTTGGGAAGATTAGTGCCCTAGACTAATCATCAAGCCTAAAATCAGAAAACACTCAAAGGGAACTAGAGTAACATTGTTTCTGAGCTCCTAAGGACTTCTTGCCTTGTATACTGATCCATTATGACTGTGTCAAGCTTCAAGCAAGTGGGGAGTCTGGGAATATATTATTTTATATCCACTATGAGCATATAAATACCTGATCATTCTTTTCATATTGAGTACCATCTTTGCAACATCTGTGCATTTAATATGTGTTGCTAACATTTCTTGGACACTAGTACATGGTGCTTCGTTTAGATGACTACTTAGTTTTTCTCTAGATGACATGGAACTTTATAGTGTAGCATGATGGGGCTTTGTGCCAAAATACTGATTTTCAAGTTCAATAGTCAATAATAAATGTTTTGATTCCAAGTCGTTTTGATTTATCTATGTGGTGTGCATGAAAACTTACCAGACAAGTGAGAGCAGGAGCTGAATATATATGTACTGACATTCATCTGGGCATTTTCCTACATCCTGCCCATCCTGAAAAGGCTAGTCCATTTTGCTGAAGAATCAAAGCTTGGAAGACCTTTAAATAGCTCAAAGTGGCTTGTTACCTTGGAGCTAATGTTAGTTGATCTAATTTTTGAATTTTTTTTCCTTTTCCTGGTTTGTTTTATAGCCATTATAAGAGCAAAGTGTTATATTTTGTTCATGTGATTTTTTTTTTAAGATTTTATTTATTTATTTGAAAGAGTTACACAGAGAAAGAAGGAGAGGAAGAGAGTTCTTCCATCTGCTGGTTCACTCCCCAATTAGCCGCAACAGCTGCAGCTGCGCCGATCTGAAGCCAGAAGCCAGGAGCTTCTTCCAGGTCTCCCACGTGGGTGCAGGGGCCCAAGGACTTGGGCCATCTTCTACTGCTTTCTCAGGCATAGCACAGAGCTGGATCAAAGTGAAGCAGCAAGGATATGAACTGGTGCCCATATGGGATGCTGGCAGTGAGGTGGCAGCTTTACCTGCTATGCCACAGCGCTGGCCCCTCTTGTGATTTTTAAAAATTGAATGTCAACAAATTATATTTGCATATACTTATGGTGTATAAAGTGCCACTATCATGTAGGTGTATAATGTGAAATGATTGAGTCAAACTAATTGACATAACTATCACCTCAAATACTTACCATTTATTTCTTTTAACTGAAATATTGTGTTTCTGGCTGGCGCCGTGGCTCAACAGGCTAATCCTCCGCCTTGCGGCGCCGGCACACCAGGTTCTAGTCCCGGTCGGGGCGTCGGATTCTGTCCCGGTTGCCCCTCTTCCAGGCCAGCCCTCTGCTGTGGCCCAGGAGTGCAGTGGAGGATGGCCCAAGTGCTTGGGCCCTGCACCCCATGGGAGACCAGGATAAGCACCTAGTACCTGGCTCCTGCCATCGGATGAGCGTGGTGCGCCGGCTGCAGCGCGCTGTCCGTGGTGGCCATTGGAGGGTGAACCAACGGCAAAGGAAGACCTTTCTCTCTCTCTCTCTCTCTCACTGTCCACTCTGCCTGTCAAAAAAAAAAAAAAAAAGAAAAAGAAATATTGTGTTTCTTAATTAGCATCTCCTTATTTTCTCCACTGTCCAGTCTGTGGTAATCTCCATTCTATTCTGTTCCCTAAGCCACCAGCAGCATGGCTAGATAACCTTTGGAAAAATGTCCAGTGTCTAAGAAGCCAGGATTTTTTAAAAAATATTTTTGTTTATTTATTTGAGAGGTAGAGTTACAGACAGTGAGAAGGAGAGACAGAGAAAAAGGTCTTCCTTCCGTGTTCACTCCCCAAATGGCTACAATGGCTGGAGCTGTGCTGATCCGAAGCCAGGAGCTAGGAGCTTCTTCAGGGTCTCCTGTGCGGGTGTGGGGCCCCAAAGACTTGGGCCATCTTCTTCTTCTTTTTTTTTTTTTTTGACAGGCAGAATGTACAGTGAGAGAGATAGAGAGACAGAGAGAAAGGTCTTCCTTTTCCCGTTGGTTCACTCCACCAATGGCTGCTGTGCTGATCTGAAGCCGGGAGCCAGGTGCTTCCTCCTGGTCTCCCATGCGGGTGCAGGGGCCCAAGCACTTGGGCCATCCTCCACTGCACTCCTGGGCCACAGCAGAGAGCTGGACTGGAAGAGGAGCAACTGGGACAGAATCCGGCGCCCTGACCGGGACTAGAACCCGGGGTACTGGCGCTGCAGGCGGAGGATTAGCCTAGTGAGCCACGGTGCCGGCCAATTGAGCCATCTTCTACTGCTATCCCAGGCCATAGCAGAGAGCTGGATTGGAGGAAGAACAGCCGGGTCTCAGATTGGCGCCCATATGGGATGCTGGCACCGCAGGCCGAGGATTAACCTGCACCATGATGCAGGCCCCCGGGATTTTTTTTTTTAAAGATTTATTTATTTGAAAGACATAGTTACAGAGAGACAGAGACAGAGACAGAGAAGGAGGTCTTCCATCTGCTGGTTCACTTCCCAGATGGCTGCAATGGCCGGAGCTGAGCTGATATGAAGCCAAGAGCCAGGAGCTTCCTCTGGGTCTCCCATGTGGGTGCAGGGGCCCAAGGATGTAGGCTGTCCTCTACTGCTTTCCCAAGCACAATAGCAGGGAGCTAGATCGGAAGTGGAACTGCCAGGAGTCGAACTGGTGCCCATATGGGATGCCAGCCCTGCAGGCTGGGGCTTTAACTTGCTGCGCTGCAGTGTCGGCTCTAGAAGCCAGGATATTTTATCATGAAAGTTTGGGGAGAGGAAAGCATTAATCCTTACATTGAATCTACGTTTGCCTTGAGGGTTAGTCTTCAATATGTGGGAAAAGGATGTGGAGCAGTTTCCCTCTTTTTTCTTTGCTTAAACCTGCCAGTTAAAATAAACTCTTCTCCTTTCCTCCATTCTCCTGCCTGTACTTAAAGCAGCACATCTCAGAATTCATCTCATCTGTTTGAGTTCCTTATATATTTTGTACATTAGTCTCTTACCCAATATATGATTTGAAAAGATTGTCTCCCAATCCATGGGTTGTCTCTTAACTCTATTTTTTTAGTTTGATGCAAACTCCTTTGTTTATTTTGCTTTTGTTGCCTGTGCTTTTGGGATTGTATCCAAGAAATCTTTACCCAGACTGTTGTTAAGGAACGTTTACCGGGTGTTCTTCTAGTTGCTTTATAGTATTGGGTTTTACATTTACATCTTTAATCCATTTGAATTGATTTTTGTGTAAGAGTTCAACTTCTTTATTCTACTTGTGGTTATCCAGTTTTCTAAACACTGTTATTGAACAGACTGTCCTTTCTCCACCGTGTGTTCTTGACACTTTTGTCGAAAGTTGTCTCTAATTGTGGTTTTATTTTTGGGCTCTTTGCTGTTCCATTGGTCAGAGAGTCTGCTTTGATGCTGTGTTGTAATCTCTCTAGGTTTATAATAGATTTTGAAGTGAGGTAATCTGATGCCTTCAAATTTGTTGTTTTTCCTCAAGATTGCTTTGCTTATTTTGGTTTGTTGTAGTTTTGTGCGAATTTTAGGATTGTTTTTTCTGTTTCTATGAAAAATCACTGGCGTTTTGTAGGGATTGCATTTAACTTTTAGATTGTTTTGGATAGTTTGGACATTTTAATATTGTTCTATGAGTCCATGAACATAGAATATCTCTCTAATTTTAGTATACAGATTATTTACCTCTTTGGTTAAATATACTTGTAAGGATTTTTTTTGTGGTAGCTATTATGAACAGGATTGTTTTCTTGATTTTTTTTTAAAATTTTTAAAATTTTTTAAATTTTTTGACAGGCAGAGTGGACAGTGAGAGAGAGAGAGAGAGAGAAAGGTCTTCCTTTGCCGTTGGTTCACCCTCCAATGGCCGCCACGGACAGCGCGCTGTAGCCGGCGCACCACGCTCATCCGATGGCAGGAGCCAGGTGCTTCTCCTGGTCTCCCATGGGGTGCAGGGCCCAAGCACCTGGGCTATCCTCCACTGCACTCCCGGGCCACAGCAGAGAGCTGGCCTGGAAGAGGGGCAACTGGGACAGAATCCGGCGCCCTAACCAGGACTAGAACCTGGTGTGCTGGGCGCCGCAAGGCGGAGGATTAGCCTGTTGAGCCACAGCGCAGGCTGTTTTCTTGATTTTTAAAATATAGTTCATTGTTAGTGTGTAGAAGCACTATCATTTTTGTGTGTTCATTTTGTGTCCTGCAATTTTACCAAATGTTTGTTTGTTTATTTTTAAAGATTTATTTCTTTGAAAGACAGAGTTACAGAGGAGGTAGAGATAGAGAGGTCTTCAATCCGCTGGCTCACTCCCTGGATGGCCGCAACAGCCGGAGCTATGCCAATCCGAAGCTAGGAGCTAGGAGCTTCCTCCAGGTATCCCATCCCAGGCCATAGCAGAGAGCTGGAAGGGAAGTGGAGCAGCCGGGACTTGAACCGGTGCTCATATGAGATGCCGGGAGTGAGGTGGTGGCTTTACCTGCTGTGACACAACGCCGGCCTCCCCCTCCATTTTCTGATTGTTGGTTGTGTTAATTTCTTTTTTCTTTTTCTTTTCTTTTTTTTTTTTTTAAGATTCTATTTATTTATTCGAAAGTCAGAGTTACACACAGAGAGGAGAGGCAGAGAGAGAGAGGTCTTCCATCCAATGGTTCACTCCCCAGTTGGCTGCAGTGGCCAGTTTCGGGCCGATCCGAAGACAGGAGCCAGGAGCGAGGAGCTTCTTCTAGGTCTCCCACGAGGGTGCAGGGGTCCAAGGACTTGGGCCATCTTGTACTGCTTTCCCAGGCCATAGCAGAGAGCTGGATCGGAAGAGGAGCAGCCGGGATGCGAACTGGCGCCCATATGGGATGCCGGCGCTTCAGGTTAGGCGTTAACCTGTTGCACCACAGTGCTGGCCCCGGTTGTTTTATTTTCTTTGAATTTTCTTCACTGGTCAAAGGTTGGAAGTAGAGGCTACTCCCAGGCCAGTGAGCTTTACTTGCTGTGTAATAGGAGGAAAGGGGTGGGAAAATAGAGGTGTTATGCTTTGTTAAAGAACCCCCTTTCTGCACTGTTGGTGAATAGAGATGGATACGTGGGAAGAGCTTTGTCAGACCAGTGTACCCATTGTGGGTTTCTTGACTATGGAGGTAAAACTGATTCTGGAAGTGTGTATTAGTTTCTGTAAATAATTTTAGCATAATGATGGCCTTAGATTGTGTGACCTCGGTAGCTATTAAATAGCATGAAGTAACATCTGCATCAGGCCCTCACAGACCGTACAGTTGAGTGGGAGTGGACAAAATGAAAAGACAAACATGCATGTTAGTGGCTATGCAAGAGAAATCCAGATAAAAGCCTGAACAGGAACAGCTTCTCAGAGCGTTGATGCTGGACATACAGAGGGTGATGGTAAAGATTTAGAACACATTTTTTCAAAGATTAAATCAAAACCCAAGGTAAACATCAGTGCTCAGAGTTAGCATAATTTGGAGCTATTCAGGAATTGCAGAGAAATGCATTTTCACAGAAATCAAGATGTTATTTTTGTATACTCTAATACTTAGGCAACTGTGTTTCATTTGCTGTAATTAGTTTTTAAAAGTCAGATGGAAAAAGCAACTGAAGTCCTAGAAAATAGAAATGTAATTTTAAACTAGTCCAATAAAGTCTGGAGGAGGAAAGAGAGTATGACTTAAAAAACAAAAGCTTTCAGTAACTTATAGTATAGTATTGTAATTATCTTATGTTATTGGTTATTTTTATTAATGTCTTATTTTGCTTAATTTATAAATTAAAACTGTCATAGATATGTATGTATTGGAGCAAAACATAGTATATGTAGGATTGGGTAGAACCTTTGGTTTCAGTTATCCACTTGGGGTGTTAGACTATATCCCCGAGGATAAGGAAGGACTAATGTGTAGTGTTATCTATACTTGATCTTAGCCAAAAGGCCGAGAAGTGATGTGAGTAATGTTACCTGTAGGCTTGTCAAATATGGTTTTTATTGTGTTGAATTACATTCCTTCCCATACCTAATCTGTTGGAAGTTTCTTTTTTTATCATTAAAAGATGCTAAATTTTGTTAAATGCCCGTTTTGCATTTAGTGAGATGAACATGTGATTTTTGTCCTTCATTCTGCTAATGGGGTGTATCAGGTTTATATATTTGCATATGTTTAACCATCTGTGCATTCCTGGGATAAATTCCATTTGATTGTGTTGATTGATTGTTTTATTGTGCTGTTGAATTTGGTGCACTGGTATTTCCTTGAGAATTATTGCATATATGTTCATCAGTTGATATTGGCCTGTAATTTTCTTTTCTTGTTATTTAGCTTCTTTATTAGTAATATTAGTCTTATAAATATAAAAGTTTTTCCTCCTTTTTAGTTTTTTTGTAAAATTTTGAGAAGGAATGATATTAGTTCTTCCAATGTTTGTTAGAATTCAGCAGTGAAGCCATCAGATCCTAGGCTTCTCTTTGAGTGGAGAATATTCGTTGATGATTCAATCTGCATGCTTGTTATTGGCCTGTTCAGATTTTCTGTTTCTTCATGATTTGATCGTATTAAGTTGTGTGTCCAGGAATTTATCTGTTTCTTCCAGGTTATCCATTTTATTGGTATTTAAGTGTATGAAGGAACTTCAAAAAGCTTGTGGAAAAATGGAGCTAAAAGATGTTTATTTTGGTGTTTAAAAATGTTGGAATGCACACATTGCTTTTTGATAATATACCTTTTCCACAAGCTTTTTGAAGACCTCTTGTAATTCTCAGTTACAATTTTTCTTCTTTCAGTTCTGATTTTATTTGAGTCTGCTTTGTTTTTTTCTTGGCCTACCTCATGATTTATTGATTTTAAATATCTTCAAAAAACCAATTTTTGATTATGTTTCTTTTCTATTTTTCTAGTGTCCATTTATTTCTGCTTTGATCTTCATTGTCTTTCCTGTAAATTTTGATTTATTAATTCTTTTTCTAGTTTGTTGAGTTGTGATGTGGGTTGCTGTTTGAGAGAAGCCAGGAGCTTCTTCCAGGACTTCCATTCGGGTGCAGGAGCCCAAGGATTTGGGCCATTTTTCTACTACTTTCCCATGCCATAGCAGAGAGCTGGATCTGAAGTGGAGCAGCCAGATCTCGAACTGGTGCCCATATGGGATGCCAGCACTTCAGGCCAGGGCGTTAACCCACTGTGCCACAGTGCTCGCCCCTCCTTTTTAGTTTTGATATAGGCATTTATAGCTACACATTTTCCACTTAGCAATGCTTTTACTGTATTTTATAAGTATTGGTATATTCTATTTGCATTGCCATATTTCTCAGGGTATGTTTTGATTCCCTTTTGAGTTCCTTTTTTAACACATTGGTTGTCCAGAAGCATGTTGCTCAATTTCTAAATTTTGTATGTGATATGTTTCTTATCTCTTGATGCTTTCAGAATTTTTTTTTTTTTCAGTTTTTGATAGTTTATTTTTGCCTGGGTTGATTTTGATGGGGACTTACGTTTCTTACACCAGGTAGTTATTATTTCTCCCTAGATTTGGGTCATTTTGAACCATTATTGCTTTAAATAAGCTTTCTTGCCCCTTTATTTTTTTTAATATTTTATTTATTATTTATTTGAGAGGTAGACTTACAGTGAGAGGGAGAGACAGAGAGAGGTCTTCCATCCGTTGGTTCACTCCCCAAATGGCTGCAATGGCCAAAGCCGGGCCAGTCCAAAGCTAGGAGTCAGGAGCTTCTTCCAGATCTCCCACATGGGTGCAGAAACCCAAGCACTTGGGCCATCCTCTGCTGCCTTTCCCGGGCCACCAGCAGGGATCTGGATCTGAAATGGAGCAGCCAGGACCTGAACCTGCAATGCTGGCATTGCAGTCAGTGGCCTTTATCCACCACATCACTATAGCAGCCCCAGTATTCTGCTTGTTCAAGCCGGATTTTGAGGTTTTCTGTTACATTTTTCAGTGAAATCATTGTATTCCTCATTTCTAGAATTTCTATTTGGTTTTAAATTGTTTCTATTTCATTTTCAAACTTCTTACTTTGTTTTCCAAATTTCATGTATTTTCTTCCCTATAGTCCTTTGTTCATGCAGCTTAAGAGTATTATTCTTAATTCTTTGTGATTTCATAGATTTTTTTTTTTTCCTAGGGTCTGTTGTTGGATCTCTGTTAGTTTTTCTGGAGTTGTGCTGATTTTCTGAGTTGGTAATCCTTGTGTGTTTTCTTGGTTTCTGCATATATGAGAGATGGTCACATGTTGTGGATTTTAATGATGTTTGGCATAGGTCGAGTTTCACTTATTAACCTAGCTTTTGTTTCTGACCGAGCCAGCTGATAATGATCCTGGGCTGGCAGAACTTGTTTTTGAGTTCTGTAGACAGAGGAACTGCTCCTTGGCTCTGGTTTCAAATGGGATTGCTGGCTGCGCTCCACTGCCAGGTGAGCAGTTTAGTCAGAGTTGCTAACTGGGTACTGTAATCACCTCTAATTGGGCTGGAGCCTGAGGTATATTTCCTGGCCAGGTGGAATTGCTGTTGAGATCTGCATTTGATTGGTGTTGCAGGCTGGGCCCCCGATTAGATGGAAATTACTTCATGGAATGGATGGGATGATCATCTGCTATCCTCAGTAAAAATATGTGGCTGAAAATTGCCTCCCTGATACACAAGGTACCTGATGGGCCTTGAGGTTGAGCCAAGCATTATTTAAATGCTTTGATGTGGGAGAACTAGCTGCTGTGTGTTGCTGAAATGCCTTGTAGTTGTTTCTCTTCCTTGGTAGTCTCTTGGGTGAGCTTAGAGGCCCACCATACAGGAATTTAAGCCAGCCTGAATTTCCCACAACTTTTGGGAGTGACAAGCCCAGCTCTATGGGAAGGCCATGTTGTGACTGGTCTCTCTGAATGCCACTGGTAGCCAGTACACAGAGCTTACTACCAAGATCTGTGCACAGGTCTCTGTGAGTACTATCTCCTTGCTTTGTTTCTGCCTCATCCCAGGTGATGTAGCTGGGCGGTTAACTCTGGTTTCCCTGTAGAAATTGATAGTAGAAACCATGAACCCTGGAGATTCCTCTTTGTGCCATGCTGTGCTGACTTTAAGGAAGGGAAGGCGCAACACAGTCAAAAAAGTGAGACCCTCTTACCCAGTGTGTGTATGTGTGTGTTTCCTCTTCCAGTTCTGTGTTCTTTTCAAATGCTCCAGGGTTATTCCCAAGTATTCGAGATCCCACAAAGCAGTTCTTGTCTGTTGATCGTTGCTAGGTTGAGGTTCTTGAGACATGGCTAAGCCAGGGAGAAGCCAGGAGGGAGGTACTCAGTCCTTGTCTCCCACATGGGTAGCAGGGACCCAACTACTTAAGCTATCACCTGCTGCCTCCCAGGATCCTCTTTAGCAGAAAGCTGGTTTTGGGAGCCAGAGGTGGAATTTGAATTGAGTCATACTGATATGGAGTATGGGCATTTTAACCAGTATCATAACTGCTAGGCCATTGCCTGCCCCTGCATTTTAAAAATTTCATGTTTATTTTTTTACATTAAAAAATCAAATCATTAATTTTTAAGGAATATAAATTTTGTAAGTACAACTTTAGGAATAGTTACTTTTCCCACCATATCCGCCTTCCCACCATATCCACCTTCCTACCTCTCCACCTCCTCCCTCTCCCCTTCTTCCTTCTCCCCTTGCCAGTCCCATTCTCCATTTAGATTCATTTTCAATTAACTTTCTACACAGAAGACCAACTTTATACTAAGTAAAGATTTCAATAATTTGCACACACAGGCGCACACACACACAAACTGTTTGAGAACAAGTATCATAGATAATTCTCATAATACAACTAACTCGTTGAGGATAGAGGTCTTGCATGGGGAGTTAGTGCACAGTGACTCCTGTTGTTAATTTAACAGCTAACACTCTCATGTATGATGCCAGTGACTACCCAAGGCTCTTGACGTGAGCTGCCTGGGCTATAGAAGCTTTTGAATCCACAAACTCTGTCAATATTTTGACAAAGCCATAAGCAAAGTGGAAGTTCTCTTCTTCCTTTAGAGAAAAGTCATCCTTCTTGGATGGCCACTTCTTTCCTTTGGGATCTCTCACAGACATCCTTCATGTAGAATATTTTTTTTTTGCCTCAGTGTCTTTACTTTCCATGCCTGAAATGCTCTCATGGGCTTTTCAACCAGACCAGAAAGCCTTAAGGGCTGATTTTTTTTAAATTAATTTTTTTCTTTAACTTTTATTTAGTAAATATAAATTTCCAAAGTACAGTTTATGGATTACAATGGCTCCCACCCAACAACCTCCCTCCCACCTGCAACCATCCCATCTTCTGCTTCCTCTCCCATTCCATTCACATCAAGATTCATTTTCAATTATCTTTATATACAGAAGATCAATTTAGTATATATTAAGTAAAGATTTCATCAGTTTGCACCCATACAGAACATAAAGTCTAAAATACTATTTCAGTACTAGTTATAGCATTACTTCACATTGGACAACACATTAAGGACAGAGATCCCACATGAGGAGTAAGTACACGGTGACTCCTGTTGTTGACTTAACAATTTGACACTGGCGTCAGTAATCTCCCTAGGTTCTAGTCATGAGTTGCCAAGGCTATGGAAGAATTTCAGTTTGCCAACTTCGATCTTATTCTGACAGGGTCATAGTCAAAGTGGAAGTTCTCTCCTCCCTTCAGAGAAAGGTACCTCCTTCTTTGATGGCCCTTTTCTTTTTACTGGGATCTCACTCACAGAGATCTTTCATATATATATATATATATTTTCCAGAGTGTCTTGGCTTTCCATGCCTAAAATACTCTCATGGGCTCTTGAGCCAGATCTGAATGCCTTAAGGGCTGATTCTGAGGCCAGAGTGCTGTTTAGGACATCTGTGATTCTGAGTCTGCTGTGTATCTTAAGGGCTGATTTTCAGGTCAGAGTGTTACTTAAAGCAATTGTCATTCTATGAGTCTGCTGTGTGGACTGCTTGTCATGTTGGAAGAGTCTCTCCTTTTTAATTCTATCAATTATAATTACCCCAGACTTGATCCTATTTATATGGTTATTTTAACACTTAATCCTATTTATATGTTCACTTTAACACTTAATGTGATCACTTTAACACTTAAGATGACATTTTTATCACCCAGCTTAATGAGATTTGGGGTCTCTGTAGATATGTGGAGTGTCTATTTTCAGTGAATATCTAGAGGTGTGTGGTGGGTGTGGCCAGGGAGCGATGTTCAGTTCTCCAGGGTGAAGGGCATGCCTAAAGTGACACTCTCAGGTTTAGTGCTGTAAGCCTCCTTTTTTTTTTTTTTTTCCTAATCAGAAGGGAGATTTATTCTGCTCAGCTGAGCTCCTCTCCTCAAAGGAGACCAGTGCCTGAGCACCTGCCCCAGTGGGTGTTAATTTGTCTGCTCTATCCCAAGGACTACACAAAGGATCTGTGCAGTCTTCAGTATAAGCTCAAATTCTCCAACAATGTCCCTTACCAGGTAACCAGGAACCCCTGAGTGTGTGGAATCTCCCACAGTGACTGCCTAAAGTCCCAGGCACTCTGTGAGTCCTCCCACATAGCCTCAGGTTTTTTTTTTTTTTTTTTTTTTTTAAATAGTTCTGGCATACAAGCCTCCCACATTTACAAGCACTGAGCTCACTGTTAGTTCTCCCCACCAGTCAGGAGTTTCCACTTGGCTGATTGCTGGGCTCGAACACATGCTGGCGGCCCTGTAACGGGTGCCCAAATGGCGCCTGCTCTGTTGCCTTGTTATAGGACTCTTTTTAAGGTGGCTGGGGAGAGAGAAACTCTGTTTTTTTTTTCTTCTGTAGTTTGATAGGTACACTCTCCCCCATGGGGCTCCACACTGGGGTCCTTCAAGGCTTTTCCAGCAGCTTTATTGCCAGTGGCTTGGGCTGCTGCAGTCTGGTCTCACTTCAGTATCCCATGCAGGTTCGGAAGCTCTCTGCTGCTGGAGTACTGAGCTGTGGTGTCTACACCCTCCACGTGGGTCCATTGTGTCCCTCTAATTTAGGTAGAGTTTCCTCTGTCGTTTTCTCCCTAACTCTTGCCTGAGACTGCATGCATTCTCCACTTTTTTTAAGCTACTCTCTCCAAGACAGAGCAGTAAGCTCCCTCCTTACTCTGCCATCTTGGAACCTCTCTGTATATTTTGATTTACAAGTGTTTTTGTGTATTTTTCTTCATTTGATTATCAGAATAACCTAAAAATTTACGAGTAAAGTTATAATTGTTAGCTATCTGTCAGTATTTTTTAATTTATCATAATACATAACTAGTAATAAATTGCATTAGAATTTTGCACTGTATCTATTAATTATTTGATGATACATTTGTAACAGTTAATCTTGTTAGGGAAGAAAAATCTTTTCCTTTACTTTGGTTCTGCAGCTGGGGACTGTTAAAATGAAAATGCGTGTCAATTTTATTTGATGTTAATATTAAATTTTTGTGTGTTTGGGGGCCTTTATAAAAAATAAGACAGAAATTGCTGTTAGACCTGCAGTGTTATGAATTACTTGAACAAAAGGAAATAAATTGAGAGAAGTGACAGAACAGAGGAAATGGTGTTTGGGCTTCTAAGGACAGGAATTGTGAGAAGATGAATATATTGGGGAAAGTAGTGGGAGGTGAGGGTTGTTTTAGTAAGGTTTACGCAGATCCTTTCAGTGTTGACCTCTCTCCCAGGAGAGGGAAGGGGAAGCATCTCCACAGCAAGAAGTAGGAGTTGTTTTTAGGATGCCTTCTGCTCAAAATAAGCCTTGTGCTGAAGTAGTATATTTTGGAGTAACGTGTCCATGCTGTCCAAAGTTTAAAAAAATTTTTTGGAAGACATTAGCCATAATCCTGTGACAACCACTATCATCTCTTAGTTTTGTTTAAATAAGTAAGCCAACGTTTTTAGCAAGTATCTTATGGAAATACATTGGCATTTTGCAAATGTATGGTTTTTGGTTATAGGTGAGAGTATTTTAGTTTGTAAGAACTCTGAGAAATCAAAAGGCGTAGCTCTACTTCAGGGATCTCTCAAACCTGTTCGTAGCTGTCTGCGAAAACTAGAAGGAGAAGAAGTAACTGCCAGCATGGTTCGGGCTATTCTGGAGGTAAGAGATGGTTTACTAAATTATCATGTGCTCTTTTTTTTCTTTTTTTTTTTTAAGATTTATTGTAATTTATTTGAAAAGCAGAATTACAGAGAGGGAAAGACAGAGAGGAGGAGGGAGAGAAAGAGATTGATCTTCCATCTGCTAGTTTACTTCCTAAATAGCTACAATGGCTGGAGCAGGGCCAGGTTGAAGTTAGGAGTCTGGAGCTTCAGTCAGGTCTCCCATGTGGGTACAAGAGCCCAAGAACCTGGGCCATTTTCCGCTGCTTTCCTGGCCCAATAGCAGAGAGCTGTATGGGGAGTGGAGCAGCCTGCTATGCTACAATGCTGGCCCCATCGTTTGCTATTTTATACCAGTTTTATAGTAGAACTTCAGTATGTGAAGAATCGTAACTCTGTTTCTTCATAACTTTATTATAGTTATAGCCTTCCCAAACTTGAATCTATTGTTATTTCTGGTAGATATTTTTTACAAATACAACAAAAAATGTTGTATACTTATATACATATATAAATAATATATGTATGTGTATATGTCTGGAGCTTGATATAGTTAGTACTGTATCAGTCTGTTTCAAAACCATGATTAAAAACTAAATGCCGGATGACTTATTAGTTTTTAGATATTCTTTATTATTTTCTTATTGAAAGAAGAGGTGACAAAAATGGGCCCTAGTTCCGTATAATACCTGATGACATTAAAATAAAATGAAGTGAAGTTATAAATACCTATGATTAGAAGTTTTGAACAATATAAGAAAATCTGAAGTGAAAAATAAAACCATTTCTCTTCAGAGTCCTCAAAGGTAATGCCGGCCCAGTGTTTCATGTGTCCATTCAGAAAGGTTTTCTGGGTGTAGGCTAGCCTGCTGTGGTATTGGAATCAGCATAAGTGCTGGTGATTCTGGTACCTGTAACTGTATTCTCCCTCCCCCTTAACTGTTAGTTTGAGAAAAAGATGAAAATGCTTGATAACAGGGTTGGTGAGGATGTAGGATGTAGGCACTTTCATATTCTCTTGCTAATGAAACTTAGGGGGCAAGCTGACCAGTACATTCCCATTTGTCTAGCATTTTTATCTCTAGGAATTTTATCTAGGGGGCACATCTGTGAAATTACATGAAGTTTAATGTACTGGAATGTTTACTATAGTACTATTAGTAATAAGAAATGGTTGGGGAAAGCAAAATATTATTATTAAATTATGCTGAACCATGGGCTGACTCTGTGGTGCAGTAGGTTAATTCTCTGCCTGCAGTGCTGGCAACCCATATGGGCGGCGGTTCTAGTTCCAGTTGCCCCTCTTCCAGTCCAGCTCTCTGCTGTGGCCTGGGAAAGCAGTGGAGGATGGCCCAGGTGCTTGGGCCACTGCACTCATGTGGGAGGCCTGTAAGAAGCTCCTGGCTCCTGGCTTTGGACCGGTGCAGCTCTGGCTGTTGCTGCCATCTGGGGAATGAACCAGCGGATGGAAGACCTTTCTCTCTGTCTCTCCCTCTCACTGTCTATAAATTCTACCTCTCAAATAAATAAATAAATAAAATCTTAAAAATTATGCTAAGCCCATTCTTTATGGTTATTAAAAAGGAGATAGTCTGTTATGATTATTTGATGTGTCCACTATAAAGTGAAGGAAGGCAAGAAGCAAATTAGTATATGTATTTAATAGGATAATTGTGCAGAATGATATCCAGAAGACATGACTGACTTCATCCTTTTCTGCACTTATTCTCACCCAGAAAGAATATTTCATAGTAGCATTCCTACATGCCCACGTATCTGAGAGGGAGGACTGAGAGAACTGATTTGGTTCATGGCCACGAGCCATCACTACCTCTTTTATATCTGTTATTGCTTCAGAAGTTTCAGATGGATAATGATTAATTGTATTTTGTTTGCAAGAAATTTTTTTCTACTTTTAAGGAAAAGTTTTCATATTTCAGTAGATGTTATCTACATTTACAATGAATAATGTTGGAAGAATTAACAGAGAGTGTACCTTAACATACTGTGATTTTTTTTTTTTTTTTAAGTTTTATTTATTTGAAAGAGTGACGGAAAGAGGGAGGGAGGGAGGGAGGGAGGGAGACAGGGAATCTTTCACCTACTGATTTACTCCCCAAATGGTCACAGCAACCAGGCCTGGGCTAAGCTGAAGAGAGAGGTCTTCCGTCCGCTAGTTCACTCCCCAAATGGCCACAATGGTCAGAGCTGGGCCAATCCAAAGCCAGGAGCCAAGAGTTTCTTCCAGGTCTCCCTGCACAGGTGCAGGGGACCAAGGGCTTGGGCCATCTTCCACTGCTTTCCCAGTGCATAGCAGAGAGCTGGATCAGAAGAGTAGCAGCCAGGACTAGAACTGGCACCCATATGGGATGCTGGTATTGCAGATAGAGGATTAACCTACTGTGCCACAGCTCCGGCCCCAAGATTTATATTATTCTGAGAGGCAGAGTTAGAAAGAGAGGTCTTCCATCTGCTAGTTCACTCCCCAAATGGCCACAGTGGCTGGGGCTGGGCCAAGCTAAAGCCAGGAGCCAGAAACTTCATTTAGAGCCCCCACATGGGTGACAGGAGCCAAAGTACTTGGGCTGTCTTCTGCAGCTTTCCCAGGAGCATTAGCAGGGACTGGATTGGAAGTGGAGCAGCCCCTAGGACTTGAACTGGCACCCAAATGGCATGGCAGTGGGGCAGGTGGTGACTTTTCCCATTACGCTATGACGCCAGGCCTGAATGTCTTATTACAATTTTACAAAATTTTTCGAACATTTATTTCAGATTATAGTTGGCGGAGTGGCAAGTACATCACAAGATATGGAGACTTATGCATCTTGCACGTTTTTGGCTGCAAGTATGAAAGAAGGAAAGCAGGGAATTCAGAGAAATCAAGATTCTGGTCAACTTGGAGCAATTGAGGCCTGTGTAATGTGGCTGTTAGAAAATGAATTCATCCAGATTACAGAAGCCAGTGATGGAACAGAAGGTAAATGTGACTTCTTAGTTGCGAATTACTCACTTTTCCATCTTTTCATCTTTGCTGATTTAGAGTGTGTAAGACTGCTGTATAAAAGGAAATCAGCTTTTCAAGGAGTATAAAAGGAAATTGATTTTTCAAGCAATGTATCGACTCATAGTTCAGCAACTTTAGACAATTAGCATAAAGCCTGCTCATAAATTTACATGTGTTGGCTTAAGTTTTGTTTGAATGGTTTGTCAGAATCAGGGACGTTAATTATGGAATACAGAAGAACAGTGCTTTGTTTTATTTTTAACATTTGATCCTCTGTTTCCCCACCAGGAAAGATTTATCATCCTACACAGCTGGGTTCGGCTACTCTTTCTTCTTCACTTTCTCCAACTGATACCTTAGATATTTTTGCTGACCTCCAAAGAGCAATGAAGGGTTTTGTTTTAGAGAATGACCTTCATATTGTTTATCTTGTAAGTTCTATTTTTTTGAACTATTATAAGAGAAAATGGAGGAAAAAAAAATAAATTCCTGGGCATCAAAGCTACTCTCAGGTACTGTCTTGTCTGTGTTTCTTGACCAGATTTGTAGGAATAGAAAAGAGGTAAGAAAAAAAAATTTCAAATTAGCTAAATGTTTTAGAGACTTTTTAATCTGTTTTCTCCAGTCCCCTTTCAAAAAGGATTTGAGGCAGCTTAAAAAAATTTATCCCACATTTAAATAAGTGAATAGCAAAGGGCACTGGGTTATCTGAAAACTGAAGATCAGATCATAGTGTGAAAACCCAAGCAAAGGCTGGTACCTAAGCTGGCATGCCATTAACTCGTGTATAGCTGCTCTTGCAAACTTTTGTTTGGAGTTCCAGTAAATAAAGTAAAGAGGGATCCGTGATTAGTCTCAACATTCATAAAGTGAAAAAACACATTTAGAAAAGTATTGCATTAATTACTTATGAGAAATTAATTCTAAAAAAATTTGAAACTTACATTCTTGATATTAAATGCAAAAAAGAATTTTAAATGTTTGCATTATAGTTCTCAATGAATATTATTCTTTTTAACAAAGATGATAAAAATTGGATAAAATAGTTTGAGGTCATATTCTTTGGCAAGAGCTTGACCAGAAATACAGTAATTTGTTTTGTTAGTTAAGAGAAGATACATATATTTTGTTAAACACGTGAGAGAGAGGGGTAAAATTGGATTTCTCATTAGAATGAAGAAATTTGATCAGGTGGTGTTTCAATAAAAACCACTCTATAGTGAGCAGAGGAGAAATGTCTAAACAGTGCTTTTTTTTTTTCTTGTAAACCTGTGGTACATTTGGTGATGATATGCCCAAAGTTCTGTGTCCTAGAAAGTGGGAGAAATCTCAAAGCAGGTCTCAGCATTCATCTGCCAGGACCTGAGGAAGTCTTATTTATGAGTGGATGGTTCAGAATTTGAACTCTAGGGTCAGGCTACCTTAGTTTAGCTTTGACCTTCTCAGTTACAACCATGCAACCTTGGGTAAGTGTTTGGCTTCTCTCAAGATGCCATTTCCTCATTTGTGAAGTGGAGATAATAATACCCTCTTCAAGGCTGATAGTCTTTGGTGGATGCTGGATATCTTAGTGAATATTTAATAAATATTATCTAGTATTTCTAATACATTCTCCCAGAAAAATTATATGTGTCATTTCCCATGATGACCTAGTTGCTCCTATCCCCATGGGAAACAAAGACCGATTATGGGCATTGTGAGACTGAATGCTTGTGGTTAGTGGTCCCATGCCTTTCAGAAGTCAGTTGCATTTATACCCAAACTGTTTGAGTTTACTTCCATGAAAGTTGGGTTGAATGCAAGTTACTAAAAACACTGCTGATGGAGTGGTGCCTACATCTTGTATCTGAGTGACCTTTAAAGTTCCAGCTATTCCACTTCTGATCCAGCATCTGGCTAATGCTTTTGGAAAGGCTGTAGATCATGGCCCAAGTGCCTGGTTCCTGTCACCCATGTGGTTGACTTGGATGGAGATCCTGGTTCTTGGCTTCCTCCTGATGCAACCTTGGGTCTTGGAAGCATTTGGGGAGTGAACGAGCAGATGGACAAGCTCTGTCTTTTTCCCTCCTTCTCTGTCATTTCTGCCTCTCAAATGAATATAAATAGATCTTAGATTTAAAAAAATTGCTGATGACAGATAACTGTAAAGACTGAGAAAAAGTTTATGGGAAAAAAACTGGAAGGTTGCTGTTCATTGAATATTTTAGTCACCTTTCGTTTCTGTCTTCATGTTAGAAAACAGAATGTTATGATAGTTTAAGAAAGTGGTAGTTTTTTTTTTTTTTTTTAAAGATTATTTATTTGGAAGGCAGAGTTACAGAGGAGAGGCAGAGTCAGAGAGAGGTCTTCCATTCACTGATTCAATCCCTAAATGGCCCCAATGGCAAGGGTTGGGCCAGGCCAAAGCCAGGAGCTAGGAGCTTCTGGGTCTGCCATGTAAAAGGTAGGGGTCCAAGCACTTGGGCTAGCTGCTTACCTGGGCCATTAGCAGGGAGTAGCCAAGACTCCAGCCCGAGCCTGTAGAGGATGCTGGCGTTGAGGTGTCAGCGCCGGCCTTGCGACACTGAATTCTAATCAGTAGACTGCCTCTCTCAAGGCCTTGACCCCAGATCAAATTATTGGCAAATAAGTATACAGTCATGTTTTAAGTTAAAATGTGTAAAGTATGCATGTACTATCTTATTTTTATGAATATTTGAAGTGTTGATGATTCAAAAGTCAGAACTGTATTAAAAAGGGGTAGAGAAGGGTCGGCGCTGTGGCGTAGTGGGTAAAGACCTCTCTCTATCTCTCTCTCTGCCTGTGCTGCTCTGTAACTCTGCCTTTCAAATAAATAAATTTTAAGGAAAAAAAAAGAGAAATCTGACTCTTGCATCTAACTCCTCCATATCTTCTCTGTCTACCCTCCCAGGTGAGTAATTCTCTTTCTTTCTTTCTTTTTTTTAAGATTGATTTATGTATTTGAAAGTCAAAGTTACACAGAAAAGGAGAGGTGAGAGAGAGGTCTTCCATCCGATGGTTCACTCTCCAATTGGCCGCAATGGCCAGAGCTGCGCCGATCCGAAGCCAGGAGCCAGGAGCTTCTTCTGGGTCTTCCAAGTGGGTGCAGGGGCTCAAGGACTTGGGCCATCTTCTACTGCTTTCCCAGGCCACAGCAGAGAGCTGGATTGGAAGTGGAGCAGCTGGGACCAGAACTGGTGCCCATAAAGGATACTGGCACTGTAGGCAATGGCTTTACCAGCTACGTCTCATTGCCTGCCCCGAGTAATTTCATTAAGTTTTGTGTGTATCTCTTTTCTTGTTTCATTTTACAAAAGTTATCCAGTAATTAATTTGTTCTTCATCTGCTTTCATCTACAGAGGCTAGCATTCTATCTACATTATTCTATAACTTCCTTCTTTTTATTTTTAACAATAAATCACCCCATATTAATTCATGGAGAATTTTTTTCTTTTGTATAGCTGAACAACTCCACTGTTTAGGTAGATATATTATTGTTTATTTGATCAGTTCCCTGTTAACGGACATTTGGATTTTTTTCTGATATTTGATTTGGCAAAGAATGCTGTAGTAAATAACTTGGCACCTACAGTGTTTAAATTTTACAGAGCAGCTCAGATATGATTGCTGGATGAAATACAAAGGAAATAAATGATTTTCATTTTTAAAATTGTCCTTTAGCTTGTATCATTTTCCAATTTTACCAGTAATGTATAAGACTGGTTGACTTTTCATAACTTCATAGAGTATACTGTCAAACTTTTTTATATTTTTTGAGTGTAGTTTTAATTTATAATTTACATAATATATTTTATGAATAAATTTTAATATTTTCTCTTGCCATAATTTCTTAGGATTTTTTTTTTGTTTCTGTTTTTTCCTTCTGCTACTTTTATTATGCATATATTTGTACACTTAATGTCCTCCCACATTTCTTGAAGCTCTGTTTATTTTGCTTTTTTTGGCCCTCTCTTTCAGATTGCATAATCTGTCAATATTATTATCTTCATGTTTGTTGATTCTTTCTTATGCTAGTTAGATAGATACATTAGGGTTCTGTAAAACATTGATATAAAAATCCCTATTTTGAAAAATGTACACATGGATTTAAACTATTTTTTGCAACAAAATGAATTTATTCTTTAAACTGATTTTTCCAGGAATTTTTGAAGTATCCTTGCACTTTAGGTTCTCTAGTGAATTATTCATTTCTTTTTTTTTTAAGATGTATTTATTTATTTGAAAGAGTTACAGAGAGAGGCAGAGAGAGAGAGAAAGAGAGAGAAAGAGAGAGGTCGGTCTTCCATCTGCTGGTTCATTCCCCAATTGGCCACAACGGCCGGAGCTGTGCCGATCTGAAGCCAGGAGCCAGGAGCTTCTTCCAGGTCTCCTGTTTGGGTGCAGGGGCCCAGGGACTTTGGCCATCGTCTGCTTTCCCAGGCCAGAGCAGAGAGCTGGATGGGAAGTGGAGCAGCTGGGACTCGAACTGGTGCCCATATGGAATCCCAGTGCTGTAGGCAGCAGCTTTACCTGCAATGCCACAGCGCCAGCCCTGAATTACTCATTTCAGTTATGTGTTTTTCTTTTTTTTTTTTTTTTTGGACAGGCAGAGTGGACAGTGAGAGAGACAGAGAGAAAGGTCTTCCTTTTCCGTTGGTTCATCCCCCAGTGACCGCCGCGGCCGGTGCACCGCGCTGATCTGAAGCCAGGAGCCAGGTGCTTCTCTTGGTCTCCCATGCGAGTGCAGGGCCCAAGCACTTGGGCCATCCTCCCCTGCACTCCCAGGCCATAGCAGAGAGCTGGACTAGAAAAGGAGCGACTGGGACTAGAACCCAGGGTTCCGGTGCTGCAGGCAGAGGATTAACCTATTGAGCTGCGGTGCTGGCAGTTATTGTGCTTTTCAACTCCAGAATCATGATTTGGCTCCTTTAAAAAATTTTTTTTCCTCTTTAATCATCTTCTATACTTGTTAGACTTTGTCATCATGCCTTCCTTTTTTAAGCTTGTCTTTTTTTTTTTTTTTGTTCTTGACTATATTTATAATGTCTGCTTTGAAGTCTTTTTTTTTTTTTTTAAAAGATTTATTTATTTATTTGAAAGGCTGAGAGAGAGAAAGAAAGTGAGAGAGAAAAGAAGGAGGAGGGTGAGAGAAACATCTTCAGTCTGTTGGTTCACTCTCCAAATGGCTACAGTGGCTGAGCTGGGCCAGATTGCAGCCTGGAATTCCATCGTGGTCTCCCACATGGGTGTTGGGGTCCCAGGTACTAGGGACATCTACTGTTGCTTTCCAGGTGCATTAGCAGGGAGCTGGATCAGAAGTGGAGCAACTGGGACGCAAACTGGTACTCTAATACAGGAGATATGGGATGCAAGTATTGCAAGCAGTGGCTTAATCCTCTGTACCACAATACAGGCCTCTGCTTTGAAAGTCTGTCTGCTAATTCCACTTATGGGCCCTCTCATAGTGTTTCTTTTGTCTGTTTTTCCACCTGTGTTTGGGATACACTTTCCTGTTTCTTGCATGTCTCATAGTTTTTTGTTTAATCCTGGACATTTTAAGTAATATAACAACTCTGAGAATTTATTCCTCCCTCCTCTCCATTTTCTATTTTATTGATTCTTTCTCTCTCTCTTTTTTTCCTTACTTATTTGAAAGACACAGTTATAGAGAGAGAGAGGGAAAGGTCTTCTATTCACCGGTTTCCTCCCTAGATGACCACAACGGCCCTGGCTGGACAGAACCAAGCAGCCAGGAGCCTCTTCTGAGTCTCCCACATGGTGCAGGCCCCAAGCACTGCTGCTTTCCCAGGCTGTTAGCAGGGAGCTGAATGGGAAGTGGAGCAGCACTCACTTCCATGTGGGATGCCGGCATTGCAGACCGTGGCTTTACCCACTATGCTGCAATGTTGGCCCCAGTTCTTTCTTGAAAATTACAAAATTCTTAGGATTGTACATAAAGTTGAAATTTTGCAATCAAATGGCCTATGATTAAAATTAGGGTTCTGTAATATCCACTTTGTGCTTAGTGGTTCTTTTCCCTTTTGTCCTGGCAGTGAATTGTTTATAAATACATCATGGTCTTATCTAAATGAGATTTTATTATTGTTAGAAATTTTTCTAAATCCTGAGGCTGTTGTCATTAATATGGCTTTTATTTTTATAATTTTGTTCCTTTTGTTATGCAATAGTTTTAGCTGATGAATGATGTATGTTTCCTTTAGGTTACACCTATGTTTGAAGATTGGACTACTATTGATTGGTATCGATTTTTCTGTTTATGGGAGAAGTTGCCAACTTCTATGAAAAGGGTGGCAGAGCTAGTAGGGGTTGAAGAAGGATTCTTGGCTCGCTGTGTGAAAGGAAAAGTAATAGCCAGAACTGAGAGACAGCATCGGCAGATGGCCATCCATAAAAGGTAAACATTCAAGGAGCCTGAGCTTTTCAGTACCGAACACAGTGTCTGTCATACAGTAGGTGTATAGTCACTTTCATTGTTAATAAAATAAAATTTTTGGCTGACTGTAGTAAAATGTTTTAGTTTTCCATATTTACTGAATTTGTTGATGTTTCAGTTTCTTGTGCAGCTAATAGTTTAGCAGCCATTGCATATGAATATCTTTTAAAAATAGAGTATTTAATTACTACCCCCTTTTTAAAAATTTATTTGAAAGAGTTACACAGAGAGAGGAGAGACACAGAGAGAGAGAGAGAGAGAGAGGTCTTCCATCTGCTGGTTCACTCCCCAGTTGGTCGCAATGGCTGGAACTGTGCTGATCTGAAGTCAGGAGCCAGGAGCTTCTTCTGGGTCTCCCTCGTGGGTGCAGGGGCTCAAGGACTTGGGCCATCTTCTACTGCTTTCCTAGGCCATAGCAGAGAGCTGGATTGGAAATGGAGCAGCCGGGTCTTGAACCAGTGCCCATATGGGATGCCGGCGCCTCAGGCCAGGGTATTAACCTGCTGCGCCACAGCGCTGGCCCCACCACCCTTTCTTAAAGAAGATATGTTAGGAAGAACTGCCCACTTCCTATTGTTTCATTTGTGGTTATGCCTTGTATAATCCTCAGATATGATTTATTACTTGTAGGAAAAAAATGCAAAAAGATGCACATAGGGAAATTGTACAGCTTTGAAGAATTTTTGTTTCTTTTTGAAATATAAAGTTATTTTTCTTAAAGTGTTATTGTCTATTATTTACAGCACGGTCAAGTGTAAACTTTGTAGGAATTTGTATACGTGGGTTGTTTGTGTCACTGTTTCTTTTCAAATAAAAACTGGATTTTATGATCAGATTCTGTCATTTCAGTGAGATATTAAATAACAACTGTACATCAATCCTGCCTTTAGGTTTTGTGCAATCACATTCCTTTTTGTTTTTTCTATTTTTAAATTTATATAAAGTGAACAAATTTCATATATTTCCTATACAGATTTCAGAGCATAGTGACACTTCCCTTCCTAGTCTCCCTCCTGCCCACACTCCCACTCTAGCTCCTCCTTCCTTTCTCATTCTTTTTTGAAAAATTTTTACAATGACCTTCTTTCAGTTTATTTTATAATCATAAGCTTAACCCTCCGTTGAGTAGGGAATTCAACAAGCAATCACGTTTCTTGAGCTGAGTCTTATTTCTTGAAATTTGTTTGCAGAATGGAAATGTAGACTTTTTTTTTTTGTCACACTGATATAAGTTTTTTTCTCTAGCACCTAGCACTAATGCCTGTCGAAAGTGGCTTTCCAAACATTGGTCTCAGTCTTTGTCCACTAACCCTATCCATATTAGCACTTTTCCCCAAGTGTGTAAACCCTCTGTTGCCTGGTTCTTAGTTGTTTTCAGCACATACTGTACTTCAATAGTAGACACAAGTGAACTCTTACCATACTTTTGGTGATTAATTTTTATTTAGGTTTTTTACTAGTCTTGTGCTGTTGGATTTAATCAGTGAAGTTCCCTTAAAGGAAATTAACCAGAAATATGGATGCAATCGTGGACAGATTCAGTCCTTGCAACAGTCAGCTGCTGTTTATGCAGGTCAGTTAAAGGATTTCACATTTATTTAAGACTGCGGTTTGAGGTCAAGTTAAGATTTTTTCTAATTCCATGTTAATATAAGCCTCTCTAAAAGTGCCATAATTTTGTCTTGTCCTTGTCATAATCAAAAGATCCAAAACTATTGCTCTTCTCTACTCATCCCTGGTGCAGAGGACTGGCAAGAATAAATTGAATGTCTGATCTTACTATCATTGTGATCCTTAGCAGAGTGCTGACTGTCTCCTTCTCTTTCTTTTATTCTTTCATTCTTCTTTTTTTTTTTCTTCTTTTTTGCGTCTATACCAAGAAGCAAGAGGAACAATTTTTTCAATGGTCTCCATTTTTTCATCAAGGTACTGTTATTGAGGCAGAGGATGGCGGATGGAGAGGGATTTCTGGATTGCTCTGATTTCTAAATATTGTCTTTTCTTAGGAAGCTCTGATTTTCTTTAAATATGAATGTGAATTCCATGTCCTCTAAACCAGGCAAACAAGGAAATTCTAGGCCTGATTTTACTGCGGAACCTTATAAGCCCTTACGCAGGAAACGCTGGGCTAATGTAGGATGTGTGCATTTAAATGTGTAGGAGGTTTCTTGTGAAGGTTTGTGGTACCAGAGAGCACTTAGCGAAGATGTGGAGGATGGTAAGGAGGGAGGGACTTCCTGTTCAGTTCACTGGCCTCTCTACGATTGCCTCTAGGGTTAACGTTCTCATAGGGAAGTGACTTTCTTAATGACTTGGTGTTTGGCTGCTATGGTCTTTTTATTTCAAGAGAGGATAGCTGTTGAGCTGTGCAACCTTTCTTTGAGGAAAACATTAAAGGGAACTCCACTCTTTGGAAAACTAAGGTGGCAGAATAGGGAAGCAGCTTACTGCTCTAGACTAGGGGAAGATAGTTAAAAAAAAGTGGAGGGAGGTTTGGGTGAGGGTTTCTTGTTTGCTTTTTATTTATGTGCTCTGTCTGAGTTTCTAACTTTGAATTCCAGGATTAGAATAAATGTCATTTAATGTGTTTATCACATTGATTGTCCAGTTCATTAGGCCCTTAACATATGTCTTTCGTCACATACAATATACCTTTGGGCCTTGTTAAACCTTCTAATTCTTCCATAAAAAAACAAAATCAGAAACTTACATCTGAATAGGCATAGGTATGGTCTGTAAGGAATTTCTAATTGAACAGATATTCAATATATGTTCTAGGGATGATTACAGTGTTTTCCAACCGCCTGGGCTGGCACAACATGGAACTACTGCTTTCCCAGTTTCAGAAGCGTCTCACGTTTGGCATCCAGAGGGAGCTGTGTGACCTTGTACGGATATCCTTGCTTAATGCGCAACGAGCCAGGTTCCTCTATGCTTCTGGCTTTCTCACTGTGGCAGATCTTGCTAGAGCAACTGTTGCTGAGGTAGAGGTGGTCCTGAAAAATGCTGCACCTTTCAAAAGGTAAGAAAGTCTATAGAGGGTTGTCAAATGGAAAATCAGTTAAAGTTTTTTTAAATAAGAATTTTGTCCCTTGTTGACACACACACACACACACACACACACACACACGTGTAGACACCACGCAGATATTTCATATTTACCAGTTCACTCCTCAGATGCCTACCATAGCTAGGGCTGGGCCAGGTCGAACCAGGGAGTTAGAAACTTAATCTGAGTCTCATGGTAGGTGGTAGGGACTCAACTACTTGAGCCATCACATGCTGCTTCCCACGGTGCACATTATTAGCTGGAAGTTGGAATTGGGAGCAGACCCAAAACTTGAACCCAAGCATTGTGAGGTGTGGGTGTCTTAAGTGGCTACTGGCCAAACATCTGTCCCAGTATTATAGTATTTTTCTCTGAAGTCATCTTTTTTTTTTTTTTCTTAAAGATTTATTTATTCGAGAGTTACACAGAGAGAGGAGAGGCAGAGAGAGAGAGAGGCCTTCCATCCGATGGTTCACTCGCCATTTGGCCTCAATGGCCGGAGCTGTGCCAATCCGGAGCCAGGAGTCAGGAGCTTCCTCCGGGTCTCCCACACGGGTGCAGGGGCCCAAGGACCTGGGCCATCTTCCACTGCCTTTCCAGGCCACAGCAGAGAGCCGGATGGAAAGTGGAGCAGCCTGGTATCGAACCAGCACCCACATGGGATGCTTGCACTTCAGGCCAGGGCGTTAACCTGTTGCGCCACAGCACCAGCCCCCCTTCCCCCCCCTTTTTTTTTTTTGAAAGGCAGAGTGGACAGTGAGAGAGAGAGACAGACAGAAAGGTCTATCCTTTTTGCCGTTGGTTCACCCTCCAGTGGCCGCCGCGTCTGGCCAGCGCACCGCGCTGAGCTGATCGCAGGAGTCAGGTGCTTCTCCTGGTCTCCCATGGGGTGCAGGGCCCAAGCACTTGGGCCATCCTCCACTGCACTCCTGGGCCACAGCAGAGAGCTGGCCTGGAAGAGGGGCAACCGGGACAGAATCCGGCACCCTGACTGGGACTAGAACCTGGTGTGCCGGCGCCGCAAGGCGGAGGATTAGCCTGTTGAGCCATGGCGCCGGCCGTGAAGTCATCTTAATACATCCTTGTATGTGGCTGCCTTTTCCCCCTTGAAGATTAGTTTTTAGTTTGTATATTTAAAAAAATTTATAATTGATAGGACTTTTTTTATTTTTTTATTTTTTGACAGGCAGAGTGGACAGTGAGAGAGAGAGAGAGAGAGAAAGGTCTTCCTTTGCCGTTGGTTCACCCTCCAATGGCCACCGCGGCCGGCGCACTGTGGCCGGTGCACCGCACTCATCCGATGGCAGGAGCCAGGTGCCAGGTGCTTTTCCTGGTCTCCCATGGGGTGCAGGGCCCAAGCACTTGGGCCATCCTCCACTGCACTCCCGGGCGACAGCAGAGAGCTGGCTTGGAAGAGGGGCAACCGGGACAGCATCCAGCGCCCTGACCGGGACTAGAACCCGGTGTGCCGGCGCCGCAAGGCGGAGGATTAGCCTGTTGAGCCACGGCACTGGCCTGATAGGACTTTTTTTTAGAAGACTTATTTATTGGGGTCAATGCTGTGATGTAGTGGGTAAATCCACCACCTGCAGTCCCGGCATCCCATATGGGCGTCAGTTCAAGTCCCGGCTTCTCCACTTCTGACTCAGCTCTCTGCTATTCCCTGGGAAAGCAGTAGAAGATTTGTCCCAAGTTCTGGGGCCCCTGCACCTGCGTGGGAGACCCGGAAGAAGCTCCTGGCTTTTGGCTTCAGATTGGTGCAGCTCTGGCCGTTGCAGCCAATTGGGGAGGGAACCAGCAGGTGGAAGAATTCTTTCTCTCTGCTTCTCTTTCTCTATCTGTGTAACTCCGACTTTTAAATAAAATAATAACTATTAAGATTTATTTATTTATTTGAAAGGCAGAATTACAGAGAGAGGAAGATAAAGAAAGAGATCTACTGCTGGTTTACTCTCCAAAAGGCCCCAACAGCCAGGGCTAGGCCAGGTTGAAGCTCAGAGTCTGGACCATCCCAATCCCTAACGTGGGTGCAGGGCCCAAGCAATTGGGACATCTTCTGCTTTCACAGGGGCATTAGCAGGGAGCTGGATCAGAAGCTATGCCGCTATGCCAGCCCCTGAAATGACATTTCTAAAACTATCATAATTCTGTCCTAGAAAGATTGAATCAATGTACAGTACCAATGTTTTCTGCTTTGAAGAATTAATTTTCATTATATATTCAGGACTCATCTTAGACTTCCTTTATGCAAGAACACTTTAAAATGCACTCCTTTCAAATTGTTGTTGGAATACTAGCTCCTCAACATAATTTGTGGGAAGAAGAATCCCTGTTTTGTGTGTGTGTAGATGAGTATTTAACCACACACTCAGTGACTGCACTCAGCATATAATCAAGGGATAGCTTAGACCATCACTGTTCTTTGATCTCTATCCTCTATGGAATCTCAGGCAGATCCCATAGCTTTCAGGTACACACAGTTACATTTTCAGGTATGAAAATTTTTTTCTAAATCAAAGCATCAGTCTTGTTTGCAGGTTACTATTTGTTCTCTCCCACACATTTTAGGTCTGAGCCAGTCTCTGAAACTTGAGACATGTGTGGGAAGGGGTAAGGATACAAACTTTCTTCTCCTAGCTTTTGTATATCTCCTCCCCCATTTACTCTTTGCCTTTTATAATGGTAAGTTTTTAGGTGAGAAGGAGAGATGAGAGAAAGGGGCCAAAATATTTTTTAGCAATTTATTCTTTCTAAAGATTTATTTATTTGAAAGAGTTACAGACAGAGGTAGAGACAGAGAGAAGTCTTCCATCTGCTGGTCCATTCCCCAGATGGCCGCGATGACCAGAGCTGTGCCAATCTGAAGCCAGGAGCCGGGAGCTTCTTCTGGGTCTCCCACGTGGGTGCAGGGACCCAAGGACTTGGGCCATCTTCCACAGATATCCCAAGCGATAGCAGAGAGCTGGATCGGAAGAAGAGCAGCTGAGACTAGGTCTGGTACCCATATGGGATGCGAGAGCCTCAGGTCAGGGCTTTAACCCGCTGCGTCACAGCACCAGCCCCCAAATCTTGTTTTTTAGTGGTATCTATATCTAAATGTGTGTTGGATGTTGAAAGCTGGCCTATGTCCAAATTTTGGATCTTTCTCTTATAAATGGTGTTGGGGGGAATGTGGGTTTTTATTACATCCACACTAATGAGAGCCCTCAAACTAAAGAAGTTACAAAAGTCTTTCAGAAATAGTGGTATAAGAAAGGCTATGTATGAGGGCACTTCAAAATGTTACAGAAAAGTGGAATTAAAAGATATGTTTTCTTTAGTGGAAAAAAATTTGGAAATCTATACATTTTTTAAAGATTTTATTTATTTGAAAGGCAGAGTTAGAGATTGATATTCCCTCTGCTGGTTCAGAGAGAAGAAGAGAGCTTCCATCTGCTAGTTGACTCTTCAAATGGCCTCAATGGCCAGGGCTGAGTCATACTGAAGCTAGGAGCCAGGAGCTTCTTCTGAGTCTCCCATAGGGATGCAGGGACCCAAGTACTTGGACTGTGCTCCACTGCCCTCCCAGGTGCACTAACAGGGAATTGGATCGGAAGTGGGGCATCTGGGACTCGAACTGACACTCATATGGGTTGCTGGCACTGCAGATGGTGGCTTTACACACTATGCCACGGTGCTGGCCCTCATAGTTTTTTCTTTTTTAATAATTTTTAAAAAAATTTCTTTGACAAATAGAGTTAGATAGAGAGAGACAGAGAGAAAGGTCTTCCTTCTGTTGGTTCACCCCCCAAATGGCCACTACGGCCGGCATGGTGCCGATCCGAAGCCAGGAGCTTCTTCTGGGTCTCCCATGCAGGTGCAGGCGCCCAAGCACTTGGGCCATCCTCCACTGCCCTCCCAGGCCACAGCAGAGAGCTGGACTGGAAGAAGAGCAACTGGGACTAGAACCCGGTGCCCATATGGGATGCTAGTGCCACAAGGCGGAGGATTAACAAGTGAGCCACGGCGCCGACTCCCTTAGTTTTTTCATAATATGCGTTTTCTA
Source organism: Sylvilagus floridanus (assembly GCA_949820135.1). NCBI lineage: Eukaryota > Metazoa > Chordata > Mammalia > Lagomorpha > Leporidae > Sylvilagus > Sylvilagus floridanus. Next base: position 75,003,080 of record OX463244.1, on the reverse strand, counting down.
TGAACTTTTTGAAGATTCTTGAAAGAAACCTCGGAGTTAATGAGTGTTGCTGATACCTTTGGAATGTTCCTTAGCTGTGGTGGTGGTGTTCACTTTACCATTGTTTTTCATCAGTGCTGTGGTAATAAAGCACCGTATGTTTTTGCAGGAGTGTCTTTACTCTTTTTTTCTCCTAAGCCTGTATGGTTTTGTTAGCAGTGATAGATGAGACACGTTCTTGTTTTCACACAAGAAAGAATTCCAGATGTGAGACAGAACAGTGGTAAGTGAGGTTTAATGGGGTAGAGCATTTGTCAGAACGGATGGGACAGAATCCGAGAGAGTGTCCGGTCATTCAGGCTCAGGAAAGCAAGGTTTCATGGTTTAATGGAAGAAATGCACCTGACAGGCCAGGAGGGCAGCTCAGGAAAGACTGAGAGCTGAGCAGTCTGTATTCAGACTGGGGCTGATAAGGGAAGGGAGTCCAGTTCTTTATGCTCTTTCTCCTTCGCTTCCTTCTCATTCTCCAAGACAAAGGGTTGCTGAATTTGAATTACGTGAAATTCCTCTCCAGGTTTCACTACTCAGTGGTATCAGACTGGGCAGCACACCTGGTGCAGGGCAGAGGCGATTCCCCGAGGGTGTCTGCCTGGGAGGAAAGATGTGAAGAGTTTTATCAGGCCAGAGGCCTATCTGGTGCTGAGCAGAGAGGATTCTCCTGGGGAGCTTCCCTTGGGAGGAAGGCTAAGACCACCTGGAAAGTTATCGGGGTATGGGCAAGACTTTGTAGTGTAAAATCCTGGGCTGCTTCCAAGGTGAGCTTCTGCAGATGCTTTGTGTTCCTAAGACCCCCCTCACACACATAGGCTAATTTCTGACTTCCTACCTAATGGTTTTACTGTGTGATTTTAAAGTAAGGAGGTTTATTTTTAGGAATGAATATAGTACTGTCGCAGGAGTTCTTGTTCTCAACATCTGCTCCCATGAGGGCATTGCACATTTGTGCTCATCTTAGATAACTTAGGGTTATACTTTTCAGTAATTAAAATTTCTGAGCAATTTTGAGGAAAATGTTTTTGGAATATATTTTATACTTCTGAAACAATTATTTTAATCTCGACTCAATAGCTTTGTGCTCATTCTGCCAAATATTACTTAATTACTGTAGTATAGAATAGTACTTATGGAAAATCTGCTTTTTATTGAAAATCTACTTATGAAATGTATACTTTTAAACTGCTGTGCTTTGCTGCTGTGCTCTGTTATTTGTGACTTCAATTTTCTCATTTTCTTGAGTGTCAAGCTATGAGCTGATGAGCAGGCATTTCTCATTGCTGTCAATATCAGCAGTTCAGTTCCGGTCCTTGGCTAGGACTGGAAGACCAAGGGAGACTTTATTATACATTTCTTTAGCTTTTCAGCACAGTTCACCCCTATCTGTTTAAGAATTAGGTCTTTGTTTTGTCACACTGGGGCTTGCCTCTGGCTGAAGCCTGATTAAAATCTGCTTCCCAAAGCAGTGCTCAGCTCTAGGGCCTCAGGTTTTTACAGAATCTTTGGCTATAGCCAACCATGCCCAGAAGTATGAACTGATAGTTCCTAAGGTTAAAAAAAAAATCAGGTTTAAGAGTATCAGCAACATACCACAAATGGTCTGTAACCCTTCCAGGGAAAACTCTAAAGGCAGTGCACATTTTAAGAAGGTTACTTAGAAAAGCTTATTATTTTTATGCACATAATTGAGGTCATTTCTGTATTTTGACAATATTACAGTCATGGCTGTGCCTTATCTGGAAGCCCAGAATCTTTTTCGATCAAAATTAGTGATACCAAGCCTTACTCTGAGTTCTGTTCTGATTTTTGTCAATACGCAAACACCAGGTATTTTTTTTTTTTCCCACAAACTTATAAACTTTAGTCAATCTGTAGGGATCTGACTCAGGCCTGCTTCCTTCAGGTTAAAAAGCAAAAATTCACCCACTGCTATTTCTTTGTCTTAGGGCTCAACTCCCCTCCATTGTATACTTGCTTTTGGTCACTCTCTAGTCCTTTTAAATGTTTTGTCCAGCGTTTATATTGTGTAGGATTTGTTTCTAATGAAAGTTTTATGACTTTACCATTTTTAAGGCTTCTGCCTTAAGAATTTGCCTTGTTAAAGTCTTCCCATATTATGCCACTTACAAATTGTGGAAGCACCCACTCGTCTCTCATGCTTCATTTTTATACACAATTCTTAGTGCCAATTGACACAGAATGCATTTTAAACATTAGTTTATTTTCTGAATCTCCCAAGTAGCAAGTAAATACCTTGGAAACAGAGACGCTTTTCTTTTGTTCAGTGGTATTGCCTGGTTCCTAGAGGAGCTCATATTGCTTGCGTAGCACGTAGTGTTGTGTGAGTAAATGAAATCAGTGCATTAACATCTCTCTTGTCCTGTCTTCTTGTACAGCACCCGAAAGGCAGTGGATGAGGAAGAGGAAGCAGTTGAAGAACGACGAAGTATGCGAACTATCTGGGTGACTGGCAGGAAAGGTTTAACCGAAAGAGAAGCAGCAGCCCTGATCGTGGAAGAAGCCAAAATGATTCTTCAGCAAGATCTGGTTGAAATAGGAATACATTGGGATCCATATTCCTCTTCAAGTCCTGGTATTCATTCATTGACCAGCAGTAAGTCGGAAGTAAAAGAACAAACTTTTACATCCTATACTAAGAGTTCTTGTAAAAGATTAACATCAAGAAACAAAAGTAGTACAAAATTTAATGATTCTTATGTTAACGAGTCACCAAATACAGTGCAAAAAAATTTAGACAAAAGTAGAGTGTATTCAAATTCCTTTTTTAGTAAGTTACAAGATGGGAATCAAGAACGTGAGAGACAGTCCATTTGCAGAGCACGAAAACGGACGTTTTTGGACAGAGATAAAGAAAAGCCAGAAATGTCTTTGCATGAAGGACAAATAAGCTCTAAGGAAGTTGTTCAGACTTTTTCGTTTGAGAAAACCAAAAAAGCGGCTTTGAATTTAAGTTCAGAAAAAACCACAGCTTTTCGATTTTCAAAACATAGAAAGCATCTAAAACGGTCCAGAGACAGTAGCCCTGAGGAGGACTCTGGATTGCACAGAATCGGCATACAAAGACAGACAACATCCAGTCCTATTCTTTGTGAAGATCCATTTACCTTAAATGAGAAGAACATGGAATTTAGAAGACCAGGGCCATTTCCTGAAGATGTATCTTTTCGTGCTGGTGAACAATGTGAGAAAATATCATTTCCATTACAAACTGAGCAGAATTACTCAAGGAATAGAACTGTAACTAATGGTACTCCTGTGACACAGAATAAAAATGTGACTTGTCAAGCCACTAGTGTGGTTAGGGAAAATGGAAGGGAATTTGCTGTTGTTGAGACAGAAAAAATAAATGCAGTGCTGATACAAAATAATCCAGAAAACCAAAATGGTTTTGTGAAACACTGTGACATCCATCCAGTTAACCAGTGCCCGGAAAAGCATTCTGATAAACCGACAAACGCTGATCCCAAACATAAAGACACAATAGAGAGACAAATGCCCTGTGAGGTAGTCAGTAATTGTATGAATGGAGACTCAAATATCACTACTATCAGATGTCAAAGTGTGAAATTTAATTCCGAGGAGAAGAAACCAAATCATTTTCTTGGCTCAGGAGATAAGGAAAGCAGAACTGAGAGACCTGGTGGAGTCCTTCTGTCAGCTGGATCATTTGGTAAGTCAGGAGGCCAGTCTGAGCATTTGCTAAATTCCTCTAGAATGCAAGAAAAAACACATGCTCACACAACTGACAAAACTAAAGCTAATCATGTTCACAACTTGGGTTTTGTTCTCTGTGATTTTGAAGACAGTCTCTACCTCGATACTCAGTCGGAGAAAATGCTACAGCAGGTGGTAACGGCGAATGCCAAGCTGGCAGCTCAGGACAGTAGCCTGGCTGCAGCGACAGTGCTGAAGAACCTAGACGGACAGAGCTCAGTGACGTCTCTTCAGAAAGAATTAAACACCGCCTCTGCTGGAGAACAGCATTCTCCAGGAGCGACCGGTAAAGATCACATGGACCTTAAGACTACAGACACTATGAGGCAAAGCACTGGTGCAGATGGTATTGATAACCTGACTCCCGAAAGCCCAATCTTTCATTCTCCAATACTACTGGGGGAAGATAGTCCTTGCTTTAAAGGGGATGGGATATCTGTTACTGATTCGCAATTAAATAGTTTTCTTCAAGGTTATCAGACACAAGAAACTGTGAAAACAGTCATACCTCTGGCTCCTCAAAAGGACCCTCCCCTGGAGGGGGAAGGAGAGTGTCTCCCAGCTCCTGAAACAAGTCTGAATATGAGCGATTGTCTACTGTTTGACAGTTTCAGCGAAGACTCCTTCATAAAAGCTCCACCTCCCGAGGTCCCAGTGAAAGAACCCCTTCCCTCAGATATGACATCAAACCATTTCAGAGATTGTCTGAGTCTGCATCAGGAGGGCTCAGTGAAAAAATCCAACGTGAGTGAGAATCAAGATACTCGGCAGTCGGTGACTTGTTTCAATGATGAATCTATTTTATTTTCAGAAATGGTTTCTGGTCAGATGGTTGAGGCTTTGGACAATGTAGATACAGTTCCTGTCCAAGAGAAACAGAATACTGCAGAATCTCTTAGCACATTAGAACTAAATGAGCCAGGTAGTGATCACTGCCCAAGAGAACCAGCTGGAGAAGATCAAAATGAAAAGGCTCCAAGGTCCAAATTGACTGGGACCAGGCAAAATGATTCATTCGTATGGTCAGGGGCATCATTTGATTTAAGTCCAGGACTGCAAAGGATTTTAGATGATGTATCCAGTCCTCTAGAAGATGGAAAGCTAAAAGTAATGACGACAGACTCGTCCAGTTTGAAAGGGAAAAGAGAACTAAATGGGACACAAGAAGTGATTTCAAATTTGGGGATAAGCCAAGTACGGAGAATTTCAGTTTTCTCTAACAATGAAGTAAAAAGCAAGATTGAGGTGCTACAGAACAATGCAAATCCTGGTAGAATCTCATCCCTGTTGCCTTGTAAAGAAAGCTGTGCACTTGATGATAATGGTCTTATTCCTCCTACACCCATTCCAGCATCTGCTTCCAAGCTGGCATTGTCAGGGATTCTTGGAATGTCTGTAAGACCTCAGAAAACTCAGAGTGTTTTACACCCAGGTGAAAGTTACTCATTTGACTCACCTTCAGATATAAACCATGATTTAAGTCCTGAAAGTAGACATGGCTTCAAAGGCAATAGTCCTATTAGAGACACAAGTTTTTCACTGCAATTGTCACAGGATGGATCGCAGTTAAGTCAAGCTTCCTGCAGTTCGGAAAGTTTGGCCATAATTGATGTGGCGAGTGACAAAACTCTCTTTCAAACATTCATTAAAGAGTGGCAGTGCAAAAAGCGATTTTCCATCTCCCTGGCTTGCGAGAAGATTAGAAGTTTGACATCTTCTAGATCTGATACCATTGGTGGTAGGTTTAAGCAAGGTAAGAATTTTTTTTAAAGTTTTTAATTTTTCACATCTATAAACTAGTTAGTGAACTGCAATGAGATTTGAATTTTTCAGAATTGAATATTAAATTTAATCTATTCAAAATTAAGGAAGTATCTCCTTTAATAAGTATTTCCTATGTGGATTTTCATTTAACAGCCTTACTTATTCATCAGCTAGATTACTAAATGCTTGCCTTCCAGTATAAGAGTTGCATGCAGTATATGCAATATTAATTAGAATATAAGTTTATAAAAATTAAGATACATTTTGAGTATGATCAGGTGTTTGTTTCTTATGATATTTTTATGTGACATAATGGTTGTTTATTAGTCATCAATGCTCATAAATTATTTCCTACTGTGTTTGTTTAATCACAGAAGTAAACACAAAATAGGCACTACATTTTTTTAAAGATTTATTTATTTGAAAGGCAGAGTTACACAGAGGCAGACGAAAAGGCAGAGAAAGAGAGAGAGAAGTCCTCTATCTGCTGGTTCACTCCCCGGATGGCTGCCACAGCTGGAGCTGCACCAATCCCAAGCCAGGAGCCAGGACCTTATTTCGGGTCTCCCATGTGGATGCAGGGGCCTAAGGACTTGAGCTATGTTCCACTGCTTTCCCAGGCCATAGCAGAAAGCTGGATGGGAAATGGAGCAGCTGAGCCTGGAACCGGTGCCTATATGGGATGCCAGCACTGCAAGTGACAGCTTTACCCTCTATACCATGGTGCCGGCCCTGCATTAGCTACATTTTGCAAGACTTACCTCAAGTAGAACTTAGGCCTCCAATGATAGTTTTGAATTCTATCCTGAGGAGTTAATTCCAAAGCCTCACAGAGCTCTTGCAGGTTTTGAGAAAGTTGAACCTTGTGGTCAAGTAATGCTATGTATTTTCCTGTCTTCCTGCAAAAACCCCGAGTTCTGGAAAATGGAGAATAGCCGTCATCAGCTTGACAACCTATTGTGGAAACTGGAGATGTGATTAGATCTTAAAATCTTTGTATTTATGAATGGGTTTGCTCATGATGTTTTGAATATTTACCTGATCTTCAACTCATGGAGCAAATGTGTTCATGACAAGTTTTATGTATACTTTTAATGTTGAACAACACATTCTGTTTTTCATCCATCAAGCAAAGTTGAGCACGTCATCTGGACCAGGATCTATGCCAAATTCTAGAAGGATAAAAATGTTCACTGACATTTAAGAAATATATATTGGGTTCCTATGTGCTGGTTATTTTTGGGTATTAGAAATATAAGTAAGATTAATTATTTTTTAACATTTATTTTTATTTGAAAATGGGTGTGTGTGTGTGTGAGAGAGAGAGAGAGAGAATAAGAGAGAGAGAGAGAAAGAGAAAGATATGGAGATTAATTTTCCACCTTCTTGTTTGCTCTCCAATGCTTGCAATAGCCAGTGCTTGGCCAGGCCAAAGCCAGGAGTCTGGGACTCGATCAGGTCTCCCACGTGGCTGGCAGGGGCCCAAGCACTGGAGCCATCATCTGCTGCCTCAGGATCCATCAGCAGAAAGCTGGATCAGATGTAGGGTAGCTACAACTTGAACTGGCACTCCCATATGGGATGCAGGCATCCTAACTGGCTTAAGTCATTGCATTGTACTACCTGCTGCCAGATTGGTTCTTTTTAAAAAATATTTAATATTTATTATATTAATTGAAAGACACACACCTAAAAATGGCTGTCTAAATAATGCATATTTTAGGATCAGGAAATTTTGCCTATCAATTATAGTTTTTGTTATCATTGTTTTAACAGTTTATGTTTATTTTTACAAATTTTTAACAGTGATTTCCCTTTTGATTCCCTTAGTAAGCTCATCTCAGGCAACCTCTGTTAGAGTTGACGGATTTCCTGTTCCAGACTGTGATGATATCTTGGTAGTTGGCCTGGCAGTATGCTGGGGTGGAAGGGATGCCTATTATCTTTCATTGCAGAAGGAACAACAGCATGCTGGTAAGTGATCAGTGTGGGCCAAGTCACCCTATGGCTAATGTAACATCTATTAGGGTGGTGATATTATTTATTGAGAATAATTTTGTGGTATTTACCTAGGATTTATTTTTAGAATTAAAATTATTAGCATTTGCAGAGTGGATAGTGTGTACATAGTTGCATACAGGAAATAGCATGAGAAACTCCTCCCTTACTCCATCCTGCCTGCCACATGAGGTGGATAAGGCTGTGTTTTCTTCTCTGAGGAGCAGTGGAGCTTCGGGATTTCCTTGCCACCTTCAGGGTTTGCTTCTTAAGACTGGATCATTGTAGTTTCTTATCACTTTTTTCTCCCATTGACTGGGTCTGGAACTCACCTATAGGCAGTGCTGAAGTAAAAATTTATAGAAGTGGATTCATAAAGCCTTTGGAGAAGTCTTTGAAATTTAAAAGATATGATCTAAGAGCACCTTATAATTTGATTATGGTTGCTGAATACCCAGCTGATTGGTTGGTTTTACACAGGAGTAGAATTAAGGATGCTATATAGTGTCTGTTCCCTACTAATCATGAAGTGTTTTTGTTTTGCTGGGAAAATATGTTGCGTCAGTACTTGCATTTATAGTTCTCTTATTTTTAATCCTGTAGGCTCATAATAAATCTCCCTTACGAATTCATTTCTTTTTTGTTTTTTTAAAGATTTATTTATTCATTTGAAAGTCAGAGCTACACAGAGAGAAGGAGAGGCAGAGAGAGAGGGGTCTTCTATCCGCTGGTTCACTCCCCAATTGGCAGCGATGGCTGGAGCTGCGCGGATCTGAAGCCAGGAGCCAAGAGCTTCTTCTGGGTCTCCCACGCAGGCTCAGGGGCCCAAGCACTTGAACCATCTTCTACTGCTTTCCCAGGCCATAGCAGAGAGCTGGATCGGAAGTGGAGCAGCCAGGACTTGAACCAGCACTCATATGGGATGCTGGCACTGCAGGTGGCGGCTTTACCTGTTATGCCCCAGCACTGGCCCCAGGAATTCATTTCTTTAAGGTCTTTTCTTGTCTTTAGTTCTTTATTCTGAGAAATGTAATTTCATTTTTAGAAAGCTTGATATTTAGAGTTTTTCACACCTAATTCAGTAGAACATTATAAATCTTCTAAAGCATTATTTTTAGATTAAGACACTTCATCCACGTAGCTTATAAGATCTGGAGGTCAGGTTGAATACAGTGTCATGCGGAACCAGATCCGCTAGCCTTCTTAGCCTCTTTCAGTCTTTCCACTAAGGACTAAAGGACTGCTGCTTCAAATGAATATGTGAAATTTGCCTTAAGACTTTTTTCTCCCCCTTCAGAAATTAGTGCCAGTTTGGTCCCACCTTCTCTGGATCCAAGGCTGACTGTGAAGGATAGGATGTGGCATCTTCAGTCCTGCTTGCAAAAGGCATCTGATAAAGAACGTTCTGTCATCATCTACGACTTCATCCGGAGCTATAAAATTCTTCTCTTATCTTGCGGCGTCTCCCTGGAACAAAGTTTTGAAGATCCTAAGGTTCTAGGTCTTAATTAGTTTTTTTATACTTAATTTTTTTAATGTTAGGTAAATTTTAAATGACTTTGTGTTTCTTATCTTTAATAGCACAGTTTAAGTCTGTTAGAGAAGTTACTTTTAAATCCTTTTTAATCCTTTTAAATAATTTTTAATCTCGGGGCCGGCGCTGTGGCACAGTAGGTAAAGCCTCTGCCTGCAGTGCCCACATCTCCTAAGGGCGCTGGTTCAAGTCCAGCTGTTCCACTTCTGATCCAGCTCCCTGCTAATAACCTGGGAAAGCAGCAGAAGATGGATCAAGTGCTTGCCCCCCTGCATTCATGTGGCAGACCTGAAATAAGCTCCTGGCTCCTCGCTCCTGGCTTTGGATCTGCCCAGCTCTGGCCACTGAGGCTATTTCTCTTTAAAAAAGATTTATTTATTTGAGAGGCAGAGTTACACAGAGAGAGAAGGAGAGGCAGAGAGAAAGAGAAAGGTCTTCCATCCAGTGGTTCACTCCCCAATTGGCCTCAACAGCTGGAGCTGAGCCGATCTGAAGCCAGGAGCCAGGAGCTTCCTCTGGGTCTCTCATGCGGGTACAGGGGCCCAAGGACTTGGGCCATTTTCTACTGCTTTCCCAGGTCAAAACAGAGAGCTGGATTGGAAGTGGAGCGGTCAGGACTTGAACCAGTGCCCATATGGGATGCCAGCATCTGCCTAATTCATCTGCGGGTGACGTCTTTACCTGCTATACCATAGTGCCAGCCCCAAATAAATAAATCAATCTTAAAAAAAACTAATAATCTCTTCTACCTAGAATAGAATGTCATACACTAAATGCCTCTTTGTAGATAAAAACCTAACTAGCCCTAAGCCCTAATGTTCATGTCTTTTCTCAGAGATTGAAGAAATTTTAAATTTTTGGTCATAAGCTCTAAATTTTTTGTCCCATGTTAAATTAGAAGTGAACTGTTAGATTTAATTTTGAGTGTACTTTGAAGATTCATTGGAAGATGGAATTAAAAGATGAGATTATTTTTGTGCCTAAAGATAAGGGTTTAGTAATTTGATGGTAAGGATGGAATATGCTATTCTGAGAATCAATGAGCACTAGTTGCGAGGCTTGTATAGGCTGAGATCCCAAATGTATTATGCATAGCATAGTATGCATTTTCCATGAACATTCTGAGGTACCCTCTTATATGATAGCAAAATGTTTCAAATGTTTATAAAGGTGGAGGCAGAAAATAAGTAAAGTGCATGAGTGGAAGATGTGTAAAAAGATTGTAGTGAGAGGCCACTTAGCATAGAGGCAATCACATTCCTAGTCCCTGGGAAATTTCCTATCATATAGCAAAGTTGATAGATTCTGAGTTATTAGACTGTACACACTGAATAATCTAATGCATTTTCAGATAATTTTTATTTAAATATCATAGAGTTACAGCATTTTTTCCTACTTTTTTATGTGGATACATAAGGTATGTAGAGAATCAATTTGGAGTTGAAAAATGGTACTATTTGCTAGTTGTTATCAGTGTAATTAATGACAGGCTGGTTTTTTTAGTTTCTTTAGCTTTTGTTTTGCAGAGATTTTCAAAGGCAGCATCAGGTAAACTCAAGTTACTGTCCTTTTCTATACTTCAGGACAGGCTTTGTTTACATGCAATATATTCTGACCTTTACTGGCTATAAAGGTTGTCACTTAATTGTGATATTCTGGAGTCTAAAACAAGAATGTGGGTTTTGTGAGCCTCTCATTAGAGCTACAGTTACATCTCAGATTTGTATTATACCTTTTTCTTAAATGACTTGATATATTCCATAACTGGCTTTGTTAATCGTAACATTTTTAAAAAAAGTGTTTAGAAGGAGTGGATTGAAAGAGATCTTCTGTTCACCAGTTCATTCCCCAAATGCCTGTAACAGCCAGCTATGCCAGACCAAATCCATGAGTCTGTAACTCTATTTTGAGTATCTGATGTGGACCCCAACCAGTAGAGCCATCATCTGCTTCGTCCCAGTATGTGTTAGTAGGAAGCTGGATTGGAAGTGCAGTAAATGGGACTAGAATAGGCACTCTGATATGGGATGCAGGCATCCTAAACATCAGTTTAGTCTGCTGTGCCACAACACTTGCCCCAGTCAGAAACTTTTGGTGTAAGAAGATAGACTATTGATTTATGAAATTTCACTTTTATAAGAAACATCTGCCAACTTACATATATATATAAGTGAAAAGGAATGAGATCAGAAATGAGCTCTTTTTCTCCCCATTTTAATTTAAGGGAGCAGATATATCTTTGAAAAAATCACGAAAATATCCTAATTGTTCTCCTGTTCAGGTGGCATGCTGGCTGCTAGATCCTGATTCTAAGGAGCCAACTCTTCACAGCATAGTTACTAGTTTTCTTCCTTGTGAACTTCCACTCCTAGAAGAGATGGAGACTGGCCAGGGAATTCAAAGCCTGGGACTGAATGTCAGCATGGAACATTCTGGGCGATACAGAGCATCAGTAGAGTCCATTCTCATCTTCAACTCTATGAATCAACTCAACGCTTTGTTGCAGAAGGAAAAGCTTCAAGGTAAAAACAAAACTCTTGGCGTTTTCATGTGACAGTTGGGAATGCATGTATTTAACCACTCTTGTTCAAAAATTGGGAAATGACACATTTTTTGCAGATCCTAACCTTTGGATCATCTAGTTCAGGAATCAATCAACATTTTCTGTAAAAGGCCACATAGTAAACATGCTTGACTTTGTGGGCCAGGTGGAGTCTGTCACCAATACCCAGCTTTACCATGGTAGCAGGAGAGCTGCCATGGACAAAATCAAAGTGAATGCATATGGCTGTTTTCCAGTAACACTTTAGTAATACAAACATGCATCTGGCCCTATTTGGCCATGGTTTTCTGATTCTTGGTCCTATTATATTGAAGAGAAAAAAATGATATTTTATTCAATTGTTTCTAACTTTATATTTGAATGCTATCAAATGATTTTTATTCACACTTAGAAGATAATCTTTCACGGATTTAAAAAAGGTGAATTGTTTTCAGAACTATTAACAGCTTTTTTTTTTTTTTTAACAAAGGCTACTCATGTGATTCACTTGTTAGCAGATAAGACAAATTTGTTATGTTGTCTGCTAGCCTAGATTGACTGCATTGACTCCAGAGAGCATAACAGATGCCCCGGCAGAGATGATAAAGCAGGACAAAGTTGACTTCCTCGTGAGGAGTTTGCACCAAGAATTTATTGACTGTTCTCAGGAAACTAGAAACAGCAGACAGATGAGTTCACACAGGATAGGCTTTGGATCCAGGCTGTCTCACTTATTAGCTAAGGTACCTCTTGGGCAAATTTCTAAAACAAAGTCTGTTTCTCACAATGCTGTTCTAAGAATTAAATGAGACAATGCAAATAGTGCAGTGTTTGGCACTGGGTAGGTTTCTGTTACTATGTTAGTTGACTATTATTACTGTTTTTACTACTGTCACATCTGCAGTGTTGGTGGTAGTGTTCACGCCAGCATCACTGGGGCAGAATGTAGAATGACAAAAGCAAAGACTAGACTGAATTGTATGTTCATTTAGGGTTTCTTGCTTGTAATACTAATTAGCTGCCCATGTACAGGCACTGTTTTACTTCTGACTCAGCTTCTCTAAGCCAATCTAGACAGGCTAATGAGTGGGAGTGTGTGGCACACATGCCACAGGCCTGCTTCTACATCTGTGGACACTGGTGCTGGGTGTACTGGCTGTCTTCTGTGTCTGTCTATTCTGCCCTCAGGCCAGGTGTCCTGGATTGTCTGTACTTCCCAGATACTGACTTTGGATGATGCTGATATGAATTGGTCTGTAACTTTTTATAGACATTGTACCCATTATCAGAACTATAAGCTTTTACTTTGAGAAATTACTGTTTGGTACTTAATGATAATTTCTCACCTATGAAAAGAAAGAATGGGCGCCAGTGTTGTGGCCTAGCAGGTAAGTTGTTTCTACTCTTTGTGTAAATAGTTCGTTTCTAGCTGTGTTTTATCTTTTTGAAGAATCCAGCTCTTCAATTCTTGGGGATATAAATCTGTTGGTTATTTCTTCTGAATTCCATTCATACTTCTTTGTTATCTTGTATTTTTCACACTTTTTGAGTTTATACAGATTTAATCAGGGGAACCCAGAATGCTAACTTGGGGGGAAAGCTGCTTTCTAGAATCTGCCTCTACTGCTTAGCATGCTGCGCCACAACTAGGGCCTGTCTTAGCCTTTCCTGAGAGTTTTGTTTTGTTTCTGAGAAGTCCTTTGCCCTTTAAGGATATATATCCATCCCTCAGCCTTTCTGTTACTGAATCCGTCTCCAAAACAACCTTGTTCCTTTGTACTGCCTATGGATCCTGGCTGTTACCCTTATGTTGCGCTGCTTTGATTGTTCCCATTCTGTCTTTATTGCTCTGAATCTATATCACATGAAATTCTGCTGTGGCTTGAGGCTCTTAAAGCCAGTCTGTGGCTGCCCAGTGTCTGTTCTTGGCTATTAGAGGCTAGTAGCTCTCATTTGTTTGCTTTTGGTGGTGGTTACGGGTGTCCCTGGGGATCTCTTCTGCTAATTGAGACTAGCAATGTTTCAAAGAAAGTGTGGAGCTGGCTGGAGTGGGCTGAGGTCCCCTGGAGTCCTTGTAACTCACAGTATGGAAACTGAAGCCTTTAATATGGATTTTTTTTTTTTTTTGTTAACTAAGTAGGATTTCATTTCCTATGGTTTTTTCTATAGATGCTTACTTTTCAGTATGTGAACAAATATTATGTAAAATAAAGGGCATTATGGTTAAATAATTTTGGGATTTTCAGCAAAACTAAAATGAAATAGTAGTCTGTACATCAGGCCTTTTCAGAGCCTTTGATAGATTAGCAATTGTTATGAATATCCAAGAACTCCCAACAGGCAGTGCTTCTCAACTCCACCCTTTTAGGTGGAGCTTCAGTGGGGCTAATATTCCAGGGGACACACTGGGGAAACTGACTTAGAATGACTGTTCTGTTGAGTAATGTCAACAGATTGAAAAACGCTGATTCTTTAATGGGTCATAGAAAACTTCTGTTTTAGGATTTTTTTTAAGAGTTATTTGTTTATTTGAAAGAGTTAGAGAGAGAGAGAGAGAGAGACAAAGGGAGTCCTTCCATCAGCTGGTTCACTCCCAGGGTGATTGCAAAGGACAGTGCTGGGCCAGAAGCTTCTTTCTGGTCTCCTATGTGGATGGGAGGGGCCCAAGCACTTGGGCCATGCTCTGTTGCCTTTCCCAGGCAATAAGCAAGGAGCTGAATTGGAAGTGGAGCAGTCAGAACACAAACTGGTACACACACAGGATGCAGGTGTCACAGGCAGCGGCTTTACCTGCTGTGCAACAATGCTGGCCCCAACTATATTTAGTTCTTTGTACAAGCTTGCATATTATGGAACCTGGAACATTGGAAGTAATTTTGAGAAATTAACACTATGTGGTTAACTCAGCAAATAAAGCTAGCTACCTCGCTCCTCCTAAGAGTAGAAGCAGAAACATTGTCTTGGGACAAATGTAGTGTCTTATAATCCAGACTGTTCACAAGATTGCCAGGTCTTCCACTTTCTGTGTGGACAAGGACAGTAGTCTAGTGCTTAAATGGCCTGTGTTCTTCCCCCTTTTCATTGTTGGTTTGAGATACTGCTCAAAGGACTGGATTCTAAAGGAGAGTTTGGGAAGCACTTCTAGATTTTCCTGAACAGATTCTATGTCATTTAGGTAATGCTGCTGTTTTAGTCACTCAGTTGTTGAATTGACAATTTAGTTTTCTTTTTTTCCTTTCAGATATTTTCCATAAAGTAGAAATGCCCTCTCAGTACTGCCTGGCTTTGCTAGAACTAAATGGGATCGGCTTCAGTACTGCAGAAAGTGAAAGTCAAAAACACATCATGCAAGCCAAGCTGGATGCAATCGAGACTCAGGCCTATCAACTAGCCGGCCACAGCTTTTCCTTCACCAGTTCAGATGACATTGCTGAGGTTGTATCTGGGGAATAGGGAAGTGATGTATGTGTGTAGTTCTTAAATATGCCTACTTAAACACCAAAGATAGTAAAATAAAAGTCAGCAGGAATGCTAAAGCATTCCTGGAATCTTCTAACATCTCATTTATAAGTTGTAATCCTGTGGTGGACTGTAGAGATTGTTTTCTCAAGTAACTTTGAAAACTTTCATGGATGGCAGTTCTTACTATCATGACTGAAGAAGCATTAATGTCTTGCAGGTTTTATTTTTGGAATTGAAATTGCCACCAAATGGAGAGATGAAAAGCCACGGCTGCAAGAAAACTTTGGGTTCTACCAGGAGGGGGAATGACAAAGGATGCAAACTAAAGCTGGGAAGAAGGCTCAGCACTAGTAAGGTGCTTTTGGGGGCAGTCATAACAGAATCGGAACTACATTGAGCGTTTCAGTATGTTGAAAGAATTTGTTCAAATCAGGATCCAACATAGCCCACTGTTTGAATTTATCTAGCTACAAGCAAATTGGTTTGTCATTTGGTAGCCCACAAAATCTGTGGTGACATTCCTGCATGGAAGATCTAGGTTAGCACTTCTGTCCTTCCTATCATTAAAGCTGTATGAAGGCTTGTGCATGCAGACCTCAGATACTCAGTTATTGCCGTCTGCTACTCTTGGACTGTGAGCATAGTGTAATTTGTATAGTTATATGAATATGGAGAAGGGTATAGGAGAATTAAAAAGAGAAAAAAAAGATCCTTGACAAAACAAATAAAATCTTTTTAAAAATTGTTTTTAAATTTTGTAGGGCAAAATTGTTAGTTTTCCCTGAATTTAGGAATCTTACCTTCATAGGAATGGGCATTTAGTCAAGCAGTTAGGATTCCTGTATTCCATATCAGAGTGAGGGGATTCAGTTCCTGCTTCTAGCTTCCTGTTAATATAGATCCTGGGATGCAGGAATGTTGGCTCACGTGATGGGGTTCCTGCCACCCGTGTGGGAGACCTGAATAGTGTTCCTGGCTCCTGACTTCTGCCTGGCCTAGCCCTAGCTATTTGTGGGCATTGGGGACAATGAACCAGTGGATGGGAGTTGTCTCTCTATATCTCAGTTTCTCTCTCTCTAATCTAATCTAATTTCAACATAAATTAGCAGGGCTTGCCTTGTGGCATAGCATGTTAACCTGCCATCTGCATTGCCGGCATCCCATGTGGACGCCAGTTTGTATTCCAACTGCTCCACTTCCAATTTAGCTCCCTGCGGCCCAGCTCCAACCATTGAGGCCATTTGGGTGTGAACTAGTGGATCGAAGATCTAAATCAAATAAAAAAAAATTCTAATCATAATCCTTGGGAACTGTATGCATCAGTGGGAGAGAAGAGAGAAAATGATTTAATTTTACATTTTTACTGAAGTCTCCATGGAAAATCAAGTATAGAAAATACAGTTCCTGCAGCTGTGGGGAGCTGTCCAAGTTGCTGTTCTATAGGATTTTGACTCTTGTTCCATTAACCATGACTTGCCTGCCGTTGGAAATTTTTCACAGCCTCATGCTGTAGCATAACTTTTTATTTAATATCATTGGCCATTTTACAGTTAATTTATTTTTATTTATTTGAAAGGCAGAGGGATAGAATGAGAGGAGGGAACCGACCATCTGCAGGTTCATTCCTCAGGTACCTGCAATAGCTGGTGCAAGTCTAGTGTGAAATCAGGAGCTAGGAACTCCAACCACATTTCTCAGGGGAGTGGAGGGATCTCACCCTCTGCTAATCTCCCAGGGTGGGCATTAGCAGAAAGGTTGATCAGAAACAGAATTGGGACTTGAACCCTGGCACTCTGACGTGGGATGTTGGTGTCCCAAGCTGTGGCTTATCCACTGTGCCACAATGCCTGCTCCCTCATTGAACCTTTATCTCACAAGTTTCTATTCTTAGTGGCTCATTGATCTGCAGGATGGAGGAATTACGTTTTTTTTTTTTTTTTTTTTAAGATTTTTTTATTTACTTGAAAGAGTTACACAGAGAGAGAAGCAGAGGCAGAGGGAGAGAGAGACAGAGGTCTTCCCTCTGCTGGTTCACTTCCCAGTTGGCCTCAACGGCTGGAGCTGTGCCGATCCAAAGCCAGGAGCCAGGAGCTTCTTCCGAGTCTCCCATGTGGGTACAGGGGCTCAAGGACTTGCGCCTGCTTCTACTGCTTTCTCAGGCCATAGCAGAGAGCTGGATGGGAAGTGGGGCAGCCAGGACTTGAACCAGTACCCATATGGAATGCCAGCACTGCAGGTGGTGGCTTTTCCTGCTATGTCACTGTGCTGGCCCAGAAATTCAGTTTTAAAAAGAAATGTCTTCTGATTTCCTTGATACAGAAATGATACATGTAAATATTAGGACAAGAGAGAAAATGACTGGGGTTTTCCAGTCATGTGAGTAATGGATTGGGACAGTGCATAAAGAATATAGATGTTATATATTCTTGGTGGGGTATAGGGAAGCAATTACTTGGCTAACCTGATATTTCATTGATTTATTTAAAAGTAACTCTAAACTGATAATATTAAACATTACTGTGTTTGTAGTTATCATAGTGTATCATTATGATGATTTCTTATAATACCCAAATGATTATTTTGTGTTATAGAAATAAGGGTTATGAAATTTGGGCTCTATTGTTTACTTCAATGATGTTATAGTTTGCAATGGAATTTGGATAAGAATCCAATTTATTATCTTTCTTTGGCAGGATGTTTTAAATAAGTTAAAGGCATTGCATCCTTTACCAGGTTTGATATTAGAATGGAGAAGAATCACTAATGCTATTACCAAAGTGGTCTTTCCCCTACAACGAGAAAAGCGCCTGAATCCTTTTCTTGGAATGGAAAGAATCTATCCTGTTTCACAGTCACATACTGCTACAGGTGATGAGAGATTGTACTGTGGATGATATCTACTTTTGAAAGAAAAACAATTTCATCTATGATATTTGCTTGTAATGGTCAGGGAATTCCAGTGATGACGATGGGGTTCAATGGAATTCAACACCATTCCTAAAACACAGAACAATCAAAGCATTGATAGAGATTACCTAGATTCATAAATGAGGTCTAGTAGATATGTTCCTGCCTTTAAGTACTTGTACAGAGAAACTGGCTTGTCTGAGTCAGTGCTTTGAATAAAGGTAGACACAGGAGTTGAATATTTATTTGGGTCAGTGATCTTACCCAATTTCAGCCCTACCTCTCTGCTGAGCCTCTTAATTCTTTCCAAGTTGCCTCTGACTGGGCCTCGGGGACATCTATATAATAAGTGCATGTCTTACTTTGCTCTAGCAGAAAAGAAACTACAGAGTTCTTTGGGTGTCTGTGGTCCTCTTGGGATAGGTACAAGTGTAGTCTGGTAAAGAAAAAAGTACAGCGCAAAATATTTACCAAATGTGAGGGATGAAAGAGCAGCTTGAAATCATTCATAAGGGAGGCAGCTTAGATTGTTGCTGCAGAATGTAAGCTCTGAAACCAGAATGGAGGTTTGAATCCTGGAGCTGTGAACTTTTAGATGAAGTTCTTAACCTCTCAGTGCTTGTATTTGTGGTCCTGCATTTCTGGATCATTCTGACCTCACAGAGTCGTTCTGAGGGTTAATTATGTTAATGCGTGTGAGTGTTGAGTGGCGCGTGGCTCCTAGAACATGCTCAGTATCTGTTGCTGCTGGGAAGGTGCAGGCACCAGGAAGAGCTGCTTTGCTCTCTGCTCACCTAACCTTTGTCCTACTTTTCCTACTTCCCTATTGAGGTAACCTTTTGTTCCTTCTTGGTCATCTCTACATTTGACTCAAAATTTGTTTTATTTATTTGAGAGATTTCCAGAGAGAGAGAGAAAGAGAGTGGAATCTTTCATCCATTGGTTCACTTCCCAGATGCCACAACAGCCAGGACTGGGCCAGGCCAAAGCCAGGAGCCTGGAACTCCATTGATTCTTTCATGTGTTGGCAGGAGCCCAAATACTGGGGCCATCTTCCATTGCTTTCCCAGATACGTTAGCAAGGAGCTGGACTAGAAGTGGAGCGTCTAGGACTCAAATTAGTTCTTTAATGGGATGTCGGTGGCTCAACCTGCTGCACCCCAATCCTAGCCCCTTGAATTTTTTTTCCCAAAGGAACCTTATTAGATAAGGAATACAAACTTTATTCATTTCATAAAAAGCCAGGCTTAGAAAACCAACCATTAATTCAAGGAACTAGAAAGTTAAACTTTTGAGTTGATTAGTCCCAGGTGATCAATTTGACCATTTTTTTTTGGTCAGGTAATAAATAGCATTGTATCAAAGTAAATCAATTCCATTTTCTTAAATCTCTTTTTTCCCCCAGAAACTTTTTATTTAAGGAATACAAACTCCATGCTTTTCATAAATACAACTTTAAGTATATAGTGATTCTTCCCCCCATACCTGCCCTCCCACCAACTCTCTACTCCTCATCCTCCTCCCTCTCTTATTCTCATTCCCATTCTCCACTAAGATCCATTTTCGATTAACTTTATACACAGAAAACCAACTCTATACTAAGTAAAGAGGGCAACGATTTGCATGAAAAAAAACAAAAAACAAACAAAAAAGCAAAAAATCCCTTGTTCCTCAACAGTTGAGACAAGGGCTGTTCAAAGCCTTTGCATCTTGAAGTTAATTTCACTTTTTTTTGAAACATAACTTTTTTTTTTTTTAAGATTTATTTTATTTCTTTGAAAGAGTTACAGAGAGAGGTAGAGACAGAGAGAGAGAGGTCTTCCATACGATGGTTCATTTCCCAGATGGCCACAATGGCCGGAGCCACACCGATCCAAAGCCAGGAGCCAGGAGCTTCTTCCAGATCTCCCACATGGGTGCAGGGGCCCAGAGACTTAGGCCATCTTCTGCTGCTTTCCCAGGCCATAGCAGAGAGCTGGATTGGAAGAGGAGCAGCTGGGACTAGAACTGGCACCCATAAGGGATGCTGGCACTTCAGGCCAGGGCTTTAACCCGCTGCACCACAGCACTGGCCCTGAAACTTAATTAACTTTAAAGAAGCACCCAAGAATGATATGATATATCCTTTGTGAGCACTTAGACGTAGTTGTAATACGGCTCTTCGAGACAGAGGTCCTTCATGGAAAATTAGTGCAAAGTGATTCTTTTTTTTTTTTTTTTTTTCCCTGAGAGGCAGAGTTAGACAGAGAGAGAGAGAGAGACAGAGAGAAAGGTGTTCCTTCCATTGGTTCACCCCCAAATGGCCACTACGGCTGGCGCGCTGCGCCAATCCGAAGCCAGGAGCCAGGTGCTTCCTCCTGGTCTCCTTTGTGGGTTCAGGGCCCAAGGACTTGGGCCATCCTCCACTGCCCTCCCGGGCCACAGCAGAGAGCTAGACTGGAAGAGGAGCAAACAACACTCTTATGTATGATGTCAGTGATGACCTGAGGCTCTTGACATGAACTACCTCAGCTATGGAAGCCTTTTGAAATACACACTGTCAGTATTTAGACAAGGCCATAAGCAAAGTGGAAGTTCTCTCCTCCCTTCAGAGAAAAGTACCTCCTTCTTTGATGACAACTACAATGAGATTTCTGAGGTTTCTCCATACTGTCTTCCACAGTAGCTGTAACGGTTTACATTCACACCACTAGTGGATTGGGGTACCTTTTCCCCTACATCCTCACCAGCATTTGCTGTTTATTGGTTTCTGTATGAAAGCCATTCTGATTGGGGTGAGGTGAAACCTCACTGTTGTTTTGATTTGCATTTCCCTGACAGCTAGTGATCCTGAACAGTTTTTCTTGTGTCTGTTGGCTGTTTTGGATTTCCTATTTTGAAAAATGTTTAAGTCCTTTGCCCATTTCTTAACTGGGTTGTTTGTTTTGTTGTTGAGTTTCTTGATCTCTTTATATATTCTAGTTGTTAATCCTTTATCAGTACATAGTTTGCAAATAATTTCTCCCATTCTGTTGGTTGCCTCTTTACCTTGCTGACTTTATTTTGCAGCATAGAAGCTTCTCAAGTTGCTGTAATCCCACTTGTCAATTTTGGCTTTGATTGCCTATGCCTCTGGGATCTTCTCCAAAAAGTCATTGCCTGTGCCAATGTCTTGCAGGGTTTCACCAATGTTCTTTGATAATTTAATGGTATTTGGTTATAATTTAAGTCCTTAATCCATTTTGAGTAGATTTTTGTGTCTTGTTTTATATTTCTGCATGTGGAAATCCAGTTTGCCTATACCATTTGTTGAAGAGACTGTCCTTGCTCCAGTATTGATTTGAGCTCCTTGGTCAAATACAAGTTGGTTTTAGATGCTTGGGTTGTTTTCTTGTCTTTCTATTCTCTTATAACTGCCCTATAGTATGTCTTGAAATCTGGTGTTGTGATGCCTCTGGCTTTACTTTTGTTGTATAAGATTGCTATAGCTATTTGGGATATCCTGTGTTTCCATATGAATTTCAGCATAATTTTTTGTATATCTGAGAAGAATGTCATTTCTATTTTGATTGGTATCACATTGAATCTGTAAATTGCTTTCAGAAGTATGGACATTTTGATGATACTGATTCTTCAATCCATGAATATGGAAGACTTTTCCATTTTTTTGTATCTTCTATTTCTTTCTTTAATGTTTTATAATTCTTATCATAGAGATCTTTGACATCCTTGGTTAAATTTATTCCAAAGTATTTGATTTCTTTTTGTAGCTCTTGTGAATGGGATTGACTTAGAAGTTCTTTCTCAGCCAGACATTATCTATGTAAAAAAAGGCTATTGATTTTTGTGTGTTGATTTTATATCCTGCTACTTTACCCAACTATTCTATGAGTTCCAATAGTTTCTTAGTGGAGTCTCTTGGATCCCTGTATATATAGAATCATGTCATCTGCAGATAGGCATAGTTTAACTTCCTCCTGCCCAATTCGTATCCCTTTGATCTCTTTTTCTTGCCTAATGGCTTTGGCTAAACCTTCCAGGGCTATATTGAATAGCAGTGATGAAAATGGGCATCTTGTCTGGTTCCGGATTTCAGTGGGAATGTTTCCAACTTTTCCTCATTCAATAGGACACTAGGAGTGGGATTGTCATAGATTGCCTTGATCGTGTTGAGGAATGTTCCTCTTCTATACCCAATTTGCTTAGTTTCATCATGAAAGTGTTTTATATGTTATCATATGCTTTCTCTGTATCTATTGAGATAATCATATGGTTTTTTGTCCTTCAATTTGTTAATATGATGTATCACATTGATTGATTTTTGAATGTTGAACCATCTCTGCATACCTGGGATAAATCCAGCCTGGTCTGGGTGAATGATCTTTCTGATGTGTTGTTGGATTTGATTGGTTAGAGTTTTGTTGAAGATTTTTGTGTCTATGTTCATCAGGGAAATTGTAGTCTGTAGTTCTATTTCTCAGTTGCATCTTTCAGGTTTAGGAATTAAGGTGATGCTGGCTTCATAGAAAGAATTTGGGAGGATTTCCTCCATTTCAATTTTTTTTTTTTTTTTTTGACAGGCAGAGTTAGACATAGAGAAAGGTCTTCCTTCCATTGGTTCACCCCCAAATGGCTGCTATGGCTGGTATGCTGCGCCAATCCAAAGCCAGGAGCCAGGTGCTTCCTCCTGGTCTCCCATGTGGGTACAGGGCCCAAGCACTTGGGCCATCCTCCACTGCCTTCCTGGGCTACAGTAGAGAGCTGGACCGGAAGAGGAGCAACCAGGACAGAACCTGGTGCCCCAACTGGGATTAGAACCTGGGGTGCCGGCACTGCAGGCAGAGGATTAGCCTAGTGAGCTGCAGCACTGGCCCATTCTAATTGTTTTTAATAGCTTGAGAAGAATTGGAGTTAGTTCTTTAAATGTCTGGTAGAATTCAGCCGTGAAGTCATCCAGTCCTGGACTTTCCTTTGTTGGGAGGGTCTTTATTACTGATTCAATTTCCATCTTGGTTATGGATCTGTTTAGGTGTTCTGTGTCTTCATGGCTCGATTTAGGTAGGTTGTATATATTGAGGAATCTATTTCTTCTGGTTTTCCCAGTTTGTCGGCATATAGCTGTTTGTAGTAATTTCTGATGTTTCTTTTTTATTTCTGTGGTGTCATTAAGTTTCCGTTTTCATCTAATTTTATTGATTTGGGTCTTTCTCCTTTTTTGGTTAGTTGGGTCAATGATGTGTCAATTTTGTTTAATTTTTCAAAAAACCAGCTCTTTGTTTTGCTGATCTTTTGTATTTTTTTTTGGTTTCAGTTTTTTTGATTTCTTCTCTAATTTTAATTATTTCTTTTCTCCTACTAGTTTTCGGTTTGGTTTGCTGTTATTTTTCTAGATCCTTGAGATGCATTGATAGCTTGCTTATTTGGTGCCTTTGCAATTTCTTTATATAGGCACCAGTTGCTATAAACTTTCCCCTTAACACTGCTTTTGACATATCACATAGGTTTTGATATGTTGTGTTGTCATCTTCATTTGTTGCCAGAAATTTTTTGATTTCTCCAGTGGTCCACTGTTCATTCAGGAGCATGTTGTTCAATCACCATGGGGTTGTGTATGTTCTAGAGATTCCTGTGCAGTATGATGATTCCATTGTGGTCTCAGAAGATGCATGGTATGATTTCAATTTTTGTGAATTTGCTCAGCCTTGTTTTATGGCCTACTATGTAGTCAATCCTAGAGACTGTTCCATGGACTGGTGAGAAGAATGCGTAGGATGAAAAGTTCTGTAGTTATCTGTCCATCTGATCTATAGTGTTGATTAACTCTTCTGTTTCCTTGCTGTTTTTCTATCTGGTTGGTTTGTCTATTGCTGAAAGTAGTGTGTGGATTAGTGGAGTGTCTGCTTTCAGCAAATACTAGAGGTGTGTGATGGGTGTGGCCAGGGAGCTCTGTTCAGTGCTCCAGGAATAAGGAAGTGTTTAGGTGACAGCCAGGTTGGGCATGGTAAATCTCCTCTTTTTTTAAATTAAAAAAAATTTTTTTGAATCAGATGGGAGGTTTGTTCTGTTTTGTTGGTATAGACCCAGGTCATTTCCTGTCCTCTAAGGAGAGCAGTGCCTAGGTACTAGCCCCAGTGGGTATAATTCATCTGCACTTCCACAAGGACCACACAAGGAATCTGTGCCGTCCTTGCTGTAAGCAGATTCCCCAGCAATGTCCCTCACTTGGGAACCAGGGAGCCATGAGGGTGTGAAGCCTCCCACAGTGACTGCCCAAAGTCCCAGCCACAGCCTGAACCTTCCTATCGAGACTCAGTATTTTCACAGTCCTTGCACACAAGCTTCTGATAGTCACGATTATCCAGCCCACTGAGACTTTTCTTTAAAATATCAATTTTGTGGGAATAATTTTCATTCCTGTCATTTATAGATTTATTTTGTTCATGAATTTACTTCTGATTACTTCTGAATAATCCTACGATCAATTGTTTGAATTCTGTTTTTTGCATTTTGTTAATCTCTTTATCTTCACCTTCTAGTTTTGAAGTATTGTGTTCTTTTTGGGGCATAATGTTGCCTTCTTTATTGTTGTTTCTTGAATTGCTGAATTTATTTATAGGCGTTGTGGTAATAGTTTTTGAGGTTTTTTTTTTTCCCCTGTGATGGATTTTATCTTTGAACTGTTTGTCTGTGGCTTAGTGGAGTGTCTGCTCTTTCAGTGAATGCCTAGAAGTAGGTGGGGGGTGTGGTCAGTGCTCCAGGGTGAGGTGTGTCCAAGATGATACCCATTTGGGCATGGTAAATCTCCTGTTTTAATTAGAGGGGAGTTTTGTTCTGCCCCTTTGGTGTTTTCTCATGCTTACCTCCTCTCCTCAGAGGAGACCAATGTGTGGATGCTAGTCCCAGTGTGTACAGTTTTTGTCCATGCTGCACAAGAACCACACAAAGGATCTGTGCAGTCCTTGGTATGAACATGGATCCTGCAGCAATGACCATCACCAGGGAATCAGGGAGTCCTGAACATGTGGAGCCTACCACAGTGATTCCCTATTGCTCCAAACACACTGCGTCTTCCCACGCAGCTACAGTGTTTTCACAGTCCTGGTACACAGGGTTCCACAGCGAGTAGCTCCCAGTCCCCTGTCCAAGCTCTCAGCCAGACTCAGGTGTCTCCTCTTGGCTGGTTGCTGGTGTACAGACATGAGCTGGCGCAGGTGTTCCATGTGTCCAAAATGGCACCCGCTCTCTCTCGGCTAGTTACAGGGCCCCGGTGCCAGGTATTCAGGGAGAAAGAAACGTGTGCCCATTTTTTCCCTTCTAGGTTTCCGCATACACTGTCCTTCACAGGGCTCCAAGCCAGACTCGTGCTAGGCTCTTCCCACAGCTTTATCACCAGTGGCTTGGACTCCTGTGGTCTGGTCTCACCTCACTCCAGAGCTGGTTCTGAGGCTCTCAGCTGCCAGGTTCCTGAGTTGTGCCTGTCTCTACCCTCCACCTAGGTCCACTGTGTCTCTCTAATTTGTGTGGGATTTTCTGTGCCATTTTTTCTAAATTTTCCCTGAGATTGTGCTCCCTCCACTTTTTAAAAATTATCTTTCCTTAGACTAGAGCAGTAAGCACCTTCCCTATTCCATCATCTTGAAAAAACCCCAGCCCCTAAATTTCTTTTTTTTTTTTTAATAATGCTTTTATTTAAAGAATATAAATTTCCAAAATACAGCTTATAGATTACAATGGCTTCCCCCCCCCAACTTCCCTCCCACCCGCAACCCTCCCCTTTCCCACTCCCTCTCCCCTTGCATTCACATCAAGGTTCATTTTCAATTCTCTTTATATACAGAAGATCAGTTTAGTATATATTAAGTAAAGATTTCAACAATTTGCCCTCACATAGCAACACAAAGTGAAAAATACTGTTGGAGTACTAGTTATAGTATTAATTCACAATGTATAGCACATTAAGGACAGAGATTCTACATGATATATTTTTTTAAATTGATTAATTTTCTATGCAATTTCCAATTTAACACCAAGATTTTTTTTCAGTTTTAATTATATTTATATACAGAAGATTGATTCAGTATATACTAAGTAAAGATTTCATCAGTTTGCACCCACACAGAAACACAAAGTGTAAAAATACTGTTTCAGTACTAGTTATAGCATTACTTCACATTGGACAACACATTAAGGACAGATCCCACATGAGACATAAGTACACAGTGACTCCTGAAGTTGATTTAACAATTTGACACTCTTGTTTATGGCGTCAGGAATCTCCCTAGGGTCTAGTCATGAGTTGCCGAGGCTATGGAAGCCTTTAGGGTTTGCTGACTTCAATCTTATTCCAACAGGGTCATAGTCAAAGTGGAGGTTCTCTCCTCCCTTCAGAGAAAGGTACCTCCTTCTTTGATGGCCCCATTCGTTCCACTGGGATCTCACTCACAGAGATCTTTCATTTAGGTCTTCATTTTTTTTGCCACAGTGTCTTGGCTTTCCATGCCTAAAATATTCTCATGGGCTCTTGAGCCAGATCTGAATGCCTTAAGGGCTGATTCTGAGGCCAGAGTGCTATTTAGGACATCTGCCATTCTATGAGTCTGCTGTGTATCTCGCTTCCCATGTTGGATCATTCTCTCCCTTTTTGATTCTATCAGTTAGTATTAGCAGACACTAGTCTTGTTTGTGTGATCCCTTTGACTCTTAGACCTATCAGTGTGATCAATTGTGAACTGAAATTGATCACTTGGACTAGTGAGATGGCCTTGGTACATGCCACCTTGATGGGATTGTATTGGAATTCCCTGGCACAATTCTAACTCCATCATTTGGGGCAGTTCCGATTGAGCATGTCCCAAATTGTACATCTCCTCCCTCTCTTATTCCCACTCTTATATTTAACAGGGATCACTTTTCAGTTAAAATTTAAACACCTAAGAATAATTGTTTGTTAATTACAGAGTTCAACCAATAGTACTAGAATAAAAAAAAAAACTAAAATGGATAAAGATTTACATTGTACAACAACAGTCAGCACAAGAGCTGATCAAGTTACTGTTTCTCATAGTGTCCATTTCACTTCAACAGGTTTCCCCTTTGGTGCTCAATTAGTTGTCACTGATCAGGGAGAACATATGATATCTGTCCCTTTGGGACTGGCTTAATTCACTCAGAATGATGTTTTCCAGATTCCTCCATCTTGTTGCAAATGACCGGATTTCATTGTTTTTGACTGCTGTATAGTATTCTATAGAGTACATGTCCCATAATTTCTTTATCCAAATGTATGCTTTGAATTCCCTGTGATCTTTTGCTGTGAGGTTCCCTTTGTTTACCTACTTTCATGTTGATGGCCGTGTTTCTGTGTTTCTGTGTGTAACACATCTTTAAGCATCTTTTGCAGGGCTGGACGAGTGGCAACAAATTCTTTCAACTTCTTTTTGCAGTGAAAGGTCTTTATTTCACCTTCATTCATAAATGAGAGCTTTGCAGGATATAATATTCTGGGCTGGCAGTTTTTCTCTCTTAGTACCTGGGCTATGTCTCGCCATTCCCTTCTAGCTTGTAGGGTTTCTGATGAGAAGTCTGCCGTGAGTCTAATTGGAGATCCTCTGAGAGTAATCTGACGTTTCTCTCTTGCACATTTTAGGATCTTTTCTTTCTGTTTCACTGTGGTGAGTTTAATTACAATGTGTCGTGGTGAGGACCTCTTTTGGTCATGTTTATTGGGGGTTCTATGAGCTTCCTGTACTAGGATGTCTCTGTCCTTCTCCAAAACTGGGAAATTTTCTGCTATTATCTCACTAAAAAGGCATTCTAATCCTTTCTCCCTCTCCATGCCTTCAGGAACTCCTAGAACTCGAATGTTGGGTTTTTTAATAGTATCCTGTAGATTCCCAACAATATTTTTTAGATTTCTAATTTCCTCTTCTTTTCTTTGGTTTGACTGTATAGTTTCCTGTGCTCTGTCTTCTAAGTCCGATATTCTCTCTTCTGCCTCACCCATTCTGTTTGTAAGGCTCTCTAATGTGTTTTTCATTTGATCTATTGAATTCTTCATTTCATTATGATTTCTAGTCACTATCACAGTTTCATGTTTTACTAGTTGTTTCATTTCAGCTTGATTTCTCCTTAATATTTCATTTTCACGAGAGAGATTTTCTACCTTGTCCATTAAGGATTTCTGTAGTTCAAGAATTTGTTTTTGAGTACTTCTTAGTGTTCTTATCAATTTTTTGAGATCTGCTTCTTGCATCTCTTCTATGTCATCATCTTCGTAATCTTGAATTGGGGTGTCTTTTTCATTTGGGGATGCCATAGTGTCTTCCTTGTTCTTATTACCTCGGTTTTTGCGTTTGTTGTTTGGCATATTGGTTTCTTCACTGTGGTGTTTTTTTCTTGTTATACTATGACTCTAGATTAAGTGGACTGTCTGCTTTTGATGGAGCCTTAGAGGCTTGAGATGGATGTGGCCTGAGAGCTCTGTTTGGTTCCTCAGGGTTGAGGGTGGGTCAAAGGAGACACTCCCAGGTTAGGCGTGGTAAATCTCTCTCTGTTACTTTTTTTTTTTGGTTCAAAAGGGAAGTAATTCCACACAGCTGAATGGAATCGGGGGTGGTTAGCAGGCGAATGATATACCCACAGGAGCCAGAGATCAGAAGCTCTTTCCCAAGGACCAGAGAAGGAATCTTTGCGGCCCTTAGTGTGGGCTGAGATTCTCCTGTAGTCTCCCACTGGGCTGCCAAGGCTACTGAACTGTAGCGTCTCTGGAGAGTACTCACGTGGTGAATTCCATGAGTTCTCTCCCCCACAGTCTCTTTTTTCACAGTCTCAGTTCATTAGCACCACACATTCATTAGGTTCTAATCTCTTGTTATTTCACCCCCACGCCCAGAGTCAGGTTTTTCTGCTAGGCTCAGGGCCGGTGCAGACCTGAGGTCGCCCTGCTTATGACGTATGTCCAAAATGGCGCCTGCTCTTTGTCTTGCTGGCCTTTGAGAGGTGGGCGGAGAGAGAGAAACCCGTGTCCGTATCGGTTACTTTTTTCTTTCTCTCTCTCTTCTAGTTAGCCTGGTGAACTTTTCCCCACAGGGTTTCAAGCCTTGTTCGCTCTAGTCTCCTCTTTCTGCTTCCCTTCTGGTGTCTCGGGCTATTGAGGATCCGCTCACCTGGCGTTCCAGCGCTGGTGCGTTGAGTCTGCCGCTGGTGTCCCGAACTGCGGGCTCCCACGCTCTCCTCAAAGGTCCACTGTGTATCACTAGTTCTGGAAGAGTTTTCTCTGCTGTTTCTTCCCCTACTCTTCCTTGAACCTGTAGTATCTCCACTTTTATTAAACTGTCTCTCCCCTGGACTATCGGTGTGCTCCCTTCCTATTCCGCCATCTTGCCCTAATCCCAGCCCCTAAATTTCACTTGGAAACAGCTGCTATTGCTTTATAGTTCTGTAAAATAAAATCCTAAACATTAAAAAAAATTTCATTTTCAAAGGTGTTACAAATTTATTTGTGCTAGTAAAGCAGAAAGTTAATTCCATTTCATTGATTTTAGAAACATTTTAAAATTTTATATTATTTTAACAGTATTTTAGAAATGCAGAGTTAACCATAGCATACCTGAGCCATCACATGGTTAGAAATAGCTTACAATAAGTTGTATTCATGGTTTATAGTTTTTCCTTATCTTTTTTGTCTGTCAGTCTTATGTCATTATTTCAACTAATTGGCCAGGGCTGAGTATATTAAATTTATTATAGCAAAGAATGCAGTGTGTTGAAATGGAAAGAGCCTTAGATACCATCCATTGCTGTGTATTAGCATTAGAACATTGAGCAGGTCACTTAACAGCAGTGACATTCAAAGGTACTAATGGAACAATTATTTTGTACTAAAGGCTAAATAACAAGCATGTAATATTGGGTTTATTTAGAAAAAACAGTATCTAAAACTTTAGATTGTCTGATTTATCAGAAGAAGATGAAATTATATATAGTAGCTAGTAGAGAGCTTGTTAGAAGGAAAAGTCATAAAACAGAGGACTTTAGTGTTGATCTAGATGTGTTGTACAAACAGCAGTTTGAAAATTAATTAACCAAACTTTTGAACATTTATTTATTTAAAATCAGAGCTTAAAACAGAGAGGAAGGGAGGGGAGAGAGAGAGGGAGAGAGAGAGGGAGGGAGGGAAGGAGGGAAAGAGAGGGAGGGAGGGAGGGAGGGAAGGAACGAGTGATACCCAAACTCTTTTGGAAAGCACTTATATGTTTTAGAGAAATTCAACCAATGGGAAATAAAATATAAAATAATTTGGGGAAGCAAAGGCTTTATAAGCATTTTTACTAAATAACTGTTTTCTATCAAACACTAACTACCTAATTCTAGTCTCTGATCATATGAGTACTTTTGTTAATTCTCTTGATGAACATTCGTGTTGATAAAGCATACTGGCCAGGTGATGTCTGAAAGTGATGCACTGGTGATCACCATCGCTAACTTCTGCTCCTTCTCCTCCCCTAGTTAACTCCCTAGTCCCAGGTGCTCCTCTGCCTGGACAGTCTCTGTCTTGTGCATTTTTGGCTTCCACAGCTTCAACTGGCATTTTTCCTAACATCCATTAGCTTAATCTTTACATGTTAACATGTAACATGTTACATCTTACAAAACTGATATCTTGTACTCATTTTAGTGTAAGATTAGTTCAGTTTATCAAATTACTTTTTTTTCTTTTTAAAGATTTATTTATTTATTTGAAAAGCAGAGTTACAGAGAGGCAGAGAGAGAGAGAGGTCTTCCATCTACTGGTTCACTCCCCAGATGGCTGCAACAGCCAGAGCTGCACTGATCCGAAGTCAGGAGCCAGGAGCTTCTTCTGGGTCTCCCACACGGGTTCAGGAGCTCAAGGACTTGAGGCATCTTTTACTGCTTTCCCAGGCCATAGCAGAGAGCTGGATTGGAAGGAGAGCAGCCGAGGACTCGAACCAGCACCAACATGGGATGCCTGCATTGCAGGTGGTGGCTTTACCCACTCTGCCACAGCACCGGCCCTCAAATTACTTCTTAAAATAGGATTGTTTTCTAGACAGCTGGGTCAATGGAAAATATACTGTAATATCTGATTCATTCATTTTGGAGTGATCTTGTTCTTATTTATCATTATTAGATTCATGAACATGATAAAAAATATTTCATGTAACCATAAATTTAGTTTAACATTCATAGACCATGTATTTTAACGATAATTCAGAAATACAGGTATGATCAAAATGTAAATTTTTTTCTAATTTTACATCTTTATTCTGCTTGATTTTAGGACGGATAACATTTATAGAACCAAATATTCAGAATGTCCCAAGAGATTTTGAGATCAAAATGCCAACACTAGTAGGGGAAAGCCCTCCTCCTCTAGCCCAAGGCAAAGGCCTACTTCCCAAGAGCAGGTAGACTCTGTTTCTTTGTATCTACTCTAATACACTGTTGTGAGTATGAAAAGCTCACAGGTAGCCTGTTAAACAGAACAGTGGTATTTTTAATTTTGTTTCAGACATGCCTATTGTGTTTTAGATACCTGTTTCACATCCTGAGTATGTGTTTAAAGAAGCTAGTTGATGGTGAAAGGCTTAAAGCATGGACCACTAATTAAGTCATTTAGTACCACAGCAGGTGCTTCATGAAGGCTGTGGAAAATTGAGTTTAAGAAATATGTTTATTTTGGTGTAAATTTTTTTTTTAATTAAAAAAAAGTTTTATTTATTCGAAAGGCAGAATTACAGTCAGTCTTCTATCCACCGGTTCACTCCCCAGATGGCTGCAATGGCTAGAGTTGAGCAGATCTGGAGCCAAGAGCTTCTCCCGTGTCTCCCACGCAGGTGCAGGGGCCCAAGGACTTGGGCCATCTTCTACTGCTTTCCCAGGCCATAGCAGGGAGACACAGATCAGAAATGGAGCAGCCGGGACACGAACTGGCACCCATTTGGGATGCCAGCACTGTAGGCAGCAGCTTTACCCGCTATGCCACAGGGCTGGCTACAGTGTAAAAACTTTGATGCATAATATTTTCATAAAATATCTCTTTTCCATGAATGTTTTTGAAGAACTCTTGTATGCTGTTTTTTTTTTTTTTTTAATTTTATAAAATTTATTTGACAGGCAGAGTTACAGAGAGTGGTAGAGACAGAGAGGTCTCCCATCCACTGGTTCATTCCCCAGATGGCCACTATGGCTGGAGCTGCGCCAATCTGGAGCCAGGAGCTTCTTCCAGGTCTCCTACACGGTTACAGGGGCCCAAGGACCCGGGCTATCTTCCACTGCTATCCCAGGCCATTGCAGAGAGCTGGATTGGAAGAAGAGCAGCCAGGACTAGAACCGGCACAAGTATGGGATGCCGCCGCTTCAGCCCAGGGCGTTAACCTGCTGAGCCACAGTGCTGGTCCCTTGTATGCTGTTTTAAGTCTAATACTAAAGCTAAGAATTTAGCAATGTTAGTATCCCCCCTCCCCCCCATCTTCAGCACACCCTCTCATATATACAAGAAGAAAAAGCATAGATAATTTATATTTTATGTAATTTTATATATTTGGTCACAGAGATTTACTGAGTTGAACTAAACAACAATGAATTATCTCAAAAGAAATTTTTGGGAAAAGCTTTTCCAGCAATGCTTCAGCATTGAGTTGAATGTTTGCTAAAACGGTTGGTTTTCTTCGTTGAGCTTTAAGATGGGTTTCCGATAAGAACATTTTTCTTAGATGGAAATACTGACTTTACTGAAAATCAGACCCCTTGTGTACTTGCGAATTTTACATGTGGAGCTGATGCTACTCTCTACACCACAGAGGACCAGATGAGAAGGATTGTACTCTGATCCCTAAGCCCTGGGCACAGATGGAAGAGCGAGCCTTGGACAGAGGAATACCATTTTCAGTGAGCATGCGGCATGCTTTTGTGCCTTTCCCAGGTGAGATGGACAATGGTTCCTGAGCTTCTCATTGTTGTGGGAATGTTTTGCAGAATGCTGATAAAGTCTGAATCATGCCTGCATTGGTCCCTCCATCTTTCACCTCTGTGGTGGACCTGTGCTTTCCTTTAGTTTTGCCAGGTTTCTGATAGTCTGAATTTTTTTTTTTTTTTTTTTTGACAGGCAGAGTGGACAGTGAGAGAGAAACACAGAGAGAAAGGTCTTCCTTTGCCGTTGGTTCACCCTCCAATGGGTGATCTGAAGGCAGGAGCCAGGTACTTCTCCTGGTCTCCCATCGGGTGCAGGGCCCAAGCACTTGGGCTATCCTTCACTGCACTCCCAGGCCATAGCAGAGAGCTGGCCTGGAAGAGGGGCAACCGGGACAGAATCCGGTGCCCCGACCAGGACTAGAACCCAGTGTGCTGGCGCTGCTAGGCGGAGGATTAGCCTGTTGAGCCATGGCGCCGGCCTGATAGTCTGCATTGTCTTCATCATCTGCTCTCTCTGAAATTTCCCTGGTGTATCATTTGGCAGCAGTCAGCTGAATCTTAAGAGAGGATCTGAAAAAGTTCAGAAGGGCAGTCTTTAGGGTAATTCTTAACACACCAGTGAAGATGCCTTGCGGGGCCAGTGCTGCAGCTTAGGGGGTAAAGCTCCTATCTGCAGTACCAGCATTCCATATGGGCGCTGTTCAAGTCTCAGCTGTTCCACTTCCAGTCCAGCTCCCTGCTCATGTACCTGGGAAAGCAATAGGAGATTGCTCAAGTCCCTGGGCCCCTGCACCCATGTGGGAGACCTGGAAGAAGCTCCTGGCTCCTTGTTTTGTACTGGCCCAGCTCCAGCTGTCGTGACCCCTTGGGGAATGAACCAGCAGATGGAAGATTCTGCATCTCTCTCTCGCTCTCTCTCCCTGCCTCCTTCTCAGTCTCCCTCCTTCCCTCCCCCTCTTTTCTGCCTCTCCCTCTCTATGTATCTCCACCTTTCAAGTAGAACAATTAAATCTTAAAAACAAAACAAAACAAAATGCCTTTGTATCCCACACTGAAGTACTTGGGTTCAGTAGCAAAGTCCACTCCTGATTCCAGCTTCCAGCTTCCTGCTAATGCAGACGTTGAGAGGCTGTGGTGATGGATTATGTAGTTTCCACATGGGAGACTTGGATTGAGCTCCTGGCTCCTGCTGCTAGCTGCAGCCTAGCTGTAGCTGTGCAGGCATCTGGGGAGGAAACTAGCAAAAGGGAATTGTCTCTGTCTATCTCTAATTAATTTTGTTTTTCATGGAAAAATGGAACTAAGTTTTTGCAAAAATTTTTTTGAAATCTTTTCAGGGTATTTTTTTTTGTAATTTGTATTTTCCATGAATTTCTGGAAAACTTATAGATTTCAAAATTTTTTAAAAGATTTATTCATTTATTTATTTGAAGAGCCAAGTAACAGGGAGTGGGAGAGATCTTCCATGGCTGGTTCTCTCCCTAAATGGCTACATCCCCTGGGGCTGGGCTGAGCTGAAGCTGGGAGCCCAGAACTCTGCCTATGTCTTCCATTTGAGTATCGAGGTCCCAAACACTTGGGCCATCATCTACTGCCTACCCAGGTACATAAGCAGGGAGCTAAATTGAAAGCAAAGTAGTCAGGCCTCGAAATTGGCACTTTGATATCAGATATTGGTGTCCCAAGTGATGGCTTAATGCACTGTGTCAGTTTCTACTACTCAAAAATTTTTGTGCCAAAATAAACTAATCACTGATTCACATTTTCCATGAGCTTCTTGCAGTCCCCTCATGTGTTGTCTAAAGTCATTATAAACATTTTGCAAAACATAATGGATGTTTTCAATCCTCATCTTCTTTGACTTCTCTATTATATTTATATATATATAATTTGTCATTGTTAATCAACCTTTTCATCCCTCTATTTCTCTCCTCTGACCTCTAAGGGTACTTTTTTTTCTGAGTTGTATTTGTTCTCCCTCTCACCGCACTGCTGCTATCAAGGCCATTATCAAGGCCACTCAGTCTGACCTCTCCTTAGTGTTCAGGCTACAACCCTTTTTGTCATCCCATCTAACTCCCACATGAGCCCTGCTATTACTATACACATTTGTTCTTCCATTCTCTGCCAACTGGCAAACCCAAGGGAGTGTAATGAGCCATAAAAATCTATCTACATTCTGTCAGAAACTTATTCTTCAAAGATTAATGCAAGTCAATGATAACATAACCTTGTTGGCAATTTTCAGTTTTGCATTTTAAACATCTGTTGTCCAAGTGAGCCTTTACAAGGTCTATATGTTAACTGGTAATTTTGTAATGGAAGTTATGCAATCCAGGGCATCTTCTTTTATGTCCAAGGAAAGAATTTAAAAGCGGTATTGTTCAATAGGAACATAATGAAAAGTTAAATTTTAAAAGTGGAAAAAGAACATAGTGTGAAGTCCATTTATGATTTAAAATTTTCTAAGTAGCCACAGTATTCATGCTTTTCCCAGTTTTAATATTTGAAAGAGCTCATGAGATCCCACAGAACATGTAAAACTTGTGTTTGAAAACAGAGGCTCTGGTACACATACACACTTACACACACAAGAATATAGGCAAACATTTTGGGTCCAAGACACATTCCATGCACTGACTCCTCAGAAGTCTGTGTAAACCACACTGTATCTCTGATTTGGAGAGGAGTCTAGGCTCAAGAAAACCTCAAAGAGGAAGTTCCCAGTGGGACTTTTTGACTCTCCGGCTGTAAAATCAAGCCAGGTTGACTTAATTGGTTAATCTCATTGGAAACTAAACCCAGAGTTGGCTTGTGGAATGTCAGATCTTATCATTAACTCCATTGCTTTAATTTTGGCCAAGAGCTAAAATAAAAAAAGCATTCAAGTGATCCCAGAGATAGATAAAGGTTTCCTAATGTATTATACTTGTAAATGAGCTCTATCTTCTCAAGATATTAAATTGGGAAGGGGTTGAAATTATTTAAATTTTTTAAAAATTTATTTAATATTGAAAGGCAAAGCAATAAAGGAAGGAAGGAGATGGGGACAGACAGACAGACACACACACACACACACACGGAGGGCTTCCATTCACTGATTTATTCCTCAAATGGCTGCAAGAGCCAGGTATGAGCCAGGCCAAAGCCAGGAGCCAGGAACTCCATCTGAGTCTCTCACATGAGTGACAGGGGCCCAAGTGCTTGGACCATTTTAGGCTGCTTTCCATTAGCAGAGAACTGGTTCAGAAGTGGAGCAGCCGGGACTCGAGCTGGTGCTCTGGTATGGAATGGCTCTATCACCAGTAGTGGCTTAAACTAACACTGTGCTACAACACTGGCTCCTATTTTAAAAAATTTAACCTAGTATGTTCAAAATATCATCACTTTACCATGAAACCAGTGTAACCATTACGAATGAGACGTTTTACTTTTTAAAAGTTTCTAATCTTATAAATCTAGTGTCTTTTATAGTTATCTCAGTTTTAGGCACTAAAGTTTCATTGGAAGTACTTGGTCTGTATTTGAATTTGATAAAATTTATAGTCAAAAAATATATTCACTTGCCTAAGTTTTTCTTTTTTCTTTTTTAGATTTATTTTTATTTATTTGAAAGAGTTACAGAGAGAGGTAGAGACAGAGAGAGAGAGGTCTTCCATCCGATGGTTCACTCCCCAGATGGCCACAACAGCCAGAGCTGCGCTGATCTGAAGCCAGGAGCCAGGAGCTTCTTCCGGGTCTCCCACGTGGGTGCAGGGGCCCAAGGCCTTGGGTCATCTTCCACTGCTTTCCCAGGCCATTGCAGAGAGCTGGATCAGAAGTGGAGCAGCTGGGACACGGACTTGTGCCCATAACGGATGCTGGCATTGCAGGTGGCAGCTTAACGCATTACTCCACAATGCCAGCCCCTCGTCCTACTTTTAATTTTTCAATTTGGCTTTTGTTTTTTTCATATATACCTAACCTACTTATTTCAAATCCATAGGTAAATTATCTTAATCTTCTCAATAATTCTTCCTCACCTGTTGAGCACTTGATTTTCTTTTTTTTTTTTTTTTTTGCAGGCAGAGTGGACAGTGAGAGAGAGAGAGACAGAGAGAAAGGTCTTCCTTTTGCCGTTGGTTCACCCTCCAATGGCCGCCGCGGACGGCGCGCTGCGGCCGGCGCACCGCGCTCGTCCGATGGCAGGAGCCAGGTGCTAGGTGCTTTTTCCTGGTCTCCCCATGGGGTGCAGGGCCCAAGCACCTGGGCCATCCTCCACTGCACTCCTGGGCCACAGCAGAGGGCTGGCCTGGAAGAGGGGCAACCGGGACAGAATCGGTGCCCCGACCAGGACTAGAACCCGGTGTGCCGGCGCCGCAAGGCGGAGGATTAGCCTGTTGAGCCACGGCGCCGGCCAGAGCACTTGATTTTCTTCACTGAACATCTTTGTTGTCATCAAATCAAAGCACACATTTCTGTCTAGCACACTCTCAATGTGCACTTATTGGATGCTAGTTTTTCCATTAATTCATACCTTCAGCAACCATTTGTTCTGGGCATAGTTTGTACTTTGCAAGGTTTTCTACAGAACAGAAAGGAAACTTTAGTTTTCTATGGACTGCCTTTTGATTGAGGCATGAGAGAATTATTTTAGGTTGTGTGTGGATGCTATTGGAACACTGAAGAAGCACACAGAGAGTAGAGGCAGACGTCAGGGGCAGCTTTAACACATTATGAGTACTGCATATCCTTGAAATAAAAAATTGAAAATAAAAATGACCTAAGGTATAGAACTGAATTGCAGCGTGTTAAGAGCTAGTTTTTAAATTATGAACATATAGTCTCCAAATTCTAGGTTAGAACTAGATTTCTATTATACAGAACTTGGATTGCATTGCATGGAACTTTGTATTAGCATTTCTAATGTCATTTCTACTTCAGGTGGATTAATATTGGCTGCTGATTACTCTCAGCTGGAGTTGAGGATCTTGGCCCATTTATCACAAGATGGTCGTCTCATTCACGTACTAAACACTGGGGAGGATGTTTTCAGGAGCATTGCAGCAGAATGGAAGATGATGGAGCCTGAATCTGTTGGAGATGATCTGCGGCAGCAGGCAAAGCAGGTGATCTTAGGGAACATGCGCGTGAAGTATGATTCAAAACATTAGAAGTCTCAGTTATTTGCGGTTGGAACAGTTTCTCTCTTTGAGTCATTCATTCATATGAGCCTATCATATTCATTAAGTTCTTTTTTCCCAATTTAATATTTTATTTATTTTTTGAGATAATTTTTTTTTTTTTGACAGGCAGAGTGGACAGTGAGAGAGAGACAGACAGACAGAAAGGTCTTCCTTTTGCCATTGGTTCACCCTCCAATGGCCGCCGCGTACAGCGCGCTGCGGCCGGCGCACCGCGCTTGTCCAATGGCAGGAGCCAGGAGCCAGGTGCTTTTCCTGGTCTCCCCATGGGGTGCAGGGCCCAAGCACCTGGGCCATCCTCCACTGCACTCCCGGGCCACAGCAGAGGGCTGGCCAGGAAGAGGGACAACCGGGACAGAATCCGGCGCCCCGACCGGGACTAGAACCCGGTGTGCCGGCACCGCAAGGCGGAGGATTAGCCTGTTGAGCCACGGCGCCGGCCGAGATAATATTTTTTTAAAAATATTTATTTGAAAAGTAGAGTTAGAGAGAGGAGGGAGGAGTCACAGAGAGAGATCTCTTCTATCTGCTGGTTCAGTCCCCAGATGGCCACAATGAGCTGCTGGGATTCTAACCGGCTAAACCCACTGTACCACAGTAGTGCCCTTGAGATAAATGTGTGCCTGGTAAATGTTAAATAAAGGAATACATTTTAAAAATGGACTGTTATCATCAAAGGCTTAATGCTCCACTATATAAAGAGTCCAACAAATAAAAAATAAAGCTCTTCTTAGAAGCAGTAGAAAGTATCAACTATACAGAGGTCTGAGGCCATTACTGTCAGCAAAGCTATGTGTATTTAAAACCATAATATGGCTGCTCACAGCACCTAATACTCAGTAGATGCTTATTTAAAAGTGGTAGTGGTGGTGGTTATTATTTATGTGTGTGTGTGTTTGTATACACACAAACCTATTTCTGACATCTCTTTCTCAGCTGTAAGCATCCTCTGATAGTTCTGTGTTTTTTTTTTTATATAACGCTTTTATTTAAAGAATATAAATTTTCAAAATACAGCTTATAGATTACAATGGCTTCCCCCCCATAACTTCCCCCCCACCCGCAACCCTCCCCTTTCCCACTCCCTCTCCCCTTGCTTCACATCAAGATTCATTTTCAATTCTCTTTATATACAGAAGATCAGTTTACTATATATTAAGTAAAGATTTCAACAGTTTGCCCTCACATAGCAACACAAAGTGAAAAATACTGTTGGAGTACTAGTTATAGTATTAATTCACAATGTATAGCACATTAAGGACAGAGATCCTACATGATATATTTTTTTAAAAAATTGATTAATTTTCTAGGCAATTTCCAATTTAACACCAAGATTTTTTTTCATTTTTAATTATCTATATACAGAAGATAGATTCAGTATATACTAAGTAAAGATTTCATCAGTTTGCACCCACACAGAAACACAAAGTGTAAAATACTGTTTCAGTGCTAGTTATAGCATTACTTCACGTTCTGTGTTTTCATATGTATATTTCCCCACAGTATCAAGCCTAGATGCACTGGATAGAAGGTGCCCCTTACATGTTTGTTAAAAAAGTAAACATTGCAGAGCTGTGAAGCACCTCTAATAACTGACAGCTTTGTCAGCTCATCCACCTGGGACACTGTGTGCTGCCCTTAGACCTTTGAAGTGGGTCGCTGTTACTTGCTACTGCTGGGTGGCTGTTTGGCACACAGAGAGTCAGAGGCCTCCTTCACCCCATTTTGTGGCCTGAATTAATGTTAATCCTTCCTTACCCCCCACCTTCTGGGAAGGCTGATGCCCTTTTCCAGAGAGCAAGAGTATGGTTGAGGTAGAGGCACAGTGCCCAGCTCTGAGACCCTGCTTTGTCACTTTGCATTCACACTTCTGCTGTCTCACTGCTGTGTGTCTTGACTGATTCATGTCACCTGCCTATTCAGCACCAACCCTTATTTCTTGTATATTCCAGTGTTGAGAAAGCAAGCTCTGTCCTGTCTGTTTACATGCCTCACCCCCTTCTCTCCCAGCCCTCACCACCCCAGGGTTCTTCATTTGGCAAGAATCAAACCCTATGTAAAATAGGTGATATTCTCAAATATTTCATCCTGATGTCAACATTTGAGAGGGGTATTATTATTCGAATCGCATTTTATAGGGGAGGAACCTGAGCTGTAGTAATCTGCTTGAGGTCATCTAGCAGAATGAGGTAGGATAAATCCAGAATGCCAGAACACAGGCATTCTGCTTCCTCACCTACTCATTTATCCACCTGTGATAGCTGCCTCTATTTAATGGGTTCTTACCTGATTTAATACTGCTCCGACTATACCAAGTTTGACCTACATCACCATGCACTGACATATTGAGTCTGCATCTTTCTGAGATCTCAGAGAGCACGTAGTGATTTATGAATTAAAAAAAAAAAAAACTAGGAAATCCAAGAAGCAAAGAAAGTGTAAGAAAAAAGAATATAAAAAAGATAACCACCATCCTCAATGCATTAAGAGGGAGGGACCCTCTACTTACCTTACTTGGAATTCTAATGGGCATTTTATGTGAGTTCTCTTTTTAGATTTTATTTAACATTTATATTGAACTTTATGTCAGGCAATTTCCTAAACAATTATAGATAATAATTACTGATAAGAATTTTTTTTTTTAAAGATTTATTTATTTATTTGAAAAGCAGAGTTACAGAGAGGCTGAGGCAGAGAGAGAGAGGTCTTTATTTTGTTGGTTTACTCTCCAGATGACCACAATGACCAGAGCTGTGCTGATCTGAAGCCAAGAGCCAGGAGCTTCTTCTGGGTCTCCCATGCAGGTGCAGGGGGCCAAGGACTTGGGCCATCTTCTGCTTTCCTAGCCCATAAAAGAGAGCTGGATTGGAAGTAGAGCAGCTGGGACTTGAACTGGCGTCTACATGGGATGCTAGCCCTGTAGGTGACAGCTTTACCTGCTATGCCACAGTGCTGGCCCTAAGATTTTTTTTTTTTCTTTAAATTTATTTAAGAGGTAGAGTTAGAGACAGAGGGATAGACAGAGAGAGGTCTTCCATCTACTGGTTCGCTCCGCAAATGGTAGCAACAGCTAGAGCTGGGCCCATCCAGAGCCAGGTGCCAGGTGCTTCTTCTGAGTTTCCCATATGGGTGCAGGGGCCCAAGGACTTGGACTGTCCTCCACTGTTTTCCCAGGCTATAGCAGAGAGCTGGATTGGAAGAGGGACATGAACTAGCGCCCATATGGGATGCAGTACTGCAGGCAGTGCAGGCGAGGCTAAGCCCACCCACCACAGTCCTGATAATAATATTTTAGTGTAACAATTCATGTCCTTGATTTGTGGATGAAGAAATTGTGATTCAAAGAGGTTAGGTGACTTATACATGATCCATCTTGTGCATGGTGGCACTAAGAATTGAACCCAAGCAATACTTGGTAAACAAGAGTTTCTTTTTTTAAATGATTTTTTTTTTTTTTTTTTAATTTGCAAGAGTGACAGAGAAAGGTAGAGACAGAGAGAGAGAGATATTCCATCCACTGGTTCATTCCCCAAAAGGCCACAGCAGCTAGGGCTGGGCCAGGCTAACGCCAGAAGCCAGGCGCTTCATCCAATACTCCCACATGAGTGCAAGGGGCCCAAGCACTTGGGCTGTCTTCTGCTGCTTTCCCAGGCAGGTTAATAGGGAGCTGGATTGGAGGTGGAGCAGCTGGGATGCGAACAGTGCCCATATGAGATGCTAGGTTTGCAGGCAGGGGCTTTACCTGCTACACCACAGCACCAGCTCAGATGTCTACCTTTTAATGTCTGCCTAAAAGTGACAATAATGTAGTATTTGTCTCTCTGTGTCTGATCTATCATTTAACATAATGCCCTCTAGTTCTAGCCATATTGCTCCAAATGACAGGATTTTATTCCTTTTTTTGGGGAGAGGGAATAATACTGCATTATATATTTTCTTTATTCATGCATTAGTGGATACCTGGGTTGATTCTGTATGTTGGCTTTTGTGAATAGTGCTACATGTGAAACTATGAGTGCAGATGACTCTTCAACAGCTTCATTCCATTGCCCTTGGATATATATCTGGTGTAGGATTGCTGGACTGTATGGTAGTTTTACTTCTAGGTTTTTTTTTTTTCTGTAGTTGTTTTGTTTTTTAATAAGATTTATTTATTTACTTTTGAAAGGCAGAGTTGGAGGGAGAGACAGAGAGAGAACATCTTCTTTCCGCTGGCCCACTCCCCAGACAGCCGTCTTTGGCTGCTTTTCTAGGCTGTTAGCAGGGAACTGGATCAGAAGTGGAGCAGCCAGGACTCCAGCTGGAGCCCATAAGGGATACTGGTGTTGCATGCAGCGGCTTTACCTGCTATGCCACAACACTGGCCCCTACTTCTAGTTTTCTGAGGGACTTCCATACTGTTTTCCATAATGGCTGTACTACTTTACATTGTCAGAATCTTTCCTTTTGAAACACTAGAATTATTTTCATAGACTATACATATATATTCATTTTCTTTCTTTTTTTTTTTTAAGGTTTATTTATTTACTTGAAAGAGTTACACAGAGAGAGAAGGAGAGGCATAGAGAGAGAGAGGTCTTCCATCCACTGGTTCACTCCCCAATTGGCTGCAACGGCTGGAGCTGCACTGATCTGAAGCCAGGATCTTCCTCTGGGTCTTACCATGTAGGTGCAGGGGCCCAAGAATTTAGGCCATTTTCCACCGCTTTCCCAGGCCATAGCAGAGAGCTAGATCAGAAGTGGAGCAGCAGGGACTTGAACTGGCGTCCATATGGGATGCTGGCGCTGCAGGCGGCAGCTTTACCTGCTATGCCACAGCACTGGCCCCCATACATTCATTTTCATTCACATTCTCTTTGTCCCTCTTTCTCTGTTTAGTACTGCTACAAGGTAGAAAACGTGTTAAGTGGATATCACCTTCTGTAAATCTATGAAAAAGTTCTAATCATTTTTTTGAATCACTGAAATAAAATTTATTAAAATTTTGATTCTAAATAACTGTCTTCATATTTGTGTTTCGTGTTATGGCCTTTAATGTATGTACTGGACATGATGACTGCCTTTCAGATTTGCTATGGAATCATTTATGGAATGGGAGCTAAATCTTTAGGAGAGCAGATGGGCATTCAAGAAAATGATGCTGCTTGCTACATTGACTCCTTCAAATCCAGATACACAGGTAAAGAAGCCTTGAGTGCTGATTATCTTGTAGACACAACTCTTTTCAAGCCATCTTAAACCGTTGTGTATCAATTTTAAAAAGTTTGTTAAGGGGCCGGCACCATGGCTCAACAGGCTAATCCTCCACCTTGCGGCGCCAGCTCACCGGGTTCTAGTCCCTGTCGGGGTGTCGGATTCTGTCCTGATTGCCCATTTTCCAGTCCAGCTCTCTGCTGTGGCCCAAGTGCTTGGGCCCTACACCTGCAAGGGAGACCAGGAGGAGCACCTGGCTCCTTACATCGGATCAGTACGGTGTGCTGGCCACAGCGCGCCAGCCGCGGCAGCCATTGGAGGGTGAACCAACTGCAAAGGAAGACCTTTCTCTCTATCTCTCTCACAGTCCACTCTGCCTGTCAAAAAAAAAAAAAAAAGTATACACAGGTATTAGCAGTGACAAGATTAGTCCATGTGCCATGTGGAGCCAAGGATTCATAAGATAAAACGAACCTAGAAGGCAAAAAGGATGAATGCCGGCATGAAGGGTATGAATGGGTGTGAATACTACACTGTACATGAGAGTAGGTCATATGTGTGTCTAGTGAAATAGTTCTTGTAACTCATGCATTAATTTCAGTACGGACTTTGGATTGTAAGTTAGATGGCAACAAGGAAGGGACTGCAATGTTTTGAGCCGCAAAATGATAAAAGCAAAGACTAGAAGGGAAATCTGTGAAAAGTAGTGTGTGGTAGTCTTAAAGATCCTGGCTCCTGTGCTTCTGATCTAGCTTCCTGCCAATGCATCTGGGGAGGCCATGGAAAATCTCCCAAGTATTTGGGGCCCTGCCACCCATGTGGGAGACCTGGATGGAGTTCTTGGTTCTTGTCTTCAGTCTGGGCCAGATCTGGCTATTGCGGCCATTTGGGGAGTGAATAGTGGACAGATTCTCCCTCCCTTCCTCCCTCATTCTCCCCCTCCCTCCCCCTCCTCCTCTTCCCTTCTCTTTCTGTCAGTCTGCCTTTGAAATAAAGAGATACATGTTTAAAAAAGCAAGTGTAAAAACACCAAGATACCTGCTCTATTTTGGAACTTGGTTGCATATTTTTTTGTTGTTCATTAAAAAACAAAGATGGGGTTAGATTTTTTTGTTGTCATTTTAAAGTCCTCTTTGTTTCTAATTTTCTGAGTCTATAAATAGTAAATGAAAGTTGGTATGCATTATTGTGATATGATATTAGTGTTAAAAATTATGATGGTCTCTCTGTCTTTCCCTCTGTTCTGTAACTCTTCTTCTTAAATTAAGTAATTAATTACAAAACAACAAAAAAGGGGCCAGTGCTGTGGTGTAGTAGGTTAAGGCTCTGCCTGTGGCACCAACATCCCATTTGGGTGCCAGTTCAAAATGCCATCTGCTCCACTTCCAATCCAGCTCTCTGTTAATGGCCTGGGAAAGTAGTGGAAAATGGCCAAAGTACTTGGGCCCTGCACCCACATAGGAGACCTGGAAGAAGCCTGGAAAATGGCCCAAGTACTTGGGCCCTGCACCCACATAGGAGACCTGGAAGAAGCCTTTGGATCGGCCCAGTTCTGGCCATTGTGGCCATTTGGGAGTGAACCAGCAGATGGAAG
This sequence comes from Sylvilagus floridanus, assembly GCA_949820135.1. Taxonomy (NCBI): domain Eukaryota; kingdom Metazoa; phylum Chordata; class Mammalia; order Lagomorpha; family Leporidae; genus Sylvilagus; species Sylvilagus floridanus. The sequence goes on along the minus strand of OX463244.1, from coordinate 74,958,222 downwards.
ATCTCTGTCTTTCTGTCTCTCCCTCTGTCTGTAACTCTGCCTCTCACATAAATCTTCAAAAAATTATGATGGCATTTGGTATATTTCACTATATTGAAACCAGCAAGTGAAAGGAAGGATGGACTTTGGTTTTAATTAAATATTTCTGTGTTTTCTTTTTAGGGATTAATCATTTTATGAAGGAGGCAGTGAAGAATTGTAGAAGAGATGGGTTTGTTCAGACCATTTTGGGAAGACGCAGATATTTGCCCGGAATCAAAGACAATAATCCTTATCATAAAGCTCATGTATGTTGAATTTCCTGGGTTTTTAACTTGCCAGCTCAATGATATGTACTTTTCAGCAAAGGCTAAACACTGATATTCCTTTCAGGAATACTGGCATGTTAATAGGATCCGTATCTGCAAGGCCAACCAGTGGCACATGCTGAGACTGCAGACTTTAGGGGACTGGGTACCTGAAGCCGACTAGCTTTGGTAATAGTTACAAATAGACCGAATTCTCATATTTGCTAGTAGTTCTTTGTTTCAGATGCGTTTACTAATTTGTCAGCTCATGCCCCCAATGCAGGTGTTTCTCAGAAACTGGCCAGTCATTGAAGTGTGATTTTACTCTTTTTCTTTTTTTCTTTGTTCTTTCCTCTCATTTCTTACTTTTTAAAGATTTATTTATTTATTTTTAAAGGCAGAATTACAGAGAGGCAGAGGCAGAGAGAGAGAAGTCTTCTATCTACTGGTTCACGCCCCAGATGGCCGCAAAGACTGGAGCTGTGCTGATCCGAATCCAGGAGCCTCCTCGGGGTCTCCACGTGGGTGCAGGAACCCGAGGACTTGGGCCATCCTCCACTGCCTTCTCAGGCCATAGCAGAGAGCTGAGTCAGAAGTGGAGCAGCTGGGACTCAAACCGGCGCCCGTATGGGATGCTGGCACTGCGGGCAGTGGCTTAACTTACTACGCCACAGCACTGGCCCCTCATTTCTTTATTTTAAATGTGCTGTTTCATCAGAGGTTATCTGGATACCTAAAATATTTTAAAAAACTACTTTCAGCAACATTTTAAAGATATATTGATGATATTTTCCCAGACTAGGATTAAATTTTTTTTTTTTGTATCTGAGTATCTAAGCTTCTATTATAATCCAGCTCTTCCTAAATTAACTCATGTTTTGCCCTTCTCAGCCCATTATATGCACTGAGGATGCCCAGCTGCCTAACTGCCTACACTTCTATCTGGAGCTCACACCTCCAGGGGTTGGTGTTGGAGCACAGCTGGTTAAGCTGCCACTAGGCACCTGTATCCTATGTCCGAGTGCTAATTTGAGACCCAGCTACTATGCTTCTGATCCAGGTTCCTGCTAATGTGCCTGGGAAGGCAGTGGTAGATGATGCCATTTATCGAGTCCCTGCCACTTATATGGGAGGCCCAGATGGAGTTCTGGGCTCCTGGCTTCTGCGTGATACAGTCCTGGCTGTTGCCAGCATTTGGGGAATGAACCAGTTTGAAGCTATTGTGGATCTTGCTGATTTTAACATTCTTGTCCAAACTTCATGGTGCAGTTTGGTGGTTGCAGTGCAAAAGCAGTCACAGAAAATACCTGGACAAGCAGGTGTGGTTGTGTATCAACAAATTTCATCTCCAGAAATGGGAGGTAGGCCAGCCTGTAGTTTACTGACTCATATTCTACAGCCAGCTCCTCTCTTTGTAATCTACATTTTTTCTCAACACAGTATTTTTCATTCTGCCTGATTTCAATCAGATTATTGTTTTGTGCCTAAAGAGTGTCTGTTCTTGTAACTGATGTGCTCATGGGTAGGGCTGTGTGTAATTGATCCTATTAGGATTTAATCTGTGGCTTGATACTTTCTGTCAATTTTTAGAAAATTGTTGGGCTTTGCTTCTTTATTGCTTTATCATATTCCTTTCTTTTTTCTAGAACTTGTTATAAATTTTATTATTTTAAAGATTTATTTATTTGAAATATGGAGTTACAGAGAGAGGTAGAGGCAGAGAGAGAGAGAGGTCTTCCATCTGTTGGTTTACTCCTCAGATGGCTACAATGGCTGGAGCTGAGCCGATCTGAAACCAGTAACCAGGAGCTTCTTCCAGGTCAACCACGTGGGTGCAAGGGCCCAAGCACTTGGACCATTTTCTACTGCTTTCCTGGGCCATACCAGAGAGCTGGATCAGAAGTGGAGATCTGGGATTCAAATCAGCGCCCATATAGGATGCTGGCACTTTAATCTACGCCACAATGCTTGCCCCCCTTTCTAAATTTTAAACCTATATTTTAGTCCCCCACATTTCTTAACATCTATATTTTCCATGTTTATATTTTACCATGCTTTACTCTGAATTTCTTTTTAATGTATTTTTCCAATTTATCGATTTGCCCTTCAGTGTGCTGTATAATCCACCTGTTGAGATTTTAAATTTATTTTTCATTGTAAAGTTTCCATTTTGTTTTTATTTTATGGCATTTGCTATACTGTTAAAATATTCAACTTTGTCTTTTTTGTGTCCTTGAATATATTCCTATCTTACGGGATAATTAACTTGGTGATAGTCCATAGTCTGATAGTTCTCTTACTTCTGTCCTATAGTTTGTTCTGCTTTTTGTTTTTCATCATTTTCTTTCTAATTTTTTTTTCAAATTTGAAAGGAAGAGAAATCTTCTATGTACTGACTCATTCTTCACATGTCTACAACAGCTGGCACTAGAGCCTGAAACTCCACCTGATTATCCCAGATTGGTGGCATGAACCCAAGTGCTTGAGCCCTTACCTGCTTCCTTCTTGTGTGTGCATTAGCAGGAAACTGGATTGGAAGCAGAGCCAAGATTCGAACCTTGGGACTCTGATATGGCATGCAGGCATCTGAAGCAGCACCTTAACTACTGCACAAATGCCTGCCCTTCTTTGTAGTATTCTATAGAAGCAGTTACATTGTCTTAGCTCCTTGCTCTTTAGGTTTTTTGGGTGGTGTCAAAATTGTGTATCAAAATCATGGAAGTATTTGAGGCCTGGGCTATGATGTTACTTTTATTGAGAGAGGGTTCATCTTTGCTTCCTGTAGGAGGGTAGAATCAACAGGATTACTTTGATCCTACTTTAGTGACAGAGATGATTAGAAGCTAGGCTGTTAGGGCCAAATGATTTCTAGCTGATCTTGTGGGTGTTGACTTTGGATTGTAGCTGGGTGATTGACCAAGCCCCCTTCTACTTATTGAGCCCTGAACCCTTACATTTGTTCCCCCATCTCCTCATGACCACCAGAAGATCTGCTCTTTTAGCGTCTCAGATGCATCTTCCGGAGTGTGGTATGCCTTTGGGTGGAAGGTGACCTCTGATGCCTTGGGTTCCTTTCTCTCCTCCATCTCTAGTTTCTGAAATTCTTCACTTTATTTTTAGCCATTTGATTCCTTCAGAGAGGCATTTCTTGTTTACCTTCCCTGGTTCAGATAATATAAGTGGCAGGGCTGGGTCTAGTGGACTAATTGTTACTGGAAACTTAAATTCTCACTCACATTACAGTTTGCCTCAAGATTGTGGCTTAGCGCTATATCATCTTCATTCTGGAATTCAGAAAGAAGGAACAGACCTCATCTGGGGTATCATGTCCCTTTTTTTTTTTTTTTTTTTTTTTGTGGTAGTGTTGGATAGTTCTTAGAACTTTTTAGATACACTATGTGGTAGTTTTTCATTTCATTGACCAAAACAAGTCAAGGCCATTCTTTTATGGGTAGCAACACTTCAAGTCTTATGGCAGTGAGTGGGGGCCCTGAATTGTCACAGAGATAGGCAGCCATAATAGTAACAGTAATACTGTCTATGACATGGAGGTATACAGTTTCCAGGCAGAGTCAGTGTAACTCTGACATTGTCACTCTTTACACAGTGTCAGCTGAGTGAGGTTACAGTGGATTCATCAGCATTTGATAAAAATGACAGATACTTTAAATACCTATTAGATAGACTTGTTTTTAATCTACCAGAAATTGAGTGTAACCCAGGTGACAGGTGCTGGCGGGCACCTCTCAGGTTATATTGACCCCCTCCCTTGAGCAGTTTCTGAGTCATTTTAGGCTATCAGGAGTGGTGTTCAGGGAGAGGTTACACCTGGCTATTAATCCACCCCTCCTTCCCCACTGCCCCAGGATGGTTGTGTTCAGCCGCCATGGTTGCCTGCCAAGAAGCTCATGGCAGCAGTGGTTTGGGGCAGTTCTTACTACCCAGGATCTGCATGTTCTCTAGCAGCTGTTGATTATCCTCAGTAGTCCATGAAAACCTCTGATTCTTACCAGTGGGCTCTACATACACTAGGGCTGAACTTTACACTTAGGACCAAGAGGCCATTGGAATGGGGCATGCACTGAAGTCATTCCAACCCACATCACGAAGGTGAGGTTTTCTATTTCCAGAAGATTCAGATAGAGGTACTTACATCCGTATGGCATTAGGAGTATTTGGAGGAATATATTCTTTCATTGATGTTTAGACCAGTTAACACACTGATCATAGATATTTATAAAATAAAATAATTTGAGCTACTAAATGCAATGCTGTTTTGGGGTTCCTGAGTATTGAAGATTTCTGAACTGAAGCAATCTGACCATGTGTCTAGTCTTGGGTTGTTATTGTTGTTATTCTTAGGATGCAGTCTAATACTTGATGTCCTGGGCCATATCTCAGTCCAGGTTTCCATTTTAGCTGCAAATGTGAGCACTGCTCTAGGGACGTGATCTGTGGATGCTCAGGGCAAGTATGAAACCATGCTGGCATATCTAACAGAGCACCTGTTGTTTTCATAGGCTGAGCGTCAGGCTATCAACACAACAGTCCAAGGATCAGCAGCTGATATAGTGAAAATAGCCACAGTTAACATTCAGAAGCAATTAGAGACCTTCCACTCAACCTTCAAATCCCACGGTCACCGTGAGGGTATGCTCCAAAGTGACAAAACAGGTTTGTTCATCAGTGAGGCCATGTTTAGATAATTATATTAAAATAGAAAAGGGGGAAGTATTTTATATTTTGTTTGTTAAGACTTCTCAAGTGTTTGGTGTCATGATGTATTTATACACTTAGAAATTGTTAAGGATCCCAAAGAGCTTTTGCTTAGGTGTATTGTATCTATTGTGTTAGAAATTAAGACAAAGAATTTTAGCAGAAGTTATTTTTATGAAAATAATCATAGTTATTCAGAGCAAAAGAGAATTTTATTAGGTGGCTTTATTTTACATTTTTGCAAATCTCTTTAATGTCTGACTTAGGATAGCTGTATTCTCTTATCTGCTTCTTCATTCATCCTGTAACAATGTCACAAGTCCAGTAACCTCTGGAAAACCCTTTGTATAATAGGGTAATATGTGTCCCGTTTACTGGGAGACTGATGGGTTTTCCATGACATGGAAATCTGAGGTCTAAAACCAGGATGGTTGGTTACCTTGCTGAGCACCTCTGAGAGAATGAGAATAAAAAAGATGAGTTACCCCATGGTGCTATCATGAAAGTAATGCTGACACTGCCGGCTCAGGGACGCTCTGTGCTTCCTTGACCACACATGGAGACATCTTGATTTCCATTTTTGACCTTTAGTATATTCTCTGAAGTCTAGGAATAAATTTGGAATTCATCTACTCATCATGTATGTTACTTTATGATGTTGCCATCTTGTTCTTGTTTCATGTTTTCTATGTTTCATGTATAATACATACATGTAACTTTCCCCTTTTCTCTTCTGCCATGTGTCTATACTTCTCTGCTTTAAATATCACTTCATTGCCCCTGAGGTTGTCAAATCATGACTGCAGCCATGTTTTAGTTTTGCTTGGAAAGAAGTCAGAGGACTTGGGGCATAGGGTGGAAGGATAAGCTACTCGAGATGGAATAGGAAGCGTAGAGATCAGTTGTAGAAGGTGAGGTTTTCTATTTCCAGAAGATTCAGATAGAGGTACTTCAGAAAGCTCTTGGAAATACAGAATTAAAAAGCATGCCTACGTTGCTGCAGTTTTTGAAATCCATGTAGTTTTTTTTTTTATAATATGCATTTTCCATGATCTTTTTGAAGATCCCTCTTATATAGAGAATAATACAGTTACATCAGATGTTAATTTACATGCAAAGATACTAAAGTATATTTGTTCCTTAAATGAGAATTGTCTTCAACCCCAAACAGAATATCTGAGGTTGCTTATTCAGTACTTCATGGGAGGGAATGTGTATATATAGACATTTGTATTTGTAGAGAGAAGATGTACACACTTGGGAAACAACCCTGTGCTGTGTGCTCAGAGGCTTTAGAAGTAAAAGTTGTGTTTAGGTTTAAAGTCAACTAAAGAAAGGTAGGGAAGATATGACACCTGGCTAAAGTATTTATGTAACTCTTTATAGCAGGTGTCAAGTGTCAAAATGAGGATATAGGCAATACCAACACTAGGAGCGAGTGGAAGAAAATGTGGGTATGTCATTCACGACGACTTTGTGGAGTCATGCTTGGTTAAAGGTAGCAGTGTGTCAGTGGGATTGAAGGGAGGTCACGGAAGGAGGAAGAGCACCCGGGGCACGAGAGGATTGAGGTGTTCCAGGTCAGAAATCAGGTCAGGGAAATCGAGGACAAAGGAGTGGCAGTCAGAAAGGAGCTAAGCCAGAGCATGCAGTCAGCGCTAGGGGCTTAGTGGGGCACATCGTGTTTTAGCCAAGTAGATGCACACAGCCTTTGGAGCCCTATAATGTCAAGCATTTCACACACTCTCTGAAGCCCACATTTGGGCCCTAGGTTTAGAATGATGTGTCTTGAGTATATAGTACAATTGGTAAGTACCAGTTCTACCACAATGATGGTGCTTGTCATAAAAAAGGTACCACGGAGTGTTCCCCTTTATACAACACTGCCTAACAATACTAGTTCATTTTCCTAGAGCAGGAATCAGGCCCCACACCTCATTGCTCACATGGTGGCAGGGGGATACAAGGAGAGAAAAGGTTGGTTGGTTATAAGTTTAGAACAGAGCTCTTCACACCCCTAACTTCTTGTCAGATTCCTTTCTGGAGGAAGTTGATGGGGATTTGAGTTTATGTGATAGGTAGGTTAGAGAGCAGCCAATAGGTGTTTATTTTCCTGATAGTTCTAAATCATACGTTTTAATTTCTTGATTAAAGTTTCCAAGACCTTGTTAGGATCTCTGAACACCTGTCCTCTAGCACGGTGATGTGCTCATCAGCTTTGTCACGTTTCCCCGGGTAGGGTTGTTGCCTAAGAGAAGACTGCCTGGGGTGTTCTGCCCGGTCAGAGGCGGCTTCTTCATCCTCCAGCTCCACGATGAACTCTTGTACGAAGTGGCGGAAGAAGATGTCGTTCAGGTATTTTTGTAGCACTGTGTCCATTCCATAGGTCAAGCCAGCAGCTTTTTGTCCTATACGTGAGGTTTAGCCCCAGACTAGCTATATAAATGTCAAGTTCATACAGGGAAAGAAGACACTAAGAGTGCTGTTTCATATTCATTAAAGTAATTCCTGATGCAAGGATGTTTTGGGGAGAAACTAGAGATAATAATTTGGGGTTTTGCTCTGAGGGTTTCTGAGCTGTGAGTGTCCCCACTAAAGGTGTCAGAAGCTACTGCACAGGGAGAGCAGTTGAGACTCCTGGCTGTGTTCTGATTTGGTGTTTTCAGCGTGACTGGAGGAAGAGGCCCAGTCTGGCTTATCACCTTCTTAGTGGGTGGGTTGGGAAACAGTCTTTGACTGGGAAGAGAATTTGTTAACCTCATTTATTTATATTTTCCTTTTGTATAGGTAGCTCAGATTGTCAAAAATGAAATGGAAAATGCCATAAAACTTTCTGTGAAACTAAAAGTGAAAGTGAAAATAGGTGCCAGCTGGGGAGAGCTCAAGGACTTCGATGTCTAATCGTGCACTTCCTGCAGTCCTCTTCGGCGTCACACAGTGCAGAGTCACCTGGAAAGAATAGACATTACTCTTCCACCTGTTTCATGAGAAACTCTCAGGTCTGGATGCACTTAGGATATTAATTTTATAGTAAGTGTTTCTGAATGTATAAACAGGTCTAATACTTGCAGTGCCAAAAATCTTTTTGGGAGAGGAGGAGAAATACCAAGTTTAATGATTATATTCTCAAAGAAATCTATGACTTTAGCCTTTTATAATTTATTGTGGCTTTAAACAGCTTCAGAATGTATGCTTGAAACCATGCACGTAGCACTTTGCATCCTTGTCTCGCTGGACTGAGCATGAGGAATACTGCTCTCTGGGCAGTGCCAGCCCTGTCCTGTGTTCAAGCACTCATGGTGCAGGTTCCAGTGGGAGCCACAGGCAGACAAAGATTTGGTTTCACTTATACCATGGGGTTAGGCCTTGTGCATTTTTTCCCCCACCAATGTCAGTTTAATTCTACTGAAATAGTATTTTAAAATAGCATTGGTTAATAAATGATGAATTCTGTAAAGTGGTAAGACTTAGCATGGATGGAACTTAGGAATGAATTTTCATAAAATGTTTCTTATTCCTTTTCTCTTGCCAGTTTATAGAATAAATGTACTTGAAATATCCAGGCATTCTACCTTTCCAAGAGATAATCTTGTTCTTTAAAATCAGATGCTTTTATGCATTTAAATATAATCGTGCCAGTGAAAAGAAATACCCCTTTACACCTTGTTCTGAGTGTGTGACTTGGTGAGACTACCCAGGCTGAAAAGAGTATACTTTATCATCCCAAGCAGAGGTATAGAAATGACCATTTTGTGGTTCAAATAAAATGTATTTATGAGAAACTTTTTATCAGTAGTTCTGTGTTTTTCAATTATATTTAGTCTGACAGTATCAGAAACCCATATTCTGTATTTACAAATTCCATAGCTTATTTATCAGTGTCAGAGGATATAGAACTGTTTATTTTATTCTTTTCCTTTGAAACCTTTTATTTAAGGTGTACAAACTTCATAATTACATTTTTAGGAACATGGTGATTCTTCCCTCTGTGCCCACCCTCTCACCCTTCTTCCTCCTCTTCTCCTTATTCCCATTCTTATTTTTTATTAAAATCTATTTTCAGTTAACTTTATACACACAGAAGATTAATTCTATACTAAATAGAGAGTTCAACAAGTAATATGAAGAAAAACACTGTTCCTCAACAGTTTTTTGATTTCTCATTTTATTTCTTCTATAACTTACTTTTCATTCTTCTCAAGATTCTTGAGTTGTTGATTTCCAGCTTTATTCCATTGTGGTCGAAGAAGATGCATGGTAAGATATTATTTTTAATTTTCTGAGACTTGCTTTATGGCCTAGCATGTGGTCAGTCTTAGAGAAAGTTCCATGCACTCATGAGAAGAATGTATAATCTGCACTGAAGGATGAAAAGTTCTGTAGATATCCATTAGGTCCATTTGGTCTATAATGCCAATTAACTCTGTTTTCTTGCTGATTTCTGTCTGGTTGTTTTGTCTGTTGCTGAAAGTAAGGCATTGAAGTCCCCCATTACTATTGTATGGGAGTCTATGTCTCCCTTTAGATCAATTAACATTTCTTTTAGAAGGCAGGTGCCCTGTAATTAGGTGCATATACATTTATTATAGTCACATCCTCATGTTGAATTGATTTCTCAATCATTGCATAGTGCTCTTCTTTGTCTCTTTTAACCGTTTTTGTATAAAAGTCTATTTTGTCTGCTATTAGGTTGGCTAAACCAGCTCTTTTTTGGTTTCTGTTAGTATGGAATATCTTTTGCCATCCTTTCACTTTTAGTCTGCATGTATCCTTGTTGGTGAGATGTGCTTCTTGTAGGCAGCAAATAGATGGGTTTTGTTTTTTAATTCATCCAACCAGTCTGTATCTTTTAGCTGAAGAGTTGAGGCCATTTACATTCAAGGTGACTATTGATAAGTAATGATTTGGCCCTGCTATTTTTATAAACATTCCTATTGTTTACTTTGGATTGCCTCTGTATTTACCTTCTTTCATAGTGATGTCATGCTTCTGTGTGTAACTCATCCTTAAGCATCTTTTATAAGCCTGGACAAGTGACAGAGTATTTCAATTTCTGTTTGTTATGGAAGGTCTTTATTTCAACTTCATTCATCAGTGAGAGCTTTGCAGGGTATAGTATTCTGGGTTGACAGTTCTTTTCTCTTAAAACTTGGACTATATCTTGCCATTCTCTCTTGGCCTGTAGTGTTTGACGCAAAGTCAGCTGTGAGTCTAACTGGAGATCCTCTGATATTTATCTGGTGTTTGTCATGCACATTTTAGGATCTTTTCTGGTCATGTCTTTTAGGAGTTCTTTGTGCTTCCAGTACTTGATTTCCCTTTTTTTCCTCCAAATTAGGGAAGTTTTCCGTAATTACTTCATTAAAAAGGCCTTCTAAGCTATTCTGTTTACATGCCTTCAGGAACTCCTAAGACCTATATGGTAAGGCATTTGATAGTATCCCATAAATCCCCAAAAATGTTTTTAAATTTTTTTTTTTTGTCATACTGCAATAATTCCAAAAAATTGTCTTCTAGTTCAGATATTCTTTCTTCTGCCTTGCCAAGTCTGCTGTTAAGGCTTTCCATTGCATTTTTTATTTGATCTGTTGAATTCTTCATTTTGGTTTCTCTTTAAAATCTCAATTTCATGGGAAAAATGTTCATTCATATCATGTATGGACTTCATTAATTCATGGATTTTCTTCTGATTACTTCTGATTATCCTGCAATCAGTTTTTTGAATTCCATTTCTGGCATTTCTTCAATCTCCTCATCATATAGTATTGAAGTGTTCTGTTCCTTTGGCAGGTGTCACGTTGCTTTCCTCATTCTTATTTTTTGAATTGCTGTGTTTGTTTTAGGCATTTGTGGAGATACATTTTGAGATCTTTTTTCCCCCTGTGATGGCTTTTTTCTTTGGAGTATGCCTCTGTGGCTTAGTGGAGTGTCTGCTCTCTGTGAGATCTTTTTTCCCCCTGTGATGGCTTTTTTCTTTGGAGTATGCCTCTGTGGCTTAGTGGAGTGTCTGCTCTCTGTGAATACCCAGATGTGTGTGCCTGGTGTGGCCAAGGAGTTCTGTTCAGTGCTCCAGGGTGAGCAAAGTATCTAAGAAGACATCCAAGTTGGGAGTGCTGACTCTCACTTTTTTTTTTTTTTTTAAATTAGAGGGGAAGTTTGATTAACTTTGCTGGAGTAGTCTCATGCTTACCTCCTCTCTTCCATGGAGACCAATGCCTGTTCGCTAGCCCCAGTGGGTATAATATTCATTCACACTCTTACAAGAACCACACAAAGGATCCATTCAGTCCTTGGTGTGAGCATGGGTCTTGCAGTAATGACCCTTACCAGGGAATCAGGGAGCCCGAGCCTGTGGAGCCACTTTCATTGACTGCTCAAAGTCCCAGCCACACCCTATGCTCTCCCATGCAGCTGTAGTGTTTCACTATCCCAGTATACAAGGCTCCCACAGTTGGGAGCAATCGGCCTCCTGTCAATTCTCCCAGCCAGACTCAGGTGTCTCCTCTTGGCTGGTTGCTGGGCACATGGCATGAGCTGGTACAGTTGTTGTGTATGTCCAAAACAGCCCCCTCCCCTTCTTGGCTAGTTACAGGACACCAGTGTCAGTGACTGGGGAGAGAGAAATGTGCCCCTCTTTTTTTACCCTCTAAGTTGGCAGGTATAATGTGCCCCACAGGGCTCCACGATGGACTCACACCAGACTCTTCCCACAGCTTTATCAACAGTGGCCTGGGCTCCTGCATTCTGGTCTTACCTCACTCTCCAAAGCAGGTGCTACTGCTCTGGGTTGCTGGGGTCCTGAGTTGTATACCTCCACACCTTCCATGCAGATCCACAGTGTTGCTCTGATTTGCATGGCGCTTACTCTGCTATTTTCTCCCTCAGATTGCACTCTCCACATACATTTTTTTTTAACAACCTTCCCCTAGATTAGAGCAGTAAGCTTCTACCCTGTTCTGCTATCTTGGTTTCCCTAGAACATGTGTTTCTGACTGCTATTATATTCTTAATCAGTTATCAATAGAGCTCTTTTATGTTTATCAGACAGCATAAAGAAAAAGAGTTGTTTTCAAAGAATAATGCATTATCAGTGATTGGGTATTGGTGTACTAGACATAGTTTTGGGGGGCAGGGGAATGAGCAGAACATTGCAGAGATGCATCACTATTTGAGTTTTTCCTATATTCACTTTTACCGTGTTCTTCAAAAAACATAGCAGTAGTGCTGTCCATTTTCTGGTAGGCTTGAGATCTGGCACAAAGGAAAGCTCCATCTATGTACCTACCTGTATATGTTCTTTAAATATGAGGGCAAATGTTGATTACTTCATTTTCTGCAGCCCTGGCCTGCACATGTAGTCACATGCATTTTCTCATCTTTGTGACCTATCACTTGGACTTAAAACAGGCAGTATTTCCTGACTTTTGTTTGATTCAGTTATGCATAAATTCTAGTTACTATGATTTACTTAAATGGCATGAGTTCTCCCACAACACAATTCAAATTTCAGTTATTCCAGAGTATTACTATGTGTCATTATCTAACATTGAAACATGACTGGTAGCTCTTCAGTCTGCAAACCTCTGTGCAAATTTTAGATTGGCATTGTATTAGGCAGAATAACCACACTTACCTCCCCACTCCCCCGCCAATCCCGAAACCTAAGAGGTCTACATCCTGATCCCTGAAACTGAACTGTGAACTGTTATATTACAAGGAAAAAGGACCTGTGCTGATGTGATGTGTCAGTGTTTGAAATGGGGAGATTATCCTGCATTGTGTGGGTGGTACCAATGTAACTGCAAGGGTCTTTATAACAGAAGAGCAGATAGAGTCAGAGATTTGGAGATGGCACACTGCTGGCTATAAAGGTACAAGAATGGGTCTTAAGCTAAGGAACACAGGAGGCCTCTAGAAAAGGCAAAGAACTGGATTCTCCCCTGGAGACTCCAGAAAGGTTGTAATCCTGCCAACACTTGAATTTTAACCTTGCTAAGACCATTTTGAACTTTGGACCTTTAGAACTGTAAGACAAGAATTTGTTTTGTTTGGAGCTAGTAAGTTTATGGCAGTTTGTAATGTCATTAACAGGAAACATGCATACATCATGATAAGTGATCAATTACATCACTTCTTTCAGAGTCTGTCTATGGTTGCCCACTGCATGTCTGTTACCTTACAGACAGCAAAGCAAGTAATTATCTTGGTCTGCCATGTGAGATAGTTTACAAAAATGGATAATCAGAAGTGGAGATTAGCTAATAAGGATGAAAAGTACACTAGAAAAATGAAAAATGACAACACTGGAAGTGAAATTCAAATTGAGCCTACGTGGAATTATGAAAGAATAGGAAGCTATGGGAATGCTGACATTTTCATTGTTTAAGAGAGTCCAGATTGCAACCTGAAAAACTTAGTGAAGGCAAAATTATCAACCTACACGAGCAAAATGGTTGTGACCAATGGGTAAAGCTATCCCAGAGGAAGTGAAACCAGCAAAACCAAGAATTTATTAATCTGTAGCTTACTGTAATTTTAGTCAAAATCTCACCAGGGATTTTTTTTAAAGATAATGTACTCAAACTTCTGAAGAAAAAAATGTCAATGCCTATCACAGTTGAAAAAAACAAAGATCTGTCAGACACTAGTACACATTGTAAAGAGAATCATTTAACAGTTGGATGAGGACATAGAAATCAATTACTAGAATAAAGAAAAAAAAACAGACATCTATGGGAAATGATTAAAATATGACAAATTAGCAATCAGGATTTGTTGTTAAAAAATAGGGATGAAGGGATAAGTAAACCCATTTGTTAAAATACCACATTAGAGAGGAGGTTCCAAGATGGTGGAGTAGTGAGGGAGCTTACTGCTTTAGTCTAGGAGATGATAGCTTAAAAAAAGTGGAAAGAGTGCAGTCCCAGGGAAAAGTTAGGGACCAAATAGCAGATAGAAGCCTATGCAAATTAGAGGGACACAGTGGACCTACATGGAGGGCATGGATGCTCACAGCTCAGGACTCCAGCAGCCAACAGCTTCTGTACCAGCATAGGAGAGTGAGGTGAAACCAGACTGCAGCAGCCCAAGCCACTGTCACTTTCCTCTAGGAGGAGCCTAGAGGGAACCAACTTGGAGACCTGTGGGAAATAGTGTAACTAGGCTGGTGCCGTGGCTCACTAGGCTAATCCTCCACCTGTGGCACCGGCACATTGGGTCCTAGTCCCGGTCAGGGAGCCAGATTCTGTCCCGGGTGCCCCTCTTCCAGGCCAGCTCTCTGCTGTGGCCCGGGAGTGCAGTGGAGGATGGCCCAAGTCCTTGGGCCCTGCACCTGCATGGGAGACCAGGAGAAGCACCTGGCTCCTGGCTTTGGATCAGCGCAGTGTGCCACAGCTGCTCACCGGCCGTGGCAGCCATTGGAAGGTGAACCGACGGCAAAAGGAAGACCTCTCTCTCTCTCTCTCTCTCTCTGTCCACTCTGCTTGCCTATAAAAAAAAAAGAAATAAAGAAAAAAAAAAGAAATAGTGTAACTATCACACTAGAGGAAAAATAAAAAGAAGAGAGACGTTTCTCTCTCCCTAATGGTGTCCTGTAACAAGCTGATAGATTGGGTGTCATTTTGGGCACATATAACAGCTGCACCAGCTGTGTCCATGCCCAGCAATCAGCTGAGTGGAAACTCATGACTCTGGTGGGGAGAACCAACAGGGGGCTGAGTGCTTGTGAATGTGGGAGGGTTCTATGCCGGACTGTAAAAAACAAACAAAAACCAAAAAAGACCCTGAGGCTGTGTGGGAGGACTCACAGAGTGGCTGGGACTTTGGGCAGTCACTGTGGGAGATTGCATATACTTAGGGCTTCCTGGTTACCTGGTAAGGGACATTGTTGCAGAATTTGAGCTTACACTGAAGACTGCACAGATCCTTTGTGTGCTCCTTGGGATAGAGTGGACAAATATTACACCCACTAGGGCAGGTGCTCAGGCACTAGTCTCTTTGAGGAGAGGAGCTCAGCTGACCAGAATAAATTTTGCTTTTGATTAAAAAAAAGATTTACCATGCCAAACCTGGGTGTGTCATCTTAGGCACACTCTTCATCCTGGGAACTGAACAGCGCTCCCTGGCCACACCCACTGCACACCTCTAGATATTCACTGAAAGCAAACACTCCACATATCTACAGAGGCATAGTACAAAGATAAAAGCCACCACATAGAAAAAAACGAAGAAGAAACCAATGATATCTCCACAAATGCCGAATAAAAAACGCAACAATTCAAGAAACAAGATTAAGGAAGACAACATGACACCCACAAAAGAACACAACACTTCAATACTAGATTGTGAAGATTGAAGAAATGCCAGAAATGGAATTAAAAACATTGATCATAAGATTACACAGAAGTAATCATAAGGAAATGTATGAATTACTGAATTCTGCACGTGACATGAAAGAAAATTTCTGCCATGAAATTGAGATCTTAAAGAGAAATCAAAATGAAATGAAGAATTCAATAGCACAAATGAAAAATGCTGAAGAAAGAATATCTGACCTATACAATAAAACACAGGAAACTATACAGTCAAATGAAGAAGAGGAAATTAGAAATCTAAAAAACATTGTTGGGAATCTACAGGATACCATCAAATGACCAACATACATGTTCTAGGAGTTCCTGATGGTGTGGTAAGAAAGGATTAGAAGGCCTTTTTAGTGAAATAACAGAAAACTTTCCTAATTTGGAGAAAGAAAGAGGCATCCAAGTACAGGAAGCACATAGAACTCCTAATAGACACGACTGGAAAAGATCTTCACCATGACACACTGTAATCAAACTCACCACAGTAAAACATAAAGAAATGATTCTAAACTATGCATGAGAGGAATGCCAGATTACTTTCAGAGGATCTCCAAGTAGACTCACAGTGGACTTCTCATCAGAAACCCTACAAGCTAGGAGAGAATGGCAAGATATATTCCAAGTCTTAAGAGAAAAGAACTGTGAATCCAGAATACTGAACCCTGCAAAGCTCTCATTTATGAATGAAGGTGAAATAAAGACCTTGCATGACAGAGATTGAAAGAATGTTACCACCCGTCTAGCCCTACAAAAGAAGCTTAAGGATGTGCAACACACAGAAACATGGTCATCACTATGAAAGAAGGCAAAGGAAGGAAACCTCCCAGTAAATTTTCAAATGAAATTCAAAGTAAAAAATAGGAATATATTTGGAAAAATGGCAGGGCAAAATTGTTACTCATGAATAGTCACCTTGATTGTAAATGGCCTCAACTCTCCAGTTAAAAGACACAGACTAGCTGAGTGGATTAAAAAACAAAACCCATCTGTTTGCTGCCTACAAAAACCACATCTCATCAACAAAGATACATGCAGACTTAAAGTAAAAAGATGGAAAAAGATATTCCATGCCAACAGAAACAAAAAAAGATCTAGTATAGCCATCCTAATATCAGATAAAATAGACTTTAACAGAGAAAATGTTAAAAGAAGTAAACTATGTAATGATTAAGGGATCAATCCACAGGAAGATGTAACTATTCTAAATATATATGCACCTAATTACAGGGTACCTGGCTATTTGAAAGAAATGTTAAGGGATCTAAAGTGAGACATAGACTCTAATACATTAGTAATGAGGGACTTCAATACCCCACTTTCAGCAATGGACAGAACAACCAGAAAGAAAATCAGCAAGGAAACAGCAGAGTTAACACTGTAAACCAGATAGACCTCACAGATATCTATAGAACTATATATCCTATACTTGCAGAATACACATTCTTCTCAGCAATGCACGGAACTTTCTCTAGGATTGGCCACATGCTAGGCCATAAAGCAAGTCTCAGAAAAAAAAATTGAAATCATACCATGCATCTTCTTGAACCACAATGGAATGAAGCTGGAAATCAACAACTCAAGAGTCCCTAGAACATACGCAAACACATGGAGACTGAACAACATGCTCCTGAATGAACAGTGGGTGATAGAAGAAATCAAAAGAGAAACCAAAAAATTTCTGGAATAAAGATGACAATACAACATATCAAAACCTATGGGATACAGTAAAAGTAGTGTTAAGAGGAAAGTTTATAGCAATTGATGCTGAAGGCCATATAGAAACACAGGAGACCTCAGATAGCTAAAGCAATCTTATACAACAAAAACAAAGCCAGGGGCATCACAATACCAGATTTTAAGACATACTACATGGCAGTTGTAATAAAAACAGCTTGATACTGGTACAAAAAAAGATAGGTAGACTAATGATATAGAATAGAATCAACAGAAATCAGTCCAAGCATCTACAACCAACTTATATTTGACCAAGGAGCTAAAACCAATTTCTGGAGCAAGGACAGGCATTCAACAAATGGTGCTAGGAAAACTGGATTTCCACATGCAGAAGTATGAAGCAAGAGTCCCACCTTAACCTTACACAAAAATCCACTCAATATGGATTAAAGATCTCAAAGCATGACACCCTCAATTTATTAGAGAACACTGGGGAAACCTTGCAAGACACTGGCATAGGCAAAGAGTTCTTAGAAAAGACCCCAGAGGCACAGGCAGTCAAAGCCAGAATTAAATGGGATTACATTAAATTGAGAAGCTTCTGCATTGCAAAAGAAATACTCAGGAAAGTGAAGAGGCAACCAACACAATGGGAGAAATTATTTGCAAACAATACAACTGATGAAAGATTAATAACCAGAATATAAAAAGAGAGCAAGAAATTCCACAACAAAAAACCAAATAACTCCGTTAACAGATGGGCAAAGGACTTAAACAGATATTTCTGAAAAGAGGAAATCCAAATTGCCAACACATACATGAAAAAATGTTCAGGATCACTAGCTATCAGGGAAAAGCAAATCACAACCACAATGAGGTTTCACCTCACCTGTTAGAATGGCTTTCATACAGAAATCAACAAAAACCAAATGCTGGTGAAGATGTGGGGAAAAAGGTACCCTAGTCCACTGTTGGTGGGGTTGTAGACTGGTTAATGTCACTGTGGAGGACAGTATGGAGATACCTCAGAAATCTGAATATAGACCTACCATATGACCTAGCCATCTCAGTTCTTGGAATTTACCCAAGGGAAATGAAATCAGTAAATATAAGAGTTATCTGCACTCCCATGTTTATTGCAGCTCAATTCACAATAGCTAAGACATGGAACCAATCTAAATGCCTGTATACTGAAGACTGGATAAATTATGGGATATGTACACTATGGAATACTTCACAGCAGTGAAAGATAAAATGAAATCTGGTCATTTGCTACAAAATGGATGAATCTTGAAAATATCATACTTAGTGAAATAAGCCAATCCAAAAAGGACAAATACTGTATTTTCTCCCTGATCTGTGAGAATGGATAGAGCACCTAAGGGAAATCTATAGGAGTGAAATTGACACTTTGAGAAAGGATGACTTGAGCGGCCCTTGTCTCTCTTTTGAGGAACAGTTTTTTTTTTTTTCATTTTTTTCTCTTCAAACTATTTGTTGAATTCTTCAAGCATAGAAAGCCAAGATACTGTGGCAAAAAATGTTCTATATGAAGAATCTTTATTAGTGAGATCCCAATGGAAAGAAATGGCCATCAAAGAAGGATATACTTTCCTCTAAAGGGAAGAAAGAACTTCCACTTTGCTAATGGCCTTGTCTAAATACTGACAGAGCTTGTGGACTCAAAAGGCATCCATAGCCTAGTCAGCCCATGTCAAAAGCCTCGAGTGGTCACTGACGTCAAACATAAGAGTGTTAATTGTTAAATTAAAAACAGGAGTCAACTGTGCAGTAACTCTCCATGTAGGACTCTGTCCTCAATGAGTTGTATTATGAGAGTTAACCATGATACTGTTTGTGTGTGTGTGTGTGCACGTGCGTGCAAATTGTTGAAATCTTTACTTAGTATAGAATTGGCCTTTTGAGTACAAAGCTAACTGAAAATGAATCTTAATGGAAATGGACTGGCAAGGAAAGATGGATGGGGAAGAGGGGTGGGGGTGGGAGTGAGAGGTGGGTATGGTGGGAAGAATAACTGTATTCCTAAAGTTGTACATATGAAATGTGTATTCCTTAAAATATAAATTAAAAAATTTAAAAAGATACCACATTAGAGCCCCATCTCAAACACTGACAAACATCTCCACATGGATTATAGCTTTGCTTTATGACTATAGAAGTTAAAAGTGATCTTTACAGCAAAGTTTAAAAATCATAAAACATAAATTTGACCACAATAAAAAGAAAATTCCTTAGTATGAGAAAATAAAATTATTAATAAAGTTGAATCATCAAAGACACTCAACAGTCTGAGGGGCCCAGGCGTGATAGAAAATTCAGAAGGGACCCATGGTATGGCAAGACCTAATTAAGCAAGCAAGGGCCATGGGGCCATGCTGCAAACAGGAGAGCTGACCACAGACTCACCACTGTACCTTCAGTCTTTGTCAGCACGAGGGGCTCATGGGCAGAACAGAGCCCTGGGGGACCCACCAGGAAGATGAAGAGCAGCACTCTGTCCTGGCCATGAGGTCTGCTATTCCTTTACACCCAGAAGCCAGGAGTCTTGCCAGGAGGAAGATGGAGATGTGCACAACTGTGAAGACTCAAAAGCAAGGAAAAATTAGTTATGGAAAATAAGTGACATTAATTTCCAGAGTTATAATACATTACGTTGGTGAGGAGTCTTACTCCATCTTCGGATAGCTGAGAAGTGTTCAGTCTCACCCTCGCAGTTCCTGTTTTGCCCACACCAGGGTAAGCTGAGAGGAAAGCCGGGGTGCTCCCTTCTTTGGTGCCAGCAGGAGGTTCAAACTACACAGGCCTCTTCCTGCAAACCCTGGTACACTCCCCTAGTCACAATAAAACTCCCAAGTCAGTCTCTTCCTTGTTCTCTCAAGCTGCCCTGCTCTCTGCAAAAAGGCTTGTGTGAGTAATAAACCTGCTCAGGTCCTCTTGTGGTGTGTATGGTGTCATCATTGCAACATCCGAAACCAAATCTTGGATTTTAGGGCCCAACCTGCTTCTGTAGGTTGGTGGCAACGTGACGATTCAGAAAAAAATGGTCAAGAAATATGAGCAGACAAGTCACAAAGGAAGAAAGTGTCTGATAAAAAGAGTAAAGTGTTTAATTTCACTATTAGAAAAATTCCAACTAAATGTCATTTTCACTTTTCATATAGCGGAAAAAATTATGGCAGACAAAATATTAATATTTGAGGATAGTGATAGGTAAGGAAATAATAATCCTTACATACTGGTGAAGAATAGTTCAACTGATAATATCTATTTAAAAGGTTTAAATGAGCATGCCCTTTGACGCAGCAATCCCACTTAACAGTGCCCTAGAGATGAATTTGTGCATATGTAAAATGCCTATGCAGTCCTCTACAATATGAAGAAATTGGAAAATAGCTATATTCTTTTGTAGAGGAATGGTAACAAATTACTTTTTATTGGCACCTTGGGGTAATTCAAGTGTGTTGAAAAGGATGAATTACAAGTACTGACACTGATAGATATCTAAGACAGTAGGTAAATGAATGAGTAAGTTTCAACATAGAGAAATGGAAACGCATTAAGTAATGATCAGTTAATTTAGATAAGAGTAGGAGATGACCAAGGAAAACATTCACTTTATCTTGACCAAGTTTATTATATGGCTATTACAAACACATTATTCATGTATTATTTGTGTAATTAAAACAACTTTAAAAGAAAATGTTTAATGATTGTCATGAAAGATAGAAAACAATGACATTGAAGTGCAACTAATTCACCAAAATTGAGAAAATTATTTGATTCTTGAAATGACTTCAAATCTAAGTTAAAAATTGGAACAAAGAATCCCAGTCAAATGGAAAATTAGTCATGTTTTGTTCCTTGCTCCAACTATTGCAAAAGTGTTCAATCCAAGATCACACTGTGCCTGTGCCTCTAGTCTTCCCTAAAAATGGAGCATCCATTTTTTCCTTAGCTTTCATGACGCTGAACATTTTGAATAGAAGGCAGCCATTTTGTCAGATGTCCCTCAATTTGATCTCATCCATGATTTCCTCATGATTCGACCCCGATGTGCCTGTTGCCATGGTGGTGTTCCTGATGTGGGTTTGTGCCATTTCTGGAGGTGGTAACTTTGATCACTGAAATAAGATGATGTCTGAGTTTCTCTACAAGACATATATATGACATTTGTTTATGATTGACAACTGTATTTAGTGAGAATACTTTGAGATTGTGTAAATGCCATTTTTCCATCGCACTTTATTCTACTAGTTTTAGGATCCATTGGTATTTATTGCTCAAATTATTACTGTAATGGTTGCCAAATGGTAATTGAAAAATTTCATCAGCATTTGTTATTTGGTGCTCTGTAGAGAAGAGCTTTCTTTTTCCCTTGTATCAGTGTGGAATTGGTGGTACCTATTTTATTCCATTACTGTCATTATTATTTTTGATGTGGAAATTATACCTGATTTTGTCTGTGCAGGCCCTTCTGTGTCTTTTGACAAATCTGAGTCATTCTTTGAATATTTTCTCTGGGACAAAAATATATCAGTCTTGAAATCAGCGATTTCTTCCAGGAGCTGTTGTTCCTTTCAGCAGAAAACAGTATTTAGAAATCAGAATCCAAGCACTAGCTGTGCCAATTGCTCCTGGAGGGTTGCTCCCGGTCCACTCTGTTTTATAAACATAGACACACACACGAGGATACTTCAAAAAATTCATAGGAAGTAAAATTGATGTATTTTCCACGAACTTTTTGAGACAGCCCCTGCTCCGTGTGTGTGTATGTGTGTGTGCGTATGAATCCTTAAAAAGTTCATGGAAGGTGGGAGTTAGGATAAGTATATTTTGGTGCAAGAATTTTTGAAATTCATGCATGATCATGATACATGTTTTTAAAAATTATCTGTTAATTCCATTTTCCCATAAACATTATTTGAGAGGCAGAGAGAGCACAGAGAAACCTCCCATCCACTGATTCAGTCCCAAATATCCCCAGTTACCAGGGCTGGGCTGGAGCTGAAGCCAGAAACTGGGAACGAATCTGAGTCACCCTTGTAGGTGACAGAGACACAAATACTTGAAGCATGACTAGCTGCCTTCCAGGGTGTGACTCAGCAAGGAGCTACAACTGGGAGCTGCATCCAGGACTTGAGTCCAGGTATTCTGATATGGAGCAGGGGCCTCCTTACAGCAAAACCAAAAGCCTGCCTCAGTTTTTTCATAACATGTATTCCCATGAACTTTTTGAAACTCGCGTGTGTGTGTGCACATGTGTGTGCATGAATTTCAAAGATTTTGGTACCATAATAAAAATTCCATTCCATGAACTTTTTGAAGTACCCTGGTGAATGTATGTGAGTGGGTGTGTGTGTACAGCACACATTGATAGTTCTAATTCTACAGGGTTTATTCTAGCCTTTCCTTTTTAATAATGTTTTATTTTTAATTGTCAATAATTGTAAGTTCTTATGGGGTACCATGGGATTTTTTGATACATGAATACGTTGTAGAGTGATCAAATCAGGGTAATCAGCATATATATCACTGCAAACATTTCTATTTTATGGTGAGAACACTGAACATCCTCCTCTAGCCTTAGTCACCCTGCTGTGCAACAGCACACCCAGAACTGCCTTCTCCATTCTGCACTGGGAAATCTGACTCCCACATCCACAGATCTGCTCCTGATCCCACTGGTCTGCTTGCTGTCCTTGTCCAGCACTGACTCACAGCCCCCCATTACTCACCACTGCAATGCTGATCCTGCCACCTCCAACTGCAGCCTCCTCTGGGCTGTCCACCTAACACAAAGAGTGGTGGTATGGGGCTGCCTGGTTGACTTTTGGACTGAATGGATGGGAAGAGGGGAGGACAGAAGGCGGAAGACAGTGAGGAGGTCAAGTCAGTACTTTAAATGTTGAATGCAGGTATGTGGGAAGCCTGAGTACTAAAAGATGAGGTGGTTAAATGGATCCTTTTGAGACAATTCTAAAAAGAAGACTGGCATCTTACGGGATCTGTCTTTACATTTGAACTTTAAACAGAAAACCATTATTTTAGCTGAGGGTTGGGTAGTAGAATTTTTTTTTTTCAATTTTAATATGAAATAAAAGCTAGGACAAATGTCCTGAGAAATCGAGATTTGGAAGTATAATGGAAGTGAGTTAAGGTTTCTGAAGGGCATTTAGCTATGCTGAGGCAACCTAGAGGAGCTTAGAAGCACACACTGTAGGCTCTGGGGTAACGAGTGCTCCCTATGACCACTAGGTGGTAGGCTGAAGCCATAATAACAATCGTTCTGCTTGGCTGATCATTAAAGCGTGAGCTGAAAAGATTTTAGTGAGGAAACAAGGTCTCTGTGTTGAGTGTGTAGGCTCATCTTATTCTACCTTAGTTTGTTATGCTGAACTGCTACCAAATTTATTTTTACTGTACTTCACCAAGGGTATAATTCATCCTCAAAAGTTGTCTTTAAAGCCTTCCAATAGGGGTGGGTGTTTAGCCTAGTGGCTAAGACACCCGTGGCCCCCATCAGAGAACTGGGCTTGATTACCAGACCCTGGCTCCCAAGTCCAGGCAGACCCAGGAAGTAGAGGTGATGGGAGTAGTGTTCCTGCGCCCCACATGGGAGACCTGAGTCGTTGTGGGCATTTAGGGAGTGCATTAGTAGATAGGAGCTCTGTCTTTCTCTTTTCCCTTCACATTAAAAAAAATTAGTCTTCCAGTAAAAAGTTCCGTATCTACCTAATTGCTGGAAATAGGAATGGCTACTATCACCCTTTGGATTAATAAACTTTAGTAAAGTCTGCATTTTAGGAATTTGCATCTAGTTATTCCTTTCTCTTAATTTTAAGTAAATATGCTGTACAATGAATGCTCTCCCACCCCTTCCCTGCTTTTTTAAAAAACAATACTAAGCAAAATTATAGTTCAGAGTGAACTATGAGAAAGTCTCACTTCTGTCCTTATTTAATGTTGGAAAAAATTACTATCAGAGCATGATATTATGACATAAGAGAGCATCTATTTACAAACATATACAATTTTATTGGTATCTCTACATACTACAAGAACTTTGTTAAGTATAGTCACAATTGCTGAGTGCAACAGAAAAATAGTAATTTGTCATTTTCTGAAAAGATGCAAAAATTCTGAAGATGAAAGAAAGATACATCAATGATGTTATCTGTTTCTTATTTCCTAGAATAAAACATCACATAATTAAGTACTAAAAATTATAGGTTATTAGATATTTTGATCCTGTGTACAATTTCCAAAACCACCACCTACTTTATTTTCTGGCTTTGAAGTTGAGAAGAGTGGGCCAATACCAGAAGGGAAGCAGTATGAGAGAGGATAACTGGAGTCTTCTCATTGGTAACACTGCCTTTGATAGGCTGGGCTCTCCCTCTTAGAAGGAATAAAAGACTCTTTCAAGGCATTGGGGGTAACATAGTAAGTTACAGGCATTCCTTCCCCTTTAAACATATGTGTAACAAATAAGAAAGTAAATCCAATGGCCCTGGGAGCTTTTAAGATAATAACATATAAGAAAGAAGAGTTGTTCTCCCTCTTTGCTAATATCAAGTCAAATAAAATATACAAATATACCTGTAGCAGAACACCTGGTATCCATGTGTCTTCCATAAGAAATTTGTACCTGATATAGTAAATGACTGTTTTGAGAATTCCCACTGTCCAAATATTGAGAATTAGTTTTCTAGTTAGCTTTATTATGCTGTTGCATTTACTATGATCCAGTGCATCAGATGTGTAAGACAATCAAAAACCTAGAAGTCTGAATTAGAATAATTAATGGGAAAGTCACACAGGAAAATATCACAAAGCGTTAAGTGTTAATTAGGCCCTGCCTGGGCAGAAATATTTTGTTCTGTGAAAGACACAGAATAAATATGAAACCAGTCACCACTGTATCTCTTACCCCTTGCCTCCCTGGACTACTCCGAAGCCGGCTGAGACACCAGCCAAGATGGACAAACATACTGTCCTTGGTTGGCCATAAAGCAGTTGTCTACTTTGGCTGGACATCAGGGCCACCTTTGGGGCTTTCAAAAGTACTTACATCTGGTTCAACACTGGGAGGAATTTTGTTATAATTGGGAATTTTGAAATCTCCTCAGGTGATTCTCATGTATAGACAAGATTGAGAATCATATAGCTAAAGGCATCTACCCATGCTTCTGAATCCTCATCAAAGCCTCTTCCACTTTGCTCTGGCTCCCATGTCCTTCCTCATCCCAATTTCCTTGTACCAAATTGGTTCTTCTTCTTCCTTCCCCAAGTCTGATCTTAAACTGTTTTGCATTTCTTCCACTCAGGGATGTTATCTGCTAATACTAAATTTGTTATGCTGACAACCATGCTTCTTTGAGTGGTGCATATTAGAGATAATGTGTCAAGTACATGACAAGTATTTCTGGCCCTTAGGGCTGTGTGCGTGTGAAATAAAACCCAGTCAAAAGCAGAACTGGGCAACAGAAGGCAGAGAATAAGAAGCTGTGAAGGCTACCATGTTCTCTTATGCAAAGAGCAAGACCTGAAATTAATGTCCTGACTCCTATAAGCATTGCCCTCTCTAAACCAATGTGGTAGTTTAACATGTTCTTTTTTCCCATAGGGCTGGTTGAAATCACAGATACCCTCCTGGGTTGTTCCAATGAACCTAAGCAAAAGAGAGGATTTCTTATTTATTTTTCTAGATTAAAGTTTTTCAAATAAACTGTCTTAATCTTCAACTAATCTTAGCCCGGATCTTATTCCTTATTCTCTCTTAGCCTTGGTGATCCCGTAATGTAGATAACAGACAGATGGTATCTTTAATACTAGTTACAAGGGTCACATAAAAAGGGATTGTGACACTAATTCTTTTTCTTTAGTTTCTTTTAAAAACTTGGAGGAATATAGACATGGATTTTAATTTATTAACTTGATAATCACTTCCCAAAGACTTGAATAAATTTTTCTTTATGATTGAAGTATTGGAAAATGCCTAATGCAGGTCTGTCACTGTCATTCCAAAGTTAAGACAATGACCCTGATGGTGACTGGGGCACTAAGTGTGGGGCTTGGCAAGGTATAGGAAGCAAAGTCAATAGTACTCCTTTGTAGGGGATTAAAATAAATGTAACCCATTCATGCCTCCTTCCAAACCCCGAGGTAAGTAAGGATTATTGCTCTAGTTATTACTAGAACCAGGGAAACAAATACTTCTATTTCTCATTAATGAAAAGAAAGAAATGCCTATTTCTTTTGAACGTTAGAAAGGACTTATCTCTTGAGGGAATTTTAGGGAGATAATGTTGGCTTGTTGAGACTGAAGTCTGCCTTAGCTTCTGCTGCCACCTTACAGGATGTAATGTGATTTTAATGGTAATAGACACTCCCAGTCATCTCTTTTGTCACTGTCCAAGTTACTAGGGAATATATTTCTTATGTACCAAGTGGGGGGAAGATAGTAAAGATGAGTAGATGTAAAAGATCACATGGATCAACTATATTTATTTCTAAGGTGATGATGATGACAAGATGGTGGTGGTGGTGCCTGTGTGTCCGCCAAGGTCAGTGCAACAGAACAGAAATGCCAGAAGAGGAAAATCACATCCACATCAGATTCTTGTTATTGCTATCTCTTTGAATTATAAAAATTTTGATACAGTAAAACCTGATTAATTTGGGTTCTACTAATCAGGATTTTGTGGGATGAACTTACCCTTACATTAAGAGCTTATAAAAAACAATTTTGAAATAATTTAAACTACTTAAAATAATTTTATTCTTTTCAAGCACTTCATAAGCACCTGTTTACTTCCAAATGATGTGTCAATTATAAACTTTTGATCCAGTCATTTTGAATCTGGAATTTTATGCACTATAATGCTATAATGTCCTTTTGATATTTTCTGAGTGCATTAAAATATTCCATAATTGTTCACTGATTTATACAAGCTTTCCCTAAAAACTGCATTTTATTGCATGTGAAGCACAGATATAATTTTGGGTATAGTAACTTATCTTGGTAAGACACTATACAATTATGCAGTTTTATAACAAGATATATGTTACAGTCACACTAATCTCTGTCTTTAAATGATATACAGTAGAGGCTCTCAATTAGAAGTAATTTTGGCAATGGTTAGAGACATTTTTGATTGTTACTGTTAGGGGGTTCCTACTGGCATCTAGCAGACAAAAGCCAGGGATGTCACTAACATCCTATGGTACATAGGACAGTGCTCCACCATAAAGACTTTTATGCTAATGTGCCACTGTTGAGAAACCTTTCTGTAGAACAAGTTAAATCAAATAGTATCATGAGTTTCAGAGATTCATTAAGTTTAATACTACTCTGGAGTGAATTTAATTATTCCTAGAATAAACTTATATTTCACTCTCTCAGGTTTAAAATGCAGAAATGATAAAGTACTTGTCCAAAAAAATCAGAAAACTGGGTCATTGAAACTGATAGTACAATAGTGCATTGCAAATTTAACTGTCAGTGTTTTCCAGATCCTGGCCTCCAGCTTCTTTACTACTTTTACTATACAGTTTTATGTGTTATATCTGCATTTCCAAGTCAGATTATGTTACCTTGAGGCTGTTTACAGGACTTTGGGAGATTCGTAAAGAGGCCTTTTTAAGAAATCAGGAAAATCCAAGGACTCTGAAAAATACTATTCTAGTGTACATTTTCTGTCAATCATCTTTGCTCTTCTCAAAATTCCTGAGAACATTACAAGGGAAGTGTTATCTCACACAAGAAATCTAAAAAACAAACTGAAATACTGTTTTTGGTTATTAAAGTAACCCAGACTCCAGAAACACAGTGAACTCTTAAGAATTTACACAAACATAAACCTAGTAAGATCTGATCAATCAGGAAGAAAAAGTCCAAATCCATAATTTTAAAAAAGATTATTTTTGGAGAAACAACATATTACAGGATGGGTCCAGGAAAATGCTTACATACATTCCTATGACTTCGACTTTCCAGAATCATGTTAGATAATGAGAGTAGGAGTCCTTGTTTCACACTTTGCCTCTAGTACCTTTCTGTGGAGCTATGATAGACACCTCTTAGCATGTTAAGGATATTCTTTATTCCACTTGTTAGAGTTTAAAATGTGGAATAAGTGTTTGACATCTATTAACACAATCCTTTAACTTATATTAGTTGACCAAATTAGTGTCAAAAATATTGATTTTATATCACTAAACTATGTATTTCTGTCATCTGCAATCATGACTGAGGCCAAGACGGCAAAAACACCAGTATATTTTATAAAGATTTCCAATAATAGTATTGAACATAAAAGTGTTTCCTAATGAAAGCCCTTTTTAATCAGAAATTTAATAAATCAGAATTTCTTTGCCCAGAACACTAGCTGAGGTTTCACTGCATCACACTCAAGATAATGACCACTTTGGTCTGTGAATGTCAGGCTGCAAGAGCACCTGTGGATTGCAGACCCACTCGGTTTAAGCAGTAATATACTGTGTAACTGGCAGATGAGGATACAAACAGAGCTTTAAAAATACATCACTTTAGAAACTGAAAGTTGGGATGTGTAAAATTTCACTTTTTATGAATTCAGACCTCAAAGCTAACTGCATGGTTTCTATAGTCTAGTTTCCCCAAACCTATTGTCAGCTTCCCTGCATGGAATACAAGCCAGGATGGAAAAATTCTTTGAAGTGACCCAACCCTACACAGTTCGTGCTAAAAAGAGCAACCTGCTCTGAAGGTGACAGAACTGGAAATAACTATTTTGGGGATCATTTACTCTGTTGGCAATGCTTGGTTATGACCGAGAACTGTGAACGATGTACAATACTATGGAGAGAGAATATTAATTATACTCTTGCCATAAAGACTCAATAATGGAAATTACAGATGAGAAGCAAACTCTGGGGTTTTGTTTTGCTTTCCTTGGAGTTGGGTATGGCAAATATTCTTGAAATGTACTGATTGACATCTTCTAATGTAGATTTTTTAAAAACTGTTGGATGTGGCCCAATTTACAAAAATAGTTTACCATAAATCTTTTTTTCTTCTGTCACAACATGCTTATTTTTCTTTTCCTTTACAGATGTTAATTTATCATGCAAAGATTTTTTTTTTCATTAAGTGCATTAATGCTTTTGTTTGTACAGGAATTTCCAAATCAATAGGACTCCCCATAGTTTCTAAGTGTAAATCCTTAGCCAATGACATGCCAATATGATGGCTCCATTTCACATGGGAAAAGGCAAATTCCATCTATCTTGGGATTTTACCAGGGTTCCAGCCTTTGGGTTGTACATCGTCTCTGATAAGTCTCCTTTGTGATAACTTCAGATGAATGGCAATGGAACATTTTGTAGAAGAAACTGGCTTCTAGCAGTTGAATAGTGATGCTGGGAATAAATTTGGTTTCCCTGAATAATGGTTTCTCAAAGCAGTCACAGCTTCTTTAGCAGTTAGAATTGGTACCATTTCTTATCTTTGTATTTCAGCATTAACTGAAAAGAAAAAAAAAACAGCATTAGATGCTAAAAAAAAAAAAACCCTTTAAAAGCACTATTCAAAGCAAGCCTAGCTAATCATGCATATATAATTAAATCTCAAAACTTACAGTGAAACTATATGACTTCTTTTATAGTATAAAGTACATATGAGAATGATTTAAAAACAAACCAATCAAACTCTAAAGACTCAGCTGACAGGAAATTATTTTTAATGATGAGACAAAATGGAGCAGGTGGCTCCCAGCCTCTGCTGTCCTTCCTGCCTTCTTGCTCACATCATCCCTCCACACAACTTTCTAGCAACTGGTGTACAATACAGATCTATGTATCAGAACCAATGGACAATTTCTTAATCATCCCATAAAGTAAGGAAGTATCAATGTTCTACAGTACTTAATTTAACAACAACAACAAAAAAAACCCTTTAATCACTCAAAAAATTGGGGGAATTATAATACTTGTAAGAGATCCAGGTTACCCTGGTTCTCACACCCACTCATGTCGCATGACTTCTTTATGCTTTCCTGTGCAGGACCTAAACATTTAAAGTTACTACTGTGGAGAATCCTGTGTTTACCTCATGTGCATGTTTGGAAAATGCTTCTGCACTGGTCATCATGCCTGCAGTTTTCTCTTCCAGCTCTCCTAGCCTTTGTCCTCTCTCATCCAGCGCAATCCGAGCACGGGTCAGCTCCCCCATCACTCCTCCAGCAGCGCCTTTCACCCCTTCTATTCCACCTGGTCCAGGAATGTGCTGGGCAAGGCTGCGGGATGCTCTTCCTGCTGAAGCTTCCCCAACTAGGAATTGAAGCCATAACAGCTTAAAACATTCCATTAGTAAATCAAGTACTCAAGTTTATCACCAAGACAAAGTACTTACATTCAATCTTACTGTCATAATTCTCATTGAAATAGAGCTATTCAGTACTGACATAGACATGTATTTGAAAATATTAGTACTTAGCCAAGAAAAATGCCTAGGAAAGAAATTTGATATATATTGTTATTATGTGCCTTTTTTGTGTGTGTGAGTGGGTTTCATACAAAATGGCATTACTTTACATTTCTTGACATGGCTCAAAATGTATGTGACCTCACTTTTAATTCAAATTAGTGTCTGTTCCACACTCAGCCCTGACCATTTCCTTAGGTTTCTGTCCAGGTCTTTATTCTAACTTTTTCTGTTTATCTTGATATATCAGTCTTGTGGGCCTCAGGCTGTTTCTTTCTTCCTCTATAAATACTAGAGAATGTAGGTACATAAACATGTAAATGATGAACATTAATATATATGCTGAAATTTTGTGACTTTATGAAGGTTAAAATTTTCCCAATAATTTAACAAGCTGTTTCATTCAATTTAAATGAAGTAAAAGATTTTTTTTTAATTGAAAAGCAGTGTTGTGGGACAGACACCAATATAGTAGAATAGGGAGGGAGTGTACTGCTCTAGTCTAAAGGAGGATAGTTAGAAAACATGTGGAGCAAGTGCAATCTCAGGGAGGAATTTGGGAGAAAAAGGCAGAGGAAACTCTATGCAAATTAGAGGGATACTATGGATCTATGTGGAGGGTATGGACAACTCAGGACCCCAGTATTTGAAAGCCTCAGCACTAGCTTTGGCAAGTGAGGTGAGACCAGACTGCAGCAGCCCAGACCACTGTTGATAAAGCTGTGGGAAGACCTTGGGTGAGTTTGGCTTGGAGTCCTATGGGGACAGTATGCTTGCCATCCTAGAGGAAAGAAAAAGGGGGACATGTTTTTCTTTCCTTAACCACCCAGCATGGGCATCCTGTAACTAGCCAAGAAGGGGTGGGGCATCATTTTGGACATATGTAACAGCTGTGCTAGCTCGTGTCTGCACATCCAGCAACCAGCCAAGAGGAGACACCCGAGTCTGGCTGGGAAAACCTACAGGAGGCTGAGTGCTTCTGATTGTGGGAGGCCTATGTTTTTTGGGGATTGTGAAACACTGTGGCTGCATGTGAGGGCACACGGTGTGGCTGGGGCCTTGGGCAGTCATTGTGGGTGGCTCCACAGCTCGGTGCTCCATGATTTCCTGGTGAGGGTCAATGCTCTGGGACCCCTGTTCACACCAAGGACTGAATGGATCCTTTGTGCGGTTCTTGTGACAGTGTGAATGAATCTTATACCCACTGGGGCTAGTGACAAGACACTGGTCTCCTTGGAAGAGAGGAGGTGAGCGAGAGACTACTCCAACAAAGTAGGCAACTTCTCCTCTGATTAAAGAAGAGAGAGAGAGAGGGAGAGAGAGAGAGGGAGAGAGAGATATATATATTGATTGATTTAACACACCAGACTTGGGTGTCCTCTTGGACACTCCACCCACCCTGGAGTACTGAATAGAAATCCTTGGCCACACCCAGCACATGCCTCTGGGTATTCACTGAAAGAGCTGACCCTCCATTAAGCCACAGGGGCATAGTCAAAGGATAAAAGCCATCACAGTGCAAAAAAGAAAACCCAACATGTATCTCCACACATGCCTAAAAATAAACACAGCAATTCAAGAAACAAGAATAAGGAAGAGAACATGACGCCTCCAAAGGAACACAACAACACTTCAATACTAGAATGTAAAAATGAAGAGGCTGAAGAAATGTCAGAAATAGAATTCAAAAATTGATCACAGGATTACTTAGAAGTAATCAGAAGCAAATCCACAAATTAAAGAAATCCATATATGACATGAGTGATCATTTTCCCCATGAAATTGGAAATTTTAAAGAGCAATCAAAATGAAATATTGGAAATAAAGAGTTCAATAGATCAAATAAGAAATGTGGTGGGAAGCCTTAACAACAGACACAGTGAGGCAGAAGAAAGAATATCCTAGTGAGAAGACAAATCTCTGGAAATTTTCAGTCAGACCAAAAAAATAAAAAATAAAAAGAGGAAGAAATTAAAGAACTAAAAGACAGTATTGGAGACTTATGGGACAGTATCAAACGACCCAACATACAACATACAGGTCTTAAGAATTCGTGAAAGCGTGGATAGAGGGAATGGATTAGAAGGCTTTTTTAGTGAAATAATTACAGAAAACTTCCTTAATTTGGAGAAAGAAAGGGACATCCAAGTATAGGGGACACATAGAACTCCTAACAGACATGAACAGAAAAGATCCTCACCATGACACATTGTAGTCAAACTCTCCACAGTAAAATATAAAGAAAATATTCTAAAATGTGCAGGAGAGAAACACCAGATTACATTCAGAGGATCTCCAATTAGAATCATAGCTGACTTCTCATCAGAAACCCTACAGGCTAGAAGAGAATGATGAGGAATATTCAAGTCATAAGAGAAAAAAACTGTCAACCCAGAATACTGTACCCTGCAAAGCTCTCATTTATGATTGAAGGTGAAATAAGGAACTTCCATGACAAACAGAAATTGAAAGAATTTGTCACCACTTGTCCAGGCTTACAAAAGATGCTTAGGGATGTGCTGCACATAGAAACACAGAAACATGGTCATCACTATGAAAGAAGATGAAGGCAGAAGATCTCTCAGTTAAAGTACAAAGGAAATTCAAAGTGAACAATAGTAATATTTATGGAAAAATGGGAGGGCCAAGTTGTAACTAATAAATACTCACCTTGAATATAAATGGTCTCAAGTCTTCAGCTAAAAGATATGGACTGGCTAAATGGATTAAAAAACAAAACCCTATTTGCTGCCTACAAGAAACACATCCTACCAACAAAGATACATGCAGACTGAAAGGGAAAGGATGGAAAAAGATATTACATGCTAACAGAAATTCAAAGAGTTAGTTTAGCCATCCTAACATCAGACAAAATAACCTTTAACACAAAAACTATTAAGAGAGACAAAAAAGGGCACTATGCAATGATTAAGGGATCAGTTCACCAGGGAGATGTGACTATAATAAATGTAAAAATATAATAAATTATAATAAAACATAATAAATGACCTACTTACAGGTCACCTGGCTATTTAAAAGAAATATTAATGGATCTAAAGGGAGACAGACTCCCACACAGTAGTAACGGGGAACTTCAGTACCACACTTTCAGCAACTGGACAGATCAACCAGACAGAAAATCAGCAAGGAAACAACAGAGTTAATCAACACTATAGATCAAATGAATCTAACAGATATCTAGAGAACTTTCTATCCTACAGTCACAAAATACACATTCTTCTCACGAGTGCTTGGGACTTTCTTTAGGATAGCCTACAGGCTAAGCCATAA
Organism: Sylvilagus floridanus; assembly: GCA_949820135.1. Lineage (NCBI taxonomy): Eukaryota > Metazoa > Chordata > Mammalia > Lagomorpha > Leporidae > Sylvilagus > Sylvilagus floridanus. Next base: position 74,924,407 of record OX463244.1, on the reverse strand, counting down.
AGCAAGTATCAGCAAATTCAAAAAAGTCAAAATCATACCATGCATCTTTTTTGACCACAATGGAATGAAGCTGGAAATCAACTCAAGAATCTCTAGAAAATATGCAAACATATGAAGACTGAACAACATGTTCCTGAATAAACAGTGGTCATAGAAGAAATCAAAAGAGAAAACACTGTTGAGGAACAGTTTTTTTTTTTCATACTATTTGTTGAACTCTTAGTATAGAGTTAATCTTCTATGTATAAAGTTAATTGAAAATAGATTTTAGTAAAAAATAAGAATGGGAAAAAGAGAGGGAGGAGGGAAAAGGGTGAGAGGATGGGTATGAAGAAAAGAATCACTATATTCCTAAAGTTGTATTTATGAATCCATTAAGTTTGTATACCTTAAATAAAAATTTTCTGGGGAAAAAAAAAAGAATGGACTAAATAGCAACCAAAAAAAGAAAAGAAAAGAAAAGAAAGCAGTGTTTTTGCACAAATTTAATGAATATATCCAGGATATAATATTAGAATGGAATCTACATTTCTTTAATTAAATTAGGCTTATTGAGATATAATCCACATACCATAAAATTTATCCTTTTAATGTATATAGCTCATTAATTTTTAATGTATTCACAAAGTTGTACAGCTGTCACTATCTGATGCTAGAACAAATTCACTACCCCAGAATGAAGCCCTGTATTTGTTAACCATTTCTCCTGAGTTCCTCCTTGCTTCAACCCAGGAACCACTGATGTACTTTCAAATCTCTATGAATTTGCCTATTATTGACATTTCATATAAATTGAATCGTACAAGGTATGGCCTTTTTTGGATTCAGCATGATATTTTCAAGCTTTATCCATGTTGTAACATTGTAAATACTTCATTCTTTTTTTTGATCAAATAATTTTTTAAATCAAATCAATATATTTTTGTATAGTTCTGAGTTCAAGAATTTTATTTGCAAGACCAAATGGTGGTGACATATTCTTGAATAATTATGTTGATATTTATATTTATTTGAGGAAACCTAGAGAGACAGTACTTTCCATCTGTTGGCTCATTCCTCAAAATGCCTACAATGGCTGGGGCTAGGCCATGGCCAAAGTTGGGAGTGGAGAACTCAATCCAAATCTTACTTGTAGGTGGCAGAAAACTAATTTCTTGGATATTCACTGCTAATCCCCAGGTTAGCAGGAATCTGGAATAGGGAATCAAAGCCACGAATCAAGCCCAGGTACTCTGATGGGGGAAACAGATGTCTTAACCGGTAGCTAATATTTCCCCTGGAAAATATATTCTTCTCTTTGAAGATACTCTCTAGTATCTTCCTACTGCTTTTTGATCATTGTTCATTAAAGACTCACTGGTAGATTTTTAAAGTAATTTATTCTTTAGCATTTTCAAAACTTGCATTCTGAATAAAGGATCTGTTTCCCAGCAATGTTTAAAGGCAGCCAGATTCAAAAACATTTCTTAAAGACTTCAGGGGCTGGTGCTGTGGCATGGTGAATTAAACCACTGCGCTGGTTTGAGTACTGAATGCTTCACTTTTGATCCAGCTCCCTTCTAATGTACCTGGGAAAGCAGCAAAAAATGGCCCAAGTCCTTATCCTCCTGCACCCACATAGGAGACCTGGATGAAACTCCTGGCTGAGGCCTGGCTTAGCCCCTGCTGTTGCAGCCATTTGGGGAGTGAACCAGTGGATGGAAGATCTCTCTCTCTCTCTCTCTCTCTCTCTCTCTCTAGCTCTGCCTTTCAAATAAATAAATAAACTAATTTAAAAAGAGACTTTTAATGATTGAATGCTCTTATCTTGTCATGCAGGTATATCTACCCACAAATGGGACATTTATTAGTTTGCTCATTATTTGTATGAATTACATGTATCATTTTTGTTAAACTATTTCCTAACATAAAGTGGCTGATTTTATTCATATTTGATAGGCAGAAATACTTTTTATGATATTGAAGCAAGTAAGGGGCTGGCCCTATGGTATAGTGGGTAAAGCTGCTGTCTATGGTGCCAGCTCCCATATGGGTGTCAGTTCACATCCTGGCTATTTCACTTCTTATCCAACTTCCTGCAAATGTGCCTGGGAAAGCAGCAAAAGATGGCCCAAGTCCATGGATGCCTTTACCTACGTGGGAGATGTGGAAGAAGCTCCTGGCTCCTGGCTTTGGTTGGGCCAGCCCCAAACGTTGTAGCCATTAGGGGAGTGAACCAGTGGGTGGAAGATTTTCTTTCTGTCTCTCTCTGTTTCTGTCTCTCTCTCTCTCTGTAACTTCTGTAACTCTGCCTTTCAAATAAATAAATCTTTAAAAAAATAGAAGGAAATAAATAATCATATTTTTACAAAGTCTGGAATTTGAGATTATATATTACAGTAAGACACACACACACAGGTCTTTCATTTTGAGGTACATTTTTATAATTAAGATTTTACTCACAGAGCTCTTCTCTGTCAAATGTTTGTCCACTTCCACCAAACAGTCCCTTGAGAAAGCCTCTGTTCTGAGCTTCTGGTGTCTCTATGGGAGTAAACAAATCTCCTAGCATGTCCTGTACCAAATTCAAAGACAAAAGCATTAGAATAGCTAGAATAGCTAAAAAGAAATGAATAGATAAAAAGGCACATGGCTGTGGTATGTTAGAGCACATCATGAAAAGACAGTCTGCCTTCCATATATTTTCCTGGTGATGTTTGCTTTGCTTAGAGCTCTTTCTCTGGCCTTTCTTTCTTGATCACCTTTTCCTTCCACTCTCTAGTAACTGATATGCTAAACATTTCCCTTTCTTATCTTTCTTTTCCCCTCTACAATTACGAAGCATGGGAAGCTAATGTAGCTGTTTAGGATTAATTTCTACCTTTGATCAATGACTGCCAATCTAGCTTTCTCACCCTTTTTCAATTACTACAGTCTTGTTCTTATACTGGTTCTTTTCTCTGAACCAAGCATGGACTTTTCTATGAAATAGGAAGCCCATAGTGGTTAAGTGGAAGAAGTTGGATCTATTTTATATTAAGTACAAAATTACAAAATGGTTCAAAGTTATTTAAATGAGTCAAAGTACATAGCTACTGAATGATGAGGTGTAATTGTTCTCAATTTTGGTGAGCCTTAAAATGACTGGGTAAGCATCTTGTTAAAATGTTAATGTTCAGGTCAGATTCCACACATACTAAATCAGAATCTACATAGATCTGCTGCTATCTGTAATTTTATAAGACCTTGCTCTTTCCATTTTTCTAAAGGAAATCAGAATTTAAGAGCTATCAGGGCCGGCTCCGTGGCTCAATAGGCTAATCCTCCGCCTTGCGGCACCAGCACACCAGGTTCTAGTCCCGGTTGGGGCACCAGATCTGTCCCGGTTGCCCCTCTTCCAGGCCAGCTCTCTGCTATGGCCTGGGAGTGCAGTGGAGGATGGCCCAAGTGCTTGGGCCCTGCACCCCATGGGAGACCAGGAGAAGCACCTGGTTCCTGGCTTCGGATCAGTGCGGTGTGCTGGCCACTGGAGGGTGAACCAACAGCAAAGGAAGACCTTTCTCTCTCTCTCACTGTCCACTCTGTCCAAAAAAAAAAAAAAAAAAAAAAAGAGCTATCAGTTGGCCGGTGCTGTGGCTTACTAGGCTAATCCTCTGCCTGCGGCGCCGGCACCCCAGGTTCTTGTCCCAGTTGGGGTGCCAGATTCTGTCCCGGTTGCTCCTCTTCTAGTCCAGCTCTCTGCTGTGCCCAGGAGTGCACTGAAGGATGGCCCAGGTCCTTGGGCCCTGTACCCACATGGGAGACCAGGAGAAGCACCTGGCTTCTGGCTTCGGAGCAGCGCAGCGCGAAAAAAGGAAGACCTTTCTCTCTCTGCCTCTCTCTCTCACTGCCTAACTCTGCCTGTCCAAGAAAAAAAAAAAAAAAAGCCATTAGTATGGGGAGAGGAACTTAGATGAAGTCAGGAAATCTGTGACCTAGTATTAGTTTGCTTATGAACTTCTTGTGGGGCTTTAACTTCATCTTCCCCTATCACTTCTTCCTCCTTAAAGCCCTTATATTTGGAAACAGTAGCAATATCTATTTAGTTCCCCAAGTCGAAACCCCAGTAATAATGATCAATTCCTTCCTTTCCCTCACTCCTAATAATCCCCAAATCCAACTGATTACATTTTACAACTATTGAATCTGCTTAACTCATCTCCAGCCTCGTTGCTGACCTTCTTTATTCATTTCACTGTTAATTATTTTACAAACCCTCCTAATTATTTTCACACCTTCAGTCTTGCTTGCTCAAAACAGGTTGCTATACTACAATCAAAATAGTGTTTTAATTTAAAAAAGTGCTTAAACTTTTCAATGATTTCTTACTGTCCTGAAGATAAACAATAGATTCCTTAAGGAGCTTTACAAGTTATTCCAAGATCTATTCTTCACTAGCTCTCTACTCTTTTCATTTCCATCTCTGTACTTTTCTGAATTCCAAACATTTTGTATGCCACCAGTTTTCATCTGGATTAGCTTTAGCATTTTGATGTCTAGCCCTCCATTTCCCTGGGTAAGTCCTGTTTAACCATTAGAAGTCAGAGGTGCCTGCAACCCTTCTCTACCACCTCACTTCTATTCCAACAACCCAGAGTCTTCTTATTTGTCTCACTAAATTGAGCATTTCTCATAGAGCACTGTGGTTGTCTGTTTACTTATCTCTTTCTCCATATTAGCATGTAGGGTCTTGTATATTATTATATTTTTAGTACTTAGCCAAGCACAAGACATGTAGTAAAAACTCAATAAATATTTGCTGAAAATAAATTATAAAGATAATGCTATTATAATTTGTATTAAAGAAGCTTTCTGTGTTTTAGGTGCTGGGTTCAGTGTTTTATATAAATTCTTACTTAATTCTTACTACAGTGTTCCAAGGTAGAGAACATATAGATGGGGATAAGTAAAATGTCCAAAGTCACACAAATGGAAGAGCCAAAATACAACTCATCTAGGAGGATACTTCAAAAATTTCATGGAGGCTTTTTCTTGCAAGATGGCTGACTAGGGTGCAGCCACACTAACTTCAGCTACTCTGGGATACTAAAAGAACAGAGGAAGAACTATGTTTCCAGAGGTCTGACTGATGGAAATTTTTTGGCAAAGAAGTGAAATAACAATGAAGACTCCATGAGACATGAAGAAAGAAAACAGAGACACCACTGCAGCCAGCTGCATGGCACAGCCAGCTGCTGGCTGCAAGCCATCTTCTTCCTGTGTCAAGGCAGGAAGAAATTGCTTCATGCCCTGCTGATCAGAGTTTTAGCTGAGAGGGATTTCCACAGTCACCCACAGGCTTAGACGTCGGCCTGGGGAGGTGATCAGGGTCTCAGCAACCACCCGCCATTGAGTAGGGAAGCTATCTTGCTTCCTTCCCCTCCCTGACTCCTGCAGTGAGTCATACTTGGCAGTGAAAAGTTGGGCAGTCAAGAAGAGACATCATTCTCTTAGAAGTGAAAGGAGTCCGTGGCGATCTGTCACTGCTGATACTGCCTCAGGAAGAACCTTGCGGACTACATTGATTTTGAGTCCAGCATGGGGCACTAGCGGTGGGCAGAGTGCCCACCTAACCCCATGAAGGGAGAGCACGTTGCCTCCTTCCCACCCCCGCAACAAGGGATCCCAGCAACAAGAAGGGAGAAGGTGCCATCTTGGTAAGGCAAGTGAAGGCAGCTGCCACTGTGCGTGTGCAATTAGGGGATTTTATCTGAGGGATAAATCCCTGGTCCTTACTGACTTTGAGTCTGGCCTGGAGGGTTGGTAGGCGGTGAGATGCCCACTTAAGCCTGTGAGATCTCCCCTTCCCTTATTCTATCATGGATGATTGTACTCAAAGTGCCAAGGTAGAACACCATCAGGCAGCATGTTCTGTGGATGCTTTGGTTTTCTCTGTGAACAGAGCAGGCTCATGAGAATGAGTGGGTCCCCTGCTCTCTGTGATTTTGGGAGGGCTATCCACTATGACTGTGGGAATTCTGTGACTGCACAGTAGGGGATGGGATATAGCTGGGTCTATGGGTAATCACTGTGTCTGGCTTCAGAGGTTTAGAGTTTCTTGAGTGCTTCGGGTGAGTCATTGTAGGGGGTTCTGTGCTTACACTGAGGACCTCATAGATTCTTTGTACAGTTCATGAGCCTGTGTGGGTGGGGTGTGTAGCCACTGTGGGCCCACCCAAGGGACCTTGGCAGAGAGGAGATGAGGCAGTGACCACACTAGCTGATGTGATCATACCCTCCACACTGCTGCCAATAGAGGAGATCTATCATACACAACTAGGTGTACTCTCTTGCACCATTCCAGAGCACTCACTGGATCTTCCTGGCCTCACCTAGCACACGTCTCTGAATAACCATCAAAGGGGCAGACACTCCACTAAGCCACAGAGAATTATTTCAAAGATAAAACCTATCAGTGGAGAAAACCAACAAGTGGTTCCACAAATTCCTAAAAATAAATGTAGAAATATGAGAAACATGAATAAGGAAGACAAAATGACTCCCCAAAAAGAACACAACATTTTTGTATTAGAATGTAAATATGAAGATTGATGAAATGCTGAAAAGGATTTCAAAAGAATGATCATAGGATCAAAAACAATGAGAATGAAATTTATGAGTTAAAGAAATTCATTCATGATGTGTATGAAATATTTTGCCAAGAGATAAAGATATTGAAGAGAAATTCATCTGAAATATTAGAAATTAAGAATATCTCAAATAAAAAATATACTGGAAAGCCTTAACAACAAACTTGGTGAGGCAGAATAAAGAATATCTGAGCTAGAAGACACATTTTTAGAAATATCTCAGACCAAAAAAAATTAGAAAAACTGAAAACAGTGTTCAAGATTTATGGGATACTATCAAATGACCTAACATACAGGTCCTAGGGATTCCTGAAGGTATAAAAAGACAGAATGTATTATAAGGGCTATTCAATGAAAAAATAGCAGAAAACATCCCTAATTTGGAGAAAGAAAGGAATATCCAAGTACAGGAAGTGCATAGGTGTCCTACTATTGTTTGTTTGGATTTCTGTTGAACTTTTACTAGATTTCTGCCTTTGTATTGTTTTATAATGATGACTATCTTTCCCTGTTTCTCTGTGTTGCACATCTTCAGGTACCACTTGTAAGACTGGACAAGTGCTGAAAAATTTGATTTCTATATGTTTAGAAGGTCTTAATTTCATCTTCATTTATAAATGAGAACTTTGCAGGGGAACAGTATTTTGGATTGACAGTTTTTTTCTTGTAGGACTTGGACTATGTCTCTCCATTCTGTCTTAGCCTGTAAGGATTCTGATGAGAAATGAGCTGTCAGTCTATTTGAAGATCCTCTGAAGGTAGTCTGACATTTTTTCTCATGCACATTTTAGCATCTTTTATGTTTTACTGTTAAAAGTTTGACTATGGTGTGTCTTGGTTCAACAGAAATCCAAACAATAGTAATATGTATGGGAAAATAGGCCCAAGTTATTTCTTAACAATAAGGTTGAATGTAAATAGCCTAAATTGTCCAGTTAAAAGTTACAGACTAGCTAAATGTATTACAAAACAAAACCCATCCATTTGATGCCTGTAAGCAGCACACCCTACCAACAAAAATACACACAGACTGAAAGTGAAAAGATGGAAAAAGATATTCCATGGTAACAGAAAGCAAAAATGAGCAGGTGTAGTCATCCTAATATCTGATAAACTAGACTAACACAAAAACTGTTCAAAGAGACAAAGAAGGGCACTATGTAGTGATTAAGAGATCAATTGAACAAGAAAATGTGACTATCGTACATGTATATGCACCCATGTTGGGCACCTGGATATTTAAAACAAATGTTAATCAATATAAAGGGAGACATAGACTCCAATACTATAGTAATGGGGGACTTCAACATCCCACATTCACTGATGGACAGACCAAACTAGACAAAAAGGCAACAAAGAAACAACACAGATAATCTGCACTATAGACCAAATAGACTTAATTTATATTTACAGAACATTTCATCACAAGTGGAAGAATACATATTATTTTCATCAGTGCATTTAGCTTTCTCTAGGATAGACCATTTGCTAGGCCATAAAGCAAGTATCAAAAAATTCAAAAAAACTGAAATCATCCCATGTATCTTTTCTGACCACAATGGAATGAAGCTGCAAATTAACAACTTAAGAAATTCCAGAAAATATGCAAACACATGGAGATTGAACAACATGCTGCAGAACAAATAATAGATCATAGAAGAAATGAAAAATAAAAAAATTCCTGGAAGTGAATGAAGATGACAACACTATATAACAAAACGTATAGATACAGATATAAGAGAGAGGTTCATAGCAATTGCCTACATCAAGAAATTGGAAAGGCATCAAATGAATGAGCTATCAATGTATCTGAAGGATCTAGAAAAACAACAACAAACTCCAAATTAGTAGGAGGAAAAAATAATTAGAATTAGAGAATAAACAAAATTGAAAACAAAAAAGATATAAAAGATCAGTGAAATGAAGAGTTAGCTATTTGAAATAAACAAAATTGATACACTATTGGCCCAACTAACCAAAAAAAAAAAAAAAAAAAAGAGGGAAAAAACCCAAATCAATAAAACCAGAGGTGAACATGAACATGGAAATGTAACAATAATTACCATGGAAATAAAAAAAAAAATCATCAGTGGCTGGCACCATGGCTCACTTGGCTAATCCTCCACTTGTGGCACCAGCACCCCAGGTTCTAGTCCCAGTTGGGGCACCGGATTTTGTCCCGGTTGTTCCTCTTCCAGTACAGCTCTATGCTGTGGCCTGGGAAGGCAGTGGAGAATGGCCCAAGTGCTTGGGCTCTGCACCCGCATGGGAGACCAGGGGAAGCACCTGGCTCCTGGCTTCGATTCGGTGCAGTGCACCAGCCGTAGCAGCCATTTATGGGATGAACCAACAGAATGAAGACCTTTCTCTCTGTCTCTCTCTCTCACTGTCTAACTCTGCCTGTCAAAAAAAAAAAAAAAAAAAGAATCATCAGTAACTACTACAAACAGCTATTTGCCAACTAATTAGAAAATCCAGAAGAAACAGATTTCTGGACATATACAACCTAGACCAATAACCAAGATGGAGACTGAATTAGTAATAAAGATCTTCCCAACAAAGAAAAGCCCAGGACCAGATGGCCTCACTGCTGAATTCTACCAAACTTAAAGGAGAACTGACTCCAATTCTTCTCAAATATTCAAAATGACTGAGGGAGGGAATCCTTCTAAACTCCTTCTATGAAGCCAGTATCACCTTAATTTCTAAACTTGAAAATAGTACAACAGTGAAAGAGAACTATAGACCAGTATACCTGATGAACATAGATGCAAAGATTCTCAACAAAATATTAGCTAGAACCCGGTTCTAGTCCCGGTCGGGGCGCCGGATTCTGTCCCGGTTGCCCCTCTTCCAGGCCAGCCCTCTGCTGTGGCCCGGGAGTGCAGTGGAGGATGGCCCAGGTGCTTGGGCCCTGCACCCCATGGGGAGACCAGGAAAAGCACCTGGCTCCTGGCTCCTGCCATCGGAGGAGCATGGTGCGCCGGCCGCAGCGCGCCGTCCGCGGCGGCCATTGGAGTGTGAATCAACGGCAAAAGGAAGACCTTTCTGTCTGTCTCTCTCTCTCTCACTGTCCACTCTGCCTGTCAAAAAAAAAAAAATATTAGCTAATGGAGTACAACACCACAACAGAAAAGTCATTTACCTTGACCAACTGGGATTTATCCCTAGTATGCAGGGGTGGTTCAACAAATGCAAATTAATAAATGTGATGTATCACATTACCAGATTGAAGAATAAAAACCATTTGATTATCTCAACAGATGCAGAGAAAGAATCTGATAAAATACAACATCCTTTCATGATAAAAACCTTAAGCAAATTGGGTATAGAAAGAACATTCCTTAACACAATCAGGGCAATATATAATAAACCCACAGCCAGCATTATATTGAATGGGGAAAAACTGGAAGTATTTCCACTAAGATCCAGAACCAGACAAGGATGCTCACTCTCACCACTGTTATTCAGTATAGTTCTAGAAGATTTAGCCAGAGCCTTAGGTAAGAAAAAGAAATCAAAGGGATACAAATCGGAAGGGAGAAGTCAAATTATCCCTATTTGCAGATGACATGATCCAATATATAGTGGAACCAAAAGACTCCACCAAGACACTATATCAGAACTCATAAGAGAGGCTATTGGAATTGATAAGAGGCTATTGGAACTGATAAAATTGCAGGATATAAAATTTACAAACAAAAACCAATAGCCTTTGTATACATACACAGTGGCATAGCTAAGAGAGAACTTGTAAGATCAGCCCCACTCATAATAGCTAAAACAAAATTTAAATACCTTGGAATAAATTTAATAAATATCATGTAATGTATTGGAGTGAAACTGACATTCTGAAATTTGATTGTTTACAGTCTATTCCTACTATTGAGGAATAGTTTTTCTACTTACTACTTGCTGACATCTTTATTTGGTGAAGGGTTAAGCTTGTGATTATAAAACAAATTGCAAGTATATCATTGTAAAAATTAAAAACATAAGAAAGGAAGGAGAGAGTATGGAGCATCAGCAAGAGGGAGAATAGGGTAGGAAGTATCATGTTCTTAAGTGTCTATATATGAAATTCATGAAATTTTTTCACCTTATATATTTTTTTAAGTTCATGGAAAATGGAATTAAAATATAACTTTATTTTTGTGCAGTTTTTAAAAATCTAAACATAGTTTTTCCATGATAGAAATTCTCCTTGAATTTCTTGAAAAGTCCTTGTAGTTCAGAGCTTATTTTCTTAACCTCTATATTATAATATGTTGGTTTTAGTTTCCTTATCTGTAAAATGAGAGAGTTGGATTAATTAAATTTCTAAGATATTATTTAAAAATTTTGTGCCATTTCTTACTTGAAGTTAGACTTTTATCCTGTTTCGAGGCTATTCTTACTGACATGATCCATTATGAATGCACAGTTCTAACCCACAGGAAATATATTTATTAGTGTGGCCCCTAATTAAAATTAAGATTTTCTCAAAAAAGTCCATGGACTCCTTGTATTGCATACAAAATTTCTGTATATACAGATATATTTATTATTCTGGGGGAGGGTTTGTAATCTTTCAGAACATTCTCCAAGGGCAAAAACAAACAATAAACCAAACAACAAGACTACCTATTAATATGAATGATTTTTTTTACATCTTCTCCCTCTTTATTTTTTCTGTGCATACCTGGAACCATACTAGAATTCAAAGCATTACAATAAAGAACATACATTCAAAACATGAGCTAGGAAAGGCATATTGTCTGATCTGATATTTTAGCTTTTAGACAATTCTCTCATTCTCTTTTAACAATCATGTACAATATGTTATCATAAATATGCCTGACATACCTGTAGATTATCACACATTTCTTGGCTGTAGGTTAACCGCTGAATTTCAGTAGGAGAGACAAGGTATAATGCCTGTCCTTCATTGCTAAAACAAAATGTCCGTGCTATCCGCATGTCTGTCAGTGGTAAATAATTAACATCCAACATTGGTCGAAGACTAGGTAGGCTGAATGGAAAAAAGTAAACTTAAATTTCATATTAGAGTTGTTAGACACAGATCTTTACATAAAAAAGCAATTACTTTATTATTATTTTATGGTTGTTTCTTTTTATTAACTTGAAGGGTCAGTGGTAACAAACTGGACTTTCACATAAAATAAAAAAAAATTGTGGAAATGGGCACATCTCTTGTATGTTAATCCCCACAGATGCTTAGCAAATGTCCTTAAAGGATTAAATGCAGTAGCCAGCAGTCTCAGGGACACTTTTTACAGCATTTCACAATATGATTATGGCTTCTAGTTATGTCAGAAACACCACATCTACAAAGTGTCTGAATGCACACTTAACTCTCTTTAAGATAAAAAGTTTGAGTTTTGAGGAGGATACACCATGACAGAAGCATGGAGGGGGGCCAGTTCACTGTGCTTGGAAATAGAGTGGCTTGGGTTCCCTGTTCCTTACACCCTCTATATCTAAGAAGTGAAAAGTACATAAAACTTAGGGCATCTGCACTGAAGGCATGATTGATAAATAAATACAGCCACAGCCACAGCTGTAAGGGAATGAAAATAAGTTATAAATAATAGATCGGAAGTTGTACATCCAAATGAATACTAGACATCAGAAGTGTCTTACCCCGTAGCCATATACTTATCCTAATGTTATTGGTAGTAATTTTGCTAAAATATTCATCTGAATGCTCTTCTGGATACCGTCATTAGAGCCAGTTTTACAACCACTGAAGAAAACCAGTGTCATTGCTTTTAAAAATCACGCTTCTAATGTCAACGGAGATAAAGGCCTTTGTAATTAAACCTTAAATTTTGAAACGATTTTACTGATTCTAACTGAGTATAATGATTGTAAATTATTCCAGCTCAAAAACTAGCACCTCAAAGAAAAAGTACTGATTTCTTTTATCAGAGTAGTTTGTGACTATAGCAAGCCCTAGAACTTTAGTATATAAAATGAAGCCTGAAACCTATGATATTGGAACAAGATTTTCATGAGATTCTAGCACTGTGCTGGCCAACATGGTAGCCACTAACCATGTCTGGCTATTTAGAGCAACTGCTATGTGGCTAATCTGAAATGAGATGCACTATAAGTATACATTACACACTGGATTTTAAAGGCTTTTGTATGAAAAAAGAATTATCTATATCTAAAACATGTATTAATAATGATCTGTTAAAGTACTTTGGGTAACTAAGATCCTTAACACATGAGTCCAAAACAAATCCAGTTAAACTTCTTTTGGTGAATTTTTCTGATTGGCTACATGTTGTGAAATATAAGAAAAGAAAAGAATGTGTCATCATTGCAGCTAGGAAGAGCAAAAGAGCAAATCACTTCCAAAGTCTAGGAAATGAATGCTTTTAAAATTGAAAAAAAAAAGATTCTTTTTCTATGTTGGGATACTTTTTAAAGAAATATAGTGAGGTTAACTAATGGTGGTTCTCACTAAAAGTAGCTGGTATATCCCTGTTGGAGAATTTGTACATAGAAAAGCCTCTGTTATCCTCTACTCTCAAACTTGGTTGTGGGTCTGCATACATCAGAGCTTAAGCAATCGTTAGCCACTTGCCATCTATCAGTAAACTAGGACTTGAGGAGATTGTGCTCCAAACTGTTATATTCTAGAAATGTGACAAGTGACTAGAAAATTCACTTACATAATTTCTATAATTGGTATTTACATTCCCTTTGTATTATAATTACTTGTATACCACTTTAATCTTAAGGGTTAGGATCATGTTTTACTATTTTTTTTATATCATTCACAGGCCTTCCCAATGCTTAACTGTCTCACTGATTTTGGAACTATGTGAGATTTTAAAAATAGCAGTGACTTTTACATAATATAAGTTTTTAACTGCTTGCTGAATGCATAACATTGTAAGGTAGTAATTTTCAAATCTTACAAGTTTTGTCTCATTGCAGTAATGGTGGAATGCAATTTCACAGCTTGCATCTTATTTTCCAAATGTCTTAAGACATTTAGTATACTGTTAGTTGCTGACTTCATTTCTTCCTAAAGTTATAACCTTAGGCAAATTTGTTAATTTTAATTAATGGATTTTAAATGGAGGATGCAAGTAATACTGTATTTTCCTATGTCCTAGAGAAGCTGTGGGTCAAATGAAGTTCTACATGTAAAATCCTTGCATGGACTGTGAAACAGTAGCAGTTAGGTTCTTTTTCTTGTAGTTTACTCTAATTTTATGTGCCTAGCATAATACCTGAGAGATTACATCTGCTCAATAAATGTTTGTTGAACAAATATGTGAGTAGCTGGAGAATCATTCTTTCCATATGTTCCTTGGTGTCAACTGAAATACATATTTCATTCACAATGTCAAACATTTTTAGCAAAGACAACACACACACACACACACACACACACATCCAAGAAACAAAAAAGTCAAACTCATCAAATTCACATCACACCACGTTCACAGATGTAATGAAACAATAATCTTAAGTTTCTTCTTAACATCTTGTATGTAACAATACACCCTTTAGAATTGCACACCTTGCTGAAATTGCCATGATTACAAAAATTTATAAAAAAGGCAAGTACCTCATTATCATAATATGCCCATTAGCACAAAAGCACGTCAGGCAGGCACTGTTACACATGACCACCACATCTGCCTGTAGTATAAAAGATGTCTCAGTGATGTTATGAACATAAAGGCAAGTCTGAGAAGGCAGTGAGAAGACTTTGGCTTGTTTCTCTGAGCATATTATTGCATACTGATGATCTCCTATTTCTTGGGATACAGAGGAAGAGTTCATGACCAGTTTCCTTCTCCAAGATTTTTCATTTTCATCTATGTTGTTTGGATCCTTCCAAACTTCATATGGTGGTTGCATTAGTCCACCAGTTCGGTCCATACAAGAGAATGTTAGCACAGCTCCTTTTAATGAGAGGAATGTACCTATAAGAACAATTTCCATCATTGGCATGTGAAATTCTTTTGAAAACAGCTGCTACTTATCTATGAGCAATAAATGCTATACATTATGATAATTTAAATTTGTAGTCTCATAATATTGTAGTAAAGTATACAAATCAGTATATTTGTGAGTATACTTGTTTCAATAACTTTTAGTATATTAGGCCTTAAAAGAACCTAATACACTAATTTATTAAATCCCCTCATTAGTGAGTAAACAAGACCTTGAAAGATGATAAGATTTATTTTGTCACTTAGCAAGTTAATGGTTAATCCTGGACTAGAATTCAGATTTCCTGATTACTAACTCAGGGTTCTTTCATGTACTCTATAGTAGCCATTAAAATTGTTTTTTACAAAGAAAATTTAAGATAATGTATAACTTTCATTTAATAACAAATTCAGCTGAAAATGATCATACAATCTGATTGTATTTTATTATTTCTTAGGTTTATTTGCTAGAAAAAGTTGTTCTCTAATGAAACTGAACACTTGGAATAAATTTCTTGAAATTTCATATGTAGAATTTATGCTAGTAATTTTAATTTTATGAAAATGACAAATTATACTGTCAGCTCTTGGGCAGGCTTATGCGTCTTTATACAGAAAAGGGGCTTACTCACTTAGATTTTCCAAGATTGACTATCCTGCCAGATCATTACCAATGAAATATTTTTTACCAGACTTGGAGGACAGTATACTACAAAGCTTAGGAAGTAACTTGGGTTGTATTGATCTGTGGATATTTCCAGACTCTGATTTAAGGAGCACCCCAATAGCCCTCTTTTATTCTTTATCCATTTATATCATGTTGAGAGATCATGAGTATTAGCCCAGGCTGATAGGCCTCAATAGATGTGAAAAGTGAAGATCTTGGTGCTGATTCTAGTCAGTGAATCAAAACCACAATGAGGTTTCACCTCACCCCGGTTAGAATGGCTCACATTCAGAAATCTACCAACAATAGATGCTGGAGAGGATGTGGGAAAAAAGGGACACTAACCCACTGTTGGTGGGAATGCAAACTGGTTAAGCCACTATGGAAGTCAGTTTGGAGATTCCTCAGAAACCTGAATATAACCCTACCATACAATCCAGCCATTCCACTCCTTGGAATTTATCCAAAGGAAATTAAATTGACAAACTAAAAACCTGTGTACACATTATTATTTTTTTTTGACAGGCAGAGTGGACAGTGAGAGAAAGTGACAGAGAGAAAGGTCTTCCTTTGCTGTTGGTTCACCCTCCAATGGCTGCCACAGTCAGCGCGCTGCGGCCAGCACACCGTGCTGATCTGAAGCCAGGTGCTTCTCCTGGTCTCCCATGCGGGTGCAGGGCCCAAGCACTTGGGCCATCCACTGCACTCTCGGGCCATAGCAGAGAGCTGGCTTGGAAGAGGGGCAACCGGGACAGAATCTGGCACCCCGACCAGGACTAGAACCTGGGGTACCAGCGCCACAAGGCAGAGGATTATCCGCAGCGGCCATTGGAGGGTGAACCAACAGCAAAGGAAGACCTTTCTCTCTGTCTCTATCTCTCACTGTCCACTCTGCCTGTTTTTTTTTTTTAAAGAATTGTTAAAGTTAATAATTAAAGCCTGAAGGAGTTTCAGCTGAACTATTTACATTCCCTTTCCCTTATATACATTATTGAAATCTTATTTTTCTCTCAACTTCCATCGGCCTTCTCAATAACTAGAATGTAAGTTCTTTGTATATGGAAACTTTGTATGATTGTATTACTTGTTTATTACTTTTTCTTCAGTGTGTATTAGTATAACTGTTTGGACAGTGTTCCTAATGTTGGCTTTGACAAGAGTTATTAATCTTTACTTGCCTTTTTCCTAACTCATTGTCACTTAAGGTGTACTAGATACTGTTATATGCAGAGCTAGATTTGTTAAAAACCAAGAGAGCTTAAGCTTTATGGCTGGACTGGAAGTGAAACAGCCAGGACATGAACTGGCACCCATATGGGATGCTGGCACTGCAGGTGGTGGCTTTACCTGCTATGCCACAGCACCGGCCCTGAACACAACTTCCTACTACATATCATTGAACAGATAAGGAAAAAGCTTCCAAGTATTTACAAACCAGTTCAAGAGTTTAATTCTATACTTATTTTGAATTTTGTTATCATTTATTGTCTGTTTGCTAGGAATATCAAACAACTTCTCTATGATATTGAAAGATCTATTTTATTAGTTTCAATGATTATTATTTCTATACTATAACACAGAAAATCACAGTGGTAGAATATTCATTAGCAATTTTTCTTTAAATTATGATTTTAAATTTATGTGCCACAGAAATTTATTTAACCTTTAAACTTATGAGGAATGCCTGGCACATTATCAGGTATCCAGTACATATAATCAGATATTGATTTAAAGAACAGTTTCAATTAATAATTAAAAAGCCATAACTGGCGCCAGTGCTGTGGTATAGTGGGTGAAGCTACCACTTGTGATGCCGGAATCCCATATGGGTGTTGATTTGAGTCCCAATTGCTCTGCTTCTGATACAGCTTCCTGCTAATGTGCCCGGGGAAAGCAGTGGAAGATGGCCCAAGTCCTTGGGCCCTTGCACCCACGTGGGAGACCTGGAAGTAGCTCCTGGCTCCTGGCTTCAGACTGGCCCAGCTCTGGCCATTGTAGACACCTGGGGAGTGAACCAGCTTACGGAAGATCTCTCTCCTTGTCTCTCCCTCCCTGTAACTCTGCCTTTCACTTAAATAAGCAAATCCTCTATTAAAAAATAAAAATATAAAGCCATAATCTCATTCTTTTGGCTCAGTATAAAAGTATTGTGTATATTTCCTTCAAATTAGTTAATAAAGGAATTTTTCTCACAGTGAAATAAATGAGCATGTTTAAAATAAATGATATTAACAGATTAGCTTTTTAAACACAATGCACCTATCTGAATTTGCCAAACTTCTGACTCTTCCACCTAAACTCTGTCTATATGAAATTGGTACACTAGTTAACCAGGAAAGCACAACTCTAACCTGCCATACCATGTGCATTATTTTAAAATAAAATCCATCATCCTACATATCAGTGAATTTTTTAACTTAAAAATTTGGAAAATATTTATTGGGAAGGCAGTACAGTAAAATTAGTGATAAGAACACATTTCAAAATGGAAAGAAATGGAGATCATTATGCTAAATTAAATAATTTAGATCAAGAAAGACAAATATCACATTTTCTATTATTTGTGGAAGTTAAAATAAACAGTATAAAAAATTCAAAGAATAACAGGAGGACTCACACTTGTCCATTCTCTAAAAGGTGGGGTGGGGGGGGGAGATAATTCAAGGAGGAAGAGAACATAACATATGATTTAGAGCAACATCACTTATAACTTAGGTCAAATTTGCTAGGCATCAGAGTAAAAAGGAAAAGAATTGTGTGGCATGCTTTTGTAACAAGATGGGAAGATTATAAAATATTTTAGAAATTAACCTTAGGTCAGACAGCTTCTAATTTAAGCATTCTTTCTTCAACAATGACAAAAATATTCATATGCTCTGATCTGGCATAGAACTTTGGAAAATGCTTCAATTTATTAAAAATAAATTTAATTTTTACATTAACGTCTCCTTCAGTGCTTTTTGTAAACCTATTTCCTAAGGCATTGGTTGGGTTGGCAGTGCCATAGTTTACTGTCATAGGATTGGTTGTACTCTTACACTGAAGGAAAGGTAAGTTACCATAAGGCAAATGTTAGGACAGTATATGATTAATGAAATTCTGGATAGCTTCTATTATAAAAAATACTTTTACTCCTTTGTCCCAAATCAATATAAATTCACTTTTTACCATACTTTATATACAAAATTGAAAAATTAATGATGAAGGAATAAATGTAAAATATTCTTACCACTTGGTAGTACCATGACCGGCTCTGTAAACCTTTGTTCATCTGCTAATGGTAGATTTAGGGAGATGATTAACACCATTCCCAGACTAGTTCCAACAAACAGACAAGGGGAGATGGAAGAATCATTTTTCCGTGCAAAGGAGTCCATGAAATAGAGTGCTGTAACGGCTTCTTTAGAATCTTTGTCAATACTGGAGATACTAGAGCTTCTGGAACGATTATAGGAATTTTCACGGGTTTCTATGGAAATTTAAAAAATTAAAGGTTAGTATATTTTTTACAATGAATCAAATCAGACTTGATACATGAAAACCAAAATTATGAGAGGGAAATAGAATTTTATTCTTTGTTAACTGACCTGGAAGGCAGCTTATCCACTTCACTAGCGTTTTTTTTGTTTGTTTCTTTGTTTTTATTTTTGCTTTCAATATGGAGAGTCTAAAGTCCAGACATATAAATCATAAACTTAGGAAGAATTAGGATTAAAATTTGAGTTTCTTGAGTTTCAGCTCATTATTTTTTCCCTCTCTACATTACTTCACATGTTCACTGAAATTCTTTAATTTGGAAAAATAATTTAGCCTAAATAGTCAAAATTATAAGAATTTCTGACACTATTTTAATTGTACTTCCCTCCTATTTCTTAACTGTTGCAAGTATTCTTAATGTTTTCTTGGCATTTCCCATTTACCAACAATATTGTAACCGCCTACATGAAAGGCCTTATCTGGACTGCAATCACTGTGGCAAACACATAAATCTCTGGTAACTACATTTATAAAAATTGAAGGTATCAACAGCAAAATGCAAATGTTATCTTCCAAACTGCCTACCTTGAATCCAAATCCAATTTTACTTTGGCTATGGCCAAATAAGGAGTTTTGTACTATGCTGTCCTGTAGGTGTAAGTAATCTTTCTGAGAGGCCTTTAGCCCACTTAAAGGAAACTGGCTTTTTGTTCTGTTGCTCCTCTTGCACGTTCTAGCAAACATAAACTCACCCATTTAGTTATATATTAGTGGGCTGTACTGTTCTTATAATCTTTCCAGAGTACGTTTCTTATATTTTTCTTTTGACTGCCGTAATTCTCCTTTTCCTCTTGATAAGTACAAATGTGACTCATAATCATTTTCTTGCTATAAGAGACTAAATATATGTTCATCAGACTACTCTTTTTTCAGGGAAAAAAACACAGAATTTTTGCCATGGACATCTGGCCTTGCAGTTAAAATGCCAGTTGGGATGCCCACGACTCACACTGAAATATTTGGGTTTGATTCCTTGCTCTGGTTTCCTGATTCCAGCTTCCTGTTGATGCTGACTTTGGCAGGCAGTGGTCATGGTCAAGTAATTGAGTTCTTGCCAATCATTTGGAAGATCTGGATCAAGCTACAGGTACCCAGTTTTGGCCTTTGCTAGGAGCCATTGTAGGCATCTGGTGTATGAATGAATAAACAGAAGCTCTGTCTCTCAAATAAATGATTAATTTTAAAAAATGTAACATTATTAATATCCCTTTTTATCAAACTTAATCATTTATTTATTTTTAAAGGTTTTATTTATTTATGTGAGAAGTAGAGTTACAGACAGAGAGAAAGAGACAGAGAGAAAGGTCTTCCATCCACTGGTTCACTCCCCAAATGGCCTCAACCGCTGGAACTGTGCCTATCTAGAGCCTGAATCCTGGAGTCTGGAGCAGGAGCTGATTCTGGGTCCTCCCACGTGAGTGAAGGGCTGAAGCATTTGGGCCATTTCTCACTGCTTTCTCAGGCCATAAGCAGGGAAGTTGATCAAAGAGCAGCCGGGACACAAACCAGTGCTCATATGGGATGCTGGTGCCACAGGCAGAGATTTAGCCCACTACACTATTATAACATTTATAAAAATAATAATTTGTTATAGAATGTAGATATTACAGGAAGATATGAAATAATATATTTTAGATTTGAAGACAATCTTAAAGTTATTTTCCCAGAATCTAGCACAAATCAAAGGCAGAAATACCTGAAACTCAAAATTTCACACTTTTATAACACTGTTAAACATGTTACCTTTTTTGTAACTAATACACATTGCTTCTATTATAATAATCCTTGCTACTGCATGTCTCCAAAATATTTTCATTCATGGTTTATCATAATTCGAGGTTCATACTCAGACACATAGGAGAGATAACATCATTATATTTATGTCCATAGACCATAGTAAGTATAACATAATGCCAAAGAAATAAAAACTGAAAAATAAATTTTATTTGCAAATTTTTTGAAGAAAATATAATTACAAAAAATTTTAAGGGACAGTAAATGGGATAGTATAAAATTACTAAAGCAAATCTTCCTAAAATTATCTTTTCTCTCTCTCTCCCTAAAGTTCTTTTTTTCTGAAGATCCATTTTATTCACCTGAAAAGTAGAATTATAGAGAGAGAGAGACAGAAAGAGATATCGATCTTCCATCCTCTAGTTCACTCCCCAAATGGCCACAATGGCTGGGGGTGGGGTGGGCCAGGTTGAAGCAAGTAGCATGGAACTCCATCCAGATGACCACATGTGGGTGGCAGGAGACCAAGTACTTGGGCTATCTTCTGCTACTTTCCCAGGCACATTAGCAGGGAGCTGGATTGGAAGTTGAGCAGCTGCGACTCAAATTGGCACTCATATGGGATGCCTGAATGGCAGCTTAACCCACTGTACCACAATGCTGCCCCCTCTCTAAAATTCTTTCAACAACACAATATTTTTTTCTATGAAAAAACTTTTAATTTCTAGTGTTTGGTTTACTTTACTCCCTTTCTCCACACTCATTACACATGTAAGCAAATAGTTTTTACTTTTAAAAACATATAGAGGCTAAAGATCCAAGATGGCTGAATAGTGAGACAATGTACTGACCACAGCCAAAGAAGGCTACGAAAAATCCAAAGGAAGGTCAACATTTTAAGGGAACTGAGAGAAATTTTCAGCCACAGCACCAGTTGCACCCTTCTAGTGGGACCTGAGGAAGGGTTCACTCATATCACACAGGCCTAGAGCCTTAGCAATGTGTGCCACAAGCCCCATTATGGCCCCTTTTGTTTCCCACATTGCCAAGAAAAAGGCCCTGGCTGTAACAATCCCTAGTGTGACACCAAATTTTTAGGACTGAAGATACACACCCACCCTAGGAAGGCCACATTCACTTCAAAATCACACTCCTAAACCTATGACTAGACCACCATGTGTACTTTTATGACTCTCATTCTATACAGTACTAGAAATTTTAGCAAGAGCAATTGGGGAGAGGAGAGAAATAAAGGGTATAAAATTGGAAAGAAGTTAAATTACTCATGTTTGCAGATGACATGACGTTGTACCTGGAAAAACCTAAATGAACATTCCTCCAAAAAAGCTATTAAAACTGATAAACCAATTCAGTAAAGTTGTAGATTATAAAATTAATATACAAGACCCAGTATCTTTTTGTATATATGAATGATGAACTTACTGAAAGAGAAATCAAGGAACAAATCTTACTTGTTGTAGCCATAAAATAAAATATTTAGGAATAAATTTAACGAAAGAAATAAAAGATCTCTATGACGAAAATGAAAAACATTGATGAAAGAAATCACCAAGGACACAAAAAATAGAGAGCTATTCCTTGCTCATGTATTGGAAGGATATCATTAAAATCATTAAAATGTCTTTTCAAACTAAAGCAATCTATAGATTCAATGCAATCACTGCCAAAATACCAATGCATTCTTTACACAATTAGAAAAAAAATCCTAAAATTCATGTGGCATCACAGAAGAGCCATGATACCCAAGGCGATCCTGAGCAAAAAAAAAAAAAAAAAGAAAAAGAAAAAAAGAATCAAGCTGCATGCATGCATTACGATACCTGACTTCAAATCATACTACAAGGCTATAGTAATTAAAGCTGCATGGACTGGTGTAAAAACTGACACAAAGGGCCAGCACCGTGGCTCAACAGGCTAATCCTCCACCTTGCGGTGCCTGCACACCAGGTTCTAGTCCTGGTTGGGGCGCTGGATTCTGTCCCAGTTGCCCCTGTTCCAGGCCAGCTCTCTGCTATGGCCAGGGAGTGCAGTGGAGGATGGCCCAAGTCCTTGGGCCCTGCACCCCATGGGAGACCAGGAGAAGTACCTGGCTCCTACCTTCGGATCAGCGCGGTGCGCCGGCCGCAGCGTGGCGGCCGCGGCAGCCATTGGAGGGTGAACCAATGGCAAAGGAAGACCTTTCTCTCTGTCTCTCTCTCTCTCACTGTCCACTCTGCCTGTCAAAAAAAAAAAAAAAAACAAAAACAAACAACTGACACGAAGATCACTGGAATAGAGAATCCAGAAATCAATCCATGTACATACAACCTACTGAATTTTACTAAAGTGTCCAGACTATCCGCTAGAGGAAAAAATATCTTCAATAAGTGGCACTAGAAAGTCTGGATGTATATATGTAGAAGAACGAAATTAGATTTCTACCTCTCACAATATACAAAAATCAACTCAAGATGGATCACAGACCTAAATTTAAGACCTGAGACTATGAAATTACTGGAAGAAAAGGTAGGGGAAACACTTCAAGACATTAGTATAGGTAATTATTTCTTGGGCAAGACCCCCAAAGGCATAGCCAACAAAAGCAAAAATACAAATGTGATTATATCAAATTTGGAAGCCTCTGTACAGTAAATGAAACAAGCAATAGAGTGAAGAGACACCTAGCAGAATGGGTAAAAAAAAATTTGCAAGCTACCTATCTGACAAAGAATTAATATTCAGAATATATCACCAACTCAAATATGTCAATAACCAAAAAATAACAAATCCAGTTAAGAAATGGGCAAAGACTCACAATAGACAGTTCTCAAATGAAGAACTACAAATGGCCAACAAATATGTGAAAGAATACTACCCATTGGTAAAGAAGGCTTGGGTAAAATACTACCCATTGGATAAAGAAGGCTAGCCATTAGGGGAATCCAAATCAAAACCACAAATAGATATACCTCACCCCTCTCACAATGGACATTTTCTAAAAGACAGATAGTAATAAATACTGGAGAGGATGTTCAGAAGGGGAAACTCTTATACAGTATTGGTGGGAATGTAAATTACTGCCATCACTGTGGAAAAAAAGTATGGAGATTTCTTTACTTTCTTTCAGTACCAATAAGTCTTAATTTATTCACTGCATTTTCCCAGGGAGAGGAGAAGGGATAGGAGTGTCAGCTTATGTGTTACAAATATTTCTTTAAAAACTAGACACAGACTTGCCATATGACTTAGCTATCCCACTACTTGGTGTATACCCAAAAGACATGAAAACACTGTATCAAAGAGATACCTGGATGTTGGGCAAGATGGCGGAATAGGAAGGGAGCACACCGATAGTCTGGGGAGAGACAGTTTAATAAAAGTGGAGATACTGCAGGTTCAAGGAAGAGTAGGGGAAGAAACAGCAGAGGAAACCCTTCTGGAACTGGAGATTCACAGTGGGCCTGCGTGGAGAGCGTGGGAGCCCGCAGTTTGGGACACCAGCAGCAGATTCAACACACCAGCGCTGGAATGCGAGGTGAGCAGAACCTCAATAGCCCGAGATACCAGCAGGGAAGCGGAAAAGGGAGCTTACAGTGAACAAGACTTGAAACCCTGTGGGGAAAAGTTCACCAGGCTAACTAGAAGAGAGAGAGAGGGAAAAAAAAAAAAGTGACCCATACGGACACGAGTTTCTCTCTCTCCGCTCACCTCTCAAAGGTGAGCAAGACAAAGAGCAGGCGCCATTTTGGAATACGTCATAAGCAGAGCGACCTCGGGTCGGCACCAGCCCCGAGCCTAGCAGAAAAACCTGACTCTGGGTGGGAGGGGTGAAATAACAGGAGATTAGAACCTAATGAATGTGTGGTGCTAATGAACTGAGACTGTGAAAAAAGAGATGGTGGGGGAGAGAACTCACGAAAATCACGAATTCATGTGAGTACTCTCCAGAGATGCTACAGTTCAGTAGCCTTGGCAGCCCAGTGGGAGACTACAGGAGAATCTGAGCCCACACTAAGGGCCGCAGAGATTCCCTCTCTGGTCCTTGGGAAAGAGCTTCCGATCTCTGGCTCCTGTGGGTATATCATTCGCCTGCTAACCACCCCCAATTCCATTCAGCTGTGTGGAATTACTTCCCTTTTGAACCAAAAAAAAAAAAAAAAAAGTAACAGAGAGAGATTTACCACGCCTAAACTGGGAGTGTCTCCTTTGACACACCCTCAACCCTGAGGAACCAAACAGAGCTCTCAGGCCACACCCATCTCAAGCCTCTAAGGCTCCATCAAAAGCAGACAGTCCACTTAATCTAGAGTCATAGTATAACAAGAAAAAAACACCACAGTGAAGAAACCAATATGCCAAACAACAAACACAAAAACCAAGGTAATAAGAACAAGGAAGACACTATGGCGTCCCCAAATGAAAAAGACACCCCAATTCAAGATTACGAAGATGATGAGTTAGAAGAAATGCAAGAAGCAGATCTCAAAAAATTGATAAGAACACTAAGAAGTACTCAAAAACAAATTCTTGAACTACAGAAATCCTTAATGGACAAGGTAGAAAATCTCTCTCGTGAAAATGAAATATTAAGGAGGAATCAAGCTGAAATGAAACAACTAGTAGAACATGAAACTGTGATAGTGACGAGAAATCATAATGAAGTGAAGAATTCAATAGATCAAATGAAAAACACATTAGAGAGCCTTACAAACAGAATGGGTGAGGCAGAAGAGAGAATATCAGACTTAGAAGACAGAGCACAGGAAAATATTCAGTCAAACCAAAGAAAAGAAGAGGAAATTAGAAATCTAAAAAATATTGTTGGGAATCTACAGGATACTATTAAAAAACCCAACATTCGAGTTCTAGGAGTTCCTGAAGGCATGGAGAGGGAGAAAGGATTAGAATGCCTTTTTAGTGAGATAATAGCAGAAAATTTCCCAGTTTTGGAGAAGGAGAGAGACATCCTAGTACAGGAAGCTCATAGAACCCCTAGGAAACATGACCAAAAGAGGTCCTCACCACGACACGTTGTAATTAAACTCACCACAGTGAAACAGAAAGAAAAGATCCTAAAATGCGCAAGAGAGAAACGTCAAATTACACTCAGAGGATCTCCAATTAGACTCACGGCAGACTTCTCAACAGACACCCTACAAGCTAGAAGGGAATGGCGAGACATAGCCCAGGTACTGAGAGAGAAAAACTGCCAGCCCAGAATATTATATCCTGCAAAGCTCTCATTTGTGAATGAAGGTGAAATAAAGACCTTTCATAACAAACAAAAATTTAAAGAATTTGTTGCCACTCATCCAGCCCTGCAAAAGATACTTAAAGATGTGTTACACACAGAAACACAGAAACACGGCCATCAACATGAAAGAAGGTAAACGAAGGGAACCTCACGGCAAAAGATCACAGGGAATTCAAAGCATACATTAGAAAATATCTTTGGCAAATGGCAGGGCAAACTTACCACTTATCAATAGTCACATTGAATGTTAAAGGTCTAAACTGTCCTGTTAAAAGACAGAGATTGGCTGATTGGGTTAAGGAACAAAAACCATCTATTTGCTGCTTACAAGAAACACATCTTTCCAATGAAGATCCATACAGACTGAAAATAAAAGGATGGAACAAGATATACCATGCCAACAGAAATGAAAAAAGAGCGGGTGTAGCCATCCTAATATCGGACTACATAAACTTTAACACAAAAACTGTTAAGAGAGACAAAGAGGGGCACTATATAATGATTAAGGGATCAATTCAACAGGAAGATATAACAATTATCAATGTATATGCACCTAATTACAGGCCACCGGTTTATTTAAAAAATTTGTTAAGAAACTTAAAGGGAGACTTAGACCTCAACACAATAGTACTGGGGGACTTCAATACTCCACTCACAGATATTGATAGATCGACAGAACAGAAGATCAACAAGGAGACAGTAGATTTAAACAACACTATAGCCCAAATGGATCTAACAGATATCTACAGAACTTTTCATCCTACACATAAAGCATTTACATTCTTCTCAGCAGTACATGGAACCTATTCTAGGATTGACCACATATTAGGCCATAAAGCAAGTCTCAGCAAATTCAAAAGAATTAGAATCATACGATCCAGCTTCTCAGACCATAAGGGAATGAAGTTGGAAATTAGCAACTCAGGAATCCCTAGAGCATATGAAAAAACATGGAGATTGAACAACATGCTCCTGAATGAACAATGGGTCATAGAAGAAATTAAAAGAGAAATCAAAAATTTTCTGGAAGTAAATGAGGATAACAGCACAACATACCAAAACTTATGGGATACAGCAAAAGCAGTGTTAAGAGGAAAGTTTATATCTATAGGTGCCTACATCAAGAAACTGGAAAGGCACCAAATAGATGAGCTTTCAATGCATCTCAAGGATCTAGAAAATTTGCAGCAAACTAGACCCAAATCTAGTACAAAAAGAGAAATAATCAAAATCAGAGAAGTCTTAGCCAGAGCTATTAGGCAAGAAAAAGAAATTAAAGGGATACAAATTGGGAAGGAAGAACTCAAACTATCCCTCTTTGCAGACGACATGATTCTTTATTTAGGGGACCCAAAGAACTCTACTAAGAGACTATTGGAACCCATAGAA
Source organism: Sylvilagus floridanus (assembly GCA_949820135.1). NCBI lineage: Eukaryota > Metazoa > Chordata > Mammalia > Lagomorpha > Leporidae > Sylvilagus > Sylvilagus floridanus. The sequence continues at coordinate 74,897,257 of OX463244.1, read as the reverse complement.
GAGTTTGGCAAAGTAGCAGGATATAAAATCAATGCACAAAAATCAACAGCCTTTGTATACACAGACAATGCCACGGCTGAGGAAGAACTGCTAAGATCAATCCCATTCACAATAGCTACAAAAACAATCAAATACCTTGGAATAAACTTAACCAAGGACATTAAAGATCTCTACAATGAAAATTACAAAACCTTAAAGAAAGAAATAGAAGAGGATACCAAAAATTGGAGAAATCTTCCATGCTCATGGATTGGAAGAATCAATATCATCAAAATGTCCATTCTGCCAAAAGCAATTTACAGATTCAATGCAATACCAATCAAGATACCGAGGACATTCTTCTCAGATCTTGAAAAAATGATGCTGAAATTCACATGGAGACACAGGAGACCTCGAATAGCTAAAGCAATCTTGTACAACAAAAACAAAGCCGGAGGCATCACAATACCAGATTTCAGGACATACTACAGGGCAGTAGTTATCAAAACAGCATGGTACTGGTACAGAAACAGATGGATAGACCAATGAACAGAATAGAAACTCCAGAAATCAATCCAAACATCTACAGCCAACTTATATTTGATCAAGGATCCAAAACCAATCCCTGGAGTAAGGACAGTCTGTTTAATAAATGGTGCTGGGAAAACTGGATTTCCACGTGCAGAATCATGAAGCAAGATCCCTACCTTTCACCTTACACAAAAATTCATTCAACATGGATTAAAAACTTAAACCTATGACCCGACACCATCAAATTATTAGAGAGCATAGGAGAAACCCTGCAAGACATAGGTACTGGCAAAGACTTCTTGGAAAAGACCCCAGAAGCACAGGCAGTCAATGCCAAAATTAACTACTGGGATTGCATCAAATTGAAAAGTTTCTGTACTGCAAAAGAAACAGTCAGGAAAGTGAATAGGAAACCAACAGAATGGGAAAATATATTTGCCAACTATGCAACAGATAAAGGGTTGATAACCAGAATCTACAAAGAAATTAAGAAACTCCACAACATCAAAACAAACATCCCACTTAATAGATGGGCCAAGGACCTCAACAGACATTTTTCCAAAGAGGAAATCCAAATGGCCAACAGACACATGAAAAAATGTTCAAGATCACTAGCAATCAGGGAAATGCAAATCAAAACCACAATGAGGTTTCACCTCACCCCGGTTAGAATGGCTCACATTCAGAAATCTACCAACAATAGATGCTGGAGAGGATGTGGGGGAAAAGGGACACTAATCCACTGTTGGTGGGAATGCAAACTGGTGAAGCCACTATGGAAGTCAGTTTGGAGATTCCTCAGAAACCTGAATATAACCCTACCATTCAACCCAGCCATCCCACTCCTTGGAATTTACCCAAAGGAAATTAAATTGGCAAACAAAAAAGCTGTCTGCACAGTAATGTTTATTGCGGCTCAATTCACAATAGCTAAGACTTGGAACCAACCCAAATGCCCATCAACAGTAGACTGGATTAGGAAATTATGGGACATGTACTCTACAGAATACTATACAGCAGTCAAAAACAATGAAATCCGGTCATTTGCAACAAAATGGAGGAATCTGGAAAACATCATGCTGAGTGAATTAAGCCAGTCCCAAAGAGACAAATATCATTTGTTCCCCTTGATTGGCGACGACTAACTGAGCACCAAAGGGGAAACCTGTAGAAGTGAAATGGACACTATGAGAAACAGTGACTCGATCAGCTCTTGTGCTGACTGTTGTTGTACAATGTAATACTTTATCCATTGTAGTATTTTTTTTTTTATCCTAGTACTAGTGGTTGAACTCTGTAATTAACACACAATTATTCTTAGGTGTTTAAATTTTAACTGAAAAGTGATCCCTGTGAAATATAAGAGAGGGAATAAGAGAGGGAGGAGATGTAAAATTTGGGACATGCTCAATCGGAACTGCCCCAAATGATGGAGTTAGAATTGTGCCAGGGGATTCCAATACAATCCCATCAAGGTGGCATGTACCAAGGCCATCTCATTAGTCCAAGTGATCAATTTCAGCTCACAATTGATCACACTGATAGGTCTAAGAGTCAAAGGGATCACACAAACAAGACTAGTGTCTGCTAATACTAACTTATAGAATCAAAAAGAGAGAGAATGATCCAAAATGGGAAGCGGGATACACAGCAGACTCATAGAATGGCAGATGTCCTAAATAGCACTCTGGCCTCAGAATCAGCCCTTAAGGCATTTGGATCTGGCTCAAGAGCCCATGAGAATATTTTAGGCATGGAAAGCTAAGACACTCTGAAAAACAAAAAAAAAAAGAAGACCTAAATGAAAGATCTCTGCGAGTGAGATCCCAGTGGAAAGAATGGGGCCATCAAAGAAGGAGGCACCTTTCTCTGAAGGGAGGAGAGAACTTCCACTTTGACTATGACCCTGTCGGAATAAGATCGAAATCGGTGAACCGTTAAGGCTTCCATAGCCTCGGCAACTCATGACTAGAGCCTAGGGAGATTACTGACGCCATAAACAAGAGTGTCAAATTGTTAAATCAACATCAGGAGTCACTGTGTACTTATGTCTCATGAGGGATCTGTTCTTAATGTGTTATCCAATGTGAAATAATGCTATTAGTAGTACTCAAAAAGTACTTTACACTTTGTGTTTCTGTGTGGGTGCAAACTGATGAAATCTTTACATAGTATATACTGAATCAATCTTCTGTATATAAAGATAATTGCAAATGATTAAAAAATCTTGGTGTTAAATTGGAAATTGTATAGATAATTAATCAATTCTTTAAAAAAATCATGTAGGATCTCTGTCCTTAATGTGCTGTACATTGTGAATTAATACTATAACTAGTACTCCAACAGTATTTTCACTTTGTGTCTCTATGTGAGGGAAAACTGTTGAAATCTTTACATAATATGTACTAAACTGATCTTCTGTGTATAAAGAGAATTGAAAATGAATCTTGACGTGAATGGAAGGGGAGAGGGAGCGGGAAAGGGGAGGGTAGCGGGAGGGAGGGAAGTTGTGTGTGGGGGGAGCCATTGTAATCCATACGCTGTACTTTGGAAATTTATATTTTTTAAATAAAATCTTTATATAAAAAAACAAACAAACAAACAAACAAAAAAACACAAAGAGATACCTGCAGCATGTTTATAGCAGCACTGTTAACAACAGCCAAGATATGGAACCAACCAAGGTTTCTATAATCAGATAAATGGTTAAATAAAATGTGTATGTATATATAATATACACACAATGGAATATTATTCAGCAATAAAAAAGAATGACATTCTAGCATTGGCATTAAAATGGATACAAACCGAAAGACATCATGTTGAGTGGAATAAGCAGCATACAGAAATATTAATATTGCCTGTTCTCTCTTATATGTGGGAGCTAAAATTAAAAAAAGAAAAAAATCATAAAACAAAATAAAAAAGAGAAATGCCTTTGTATTTGTATTGCTGCAAATATACTTTTGTCAAACTTTGTTTTGTATCTCTGTCAAACCGATGGTTAAGAGTGATATACTTGGGCCGGGGCTGTGGCTCACTTGGCTAATCCTCCGCCTTCGGCGCCGGAATCCTATATGGGCGCTGGGTTCTAGTCCCAGTTGCTTCTCTTCCAGTCCAGCTCTCTGCTGTGGCCCAGGAAGGCAGTGGAGGATGGCCCAAGTGCTTGGGTGTCTGCACCTGTGTGGGAGACCAGGAGGAGGCACCTGGCTCCTGGCTTCGGATTGGCATAGCTATGGCCATAGATGCCATTTTGGGGGTGAACCAACGGAAGGAGGACCTTTCTCTCTGTCTCTCCCTCTCACTGTCTGTAATTCTACCTGTCAAATAAATAAATAAATATTTAAAAAAAGAGTGATATACTACTATAGTTTTATATGTGATTATTTTAAAATTTACTGGATAAGAGCGAAATGGACATCATTTAGTTGATTACTATTTGTAGCTCTTGTCTATATTCTTGCTAAACTATGGTCTTTGTACTTTTTACTTGTTGAACTCTTTATTTAGTGTAGCAAGCCTTTATAATAATGTAAATTAAAAATCTGTTATTTCAGGAATTAAAAATGGAAGGAAAGAGGGAAAGAAGGAAGGAAGGAAGAAAAAAGGAGGGAGGGAAGTATCATATTTTTAGAACTGTATCTATGAAGTACACACACTCTGTTCTCTTTGTATTTTATCATATTAATATAAGAATTTATGAAAATTTTGTTGTAGTGATTATCATGCATTTGCTGTGACCCTCCTTAAGAAAAACTAAAACAAAAATAAGATATCTAAATGAAGATTAAAAATTTTAAGATTTAGTATCTTTCATTTTTTGGTTATATTCATTTAACAATTGAGGAAATTTAGGTTGTAAGACATTAAGTAATTACATTTAGACAGCAACACTCTAAGGATTACTATTGAGTTTGAGATAAACTCAAATATTACTGGAAGGCAGAGGAAAGATAGGGGCAAAGGTCTCACTTTGCACAGCAGTCAGGAGGAGCCTACCCAGAAATAGAGCCTTCTAGTTTTAGAGATGAAGAAGACTGTGTAGATAGGAATGGATTTGTTTCCCAGCTCCCATTATGATGGCAAATCAAATGTTAACTAGAGTTATAATACTTAATGTGTTTAACCTACCTTCTGTTGTAACTGGTAAAGAAATCTCCATGCAAGCAGCTGACTGTGCCTTTCGAAATGGTGGTCTTCCAGGACCCCAGCGATTTACTTTAGAAACATCAGCACTAGAAAGCCGTTTTCCAGAACCGCAGCTCTGAGAAGTTGGACTTGTGCAGTGTCCATTTACATGGTCTATACCAAGGGGAGGAAGGCAGCATAAATATCACAATTAAATCTTATACAGGAATTTAAACGTGTTGGTTAACAAATAAAGAGGAACAGGAATTTATTCCCAAACCATATGACATGGGAAATGTGTATTACAGGGACCACACTATGGTGTAGCAGGTGAAGCCTCTGCCTGTGAACCTGGCATATGGGCACTGGTTCACGTCCTGGCTGCTTTAGTTCCAATCCAGCTCCCTGACAGTGGCCTGGGAAAGGCAGTGGCGGATGGCCCAAGTGCTTAGGCTCCTATTACTCTCCCTGAGAGACCCGGATGAAGTACCTGACTTTGGCCTGGCTCAGCCCTGACCACTCTAGCCATCTGGGGAGTGAACCTGTGGGTGGAAAATGTGTACTACAAAAAACTACGCATGGACTTCAAAAATTTTTGGCATCAAAATAAGCTTACCTTTAAATTTCATTTTCCATGAACTTTTTGAAGTACCTTTTTGTTTTCAAATTTAGCCATAATTTTAATAGTTAGCTGATAATTTCAGAAGATATTAAATCTACAATTACTGTCATTTGACCAGTTAACATCATTTATAATTTATTCTATACCTCCACTACATATTTATCACTTACTAGCATTATGAAATAGATTATCATATTGGACTTCTTGCTGTATAATTTAAGTACACACCAGTTTATTTAAGTTTTGGAAGTCCTTTAAGTGCTTTTATTTAAAATGTAGGATGTAAGTATCTTATTGTGCAGTTTGGAGTGGTAGAATAAGAATACTGGTTCTGGAACTAGATTGCCTGCACTCAAATCCCAATTCTGCCACTCACCAAATCTATAAATTACTAAAGTTTTCATGCTTTAGCTTCCTCTTTTGTAAATCTGGAGTATTATTACCTATCTCATGGAATTCTTGTGATATTGTATGTGTGTAAATACACTTAATGTCTCTGGATTGTGTACCTAAAATGCTTACAAGGATAAATTTGTTATCAATATTTTACTACATTAAAAAGACTACAAGTTTATACCACATGTCCTTATTGACTTTTGAGTGGCAAAATTATAAAGATCTAACCTTCCTTCCTCTTTACCCTGATTGAAATTGTGCAATAGACATATATATTAATGATGAGGGGGCAATATGTATAACTGTCCTAGTTAATAAAACTGCACCAGCTTACAGTATATCCGGGTTTTGTTACAGAGAAAAGTTCTCCAGAGTAAGCCATAGATCTCTGGATGGTGTGTTCTGCTTCCAGAAGGTCATGTGCAGCATGGTCCCAGACCCATTTATATACAAGATGCCCACTAGTCTCTGGAATAGCTAAACCAATATAGCATGGTCAGGGCTGGGCCAGACCGAAGTCAGGAGCCAGGAGTTTCATCCTAGTCTCTCATTTAGGCGCAGAGGCCCAATCACTTTGGTCATCTTCTTTTGCTTTCCCAGGTGCATTAGCAGGGAGCAGCACTGGAAGTGGAGCAAGTGGGACTTGAACCAGTGCTCATATGGGATGCTTGCACCGCAGGCGGTGGCTTTACTTGCTATGTCACAGAACAAGCCCCAATATATTTTACTTCTAACAAGCTTTATCAATTTTAAGACCTTGCTCTCTGACCGTGCCAAGGCTTCAGTGGCTATCTGCATGGAATACACCTGTCCACAACCTGTGGTATTGCAATGGGTAGAAGGATCCCCAAAGCTTGGTGTGGAACAGCTTTTCCACCACAAATGAGAAACTGCAAAGCACAGAGACCAAGAAATTCCAAATTGTTTCCTGTTTTGATGCCATCAGAATTTTCAATACAAGTCTCTGCTAAAGGTAGCACAGACTGCCCTAACGGTGATATTCTTGCCATATTAATTCATGTTAAAATCATAAAATTAAAAATCCTTATTTATTTGAAGATGAGAAATGCTTATATTTTTGTTAACATGAGAAACAAGAATTTTTCAATAAATATAAAAATGTTAGACATACAGCAATTCCCCATGAATCTGGCAATCACCTCCTAAAATACTAACTACTTAAAGATTCTAAATGCTTAAGTATTCAACATATGAGGTTCTCAGTGTTACTACTTTTATTTTACTCTTATTATACCATCATTCCAGGTAAGGATTACTATAATAAAGAAGTTACATTAATATTCAAAGCTGTCCAACATGTAGTCATTTTTCCTTTGTCTTCTGTGAACAGCTCACATACATAGTTGCTAATATATTTACACAGATGAATCTTACCTATTATTTTGAGTTTGAGATACCCATTTAATCCTGCCTTACATTTCTAATGGCTCACTGAATGTTTAACATGCTCCTTTAGAAACTAAAACTCATTTTCATTTTCTTTGAAACCAGGTATTCTCCATAAGAGCTAATTTCAACACTCTGTTTTGTGTGTTTGACTCCTACTTCTTATGCTTTACCAGCTTTGGCTCCTAACTGTTCCCAACCTCATCAACTATAAATCTTTCATGGTAAATCCTTCCTTTCATTTTCATAGTTATAATAATTTAGGTCCTCATTTGACCTTTGCACAACCTACCTCCCTAAATTTCTTCCTCATTCATGAATGAATTATAGATTATTAGAAAAGAATCCATCTTAAAGCATGTCACAAGCCACCTACAGTTTATTTTATATCAATGTTTTACAAAAGAAGAGTTCACATATACAGGAATTTATCTTTTTTCAAGAAACCTTCTGATTTTTTTCTGTAAATTTGAGGAAAATGTTTTAAAAAAGGAAATTAGGCCGGCACCGTGGCTCAACAGGCTAATCCTCCGCCTTGCGGCGCCGGCACACCGGGTTCTAGTCCCGGTCGGGGCACCGGATTCTGTCCCGGTTGCCCCTCTTCCAGGCCAGCCCTCTGCTGTGGCCCAGGAGTGCAGTGGAGGATGGCCCAGGTGCTTGGGCCCTGCACCCCATGGGAGACCAGGAAAAGCACCTGGCTCCTGGCTCCTGCCATCGGACGAGCGCGGTGCGCCGGCCGCAGCGCGCCGACCGCGGCGGCCATTGGAGGGTGAACCAACGGCAAAGGAAGACCTTTCTCTCTGTCTCTCTCTCTGTCACTGTCCACTCTGCCTGTAAAAAAAAAAAAAAAAGGAAATTAGGGACTGGTGCTCTGCTGTAGAAGTTAAGTCATTGCCTGCAGTGCTGGTTCAAGTCCTGGTTGCTCCACCTCCAATCCAGGTACCTGCTAATACACCTAGGAATACAGTGGAAGATGGCTCAAGTACTTGGGCCCCTGCCACCCATGTCGGACCTGGAAGAAGCTTTGGGCTCTTGGCTTTGCCTAGTTCAGCCATAGCCATTGAGGCCATTTGGGAAGTGAACCAGCAGATGGAATATAGATTTCTCTTTCTCTTTTCTTCTCTATGTGTTGCTGCCTTTCAATAAATTAATAAATCATTCCCCCAAAAAACAAAATTACATTGACAATGTTATTTTTTTTAAATATTTTATTTCATTTATTTGAGAGGTAGAGTTACAGAGAGGAAGTGGGAGAGACAGAGAGAAAGGTCTTCCATCCACTGGTTCACTCCCCAAATGGCCACAACAGCTGGAGCTGAACTGATCTGAAGCCAGGAACCAGGAGCTTCTTCTAGATCTCCCTCACAGGTTCTGGGGCACGAGAACTTGGGTCATCTTCTACTGCTTTCCCAGGCCACAGGCAGAGAGCTGGATTGGAAGAGGAACATCCAGGACTCGAATCCATGCCCATATGGAATACTGGCACTGCAGGCAGAGGCTTAACCTACTGTGCCACAGCGCCGGCCCCAACAATGTTCTTAAAAATAAAACTTAAGAATAATTAAAAGAGTCATTTTAAGTGCAAAAAGTCTTTATTCAAAGTGATAAGTAGATAATTTTCTTTTGTATTATTTCTTTTTCTTTTGTAAATTTTCATAATCCAGCCTAGCTTAAATTATGCATGAAAATAGTGAGTATTAATCAATCAGGAGGAACAGACTTGGAGTTTTGTCATCCATAAATTGTCATCTATAGATACAGTGACAATTTTTATAAATAACAACATGACTAAGAGATGAGACCTCCATATACAAATTATAACTACAAGCTATCTTTGCCACTTATAAATTCAAGAGTTGTGTGGCAATGTTCTTTCTTTGAAAAAATTTTCAATGTTTTAGGAATAATATGTGAAAATTATGTTAACAAATATCATTAATGTATACTTTTTTAAAAAAATGTTTCATTCTTTAAGTAGTTTTCATTTGGTATTTATTACAGTACATGCTACACAAAATGAAAGGTAGTTATAAGATTACAAACAATGCAATCATATTATGTATCTTTTCTTACCACAATGGGATAAAACTGGAAATTAATAACAAAAGAAACTCTAGAAATTATACAAATAAATGGAGACTGGACAATTTTTCCTAAATGAACAATGGGTCACTGAAGAAACCAACAGGGAAATTAAAAACTTCCTTGAAATTAGTCAAAATGGAAACATGACATATTGAAACTTATGAGCAACTGAAAAAGGAGAAAAGTTTATAGCAATAAGTGCCTACATTAAAACAATGGAAAGATAGCACATAAATGACCTACAATTCATCTCATGGTCCTAGAAAAACAAGAAAAAAAACCCCAAATTAGTAGAAGGAAAGAAATAAAACAGTTGTAGAAGAAATAAACAGAATAGAAATTAAAAGAATACAAAAGATTAATGAAACGAAGAGTTGTTTTTCTGGAAAAAGTAAAACACTGATAAACCCTTAACCAGACTAAAAAAGAAAAAGACTCAAATCAATAAAATCAGAGATGGAAACTGAGGTTTTACAACATATACCACAGAAATGGAAAGGATCACTAGGTACTATTGTGAGTAACTGTATGCCAACAAACTGGAAAATCCAGAAGAAATGGATAGATTTTTAAAAACATAATTTAGTGAAGATAACATAAACAGATCAATAACTAAGGGTTAAGTTGAATCAGTTATAAAGACTTTCTCAATACACAAAGGCCTAGGATCAGATGCTTCACTGCTGAATTCTACCACTGTTTTATTTTTATTTCTTTTTTATTTTAGAGGCAGAGTGACAGAAAGAGTGAGAAAGAGAGATCTTCCATACATCATTTCACGTCCCAAATGGCCACAATGGCCAAGGCTGGCTAGGCTGAAACCAGAAGCTCAGAACTCCATTCAGGTCTCTCATGTGCGTGGCAGGTGTCCACGTACTTGGGCCACAATCTACTGCTTTCCTAGTTGCATTAGCAGGGAGCCACATTGGATGCAGAACAGCTGGGACTTGAACTGGCACTCTGATATGGGATGCTGGTGTCTCATGAAGCAACTTAGCTTGCTGCGCCACACCACCAGCTCCTCTACCAAATGCTTGAAGAAGAAACAACACCGGGCTGGCACTGTGGCATAATGCTGTGCTGGCATCCCAAATGGGCACTGGTTCAAGTCTTGGCTGCTCCACTTCCAAACCAGCTCTCTGCCAAGGCCTGGAGAGCAGCAGAAAATGGCCCAAGTCCTTGGGCCTCTGCACTCATGTAGGAAGACCCAGAGGAAGTTCCTGGCTTTGGATCAGCCCAGCTCTGTCCATTGTGGCCAATTGGGGGTGTGAACCAGAGGATGGAAGACCTCTCTCTCTCTCTGTCTCTCTCTGTGTGTGTAATTCTGACTTTCAAACAAATAAATAAATCTTTGGAAAAATAAAAAGAAACAACACCAACTCTTCACACTATTCCAAACAATTGAAGGGAGGAACCCCTTCCAAACTTATTTTATGAGGCCACAATTACCTCAGTTCCAAATGCAAAGAAGAGAACTAAATCCCAGTATCCCTGATAAACAAAGATGAAAAAATCCTAAATAAATCAAATCAAACAACACATCAAAAAGATCCTCTACCCTGATCAAGTGGATTTATCCCAGGAATGGTTTAACATATGGAAATCAATCAACAAGACACATCACAACAGAAAGAAGGATAAAAATCATGATTATTTAAATAGATACAGAGAAAGCATTTGATGAAATACAACATTCCTTTATGTTAAAAACCTTCAGAATATCAGGTTTAGAAGGAATTTACCATGACATAATAAAGGCCATATATGAGAAGTCCATAGCCAACATCATATTAAATGGGGAAGAATTGGAAGCATTTCCACTACGATCTGGAACCAGAAAAAGATGCCCATGGTCTGTTCTTATTTACTGTATTTCTGGCAGCTTGATCCAGAGCCATTAGGCAAAAGAAAGAATTAAAGGTACACAAATTGGAGAGGAGGAAGTCAAATTATCCTTGTTTGCAGATGACATAATTCTATATATAAGGGAACCAAAAGACTCAACTTAGATACTACCAACTATTTAGAGAATTCAGCAAATTTAGAAGATGCACAATAATTAACACAAAAGGTTTTTTCTACAACTGCCATGCTGAAAGGGAACTTATAAGAACAATGCCATTAAAAATAGCTACAAAAAATTAGATATCTTGAGATAAATTTATCCAAGGATTTGAAAGACCTCTACAATGAAAATTCCAAAACACTAATGAAAGAAATTGAAGAAGATAAACCATCCAAAATAGAAAGACATTTATCTTCATGGATAGGAAGAAGTAATATAAAAATATCCATATTAGCCAAAGCAATTTCCAGATTCAGTGTAGTCTCTGACAATGACATTCTTCACAGAAACAGAAAAATCCCTGTCAATGACATTCTTCACATAAACAGAAAAAATAACTCTAATATTCATATGAAGATACAAAATATCCTGAATAATCAAAGCCATTTTGAGCAATAAAATTAATGCCAGAAGCAACACAATACTAGATTTGAAGACATACTATAGGGCTATTGTAACTAAAACAGCATGCAGACAAATGGGACAGAATAAAAACCCTCAAAATAAATTAATGCATCTACAGCCAACTTATCTTTGACAAATGTGCTGAAAACATCCCTCAGAGAAATGACAATCTCTTCAATAAATGATGGTGGAAAAATTGGTTTTCTATATGTAAAACAAGACCTCTATCTTATACCCAATACAAACATCAACTGCAAATGGATCAAGGATAAAAACATAATACCTAAAACTATGAAACTACTAGAGGAAAAAATAGGGTAAACATTCTAACACGTTGGCATGGGCAGTGATTTTTTTTGATATATCCTAAAAGAATAGGCAACAAAATCAAAATGAGGTAAATAGGATTATACCTAAGTAAGGAACTTCTGCACAGCAAAGGAAACAACAAAGTGAAGCGACCAGCAACAGAATGGCAGAAAATGTTTGCAAACACACATCTCTGATAAAGGAGTCATATTCAGAAGATATAAGGAAGTCAAGAAATTCAACAAAACAATCTAGTTAAGAAATGGGCAAAGGATATGAATATATATTTTTATAAGAAGAAATACAATGGATAGCAAACATGAAAAAATGCTCAAGATCATTAATTGGTCAAGAGATTATAAGACGGCAAAATAGGGAAAGGGTGTAATACTCTATGCTAGGGGAAAGTAGTAAAAAAATGTGGATAAAGTACATTCTCAGGGGAGAATTAGAAAAATGCAGTAGAGATTCTATGGAAGGAAAGGGACACCGTGGATCTGTGTGGAAAGTGCAGACACTCAGCAACAAGCATAGACACAACACAGCCAAGAGCTGGAGAAAGCACCAGCTTTGGAGAAAAAGGTGAGACCGCCGGCACCGTGGCTCAACAGGCTAATCCTCCGCCTTGCGGCGCCGGCACACCGGGTTCTAGTCCCGGTCGGGGCGCCGGATTCTGTCCCGGTTGCCCCTCTTCCAGGCCAGCCCTCTGCTGTGGCCCAGGAGTGCAGTGGAGGATGGCCCAAGTGCTTGGGCCCTGCACCCCATGGGAGACCAGGAGAAGCACCTGGCTCCTGCCATCGGATGGGCGCGGTGCGCCGGTTGCAGCACGCCGTCCGCGGCAGCCATTGGAGGGTGAACCAACGGCAAAGGAAGACCTTTCTCTCTGTCTCTCTCTCTCACTGTCCACTCTGCCAGTCAAAAAAAAAAAAAAAAAAAAGTGAGACCATACTGCAATGGCCTGTGCCACAGATGATCTGGAGGGATAGCCTGGTGGACTACACTGCCTTTGAGACAGGCCTGGAGCCCTGAAGAGGACAGGCTGCACATTAACCCAGTGAAAAAAGTGGGGGGCACATTTCTTTCCCCATTTCCCCCACAATGGTGTCTGGCAACCAGCTGAGAGAAAGCAGGTGCCATTTTGGATGTAAGTGGCAGCTGCAATTGCTCTTGTGTGTGTACCTAGTAACCAGCAAGGACAAGACATCATCTTGACAGCAGTGGCAACAGCAGCAGTTCGGGTGCATGAATCCAAAAGAAGCCATTCTGAAATTAGTACCAGCCGCAGAGGCTCTTGTGTGTACCCTGCAACCGGCAGGGAGAAGGGACCATTGTAAAACAAGTAGGGGCTGTGGTCAGCACCTCTTGTGCATGCATTGATCCAGGGATTTTATTAGAGGGAAAAATCCACACTCCCCAATGACTTTGAGTCTTGCTAGGAGGACTGACAGAGAGCTGGGTACTGATGCAGGACTGTGAGTGTTTTCCTGCATCTTAACATGTAACAGGCTCTAGGACTCAAACTGCCTAGGCAGAGCACCCACAGGCAGATGGCTTTGGGAACATCTCAGCCTCTTTATGGATGGGACAGGCTAGTGGGGTGGAGTGGATCCTCTGCACCCTGTGACTGAGGGAGCCCTCTGCGCTGAGACTGTGGGAACTCTGTGACTGCGTAAGAGTGTGCTCGGTATAGCTGGGTCCCTGGACAATCACTGTGTAAGAAGCAAACAGGTATTAGAAATGAAAAAACCAATATGTCAAATCAAAAATACAATGGAAAGCTTTATCAAGAGACTTGGTAAGGTAGAAGAAAGTATATCCAAGCTAGAAGACAAATCTTTGAAAATACCTAGTAGACAAAAAAAAATTAGAAAAAGTAAAAACAATATTCCAGATTTATGGTATAGTACAAAACAACCCAACATACAGGTCTTATGAGTTCCTAAAGGTGTGGAAAAAGAGAATGGATTAGAAGGGCTATTCAGTGAAATAATAATGGAAAACTTCCCTAATTTGAACAAAGAAAGGTACATAGAACTTTAAATAGACATGGCCAGAAAAGATCTTCAGCACAACACAAGGTCGTCAAATTTTCAACATTAAAACATATAAAGAAAAGATTCTAAGATGTGCATGGCAGAAATGTCAGATTACTATCAAAGGATCTCCAGTCAGACCCACAGCTGACTTCTCAATGGAAATCCTACAGGGTAGGAGAGAATGGAGAGACATTGACCAAGTCTTATGAGAAAAAAGACTGTCAGCCCAGAATACTGTACTCTGTAAAGTTCTCAATTATGAATGGAGGTAAAGACCTTCCATAACAAACAGAAGGTAAACGGACTAGTCAGCAGTCATCCAGCCTTACAAATGAAGCTTAAGGGTGTGTTACACACAGAAACACAGAAAGATAGTCATTACGAAACAATTTGGATTTTCAAAGAAAACCATAGTAATAGTTACAGAAAAATGGCAGGGCCAAGTCATCATTTATCAATAGTATCCTCTAATGTAAATGGCCTAAACTCCAATTAAAAGACACTGATTGGCAGAATTGATTAAAAAACAAGACCCAGTTATTTGCGTGCCTATAAGAAAACACATCTTGGCTGGTGCCGCGGCTCACTTGGCTAATCCTCCACCTGTGGCACCGGCACCCCGGGTTCTAGTCCCGGCTGGGGTGCTGGATTCTGTCCCGGTTGCTCCTCTTCCAGTCCAGCTCTCTGCTGTGGCCCGGGAAGGTGCTTGGGCCCTACACCCACATGGGAGACCAGGAAGAAGCACCTGGCTCCTGGCTTTGGATTCGGTGCAGCGCACCGGCCGTAGCAGCCTTTTGGGGGGGTGAACCAATGGAAGGAAGACCTTTCTCTCTGTCTCTCTCTTTCATTAACTCTGTCAAATAAAAAAAAAAATCTCACCAACAACGATAACACACATGCAGACTGAAAGTGAAAGGACGGAAATAGACATTCAATGCTAATGGAAAGCAAAGTTTAAAAGTTGTAGCCATCCTAATATCAGACAAAATAGAGTTTAACACAAAAAACACGTTCAAAGACATCAATAAAGACACTATGCAATGATTAAAGGATCAATTCAACAGGAAGATGTGACTATAATAAATGTATATGCACCCAATTCCTAGGTGCCTGGCTATTTAAAACAAATGTTAATGGATCTAAAGGGAGAAATAGACTCTAATACAATAATAATGGGGTCTTCAAAACCCCACTTTCATCGATGGACAGATCAACTAGACAGAAAATCAACAAAGAAACAACAATCGACACTGTGGACCAAATGGACCTACCTGATATCTACAGAACTTTCACCCCACAATTGCAGAACACACATTCTTTTCATCAGTACATGGAACTTTTTCCGGGATAGATCATATGCTAGGCCATAAAGCAAGTCTCAGCAAATTCAAAAAAATAGAAATCATAGCATGCATGTTTCTTATGTTTCTTTGTTATTTTTATTTATTTGTATGCATTTCATAAATGCAACATAAGGAACATATGAATTCTTTCTACTACACCTGTCCTCCCACCCACTTTCCCAGCCCTCTTTTTCTTCCTTCTCCTGTTCCCTGTCCTTTCATTAAGATCTATTTTCATTTAACTTTTTATACAGAGGATTAACTCTATTTTAGGTAAAGAGTTCAACACTTCGTATGAGAAAGAAAAAGAGAGAAAAAACAAAAACAAAAGCAAAAAAATCCGTTCCTCAATAGTACAGACAAGGGCTGTTCAAAGTTAGTGCATCTCAAAGGTGATTTCGCCTTTTCTCCCCCTTCCTCTTTTCTCTTCCTTCCTCCCCCTCCTTTCCTTTTAGAAACTTAATTGTCTTTAAACAAGAACCTAAGAATGATAAATCTTGCAAGCTCTTATACATAACTATAATTTATGAGATATAAGAATATCCTCCATTTGATACACTAAAAGGATGTGATTCTTGAGAAAAAGTTTTACTATTAAGCCTCACGTTACAACTCTTTGAGGACAGAGGTCCTGCATGCGAAGTTAGTGCACAGTGTTGTTGCTTATTTAACAATTCGCACTCTTATATATGACTCAGTGATCACCTGATGCTCTTGACATGAGCTGCCTAGGCTATGGAAGCCTTTTGTATCCACAAACTTGACAAGGCCATAAGCAAAGTAGAAGTTCTCTCCTCCCTTCAGACAAAAGTATATCTTTCTTGGTGGCTGCTTCTTTCCACTGGATTCTCACCCACAGAGGTCCTTAATGTAGTACATTTTTTTTTTTTTTTTGCCATAGTGTCTTGGCTTTCCATGCCTAAAATGCTTCCCTGGGCTTTTCAGCCAGACCAGAAAACCATAAGGGCTGATTGTGAGGTCAGAAAGCTCCTTAAAGTGATTGTCATTCTATGAGTCTGTTGTATGGACTACTTTCATGCTGGAGCTTTCACTCCTTTTTAATTCAGCCAGCATCTGATTGAATGGGGGAAAAGCTGGAAGTATTCCCACTAAGATCCAGAACCAAACAAGGATGCCCAATCTCATCATTGCTATTCAGTATAGTCCTGGAAGTTTTAGCCAGAGCCATTAGACAAGAAAAAGAAACCAAAGGAATACTTATTAGAAAGGAGAAGTAATTCACAATAGCTACAAAAAGAATTAAATACCTTGGAATAAGTTAAACCAAGGATGTCAAATATCTTACATAGTAGGAAAAAAAATTACATAGTAGGTTAAGCATCTGCCTGTGGTATGAGCATCCCATATGGGTACTGGTTCGTATCCTCTTCCAATCCAGCTTTCTGCTATGGCCTGGGAAAGCAGTAGAAGGTGGCCCAAGCATTTAGGTCCCTGAACCTGCATAGGAAATCTGGAAGAAGCTCCTGGATCCTGGCTTTGGGTCAGCCCAACTCCAGCCATTGTGGCCATTTGGGGCATAAACCAATGGATGGAAGCCCTTTCTCTATCTCTCCCTCTTTCTGTCTATAACTCTGTCTCTCAAGCAAATAAAGAAATCTTTCCAAAAAAAGAGAGAGATTGGCAAAGTACTTGAATAGGCATTTTTCAATAAAAGAAATTCAAATGGCCAACAGATACCTGAAAAAATTATCCAGATCACTAGCCATCAGGGAAATGAAAATCAAAACCACAATAATCGTGTACCTCATTGCAGTTAGAATGGCTCTCATACAGAAATCAACAAACAACAAATGCTGGCAAGGATATGGGGAAAAAGGTACCCTAATCCACTGTTCTCGGGAATGTAAACTGGTGTAGCCACTGTGGAAGACAATATGGAGATACCTCAGAAAGCTGAAAATAGATTTCCCATATGATTCAGCAATCCCACTTCTGGGAATTTATCCAAAGGAAATGAAATCAGCATATGAATGAGTTATCTGTACCCCCAAGTTCATTGCATCTCACTTCACAATCAACCCAGATGTCCTTTAACTGGTGACTTGATTTTAAAAATTATGGTAAATATACACTATGGAATACTATTCAGCAGTAAAAAAAAAAATGAAATCCTGTCGTTCGCAAGAAAATGGATGCAACTGGAAATGATTATTCATAGTGAAATAACCCAGTCCCAAAGAAACAAATAACATATGTTTTTCCTGCTCTGTGGTAACTAACAGAATACCTAAAAGGTAATGTACAGGAGTGAAATTGACATTTTTGAGATTTGATATTTGTTACAGTCTTTGTCTCAACTGTTGAGGAGCAGTGTTTTTTTCTTCACACTCTTTGTTGAAATTTTTACTTAGTATAGGGTTAATATTATGAGTATAAAGTATACTGAAAATAGATCTTTGTAAAAATTAAGTGTAGGAATAGGAGAGGGAGGAGGAAGAAGGGTGGGAGTGAGGTAGGGTGGGAAGTATCACTATGTTCCTTAATCTGACATATGACATACATAAAATCTGTATACCTTAAATAAAATTTGAAAAATGATCATTAGGCAACAGGGAAATACAAATGAAACCAAAATTATGTAACATTTCAATCCAATTAGAATGATTATTATCATCCAAAAGTAAAAAATAACAAATGCTGGTGAGGATGTAGAGAAAAGGGAACATAGTACACTTTGGTGGGAATGCAAATTAGTATATCCATTATGAAAAACAGAATAGAGATTCCTCAGAAAACCAAAAATGGATCTACCATATGACTCAGCTATCCCACTTTTGGAACTACAGCTAAAGGAAATGGCTGCATAAAGAAAATATGGCATATACATGATGAATATTCTCAGCCATAATCAAGAATGAAATCCTGACATTTTCAATGAAATGTTTGGAATTGAAAATCATCATGGTTAGTGAAATAAACCAGACACAGAAAAACAAGAAAGACAAATATAACATGTTTTCTCTCATATTTAGAAATACATAAATATAGATTGATAGAATAAAAATGTATAATGACATTATTTGGTATAAAAGAGGTTATACATATTGTTTTCACTGAATTATACCTTTTATATAATATACCCTTCTTTCCTAACTTTATAATCTGTCATGAATCCTACATATGCAATATTAATACCTCTATTTTTTTTTTAATTTGACAGGTAGAGTTCTAGACAGTGAGAGAGAGAGAGAGAGAGAGAGAGAGACAGAGAGAAAGGTCCTCCCTCCATTGGATCACTCCACAAATGGTCGCAATAGCTGGCACTGTACCAATCCAAAGCCAGGAGCCTAATACCTCTATTTCTAAGCAAAATAGTAAATATGTGTATATAGCATTTATATATGAAATGAATATAGTAAAATTTTAGTTATTGTTAAATATATCTGTGCTCATTGAACTGTCCTTTACACTTATCTATATTATCTGAAATATTTTAAAATAAAAACAGTAAAATCATACAGATTTTATTTAAATTTGTTTCACTTGTATTTTTGTGACATTAGGCAAGTTAGTTTTTCATAAATTTTCTTTGTTGTTTTGTATAGTGAGAACAATATCACCTACCTTATTTTATATAATTATATACAAATTATATGATACAGTAACTGACACATAGTAGGAGGGAAGTACATAGAATTATAAGGCCTGTTAATCTCACATCAATTATATTTACAATGATATAAAAATTTATTTAATATTTAACTAATGGGCTGGTGCCGTGGCTCAATAGGCTAATCCTCTGCCTTGCAGCACCGGCACACCAGGTTCTAGTCCCAGTTGGGGCACCAGATTCTGTCCTGGTTGCCCCTCTTCCAGGCCAGCTCTCTGCTGTGGCCAGGGAGTGCAGTGGAGGATGGCCCAAGTGCTTGGGCCCTGCACCCCATGGGAGACCAGGAGAATCACCTGGCTCCTGCCTTTGTATCAGCGTGGTGCGCTGGCTGCAGCGTGCTGGCCACAGCGGCCATTGGAGGGTGAACCAATGGCAAAGGAAGACCTTTCTCTCTGTCTGTCTCTCTCTGTCCACTCTGCCTGTCAAAAAAAAAAATTAACTAATGACAATAACTAATATGTTAGTGCTTTCCATTTAAAAATACTGTAATTGGTGTGGGGATTTGGACTAGCAGTTAAGACAATAGTTAGGATGCCTGTGACCCACTAAGGAGTACATGGGTTTGATTCCCAGCTATTGTTACTGATCCAGCTTCTTGCTAATGAATACTTGGGGAACAGTGGTGATAACTTTAGTAGTTGGATTCCTGACCCTTACCTAGAAGACCTGGATTTCATTTCAAGCTCCCAGCTTGAGCCTCTATACTGTTGTATAGAGTGAACAAGCAATGGGAACTCATTTTTCTGTTTCACTTGAATAAATAAATAAAAAATAAAACTTTTTAAGTACTATAATGGTCTTATTTAATCAAATTAATAGATTATATATAATTGCATTTTAAATGTAAAAAATGATGTGTTGTAACAGTTATTTTAGCTACAATGAAATCAGATATGTGAATATGCTCTGTAAACTTTCATACCATAATCTGTGACCTGGGTTCAAACTTTGAATCCACCATTTATTAATAACATAATCTAAATTTCCACTCTGGGTAAAAAAGGATTGGGAAGATTGACAGGAAACATAAAGTATTATTAAGAAAATCAAATACAGTTTCTCCTTTCCAAAAGATTCAGAATAGAAGTATTTCAGATGTTGCAGTTTTTTTCAAGGAATATTTGAATAAACATTATCCATTTTTAAACAGTAATATGAAAATATGTAATCTAAAAGGTTCCATAATTCACAACTTTTTGAGTTTTATATTTGGGCTTTTAGGCTAAGGATGCTCAACATATAAAATAATATGAAATTGATTTTTAAACTCTGAAGAACAATGCAAAAACTAGTGTATTTTCATTGTTTTAACCATGAAATTATTAGGGCTTAATGCTATGGCTTTAAGTCAGGGTAAAGGAAATTAAAATAAGGTTATCCAATGAAATTTTTTAATGATGAGAAAGCAAAAAAGCAACTCATGCTGAAACTTGCAGACAAAATTTGTGAAAGAAATCAATTTATGAAGGTACTATTTGATAAGGCCTTCCTTTTTTCAGTTAGACTTATGAATTAGCCCGTGGCCACTACAAAAAATAAACTAAAAATAAATCAAATTTTCTATAACTTCCCTAAAATAAAAAAATGGCAAGAACTGTACTCTTTCACATATCAGACTTTTTGTCATTATTTAAACAGTGTTAGTTCTAAATGCTACCTACATACAAAATAGGAAAAATAACTTCAAAAAACCATACTTTTTTACATGGTTGTAGTCAATGTTTTAAAACATTTTCATGATACAAAGAAAATAAAATGTTACATACCTTGGTATGTAATGACTTGAAAACAATTTTGTAAAATGACTATTAACAAACAAAATGTTGAATGCTGCCAACAGAACTGTATGGTGATTTTTAAGAGAGCCTTTTTTGTAAAACTACCATATACTGCTATCTAGGAAACTTGTGTTGTTCATGGGTTGGTTGGTAAAAATGTTCAGCCAAATGAATGTAAGAAAACTGAAAATTGTTGGCTTTTGCCTACCGTACCAAGATCAGCCTTAAGATCTGTTGGCAGACTTAACTTTCTTGATCCTTTAACTGAAACAACAGAAAAAGGAAAAGTTGTTAATTATGTAAAATTAAGGAGGAGTGTGTGGAAACAGTATGTTTTGTATTATACTTATTAAAATGTCAGTGAAAAATTATTTAGTGTGTATGGAAGCAGAAATATTGTTTCAATGTTAGTCACTATTCAGTAATTAATAAGCAGAAATGAGGAAAGCAATTGTTATCACAGTAAATGATTAAGTGTATCTTTTCATTCTTTCTTTGACATGCAGTGTGAGAAGTAATATTTTATTTGATTCAGGCAGAATCAAAAATTAATTTCAGACAAATCTATCAGGTAAAGAGATATAGCAACAAATGTATATAATCATATCACAAATAACAATGGAAAACATAAAAATTGATCAATCCTGTCAACATTTTTTGGACATAAAAGAAAATTTTATAATACATGGTGTAGTCAAAGGAACTTTACTATGCCAATGGTAAGTGAAATGATGACATCCATATGAAATACTATGATGTTGAATTAAGTAGATAAAACCATCTAAAAATATAAAATATTTTAAAATGAACCTCATTATATTATTTATAAATTCTCTAGAAAATGTTTGCATAAATGGAGAAAACTAATTTATTAAGAGACTTCACCCTTGTTATTTATTTGTTAATAAAATTTTAATTTTTGGCACTTTATAAGATATTTAACTAACATAGAAAGAAATGAACAAGGAAAAACAATTTTAGAAACCTTTTCTGGGGCTGGCGCCATGGCGCAGTGGGTGAAAGCCCCAGCCTGTAGCGCCGGCATGGATGCCGGTTCGAGTCCCGGCTGCTCCACTTCCATTCCAACTCTCTGCTATGGCCTGGGAGAGCAGTAGAAGATGGCCCAAGTCCTTGGGCCCCTGCACCCGCAAGGGAGACCTGGAAGAAGCTCCTGGTTCCTGGCTTCGGATCAGTTCAGCTTTGGCTGTTGCAGTCATTTGGGGAGTGAACCAGCGGATAGAAGACCTCTCACTCTCTGGCTCTACCTCTCTCTGTAACTTTGTCTTTCAAATAAATAAAATAATTCTCTTTAAAAAAAAGAAATCTTTTCTGTCAATTGACCATCAATTAATTAATTAATTAAAAATTTTTTTAAGGGAAAGGGTTTATTGGGGAACACCCTACAGATCGGAGTGAAGGGGCAGCGAAGGAAAAAGAGAGAAAGAGAATATTAGAGAGAAACAGAGAAGAGAGGAGTGGAGAGAGCGCCAAGAGAGCGCATGCTCAGGAACAGGCCTTTTTAAAACTTCGCCTGAGGGCGGGCAGGGAAGCAGAAGCAGTGAATCCCACTAGGATGGGGGTGGAGCCTGGCTCAGGTAGCTGGGTCATGCGGCCACCTGGCTAAAACTGTGCCAGTTTCCTAACAGTCCCCCCTTTTATTTTTATAAAGCAGGGTTTGTATGGGGTTACATTAGTCCCAAAAGTCCAAGAGGGGTAGAGGGACGATGATCTGTCTTTAGAGCTACTTCCTGCTGACATAGGGTGACGAGGTACTCTTCGCTGGCATGTTTTCTAATGAGTGATTTTCTTTCAAGTATAGAAGTTATTTGAAGATAAAAATATAGGATAATACAGCAATCAGAATGCTCAATTTAAATCAGAAAATGTGTCTCACAGTTTTCTGAATTTTTATTATCTAATTATATAGCTTTGGAAAAAAATTCCCTTCTGAATGTGCAGCTCTGTGAAATAACAGTTTCTCTGTGAAATAACAGTTGATAGGGTCTCTGATATTTCAGTTTGAACATGATTTATAACATACTTTAAAACAGGTTTTATAAAATGTAAGTATAAACCTAAATGTATTTTCTGTGTCACAAAGTACTATTTGTCTTTTGAACTTTCTAAAATTTAAAAAATAAAAAGCCATTAATAACTTACAAGTCATAGCAAAAGAGGTGGCAACCTGCACTTGGCTCATGGGGTATATTTGCTGATTAAAATCTACTTATAATAGAAAACATAAAGGTGTTACAGTGGATGATAGTAATAAATCATACTTGTAGGAAGTTATCCTTATGAAAATACATAAAAATAATTCCACGAAGAATAAGAAACGAAATCAGATTTTAATATTTTGGGATTATAATTAAATGCACAAAGAAAAATGTCAATTATATAAAATATGATAAACTACAACATACAATAATTATGTCTCAGAAGATATTGTTAATAATGTGTATTTTGTAAAGAGACTCATAATTTAGTTAGACTGATGGTGGGACATTTATTATTTAAGATAATCTTTCATTTAATATTTAAACAGGAACTAACTCGTTATAATGTAAGAACTTGTGTTTTATTTTTGCATCTGTCTTATATTTAAATAGGACACACACATAATATTAATTACTTACAAACTTATTACCAAGATTCCTTCAAAAGGGAACAATTCCTGCCCAGAATTATTGAATCCAGATTGATGCAGGAGGGCAATGACCAGTCAGGTATTTTATGAATTCCTGTATTCTTTTCAATAGAAAACTCACCTCATATATTCTAGTATCTAATTTACTCTGGCTCTTAATCTCCACATTTTAAGGATTCCCTGCCCCTACCTCCAGTTTTTCACCAACCATTTTGGCTTCCTGTATATGACTTCCTACCTAAAAACCAGGGCCACCCTCACAGATTTCTAATACATAGTAAATTACTGGCAAAAGGCTTGTATACAGTAAGTGCTTGTTTAATGAACGTTCAACAGTAGAGTCAGAAAGGTTTGAAAATTTACTCTCAAGAGGGGTGATCAGAGAATATGTTCAAATGTTAGAGAATATGTTACACAATAATATTTGAGAAATTTGAGTTTGAAGATGATTAAGGCAAGAGAGAGTAAGAAGTAACTAGTTTTGGAAATGTACTGAATTAAAATAATACTTGTTAGTCTTTGCAATGTGCCTATGGGAATGTACCTCTCCAAATTTCTTCACTTTCACTGCTATTAAAGATAAACCATATGTACCACTCTGATATCACTGTTAAGCCAATGGAAGCAAATGGCAATAGAAACTTCTTATGACTCACTAGCTTAGCACATCACATAGAGAATAGAGGTGATCTAGTCCAATGTGCTACTCAATGCAAATATTTCTCATCTTTCTGTTTGGCTAATTCTATGATAGAAACCTTAAAAGGCATAAAAACATTCCAATTTTGAATTGCTATAATTGCTACAAAATTTCCTTCTATTTCAGCTAAACCTAAGTTTCCTCTACTATTTATCAATTTTTCTCAATTCTAAACTCTGCAGCAATGAAGAATAATTGATTCTTGCTCTCACATGATAGATCTTTAAGCACCTGGAAAGACTTAGCAATCACTTCTAGGTACTCTCGGATCAGTAAGAATCTGTATTTAATAAGTGTTGCAAGTGACACTAAGAGGTTTACAGGTCACATTTTGAGAGACACTATTTTATTGTTTCATGATTATTAACCTACCAACAGGAATTTTACCCAGGATCCCTCCAAAAGAACTTTCTGAGGTGCATCTAATTTTCCATATAGGAAGAGCCATAATGTTTGTAGTTCTTTTATTAGATATAGATATGGATATATACAGATGTAGATATTGAGATAGAGATATTGCTTGCTGGGTTTTTAAACTATTATTAGATTTTCAAGTTAACAGATTTTTTGAGTAATTAAAATTATTCATTTTCTCTACCTTTCATTTTTCATTTTTAAATGAAGAATAGAAGGTAGTAGTTATAAGTACAGTAGTGATCCTATTGGAAGAGGCTAGATTCTTTTTTCCCCTCCTTCTACAGCCCCACACAGTCTCTTGTATTACTCTAAGGTAGGCTTCCTGGCATTTGATGAAATGAAGCATAATTTTTAAGAACACAAGAAGCTGGGTTAAAATTATGCTCAGGGCCAGCACTGTGGTATAGTAGATTAAGCCTCCACCCTGCAATTCTGGCATCCCATATGATTTGAGTCACAGCAGCCCCACTTCCAATTCAGCTCCCTGCTAATGCACCTGGGAAAGCAGTGGAAGATGGCCCAAGTGCTTGGGCTCCTGTACCCATGTGGGAGACCTGGAAGAAGCTCTAGGCTCATGGCTTTGGCCTGGCCTAGCTCTGGCTGTTGTGGTCCTCTGGGGAGTGAATGAGCAGATGGAAGATTCTCTATCTCCTCTCTCTCTCTCTTGCTCCTCTTCCTCCTCCTCCTCTTTCTGTAACTCTGCCTTTCAAATAAATAAATTTTTTTTTTAAATTACACTCAATCATTTTCCCTGGGATAATAGTTACCTAATTGCATAAACACTTATGCTCCGCTTCTTTTCTAAAATGAGGAAATAATAATCCCTACTTTATAATGCTCTTCTCAGGACTAATTAAGGGAATTTGTATAAAGCACTTAGCATAGTATGTGGTATATGGTGCACACTTCATGTAAGCTATTGTTTTCATTATTAAGACATAATTGGTAAGGTTGTAATTCAAGGCATTCTATGTCATAAATGATTTACTTGGGAAACATGTCCTATTAAAATCTAGCGGTTGAGATTAACAGTACATTTTATAAAGCCTCCAACTGTATATACTGTTTTGGCTCTACAGAAGATTCCACTGTCTTTTCAAGAGTGACATCACACAACTGATTTATAATGGATTTATTCTCTATAAATACCCCCTAAATCACATTGTGTTTCTGAACATATAATAGTCTCTTTAAACTTTCACATCTTGAAAAGCTGCCCATCTAGGCACATAGAAAGTTAACCATAAATGGTAATCATTGGTAGTTCAGCTAGGGTCAGGGAAATGGTATTAGCAAGCTGTCTGACATCTTATGACCCAAGTCCTGTTAGAATCTACAGAAATTTTCAGGTAAGTCTTGTTACTTTAATATACCATGGCATACTTTTTGAAAATAAAAACAAAATTAAGGAGATAGAAAAAAATACACTAAAAAGTGATTTTGTCCTACGTAAAATAAATCTGAGTCTTAAAAAAAGAAACAAAATACAAAGGACAGTATACCCACAAATACGGTTAATCACTTACCTAATCATATCTATCAACTTCTAACTTACCTAGACATTGTTCATTAGAATAGCATGAGAGACCAAAGATATTGCAAATAAGTGATGGAAGGATTGGCTTATGGCAAAATACAAATTATCCATAAATTTACATCTAAAGATCAGACCCAATCCCACAACAGCACAAGGATGTAAACCTATTCATCTCTACTCCTAGCTTCATGCATTCCAATTTTAGGTTCAGTTATAGTACTGAGGCAGAGTAATCATTCTGGTGGCTTACCACAGCTTTTCCAGAATGAGGTCATATACTCAGCCCTAAATATGAAAATAACTTCAGGCATTACAAGTTGGTTTTTCTTAGGAGGGGTTCATGTGTCTTAATTCTCTGATCCAAGTACTAACCAGGCCAGACCCTGCTTAGCTTCTGACATCAGATGAGATCAGGTATGTTCAGGGAGGTATGGCCATGGATTCATGTGTCTTTTTTTTTTTTTTAAACAAATGAGGGTTGATTTTATTCATGCACCTAGAGGGAAAGTTAGGTAAAGGGAACCAGAGTGAAACTGTAGAAGCACAGTTTTTGTATATTTTATCTTTGAGAAAAAATTTTAGTATTAACTCTCATAACGCAACTCCTTGAGGTTCTGCACAGGAAGTTAGTACACAGTGACTCCTGTTGTTAATTTAACAATTAACACACTCATATATGATGTCAGTGATCACCTGAGGCTCTTGACATGCGCTGCCTAGGCTATGGAAGCCTTCTGGACTCACGTGTCTTAATTCTATCATCTCCTTTAATCACCTGCGTATGCCTTTTTTGCCAAACACTGATTAAATTCAAAGTCAATAATAGTGCAGCTTGGATTGCTTGGATTGTGCTGGATTCAAAGTAATTTCATTTAGATACTTGGTTTTCCATCTGCGTCAAAATTTTAGATATAGATAAAACTATGAACATTGAGACAGGTTAGAAGTTTCTAGCTCAAAGCTTCTGATTGGTTTTGTACTCTAATTTTAAACAATTGGATTTACTTTGATTTCTAGTGAAGAATTTCTACTCGTTATCGCTAAACAACAATTAATATTTGGAGGTCTATAATGGTTAAGGAGACCAAGCTTAGTTTCTTCAGGCCACAGATGTTTACCACTGCATTTATAATAACTACTGCCAAATATCATTGAGTATTTATTTTCTGGACACTAACACACAATTAAGGTTAAGAAACTTGTTAAAGTTTTAAGGCCAGAGAGTAACACGGCAAGTCAAATTTCTGATTCCAAAGCCATGCATTTTACACTAAGTAACACAATCTTCCTGGTAGCAAAGATGCTATCTGTGTGGTCTGGATATCTTCTCTAACATCAATAAACCCAAAACTAGATTAAAATATTTGTAAAGTTTATTTATCTATGATCTTACCTATTTATTGATTAATTGATTGAAATAGAATAACATTTATTTGCCTCTATCTTCTCTAAGTCAGTAACTAAGATAGGACAAAACACCTGGTATCTACATAAAGTCAAAAAACAAAACAAGCATTTGGGTGCGTATTTGACTCAGTAATTAAGATGTCTGTATCCTACATCAGAGTTCCTGGATTTGATTCTTTGCTCCACTTCCAATCCAGGTTCCTGATAATGCATACCCTGGGAGGTGGCAGGTAATGACCTACATTCATGGGTCTCTGCCAGCCACATAGGTGACCTGGAAGAAGTTCTGGGCTCCTGCCTTCAATTTATTTCAACCCTAGATGTTGTGGGCATTTGGGGAGTGAACCAGTGGATGGAAGATATTACTCTTTCTCTTGTTCTGCCTTTCAAATGGAAACAAAATATTTGGAGTTATACAAATGTAGATTATAAATTTTTGCAAATAAGTTTTAATAAATCAAAAATGTAGTTACAGTGCTTACCTCAGCAGCACATATACAAAATGAGTTCCTGAACTATAAAAACCAAAAAATTAATGTTAATTAGTTTACCACTGAAGTGGTAAAGTATTTTTTCTGATGTTTTTCATGTGAGACATATTTTTAAGGTTCTTTTGAATTTCTTTGTTAAAAATTATTTCTTCATAACTCAACTATTCTTCACTGCTCAGATGTCATAATTTCATGATTATTTTTGTAATATTCATATTTATTCTCATTTTTCTGCTAATACCAGGGAAAAAACACATGCTTTACAATCAAAGATTACTAACTTGGAGTTCCACCTCTATTCACTTAAATACTCTTTTAGTTTTCTTGTCAGAAAAAAGCATTGCATTAAAAAAAAAGGAAACTATTGTTTGGAAAATTGTAACAATCAACTTTATCTTCCTTAGCTATTGACTCTATTTGAAGTCTAGGACATTAATAATTCATGTTTGTTAAACTTGCAAATCTGACCACAATCATTTTTTAATGGATACCTAAATTAAGGAGGCTGTACAGCCTGTGTTTGATTCTGTTCTGGTCCTTATGACAACATCAAAGGTCAAAGACTGAATAATAAGACCATACAACCTTCCTTTCTACTCATTAATTCTGAGAGATAATATTGCTCATCTGAGTCTACTCTTTGGTGAAGTTTTCTTGATCATTCTAGTTGTTCCTAATTATATAAAATATTTTACTGTATTATGGAGAATTTTTATAAAAATCTCACTATTTTTGGTTTTTAAGTTTTTTATGAATTTTCTTTTGAAGCCTCCTTATTTTCTAACAGGTCTTGTGTTGCTACTCAGGTTTAAAATAGAAAAGGAACACTATCTAAATTTTATAGAACATTTAAAAACCTTTCAGAAAAGCCTTAGGAATTCCTACTGCATATCTCATGAAGCCTCTCTAGTTTTAACAATTGCTTAGGAGAAATTTGTCTTCATTCACTATGAGGGAACAGTATTTTCATCATAACAAGTAAAAATATAGTTTTGAGACAAATTGGGCTGTCTAGAAAATTATGGAGATATGTTTGTTCATAAAAAGGATTTTCACCTTCACCTGGCAAGTGATGTACTTGATTCCTCTGTCTCACAGCTGGTATTTCATTCCTATAAAAGCCTGGTGCTGCCTCAGGAGTTCTGGTAGCAAGTCCTAAAGGAAGGGAATACAAAACTATTGGCATGCAATTTCTTAGCTCAAGTGAAGCAAGAATTTTTACCTTAAAGCTGATTTTCATAACAACTATTTGAAAAAGTTTTGTGTGTTTATCTGTAATAAAGATAGGTAACAGCCCAACAGATAATCATTTGGTGGGAAGAAGCTTCTTGGAGGATTTTGTGGGATTCTAAGCCCATAGAATTATTCAGAAGAAGCATTTAAGCCAGGAAATGAGATCTAACTCCAACCGAAACTTGAGAAAAACAGAGTGGGTACTCCTTCTCAGTATTCTGTGCTACTAAATGCTATGTTATTTTAATAAAGATATGTTTAATAAATATAAATATTTGTCTCACCCTATGCTTCACTTGAACTTGATAGCATGATAAATCTACTATAGATTGTGTACACTGAGAATTATGATGATAGATGGCTATAAAAGTAAAAGTAGTGTTAAGACCTGCAACCAACTAGTTTAGAAACAAAATGTTCACTTAAGGATTAGAAAAAAAAGGCACATTTTCAAGTAGACATTTTTAGAAAAATGCACACTTTCTGGGATGACATAACTCTATAGATGTAGACTTAGTTCTGTAGGCTTGTAGTTCTGTTCCTAGTAACTGGACAATGTTAGCAATTACTCATCTTCTTTGGAGGTGAGACCACACAATACACAAACTGCATGACCTTACCTGGTGGGTGGAAAAGCATTGTACACCCTTAAATTAATTAATATGATAATTAATTAATAATAAATTAATAATTTATATGATTCTTAGCTTAATGTTTGTTTCCATAGATAGACTCTAAATTTCATTAATGATGGAGTATGTTTATGTTGTTCAGCAGTTAATCCCTAGTGGATAATTTCTAACTGTAGAAAATGAGATTATCTGTTGATGAATTGATCATATAAAAATACAAAAGCACTATATTATCTTGGCAGTGGGCATATCAGCGTTGGATTCTTTTAGTTCCCAATCCATACTGTATTCTCTTTCATATGCTCAAGGAAATATTGAATAGTCTGAATCTTTACTCTATATTGCCTGTACTTTAATGGGAGTAGAAAATTGAGATCCACATAGAAAAATTAAAGCTGTATGATTTTTGGCTCCCGAACTCACTAATTCTTGACTTCTCTTATTCAGAAATTCTTCCATCAATGTTTTCCCCTGATTTTAGCAAATTTAAAGGAGAGTCTAAGATCTCAAAATAGATAATATTGGGGAGGTAACTACTATGAAATATTTTCTAGAAGTTTTATAGGAAAATGGTTCTCAGGTGGTCCAGAGATAACAAGCATTAGAAACAACTGTTTTTTGCTAGAAATGCATTCAGGTCTACCCAAGACCTACTGACTCTGGTGCATAGCCATATTGGTTTTAACAAACCCTTCTGATTCTCATACAGGCTTCAGTTTGAAAACATCTCACTAAGGAAAAAAAAATGGAAGAAAGAGAAGTCAAGAATAGCATTACTGTTAAATTATATGTATACATTAAAAAGGGGGGGTAATACTGAGATACACAAATAACAATTGCTATCATTGGTACTGAAGTTATAGATGAATCTTATGGTTGACAACTTCTACCCCAAGTAACACAGTATAAAGAGCACAGAAAATCCTTTGAGTTTGCCTTGGGGTAAAAAAACATAGTGTTAATGGTATTTTAAGATGTTTTTCAACATTAATGAAAGAAAAAATAAGTAGAGGGCTAAAAGATGATGTTTACCAAAAACAAAATAATTACTAAAATTTGTTATGAAATATTGAAAGCCATATGCCTGATACTGGGAACAAGGAAAGGTTATTCATTAATACCAAAACTATTCAACATTATATTGAATGTCCTAGCCAATTTCTTTTATAGAAGGAAGAAACAGAACTGTCATTTTCACTGGAGACATAATTGGTTAATCCAGAAGAATTTGCGAACTATTTTGTAAGTAATATTAATTGTTTACTAGATACAAAACCAATATACAAAATTTTAACTATTTTATTTTTATATTCTAGCTACAATTAGAAAAACAAAGTAACACTTACAATTCGAAAAATCAAATACAAAGGAATCAATCTAATGAAAGATTTGTAAGGCCTCTACAAAGAAAACTAAACAAGCTTCTCAGAGAAAGTAAAGAAGACAGCACATAAATATAGAGATATTAACTGAAAAACTCAGTATTTCTGAATATGCTAATTATGCCCAATGTTCTATAGATTCAAAGAAACTGCAACCCAGATTTAAGCATCTTTTTGTGTGAACTGATGGATTCTTTCTGAAAGTCCTGTGGAATACAAAGAATCTAGAATAACTATCAAAATCTTGAAAAGAACCATAAACAAAAAGTTGGACAATCTATACTCTGAGAGCAATACAAGAAAGCTACAGCAATGAAACCAATTCAGGATTGAAAAATGATAAATATGTCAAGAGAATAGAAAATGGAGTCTATAGATGCACACATATACATACAAAGTGAAGTCCACAACTTTGTAGCAAATTCCATTTCAGTGCAATAAGGGAAATGCTAATTTCCCTGTAAGTAGCATTTATCAACTGTATATCTAAATGATATAAATGAACCTTGACTCCTTTCTCATATTATTCACAGATTCCACAAGGAATCTCAACTTTAATGTGAAAGATAAAATAATAAGGCTTCTTTCTAGTTGATAATATGGACAAGCAGCTTTATGATTTTTAAGTGGAAAAATATTTTCCTTAAAAACACACATAAAGCATTAATAATAAAAGAATAGATCAATAAATTACATCAGCATCAGAAATTTCTGCATATACATGCTAGATAGCAGAATTTCTTTGTTGGATACACAGATGAATGAAACAAAATATAGAACTCAGAAATTAATCCATGTACATATATCCAACTAATTATTTTAAACAAAGTCAACAAGAATATACACTGGAGATAGTCTTGTCTTTCCTTTTTTTTTTTTTTTTTTTTTTTGAGGCTATCCAGGGCTTTATTTTGTAATGCAGAGGCCATACCATGGCCCCAACCCCACATCCCACCCTGCACTTCTTAAATGTTTATCACTCTAGGACACCCTTTATGACCTTTTGAAGATCATTGAACTAGAAAATTATACCCTTATTTCTCTTAAACAGGTCAATAGCATTACTTACAGAATTCATTTTACATAGATAGGAAAGGATAGTCTTTTCAATAAATGTTGCTGGCAAAACTGGATATATCTTATATCTTCACTTCTCAACATATGCAAAAATCAACTCAAGATAAATAAAATACCTAATTTTTTTTTGTCAGGCAGACTGGACAGTGGAGAGAGATAGAAAGGTCTTCCTTTTCTGTTGGTTCACCCCCGCAATGGGTGCTGCAGCCGGCACACTGCAGCAGGCGCACCATGCTGATCTGAAGCCAGGAGCCAGGTGCTTCTTCCTGGTCTCCCATGTGGGTACAGGGCCCAAGGACTTGGGCCATCTTCTACTGCACTCTCGGGCCATAGCAGAGAGCTGGACTGGAAGAGGAGCAACCGGGACTAGAACCCTGGTTGCCGGCGCCGCAGGCGGAGCATTAGCCTATTGAGCCACGGCACTGGCCAAAGACCTAAATTTAAGACCTAAACTATAATAAAACAACTAGAAGGAAACAGGGGAGAATCTCTAAGACACTACTGTAGGTGAAGATTTCTTATGTAAGACTCCAAAAGCACAGGCAACAAGAGCGAAACTAGATCAATAGATTATATCAAACTAAGAAGCTTATTCACAGTAAAGGAAACAATCAATAGTATGAAAAGATATCTAACAGAATGAGAGAAAATATTTGCTAGATACTTATCAAAAAAAAAGATACTTCGGCTGGCGCCATGACTCAATAGGCTAATCATCCACCTGCGGCGCCAGCACACTGGGTTCTAGTCCTGGGTGGGGCGCCGGATTCTGTCCCGGTTGCCCCTCTTCCAGGCCAGCCCTCTGCTGTTGCCCGGGAGTGCAGTGGAGGATGGCCCAGGTTCTTGGGCCCTGCACCCCATGGGAGACCAGGGGAAGCACCTGGCACCTGGCTTTGGATCAGCGCAGTGCTCAGGCCGTGGTGTGCAGGTTGCAGCGTGCTGCCTGAGGTGGCCATTGGAGGGTGAACCAATGGCAAAAGGAAGACCTTTCTCTCTCTCTCTCTCTCTCTCACTGTCCACTCTGCCTGTCAAAAAATTAAAAAATAAATATACTTCTCTAACAAAGGATTAATATTCAGAATATATCAGCTACTCAAAAAACTCAACAAATAGCCTAGGCAATCCAGTTAGAAAATGGGCAAGGGATCTGAACAGTTTTTCAAAAGTATAAATTCAAATGGACAACAAATATATGATAAAAAACTCACTATCACTAGACAATTGGGGAAACCCAAAACAAAACCATGATGAGACATTATTTCATCCCTGTCACAATGACTACTATTCAAAAGGAAGAAAGTAACAATGCAGGGGAGTATGTGGAGAAAGGAAAACTCTTATGCATTATTGGTGAGAACATAAATTTTGGTACAGCTACTATGGAAAAGAATATGGAGATTTTTTTAAAGAAAAAACTAGCAACGGAACTGTCACATGTCAGCAATCTCACTACTATATCCAAAAGACATAAACTCACTGTATCAAACAAACTGCTGTACAACCATGTTTATAACAGCACTGTTCACAGTAGCTAAAATATGAAATCAATCAGTGTGTCCATTATCAGAAGAATGGTTAAGAAAATGTCAGGGTCCAGTGCTGTGGTGGTGGGTAAAGCCACTGCCTGCAGTGCCAGCATCCCATATGGGCACCAGTTCTAGTCCTGGCTGCTCCACTTCTGATCCAGCTCTCTGCTATGGCCTGGGAAAGCAGTAGAAGATGACCCAAGTCCTTGGGCTCCTGCATCTGCGTGGCAGACCTGGAAGAAGCTCCTGGCTTCGGATTGGCACAGCTCTGGCTGTTGTGGTCATCTGGGGAATGAACCAGTGGTTGGAAGACCTTTCTCATCTCTCTCTCTCTCTCTCTCTCTCTCTCTCTACCTTTGCCTCTCTGTAACTCTTGCCTTTCAAATAAATAAATATATATTAAAAAAAGAAAGAAAATGTGAGACACCTACACACGTACAGGTATATACACTTATACAATGGAATACTATTCAGCCATGAAAACATTAAAATCCTGTAATTTATAACAAATTCTATAGAACTAGAGTATACCATGTTGAGTATACACTGAGAGGCAAGTACTACATGTTCTATTATGTGGGAAATAAAATAAAAAACAAAAACAAAGGTTCACTGTGAGCACAAATGTTGATTACTAGAGGGTGGGGGTGGTGGGAGTTTGAATTAAAAAAATAGGAGAATCTGAGTGTGGTTCATTAATGGTCACAAATATACTAATATGAGATATTAATAATAGGGGAAATGGGGTGAGGGTTCTATGGGGATTCTGTACCACTATTTTTCAATTTTTGCTTTGTAAATTTAAAGCTATATCAAAAGGAAAAAAAATCAAATAGGAAACGAAAAATGTAGATACTTTTATAGACATCAAAACATAAAATAAGGCAACACAGATATTCTTAAAAAGAAAAATACAGGAGATACAAAGTAAATGAATCAAACACATTAATACATTTTAATTTGCCCATTCTCCACCCTTTACAGGTCAAAGTAATCAAAATATAAGCAAGGACATGAAAGAGTTAAATAAGTTAATAAGAGTTCAATAAGGTAATACTTATAGATACTTAATGCTACATATTTGTCTTAAGTAACTATTGATTTTAATATAAACAGATTGCCCATTAAATAGAAAATAATGCTAATGAAATCACAACTTATGCAAACCATGTGATATATTGAATGAGATTTCAATGAGAAAATTATATGTTGATATGTTAGAAATAATAAATATAAAAGTTGAAAAGGAAAAATAAATCTTAAAAAACAGAATAATAGAGATAAAAGTAAAAATTAGTAAATTAAAATAAAAACAAAGTAAAACCTCATGTTCGAGACTAGAAAAAATAAAACAAATGAATTCCTAGAGGGTTTAGTTAAAGAAAAATAGAACCCAAACTTCATGCATTATATTTGCAAAATTTCCATAATGAAGACATTTTTCTTTAATGAGAAAGAATACATAAAAAATTTTAAGGGCAAATTATTTGATAGAGGGATTTTACCAAAACAGTAAATGATGGTTCCAATTATTTAAACTGTTGGGCATAAGGACAGAAGACTACTAAAGGAAAAGATATCACAAGCAAAGTTGAAAGTTAAATTGAGAAAATATTTGCTTCTCATGTCTCAAAGGACTAACTTCCTTAATTTATGAATCAATTGCACAAATTGATAGGAAGAGGTAAACAATTTTACATAAAATAGGAAAGTGTATACATCGATGATTCACAGAAAAATATTTAAACAGCTCTTAGGAAAATACTCAACACCACTCTTGTGAAAGGAAGATAGTAACAACATCGACATATCTTTTTTATCTATTAGACACAAAATTAGAAAAAATTGGTAAAAAAATATTTGTATATTATTACCAGGAGATAAAACTGTTGCAAATGTTAAGAATTTGAGAGTATGTTTACTTATTATAAAGGCATATACTCCTTGATACCAAACTAATTTTAGGAATTTCTTGCATAGGTACTCATACATCTAAAATAAATTGTATATCAAGGTTAGTCACTGTAGCATTGTTTATAATAGCAGAAGATTGGTAGCAAACTAAATGCCCTGTCACAGGTACAGGTAAACAGTTGAAATAAATTACAGTAAATGCATCATTTTAATATCACACAATGATGGAAAAGGATGAGTGTTTTATAATGAATTGGAAAAACAAAGGTACATTTTAAGATGAAATAGCCTGATATTATAAAGTTTATAAAACAGAAAACCAAAACCAATGTTTTCTGTTTATTTATAAACACAAATTTCCTGGAAGGATAAGTAAGAAATTAATAATAAAGTTTCTTTTTCAGGAAGATGGGAACAATGTGTCAGAATCTGATGAGAAGAGTAAAATTTTTCTCTTGATCTTGAATCATATAAATGTATTATTATTCATATATAATTATTGATGAGAATTTGTTATCAAGGTATGCAAATTTGATATAGGATATTGAATTATATTTTATATTAATCATTTATGACATTGGGGAAATAAATCAAATTGATCTTCGAAGAAGGCTGATTTTGTAACATGATGCACAACATGAATTATAAAAGGGAGAGATGGAAAACAAATATATAAGCTTGAAATATATCTGTGATAGTGTAGGTATGGATTAATAAATGTAATAATACCAACAAGAATGCAAAAGGAAGCCTAAATTTATGAGTCTCTAAAATAATTATAAAAACAACAAACTAAGGATTAAATATTAAGACTAGAAAAATATATACAGGACATACCTACATCTATAGCCTATGTTCTTGAAGAAGGATAAATATCTAACAACTTTTAAGGAGTAAACTGGAGAAATGTTTCATGTTCAACTTCAGTGCTTTGTAAAGACATTAGAAAATGTTTATAAATTTGTATGAAGTTCAAATAAAATAATGTAAATTAAAAAGAATTATAATTTTTAGATATTCCTTAAATAAAGACTTATAATATAGTACCAAAGATATACCTAATACTTTTGGTGATGAACAATTTACACGTAATTGTATATTCATTATAGACTATCAAAATATCATAAAAATAAAAATTAAAGCCATAAGTAAATCACTCATAAATCCCACAAACCAAACATATTTTCCATTAACTTTTTTATTCACATATCTTAGATTTAGCTGCAGGGATACTTATCCTCATTTTTTTTTCTGTTCCTCTTTTTTTTCCCTATAAATCTTTTAAATATATTTTAAAGAAGCATGCTTTATCATGATGATTTAATTTACACTATATTTTATTAACATTTGTCTTTGCCAATAAATATAAATGTCTCCAAAGTGTGGTTCAGCAGAATGGAGTCATTTGCTCTTGTACCTATAATATTCCCCATTAACTTAGCTCTAAGATGACAGAGTTCTGTATATCTTTTACTTGATACCTAATAAACATTATCAATGTATCTGTGAAATGACCACCTTTAAAATATCTTTAAAAGTATTGCACTTATACCTCTGATCTTCATTTTGTGGCCAAAATATTTTCATAGTCATTTCTTTCTACATGATTTTTAGGGGAAATTTGCTTACACTTAAATTTCAGAAACTGAATTATAACTACTAAAATTATGAATTTAACACTATAAGAATTATGGAAATAAAGCAAAATATTATTGTGGTGAGTTACCACAAATGTGAAAAGTCCCATTCATGTTTACCTGAAGTGGGAGACTTGCAGCGCTCAAGTTCCAGGGGAACAGGACTGTCATTCAGCTCCGTTAAGCCTGAAAATTCAAGGACAGAAAAATGAAATTGCTAGCACTTTGTGGGTAATGCTTATTTCTTAATTCCTGTAAGTTTAGAAAGGTTTCCTTCCCCTACCCCCATGAAAACTACTTTCCATGCTCATGTTACGTCACCAATCCTAAAAATTAAATAAGTAGGAAATACTAATAATTGGCATACAAAGGGCAATTAAACATGTATGGTGAAAAGATACAATTTTTTTTTCTATTTTTGTATGAAATAGCTACTTTAAGAAATGATCCGATTTTATCAGAAGAGAGAATAAGAATAGTTAGAAGGGGGCCTTAAAAACACCTTATCCAATCTACTTTCAGAAGATACGTTTATTGGCTTTCATAATTATCTTTAAAGAGATTGTATAAATTAACTATTATATATAAAATGCAGTATTGTATATTATATTGATTTATTAAATGGTATCAAATCTCCTCCTATAATAAGTATTACATCCTTCTCTTGTTTCTAATATTTTTCTATTCCATGACTTTCCTGACAAGTACAAGGATAAGTTATTACAGACTATAAAAATTTCATTAATTCTCAGTGTCTGCCAGTCTATATTCCTTTGACATTTGTAAAATGCTATTATTAATCCTATCCTTGTTAGAACATTTCATATACTTTTTAGTTTGTGAAGAAATACTGAGAGTTTTCACTTTAATGTTAAATCCTCATAACCAGAAACACTTCAGTATTACTGTCAATGATCACAATTATCATTGCTAATATTCATTCTCCTCATCCTTGTCGTAATGTTATTTTTCCCAGTAAACTTGTGATAAGTCTCCTCAAATCATATCACTGGAACTTAAAAGCTCACTGTGATCATCTAGCTCAGCCCTTACTTTTTATAAATGAGAACTTTACGTTCAAAGAGTTTAAGCTATTTATTCCACGTCACAGAACTAATTTATGACAGAATTTGAAGAGAACTCACAATTCACAGTACAATCATATATTGCTTAATGATGGAGACTGACAATATTTTCAATGCAGAAAGATCATAGAGCATTTTAACAAATCAGAGATGGTATACCGTACTATACACACAGGCTATATGGCTTAACCGATCATGCCTAGGCTACAAATCTGCACAATATGTTACTATAATGAATACTATAGGTAATTGTAATATGGTAAACATTTCCATATGTAAACTTAGAAAAGGTATTATAAAGAGATGAGGCAAAAGGTACTTTTCAGCTTTATTATAATCTTACAGGACTACTGTTGTATTTGTGGTCTATTCTTTCTGAAACGTTGTTAAGCATGATATTACTATACACATTTTTACATAGTATGTTATAATTTCAGTAGCTCACAGAACTTATAGTAGCAACTGCAAAGCTTATTGTTCGCTTTTTTTTTTTTTTTTTTGACAGGCAGAGTGGACAGTGAGAGAGAGACAGAGAGAAAGGTCTTCCTTTGCTGTTGGTTCACCCTCCAATGGCCGCTGTGGCTGGCACACCCCTGAAGCCAGGGGCCAGGTGCTTCTCCTGGTCTCCCATGGGGTGCAGGGCCCAAGCACTTGGGCCATCCTCCACTGCACTCCCTGGCCAAAGCAGAGAGCTGGCCAGAGGGGCAACCGGGACAGAATCCAGTGCCCCGACCGGGACTAGAACCCAGTGTGTCGGTGCCGCAAGGTAGAGGATTAGCCTAGTGAGCTGTGGCACCAGCCCTGCTTTATTTCTTAATTCATCAAAATTTGCAAGACTTTTAATTCTCAAATAACTTTTAATTTTCTAGTTATAGCACTATCTTTATACTATTTACTGATGTAAGTATTACTGTTAATCTGGAAGTAGACATTTGACAACCTAAAATACCTTGGACACTGTCTTTACCTTTAAAATATTAAATGGATAAGATACATAAATAACTAAGCAATACATATTAGTCAAGAGTTGCTATGGAAATACCCCAGACTACTACTTGAAAATTTACTGACTTAAATAGCTTTGTTATCTGATAGCCAACAGAGACTATTAGAACCAGAAATATTTAGAAAAATTAGTTTGAATAACAATGAATAGAACTATAATGACTAATGAGTGATCTGGGACCATTTAATGGAGAGGGGTGTTTGATAATTCTCAGATTTTGAGGACATCAGTGTAAGTTTTGAATCACACAAATTTATTCAATGCCTAATGTTACACATGTTCTTTGTAGTAAAACTAATATTTATTAATTTTACCTAATACTCTAATACATACTTTATATGTCATCCCTTTCACACTTAAGAAAACTATAAGAGAGGCTATATAGTTATTCCCATTGCACAGATAAGAAAACCAAGGCAGAAAGACTTTTACATAAATTCTCTCAAGGTTATGCAGCTAAGATCTTAAGTGAGCTGGATTTGCTCAATGTTAGATATTTAACTATCAAGAAAGTATTTCTTCAAAATTTTAGAGTCAAAGTTTGGTGGTTTAAGAGCTAAGCTTCATTTATCTGAAAAACAGTAAGTTTTCTATTTCTTTACTTGGCTATTAGTGACTCTGTTGTTTTCCCTAGTTGCTTCAGAATTCACCTGATTTCCTGCTCAATGTGGGTCTAATAACATTTCCATGTGTCAACTTGCAGTATATCCAAAGCCAACATTAAATATTTTATAGTCACCATTTACCATTTAATCTTAAGTAACCATTTGAAACAATCACCATTTAAATATTTTTTTCTAGAAGTAATAGTTTGTCCCTATAGAAAACTTCGAAGACACAAAAACATGAGAGAGTAAGTCTTTGGCTCATTTTTTTTTTTTTCCTGCTGGAGTACTTGTCATTCTGCTGTAGGAATTCTTTCTATATTTTCAGGCAGCGCTTTTTGTCAGAAGTAGGTACTGTGAATAATTTATCCCACTATGTGACTTAGCTTTCATTTTCTTAATTGTATCTTTTGATGAGCAGAAATTTACTTGAAGGATAATTTATCTTTTTTTCTTTCATTTTAATTTCTTTTTGATTCCTGTCTAAGTAATCATTGCAAACTCTGTGGTCATGATGATAACGTTCTTTGTTTTCTTCCAGAAGATTGCAATTTTCCACTTTTATTTTTGTGTAATTCACTCCAAGGTAATTTATGGTTATTACATGAGGTATGGATGAAAGTTCATTCCCTGCACTCCCTCCAATTTCTTTCATCATTAGTTTTTTAAAAAAATGTTCATTTCTTCATTGATTTTTATTGGTGACTTGATTAAAAATAGATTTACCATACATGAATGGGTCTATTTCTGGACTGTCTATTCTATAATCATTGTTTTGTCTTTCGTATTGACCATCACATCTATATCTTTTTTGTTTCTCTATGCTTCTTTACTTCTTTGCATGGTATTAAGTAAATATTTTCTAGTGCAACATTTGAATTCTGTTAACAAATCTTTCACTATATTATTTGGAGTTTTCCTGGTGTTTTCTCCATGATTTACCCCATACATCTTATCCGAATCTGTTCTCCCAATGTCCTTTGTTCTATTAAAACATTTATATCATTTCTCTATGTATCTGACCCCAAAGTAACAATGATATAAGCTGTTTTATAAATAGCCTTAAAAACATTTAAAAGAAGCATTTTGCACTTCTATCGTCTTACAAAATCACATAATTACCTTAACAGTGTCCTCTGTTTCTTTGTCCTCTGGGATCCTTTCAGCCTGAAAATTGTTCTGCAGTATTTCTTAGAAAGTGGCTTTGCTAGCTACAAATTGTCTGTTTTTGTTTATCTGGGAATGTCTATCTTTTTTCTGGATATAAGATTCATGGTTGACAGTTTTTTTTTTTTTTTTTTTCACTTTGAACATATTA
Source organism: Sylvilagus floridanus (assembly GCA_949820135.1). Taxonomy (NCBI): domain Eukaryota; kingdom Metazoa; phylum Chordata; class Mammalia; order Lagomorpha; family Leporidae; genus Sylvilagus; species Sylvilagus floridanus. Next base: position 74,855,928 of record OX463244.1, on the reverse strand, counting down.
TCTCACTGACAACTGGGCTCTACTCTTTCTGATTAGCTGTTGTCTTACTGGAGTTCTTTTGTATGTGACAAGTCATTTTTCTTTTACTTGTTTCAAGATTTTCTCTTTGTCTTTGCCTTTCAGGATATTTAAGATGATGTCTGATTGTGGATAGTTTTACATTGATCCCTGTTGGGGTTCATTAAACTTCTCAGGAGTGACTATTAATGACTTTCATCAATTTGTGGAAGTTTTCAGTTATTATCTCTTCCAAATATTATTTTGCTTTTTTCTGAATCTTTGATTCTGATAAAACTTAAAGGTTCAAGCAGGTATACTTAATGGTATCCCACATTTTTTTGAGGCTTTATTTTTCTTCATATATTTTTTCCTTTGTCCTTCAGGAAATAAAGTCTCTAAAAATCTATATTTTAGCTTGCTCTTCCTTATTTCTGTTAGTTAAAATCTGTTAAGTCTAGTGAATTTGTCTTTTCACATATGCAGGTACTTCAAAGAAGTTCAAGGGAAAATGGTATTAAAAGATAGTTTTGGTGCAAAAAAAAATCTGAAATCCATGTATAGTACTTTCATCATATACATTTTCCATGGACTTTCAAGACCCCTTTTATTGTACTTTTTAATTCCAGAATTTCTATTTGGTTCTTCTTATAATTTCTGTCCCTAGATCAATATTCTGTATTCTATGGAGACACTGTCATCACAGCTTCCCTCACTTTGTTAAGCATGGTAGTTTTTAGTTTTTTTAAACATATTTACAGTGGCTGCTGTGAAGTCTTAATTTGTTAAAACCAACATCTGGAGCTTCTCATAGGCAATTTCTGTTTTTTTTTTTTTTCCTGTGAATGAGTAACAATTTCCTGTTTTTTTTGTTTGTTTTTTGTATGTCTCATAATTATCTATTGAGAACTGGACATTTTAGGTAATATAATGTAACCTTTCTGGGTAATGTGTTAATTTATCCCCCCATTTGTACAGTTCTTGTTTTTATTGTTTTACTTACTTAGTGACTCGGTTATAGTATTTTAGAACATCTCAACTACATAGTGAAGATTTGGGTGCTCCTTTTGTAGAGCAACAGCCCTCAGTTTACACACAGCACTTTGGGATAGGAATGGTTTTTTAGGGTTGTGTTTAACTATCTTTTTCCTTGATTTGACAAAGGGGTCTGCTTCTTTTAGGGTCACATACTGCTATCAGGACCCACAATCATAGTTAGGTGTTTATGCTATTGTTTTTGACAACATCCTGTAACATATTGATCATCCTGACCTGATTACATTTGGTGAGTTGTCATCTTGATGCTAGTCTTTGAGTTTTGTTTAAATCCTATAAGGGCTTAGCTGTTTCTTTCCTTGCTTCTCACTGTTAAACTATCATCCATGGTTTAGTTTAATTAAACAACACTCAATCAAGAGAAGCTATCAGCTTCTTCTAAGTTAATTGCCAATGAATTTTCCATTGATCTTGAGGGCACTCTTAGCCTTAAACCTCCTCATCCTTTGTTTTCAAAACAAGCTGGTTCACTTTGAGAAATCTTTAGATCTCTTTATTCTTCTAGAGTGCCTCTCCCACTGGACAAAAGCTCTGAGACATCATTATGGGTCCTTGGCAATGGTGATGACTTCTGGATTTTCTCAGCTTATCTTTTCTGAATTAAAACCTTTGCTAGAACAAGATGAAGTGAAGGCAGTCAAGGCCTTAGTATTTTTGACTTGCCACATCTGAGAAAGGGCTCTGTCTTATGAATGGGGGATGGGTAGGTGAAAGGAGCCTCTGACCTCTAGGTCACACTTACCAGGAATTAGGCCTCTTCAACTTGGTGTTGGAGGGGATGAGAAATGCTGGCAAACCTGGAGGGGGGAGAGGAATTGAACGGGTTGTGGCTCAAGTGCTACAGACTGTCACTGTTTTTACCAAGTTTCCGTAGATTTCTTAGAATAAATGTTTCTTTATTTGCTATATGACTTTGGGACTATTTCTAGAGAGTTAAATGTATTTTTTAAAAAATACTTCCACCAGTAATTTATTTATTTTTTTGCTAGGGAATGGCTCTGTGGTGTTCCTCAGGCTACCATCTGAAAGTCTATCCTATACATGATATTTTTTTAAAGTTCATTTTCCCTTTTTTGCAGCTATTACATAGAAATAATTGGTTTTAACGCAAGGGAACTTGAAAAAGTTCAAGGAAAAATGGAATTTAAGATAAGCTTATCTTGGTGCAAAAATGTTTAAAATCAATGCACATGAAGAGTCCTCAAACAGTTTAAGGAAAATATTTTAAAATACCTATGCATGATTTCAAAATTTTTTGCACAATAAAATTATCTATTAATTCAATTTTGACATGAAATTTCCTGTATACTGACATGTATTCTTCAAACTTGTTAATTTACTCAGTAGTTTTTCAGCTTTTTTTGTAGATTCCTCTGAGTTTGTCTTCCTTCCTTCCAGATTTATTTATTTGCTTGAAAGTCAGAGTTACAGAGAGGCAGAGGCAGAGAGAGACAGAGATCTTCCATCCACTGGTTCACTTCCTACTTCTCCACTGAAGACCTTTCTCTCTGTCTCTCTTTCTCTAACTCTGCCTGTCAAAAAAAAAAAAGCAAAAAAAGAAAAGAAAAGAATCTATTTTTTAATTGTATGGTGTAGGTATCTATGTCAGGTCAACTTGGTTAAGACAGATACACAGATTTTTATAACCTTACACTTACCAATTTTTGTCCATCTATCAGTTATTAATAGGGGGATTATAGTTTTGTTTATATATTTTGAATATTTCTTTTTAGGGATATATAAGTATATAATTTTTATATCTCCATGACACAGATCAAACCTTTAATATATTTGAACTTTCTTTCCATCTGCTTGACTGGATGTCCAGTTCACCAAATATCAATATAGCAACATCAGCTTTCTGGAGTTAATGCTTTCATGGAATTCTTTTGCTCTTCTTTTACTTTCAACCCATTTGTGTTCTTACACATAAGGTCCATCTGTTTTAAACATCATATAATTGGGCCTTTTATTTTAAAATCTTTTCTCACCATCTCTGCCTTTTACTTTTTTTGAATGTTTGCGCTATCTAAATTTAATATACTTTTTGATGGCATTAGGTATGTGTATCAACTCCCTATTTCTTTTCAATGTATTTCCTGTTCACTTTTATACTGTTGATCTCTTCTGTCTTTTGAGAGAATCAAATATGCTTAGTATCTCATTTTATCATATCTGGCTTCTAAGCGACAGCTCTTTGCTTATTTTTTTTTTTTTAGTGGTTGTTAAGGATAATATTCATTTCTAATTCATCATAGTCTACAATTATTCTTACATAACTTTTCTTATGATGGAGAAACTTACAGCGGTGTAGCTCTATTTACAGCCCTTTTTGTGTTTATGTTGTTATATACTTTGTTAATGTTATTGATTTTACCATGTTATAAACCCCATAACACATTTTAAATTAATTTTTAAAGAATTTGATAATCTTTTACATTCAGCCATCTATTATTTTCAGTGTGCTTCATTTTTTCTTTGTTTTTACTGTATATCTAAATGTCTAATCTTGGAATTATTTTCCTTCAGCTTTAAATATTTCTTCACTGTTTCTTATAGTTCAGGTATATTAATGACAAGTTCATTTACTTCATTTTTGAATGATATTTTTGCTAGACACAGAATTCTGGATTGACAATTATTTTTCTCTAGCACTTAAAAGATATTTTTTTGTCTCTGGCATCAATTAATTCTAGCGGGAAATCACTCATTTATATAATTGCTCCACTGTATATTTTTATAATGCATTTATGATTTTTTTCTTTAATGTTGGTTTGAGTTGTTTGACTTTCAAGCCTTTTATTCAAGTGTATTTATTTAAAAGGCAGAGTGACAGACAGACAAAAAGACAGGGAGAGATCTTCCATTGCTGGCTTAGTCCTCAAATACTTTCAAAAGCTATGGCTGGGCCAGTCTAAAAGCCAGGTGCCTGGAACTCCAGCCAAGTCCCAAGCTGGGAGGCAGGAAGCTTAGTACTTGACCTCTCATCTACTAACTCCCAGGGTGTGCATTAGTAGGAAGCTGGATCAGGAGATTTGAACCTAGACACTCTGATGTGGGATGCCGACATCTCAAGCAGTGGCTTTATACACTATCAAGTCTTAATTGTGACTTTCTTTGTATTTTTCTGGTTTAGGGTTTTTTTGATGTTTCTTTTCAAATTTAGAAAAACTTCCAGCCACACTTAGAAAATGCTATGCTTCTATTTGAATTATTTCAACTGACATATATCTCTAAGATCTCTGATAGTTTCTACTGTTGTCGCAATATACTGTGAAAACAATTCCATGAGTTTTTGATGTCACACACTTTATTTTTCATTTAATTTCTTATTTGTTTCCTTTTCAGAGTTTTATTTTCTCTTCCATTCTAATTCATCTTTTAAATAAATTCTTACAGTAGTTGTTTAAAAGTTGCCTGCTAATTTCAATTAATCTACAGATTTGCTGAGACTGATTTTTTTCCTCATCTAAATATGAATCATGATTTTCTGCTTTTTCCTGTTTTCTAATTTTTGACGGTATATGAAATATATAATAGTGAAGCTGAAATACTGTATATAGCATACTACACATATCTATAAAGTATATGATATATATTCTTTTTCATAACTTTTGTTGAGCTGCTCAAATGTGATGATCATTCAGATTCCACAAACTATTGAACAAGCCTAGGGGTGGGTTGCAGCTTTAATTAGATCTATTGTTTCAAACTGGATCAAGAAATTCTCCTTGCCTTCTAGTTGGAAACTCAAAGTCCCACACTCCTTTTGCCAAAGGGCTGACCCTTGATTTCAGTATTTGTGCAAGGCCAGGGTTAGAACGCAGCTTCAGATAGTTTTAATTAATCTTTTGGTTAAATTGTGTAATTACCCTGGAATGTAAGCACTTCGAGACCATCTGCATTTCTCTGCTTCCCAGTCCCTTCTGCAATTCTACTTTTTCAGGAAAATTCTTGGAATGCTAAGGGTTTGTGACAGTTAATTGTCAAGTTGAATGATTTATTTTGTATATGGGACTCTTCCATATTTCAATCTATCTACAGGCCAGATCATACAGTGCTTACATCTCACTGCCTTTTTCTATTCTTTACATCTATCTCTGGAAGACCCATTCCTTTCCTCTGGTAGGCCCAATTCAGAAACTTGCAGCTGCAGTTTTCTTCTCTCCTATGAATGGCTCTTTCTTCTTTAGCATTCAGTTAAGACTTCTTTGAATCCATCACTCTTCAATAACCTCCCCAAAAGGGATGCTTTTATTTTTACAAATGTCATTACCATTTTTTTATTGTTGTTGTCATCAGTGTTGCTATCACAGGGATAAGGTCTTCCAACATTCTGTCTGGAATGGAAAATCCCTCTGTCACTTAATTTAGTATTTTGGAAATACTTTGAAAGCTGGATTGAAGACATGAGGAATGGATACCAGTTGATTAATCCATTATTTTATGGTAAATAAACAATATTTTATGGTAAATAATTTGTATTTTATGGTATTTTATGGTAAATAAACAATAGAGTAACAGAAGATATAACTCCCTTGGCTACAGTAAATTGTGACAAATTTTATAAACAAAGTTTTAGGAATATACACCTGTAAGTTATCTTACTTGAAAACATAATTAAGGTAATATTTCAAGTGACAACTTTTGAATGCTAAATAAAATAATCGGTATTTTCTTGGCGATTTATAACCAAATCACAGGTATTTCCACCCACATAATTAGTTTACACTTTAAAGAATTTTCTTACTCAATTGTTATTTGCTATATAATATTTTGTTATGGAGATTCAGTATATAGTAAAATCACTTATTTTCAGTGCATGTTGATGTCAGTAGAACATTCTTTGTCCTTAGTTATGATAACCAAAAGTATCCCTGGACATTGCTAAATGTCTCCTGGGGAGAACTGCTGCTCTAGCTTGTATGAGAATTAGCCTGTTATTTTTAACTCATGATAAGATTACTATTATCTTATTCTAGAAGACCCACAAATTTTGCTACCTGGTATCTCTCTCATTTTGCATTTCTTTGTTGATTTTTATAAGTTCAAAAATTGATGCTTATAATTCCCCTACTAGTTACAGTCCAATATAACTGCTTGTTTTCACAAAGGTTTAGAACAAGAAAATTTACTTTCAAACTGATTTCACAAAGAAAAAAAATACTAAAATGTAGAACTGAAAATCAGTGATCTAATGATCACATTTCATCTCTTAATCAAATCATACATACTTCTTTATCCAGTCATTCTGTACTTTCCTTTTATTTATCTATTTTAATTAGAAAGCTTCCCATTAAATGCCAATCCTGTACACATGCTGATTCCTATTCTTCCTCATCTTCTTAAGGTACTCCTTTAGCAATTTCCTCGTGCCTCATTATTAATGTCTTTTCTTTGGATTATTCTGTATATATGAAGTAGACAGGCATACAGGTTAAAATCGATTAGATTTGTGAGCTGGAAGACCATGCCTTCGCTAGGCCTTCACCACGGCCCTGTGTGACCTCATGCCCCTACCTGGCCATGCTTGGGTGACCACCAATCAGGTTAATTAACCACTCCCCTTTGAGAATGGATTAAAAGCCTGGGATAGGGTGTGCCCTGTCCCTTTCCCTCACCCTGGTCTCTTGCCAGGAGGGGGCTGGCTGTAGCCCTGCACCTCCAGGGCACGTGGCTTTGCATCCTAGGCTTCCTGGCCTAGATGCTCTTCCCAATGGCTGGTTCCTGGTACTGTTGTGAACCCAGATTTACCCCTATCTCTTAGATAAAGCTCTCACTCTCCTTTGCATCTTTTGCACTAAATAAAAGCTTAAAATGTACCATGCTGCCTTTTTCATTTATGCTGCTATTTAGAATTCTTCTCTAAATATTAGGCAAGTACCCACTCGGGCTTATTAATATTGGAGATTTATTAATAAGCAAATGGTGATATAGTATAGCACCCTAAATTCTGCTAACATATGTGGCACCCCAGATGGAACTTCTGGGGAACTTTAAGGGCCACATTTCGATATATTTTGTGTGTGGGGGGGCAAATTCCAATATCATATGGTGACCCAGATGGACTTCTGGAGAAATTTAAGGGGCCACATTTCAATATATTCGGGGGGGCAGCTTCCAATATCTCATATAAGTTAAAAATTAGCTTTTTCCTCTATAACAAAAGATTTCTCTTTTTAACACCTTATCCCTGCTCAAGTTGAGATCCATTTTTCTTTTTTTTTTTGTTTTTTTAAATTTTTTTATTTTTTGACAGGCAGAGTGGACAGTGAGAGAGAGAGACAGAGAGAAGGTCTTCCTTTGCCGTTGGTTCACTCTCCAATGGCTGTCGTGGCTGGTGCGCTGCGGCCGGTGTACCGTGCTGATCTGAAGCCAGAAGCCAGGTGCTTCTCCTGGTCTCCCATGGAGTGCAGGGCCCAAGGACCTGGGCCATCCTCCACTGCATTCCCGGGCCAGAGCAGAGAGCTGGCCTGGAAGAGGGGCAACCGGGACAGAATCTGGTGCCCCGACTAGGACTAGAACCCGGTGTGCCGGCGCCGCAGATGGAGTTTTAACCTATTGAGCCATGGCGCCATCCCAGATCCATTTTTCTATACCCCTTTATAACCAAATATCTTGCAAGAGGTATTCACTTGTATGGCTTTCTCACATTCCAAATATTATTTTTATTTATTTTATTATTTTTATCCTTTTTGAAAGGTTACTGGTAACTTTCTTGGGGCCAGAGCCTTTAGTCATTTCTTAGCTTATCCTACTAATTCTATCTGTAGTATTTGATAATGAGTTGACCACTCCTTGAAACACTTCTCTTTACTTCTGTGTCATTCTTCTCATTTTTTCTTTTCTCCCTGGCAACTTCTCTTCCTGAAATTTCTTATACCTCTTTACATAATTATCACCTCTTCCTCCTCTCAGCCCTCCTTTCTTCCTCTCTTGGTAACTCATTAATTCCCATGCCATTATGTCACCTATATGCAAAAGACTCACTTTACAGCTCTTGATCTCTTGTCTGATATTCAGATTTACCTGTTCATTGACATCTTCACCTAGATATATGACATACAAAAATAAACCTGTCTAAAATGGAATGCTTTCATACTACCACACTCCTCACTCCAACTGAAGCTTTTTGTTGTTTATAAATAATATCATGACACAGACTCAAGCCAAATCTGCATTTCCTTATTGATTAATGTCATGGAACATCTTTTTTATGTTTATCTGTATATTTTCTCTTGTGACCTGTTTATTCAAATCTTCTGCCCAGTTGTTAGAGTTTGAATAATTTTTAAAATATATTCTAGATACAAGACTTTCATTAGATAAATACTTTGCATATATTTTCTCCTAGTTTTTGGATTAACTTCAATCCTATCCACATCTTCTGAAAAGCAGAAATTTTTACTTTTCAGTAAGTTTGATTTATCCTTATGTACTTTTATGGAGCGTGCTTTTGATTTCTTACCTATTTCCTTTAATCCTTTCAGAGAGTTCTTTACCTGTGCCTGGGGAGTTTCATCATATATATGTGTTGACCAGTACTCTATTCCAGGTGAAATCTATGGATTTCTAGAATTCTTTGTCAGGTGTAGCTATCTTAGTTTTCCTGGTTTTTCATCTCAATTTCCTCCACTTAGAGAACTTAGAGAATGTAGGGTTTCCCCTCTCCTTGCTACAGTCTACATGTTCCCTCAGGGTAGTACATGGGTATGATTGTAGGGGTTCACTTCTTTTGTTTCCCATCTGTCAAGTGATCACTTTTTTTATTGGTCGGTGTCCTATATGTTAAAACCATTGATGGTTTCTTTCATTTTGTCAGGGTTATTTATTTATTTTTGGTTGCTTTAGGCAGGAAATTAAATCTGTTGGTCTATCTTGGTTAAAAGTGGAAATTCAAAGCTTGATTGATTCCTTATCTTTTCAAGCTTCACTTAAATGTGTCCTCCTTGGACAGGCTCTTTCCTGACCAGACTCTAAAAAACAGGTACATATTTATCCTATTATATATAAATTTTTCTATCATAGATTGCTACCTTTTTTCATTTAGAATACTATACATATAGATTTATTTTATCTGTATATTGTCTGTTATAATTGGAAGGAAAAGACCATTCTTCACTGATAGCAGGACACTTAAGTCTAGAAACCTGTTTGGTATAAGGATTTCTCAACAGGTATTTTATTTTTTTATTTGACAGATAGAGTTAGACAGTGAGAGAGACAGACAAAGAGAAAGGTCTTCCTTCTGTTGGTTCACCCCCCAAATGGCCGTCATGGCTGGTGCTGGGCTGATCCGAAGCCAGGAGTGAGGTGCCTCCTCCTTGTCTCCCATGTGGGTGCAGGGGCCCAAGGACTTGGGCCATCCTCCACTGCCTTTTTGGGCCACAGCAGAGAGCTGGACTGGAAGAGGAACAACCGGGACTAGAACCCAGTACCCATATGGGCTGCTGGCGCTGCAGGCGGAGGATTAGCCAAGTGAGCCATGGCACCGGCCCCCTCAATAGGTATTTTATTGAATGGATTGCCCCTCATCTATTATTTATCATAATTTATGTTGATTTTTGTCCCTTGAAGTATTCCTTCTTTTATTATTCTTTACTTCTCCTCCATTCCTGACTTTCCATTCATTTTAATATTTATTCCCTATCTTTGCTTATTACCTTATTCTTCCACTTTTATTTTCTTCTTTATTTTTATGATTTGTGTTTTAGTAATCTGCTATCATTTCCCACACTATGAAAACAATCAGACAAAGAGGGAAAGCATCCATAGGCAGGACTAAAACTCTTCAAAGGATCTCCTGGCTCCAAAATTAGAAACTGATGCACAATTTTTTGATTATAGTCTACCTGAAGCCTTCTTTTGATTCAAATGGAAAATTAAGTTTTTAAGTAGAAAAATTTATTTTATTATAACTAGTAGAAAAAGAGTTAGGTAATGAGGTAGCACCTTGAATTTTAGCCTTAACTCTTATAGATTGGTTATGATTGCAAAAAAGTTATTTAATGTCTCTGTGGCTTGGTTTCATCTTTTATTAAGAGAATACTATCTAGTATTTACAGATATGCTTTTACAAACATTAACCCAGAAAATGTAGGTAGGGATTACTACTTTTACTTTATATATAAGAAATAATCACAGAGTAACTGAATATCTTGCTTAAGATTACAATTGCAGGTAGTAGTTAAATAAATGTTAGTACTTGATCTAAATTTTCTGATGATACATCTGCTGCCCCTTCTAAAGAATTTAAAATATATGAATTATCCTTTTAGGTATAAAATTTTATTATTTTATTATATAAAAGATTTCAAGATGATAATTCAAAATTTTAGGGAATGAGACTCTTTGGAGTCTAATCTAGGCTATAAGGTGACCAGTGAATGAGCCCAGGAAAAGATATTAAAATGTTTCTCTAGACCTGCACTGTGGTGTAGTAGGCTAGGCTCAACCTGTGGCACTGGCACCCCATATGGATGCCAGTCGTGTCTTCCGATCCAGCTCTCTGCTATGGCCTGGGGAAGTAGTAGAAGATGGCCCAAGTGCTTGTGCATGGGAGACACAAAAGCTCCTGGCTTCGGATTAGCCCAGCTCCAGTTATTGAGGTCATTTGGAGAATGAATCAGCACATGGAAAACCTTTCTCTCTCTGTAACACTACCTCTCAAATAAATAAAATCTAAAAAAAAATGTTTATCCAGTAATGAAAAGGCATAAGGTTCAAAACAGAATGTAATGTCACTTCAGGAGAAAAACTGATGTAATAAACTAAAAATTTTTTAGAGATAGAAGGGACCCTTCAAGAGACATTTGTCCTATCTCTTCAATTTAAATATATTAAAGATTTTAGTTTTGTTTTTGAAAATATTATTTGATAGTGCGTAAAAACTATGAAAAAGGTGGTTTCTGATTACAGAATAATGAGTTTGGTTTCTAATGTACCCAAAACATTAAGAGATACAGTATCATATAGTACAAAGCATATAGTCACTTTAGCATCAAGTATGTGTAAGGTTGGTTCCCTCTTACACTGTGTGGTTTTAAGAGACTAATTTAATGTCTTTTAGCTTCGGTTCTCTTATCTTTGGAGGAATCTATTAATACATATCAATCTGCCTCAATGGGTTGTAATGACCATTAAACAGTATGACCCTGCTGGATTGCCTCAAACAACTCCAGAATAGAACGGACACTCAGTGGAAGCATGTTCTGTCTTCTCATATAAGGAAAATGCAGATATAATTTACTGAAAGTTGGGGAACAACTCATGAAATTGCTGTACAGTTTCTATATAGTAAACTGAGGTGATACAACTATGACTAATTTTAAGCATTAGTTAAACTTCAAACCTAATTTCCATAAAATTTACTTACATTTTTATTTTATTTGAGATGTAGGGAGACAGAAAAACAGATATATAGAGACAGAGATAGAGATAAAGAGACAGGTAGACAGACTGACAGAGGGAACTGCAACCCATTGTTTCACTCCCATAAAGCCTACAATAGCCAGGACTGAGCCAGGTCTGGGGCTGGAGTCAGGAACTAGGAGTGCAACCTAGGTTTCTCATGTAGTTGGCAGGAACCCAACTATTTGAGCCTTCATCACTTTCTCCCAAGGCATAAAGAGCAAGAGCTAGCAATCATCCCAGGCACTACAATGTAGGACATGGACATCTTCATTTTTAGGCTAGATGCCTAGTTCCATAAAATTAATTTTTAAAAGAAAATTCAAGAATATACATTTGTATCATTAAATGAGTCTTTTTTCATGAAATATACTATTAATTATCAAAGAGGGAAGGGCTTTAGAAAATCTTATATAAAACCCCAGGAATTGCCGGTGCCGTGGCTCAACAGGCTAATCCTCTGCCTTGCGGCGCCAGCACACCGGGTTCTAGTCCCAGTCAGGGTGCCGGATTCTGTCCCTGTTGCCCCTCTTCCAGGCCAGCTCTCTGCTGTGGCCAGGGAGTGCAGTGGAGGATGGCCCAAGTGCTTGGGCCCTGTACCCCTTGTGAGACCAGGAGAAGCACCTGGCTCTTGCCATAGGATCAGCATGGTGCACCGGCTGTGGTGGCCATTGGAGGGTGAACCAGTGACAAAGGAAGACCTTTCTCTCTGTCTCTCTCTCTCTCACTGTCCACTCTGCCTGTCAAAAAAAAAAAAAAAAAAAAAAAAAAAAACCCAAAACCAAAACCAAAACCAAAAAAACCAAGGGATTGTCTGAGCCTCCATGGAGCTCACTGGTAAAAACATCTCTTTAAATCCTTCTAAGAACTTTATCTATTTTTTTTTTCTTATTTAAGAGGTAGAGAGAGGGAAAGAGGAAGAGGGTGAGGGTGAGGGTGAGGGAGAGAAACAGAGACAGTAAAACTTCCCAGTTCCTGGTTTATTTCCCAAGTGCCTATAACAACCAGGACCAGGATCAGCTAAAGCTGGTAGCTGGGAACTCAGTCTGGGTCTCCCACATGGGTGGAAGTTATTCAACTACCTGAGTCATCACTGCTGCTTCCCAGTATTAGTGGGAAACTGTAATTGGGAGCTGGAGGCAAGAATCAAACCTGTTGTACGACACAGCAGTCTTAACCAGAGTTTTAACTGCTAAGCTAAAGGTTGATCCCTATTGACTTGATTTTACTTCTATCTTGACATTTTAGGTTTCTTTTAGCTAAAAGAAATTATGACCAGTTTTTCAAAATTCCAGTTAATTCTAAGTACAAAAGCTAGTTCTTTTGCCATCTGTCAGATCTGAAAATTCTCCTAGTTGTTTAGGTGAAAGAAAAGAGCCAGGTTCCATGCTCTAACCTACTACCACCATAACATATTTACTGAGCTCATGACTTTTGCTGGCATAAAAGACATAAAAAAATTTAGATATGAATTTCAGTTTCTTGTCATGCATTTGGAAAGGTAGAGCATATACATAAAAATATGTATCCCTACAAATAAATAGAGCAGTGCCAACTAAACAATGCAGGCCCCTACTGTGTACAAACTTACACACTGTAGGCATTTAAACAAAGAAGTTGACACAACACTGTTCTTGGCAGCACTATGAAGTGAAATTTGAACAGGCCATCTCCTGAGAAACAATGGTAAGTGTAAATCAAAAGGGTAGTAGCACACACACACACCTGGCTTAAGGGGAATGTTTTTTATGAGAGTAGTAGAAAAATCATTTGAAGATGTAAATGAAAAACATGGATCTTAGAGGACCCTGAATGAAAGGTTGAAAGATTTGACATTTTTTTCTTAAGAGATTTTAAGATTTTTGAGCATTCCTTAGAACTTCTGTGTCCTTTACATCATGATTGGTTCTGTAGATTTGTGATGAACCGAGTATCTACTCCTGTCCCTATCCTCAATTTCCAATTTCTGTTTTTCCATAAAAGCATAACATATTTATTATAGGACAAACAGAAAATACAGTAAAGCATGAGGCTAAGTTTGTGAATTCTACAACCTCATATCCTAGAAACTTTTGTCTCCTACCCCACTGTACAATGTAGAGAAAATTCCTCCTTTGAAAGGCTAAGATGTGATTCAGAAGTCTGAATATGTGTGATAAACCACCTGAGATGATTTATATGAAAGGTTTTGGCTTCAACCCTTTATGTTGTCTAGGGGATGGGTATGAAAAGGATGGTACAGATCAGACGTCAGAAAACTTTTATGTAAAGAGTAAGATGGCAAATATTTTAGGGCTGTGGGCCCTATGGTTTCTGGTGAAACTACTTAACTCTGCCATTGCAGCATGAAAGTAGCCACAGATACCATGAAAAATGAATGCGTGTGGTTCAGTATCAATAAAACTTTATTATGGAAACTGAAATTTCAAATAGTTTTCAGATGTCAAAAAATATCATAATGTCTCCTAAGAGTACCCTGGGGTAAGAAAATGTTTGAGGTTACTGAGGCACTGTTATCATACTATATAGTAATTATAGGGTTGGAGCAGCAGAAGCCAACATAGATATCAATGTCCATATACAAAGCACAGAGAGTAGAAACAAAGAGAAGTACCCTAAAAGTGGATGAACTGATAGAATAGGAAACTAGAGAATACTTTTGAGCAAAAATAAGTTGCCTTCTGAGAAGTCCCAGAAAAAATTTTAAGGGATTGACTTCTGTACATGAGAGGGTAAAAACCATTTAAAGTTTTAATTTATATAACTGATATGATGCCATTAGAAACTATAAGCTAGTGAGGACTGAAGAAATTCAGGTTACAAAAAACATACCCATGTGCATGTGAATAGATTTGAGGATATATGTGTATATAAGTGTATTTTAGACAAACATCAGGCCCTCTTGTATGTATTAATAAGCTACCCATTATATAACATTAACATATTATAAACATTTTTCATGTAATAAACATTTGCCAAAGTATCATCTGCCCCTTTTGTCAAACATATACTGACTCTCCATCCTTTCTGCACCAGTTTTAGAATTGCTTACTCTAGCCATCTTCAGATCTGCATTGACTTTCATAGTAAATGTTGATACTATTTGCCTTTTCGTTTATGAACTTAATTCCTCTACTTCAGTGTTTGGTATCTAAAATCACTATAGAAATGCATGTTTGTGTATCCAACTTTAGTAAAAAGCATCAGAAATTAGTCATACTTAGTTATCTATAAGAGAAATAATCATGTAAAAGCAGCAAATAATCTGGCCCTGGTTAGAATAATGTTATAAAACTGGAAAAAGCACAAAGTTTCCAAAATAAAAAATCCTCAAATTATGGTTGATACTAGTATACTGGGTTTATTATTTACAAAGACATCATTACTCTTCTTCCTCGCAAGACACTGACTCTTAGACTAACAGGACATGTTCTGAATGATTTGAAATAAACACTACAACAATATGAGTGAGTGGCTTCATGACAATAATGATTGGAAACACATATTTAACAAACTCTAGTAAATTAACAGGTTGCACTTCCATAACAAAACAAAAATTTGCATGCATGCAGAATGTGTTTTAAAAAACACATTACTGAGCTTTGACAAATGGATTAACCCAAGCATTACAAAACTGAAAAAGCTTTTGCCTAACCTTTATAGAACTTACTCTGATAGGAAGTACGGATCCGTTTCGTTAAATCAGGATAAAAGTTAGATAGGCCACGCATGCAAAAGTTGTCTTTGGAACATGCCAGAACATCAGCATCAGCAGCAGGCAGAGAAAAGAGAGAAAAATAGTCTAAAGTGAAAGGAAGTGATATCATACCATAATCTAGAACAGCCAAGATGAAGAAATTGCAGCAAGATTAAGTAGTCGAATTAGAGAGGAGATATTAAAAATAAATCAATTAGAAATTAAGAGATGGCAGATGACAGATGAGAATGCTTTAGCAATTTTATTTGATGAAATATCTTATAAAAAGAGATGGCATACTTTTCTACATGTTTTTATACAGTATACTTATTTGGCTTAAAAATAATATACATGCATTACCTCAATGTCAAAATGGTCATCTTTAATTATTCAGAAATTAGAAAGCAAGCTTAGGGATTTTAGTCTTTAATATGTTATGTATATAATATAAAATGAACACTAATTGCACTCATGGACACTAAATACAAACCAAGTTTATGACATAATCATAGTTCTTCCTGATTTTTTAAAATATTTTTGAGATAACATTTTTAATTTACATTATAGTTAAAGGCTTAGTGCTGCACTAAATTAAGAAGACCCTAAATTCAGCAGGAATATAGGCAAGGACTATAAACAATAATCAAAAGAAAAGATGTCAATTTCACTCATATATTATAAATTTTATAATAATCATTAAATTCTAAACTCTGATTATAAATGTTGAGGTACAAGTTTAAATAAAATTGAATAACATTGTACTACTTTTATCAAAATACATACTTCTTCACTTCACTTTGTAGATACAGAAAGGAACTTAGATACTTTCATAGGACCCAGAGTTTGTCTTACTGAATTGGTGCTTTTAGCATTACCCACTATCCCCAAACATTTCCTTGTCCTCTAGTATGTGAACTTTGAAAAATCAGCTTTCCATTTCTCAATTTTGAAGGCCTCTTCTGATACATTTATGTCTCTCTTAAGAAAACCATTAGTAACTAAGCAGAACATGTAGAATTTGAATTTTCCAGCAGTTTCTTTACTTTACTTTCTAAAGTATTGCTAAAAATCAGTATCTCTAACAACAACAAAAAACCCCTCTCATTTCCTGAAGGACTAAGAGTATGTCCTTGAAAGGGTCTAAATCAGCAACTGGAAAAGGGCTCAGACTTACAAAAGACATTATCAAAGGAGCAGAATTTCAGTATAGTTAGTTTTATTAGTCCAAAAGGGAAATTCATTTATTATGTCAGATTTTAAATTTGACACATTTGTCATTTGGTAACACCTTTCATCATCTTATATTCATTATTACAAAATATTCTTCTCATGGGCATACTTAGTAGAGTCTTCAATATTTTGTTAATTATTTTAAGTAAAACAAAGCAGAAAATTAAAAAGACTTGCTTAAAATAACATACAATGTGCTATTGGAAAATTCTATTTGTAGACATTTTGTTCAATATTTTATCAACTAGATTAGATTAGTGGGCAGGAGACACAAAATTTTGCTACTGTATACAACACCAACTCTTTGGTTACAGACTGGAATTTCAGTAAAACTTTGGATAATTTGTCATGTTAACATTAAACCTTATTTCCCAATTAACCTTATTTATTTTATAGCTAATTCAATAATTTATTGGTCCCACCAAAAATGCCATATTTCATTGTGTATGAATGTTTACTACATCTATGAAAATGCTTCCAATAAAGTCATTATTCATCAAATAAGGGCTTAACTGAAGACTTAAAAGTAGTCAATGATTTAAGATCTTTTTAACATGGTCAGACATATTGGAAGAAGGTTAACCTGGTTAACACAACCATTGCAAGGGCTTTTTACTTCC
Organism: Sylvilagus floridanus; assembly: GCA_949820135.1. Taxonomy (NCBI): domain Eukaryota; kingdom Metazoa; phylum Chordata; class Mammalia; order Lagomorpha; family Leporidae; genus Sylvilagus; species Sylvilagus floridanus. The sequence continues at coordinate 74,838,918 of OX463244.1, read as the reverse complement.
AGATGTTTGATTTTCACAGTATTCTTACATTTAATAGCTTCTTATTTTCTATTATTTCTTAGCAATTCAACCTAACAAACTTGAGATGCTTCCTATCTTCAACAGCAAATAGTTTAAACATCTCCCTTGTCTTTTCAGAGTCTCATTATATTTCTTCCCAATTCACTTTACTGGTATGGTATTGTAAATTATAGCAGCATACATTTTAAAAACATCACAGAAGAAAGGAAATTTAAAAGTAAGAAAACAGATACACAAATCAAGTTTATAACCCATCTTGTTTTATTTCCTACCTGTGATGAACTGCTTGTTCTTACGAGGGGACCGTGGTTGTCGCTGGTATAAGTCACTTGACCTATATAGATCAAAGGTTCCCATGCTCAGCAGTACTGTCTTCTGTATAAAATCCACCACAGCCAATCCATTGCAGTTCCCAAATGCAACTCTGAGAGAGAAAAAATGTGTAGCTAGAATGTATCACAACAAATACAATTTTTTTTATCTTTAAGTTTAAAATAAGATTATTGGAAAGTAATGGCCAGAGTTGGGGAGGTTGGGCAGTGATTAGTGTAAAGTCAAGATGACTTGCCTTTACATGGTGTATATTGACTGAGTAACAGCCATGATCATGTACTAAAGAACCAGGATGACGTGCAATTACATTTTATCAGTTTTATCATGTAAGTAGTGATTACTCAATCTGCTAGTTAACTCAATATTATATTTTTGTCAAAGAATAACACAAATTTTTCTCTATGTAAGGGGCACATAGGCCAAGAAAATTATACTTCGATAGCCACAAATTCTTAGGCAAGTTAGCATAATTATATTTTCTAAATATAATCATAATTATTAGACTCCAAGTTCTCTTTTTTATTTTTAATTTTTTTTTATTTGACAGAGTTAGACAGTGAGAGAGAGAGAGAGAGAGAGACAGAGAGAAAGGTCTTCCTTCCATTGGTTCACTCCCTCAAATGGCCACTGTGCCAATCCGAAGCCAGGAGCCAAGTGCTTTCTCCTGGTCTCCCATGTGGGTGCAAGGGACCAAGCACTTGGGCCATCCTCCACTGCCCTTCCAGGCCACAGCAGAGAGCTGGACTGGAAGAAGATTAACCAGGACTAGAACCTGGCACCCACATGGGATGCCGGCGCTACAGGCAGAGGATTAATCAAGTGAGCCATGGCGCTGGCCCCCAAGTTCTCTTCTTAAAAAAAGAAAAATAAAAATTAACCCCATATAAGATTTTCACATTACAGTAAATATCAGGAGATATAGCTTTTATTCACAAAAACTTAAATAAATTCTCATCTTTTTGCTGTTTACTTTGTACCATTTATTGAAAGCCAAAAAACATTTGCTTATTTCTTTTCTAAGTCTCTGGAGAAATTAAAACGGAGACCATTCTTAAGCAAGCATTTTGGTCAACTTAATCAGCAGGCATAAATTAACTCTTTTCCCTCCATTTACAATATGCTCTCCAGCTGATTATCTCTGAACTTTTTTCCTCCCTAAACTGTTTTAAACACAGGCTAGTTGTATGTATGTTTTTCACTTGCTTCATGTATGTCTATGTTGTTTCATTTCTTAAATTGAATCTTGTTTACAAACCATCTGCCTAGTCAAATATAGTTCTTTCTACTCTATCACACTGCTATGTCACAAGTTAAAAAAAAAAAAGAACAAAAATATCAATCCTTACTAAATGTTTTACAGTTCACATAGAGTTCTACAACGTCTAGTAAAAGAGACCTGGAAAGCTGAAAAAAGAGTACTGTTACATAAATCAGAAGACTGTGCTGATTCTCATTTTCATCATTTATAGGTTATATAATGTTGAGAAAAATTAATGAATTCTGCTGGGTCTCAGTTTCTTTATAATGAGAATTACATGAAAGCACTGTTATTTTACCTAGTTCACAGAGCTTTTATGACCATTAAGTCAGGACATTATTTTTAAAGTATGCTTTGAAAATTATCCACACAAAGGAGACATTTATTTAAACATTGTAAATACTAAAATTATACCATGTAATATATTTAAATTTTTACATTAAAATACAGCTAATTAATTCTTCTTACAGGTATGATAGTTTCCTAAATGCAATATTTATGGAAAATGCAACTAGACTATATGACAACAACCATATATCATTATTCTTTTGTTGGAATTAAAAATAAGAAGATTGGAAAGTCACATGCAGAATTAGGGTACTCAGTGGTTATTATGAAGTCAGTAAAGGACTGGATTTAATCTCTTATACTAAACTAGTAGGAATCTAGACATAACATAGTAACTGTTTTCACATATTGATCACAGGTGACATAGGATAGGAAGACAGAAAGGTAACAATAAAGGTAAACTTCACAAATGTTCTGGCTTAATGCCTGGAGAGATTTCTCAGGCTACAGCACTAGAAAACGAAACTCAAAAAGAGATCAGTGATCTCACAATTGAGGGAACAGATCACAGATTTAGCCTGTAAAAGTAACTAGAACTTATGAGACATTTAGCCTAGTAGTTAAGATGCCTGTATCCTACACTGGAGTACGTGGATTCCACATCTGGCTCTTGCTCCTAATTCCAACTTCCTTCTAATGCAGACTGTGGAATGCAGCAGTAATGCCTCAAGTAGTTAGGCTGCTGCCACACATGTGGTAGACCTTGATGCAGCTTCTAGCTCCTAACTTCCTACTCAACCAGCCCCAAGTATCTGTGGAGTGAACCAGAAATTGAGGGCTCTTATTCTCTGTGCATCCATGTGAAGAAATTATCTAAGAGCTGGAAAAGAACCACCCAGAATATAAAGCAAACCAAGTTGCAAAACTCACACAAGTTGAGAATATTTCATGTTACTATCAACTGATCTGCAGAGATCTTCTAATACACAGAACAGCAGATAGGCTGTTGCCACCTCTGTAGCAGGAGAAATTTGCCACAGCAGCAGGAGAAATTTGAGATTAAAGATTTTTTGGCACTCACACTAAAAAGGCTTTAAACCAATGATTCCAAGTTACTTAACTGCCTTTCAGAAAAATATCCAACACTGTTGAAAATAATAAAGTACTATCAAAAATATAAAATTCATAATGTCTAGTCATAAAAAGCAGCAGGTACATAAAGGATTGGTAACATAATTGATAATCAATAATCAGAGGAGAAAATACCTCAATAGAAATATGTCCAGAAATGAAGTATGATAAAATTAGCATAGATATTAAAGTGCTTCTAAAATATTTCAGATAATCAAGAAGGTTGAGGAAAAACATGAATGTCATAAAGCAAGAAATCATAGGTATAAAAAAGGACACAAAGCAGATTTTTGGATATCTTGTACTACTTTTTTTTTTTTTTTTGCAGCACTATTTAGAATAGCCAAGATATGGAATCAACCACAATGTCCTAGCAGTGAGTGAGTGGATACACATGCATGCACACACACACAATCATGTACACAATAATATTTAGCCATAAAGAAGAAATTCTGCCATTTGTATCCAAGTGGATGAAACTATGAAACAAGCAAGGCAGAGAAAGACAAATATCACATTAAAAAAAGAGATTTATTTATTTGAAAGACAGAGTTAAATAGAGGGAGGAACACATACACAGCGTGGATTCATCTAATGATAGACCTTCAAAATACATGATAAAACTGGAAGGGAAAATAGACAAATCCACAACTAAAGTTGAGAACACTTTTTTTTTTCAATAATTGATAATGTATTAAACAAAAAAATTAGATAATAAAAACTGACTGGGAGGAGCCAAGATGGCGGAACAGTGAAGGCGCACACAAACAGTCCGGGAAAAGATAGTTTAATAAAAGTGGAGTTGCAGTAACTCCAAGTAAAGACTTCGAAAAACAACGCGGGGGAAATTCTCCCTGATCCACTGGACTTGACGCGGAGGAGAACGGACTCGCCATGCTGCGGGAAAGGAGAAGTGCCGCGGGAAGGGAGACGCGAAGGGGAGCGCGGCTGCGGAGTCGGCGTGCCACCGCCGGAGGGGGAGGTGAGGCGGAGATCCCTCGGTAACTCCAGACATTGGCGGGAAGAGAGGGACCCCACTGGGGTCGCCTCGGAAGCGGGTCCCCCCGGCCCGCCCCGCGAGCCAGCGCCCGGCGGCCCCGGAACCGGGTCCCCCCCGGCCCGCCCCGCCAGCCAGCGCCCGGCGGCCCCGGAACCGGGTCCCCCCGGCCCGCCCCGCCAGCCAGCGCCCGGCGGCCCCGGAACCGGGTCCCCCCGGCCCGCCCCGCCAGCCAGCGCCCGGCGGCCCCGGAACCGGGTCCCCCCGGCCCGCCCCGCCAGCCAGCGCCCGGCGGCCCCGGAACCGGGTCCCCCCGGCCCGCCCCGCCAGCCAGCGCCCGGCGGCCCCGGAACCGGGTCCCCCCGGCCCGCCCCGCCAGCCAGCGCCCGGCGGCCCCGGAACCGGGTCCCCCCGGCCCGCCCCGCAAGCCAGCACCCGGTGGCCTCGGAACCGGGCCCCCGCACAGCCCACCCGCCTCTAAAGCAGTGAAGCTGCACAAATCTGAGGGGGTGCTGCAGCCAGCAGCTCCGTTACATCGACAACCCGGGGAGACAGAGTGGAGAAATGCCAAACAAAAGCAGACACCGACCTAACAAGAGCAAGGAAGACACTATGATGACCCCAAATGAAAAAGACACCCCAATTCAAGATTATGAAGATGAGGAGATAGAAGAGATGCAAGAAGCAGACCTCAAAAAATTGATACGAACATTAAGAAGCTCACAAAAACAAATACTTGAACTACAGAAATCTTTAATGGATAAGATAGAAAACCTCTCTCGCGAAAATGAATTATTAAGGAAGAATCAGAATGAAACGAAGCAACTAGTAGAACAAGAAGCTACGATAGTGACAAAAAATCTTAATGAATTGAAGAATTCAATTGATCACATGACAAGCACACTAGAGAGCCTTAAAACCAGGATGGGTGAAGCAGAAGAGAGGATATCGGACTTAGAAGACAGAGAACAGGAAAGGAAACAGTCAAACCAAAGACAAGAAGAGGAAATTAGAAATCTAAAAAATATTGTCGGGAATTTACAGGATACTATTAGAAAACCTAACATTCGGATTCTAGGAGTTCCTGAAGGCATGGAGAGAGAGAAAGGGCTAGAAGGCCTTTTTGGTGAGATACTAGCAGAAAATTTCCCAGGTTTGGAGAAGAACAGAGAAATCCTAGTACAGGAAGCTCATAGAACCCCTAACAAACATGACCAAAAGAGATCCTCACCACGACACATTGTAATTAAACTCACCACAGTGAAGCAGAAAGAAAAAATCCTAAAATGCGCAAGAGAGAAACGTCAGATTACCCTCAAAGGATCTCCAATCAGACTCACAGCAGATTTCTTATCTGAAACCCTAAAAGCCAGGAGGGAATGGCGAGATATAGCCCAGGTACTAAGAGAGAAAAACTGCCAGCCCAGAATATTATACCCTGCAAAGCTCTCATTTGTGATTGAAGGTGAAATAAAGACATTTCATTGCAAACAGAAACTGAAAGAATTTGTCGCCACTCGCCCAGCCCTGCAAAAGATCCTTAAAGATGTGCTACACGCAGAAACACAGAAACATGGTCATCAACATGAAAGAAGTTAAAGGAAGGAAATCCCACAGCAAAAGATCATAAGAAACCCAAAGCATACATAAGAAAATCATTGGCAAATGGTAGGGCAAAGATACTACTTATCGATAGTTACATTGAACGTGAATGGTTTGAACTGTGCTATTAAAAGGCAAAGATTTACTGACTGGATGAGGGAACAAAACCCAGCTATTTGCTGCCTACAAGAAACACATCTTTCCAACAAAGATCCATACAGTCTCAAAGTGAAAGGATGGAAAAACATATACCATGCGAGCAGAAATGAAAAAAGAGCGGGCGTAGCCATCTTAATATCAGATAACATAAATTTTACCACAAAAACTATTAAGAGAGACAAAGAGGGGCACTATATAATGATTAAGGGATCCATTCAACAGGAAGATATAACGATTATCAATGTATATGCACCTAACCACCGGGCACCGGTCTATTTAAAAGACCTGTTAAGGGACTTAAAGGGAGACTTAGACCCCAATACAATAGTACTGGGAGATTTCAACACTCCTCTCTCAGAGATAGACAGATCACCAAGACAGAGGATTAACAAGGAGACAGCAGATTTAAACGACATTATAGCCCAAATGGACCTAACAGATATCTTCAGAACCTTTTATCCCACAGAAAAAGAATTTACATTCTTCTCAGCAGTACATGGAACCTTCTCCAGGATTGACCACATACTAGGCCACAAAGCAAGCCTTAGCAAATTCAAAAGAATAAGAATCATACCATGCAACTTCTCAGACCACGAGGGAGTGAAGTTGGAAATTAGCAACTCAGGAATCTCTAGAGCATATGCAAACACATGGAGAATGAACAACATGCTCCTGAATCAACAATGGGTCATAGAAGAAATCAAAAGAGAAATCAAAAATTTCCTGGAAGTAAATGAAGATAACAGCACATCATACCAAAACCTATGGGATACAGCAAAAGCAGTGTTAAGAGGAAAATTTATATCAATAGGTGCCTACATCAAGAAATTGGAAAGGCACCAAATAGATGAGCTTTCAGTTCATCTCAAGGATCTAGAAAAACAACAGCAAACCAGACCCAAAGCTAGTAGGAGAAGAGAAATAATCAAAATCAGGGAAGAAATTAACAGGATTGAAACCAAAAAAACATTACAAAAAATCAGCCAATCGAGGAGCTGGTTTTTCGAAAAAATAAACAAAATTGACACACCATTGGCCCAACTAACTAAAAAAAGAAGAGAAAAGACCCAAATTAACAATATCAAAGACGAAAAAGGAAACGTAACAACAGACACCACAGAAATCAAAAGAATCATCAGAAATTACTACAAGGACTTGTATGCCAGCAAACAGGAAAACCTATCAGAAATGGATAGATTCCTGGACACATACAACCTACCTAAACTGAACCAGGAAGACATAGAAAACCTAAACAGACCCATAACTGAGACGGAAATCGAAACAGTAATAAATGCCCTCCCAAGAAAGAAAAGCCCAGGACCAGATGGATTCACTGCTGAATTCTACCAGACATTTAAAGAAGAACTAACTCCAATCCTTCTCAAATTATTCAGAACAATCGAAAAAGAGGGAATCCTCCCAAATTCTTTCTACGAAGCCAGCATCACCTTAATTCCTAAACCGGGAAAAGATCCAGTATTGAAAGAGAATTACAGACCAATATCCCTGATGAACATAGATGCAAAAATCCTCAATAAAATTCTTGCCAATAGAATACAACAACACATCAGAAAGATCATCCACCCAGACCAAGTGGGGTTTATCCCTGGTATGCAGGGATGGTTCAACGTTCGCAAAACAATCAACGTGATACACCACATTAACAGACAGCAGAAGAAAAACCATATGATTATTTCAATAGACGCGGAGAAAGCATTTGACAAAATACAACACCCTTTCATGATGAAAACCCTAAGCAAACTGGGTATAGAAGGCACATTCCTCAATATAATCAAAGCAATTTATGAAAAACCCACGGCCAGTATCCAATTGAACGGGGAAAAGCTGCAAGCAATCCCACTAAGATCTGGCACCAAACAAGGATGCCCACTCTCGCCACTGCTATTCAATATAGTGCTGGAAGTTTTAGCCAGAGCTATTAGGCAAGAAAAAGAAATTAAAGGGATACAAATCGGGAAGGAAGAACTCAAACTATCCCTCTTTGCAGACGATATGATTCTTTATTTAGAAGAACCAAAAAACTCTACTAAGAGACTATTGGAACTCATAGAAGAGTTTGGCAAAGTAGCAGGATATAAAATCAATGCACAAAAATCAACAGCCTTTATATACACAAACAATGCCACGGCTGAGGAAGAACTGCTAAAATCAATCCCATTCACAATAGCCACAAAAACAATCAAATACCTTGGAATAAACTTAACCAAGGATGTTAAAGATCTCTATGATGAAAATTATAAAACCTTAAAGAAAGAAATAGAAGAGGACACCAAAAAATGGAGAAATCTCCCATGCTCATGGATTGGAAGAATCAATATCATCAAAATGTCCATTCTCCCAAAAGCAATTTACAGATTCAATGCAATCCCAATCAAGATACCAAAGGCTTTCTTCTCAGATCTGGAAAAAATGATGCTGAAATTCGTATGGAGGAATAAGAGGCCTCGAATAGCTAAAGCAATCTTGTCCAACAAAAACAAAGCTGGAGGCATCACAATACCAGATTTCAGGACATACTACAGGGCAGTTGTAATCAAAACAGCATGGTACTGGTACAGAAACAGATGGATAGACCAATGGAACAGAATAGAAACACCTGAAATCAATCCAAACATCTACAGGCAACTTATATTTGATCAAGGACCCAAAACTAACCCCTGGAGTAAAGACAGTCTATTTAACAAATGGTGCTGGGAAAACTGGATTTCCACCTGCAGAATCATGAAGCAAGACCCCTACCTTACACCTTGCACAAAAATTCATTCAACATGGATCAAAAACTTAAACCTACGACCCGACACCATCAAATTACTGGAGAGCATAGGAGAAACCCTGCAAGATATAGGTACTGGCAAAGACTTCTTGGAAAAGACCCCAAAAGCACAGGCACTCAAAGCCAAAATTAACTATTGGGATCGCATCAAACTGAGAAGTTTCTGTACTGCAAAAGAAACAGTTAGGAAAGTGAATAGGCAACCTTCAGAATGGGAAAAAATATTTGCAAAATATGCAACAGATAAAGGGCTGATAACGAGAATCTACAACGAAATCAAGAAACGACACAACATTAAAACAAACAACCCACTTAAGAAATGGGCTAAGGACCTCAATAGACATTTTTCCAGAGAGGAAACCCAAATGGCCAACAGACACATGAAAAAATGCTCAAGATCACTGGCAATCAGGGAAATGCAAATCAAGACCACAATGAGGTTTCACCTCACCCCGGTCAGAATGGCTCACATCCAAAAATCTACCAACAATAGATGCTGGAGAGGATGTGGGGAAAAAGGGACACTAATCCACTGTTGGTGGGAATGCAAACTGGTTAAACCACTATGGAAGTCAGTCTGGAGACTCCTTAGAAACATGAATATAACCCTACCATACAACCCAGCCATCCCACTCCTTGGAATTTACCCAAAGGAAATTAAATTGGAAAACCAAAAAGCCGTCTGCACACTAATGTTTATTGCAGCTCAGTTCACAATAGCTAAGACCTGGAACCAACCCAAATGCCCATCAACAGTAGACTGGATTAGGAAATTATGGGACATGTACTCTACAGAATACTATACAGCAGTCAAAAACAATGAAATCCGATCATTTGCAACAAAATGGAGGGATCTGGAAAACATCATGCTGAGTGAATTAAGCCAGTCCCAAAGAGACAAATATCATTTGTTTTCCATGATTGGTGATGATTAACTGAGCACCAAAGAGGAAACCTGCTGAAACGAAATGAACACTATGAGAAAATAAGACATGATCAGCTCCTGTCTGAACTGTTGATGTATTACTGACGCCATAAACAAGAGTGTCAAATTGTTATTCAACTTCAGGAGTCACTGTGTACTTACTTCTCATCAGGGATCTGTCCTTAATGTGTTATCCAATGTGAAATAATGCTAATACTAGTAATGAAACAGTATTTTTTCACTTTGTGTTTCTGTGTGGGAGCAAACTGATGAAATCTTCACGTACTATAATATTAAATCAATCTTCTGTGTATAAAGATAATTGCAAATGATTAAAAACTCTAGGTGTTAAATTGGAAAATGCATAGATAATTAATCAATTCTTTAAAAAAAAAAGCATGTAGGATCTCTGTCTTTAATGTACTGTACATTGTGAATCAATACTATAACTAGTACTCCAACAATAATTTCAGTTTGTGCCTCTATGTGAGGGCAAACTGTTAAAATCTTTACATAATATGTTATAAACTGATCTGCTGTGTATAAAGAGAATTGAAAATAAATCTTGATGTGAACAGAAGGGGAGAGGGAGCGGGAGAGGGGAGGGTGGCGGGAGGGAGGGAAGTTGTGGGGGGGAGGAGCCATTGGAATCCACAAGCTGTACCTTGGAAACTTATATTCTTTAAATAAAAGCAAAAAAAAAATAAAAAAATAAAAAAAAAAAACTGACTGAACCAAAATGCATAGATCAATCAACATTATAATAGCATTAAATCTGCGAAACACTTAGTAATAAATGTAGCCACATATGTGGAAAATCTGTACACTGAAAATTATAATAATTCATGAGAAAAATTTAAGAAGACCTTAATAAAGGGAGAGTTATAACTTGCTTAAAGACCTAAAATTAATCATACATGTTCCTCAAAGTGATATGTAAATTTACAGCAATTCCAGCATATTTCTTGCTTGTTTAAGAAGTTGAAAACATGACTGTAAAGTATATTTGGAAATATAATGGATCTAAAATAATCCAAATAGTTTTGAAAAATAAGAAGGTTTAAGGACTAGTGTTATACATTTCAAGAAAGTTACAGGAATCAAGACAGATTGGTACTGGTAAAAAGACAGATATAGATATTAAATGGCATGGAAGAATGCCCAGAAACAAACTCATACATACACTGTTAACTAATATTCGAAGCCAGCGCCGTGGCTCAACAGGCTAATCCTCCACCTTGCAGCGCCGGCACACCAGGTTCTAGTCCTGGTTGGGGCACCGGATTCTGTCCCGGTTGCCCCTCTTCCAGGCCAGCTCTCTGCTGTGGCCAGGGAGTGCAGTGGAGGATGGCCCAAGCACTTGGGCCCTGCACTCCATGGGAGACCAGGATAAGCACCTGGCTCCTGCCATCGGATCAGCGTGGTGTGCTGGCCACAGCGTGCTGGCCATGGCGGCCATTGGAGGGTGAACCAATGGCAAAGGAAGACCTTTCTCTCTGTCTCTCTCACTGTCCACTCTGCCTGTCAAAAATAAAAAAAATAAAAATAAAAATAAAAAAAATATTCGATGGTGTGCTAATTCCAAGGAAAATACAGTATTTCAACAAAAGATGATTAAAAAAATTGGACATCCACTAGTAAACAATTGAGGGGACCAGTGTCTTGGCACAGCAAGGTAAGCGGCTGCCTGTGACACAGGCATCTCATATTAGAGTGCCAATTCAAGTGCTCTGTTTTCCAATTCAACTCCCTACTAATGCACTTGGGAAGACAGTGGAAGATGGCCCAGTATTTGGGCCCCTGCACCCACATGGGAGATCCAGATGGAGTTTCTGACTCCTGACTTCAGCTTGGCCTAGCCTCAGTCATTGCAGCCATTCAGGGAGTTAACCAACAGATGGAAGAAATGTTTCTCCCTCTCCCTCTATCTCTATGCCTAATAAAATAAATAAATCTTTTAAAATTGATTAAAAATTGTGTCCTGCCCCTGAGCCCTGAATCAGAATTTTCACTTTCCTTCACTATAGCAGCACACTGCTACCCTGTGCCCTGTCCCCAGGACTCAAGCCTCTGCTGCATCCTGTCAACACCAGTTGCTGCTGCTCATCTTCCACAAGGCTGAGTCATAAACTACATACACCCATGCCTTAGACACTGGTGCCACTGCCACATCAAATGTACCTGTACCCAGTGTACCACAAAAGTTTCACATGCCTCTACCCACAGAATTATGGTTTCAATGCTGCTCTAAGAATCTACACACCAAACATCAATACTACTCAGAGTATATCTGCACACAAGATCACAATGGCTGCATGTTTACTAATTCCTTGTGCCCAAAGGAATACTTTTGGCTAGAACTTCCCTTCTTGAAGACATGGAGAACTGGAGAACCCAAACAACTCTTGCCACTTCAGCTCTTGCAGATGCCTGAAGCTTTGTCTGCCAAGGATCCCCATGGTTGACTTCAGCTGCATGGAGACTGTGGCACTGCATCCTTCCTGTAACAGGAGGTGCTGCACCTCACCCAGCCAGAGCTCCTGAAGATACCCACAGGTGAAAGTATTTCCCCACTATACACAATTTAAAAATACTGAGAGACTTGATCCCTTAAGTGGACAGATATCAATGCAATACCACCAAAAACATGAAAAGGCAAAAATGTGCCTGGTTGTGGTACAGCAAGTTGTTGATGTGACATGAGCATCCCTTAACAGAGTGTTGGTTTGAGTCTCAACCGTTCTGCTTCCAGTCCAGCTCCCTACCAATGTGACTGAAAAAGTAGTGGAAGATGGCCCAAGTACTTGGGTCCTTGCCACCAATTTTGGAGATCTGAATGAAGTTCTTGGCTCCTGGCTTTGGCCTGGTCCAGCCCTGCCTATTATGGCCATTTGGAAAATGATGCAAAAGCTCCATTCCCCCTCCCCCACTCTTTCCTGTTACTTTGCCTTTCAAATAAATAAATAATATTTTTAAAAAATATAAAAGCAAGGAACCAGGATGTCAACAAAGAAACAATAACTACTGTAAAAACTGACTTCAAATAAATGAAGAACTGCGAGTTACCTGAAATACAATTCAAAATAATTATTTTAAAGAAGTTCAGCAAGGCAAAAGAGGACACAGAGAAGCATTTAAAAAAACTCAGGAAAATAATACATGAATAAAATGAGAAAATTCAACAGAAATTAAAATCAGAAAATCAGAAAAAAGAACCAACTGAAATTCTAGAGCCAAAGAATAAAATAGATGAAATGAAAATAAATGTAATAGCTTCTATACTAGATTTAATGAAGTAGAAGAAAGAACTTGCAAATGTGAAGACATATCTCTGAAACTATCCCACTAGAAGAGGAAAAAGTAATAATAAAAACGAGGAAAAAGGTCTATGAAACTTAAAGGACACCATCAAGGGTGTCCTTATGGTTACATTATGGGAATTTTAAAAGCAGAAAAGATGAAGACAAAGAAAGGTTGTTAAAAGAAACAATGAGGAAAACTCCACAAATCTTACGATATGCATATTCAGATTCATAAAGTTCAATGAGCCCAGATTCTTTTCAAAGACAAGGTTTTAGAGACACATTATAATCAAATTGCCAAAAGTCAAAGACAAAGAGAATTTTGAAAGCGTTAAAAGAGATTTCTCAAATACAAGTTGTCATCCATCAGGATATCAGAAGACTTCTTAACAGAAAACATATAAGCCCAGAGATTGGGATGGCATATCCAAATCTGAAACAAACAAATCTGCCAACCAATAACAGTGTATCTCAGGAAGTTGTCCTTTTGAAGTAAAGGACAGAGGCCAGTTTTGTGGCATAGTGGGTAAAGCTGTTGCCTGTGTACAATGCTGATATCCCATATGGATACCAGTTGGATCCAGGCTGCTCCACTTCCAATCCAGCTCCCTGCTAATGGCCTGAAAAGGAGTGGAGGATAGCCCAAGTGTTTGGGTTCCTGTCACTCATGTGGAAGACCTGGAAGATCCTGAATCCTGGCTTTGGTGTGGCCCAGCCCAGGCCTTTGCAAACATTTGAAGAGTAAACCAGCAGATTCTGTCTCTCTCTTCTTCTCTGTAACTCCAACTTTTGAATAAATCTTTATAAAAATAGAAAGGTAAAGGATAGATAAGACTTTTCCAAATAAACAAAAACTGAAAGTGCTCATCAACCCTAGAACTGTCTTACAAGACATACTAAAGAATGGTCTTAAGGCTGATGTTGATGGTGATGCACTGGTAAAGGTAAATTTATGCCTCAATTCATAATGTTCTAATAAGAAATGGTGTATAAATCAATTTTAAATACAGGATTACAATTCAAATAAAAAGCATTAAAAAGGACTATAGCTACAATATCTTGCTACTGGACACATGATATAAAAAGACTTAAAAGATGGTATCAACAATATGAATTGGAACTTTTGTATGAAATGAAAGTTGAGTTGTTAACATCTTAAAGTAGATTACAATATGCTCCACATAATCATTATTGTGTCCACAAAATAAAGATACAACATACACAAAAGATAAAGAGAAAAAAATTAAAGCATACCATAATAGAATATAACAAAAACATAATGGTTGTACTGATTTGGATTCACACCAACAGTGTATTGTCTTTTCCCCACAACTTTGCCAGCACTAGTTATTTTTTGACTTTTGGATAATAGCCATTCTAATGTGAGTGGGATAATACCTTGTTGTAGTTTTTGTCTTTCCCTGCTGGCTAGTGATTCTAAATACTGTTTCATGTATTTGTTAACCATTTGTATTTTTCTTTTGAAAAAGGTCTATTCAGAACCCTTTATAACTGGATTGTTTTGTTGTAGTTGAATTTCTTGAGCTCCTTATATATTTTTGAAATACATATACATATATATGCATAGTTTTCCGACAGGGTCATAGTCAAAGTGGAAGTTCTCTCCTCCCTTCAGAGAAAGGTACCTCCTTCTTTGATGGCCCCATTCTTTCCACTGGGATCTCACTCGCAGAGATCTTTCATTTAGGTCTTCTTCTTTTTTTTTTTCCAGAGTGTCTTGGCTTTCCATGCCTAAAATACTCTCATGGGCTCTTGTGCCAGATCCGAATGCCTTAAGGGCTGATTCTGAGGCCAGAGTGCTATTTAGGACATCTGCCATTCTATAAGTCTGCTGTGTATCCTGCTTCCCATGATGGATCGTTCTCTCCCTTTTTGAGTCTATCAGTTAGTATTAGCAGACATTTGTCTTGTTTGTGTGATCCCTTTGACTCTTAGACCTATCAGTGTGATCAGCTGTGAACTGAAATTGATCACTTTGACTAGTGAGATGGCATTGGTACATGCCACCTTGATGGGATTGTATTGGAATCCCCTGGTACGATTTTAACTCCACCATTTGCGGCAAGTCCGATTGAGCATGTCCCAAATTGTACATCTCCTTCCTCTCTTATTCCCACTCTTATATTTAACAGGGATCATTTTTCAGTTAAAATTTAAATACCTAAGAATAACTGTGTGTTAATTACAGAGTTCAACCAATGACCCTGTCGGAATAAGATTGAAGTCGGTGAACTCAAAAGGCTTCCATAGCCTTCTCAACTCATGACTAGAGCCTAGGGTGATTAATGATGCCATAAACAAGAGTGTTAAGTCAACAACAGGAGTCACTGTGTACTTACTTCTCATGTGGGATTTGTCCTTAATGTGTTGTCCAATGTGAAGTAATGCTATAACTAGTACTGAAACAGTATTTTACACTTTGTGTTTCTGTGTGGATGCAAACTGATGAACTCTTTCCTTAATATATACTAAATTGATCTTCTGTATATAAAGATAATTGAAAATGAATCTTGATGTGAATGGAATGGGAGAGAGAGTGGGAGATGGGAGGGGTGCGAGCGGGAGGGAAATTATGGGGCGGGGAAGTCATTGTAATCCATAAATTGTACTTTGGAAATTTATATTTACTAAATAAAAATTAAAACAACAACAACAACAAAAAAAGAGAAATCTACCACTTCTACTCCAACAATAGTATGTTTACTTAATGAGATATTAAAAATCTCTACACTCAGGCTAAATGGTTTTATAAGCTGCATAAGGATAGTGTATTACCACCAACTATCTGGGAATCAATAATATATATTCTTTCCATCTTAAAAAATATATATACAGTTTTCAAATATTTTCTCCCCTTCTGTTGGATATCTCTTCATTCTGTTGAAGTAGATGTTTTTTATTTTGTTATAATATAACAAAGATTTTTTTATTTTGTTATAATCCCATTTGTCTACTTCAGCTCTGTGGTTTTACTTAAAAATTCATAGTCTAACCTAATGTCTTAAGCGTTCTTCCATGTTTTCCTTTAGTAGTTTCATTGTTTCAGATCTTACAATTAGATCCTTCACCCATTTTGAGTTGATGATGGTATTCAGTATAAACTAGGGGTCTTATTTTAACTTTTGTATGTGGAAATCCAACACTCTCAGTACCAGGTACTGAAGAGACTGTCCTTCTCTAGGGAATGCTTTTGACACATTTGTCAAAGATGTAAGATGGTTGTAAATATGGAGATTTATTCCTAGGTTTTTTATTCTGTTCCACTGACTACACATCTAATTTTTATGCTAATATCATGCTGTCTTGGTTGCTTTGGTTATAATACCCTTATGGTATTTCTTTTATTTGCCTTTTTATTTTTACAATTTTAAAAAATATTTGAGTGGCAGTCAGAGAGAGGGAGAAACACACAGAGAGAGGTCTTCCACCCATTGGTTCACTCCCCAAATGGCTACAATGGCTGGAGTTGGGCTGATCCAAAGCGAAGACTTTACTCCAGGTCTCCTACAGGGGGGCAGGGGCCCAAGGGCCCACATGTTTGAGCTATCCTCCACTGCTTCTCTAGGCCATTAGAAAAGAACTGGATCAGAAGTGGAGCAGCAGGCATTCAAACTGGCACTCATATGAGATGTCAGTGCTGCAGGCAGAGGCTTATTTTATTATACCAAAGTGTCAGCTCCTAATTTTTTTTTAAGGTGAACAATTTTCAGGTATTTCATATATACAGATTTAGGTACATGGTATTACTTCCTACCCTACCCTCCCTATTAATTCCTTATTCTTTTAATTTTTATAATAATCTACTTCCAGTTTATATTATAATCATAAGATTAATCCTAAACAAAGTGAAGAGTTCAATAAATAGTAAGAAGAAATAAAAAAAATCCCAAGTGTTCCTTAACAGTAGAGACAGGGCTGTAAACAATCATTGAATCTCAAAATGTCAAATTCACTCATACACATTATAATTTTTTGCTACCCTATTAGTTACCACAGATCACAGAAACCATATAACATTTGTCTTTTTGAGACTTGCTTATTTCACTGTTCAGTTGCATCCATTTTGTTGCAAGACAGGATTTAACTTTTTAGAGCTGAGTAGTATTCTATAGTATATGTATACCACAATTTCTTTATCAAGTCATCAGTTGATGGACATCTGGGTTGATTTCATATATTAGCCATTGTGAATTGAGCTGCAATAAACATGGGGGAAAATAACTTTTTGATATGCTGATTTCATTTCCTTTTGGTAAACTCTCAGGAGTGGGCTTGCTGGGTCATATGGTGAATCTATTTTCAACTTTCTGAGGTATCTCCATAGTGTCTTCCACAATGGCTGTATTCGTTTACATTCCCATTAACAGTGGATAAGGGTATCTTTACCCCTACATCATTGCCAGCATTTGCTGTTTGTTGATTTCTGTATGAGAGCCATTCTAACTGGGGTGAAGTGAAACCTCATTGTGGTTTTGATTTGCATTTCCCTGATGGCTAGTGATCATGTGCATTTTTTCATGTATCTGTTGGCCAGTTGAATTTCTTCTTATGAAATGTACCTTTTCAAGTCCTTTGCCCATTTCTTAACTGCATTATTGGTTTTGCTGTTGTTGAGTTTCTTGATCTCCTGTTGGACTCTGGATATTAATCTTTTATCAGTTGCATAGTTTGAAAATAATTTCTCTCATTCTGTCAGTTGCCTATTCACTTTGCTGAGTATTTCTTTTGCAGTTAAGAAGCTTCACTGCTTAACATAATCCCATTTGATTGCCTGTGCTTTTGGGATATTTCCCAAGAAGTCTTTGCCTATGACAATATCTTGCAGAGTTTCCCCAATGTTCTCCGGTAATATAGTTCCAAGACTATATGAAATAGTAATGGTAAAAGAGGGCATTGCACCCTTGTTTGGTTCTGGATCTTAGTGGAAATGCTTCCAACTTTTCCCCATTCATTAAGATGCTGGCCTGGGGTTTGTCTTAAATTGACTTGATTGTGTTGAGTAGTATTCCTTCTATACCCAGTTGGCATAAAGTTTTTATAATGAAAGGCTGTTGTATTTTATCAAATTCTTTCTCTGCATCTATTGAGGTAATCATACGGTTTTTATTCAATTTGTTAATGTGTTGCATTACATTTACTGATTTTCATCTGTTGAACCATCCCTGCATATGAGGGATAAATCTCTCTTGGTCTGGGTGAATGATTTTTTTTGAAGTATTGTTTGATTTCATTAGGCAATATTTTTTGAGGATTTCTGCATCTATGATCACAAGGATATTGGTCTATAATTTTCTTTCTTTGTTGCATCTTTTTCTGGTTTTAGAAGTAAGGTGATGCTGGCCTCATAGAAGGAGTTTGGGATGATCCCCACCTCTCAATTGTTTTGAATACCTTGAGAAGAATTGGAATGAGTTCTTCTTTTGAAGTCTGGTAGAATTCGGCAGTGAAGCCATTTGATCCTGGGTTTTTCTTTTTGGTGAGGGTCTTTATTACTAATCCAATCTCCATCTTGGCTATTGTTCTGTTTAGGTTTCCTGTCTTCATGACTCTATTTTGGTAGATTGTAAATATCCAGGTTGTATCCATTTCTTCTAGATTTTCCAATTTTTTTTAGCATATAGCTGTTTGTAGTAGACCCTGATGATTCTTTTATTTTTGTGGTATTTATTGTTTTATATCCTTTTCATCACTGGTTTTGTTAATTTGGGTCTTCTGCTTCTTTGTTAGTTAGACCAATAGTAAATCAATTTCGTTTATTTTTCAAAAAAACAGCTATTCATTTCACTAATATTTGTAATTTTCTTTTGGTTTAAATTTTATTTCTTCTTTAATGGTATTGATTTATTTCCTCCTACTACTTTTGGTTTTGCTTTGTTGTTTTTCTAGGACCTTGAGATGCATTGTTAGTTCATTTATTTGACGCCTTTCTGATTTCTTTATTTTTTTTTTTTATTTATTTTTTTTTACAGGCAGAGTGGACAGTGAGAGAGAGAGACAGAGAGAAAGGTCTTCCTTTTGCCGTTGGTTCACCCTCCAATGGCCGCCGCGCTGCGGCCGGCGCACCGCGCTTGTCCGATGGCAGGAGCCAGGAGCCAGGTGCTTTTCCTGGTCTCCCCATGGGGTGCAGGGCCCAAGCACCTGGGCCATCCTCCACTGCACTCCCGGGCCACAGCAGAGGGCTGGCCTGGAAGAGGGGCAACCGGGACAGAATCGGGGCCCCGACCGGGACTAGAACCCGGTGTGCCGGCGCCGCAAGGCGGAGGATTAGCCTGTTGAGCCACGGCGCCGGCCCTCTGATTTCTTAATGTAGGCACTAATTGCTGTAAAATTCTTTTAACACTCTTTTTGCTGTATCCCATAAGTTTAGATATGCTGTACTGTACTTCATTCATTTCCATGAAACTTTTGATAACTCTTTTGATTTCTTCTATGACCCACTCTTCATTCAGGAGTGTGTTGTTCAGTCTCCAAGTGTTTGAATGTTTTCTAGAGATTCTTGAATTTCTGGCTTTATTTCATTTGTGGTAAGAAATGATACATGGTATGATTTCTTTTTTTTTATTTGCTGCCACTTCCTTTATGGACTAGTGCATGTTATATCCTAGAGAAAGTTCCATGCACTGATGAAAACAATGTGTATTCTTCAACTATGGGATGAAATGTTCCATAGATTTGTTAGGTACATTGGGTCAATAGTGTAGATTAGCTGTTATTTCTTTGTTAATTTTCTGTTTAGCTCATCTGTTCACTGATCAAAGGGGGATGTTGAAGTACCCCATTACTGTTGTATTGTAATCTATGACTCTTTAGATCCATTAACATTTGTTTTAATTTTAAAATTTTTTTTTGGCAGGCAGAGTGGAGAGAGAGAGAGAGAGAGAGAGAGAGAGAGAGAAAGAAAGGTCTTCCTTTTGCTGTTGGTTCACCCTCCAATGGCCGCTGCCGTCAGCGCCCTGCCACCCTGCTGATCCGAAGCCAGGAGCCAGGTGCTTCTCCTGGTCTCCCATGCAGGTGCACGGCCCAAGCACTTGGGCCATCCTCCACTGCACTCCCGGGCCAGAGCAGAGAGCTAGACTGGAAGGGGGGCAACTGGGACAGAATCTGGTGCCCCAACTGGAACTAGAACCCGGTGTGCCGGCACTGCAAGGCAGAGGATTAGCCTGTTGAGCCACAGCACGGGCTAACATTTGTTTTAAATAGTCAGGCATCCTGGCATTGGTTGCACATACATGTATTTTAGCCACATCTTCCTGTTGAATTGATCCCTTAATCATTACATAATGCCCTGTCTCTTTTCACATTTTTTTAAAGTTATTTTGTTATCAGGGTTGATACACTTGCTCATATTTGGTTTCCATTAGCATGGAACATCTTTTTCCATCCTTTCTCCTTTTGTTTGTGTGTGTTTTTGTTGCTGAGTTGCATTTCTTGTGGGCAGCAAATAGATGGGTCTTGTTTTTTTAACCCATTCAGCCAGTCTGTATCTTTTAATTGGAGAATTTAAGCCATTTACATTCAAAGTTACTCTTGATAAGTAATGTCTTGGTCCTGCCATTTTCCCATAAATATTTCTATTGTTTTCTTTGGATTTCCTTTCACTTTCACTAGATTTTCTGCCTTTACATTCTTTCATAATGATAACTCTGTGTTTCTGTATGTAGCACATGCTTAAACATCATTTCTCAGGCTGAATGGTGACTAATTCAATTTCTGTTTGCTATGGAAATTCTTTATTTCACTTCCACTTATTAATGAGAGATTTGTGGGGTATACTATTCTGGGTGGACAGTTTTTTTAAGACTTGGATGATGTCTTTCCATTTTCTCCTAGCCAGTATGGTTTCTTATGATAAAGCAGGTGTGACTAATTAGAGATCCTATGAAAGTAATCTGACATTTCTCTTGTGAATATTTTAGTAACTTTTATGTTTTAATGTTGAAGATTTGACTACCTTGTGTCAGAATGAAGATCTTTTCCAGCCATGTTTTTTAGGAGTTTTATATGCTTCCTGTACTTGGATGCCCTTTTCTTTCACCAAAATAGGGAAGTTTTCTGCTTTTATTTCACTGAGTAGCCTCTAATTCATTCTCTTTCCACACCTTCAGGAACTCCTAAGATTTCTATGTTGGGTTGTTTTATAGTATTTCATAAATCTTGAATATTTTTTAATTTTTCTAATTTCTTCTCTGTGATTTTCTTTGGTCTGGCAGAGTTATTTTCAAAGATTTGTCTTCTAGCTTGGATATTCTTTCTTCTGCCTAACCAAGTCTGTTGTTAAGGCTTTCCACTGTATTTTTTATTTGATATATTGATTTCTTCATTCCTCATATCTGATTTCTGTTTTAAATTTAAATATGGGAAAAATTTTCATTCATGTCATGTATAGATTTCTTTAATTCATTAACTTGGTTCTCTTTGCTTCTGAATAATCCTATGATCATTCTTTTGAATTCCTTTTCAGGCATTTCATCAATCTCTTTGTCTTCTCATTCTAATATTAATGTGCCTTTGTGATCCTTTTGGGGAGTCTCATTGTCTTTATTCTTGTTTCCTTAAAGCCTGTATTTATTTATAGGTGTTTATAGAAATACTTGTTGGTCTTCTTCTCTGATGGATTTTATCCGAGAACTATGCCTCTGTGGCTTAGTAGTGTCTGCTCTTTCAGCAAATACCCAGAGGTGTGTGCTGGGTTTTGTCAAGGAGCTCTGTTCAATGCTCCAGGATGGGGCAAATATCCAGGGTGACACTTATGCTGGGTATGGTAGATCTCTTGTCAGCAGGGTAGAGGATATGATCATATCTGTTGGTATAATTAGCAGCCTTAACTCCTTTCTTCCAAGATGATCAATGACTGGGGTTAGCTCACAGTGGGTACAACCTCCATCCACACTGGTCCATGAACAACACAGTGGTCCTCAGTGTGGCAAGGAACCCTCTGCAATGTCCTATCCCAGCTATCAGAGAGCTCTGAGATGCTGAAACCAGACATAGTGATTGCCTAGAGACTCAGCTATACCCTACATTCTATCATGCAGTCACAGAATTCCCACAGTCATAGCAGGCATGATTGCCATAGTCATGGGTTGCAGAAGATCCCCTCTCTGCCTCGTGAGCCTGCCCCTTATATGGAGAGAGCAGAGACCCTCCTTGCACCAGCAGCCTGTGGGTGCTCCACCCTAGTAGTTTGAGTCCTGGAGCCTGTCATATATTGAGAGGTTTAGGGCACCTCACAGTCCTATGTCAACCCTCCTAGACAGATTCAATGTCAGTGAGGAAGGAAGCTTTTTCCCTCTGGTAAAATCTCCTGTAGACAGGTGTGCAGCAGATCCTCTGCAGTCTCTACTGGTGTCAAAATGGTACCTTCTCTTGGATGGTAGCCAGAAGCCCTTGTAGGGGTACAGGGAGAAAGAACAATGTGCTTTTCTTTTGCTGGATTAGGTGGGTACACTGTCCTCCCCCGACCAGGGTTCCAGTCAGGATGCAGACAGTGTAGTGTGCAAGGATCTCAAATAGGCAAAATCACCAGTAGCATGGGCTACCTCAGTCTGTTCTCACTTCACTCTTCAAAGTTGGTGTCTCCTCCAGCTCGCTGTTGTGGGGACCATATGTGGTGTCCACGTTCATTGCTGCACATCTGTACCTTCCATGCTGCTCCAAGGTGTCCCTCTGCCTTACACAGAATTTCTACTGCAAACTTATAATTCCCTGGAATGCACATCCTCTGCTTTTCTTCTGCTACCTTCCTCTAGTCATAATCAGCATACTTTTCCCAATTCAGCCATCTTGGAATGAATGGTATGTCTTTAGATCTGGTATTGTGATGCTCTTGCTTTGTTTTGTTGTTTGCTTGATTTGGCTATATAGGCATTTTTGTGTTTCTATGTGATTTTAGGATTTTTTTCCTAGTTCTATGAAGAATGCCATTGGTATTTTAGTGGGGATTATAGTGAATCTGGAAAATGCTTTGAGTAGTATGGACAATTTGATAATATTAATTCTTCCAATCCTTGAACATGGATAATTTTTACGGTTTTTGAGTATTTTTCTATTTATTAGTATTTTCATAATTTTCATTGTAGAAGTCTTTCATATCCTCATTTAAATTAATACCAAGATATTTAATTAAGAACATACAGTGTAATGTTTTAATAAATGAATACACATACTGATGAAATCAAGGTAATAAACATTTCCCTTTATTTATATTACTTATATTTGGAGGCTTTGAATTCCTGTTGTATATTTATTCATAAAATAAGATAGGTTGTTGTGAACTATAGTCACCCCTCTGTGATGTAGAACATTAAACATATTCTAGCTCTCTGTTTTGATACCTGTTAGCCAAACTTCCTCTATCCTCCTTCTACCACACTCCAAAAACTTAGTAATCATTAGGGTTTCATTTCCTAAAGTAAGTTAGAGTTTAGTTTCAGAAAATGTGGTATTATTCTCTGGCTATGGTTTACTCCAAGTAATAGTATACCGCTTTTAAATGCTGAAAAATATAGCATTATGTATCTTAAGTTTTATTTATACATTCATCCATTGACAGGCATCTATGTTGGTTCTATATCTTAAATATTGTAAATAGTGCAGCAAAAAACATGAAAGTGCAGATATCTCCTTGATATGCTGATTTCATTTCCTTCAGCTACACACCAGAAGTGGGATAGCTTGGTGATATGGTGATATGGTATATCTATTTTATATTTTTGAGGAATCTCCATACTATTCTCCATATTGGTTGTACTAATTTACATTCTCATCAACATTTTTTTTAGAGTTTCCCATTCTTCACATCATTGTCAGTATTTGTTAACTTTTTTTTTCCTTTCAAACAGCCATTCTAACTGGAGTGAGAGGATATCACATTGTGGTTTTGATTTTCAAATGAAAATTATGGCTTATGGCTAATCATGTTGAGCAATTTTTCATAAATCTGTTGGCTCTGTTTCTTCTTTTGAGAGGTTTCTATTCATAGCATCTGCTTATATTTTGAATTGCATTATTTGTTTTTTGTTACTGAGTTTGAGTTTGTTATGTATTCCGGTTATTAACTCTGTCACGTGAGTAGTTTGTATAAAATTTCCACCATTTTGTAGGCTGCCACTTCACTCTGTAGATAATTTCCTTTGCTGAATCAAAGTCTCTTAGTTTGATAAAATCTCATTTTTGTGATATAATCTAGTTTTGCTTTTGTTGCCTGTTACGGAATTTTTGTTGCTTGGATTTTTAAAATTTAAAATATTGTTGTATATACCATTGTCAAGAAGTGTTTCTCCTATGTTCTACCATAGTGGTTTTATATCTTTCATTGAGGTCTTTGATATATTTTATTTTTGTACTGGGTAAGAACTGGGCAAGTTTCAATCTTCTGTATACCTAGTTACCCCTAGAGCCAACTATTAAAGAGGCTGTTCTTTCTCCAGGTATGTTTTCAGTAGTTTGTTGGGAATCAGTCGGCTGAATATGCATGGATTTATTTCTGGAATCTCTATTCCGTTCCATTGCTTTATATGCCTTTTTCTTATGCCAGTACCATGCTATTTGGTTATGATAATTCTGTGGTATGTCTTATGATCAAGTATTATGATATCTCCAGATGTATTCTTTCCACTCAAGACTGATTTGATCTTTTGGGCCTTTTTATGTGTTTCAGGATTGTTTCTTTCTAGTTTTACAACAAATCCCATTGGCATTTAATGGGGATTGCACTAAATCTGTGAATTGCTTTGGGTAGTGTAGAAAACACAGTATTAATTCTTCCAGCCCTTGAATATAGAATACTTTTTCTGTTATTTTTTTGTGTGTATCTTATTTAATTTCTATCATTAATTAAAAAAAATTTCAGAAGAGTTTTAAATTTACAAAACAAAACCTGGGAACAGTAATTCAAAGAGTTCCCATATTTGTCTAAGTCCACAACCACTATTAGTAACATCTCTATTTGTCATTATATATATATATTATATATTATATATATATATTATATATATATTTACATATATATATATATATAGACACACATATATATATATATATATTTGTCAACCCAAGTTTCCCTTTTTTTTAATCCAGACTCCTTTGATTCATCTATCCCTTGCAGCCTTTATAATTTTAGGTCCTACATAAAAGGAAAAGAAAATGTGATATTTAGCTTTCTGGGTCTGGCTAATTGTACTTAATATAATGTCCTCTAGTTCCTACCATTTTGCTGCAAATGACAGGATTTCATTCTTCTTATAGTTGACTAGTAATTCCATTGTGCATATATACCACATTTTCTTTATCCATTCATCTGATGTTTTAAATTTTTATTGTAGAGGTCATTCTCATCTTTTGGTTAAATTTGCCCATAGAATTTTTCTATCTATTGTTAATGGAACTGCTTTTATGATTTCATTTTCAATGAGCACATTATTGGCCTATAAAAATTCTATTGATTTTTCTATGAGCATTTTCCAGCAATGACAAGGGCTTTCCTAGGTGGCAGGAGAAGAGGAGAGGGAAAATGAGTCCCATAGGTGAGGGATCAAGTGCCCCAACTTCTAGGGTCCTGGGGACAGTGTCTCCATGTAGTTTTGAACCACCTGTCCAAAGTACTACAGGGCCCTGAATGGTAGGGTGCAGGGGTCACAGTTGCACTGCTGGGGCTAGTTGATTTCATGAGACTGCAGTCTTTTTTCTAGTACGAAGGAAATGTTTGAGGGGCCTCAGGGATGGGAATAAGTAGGGGCTTCTGTTTTCTAATGCAGTAGGCTTTCTAAAAGTGACTTCTTTCACAAGATGGACTCCTTTCACAAGATGATGTCACACTGCTCCAGCCTATGAGACAGCATGAGTTCTTCTCTGAAACGCAATTACTCTATGATCTTCAGGTAGCTTTTCCTTATGGGGCTTCAAGCCTGTGATGACTGTATATCCCTCCAGTGGCCAGGAAGGCTGGTGCCTGGTATCCATGTAGATAGGTTCTGTTGAGGTTCTCCTACCTACCCTGTTTCCTGCCATAGAGATTACACCAGCCACAGAGCTAAGGTTGTGTTTGCCACTTGGTTTTGTTACTCTTTGTTGCCATCCCAAGACGTTGTATCCCAAAGGCTTCCTGAATCTCCACAGCTAAATTTCAGGGTCCTCCCTCTAGAGACTATTGGGCTATCTTGAAAAATACAATAATTGTTTCACATGTAAATGATTAAAATTCTGCAAACCAAAGATAGTGGTTGAATAAATAAAAATTTAAGACTCAACTATATGTTACCTGTAGGAGCATCACTTCAGCTTTCATGACACAAGTAGATTAAAGGTAAAGGATGAAAAAGATACTCCATGTAAATAAAAGCCAAAAGAGAACAGAGGTACCTTACTTATGTCGAACAAAATAGACTTTAAGTCAAAACTGTCCTATGGGACAATGGGATTGATTAGATGATATAGAGGGTAATTCATCAAAAATATATAGCAATTATAAATATATATGCACTGAATATGAAAGTATCTAAATATATAAAGTAAATTAACAGAGTTGAAGGGAGAAACAAACAGTGATCCAATTATAACAGGGGATTTTACATTCATCTTTAATACATATGGAACATTCTCCAGAATGGATAATATATTAGGTCATAATAAAGTGGTAAAACATTTAAGAAAACTGAAGTCATATTAAGTATCATTTCTGGTCACAATATGAAACTAGAGTCACTAGTGAGCAGAAAGTTGGAAGATTCACAAATATGTGGAAATTAAACAACCTATAATTGAACAACCAATGAATCAAAGAATAAATCAAAAGGGAAATAAAAAAAATCTTGAGACAAATGAAAATGGTAATACAACATCAAAATTTATGATACAGCAAAAGCAGTGATAAGAGGAAAGTTTATAGTAATAATCATATACATTATGAAAAAAGAAAGATAGCAATACAACTTTAAACCACAAAGAATTAGAAAAGGAAGAACAAATAAGCCCAAAGTTAGCAGAGGGAAGGGAATAATGTAGATCAGAGCAGAAATAAGCAAAAAAGAAAACAGAAAAATAAAAAGATAACAGCATAAACACGGGATTTCTAAAAAGATAAACAAAATTAAGAAACTTTTATTTAGACTATTAAAGAAAGATTACACAAATAAATAAAATTATAAATATAAGCAGAGATATTACAACTGATTCCATGGATATATCATAAATATGAAGAACACAAATATGCCAATAATTGGACAACTCAGAAGAAATGGATCAATCCTATAAACATACTTTTCAGGATTCAATCATAAAGAAACTGAAAATCTAAGCAGTCAAATAACAAGTAAAGGGATTGAATCAGAAATCAAATCCTCCCAACAAAGCAAAATCCAGAACAAACGTTATCACTGGTAAATTCCATCAAACATTTAAAAGAAGAACTAATACCAAACATTCTCAAATTCTCCCTAAATCTGAAAAGGAACAACACTTTCAAATTCATATTACAGGCCAGAAATACTCTTATATCAAAGGCAGACAAGAAAGTTATAAGTAAAGAAAATTTTAGGCCAGTATGTCTGATGAACACAGGTGCAATAATCTGTCACAAAGTACTGGTAAACTGAATAAAAGAGTACATTAAATCATACACCACGACCAAGTGGATTTTTGCCTGGCTTCCAATTATTATTAAACATATGCAAAGTGATAAGTGTGATACACGATATTAATAGAATGATCAACAATAACTACACAATCATCTCAACAGATGCAGAAGCATTTGGCGCATTTCAGCATCCTTTCATGATAGAAAAATAAATTAGGTTCACAGGAAATGTACCTCAACATAACAAAAGCCACATATGACAGGGCTATAGATAGCATCATATTCAACAGTAAAAGTATAAAGCATTTCCTTTAAGACAAGACAAGACAAGGATGCCTTAATTTTCCACTTGTATCTAACATCAGAGTGGGATCTGGCCAGGGCAAGGAAGGAAGGAAGGAAGCAAGGAATGAATGGAGGGAGGAAGGAAAGAATGAAGGGAGGAGGAGAAGAGGGAGGGAGAGAGAGAGAGACAGAGAGAGACAGAGAGACAGAGAGACAGAGAGATAAAAGAAAGAAAAGGCATCCCAATCAGAAATGAAGTTAAACTGTTTGCAGAGGACATGATCCAATAGGGGCATTTCAATAAGTTTGTGGAAAATGGAACAAAAAGTTAAGTTTATTTTGGTTCAAAAAACAACAAACCATGAACCTAAGGAGATCTTCAAAAAGTTCATGAAAAATGCATATTATGAAAAACTATGCTTGAATTTCAAAATAATTTTGCCCCAAATAAACTTTTTTCAATACTACTTTCTATGAACTTTTCAAGTAGACCATATATACATGAAATTCTAAAGATACACCAAAAAAAACCCCTGATAGAATAAATTTAACAAAGTTGCAGAATAAATTGCCATGCAAAAATTAGCAACGTACCAACATACTAACAACCAATTATTCAAAAAGGAGATCAATACAACAATCCCATTTGCCAAAGCTTCAAAAAGAACGAAGCACAAGCAAAAAAATATAACCAAGGAAGTGAAGATCTGTGCACTGGATGTTATAAAACACTCAATAAAGAAACCAAAGACACAGATAAGTGGATAGATATACTGTGTTCATGGATTGGAAGAATTAGTAGTTAAAATGTCCAAAGTACTCAAAATGATCAATTTATTTAATATGATCTTTATAAAAAATTTACTGCTATTTTTCATGGAAATAGGAAAAACACCTCTCAAATTTGTATGGAACCATAAAAGACCCCAAGTTTTGAAAACAACTTTAAGAGAGGGAGGAGATGTACAATTTGGGACATGCTCAATCAGTCATGCCCCAAATGATGGAGTTAGAAATGTGCCAGGGGATTCCAATACAATCCCATCAAGGTGGCATGTACCAAGGCCATCTCACTAGTCCAAGTGATCAACTTCAGTTCACAATTGATCACACTGATAGGTCTAAGAGTCAAAGGGTTCACACAAACAAGACTAGTGTCTGCTAATACTAACTGATAGAATCAAAAAGGGAGAGAATGATCCAACATGGGAAGCGAGATATACAGCAGACTCATAGAATGGCAGATGTCCTAAATAGCACTCTGGCCTCAGAATCAGCCCTTAAGGCATTCGGATCTGGCTCAAGAGCCCATGAGAATATTATAGGCATGGAAAGCCAAGACACTCTGGAAAAAAAAATAAGACCTAAATGAAAGATCTCTGTGAGTGTGATCCCAGTAGAACGAATGGGGCCATTAAAGAAGGAGGTACCTTTCTCTGAAGGGAGGAGAGAACTTCCACTTTGACTATGACCCTGTTGGAATAAGATTGAAGTCGGCGAACCCTAAAGGCTTCCATAGCCTTGGCAACTCATGACTAGACCCTAGGGAGATTACTGACGCCATAAACAAGAGTGTCAAATTGTTCAATCAACTTCAGGAGTCACTGTGTACTTACGTCTCATGTGGGATCTGTCCTTAATGTGTTGTCCAATGTGAAGTAACGCTATAACTAGCACTGAAAGAGTATTTTACACTTTGTGTTTCTGTGTGGGTGCAAACTGATGAAATCGTTACTTAGTATATACTGAATCAATCTTCTGTATATAGATAATTAAAAATGAAAAAAAAATCTTGGTGTTAAATTGGAAATTGCAGAGAAAATTAATCAATTTAAAAATATATATATCATGCAGGATCTCTGTCCTTAATGTGCTATACATTGTGAATTAATACTATAACTAGTACTCCAACAGTATTTTTCACTTTGTGTTGCTATTGGGGGCAAACTGTTGAAATCTTTACTTAATATATAGTAAACTGATCTTCTGTATATAAAGAGAATTGAAAATGAATCTTGATGTGAAGCAAGGGGAGAGGGAGTGGGAAAGGGGAGGGTTGCGGGTGGGGGGGAAGTTATGGGGGGGAAGCCATTGTAATCTATAAGCTGTATTTTGGAAATTTATATTCTTTAAATAAAAGCGTTATAAAAAAAAAGAAAATATCATCCAACGGGAAATATTTTCAAGAGTTATTTTATTACTTCTTTTATTAATCCTTTTGTTTCTATAATTGGTTTACATCTATATTAAAGTTCAATTAATAACAAAATTAGTTCTCTATCTTATACAAGAGTGGATAAACTTTTCTATTTTATAAATGTAAAATATATTTGAATATACAAACTAATAAAATTTATCTATCTTAGAAAATTAAAAGTCCAGATTATGGATAGTGTGTGGCACTGCAGTTAGGTTGCTGCTTGTGATGCCCACATCTCATAATAGACTGTCTGGTTCAAGTCCCATCTACAGTTTCTATCCAGTTTCCTGCTAATATGCCTGGGAAACAGCAGGTGATAGTTCAAGACATGAGTCCCTGACACTCAATGGGGGACGTCGATAGAGTACCAGTCTCCTGGCTTTGGACTAGCCCAGTCCTTGTTCATATAAAAATATGTTTCTACTTCTTTGAGTATGTTGGCACTTAATAAACTGATTTTATTTCTAAAACTGTAACTCAAAATAAACAGATTTAAGTATGAATTTTTGTTTAATGGACTACCATACAGGGTTATAATAAAAAGTAAAAATTAAGTATTAACCATGTTAAAATTTTTAAGAGCTAATTTTTATGTAATTTTTAATTCATTGTATGTATCTCATAAATACAACACTTGTAACAGTAATTCTTCTCACTGTACCCACTCTCCCACCCAAATTCTCACTCCTGTTTAGTTCAAGAAAGAAAAAAAGAAAAATATCCACCTTGTGGCGCCGGCACACTGGGTTCTAGTCCCAGTCGGGGCGCCGGATTCTGTCCCAGTTGCCCGTCTTCCAGGCCAGCCCTCTGCTGTGGCCCGGGAGTGCAGTGGAAGATGGCCCAAGTGCTTGGGCCCTGCACTCCATGGGAGACCAGGAAAAAGCACCTGGCACCTGGCTCCTGCCATCGGATGAGCGCGGTGCGCCAGCCACAGCGCGCCGTCCCTGGCAGCCATTGGAGGGTGAACCAACGGCAAAGGAAGACCTTTCTGTCTCTCTCTCTCTCTGTCCACTCTGCCTGTCAAAAAAAAAAATAAAGAGAAAAAAATAAAATGAAAAAGCTAAGAAAATTGTTCAACAGTCCAGACAAGGGCTGTTCAAAGTTATTACTTCTCAAAGGTGATTTCGCTTTTTTTTCCCCCTTCCTCCTTTCCATTCCCTCCTTCACCGTCTTTCCTTTTAGAAACTTAAGTATCTTTAAAGAGGAACCCAAGAATGATACAACTTTGTGAGCTCTTAGACATAACTATAATTTATGAGACATATAATATCCTCCACTTAATACATTAAAAGGAAGTGATTCTTGAGAACAAGTTTTACTATTGAGTCTCATGATACAATGCTTTGAGAACAGAGGTCCTCCATGGAAAGTTAGTGCACAGTGACTCTTGTTTATTTAACAATTGATATTCTTATGTATGATGTCAGTGATCACCTGAAGCTCTTGACATGAGGTGCCTTGGCTATGTAAGCTTTTTGGATCCACTAGCTTGACAAGGCCATGTACAAAGTGTAAGTTTTCTTCTCCCTTCAGAGAAAAGCACATCCTTCTTTGGTGGCTGCTTCTGTCCACTGGATTCTCACCCACAGAGGTCCTTCATGAAGAGCATTTTTTTTTGCCACAATATCTTGGCTTTTGATGCCTGAAATGCTCCCCTGGGCTTTTCAGTTGGACCAGAATGCCATAAGGGCTAATTCTGAGGTCAGAGTGCTACTTAAAGTGATTGTCATTCTGAGTCTGCTGTATGGACTGCTTCCCATGTTGGAGCCTTCACTCCTTTTAAATTCTGTTATTATTTCCATATACTTATTCCTACTTATGTGATCTCTTTAACATTTGTTCCTATCTGTATGGTCACTATCACTTATCCATTTGATCTCTATAACACTTAAGCCGCTATATAAGAATACATTTACATAGAAAAATAATAATGTATTTTAATTAATATGTCTCAGAAAAATTACATGGATTTAATAATTTTGGTTTAAAAACAGCCTTATGTTTTCTCTCTGATTTTACCACCATGTTAAAATAATGTTAGCACTAGACATAATAGGTTAAGCTGCCACTTGCAAACCCTCAAATCCCATATGGGAGTACCTGTTTGAGTCCCAACTATTCCATGTCAGATCCAACTTCCTGCTAATGCACCCTGGAAGTAGTGGAATGATGGCTTAAGTTCCATTAACCCATATTGAAGATCCAAATGGAGTTCTTGGCTCCAGTCTTTAACTGGTCTGGCTCTGACCATTG
Source organism: Sylvilagus floridanus (assembly GCA_949820135.1). NCBI lineage: Eukaryota > Metazoa > Chordata > Mammalia > Lagomorpha > Leporidae > Sylvilagus > Sylvilagus floridanus. Next base: position 74,806,777 of record OX463244.1, on the reverse strand, counting down.
TGGCCATTTGAGAAATGAACTAGGGGAATGGAAAGCTCTCTGTCTCTATGTATCACTATGCCTTTCAAATAATTAAATAAACCTTTAAAATAAACAATGTCAGCATGATACATTTTATTTTACATTTAACTTACAATTAAATAGATTTGAAAATTTAATTCCTTAGTTGGATTAGCATCAGTACAAGTACGCAGTGTGGCTAGTGTTGCCATATAAGATAGTAGAAAATATGGAACATTTCTATCACTGTAGAAAGCCTATGGGATGGCAGTATTATAAATTATGTAAATTCAGGATTTACTTTCTCATAAAAAGCCCAATTACATTTTCACTATCAATTTTTTTTGCCTATACTAATATTACTTTAATATTTTAAATTATAAAATTCTGTGTTTAAACAAACATAATACTTGTTAACTGAAGCAAATATAATGTTACAATTCACAGGTTTTGATGCATTGGCTTAAACTATGATAACTAGATCTTTAATTAAATTTAAGAACTTAGTTTATTCTCAAACTGAATAAATCTCTCAATAAGTTTTGGTACCCACTGGGGCCGGCACTGTGGCGCACTAGGTTAATCCTCCACCTGCAGCGCCGGCATCCCATATGGGCACTGGGTTCTAGTCCCGGTTGTTCCTCTTCCAGTCCAACTCTCTGCTGTGGCCTGGGAAGGCAATGGAAGATGGCCCAAGTATTCCATCCCCTGCACCCACATGGGAGACCAGGAGGCAGCACCTGGCTCCTGGCTTTGGATTGGTGCAGCTCCCGTTGTTGTGGCCATTTGGGGAGTGAACCAACGGAAGGAAGACCTTTCTTTCTGTCTCTCTCTCACTGTTTGTAATTCTACCTGTCAAATAAGATAAATAAAAATCTTTTTTTTTTAAAGTTTTGGTACCCAGGAAATTCACAAGAAAAAAAAATTCACAGTCATTTTGTTTCTTAAATGAATGATTAATGAAACTCTTAACATTGGACATTTGTCAGTGTGTTAAATATTTTTCATTAGGTATAAAAGACAAAGTTATGTATTATGGAAGCCAACTAAAACTGAGAAATTGGTCATATGTTTTGTACTTAACCCTTTTAACTCATCAGAGAATGTTATCTAATATTTATCTGTTTAAAATGATGATCAAACAATACCAAATATTCGTCAGCTAGTCACATCATCACTAACATTACTTTAATATCTGTTTTCCACAATTGCTAAATATGATTCTAATCTAAATCTAGCCAAATTACTTAACTTCCTGTTAAAGTTGAATCATATGATAGTGTAATAAATGTTCAAAATTTTAACTTGTCTCAACCTGATCTGATGTTCAACTCTACTGGAAATCTTACTATATTATTGGTTTATGGCTCATGTACTAAAATGATCAGATATGTCTTGTAGTTATATCCTTAGATATTAAAACTATGAAGGGACTTCAAAAATTTTGGGAAGATGGAATTAAAAGATAAGCTTATTCTGTTACAACAAAATTTAAAATCCAAGCAAGAATTCTTCAAAAGAATTCTTTTAAATTTTCAAGAGATATCTTGTATAACATAAAAATTTTATGTACTTATATTTATTTTACTTACTTACTTTATTATACAAGTAGAAGGCATATCTTCAGAATTATTCATGATTATGACATACTATGAAAATAAAAATTTCTTCTAACTTATTTGCACACCAAAATGACCATTGGAAGTAATCTAACACCTAAGAAATAAACTCTTAATATTATGAATAAAGCCTATACAATACATAAAATGCTCTGATTTGTAAGTAAGTAGTCCTACCTGCTTTTGCATCACTGATAGCCAAATACCAAGAGGATTCACTACCACTAAGACCTTTACTATAAGAATGCTAAAGATTCTCTTGAGGCTAGAAACAAATGCTACAATAGAAAATTACTTACATTTGAGGATAAACATAAGCAAGGAACATTTCCCAAAACAAGCCATATTCTGGGCTGTAACATAATTCTCAGTACATTTAAAAGATATGTAAATTACCAAATGTACGGTCTCACAACAACATGATTAAATTGGTAATCAGTCAACTAAGCATGTAGGAAAGTTGTACATCAACAGTCAGGACAAGGGCCGATCAAGTCACTCCCAAGTACTCAGAAATTAAACACAGTTCTAAAAACCCAGGAGTAAAGAATATTAAAAAAAAAACTAAACTAAATAATATTGAAGCCATAAGGCAAAATTTATGGGAGGCTGCTCAAGCAATGTTTGCAGGAAAATATATAACTCCAGTTACAACAGAAAGAATTTAAGTAATTATCTACGCTTCTATCTTTCTTTGAAAATTTCTTTTATTTAAATGGCAGAAGGGCACACATACACTTAGACACAGACACAGGAAGGGGGTTGAGGAGGAGAGACAGAGAGACAGAGAGACAGAGAGAGACAGAGACAGAGACAGACAGAACTGCCATCTGCTGGTTCACTTCCCAAATACCCAAAAGAGCTGGGGCTAGACCAGGCTGAAGTCAGGAACCAGGAACTTAATCCAGGTTTCTCACATAGATGGCAGGAATCCAACTACTTGGATCATCATCTGCTGCCTCCTAGAGTATATATTAACAGGAAGCTAGAATCAGGGATATAGTGTTGACTGAAACCTGGTCCTCTGAAATGCAATATAATCAAAGGTGGAAGCTCAACTGTGAGGCTAAGTGTCAACCCTCAAGCTTCTATCTTAAGAAACTAGAGAAGGAGGGCAGCAAGATGGCGGAATAGGAAGGGAGCACACCGATAGTCTGGGGAGAGACAGTTTAATAAAAGTGGAGATACTGCAGGTTCAAGGAAGAGTAGGGGAAGAAACAGCAGAGGAAACCCTTCCGGAACTGGTGATTCACAGTGGACCTGCGTGGAGAGCGTGGGAGCCCGCAGTCTGGGACACCAGCAGCAGATTCAACACACCAGCGCTGGAATGCGAGGTGAGCAGAACCTCAATAGCCCGAGATACCAGAAGGGAAGCAGAAAGAGGAGACTAGTGCGAAGGCTTGAAACCCTGTGGGGAAAAGTTCACCAGGCTAACTAGAAGAGAGAGAGAGGGAAAAAAAAAAAAAGTGACCCATACGGACACGAGTTTCTCTCTCTCCGCTCACCTCTCAAAGGTGAGCAAGACAAAAAGCAGGCGCCATTTTGGAATACGTCATAAGCAGGGCGACCTCGGGTCGGCACCAGCCCCGAGCCTAGCAGAAAAACCTGACTCTGGGTGGGAGGGGTGAAATAACAGGAGATTAGAACCTAATGAATGTGTGGTGCTAATGAACTGAGACTGTGAAAAAAGAGACGGTGGGGGAGAGAACTCACGGAAATCACGAATTCATGTGAGTACTCTCCAGAGATGCTACAGTTCAGTAGCCTTGGCAGCCCAGTGGGAGACTACAGGAGAATCTGAGCCCACACTAAGGGCCGCAAAGATTCCCTCTCTGGTCCTTGGGAAAGAGCTTCCAATCTCTGGCTCCTGTGGGTATATCATTTGCCTGCTAACCACCCCCAATTCCATTCAGCTGTGTGGAATTACTTCCCCTTTGAACCAAAAAAAAAAAAAAAAAAACAGAGAGATTTACCACGCCTAACCTGGGTGTGTCTCCTTTGACACACCCTCAACCCTGAGGAACCAAACAGAGCTCTCAGGCCACACCCATCTCAAGCCTCTAAGGCTCCATCAAAAGCAGACAGTCCACTTAATCTAGAGTCATAGTATAACAAGAAAAAAACACCACAGTGAAGAAACCAATATGCCAAACAACAAACGCAAAAACCGAGGTAATAAGAATAAGGAAGACACTATGGCGTCCCCAAATGAAAAAGACACCCCAATTCAAGATTATGAAGATGATGAGATAGAAGAAATGCAAGAAGCAGATCTCAAAAAATTGATAAGCACACTAAGAAGTACTCATAAACAAATTCTTGAACTACAGAAATCCTTAATGGACAAGGTAGAAAATCTCTCTCGTGAAAATGAAATATTAAGGAGAAATCAAGCTGAAATGAAACAACTAGTAGAACATGAAACTGTGATAGTGACGAGAAATCATAATGAAGTGAAGAATTCAATAGATCAAATGAAAAACACATTAGAGAGCCTTACAAACAGAATGGGTGAGGCAGAAGAGAGAATATCGGACTTAGAAGACAGAGCACAGGAAACTATACAGTCAAACCAAAGAAAAGAAGAGGAAATTAGAAATCTAAAAAATATTGTTGGGAATCTACAGGATACTATTAAAAAACCCAACATTCGAGTTCTAGGAGTTCCTGAAGGCATGGAGAGGGAGAAAGGATTAGAAGGCCTTTTTAGTGAGATAATAGCAGAAAATTCCCCAGGTTTGGAGAAGGACAGAGACATCCTAGTACAGGAAGCTCATAGAACCCCTAGTAAACATGACCAAAAGAGATCCTCACCACGACACGTTGTAATTAAACTCACCACAGTGAAACAGAAAGAAAAGATCCTAAAATGCACAAGAGAGAAACGTCAGATTACTCTCAGAGGGTCTCCAATTAGACTCACAGCAGACTTCTCATCAGAAACCCTACAAGCTAGAAGGGAATGGCGAGACATAGCCCAGGTACTAAGAGAGAAAAACTGCCAGCCCAGAATATTATATCCTGCAAAGCTCTCATTTGTGAATGAAGGTAAGATAAAGACCTTTCATTGCAAACAGAAATTGAAAGAATTTGTCGCCACTCGTCCAGCCCTGCAAAAGATGCTTAAAGATGTGTTATACACAGAAACACAGAAACACAGCCATCAACATGAAAGAAGGTAGACGAAGGGAACCTCACAGCAAAAGATCACAGGGAATTCAAAGCATACATTTGGATAAAGAAATTATGGGACATGTACTCTATAGAATACTATACAGCAGTCAAAAACAATGAAATCCGGTCATTTGCAACAAGATGGAGGAATCTGGAAAACATCATTCTGAGTGAATTAAGCCAGTCCCAAAGGGACAAATATCATATGTTCTCCCTGATCGGTGACAACTAATTGAGCACCAAAAGTGAAACCTGTTGAAGTGAAATGGACACTACGAGAAACAGTAACTTGATCAGCTCTTGTGCTGACTGTTGTTGTACAATGTAATACTTTATCCATTTTAGTATTTTTTTTATTCTAGTACTATTGGTTGAACTCTGTAATTAACAATTATTCTGTTGTACTATGTAATACTTTATCCATTTTAGTATTTTTTTTTATTCTAGTACTATTGGTTGAACTCTGTAATTAACAAACAATTATTCTTAGGTGTTTAAATTTTAACTGAAAAGTGATCCCTGTGAAATATAAGAGTGGGAATAAGAGAGGGAGGAGATGTACAATTTGGGACATGCTCAATCAGTCGTGCCCCAAATGATGGAGTTAGAAATGTGCCAGGGAGTGGGGAAGCCATTGCAATCCACAAGTTGTACCTTGGAAATTTATATTCTAATAAAAAAAATGTAAAACAAAAAAAAGAAAAGAAATGTGCCAGGGAATTCTAATACAATCCCATCAAGGTGGCATGTACCAAGGCCATCTCACTAGTCCAAGTGATCAATTTCAGTTCACAATTGATCACACTGATAGGTCTAAGAGTCAAAGGGTTCACACAAACAAGACTAGTGTCTGCTAATACTAACTGATAGAATCAAAAAGGGAGAGAACGATCCAACTTGGGAAGTGAGATACACAGCAGACTCATAGAATGGCAGATGTCCTAAATAACACTCTGGCCTCAGAATCAGCCCTTAAGGCATTCAGATCTGGCTCAAGAGCCCATGAGAATATTCTAGGCATGGAAAGCCAAGACACTCTGGAAAAAAAAATAAGACCTAAATGAAAGATCTCTGTGAGTGAGATCCCAGTGGAATGAATGGGGCCATTAAAGAAGGAGGTACCTTTCTCTGAAGGGAGGAGAGAACCTCCACTTTGACTATGACCCTGTTGGAATAAGATTGAAGTCAGCGAACCCTAAAGGCTTCCATAGCCTCGGCAACTCATGACTAGACCCTAGGGAGATTACTGAGGCCATAAACAAGAGTGTCAAATTGTTCAATCAACTTCAGGAGTCACTGTGTACTTACGTCTCATGTGGGATCTGTCCTTAATGTGTTTTCCAATGTGAAGTAACGCTATAACTAGCACTGAAAGAGTATTTTACACTTTGTGTTTCTGTATGGGTGCAAACTGATGAAATCGTTACTTAGTATATACTGAATCAATCTTCTGTATATAGATAATTAAAAATGAAAAAAAAATCTTGGTGTTAAATTGGAAATTGCAGAGAAAATTAATCAATTTAAAAATATATATATCATGCAGGATCTCTGTCCTTAATGTGCTATACATTGTGAATTAATACTATAACTAGTACTCCAACAGTATTTTTCACTTTGTGTTGCTATTGGGGGCAAACTGTTGAAATCTTTACTTAATATATAGTAAACTGATCTTCTGTATATAAAGAGAATTGAAAATGAATCTTGATGTGAAGCAAGGGGAGAGGGAGTGGGAAAGGGGAGGGTTGCGGGTGGGAGGGATATTATGGGGGGGAAGCCATTGTAATATATAAGCTGTATTTTGGAAAATTTATATTCTTTAAATAAAAGTGTTATTAAAAAAAAAGAAACTAGAGAAAGGAAAAGAATCTAATTTGAAAATAATTAGAAGGCAAATAAAAATAAGAGCATACATCAATGAAATAGAAAACAGAAAAACTGAGTATATTCACAAATTCAAAAATTGGTTCTTTGAAAATATTAATAACACTACTAAATTCTAGCAGTATTGATAATGGAAAAAAAGACACAAATTACCAGTATCAGACACAAGACTATTCCAGCAGAACCTCTTCAATGGTTGTGTATTGAGCTTGAGAAAATCTCTCACTAGAATGCAAGGAAAAATGCGGACAAAATTGCCATAAACATCTATGTAGGACTTTGGAAATTACCCAAAGCACACATCAGACTGAGAAGTGTTTGCTGAAGAAAAACTGAAACTCAGTAAGAGTAGCAGGTATCTATAGAAATTTAGCCAGGAGCTACTTCCATTCCCTTTTCCCAAGCTTTATAGGTAGTTCTACCAGAGCAAAGCAAGCCCAGATGTCTTCACTGGTCAATTTTATAAAACATTTATTGAAAAATACTAATCCTTCATAAAAATTTCCAGAAAATACAGGAGGGGATTCATTTTATGATGTCACTATCACTCTGTATCAAAGTTAGGTGAAGGTTACACAAGAAAACTAGAGATCAGTTCCAGTCTTAATATCTTCTCAAGGGAAATGAGCAGGTATGGGGGGAAGAAACACTGTATCTGTAAAAGCTATGCATATGAAAATTTGTATTCATTAAATAAAAACCTTCAAACAAAAAAAAAGAGAAATGAAAACACACTTCTACACAAAGTCTTGTTCACAGCAACATCATTCATAATGCCTCCAAAATAGAAACAATCCAAATGTCCATCAAATTGTGAATTGAAAAAATAAAATGTAATACATCTAGAAAATAAAGTGCTATTTAGCAATAAAAAGTACCGATTGAAATACTGACATTAGCATACTTCAAAAAGCTCATGGAAAATGTTTACTTGATGAAAAACTACACATGAATTTAAGAACTGTTTGTACCAAAATAGACATCTTTTAAATCTATTTGCATGAAATGTCTGAAGTATACTTGTATGTGCTAAACCTTATGAAACTTGAAATAGCTAGGTGAAATAAGTCCGATGAGAAAAGCCTATAATGTATGGTTCCATGTATGTGATATATCCACAAATGGCAAACCTATGGAGATGGAAAATATATAAGTGGCATCTGAGGCAAGTGGTATGGATGAGAATTATATGAGGGTAATTGTAGGGAAAGGGTGATAAAAATGTTCTAAAATTAGGCTGTGGTTACAGTTGCATAACTATGCAAATTAACAATAAGCAATTAAATTGTACATTATTTCCACTATATGTAAATAAAAGACCTTGAAATAGTTCAACTTGTTCATTTTTTATTTATCTCTTTAATATCTTATGTAGATGATAATTTCCTTGAAAGACACAATCTACCAAAACTAGCATAGAGAAACAAAAAATCTGAATAAACCTGTATCTATTCTACAAATTGGATTTTAATTCAAGATTTTCATATTAAAAAAAAACCTCTCTATGGTAGATTAAGATGGCAGAGTAGGGAGAGAGCTTGCTGCTCAAGTCTAGAAGAATATAGTTGAAAAAAAAAAGTGGGAAGAATTCAGTCTCAGGAAGAGTTAGGGAGGAAACAGAAGAGGAAACTCCACAAAAATTGGAGGAACACAGAAGACCTACCTGGAGGGTAAAGACGCACACAACTTAGGATCTTACCAGCCAAGAGCCTCCACACCAGCACTGAAGAGCAAGGTGAGACCTGACTGCAGCAGCCCAAGCCACTGACCGGACCCTAGAGCTTGGAGCCCGGTGGGGATAGTGCACCCACCAAACTAGAGGAGAAAAACAAAGGGGGGCACATTTTCTGTTTTCCCAATCATCCTTCAAAGGGCATCCTGTAACAAGCTGAGAGAATAGGCACCATTTTGTACATATGTAACAGCTGCGTAACTGGTGTCCATTCACAGCCACCAGCTAATCAGAGACTCCTGAGTCTGGTGGGAAGAACAGACAGGGGGGCTGGGTACTGTGACTGGGAGGTTTGTGTGCCAGGACTGTGAAAATACTGAGGCTGTGTGGGAGGACTCAGGGTGTGGCTGCAGCTTTGGACAGTCATTGTGGGAGGCTCCACATGATCAGGGCTTCCTAGTCACCTGGAGAGAGACATTGCTGGGGAATCTGAGCTTATATCGAGGACTGCACAGATTCTTGTGTGGTCCTGTGGCAGAGCAGACAAATGATATACTCACTGGGGCTAGCACCCAGGCACTGGTCTCTTTTGAGGAGAGGAGCTCAGACAAGAGGAAATGCCCCTCTGATAAAAAAAAATGGAGATTCAACACTCCAAACCTGGTGTGTCACCTCAGACACACCTTTCACCTGGAAGCACTGAACAGACCTCCCTGGTCACTCCCACCACATGCCTCTAAATATTCACTGAAAGCAGGCACTCCACTAATCCAGTCAGACACAGTCCAAAGATAAGAGCCATCATGGTAAAAAAGTAAAGAAGAAACCAACGGGTATCTCCACAAATGACAAATAACAAATGCACCAATCCAAGAAACAAGAACAAAGAATACAACGTGACACTATCAAAATATCATAACTCCTCAATACTAGATTGGAGAGATGAGATTGAAGAAATGCCAGAAATGGAATTAAGAAAATTGAACATAGGATTACTTAGAAGTAATCAGAAGCAAATGCCTGAACTAATGAAATCCATACATGACATGAAAGAAAATTTCTTCAACAAAATTGAGATCTTAAAAAGAAATCAGAAGTAATCTTAGAAATGAAGAATTCAATAGAACAAATAAAAAATACAGTGGAGAGCTCTAACAACACAATCAGGAATGAGGAATTCAAAGTATCCCTATTTGCAGATGACATGATTCTATATATAAGGGAATCCGAAAGACTCCACCAAGAGACTATTTGAATTCATAGAAGAGATTGGTAAAGTAGCAGGATATAAAATCAATACACAAAAATCAACAATCTTTGTATAAACAGACAAAGCCATGGCTTAAAGAGAACTTCTACGATTGATCACATTCACAATACCATATTTCAAGACATACTGCAAGGCAGTTATAATCAAAATAGCCTGGTACTGGTACTAACACTGATGGATAAACCAGTGGAACAGAATAGAAAATGCCAGATATTAATCCTAACATCTATAACCAACTTATATTTGACCAAGGTGCTAAAATCAATCTCTGGAACAAAGAACGTCTGTACAACAAATGGCACTGGGAAAACTGGATTTCCATACGCAGGAGTATGAAGCAGGACCCCTACCTTACAATTTACATGAAAATCCATTCAAAGTAGATTAAGACCTAAATCTATGACCTGATACCATCAAATTACTAGAGACCATTGGGGAAATCCTGCAAGACATTGGCACAGGCAAAGAGTTCTTGGAAAAGATCCCAGAGACACAGGCAATCAAAACCAAAATCACCAAAAGGGATTATACACATTGAGAAACTTCTGTACTGCAAAAGCAACACTCAGCAAAGTGAAGAGGCAACTGACAGAATGGGAGAAATTATTTGCAAACAATGCAACTGATAAAGGATTAATAACCAGAATATATAAAGAGATCAAGAAACTCCACAACAACAAAACAACCCAATAAATGGGCCAAGGAATTAAACAGACAAATGGCCAACAGACACATGATAAAAATGCTCAGGATCACAAACCGACAGGGAAATGCAAATCCAAACCAACATACAAATGCTGGCAAGGATGTGGGGAAAAAGGTACCCTAATCCACTGTTGGTGAGGATGTAAACTTGTACAGCCACTGTGGAAGACAGAATGGAGATACCTCAGAAATCTCAATATAGACTTACTATATGACCCAGCCATTCCTCTCCTGGAAATTCACCCAAAGGAAATGAAATCAGTATATGAAAGAGTTATCTGCATTCACATGTTTATTGAAGCTCAATTCACAATAGCTAAATATGAGCAACCCAAATGCCCGTCAACTGTTGACTGGATAAAGAAATTATGGGATATGTACACTATGGAATACCATGCAGAGGTAAAAAAAATGAAATCTGGTCATTTACAATAAAATAGATGAATCTGGAAAACATAATATTTAGTGAAATAAGCCAGTTCCAAAGGGACAAATACAATTTGTTCTTCTTGACTTGTGATAATTAATAGAGCACCTAAAATCCTATCTGTAGAAGTGAAATTGACACTTTGAGAAGCAATGATTTGAAGAGCTATTGTCTTGATTGTTGAGGAACAGTTTTTTTTTTTTTTAATGGAGAATAGGACTGGGAATGGGAGAGAGAGGAGGAGGTAGGCTGAGGGTGGGCACGATGGGAAAAATTACTATATTCCTAAAGTTGTACTTATGAAATTTGTACTCATTAAATAAACACTTTCTTTGGGAGGAAAATGTTAACAGAACTGACAAATACAAAAAAAAATTAAAAATTAAAAAAATCCTCTAGGCCAAGGTGGTTTTACTGGTTAATTCTGTCAAACATCTAGAAAAGAACAATGTCAATCTTATACACACTTTTTCAGAAAACAAAAGTGGCAGGATCTTTTTTCCACTCATTTTATGAGGACTAATAAGCTTTGATACCAAAATCTGACAAATATTTCACAGAAAAAGATATAGTGAAGATCTTCTCTAATCATGCATATTGTAATTTGGTGGTCTATTCACTTCCTGTGTTTGGATGTATATGTCTTTCTCCAAATTGGGGAAGTTTTCTGCTATTATTTCAATGAATATGTTTTCTAAGCTATTCTTTTTTTTAATTCTTCAGAACTCTTAAGACTTGTATATTTCATTGTTTGATGTTACCCCATAATTCCCAGTGTTTTTCTTCTCATTTTTTCCTTCTTTTTTTTTTTGCCTTACAGAGATATTTCAAAAGACTTCAGATACCCTATCTTCTGTCTCATCAAGTCTGCTGTTAAGGCTTTCAACTGTGTTTTTTATTTGGTTTATGGAATATTTCACTTCTAATATTTCTATTTGGTTCATTTTCAGTATCTCTATTTCTTTGCTGATTTTCTCATCCATGTCATACACTGATTTCCTTTTAACTGTTTCTCTATTTTGGAGTAACCTTATAATCATTCTTTTGAATTGTTTGGCATTTCATCAATCTCACACCACAGTTCAATACTAGCTTCTCATGTTTCTACATTGATTTTTGTTTTTATGGCTTCTGGAGGATGTTTCGTTTTTTGATTAAGGGTTTTATTCCTGGCTTGATTAAGGTTTTATTCTGAGGCTTGATGGAGTATCTAAGGCTTATATATGAGCATCTAGGATGTGTACTGAGTGGTGTCAGGGAGCTCTGGCAACCCACAATTTGTCCATATGTCAAGAGTCCAGAGTGACACCCAAGATGGGTGTGGCAGAACACCTCTGGCTATGGTTATTGGATGTAGGGGTGATGTTGGAACCAATTGGTGTATTGGAAAAGTCAGCTTTTATCTGTGCCAAGGTGAATTAGCTGTTTTACAGCTATGAGTGACCCCATGGTCCCAAAGCACTTTCAACCATCCAGGTGTGACCACCATCCTAAGTACCCACTCATTCTGTAGAGTATGTCCCCTGACTTCACTATGAGATCAGACCCCAGGAAATACGGAATTCTACAGTAAGATTGAGTGTGTGCATGGAAACTCAGTCGCAACCTACAATTTTCAATAGGTCTGGGGACAGGAGGCAGTAGAAAGAGGATGGCTTTCAATTCTAATGGGGCTTGCCTCACTTTCATAGTACTAGAGGCTACCTAGCTTCCCTGCCCTTCATGTCTGCAGCAGGACAGAGTGCTGTGTGGGTCTGGGTTCCAGAGCTATTGATGCCCTGCTGTGCCCAGCTGGAGATGTATGGCCCAGTCTGCCCTGCTAGAATGCAGAAATGTCTCTGAGACTCCTGGAAAGAAAACAGGCAAGGACTCCTTACAAGCAGTTCCCCTCTCAAGCTGCTGCCTCCCTGCTACAATTCTTGCTTTGAGGAGTAGGGGAGGGAACTGTGTGTGCTCCCCCTCTGAGGTCCTGGAGCCCTGAGTTTTTGAAGGAACACTCTTCACTGAGCTATGGTCTGTGACAGAGGTTTCCTCTCTGGGGAGGCTCGCTCAGGTGACAAGTTTGGTCAGCTGCACTTTGCCTATCCTTTCTTGTTAACCCTCTTCCCAGCAACAGGGAATCCCCTGGCTCTGGGGCCTCATTTATCACTTTATACCTTTTTTTCACTCTATATAAACTACTATGCCTGTCATAGATGTCCTACTGTGTTCCTACTTTTTTTCCTACTGCTTCTGGTGCTCTTCCCCAGGCATGGACCTAGAACCACAGTTGCTTTGGAGTATTTTGGTAGAGAAGGAGGCAAACACTGGACTTCTCTATACAGCCAACTTCAATCTCCAGAGTTATACTTTTGTAAAGTACCAAGCCACACACACAAATACTATCTGTCCCTCATCATGTTACCCTGTTAGGACCAAGGCTCAAGGAACTGATGGAAGGTGTTGATTTAGTTGCTGTTCTGCTCTCAGAAATAAACCGTGTTTCTGACCCAGAGGCCTATTTTTTGTCATAAAAACATAAAACTTGCAGAATATTTACTAACTTGTAAGAGGAGAAAAGTCTCACACTCCTCATAGTTTCTGACTTAAAAGTTTCCCCATGGTAGATTCTTAAAAAAGTAAACAATTAATAATTAATGAAAAAATAGGGATAGTTAGCTAACATTTGCCAGATTGATCCTTGATACTCACTCTCCTCATTAGACTTAGGCCAATTAAGATTTTTGACATCCAATAGTTGTCAAATATTTCTTACAGTAATTAAATTATGGTTGTCCTTATGTTTTTTGTTTTCTTTGATATCTAATATATATATGATTTTTGCTTTAATATTTAAATGTAGCTACAGAGTCACTGACATGAAGTACTATTTAAATAATAATCTGCTTCATAAAGTGAATGAGGACTGCATGGTCAGTCAGCTTGAGTTTGGTGGAAAAGGTAGAACTGAGAAAAGGAAAAATGTTACAGATCTCGGTCAAATCAAATGGATGTATAATCAGATAACAATGACAAACATAAACAGGAAATGTCTTTTACATACATTTTACAATTTGAAGTCATGAATGAGGTGGCACATTTTCAGAGACTCTTAATTCTGATATCCCCTGCCTTTGTAGATCCATCAATTGAGAACGAAAACCTGAAAATAGTTTGAACTGAGCCACATTCCACGGTAACTACTTAGGCTGAAAATAGTCATTGCTACCATATTAAATAATGGAACTACTCATATGGTGTTACACTAAAATGGAGACTATGTCTGAACCTTGCTTGATTTGCAAGTATAAGTAGAATTTACCTTGAGCTGCTTTTTGTAAATGCCCATATTAAAGAAAAACAGAAATTAAGCTCAACCAATCCCAATTAACATATACTTGTACAGGCTACTTCAAAAAGCTCATGGAAAATGAAATTAAAAGGCAGGTTTATTTTGGTCAGAAAATTTCGAGATCTATGCATTCAAGGGGTTTTCACAAAGGTCATGGAAACTGTCTTATGAAAAGACTATGGAGAGATTTCAAAAACTTTTTGTGCTAAAATAAATTTATCTTTTAATTTTCTGTAAACCTTTTTAAGTACCCTCATATAACTAGGAACTTTACAACAGTATATATAATGTAACTATACAACAATAATTAATCAAATGTACATTTGATCCATATTTTATATATAGGCTTTATTTCTCTATCCTATAAAGCCCTCCTCCTTGAGTTCTCTCTGTAGAACTCCTGAATTACTTTGGGTTTAGAGTTAATTCATGATTCACTGTACAAATAAACTCCCTAAAAATTTTTATTGTTCCTCAATTTACTTTTTAAACTATAGGCTGTTCCACAGTCCCTTATCCTCTCCCTTCATCTATTGGCTATTAATACCAGTTTTCCCATCGAAACTTTCTAATCAAGAAGTAAGTTCCTATATATAGGTTCACAGATTCTCAATTCGATGTTTCCTTGCCTCCACAATTCCTTCAGAAAACTGCAGGAACACACATATAATTTTTCTAACTATTTCCCCTTACAGCTGGCCTCAGGAAATTCTCTTAGGTCTTACCATACTTAACTTTGGAAGCAGAGAAATAGAGCCAATATAAAAAGAAGTAGATTATTTGATAAAACTTAATTTCAAATTAGTACAGATGAAATATGTAAGAAATAGCATTAGCAAAATTCTTAGTAATCAGGAAAATATAGTCTAATTCTTATTTCCTATCTTATACATAAATAAATTCTGGCTAGATTGAAGACTGAAATCCTGGGGCCAGCACCGTGGTGCAGTGGGTTAATGCCCTGGCCTGAGGCGCCAGCATCCCATATGGGTGCTGGTTCCAATCCTGGCTGCTCCTCTTCCCATCCAGCTCTCTGCTATGGCCTGGGATAGCAGTGGAAGATGGCCCAAGTCTTTGGGCCCCTGCACTTGCATGGGAGACCTGGAAGAAGCTCCTGGCTCCTGGCTTTGGATTGGTGCAGCTCCTGCCTTTGAGGCCATTTGGGGAGTGAACCAGCAGATGGAGGACTTCTCTCTCTCTCTTTACATCTCTCTGTAACTCTTTCTTATAAATAATAAAATAAATATATATTTTTTAAAGAAGACTGAAATCCTGACATTAGCCACAAAATGGATGGAACTGGAACTCTTTACCATAGGTGAAATCAACCAGATATAAAAAGATAAATTCCATGTGTTTTCTCTCATATGTGGAAGTTAATATATAGAGTATAAAAATGTGTAGATGCCATATTATTTGGTATACAGATGGCTACAAATGTTGTCTTCACTGAATTATACCCTCAACATAAAAACGTACCCTTCTTTCCTCATTTTATGATCCTTGCCATGAATCCCACATTATGTGATATAATATCCCTTCTTTGAAGAAAAATAGTAGGTATATATATATATATATATATATATATATATATAATATGAAGTGAATAAGGCAAACATTAATTGTTAAATCTAAAATATATTAAAAATAAATAACAATAGAAAGTCATAAAACATTTCAAAATTATGTATAGGAAAATTCACCTAAACAAAATAATAAAACAGGCAATAGTAGGTAAAATATTTGGAAATTATATCACAGAAGAAGCTAACTTCCTTAATATGTAAATAGTTTTCACAAGTCTCTAAGGCCAACAAATCTGTAGGAAATGAAGAGTAGAAACAGAAATGTCACAGTCCATGAAAAAATGTTCAGTTTTAACTAATGTATGAGAAAAGTATACTAATGTTATAATGATATTCTACTTTTTATTTGACAAATTGACAATTATCAGAAAACTTTGATTATACACAGTTGTTAGGAAGGTTGTAGGAAACCAGGAATTCTTAAACACTGCTAATAAAAGTATAGTTTAGCACATCTGTGGTGGGCTAAATTCTAGGAATAAGAGTTAATTAGAATTAGACATTAAAGGGAATAAAATTTAGGGCTGGCATTGTGGTACAGAAAGGAAAGTGGATGGAGTATAGGAGTAAGGGACAAAGGGAGAAAGGGCAGGGTGGGAAGTATCGTTATGCTCTTAAAACTGTATATATGAAATACATGAAATTTGTTCCTTTTATATAAATAAATATAAAAAGAAAAAAAGCAGATACAAACAAAAAATCATACTTGTGTATATGAACACAATATAATTTAACAAAAACCAAGACAAGTAGAAGATGTAATTACCAAATATGGAGGTATAAATCACATATTTAAAGTGACTATATTCAATATATTCAAGGCAATAAAGGACAAGAATGATAATTCAATAATAGAAGATTTAAAAGAAATGGAAGGTCTATTACTGAAAAAAAAAACTAAAATTGAATTCCTTTGGTGTATCTACCATTAAACACAGATGAAAGGGAATTAGTGAACAACTCAAGGAAAAATATCCAGAATGAAACACAAGGAGAAAAGGGACAGTAAATACAAAATTAAACAAATCATAAAATATAAGGACATCTTTATAATCTCCTAATAAATACAAGTGGAAATACAATCTCAAACTTGACATTGAGAAGAACAAATAACCAGTTTAAGTTTAAATTATGATTTGTCTTATATAATGGTTCAATCTAATAAGTTCCAGGTAAGGACTTTTTCCCATTTTTAGAACTTCACCTGAGCATTTAAAAAGAAACGTTTAAAGCATCAAATATATTAGCTGAAAATGCAAATCAGAAAGAAATTCTAATTACTTACATTCCATATGCTGAACTTACAGCAAGACTAGTAATCTGTTGAGGAGGTTCACCATCTACCCACACCAACTGAATAACAAGTTCTGCTTGGTACCCTGGAGGCATTCGTACTGGTCGTGTCTTAACACTAGGAGAAAGTGAAAAATAATTCTATCATACACAGCTTATTTGTATAGAATCATCCTATATACATATACAACACCAGACACTGGACGTAGCACACAGGTGGACAGTGTCTTGTAGTTTTCTCAAAATACACTAAGCTACTTAAGATTGCTTTGTTATTTCTTTAACTAGCTTCACAGTCAGGTCCACAAATTCAACTGGCCTACATAATTTACTTTTTAAAAACTTCTTTAAAATAGTATTTACATTATTTTTATAATGTAATACTTGTATTCCTTATATATGAGAACATATAAGTTATAGAATAACAAAAAGAATGACCATTAACCTACTACTCAACTAAAAAGTTAAACATTCCCACTGAGTTCAGAATTCCTAATCTTGTTCTCTACATTTGTTTCACTTGTAGTTTTGTCCATTAGTTGATAGCAACTCCTGTCTTTCAGTCACTGAGTCAAAAAACCTAAAGTCATCCTTGAGTAAATCATACTCTTATACTTCATACCCAATCAATTATCAAATGCTGTTGACGCTACCTTCAAAATATATTAAGAATTTAACTTCTCTAAAGCTAGCACCCTAATTACAGATGCAAATAAAAATATAGGATGCCCATTTAAATTTAAATTAAATAATAAAAAGTGTAATTAAGAATGGCCAGTGGGTTATACTGATATTAAACAATGCTAATTGTTTATCTGAAATTCAGATTTAAATTAGTATGTTACATTTTATTTGTTAAATCTGGGAGCCATTAACTTCATGTGTAATTAGTTTATTGCAATAAACTCCTACATGGTTTCTCAGCTATGATTCCCTTCCATCCCTAAATCAATTTCCAGCACAGCCACCAAAGTGATCTATTCAAAATTTAAATCTGATCATGTCATTTCTGTAGTTCTCAAACTCCTGTAATACCTTGCCATTCTCCATTTATAATACAAAGCAAGGTATTAGTTGGCCATACAATACTTTATTTTCCATCTTGCCTCACCTCTATTTGGTCTAACTATACTGAGCTTGATCCTAGTCCTCAAACACACCAACCACTTCAAAGTCTTTTCTCTAGATGTTCCTTCTGCTTGGAACATTCTTCTACCTGACACTCTTGGGCTAATTTCTTCACTTTAAGTTTTTCCTTAAATCTAAATCTCTCATATCAAGAAGCTCGGGGCAATAAAATAATCTTGTATTTACACAAACATGTATATAATTATAAGATTTGTAATATTGCTAAGAAAAACAAAACAAAGACATGCCTAGTTGAAATGATTATTTATATAGCTAATGTATATAATAGTATAACTCAGCAAAGAAAAGTGATTTGGGGATGGATGTCTACATATAATTTAGTAAAAGGTGAATAATATACAATTCAAGAATTACACAATGAAATGTAATTCACAGAACAAAATACTTAGGTCAGTTTTGCTGCTTGGTTTCTAGGCACTAACCACACAATATAGGATTTATATTGATTATTTCTACCTATTGATTATCTTTATGATCCTTAAGAGTATCTGCTATTGTTCAAGTCACCATTTGTATTACACTTCAACAACTGTTACTGATTACTCCATTTCTACTATTAGATCTTTGTTGATTTCCATGTTTTTCCTCTGTCATCAGCCCTATCTTTTAAATGTTTACCTTAAAATCTTGTTTAGGGGCCAGTGCTGTGGCTGAGTGGGTTGAAGTTGCGGCTTGCAGTGCCGGCATCCCATATGGCCTTTGGTTCAAGTCCTGGCTGCTCCACTTCTAATCCAGCTCCCTGCTAATGTGCCTGGGAAATCAGCAGAGGATGCCCCATATCCTTACTCCCCTGAACCCATGTGGGAAACCTGGAAAAAGCTCCTGGCTTCATCCTGGCCTAGCCCCAGTCACTGTGGCCATTTGATGAGTGAACAAGTGGTTGGAAGATCTGTCTCTCCTTCTCTCTTTCTGTTACTCTGCCTCACAAATAAATAAATAAGTCTTTAAGAATTTTTTAAATTTTACAGAAAAATATTTACGTAATTAAAAACTCACACTTCAGCGATAGATCTTCTAAGCTAAAAAAAAATCAATCTACAGTTCTTCCTTTAACTTTTATTCTCTTTTTAGTTTTCATTTCAATACAAATTCATTAAATGAAATAAAGGGATATGAAGGGAAAAGTAAATACTTAAAATTATATATGAAAATTTTTGATTAGCTAAAAATTTGAGGTATGTTTCCTCTAGAGTAGATTGTCTTCCCATTAATATTTACTTATATTTCCTTTTTTTTGTAAACTTCACAAGGAAAGTAGTCTTGGGAGGAAAATCAATGATTACAAAGCTATAGAAGCTACTGATTATGTAGATTTTGTATCTAAATCTTGTATCTTGAAATCTTGTATCTAAATTTTCTGAAAGTGTTTCATAAGATATGAGGAAACTAGCAAAGTTTCCTGAGTAGCAGATAGTAGATGCAGATATTTTCACATAGGGACCAAAAAAATTCTTTGTTTATTAGGGTTAATTCTCCAACCAGTTAAAACTAGAAACATTTGGTTTGATAGTGTAGAAGAATTAATAACTTATAATTCATTACTAAAGGTGACCAAAACAATTAAGATAAATATTACTATGGTATTTTTTAACTTTATTTTCATTTGATTGTAATACTAAACTTCGTTAGATGTACTATGAAAACATAATTTATTAATAAATCACCAATAAATAAATGTGATTCATCACATTAACAAACTGAAGAATAAAAACCATATGATTATCTCTAGATGCAGAGAAGCATCTGATAAAATACAACATTGTTTCATGATGAAAACCTAAGCAAATTGGGTATTGAAGGAACATTCCTCAACACAATCAGGGCAATTTACAACAAACCCACAGTAGCATCCTACTGATTGGGGAAAAGTTGGAAGCATTCCCCCTAAGATCTGGCACCAGACAAGGATGCCCACTATCACTACAAGTTTTAGCCAGGGCCATAAAGCAAGAAAAAGAAATCAAAGGGATACAAATTGGAAAGGAGGAAATCAAACTATCCCTATTTGCAGATGATATGATGCTACATATAGGGGATCCAAATGACTATACTGAGAGACTGTTGGAACTTATTAAAGAGTTTGGTAAAGTGGCAGGAAATAAAACTAACACATAAAAATCAACAGCCTTTGTATACATCGAAAATGCCAAGGCTGAGAAAGAATTTTTTTTAAAAAGATTTATTTGTTTGTTTATTCGAAAGTCAGAGTTACACAGAGAGAGGAGAGGCAGAGATAGAGAGAGAGAGAGAGAGAGAGATCTCCCATCCGATGGTTCACTCCCCAAATGGCTGCAATGGCTGCAGCTGCACCAATCCAAAGCCAGGAGCTTCTTCTGGGTCTCCCATGCAGGTTCAGGGGCCCAAGGACTTGGGCCATCTTCCACTGCTATCCCAGGCCATAGCAGAGAGCTGGATCGGAAGAGAAGCAGCTGGGACTAGAACTGGTGCCCATATGGGATGCCGGCACTTCAGGCCAGGGTGTTAACCTGCTGCACCACAGTGCCGGCCTCAAGAAAGAAATTTAAGATGAATCCCATTCACAATAGCTATAAAAAAAAACCAAATACCTTCAAAATAAATTTAATCATGGATGTCAAAGATCTCTGATTAAAATTACAAAACATTAAAGGAAGAAATAACAAGATATTAAAAATGGAAAAATCTTCTATGTTCATGGAATGGAAGAATATCACCAAAATGTCCATATTATCCAAAGCAATTTACAGATTCAATGTGATCCCAATGAAAATATCATGGCATTCTGCGCTGATCTAGAAAAAATGATGCTGTCTGGCGCCGTGGCTCAACAGGCTAATCCTCCGCCTTGCGGCGCCGGCACACCGGGTTCTAGTCCCGGTCGGGGCGCCGGATTCTGTCCCGGGTGCCCCTCTTCCAGGCCAGCCCTCTGCTGTGGCCCGGGAGTGCAGTGGAGGATGGCCCAGGTGCTTGGGCCCTGCACCCCATGGGGAGACCAGGAAAAGCACTTGGCTCCTGGCTCCTGCCATCGGACAAGAGCGGTGCGCCGGCCGCAGCGCGCCAACCGCGGCGGTCATTGGAGGGTGAACCAACGGCAAAAGGAAGACCTTTCTCTCTGTCTCTCTCTCTCTCTCTCTCTCTCACTGTCCACTCTGCCTGTCAAAAAAAGAAAAAAAAGAAAAAAAAAGAAAAAAAAAAGAAAAAAATGATGCTGAAAGTAATAAGGAAACACAAGAGATTCTGAATAGCTAAAGCAATCTTATACATCAAAAACAAAGCCAAAGGCATCACAATCCCAGATTTCAAGACATACTACATGGTAATCATCATCAGAACAGCCTCATATTGGCACAAAAAACAGATGTATAGACCAAAAGAAGAGAACAGAATCTCCAGAAATCAATCCACACATCTATAACCAACTTATCTTTAACAAAGGAGCTAAAACCAATCCTGAAGCAAGAACAGACTCTTCAACAAATGGTTCTGGGTAATTTGGATCTCCGAGTGCCAAAATATGAATATAAACTGTTACATTACAACTTACACAAAAATCTATTCAAAATGGATCAAAGACCTAAATCTATTGCCTGATATCATCAAATCATTAGAGAACACAGCGGGAAACTCTGCAAGACACTGGCATAGGAAAAGACTTTCTCAAAAAGATCCTAGAAACACAGGCATCTAAAACCAAAACTGACAAACTGCAAAAGAAACACTCAGCAAAGAGGCAATTGACAGAAAGAGAGAAAATATTTGCAAACTATGCAATTGATAAAGGTTTAATATCTAGATTCTATGAAGAGCTTCAACAACAACAAAACCAACAATCCAGTTAAGAAATGTGCAAAGAAATTTTTCTTTTCTTCTTCTTTAAAAGATTTATTTATTTAATTTAAAAGTCGGAGTTATACAGAGAGAGGAGGAGAGGCAGAGAGAGAGAGAGAGAGAGAGAGAGAGAGAGAGAGAGAGAGGTCTTCCATCCGCTGGTTCACTCCCCAATTGGCTGCAATGGCCGGAGCTGCACCAATTTGAAGCTAGGAGCCAGCAACTTCCTCTGGGTCTCCCACGTGTGTGCAGGGGCCCTTGAGTTGGACCATCTTCTACTGCTTTCCCAGACCATAGTAGAGAGCTGGATCAGAAGTGGAACAGCTGGGACTTGAACTGGCCCCCATATGGCATGCTGGCACTGCAGGCAGCAGCTGTACCCGCTACACCACAGCATTGAACAGGCATTTTTCAAGAGAGGAAATTCAAATGGACAACAGACTATTGAGAAAATGCTCAGGATCATTAGCCATCAGGAAAATGCAAAACAAAACCATGGTGATGTTTCACCTCACCCCAGTTAGAATCGCTCTGTTGGTGAGAATGTCAACTGGTGCAGCCACTGGGGAAAACAGTATGGAGATACCTCAGAAATCTGAATATAGACCTGCCATATTATCCAGCCAGCCCACTTTTGGAAATTTACCCATTTACCCAAAAGAAGTCAGCATATTAAAGAGTTATCTGTACTCCCAGATTACAGCACAATAAACAATAGCTAATATATGGAATCAACCCAGATGTCCATTAACTGATGATTGGATAAAGAAATTATTTGTACTATATATATAGTACACTATGGAGTACTACTGAGCTATAAAAAATGAAATACTGTCTTTTGCAATAAAATGGATGCAACTAGAAGTGATTATTCTTAGTGAAATAAGCCCATCCCAAAGAGAAAAATATCATATGTTTTCCCTGATCAGGGGTAAGTAATAGAGTACCTAAAATGTACTGTATTGGAGTAATGTATTGTATAAGAGATTCAATGACTCTTAACAGCATTTTTCTGTTGAGGAATAGTGTTTTTTTTTCATACTATTTGTTGAACTCTTTTACTTAGAGTTGGGTTAACCTTACAATCATTAAGTAAACTGCAAATATATCTTTTTTCATAAAAATTAATAGGGTATAGGAGTGGGAGAAGAAAGAAGGGTTGGAGTGTGGGTGAGAGAGAGGGCAGGATAGAAGTATCACTATGTTCCTAAATCTGTTTATATGAAATACGTGAAAACTGTATAACTTAAAAAAGTTAAGAGCAATTATAAAATAAATTTATGAATTTATGTAACATATTAGCAATCATGAGAAAATTTTTTGTAACATGTAACTCTTGTAATAGACAGTCATCTTTGTCATCCTTTTGATTCCAAAAATGCTAAAGAAATTCCATACATACACTTTTCAAGTGGTCAAGTTTGTACTCTGTCTAACTTCCCATTCAAAAAACATTTTCTTTCAGTTCCTTCTGGAACTGAATATGTAAATAAATAAGTAAATGAAGAATGAAAACACTGTGTCCTCATCATAGATGTTCAAAGACCAGGGTATCTGTTAGTGGATGGTAGATTACTTGACAAAGACCTAATAAAAAAGGAGAATGATTTTATTTTCCATGGTTTCAAATATGATTAACAGTAAAAGTGTTTTAAAATTTGGTAGCAGGGGCTGGTCTTGTGTCACAGTGGATTAAACTCCTACCTGCTAGCATCCTGTATGAGTGCTGGTTTTTAATCTCAGCTACTCTACTTTCAATGCAGCTCCCTGATAATGTGTACAGGTACTTGAGACCATGCTACTCACATGGGAGACTCAGGTGGACTTCTCAGCTCCAGGCTTCAGCCTGTTATAGCCTCAGCCATTGTGGTCATTTGGGGAGTGAACCAGTGGGTGGAAAATCTCCCTCTCTCTCTCTCTCTCTCTGTTTCTCCCCTTCTGTCCCCTTAACTCTGACTTTCAAATAAATAAATAAAAAGAAATCATTAAAAAAATTGCTAGTAACTTACTTGAGGCATGGGATACTGTCCTTTGTTACTCCTTCACTGGCCACAGTGTTGGTGCTCCCAGAAAGACTCCTTGAAGAAGGAAGCTGGGATGAGAGATCTGGAAACGGAGGACTGGTTTCTGGTTCAGGAGTAATAATATCTTCAACATCATATTGAAGTCGTACTTCTAGTGACTTAAAAAAAATCAAATTTTAATTTAATCTAAGTCACATAACAATCACATTCATATAACTGATAACTTTTTTTTAAACTTTTATTTAATGAATATAAATTTCCAAAGTACAGCTTATGGATTACAATGGCTTTACCCCCATAACTTCCCTCCCACCTGCTACCCTCCCCTTTCCTGCTCCCTCTCCCCTTTCATTCACCTCAAGATTCATTTTCAATTATCTTTATATACAGAATATCAGTTTAGTATATATTAAGTAAAGATCTCAACAGTTTGCCCCCACATAGCAACACAAAGTGAAAAATACCGTTGGAGTACTAGTTATAGCATTAAATCACAATGTACAGCACATTAAGGACAGAGATCCTACATATTTTTTAAAAATTGATTAATTTTTTATGCAATTTCCAATTTAACACCAAGGTTTTTTTTTTTCATGTTCAATTATCTTTATATACAGAAGATCGATTCAGTATATACTAAGTAAAGATTTCATCAGTTTGCACCCACACAGAAACACAAAGAGAAAAATACTGTTTCAGTACTAGTTATAGCATTACTTAACATTAGACAACACATTAAGGACAGATTCCACATGAGAGGTAAGTACACAGTGACTCCCGTTGTTGACTTAACAATTTGACACTCTTGTAATCTCCCTAGGCTCTAGTCATGAGTTGCCAAGGCTATGGAAGCCTTTAGGGTTCGCCGACTTTGATCTTATTCCGACAGGATCATAGTCAATGTGGAAGTTCTCTCCTCCCTTCAGAGAAAGGTACCTCCTTCTTTGATGGCCCCATTCTTTCCACTGGGATCTCACTCACAGAGATCTTTCATTTAGGTCTTTTTTTTTTCCAGAGTGTCTTGGCTTTCCATGCCTAAAATATTCTCATAGGCTCTTGAGCCAGATCCGAATGCCTTAAGGGCTGATTCTGTGGCCAGAGTGCTATTTAGGACATCTGCCATTCTATGAGTCTGCTGTGTATCCCACTTCCCATGTTGGATCATTCTCTCCCTTTTTGATTCTATCAGTTAGTATTAGCAGACACTAGTCTTTTGTTTGTGTGATCCCTTTGACTCTTAGACCTATCAGTGTGATCAACTGTGAACTGAAGATGATCACTTGGACTAGTGAGATGGCCTTGGTACATGCCACTTTGATAGGATTGTATTGGAATCGCCTGGCATGTTTCTAACTCCACCATTTGGGGAAAGTCCGATTGAGCATGTCCCAAATTGTACATCTCCTTCCTCTCTTATTCCCACTCTTATATTTAATATGGATCACTTTTCATAACTGATAACTTTTAAGAAATCATTTACATTTTCTCAGTTTAGTAAGTTCAATTTCAACCTTGAATATTCAATGGCAATCACAAACATGTAATTTTTTTCATTTCTCAGCATTAAGTCATGAATCACATGGAAATTCAATGGTAATTATAAAAAGTGTAATCTTTTCATTTATCACAATTATAAGAAAATACCCATTAGTGGAGGTAAACATTTCAAAAATATTCTTTAAGAAAAATTTAACTTATGATTTGATATATCATAAAATAAAAGAAGAAATTGGTCATTGTATTCCAATGAAAAAAATTAAACTGAAGTATGGGAAGATGTGTATTTGTATGTACAGTGTGTGTATTTGTGTGTGCATGAGATTATGGAAGAAATTATTATATGTAGAAAGCTTTTTAGTTAAAAACTTTTATCTCATTTTGGCTCTGAATTAATTTAGTAAAATTTTTCCAAAAGAAATATATTTTTGATTGTTTCCTTAACTGTAAGTTCTTTAATTTCATTAACTAGAATTATGTAATGACAAGAGTATGATAACTTTACTGCTACATTAAATACTTTAGTTAAAACTAATTTCACATAAATACTTGTTATTCAACATTAAAATGTACATTTTTGAGACTGAAACAATGGCTTACAAAAAATTTTATAAAGGGTGGTATATACAGTATTAACAAAATGATGAAATTTGATCATAACCAGATTCTATTAACTAGCACCCCTGTAACTTGCTCAGAATCACAGAGATATTAAATGTAAATCCAGAATTAAAACCTAGGTTCATCTGACTTCAAAGCCTGGATTTTAACTAATGTAGTACAGAAGGATGATATTAATTTTAGTTGTGGAAGTATACATACGACCAAAGTAAATAATCGTTATGTTCTGGTAAGATAGAAAGGTTAGAAAAGGAAAGTTGTCTACAGATACCTTAACTGGATTTAGTTTATCGCATAAGGGTATTAATATTTTGAATATTCAGAGTATTCATTATTGAAAAATTAAGATTAGGTAAAGTAGTCCAATAATTAGTTTTAATTTATCAAAAATATTGCTATATGGACATTAATTAAAAATGAACTTATTGTAGTAGAGAAATAAACATTTATGGCAATTGTTTGACAAGCCAATACAACTCAGATAAACTTTAAAAAAGTATAGAATCAATTTGACTTTTAAATGTTAGATAAATAAATTTATAATTTGACTTTTAAATGTTAGATAAATAAATTTATAAGCAAACTATATATTTTGTAGGTATATACATAGGTATTTTCAAAACATCATGTTGAACACTAAAATATATATACAATTTTCATTTGTTAGTAAAAAACAAAATGAATGCTACCACTTCGATATTAGCAATTAGCAAACAGAAGGAATAGGCTTATTTTCGTCAGGTAAATGTAACAAAGAGATACACAGATTTTCCTAACATCAATGACAGAAATATGACATGTGAATTTATAGTGAGATTAACTCAAAATATTAATGCTTTTCACACAAAGACAAGTATCAAGTTTTGATAGAGAACTATCTTGTCATTTTAAATCAAATCATTTTAATACAATAAATATTAAATATCATATTAATTGTATTACTGGCCAAATACCGCACACTTGACTTGAAACTTACAACAAACAGTAACCAAAATCTATGATAATTTTTTATAACTATAAGTGTGAACATTAAATTTAAATAACTTACCACTATTTCTGTTGTAATTTCATGTCTGCTGAATTTATAAATTATGACATATGCAGAGACTCCTGATACACAGAATATTCTGCTCTCTGGACACCAGTAAATCATCTGAATGGCAAATGGATCTTCCTCTACAATTTCACATGTTTGTTTTCCTTCTCCTACCTTCTGCTTTTCAAAAACTTTTGAAGTTTTTAGCTTATACAGCATCTGTAGAGTTACTATAAGATATGAAGCACAGTTATCTTGTAATTGGAACTTATTTTTTGGGTGCTAAAGACTTTCCAATATTTTATTAAACTGCAAAAGTAAAATGCAACTAGACAAAATGAATTACATTTTAAATAGTAAGCATCCCATTTTTTCAGTACAGTACCTAGACGGAGAATATGGAGGAAAAAACCCATTTTTTGAACACGGACTAAATGAAGGATTATGTAAGTTCTTTCTCATGTGATCCTTAAAGACCTATGACAAAAGTATTTTCATCATCATTTACTGATGTAAACTGATGTAAACATCATTTACTGATCAGAAACTTTACAAAGTAAACATTAAACATAAATCTCCTATAGGGAGAACACTCAATCCTTATTTTACCCTTTGATTGCTAGATGAGAAGTTGGTGCTATCCATAGAAGATTTACTCCATTCAACAAATTTTTGGATACTCCTTCAGTTGAGAACCACTGTAATTCACTAGCTAGCAATAATGGGCATGGAAGGATCTGTAATTACTTTAGAATGGATATCTTCGGAGTGGTTTTGTGTCAAGAAAGGTCAGGTACAAAATCACAAACTCTGGGTCTATGCAATGTTTTCAATAAGATTTATTTTGGAGAATATTTTTAAAATTGAGAACATGATGATAATAGCTCCCTCTTTTCTTTTTTTTAAAGAAAAGCTCTGTTTCTACAAAGGATTCTTGAGAAAAGTTTTGAAAATCAGGAGTTCCTGCCTAAGTGCAATCTGAATTTAATCAAGAGAATTATTAGTCAAACCTACATTGAGGAAAAATATGACAAAAACACCCCCCAAAATAAAAGCAATGGGCTTGAATTTCTAAAAATTTTAAATGTCATGACATAAAGATTGTCCAGATTTTAAAAAATTCAAGATATGATGACTAAATGCAAAAAATGATCTAGATTTTCTTTCTGTAAAGGATATTATTGAGAAATTAGTGAAAGTGAATAAAATTTGGAAATTAGATAATAGTATTGCATCAATGTTAATCTGGTTTTGACTAGAATTCTTAGGTTATATAAGAGAATTCCCTTGTTTCTAAGGAAAAAAAAACAGTGAATTATTTTAGGGATAGGTGGCATTACAATTGCAATGTCTACAACTTACTTCAATGGTTACAATCAATTGTGTGTGTGCACATGTGTGTACACATATCTGTGGGAAAGAGAACAAAAAAGGAGAGGAAAGAGAAATGCTTGTTTGAAATTTGAGGAATCTGGCTGGACTTTTTTTTCAGTTTTCACATAAACTTGTAATTATGCCAAATTAAAAGAATTTAAAATCATTAAGGCAGTATACTAGGTGCTGTAGGGGGCTTCTGAGGTCAGGTGACATATCATTCTTATGATTATTCACTGTGATGTAACAATACTACAAGGATATTCCAGATACAATTAAGGCCAAAGATTAGTTGACTCTGAGTTAATCAAGACAGGTTTTTCCCTCTGGACTTGACTTGTGAACTCTTTAAGGATTGGGCACTCCATGCAGGTAGGAAGATACTCTCTGCTGACCTTGAAGCACCAAAGGTTCAACAAAATGAAATCTTACAAAAATCACATAAACATGGAGTACCCTGAGCATCAGATTAATCTGCAGTCCCTGTCAACAAGTTGGCTAGTTTTGTGAGATCCTGAGCATAGGGCTTTAGTTTAAGTAGAATCTGTGAGAGGTATAATCTCTGTTATGCATAAGCTCTGAAATAATGAGTGTTATTCCAAGCTGTTAACTATAGCAATTTATTACTCAGAAGTATAAAACTGATACACACCTTGCAACTCAATTATTAAAATTCCCCTCAGTTCCTCTATTAGACAAGTTCACAAAATTATCAAACTAAATGATATTCAGTCACACACATTATGTTGAAAATGCCTTTATAACTGATGACAACTAAATATTAATGTATAAGTTTTATAATTCATATTTGAATGTGATAGAGAAGTTTTTATGCACTCTAATATCTAAGAGTGTTAAGAGTATCCTCTCACATTTTAGAAGCTAACAAGTGACTTTGAGGAGGTGAGGCAAGAACAATGACTTTACTATACAATTAATTTTGTTCCAGAAACAAATTCAGATTTACATGAAAAGATTCATCAAAAGAGAGCTGTTGTCCTTTTATATTGACTCTTAAGCACTTGTTCTTTACTGTGTTTCTCATAAACCATGAATTTAAATCTTTCAATATTTTTCTATTGGTGATGATTCGCCTGGTTGCTGAGAGGCTCTCCCTTGTGGGTTAAGAGTATCATTAGCAGTCAACTTTCTTCCTCTACTTTTCTTGTTATTATAGCCTTCCTCAGATGTATTCACATCTATGCTTTCAAACATAGTTTACACTCATGAATGTTGTCTCTATCGCTGGATATCGTTACTTGTGTTTTCTAGTGTTAGCACAAAATTGAAACCTCAACATCTATCTTGTATTCCTTATTTCCAAAAGAGTTAGTCACATTTTTCTGATAATAAATCCTCAGAAACTTAGAATCATTGTTAACTCAATTTTGTCTTTCTATACCCTAATGTAAAAAATTCATCTTCCAAAACTCTATCTGATTAAAATATCCTTCCTGGCTCTAACTTGTCCAAGCAAATGTCTCTCATTTCAGATAACAAACAGAATTTGGTTGTACTCCATTTAGAATTATCATACTGTTTACCCTATAGTTACATACATTCCTTTCTTTTCTAGTGACTCTAAGTTTTCTGAAGGGCATATATGAGTATAACGAAGACTTAACAATTTTTGCATGTCTTTCAAAATTGAACAGAATATTTATTCATTAAATTTACATAATTTTCAATAGTTTAAAATATTTTTTACATTTATCAAATCACTTGCTCTTATCTACATAGGACTGGGTAAAGTTCATGGAGAAGAAAAGTCAACACTAGAAGGATAAAAGCACTTGTCCAAGACACAAGGCTAAGCAGTAAAGGAAATTCCTTAAACAGAGTTATCTGTATTTTTTCCAGCATACTCTGTTCAATGTAGATATAATGGGTTGCTGACAAACAGTGACACAGTTCTATTTGTTTTATATTACAGAAGAAAAGTACAGCAGAGATTATACTTTAAACTGATCAAACAATATAGGATATGGATTTTTGTAATGCAGCCATATATATATGTGTATATATATAATATATATATATATATATATATATGCTAAAAATATATGTGAAATGTTAAATCCAAAACTGAAAACTAGTGAATGGCTGAGTAAATAATAACCAAGTGTTTACTGTTATACAGGGAGAAACTTAAAACTTACTTGCAGAAGCATCCCAAAATTTTATTGATCCATCTGCATGACTAGATGAAAAATAAAATTAGCATTAATTGAAGTATAATAAAAATAAAAATCAATCACTGCACATGTACAAAAACTGGAGATACTGTTAAAATTTTGGTTCAAAAATACTGTTATAATGAAAACTAATGTATAAATCATTTCTAAGCCCAAAATAATAGTTCATTTTCAAATGATAAATGAAAAGCTAAACATTAGGAAAAGAACAATTCCTTGCATTTTAATATTTTATGTGCAGTAGAGAGTAATTAAAATGGCCTGTAGAAAATGAACAACACACCTTTTGGTAAACTTGCTTTTACTCAATTAAAAATAAACTAATTTTGATATCAGGATTCAAATCCCTAAATCTAACTAGAGAAGTATTATTATTAGTTAAGAAGTACAATATGAAGTTTATAGAATGCACCTAGAAAAGAGAATATAATACTTCTCACATCTGATGAGGGCAACATTATCTTGACATGAAAACCAGAAATAAAAAACAGTGCAAGAAAATTAAAAACTATATGCCTCATGAGCATAGGCATAAAAAATAGCAAATCAAATCAAGCGATATTTAGAAGAATTAATGTATCATGAAGAGTGGGTTTTACCTTAGGACTGCAAGCTTAAACATTAAAAAGTATCAGTCACCATATGATAATTAGTCATATTGACAGATTAATGAAGAAAAGCCATATGGTCATCTTATTAAATGTAGGAAAAGCATTTGACAAAAATTCACCACTCATTCATAAAAAGCAACTTTCAGTAAACTGGGGACAGAGGAAATTTCCTCAACCTGATGACCGGTTATCTAGGAACAACTTATAGATAATAGCCTAATATACATAATGGTGAAAGACTGGATGTTTTCTCCCTAAGATAGGGAACAAAGCAAAAAATGGCCACTCTCAACTTTCTTATTCAATATCTTATTGGAGTTGTTAACCAATCAATAAGTGAAGAGAAATTAAAAAATGACAAAGTATAAAGCAAAATATTAAAATTGTTTCTACCTGCTTGCTTTGCAATAAGAAGTAATAATTATCCTGACTTTTTAAAAAAAATCATTCTCTTGTTTTCTTCCCCTTTTTTTAAATGTAAGATTTAGTTTTTATTTATGTGAAAGAGAGAGAGAGAGAGAGCAAGAGAGAAATCTTCCATCTACTGGTTCAATCTCCAAATGGCACAACAGCTGGCGCAGGGCCATTCTGAAATCAGGCTGTTGTGAATCCAGGAGCCAGGAGCTTCTTCTAGGTCTCTCACATGGGATTAGGAGCCTGAGCATCCTTTGCTGCATTCCTAAGTGCTTTAGCAGGGAGCTAGATCAGAAGTGGAGCAGTTGGGTCTCAAAACAGCATCAATATGGGATTCTGGCATCTTAACACACTACACCACAGGCGGGCGCTGCTCTTTTTCATATTGTCACATATATATTTTATGTATATAAAAATATTTTGTCTAATTGTGCTTCTTTTTAAAAGTTACAATAAGGATATCATGATGTGTATAAATGTAAGAAACTTGGCATTTTTCATCTCAGATTCATGAAATTCACCCATATGGTTGCTTGCAGCTATATTTTGTTCATTTTCATTGTTATATTTAACATGCAATTAAATTAAATTAGAACACAGTTTAGATTTTTAGTCACTGGGCAACTGGGTCAGTTTTCTTTTCTTTTCTTTTTCCTATTACAGATAATGAAGCTACAAAGAACCATGTGCGTGTCTTCTGTTATTTATGTATAAAACAGAACAAGTAGGTCTCAAGACTATCAGAATATTCAAGTACAGAAAATGTTAAACTATTCCCAAATTTACAAATTTATATCCTGATTTTGATAAAGAAAAAATTCTTAATGATCTACATTCTTTCTAGAACTTAAACTAAAAATCTTCTAAATTTTTCTGCCAATATGTGTTGAATGCAAAGTGGTATTTTATTATTGCTTTAATTTGTAGCTATCTAGTTATTAATGAAATCAAACTACGAATTTTCTGTCAAAGGTCTCCTCCAGGTTTTTTGTTCATTTTCCAATTGTGTTGGTTCCATTTTTCTTATTGATTTAAAATTATTTATATATTCTGGATTCAAAATTTTTATAGTTATACAACTGTCTTCTGGAAGTTTGTTGCTTAATGTTTTATCTTCTTTATGGTGATATTATATATATACATATGATTATATATATGTGATATATAATATTACATATACATGTATATATACATATTTGTATTATATATTATATATTACATATATTTTATATATACATATATGTATATATATATGTCAAGTTTGTAAATCACCCTATCAACTATAAAAGAAATTTCTCTCTAAATACAATTTTTGCTTTGTCAATTTCTCTTTGTATTTACATCAATACTTGCTTTATAAATTTTAAAGATATATTATTAAGTAGATACAAATTTAAAGCTATTATATATTTTTTAATGTGGTAATCAACTTTATCTCTGGGAATATTTTGACCATAAAACTCATTTATGCAGTTTTATTTTGGTGGCCAAATATCTCTGTCATTATTTCTAAAATTTTTATACAATGACCCTCTCTGAATACATAGGAAAATGCATTGAAGATGCATTTTGGGGCCAGCACTCTGGTGTAGAAGGTTAAGTTTCCATCTGTGGCATTGGCATACCATATGGGCACCAGTTTGTGTCCTGGATGCTCCACTTCCAATCCACTTGCCTGCCGATGTACCTGGCCCTGTAACCCATATGGGAGGCCCAGGAGAGGCTCCTGGTTTCAGCCTGGCCCAGCCCCGGCCATTATGGCCATCTGGTACATGAATTAACAAATGGAAGATCTTTCTCTTCTTCTATCTCTGCCTTTCAAATAAATAAATAAATCTTAAAAAAAAAGATAATGCATTTTTAAACATCACAGAGTTTTTCCCAAAGTAGAGTTCCAGCTTTATTTTTGTTGGGGCATTTTAGACCACATATAATAAATTATTAAAATGTTAATTTTTTGGAAATGGATATTTTTGAAAAAATTATACATGGATCTATCCTTTATTCAATATTTCATAAACTTTTTGAAGTATTCTCATATATTTAATATGTTTAATATAATTACACATTTCTCTAAGCGTATTATCTTAATTGAGATTTTATTTTTTTAATAAAATAATACTTCATTGTATTATTTTAGATGTTTTTAATATAAATTGTAGTAAAAGGCTTAATGCTTCATTAAATAGAGTTCAACAAATAAAAAATTAAAAAGATCATAGTTCAGTAAAAAATAGGCAAGAAATAAATATTCATTTAGCAAAGTTGTTCAATTTCACTCATATGAACTTTTTAACAGATATTACTTTTTTAATATAGACAAGTAAACAATTTTATTATAACTCTAATGGGCCACATACAAATACTAGATATTTTTAAACCTATATTTAATACATACTCTATATTGGGGCTATATAATCTTTTTTTTAACTTTTATTTATTGAATATAAATTTCCAAAGTACAGTTTATGGATTACAATGGCTTTACCCCCCCCAATAACTTCCCTCCCACCCGCACCCCTCCCCTTTCCTGCTCCCTCACCCCTTCCATTCACTTCAAGATTCATTTTCAATTATCTTTATATACAGAAGATCAACTTAGTATATATTAAGTAAAGATTTCAACAGTTTGCACCCACACAGAAACACAAAGTGAAAAATACTGTTTGAGTACTAGTTACAGCATTAAATCACAATGTACAACACATTAAGGACAGAGATCCTACATGGGGAGTAAGTGCACAGTGACTCCTGTTGTTGATTTAACAATTTGACACTTTTGTTTATGGTGTCAGTAATCACCCTAGGCTCTTGTCATGAGTTGCCAAAGCTATGGAAGCATTTTGAGTTCACCGACTCTGATCTTATTTAAACAAGGTCATAGTCAAAGTGGAAGTTCTCTCCTCCTTTCAGAGAAAGGTACCTCCTTCTTTGATGACCTGTTCTTTTCACTGGGATCTCACTCGCAGAGATCTTTCATTTAAGCCATTTTTTTTGACAGAGTGTCTTGGCTTTCCATGACTAAAATACTCTCATGGGCTCTTGAGCCAGACCCGAATGCCTTCAGGGCTGATTCTGAGGCCAGAGTGCTATTTAGGACATCTGCCATTCTATGAGTCTGCTGTGTATCCCACTTCTCATGTTGGATCATTCTCTCCCTTTTTTATTCTATCAGTTAGTTACAAATATAATCTTTAAATCTTTAAACTTTAAATGTTAAAATTTCAACATTATGTAAGAGCCTTTTGTCCTATCTAAAATAAATTTCTGGAACAACTTTCACAAATTTGAACTCCCAAAATTAACCTTTCCAATTTAAATATTTTTCTCTTCATTCACTGCAGCAAATGCATACCTAGTCATCTACTTTTCATACTGACTCACAACATGGATTCTTTAACAAGTATATTTGAGGGTTATTGATGTTTTATTTTTTGAGTATTTCAGTATCATTAATGGTTGTGATGGAAGTTCACTATGTGATAATAAAAAATTTGAAACTAGAGACCATTTTACATGGAAGAAACCTATCTTATATCAAATGCAAATGGCTTTATTTTCCATTCTTTTTTATACATTAATATAAAATGTTACATTTGAGATGATGCTATTAAAACATTTAAAAATAGAACATTTAGTGTACATGTTATGCAATATTCAAATTTAAGATGAACTTAAGAGATATTCTTGTACAAAATTCATGTAACATAATTCATTTTAATCATTTTAAAGTATATAATTCAGTGGCATTTATTATACCTAAAGTGTTCTGCCTCTATTATATACCAAAACGTTTTATCACTGTAAGAGGAAACTACATATTATTAAGCATCACTCTATACTCTCCTCTTCTAGCCCCTAACAGTCATTAATCTATTACTGTTACAAGGATTCAACTCTTCTGGATATTTTATATAAATAGAAGCATACAAATATGTGCCCTTTTGTATCTGGCTTCTTTTACCTAGCATAAGGTTCATTCATGTGTGGTAGTATGCATCAGAAGTTTATTTCTTCTTACAGCAGAATAGTATCAGTATTATTTAATTCTCTAGATAGGCAGCAAAATTTGAATATTTCAATAATAAATACACTTCCTTTGAGTTTCTTTTTAAAGTTTTCCTCCTATTTCTACCTTGCAAGGAAATTTTATTATAATATATTGAATTTTATCAAAATCACATTTAATCCTAAAAAATCAGCTATATTGATTAATTTCCTATATATTAAATCTTGGAATAAATTCTAATTGGTTAAATATTTTTACACACAATTTGTTTCATTAATATATTGATATATAATTAGTATATTACTATATATTAAGTGATATATTATTCTTTTCACTTATCACTGAATTCTTCTGCCTAACATTGCAAAGATTGAGCGTTAAATTTTATTTTTGACCAATGATTTTTGCCTTATATTTGGAGAATCCTGTTTTAAATTATATTAAATATATTTACTGAAATTTTGGATTTAAATATAAAAATCTGTTATATTCTATTTTTCTAACCTGTTGAGTCTCCTCTCTCCCTTCTAACTCTGCAAAACTGAAAATCTATATTCAGTTACTAATTCCATGTTTTTTCCCCTCCCTCTGCCCCTCCTAACCACAATGTACTTCCAATTAATAGGAGTGAAAATATTTTATCTATTTCATGTATGTGGAATAATGTAGTACTTTTCTTTTTGTGACTTACTTATTTAGCATACTAGTCTAAAAATGTATGTACATCTTAGTATTTGATAAGATTGGCTTCTTTTTAAAGGCTGAATAATAATATCATAGCTATAATATATGCATTTTCTTTATATGTTGATAGATTTAGGTTAATTTCATATCTTGAGTATTGTGAATTATGATGCAACAAAATCTGGTGTTCAAATATCTGCCTGAGATTCCATTTTCCATTATTTTGGATACATATCTAGGATTGGATTGCTAGAGGACAGGTAACATATTTTAATTTTTTAGGATGTACAATATTGCTTTCCATTATATCTATACCATATTAAATTCCCAGCAACAGTGCATCCTTGCCAATACTTGTTATTTTAGGTTATTTTTTCTCTCTTTTTTTTTTCTTTTACAGGCAGAGTGGACAGTGAGAGAGAGAGAGAGACAGAGAGAAAGGTCTTCCTTTGCCGTTGGTTCACCCCCCAATGGCCGCCGCGCCGGTGCGCTGCAGCCGGTGCCCTGTGCCGATCCGAAGGCAGGAGCCAGGTGCTTCTCCTGGTCTCCCACGGGGTGCAGGGCCCAAGTACTTGGGCCATCCTCCACTGCACTCCCTGGCCACAGCAGAAAGCTGGCCTGGAAGAGGGGCAACTGGGACAGAATCCAGTGCCCCAACCAGGACTAGAACCTGGTGTGCCACTACCGCAAGGCGGAGGATTAGCCTATTGAGCCATGGCACCGGCCTCCACATTTTTAAATTTGGTTGTTATTGGGTTATTGTTAGGTTGAAGGGATTTCTTTAATATCCCAAATGTTAATCATTACATACCTCTTTCTATATATATTATGGTTTGCAAATATGTTCCTCAAGTTTGAAAGTTGCCTTTTCACTCTGTTGATTATTTTCTTTGCTTCACAGAAGTTTTCAAATTTGATGTCCTTCCACATGTATATTTATGCTTTTGCTGTGTTTTTAGTGTCATATCCAAGAAATCATTGCCAGACCCGACAATGTTATTCCCCTATGTTTTCATATATTATTTTTAGTTTCAAGTCTTACTGTTAAGTTTTTGATCCTTAGTTTTTGCACACAGTATAAGATAATAGTCCAACTTCATTCATTTGATGGGAACATCCAGTTCTCTGAATGCCACTTGTGGACAAAGCATTAATTTTTCTTTTGTGTAACCATGTGTCCTTTGTTGCAGATCAGTTGAACTCTGAACATGGAAGTTTATTTCTGATTCAGTATTCTATTGCAGTGATCTGTCTTTATACCAATACTATTTTGATTATTATAGGATTAAAATATATTTTGAAATCATGAGGTTTTAAGAATATAGCTTTGCTTTACTGAAGTTTTTTGGGACATTTGGCATCCTTTGAGATTCCATATGATTTTAGGATTTTCTTCTAATTTTTCAAAGAAAAACTATTGATATTATAGAAATTATATTGAAAATGTAGAGCACTTAAGGTAATATGGACTTCCAACAATGAGACATAATAAATTAAATTAAAACCTCTATTTCATTTATATGCTAATCTTTATTGTTTCTATCTCCCTATTAATTTTGACTTTCATTTCTTCCCCTTACTTTTTTAGTTTCTTGGGTGCATTGCTACATTGTTTATTTGAATAATACTCTCCTAACTCACCCCCACCATGTATGCACTTATTATTATGATACTTTATTTGTTGTGTCCCATTGCAGAAATATTCATTAGAAATATTGGTCCATAGTCTTTTTTTTTTTTTTTGCAGTACTTTTTATATCAAGGTAATGATGGTCCCAAGAAATATATTTGGATATTTTGCTCCTCTTAAATTTTTT
This sequence comes from Sylvilagus floridanus, assembly GCA_949820135.1. Classification (NCBI taxonomy): domain Eukaryota; kingdom Metazoa; phylum Chordata; class Mammalia; order Lagomorpha; family Leporidae; genus Sylvilagus; species Sylvilagus floridanus. Next base: position 74,768,575 of record OX463244.1, on the reverse strand, counting down.
GGAAGAGTTTGAGAAGAATTAGTGTTCTTTTTATTATTAACAACTACTTTATTTATTTGAAAGACAGAGTTACAGAGACAGAGAGATGGAGAGAAAGATCTTCCACTGCTGGTTCACTCCCCAAATGGCCACAATGGCTGGGGTTGGGCTAGACTAAAACTAGGCCATGAGCCTCTTTCTGGTCTCCCACATGGGCACAGGGGCTGAAGCACTTGGGACATTCTCTGCTGCTTTCCCTGGCATCTTAGCAGGGAGCTGCTAATACGAACCTTCCTCTATCTGTGGCATGACTTACAATGTCTGGCACCTACCCTCTATTTTTTAAGATTTATTTATTTTATTTGGAAGAGGTAGAGATAGAGAGAAAAAGAGAGGGAATGAGAAAGAGATCTTCCATCCACTGGTTCACTCCTCAGATGGCCACAACAGCCAGGCTGGGACAGGATGAATCCAGGAGCTTAATCTGTGTCTCCTTCATGGGCGGCAGGGGCCCAAGCACATGGGCCATCTTCCACTGCTTTCCCCAGCCATTGGCAGGGTGCTAGATTAGCAGAGAAGCCACGGGGGACACAAACTGGTGCCCATATGGGATGCTGGTGTTGCAGGTGGCAGCTTGACCTGCTAAGCATAAATACTGGCCCTGATGTCTGTTGTTTTATTTTGAATTTTTGTTATTGAGCTTTCTCTTTTTCTTAGTCTAGCTAAAGGTTTGTCAAATGTTTAAATTTTCTTTAAAAACCTACTCTTAATTTTGTTCATATTATTTTTAAAAATTTTTAATTATTTTTTTAAAGATTTATTTATTCACTTGAAAGAATTACACCGAGAGAGTAGGAGAGACAAAGAAAGAGAGAGAGAGAGAGAGAGAGAGAGAGAGAGAGAGAGAGAGAGAGAGAGAGAGAGAGAGAGGTCTTCCATCTGATGGTTCACTCCCCAAATGGCCACAACAACCGGAGCTGTGCCGATCCGAAGCCGGGATCCCAGAGCCTCCTCTGGGTCTCCCATGCAGGTGCAGGGGCCAAGGACTTGGGCCATCTTCTACTGCTTTCCCAAGCCATAGAAGAGAGCTGGATTGGAAGTGGCACAGCCAGGACTTGAACTGGTGCCCAAAAGGAATGCAGGTGCTGCAGGCACTGCAGGTGGAGGTTTCATCAACTACGCCACTGTGCTGGCCCCAATTTTGTTCATTTTAAAAATTTTCCTGGGGCCGATGTTGTGGCATAGCAGGTTAAACTACCGCCTGCGACACCAGCATTTCATACAGGTGCTGATTTTAGTCCTGGCTGCTCCACTTCCAATTCAGCTCCCTGCTAATGTGCCTGAAAGAGCAGGAAAGGAAAGCACTCATATGGGAGACCCAGAAGAAGCTCCTGTGTTAGCCTTGGCCTTGTGACCATCTTGGGGAGTGAATCAGAGGATGAGAAGACCTCTCTCATTGTCTCTGTCTCTCCTTTTCTAATTCTGTCTTTTAAATAATTAAAATAAATCTTAAAATTATTTTCTGTTTCTCAATTTTGTTTATGTCTGCTTTAATCTTTATTTGTTAACTTTGGGCTTATTTTTCTAATGTTACTAGGTATAAATTTAAATAGTTGATTTGAGATCTTTTAAGTACTTAGTTATTGCTACAAATGTACTCTATGATTTGCTTTTGTTGTATTCAGTAAGTTTTGGTGTATGTTGGTTTCATTTCTATTTTTCTAATGATATTTTAAAATTTCCCTCATGATTTCTTCTTGGATCCATCAGAATGTATTTTTAAATTTCTGCATATAAAGGAGTTTAAAAAAAGATTATTTGGAAAGAAAATCAAAATTTAAATTTTTTTTTTTTTTGACAGGCAGAGTGGACAGTGAGAGAGAGAGAGAGAGACAGAGAGAAAGGTCTTCCTTTGCCGTTGGTTCACCCTCCAATGGCTGCCGCGGTCGGTGCGCTGCGGCCGGCGCACTGCTCTCATCCAATGGCAGGAGCCAGGTGCTAGGTGCTTTTTCCTGGTCTCCCATGGGGTGCAGGGCCCAAGCACTTGGGCCATCCTCCACTGCACTCCCGGGCCACAGCAGAGGGCTGGCCTGGAAGAGGGGCAACCGGGACAGAATCCGGCGCCCCAACCCGGACTAGAACCTGGTGTGCCGGCGCCGCAAGGCGGAGGATTAGCCTGTTGAGCCACGGCGCCGGCCTCAAAATTTAAATTTATTTTGGTTTAAAAATATTTTAAATCTATGAAATTTCTTTCAGGTTCTAATAGTTTAAATCTGTTCATTTCTCATTTTGTTTACGTGACAGGGGATTCCAATTCAATAGCCATCATTTTCTTGACTTTGTTTAGTGGTCAATCTGTATTCCTTTCAAATACATTACACTTCTTTAATATTATTATTTGAATTCTTTGTCATTTAATTCAAAGAACTCTGGCTCTTTTAGGTCAGTTTCTGAAGGTTTATTTACTTTGTCCTTTTGAAATGGCATATTTCCCTATTTATGTGCTTTATTTTTGCTGTAAGCTTTGCGTCTGAATTAACAGGTACCTCCCCATGGACTGACTTTATACATGGAAAGCCCTTCAAGATTCAGCCCATGTAGAGATTATGAGAGTCTCTAAAATCTCTTAGGGGCTGTGTCTTCTTTGTAATTTCCCAATTAGAGAAGTTTGCCAGTTGTTTTCCCAGGATGTAGTCTGTTGTCTCCTACACCTTTCTATCTGTTGTATTACAGGTTCTCTGATGGGAGAACAAGCTGCATAACACTCTTGTTGTCATTGGCCTCCATGCATCCAAAGTGTGCCAGTTCCCCCATTAGTGCTCTAAATCAGGAAAGAGAGACTAGATCCTTGGGCCGTCCCTGGAAGTCCACAGACATTGGATGTATGTTCCACTTCTCTTTTCTTCCCAAAGGAGAAGCCACAAGCTGCACTTTTATCTCTTGATTTCAAGCTGTGCCAGCCTGGAGGAGGGGATTCTTTTCTTATCCATTCGAAGGCACTATTCTCACTTTGAATTTGCTGGGGATACTGTAACTTCCAAACTGATTTCCAGAAGTCTCACAAGGGCTATTTGGACTTGTGAAGTTAGTGTCTTTATGGAGAACAAGGTCTGGGGCTTCCTATTCTACCATCTTGCTAACATCACTCTCTATTGATTTTTTGTTTTGTTTTGTTTTTTCCATCCATTTACTCTAAACCTGTCTATACTGTTATATTTGGAATGAGAGTATTACAGATGGCAAATAGATGGCCGTATTTTAAATCTACTTTGTCAATCTTTCCATTTGACTAGATATATTCAAACTACTTTGTCAATCTTCCCATTTGACTAGATATATTCAAACAATTTGTATTTAATGTAATTATTACTATCTTAGTGGTGAAGTCTGCTATTTAATTTTTCTCTTGTTTAGTTTTTCTTTTTGCTGACTTCTCATCAGTTACTTGGATCCTTTTATTATTTCTATATTGATGCATCAGTTGTGTTTTTAATATATATCTTTATCTAACTTTCTTAGTGACTGATACAGATATTACATTGTATATCCATAATTTTGCCTTAATTTTTTTAGCCTTTCTCCATAGAAATGGGAAATTGTTAGATATCTTCTATGTGCATTTAGAACCACACCAGTGCTACTATAATCTAAGCTCCAAGCCCAACCATCAAACACTTTTAAAAACTCAAGACAAGGAAAGGTTGTTGAATTTATCTATACTTTTCCTCACTATGTTCTTTTCTCTTGATGCTCCAAAGATCCTTCTCTGTTCATTTCCTTTTGTGTAGAGAACTTCTAATAGCCATACTTTTAGGGCATGTTTGATATTCACAAATTCTTTTAACTTAATTCATCAGAAAATGTTTTATTACGTTTTATTTCCTGAAAGATTTTCACTGGGTACATGATTCTGGGCTGACAATTCTTTTCCTATATGAAATACAGCCAGGTCTTCTGGTCTCCAGGGACTCTGATGAGCAATCTGATGTCATTCAAATTGGTTTTGTGCTATTCTTAAGGTATCATTTTTTCTCTTGTAACATTCAAGATGGTTTTCTCTTCGTGTTTAGTGTTCAGAAATTTGATTGTGATATATGTTAACATGGATTTCATGGGGTTTTCTCAGCTTCTGGAATCTGCAGTTTCATATGATTTGCTAAGTTTGGCAAATTTTCATATAGTTATTTCCTTGAATAATTTTTCAGCCCTCTGTTTTTCTTCTCTTCTTCACTTGACATTTACTGCCACAACGGATAGGTAATTGTGGCTTATCATTGCTGCTGAAAGTGGTGGAAATTCTGGAACCTCACACGGTCCCTATGGACCTATGGACAATACAATGGAGGACTTTTGCCCAGAAAGATTGATACATTCTTCTTATGAGGCCTTTTCTGATCTCTGGGGAGGTTGGAGCATATTGTGACAGCTTGAGAAGGTGATGGTCTAGGTTCCCCAATCAGCTTTGGCTGCAGTCAGTTAGGCTGGGAGCACAGTGGGATGTGGTCAAAGTTTTGTGTGTGTGTGTGTGTTTTCCTTTTCTGTGACCATTTGCAGTTCTAGATTACCAGTTTGTAGAGCTCCCATTCTTGGATACTTGGGGCAGAGAGAAAACCCAAGAAGCTCATTATCATGTTGTTCTTTGGGATTTGGGGCCCTACTTATTGAAACATTTATCCTATTTTCCCAGTTCTCTTATATTTGTCTTATGTATAAAGCCCAAGATTTTTAGTTGTACTTAGTAGGAAGAATTGGGAAAAGTATATTTAATACTCTATCTTTCCATTAACAGAAATTCCCATTATTTTTCAAAATTTCATATTTTTCTTTAGGTGTATCTCTGTTTTAATACTTAAAATTACAACATGAAGTAGGTTAATATACAGAGTAAAGATACTTCTGGTGCCATAGCTTTGAAGCATACTTTCAGTAACTACTTGATAGGGAAATAAATTAGTGATTCTTGGATTGCTGGCAATCAAGAGATATTGGTAATATTCTCTAATTTCCACATATATTCTTCCCTGACTAATCTTCATGATCTTTCCTTTTTCATTTTCTCCTAATGATATAATTTATACTTAATTCTTTTTAAAAATAGTTATATGTTTCCAGGGGTTTTATTCTATCTTCCATGAGTATGATAATCTTTACGTAGAATCTATTTGATAAATTTTTCCTTTTACTTAAACTTTTAATCTACATAGACATAGTTATGGAAAAGTGTTGAAACTGAATGAAGATATTTTGTTGATGAATTCTTAACTCATTAAACACACTGCACTTACCCAGTAATAATAATTTCTGGATATGTTTGTGCTCCAAGGTTCCAAGCTCCCCCACTGATTGGCCACTCCTAAACAGAATATATAGAAAGAACATGTAAATTTTCTTTTTTAGTTTGAGTGACTTAAACTTAGAAAATAAATATTTTTTTAACTTTTATTTAATACATATAAATTTCCAAAGTACAAATTTTGGATTACAGTGATTTTTTTCCCCCAATAACCTCCTTCCCACTCACAACCATCCCATCTCCTGCTCCCTCTCCCATCGCGTTCATATCAAGATTCATTTTCAATTATCTTTATATACAGATGATGAATTTAGTATATACTAAGTAAAGATTTCAACAATTTGCACCCACCCAGAAACACAAAGTGTAAAGTACTTTTTGAGTACTAGTTATACCATTAATTCACTTAGTATAACACATTAAGGACAGAGATCCAACATGGGGAGTAAGTGCACAGCAACTCCTGTTGTTGATTTAACAATTCACAGTCTTGTTTATGGCGTCAGTAAACACCCTAGGCTCTTGTCATGAGTTGCCAAAGCTATGGAAGCCTTTTGAGTTCGCTGACTCTGATCATATTTGTACAAGGTCATAGTCAAAGTGGAAGCTCTCTCCTCCCTTCAGAGAAAGGTACCTCCTTCTTTGATGACCTGTTTTTTCCACTGGGATCTCAGTCACAGAGTTTTCTTTTTTGTTTGTTTTGTTTTGTTTTGTTTTTTTTCACAGTGTCTTGGCTTTCCATGCCTGAAACATTCTCATGGGTTTTTTAGCTGGATCTGAATGCCTTGAGGCCAGAGTGCTGTTAAGGACATCTGCCATTCTATGAGTCTGCTGTGTATCCCGCTTCCCATGTTGGATCGTTCTCTCCTTAATTCTATCTGATAGTATTAGCAGACACTAGTCTTGTTTATGTGATCCCTTTGACTCTTAGACCTATCATTATGATCCACTGTGAACTGAAATTGATCACTTGGACTAGTGAGATGGCATTGGTACATGCCACCTTGATGGGATTGAATTGGAATTCTCTGGTATGTTTCTAACTCTACCATCTGGGGCAAGTCCAACTGAGTATGTGCCGAACTGTACTTCTCCCTCTTTTATTCCCACTCTTATATCTGACAGGGATTACTTTTGAGTTAAATTTAAACACCTAAGAATAATTGTGTGTTAATTAAAGAGTTCAACCAATAGTATTAAGTAGAACAAAAAACATACTAAAATGGATAAAGTATTAAGTTGAAAATATTTTAAAACATTAAAAGTTTCACTTAAATAGTTGTGAAATAATCAAGAATTATGGTTTTCAATTTTTCATTGAACAAGCACTTCTGAATGCATAATTCTGAATGCATAATACTGGATTTTAACCAGCATTCACATAAATAAATCAAATATTTTAAATTGTACAAACCCCATGAAATATGTGGAAATATATATAATGGAAAAACTATGTGCAGATTTCAATTTTTTGGCCTTAGAGTTTCATTTTTTTCACAGACTTTTTGAAGTATTCTTGTACAGTGTTTCTAAATGTATCACACAGTTTGTATACTACCACATGATTGTGGTGCGAACTGACACAGAATAATATGTAAATGATGTGTCTTGGAGTTGTCTATCCCAACAGCCCTGGGAAAACAACAGATGTTGGCTTCTGCCAGGGAGAGTCTGAATCCATATTCTGATTGTTTCAGTTTGGGCTTCAAATAAGGTTGTTAGAGAAAATAACCACAAACATTTCTTTATTTACACAGTGAAGAAAAATTCATGGATCTGGGGTAGTCACACTTTGTCTTACGTAAGAATCACTTAGGGGAATTTTTTTTTTTGACAGGCAGAGTGGACAGTGAGAGAGAGAGAGAGAGACAGAGAGAAAGGTCTTCCTTTTCCATTGGTTCACCCCCCAATGGCCGCTGCGGCTGGTGCACCGTGCTTATCCAAAGGCAGGAGCCAGGTACTTCTCCTGGTCTCCCATGGGGTGCAGGGCCCAAGGACTTGGGCCATCCTCCACTGCACTCCCGGGCCTTAGCAGAGAGCTGGACTGGAAGAGAAGCAACTGGGACAGAATCTGGTGCCCCAACTGGGACTAGAACCCGGGATGCTGGCGCCGCAGGCGGAGGATTAGACTATTAAGCCACAGCGCTGGCTACTTAGGGGAATTATTAAAACCCACATTGCCCTGATGCAGCCCTGGTTTCTGGTTTTGTTAGTCCAGGTCAGCTTGTCTAGGAGTCGTGGATGGGGTACTTTTTATTTTTTGATTGGTGTGTGTGTGTGTGTGTGTGTGTGTGTATACACATATAAAAAGTGTATAATGTGATGTTTCAATACATGAATACATTGCATTATGATCAAATTAGAGTATGCTATCATTCATTTATTATTTCTTTGTGGTAAAAAACACTGAAAATCCTATTTTCCAATTATTTGGAAATACACAATAATGTGACCATATAGTGCAATAGAACAACAAAACTTGTTCCTCCTACCTAATTATAACATTGTACCCACAGACTATTCTCTTCCCATTTCCTTTGCCGCTTCCACTCCCCATTCTTTGCTAACTACTATTCTGCTCTCAACTTAATGATATCAGCATTTTGGATTCCACGCGAGTGAGATCATTTGTCTATAATTGCTGCTTTTACCTTAGTGCTGTATCCTTGTTTTTTATGCTTGACTCCTATAGAATAGAGGACTAGAATCAAATCCGGAGGGCAATCAGCAAAGTATGCTGTGCATGTAACAGGTGATTCATGAATATCCATGGGATATGGATTTTCAAAGATTGGAAAACTAATAGATAGAGACAATATATTAGAGTCATTTTACAAAGATAAAAGTTATGAAATAATACTCACAATGTAAGCCCTAAAATGTTTCTAGATATTTATTGTAAATTCAACTGTTTTTCAAGTACTATAAGATAAAAATCAAAAGTAATGTTCCTTTTAAATAGTTCTCTGAAAATATAATACTAATATTGGTAAGATTTTAAGAAATAAAAAATATTTTTTCCAGAATTTCAACATTGAAATCAAGTTGTATTTAGAATATGGAAACAAAGAATTGTAATAAACTTAAAATATTATGCAACAATTTGACAATTTCTTTAAAATTATAACAACTAAGTACTTTATGTAAAACTTTACCTAAATACTTATAAATATTATAATATCAGTAAATTCTAAGGATTTTCAAAGGGAGGCATTCACACAGGCAAGTTTTTTTCTTTTTCATGGCAGTAATTTAAAGATGCATGTAATATGTCTACAAGAAACACATCTTATTTAAAAAGATGCACACATACTGAAAGTACAAGTATGGAAAAAGATATTCCATGCTAACAGATACCAAATAGGAGCTGGTGTAGCCATCCCAAGAGCGGACAAAATAAACTTTAACACAAAAATTGTTAAAAGAGAAAAAGAAGGGCACTATGCAATGATTAAGCAATCAATTTACCAGGAAGATGTGACTATTATAAATGTATACGTACCTAATTACAGGGCACCTAGCTTTTTAAAGAAATATTAATGGATCTAAAGGGAGACACAGATTCTGATACAAATATATTTGTATATATTGTATTATATTGTATATATCGAGTGTATGTAATGAGGACTTTAATAGCTCACTTTTAGCAATGGATACACCAACTAGACAGATAATCAGCAAGGAAACAACAGTTAAGCAACATCATAGACCAAATGGACCTAATGAATATCCACAGAATTTTTCATCCTACAGTTGCAGAGTACACATTCTCCTCACCAATGCCTGAAACTTCCTCAAGTATAGGCCATATGGTAGGCCATAAAACAAACCTCAGCAATTCAAAAAAATTGAAATCATACCACGCAACTTTTCTGACCACAATGGAATGAAGCTAGAAACAACTCAAGAATCTCTAGAACATACGCAAACACATGGAGACTAAACAATATGCTCCTGAATGACAGTGGGTCATAGAAGAAATCAAAAGAGAAATAAAAATTTTCTAGAACTGAATGAAGACAATACAACATATCAAAACTTGTATGCTACAGCAAAATCAGTATTAAGAGGAATGTTTATTGGTGCCTATATTAAGAATTTGGAAAGGTACCAAATAAATGAGCTGTCAATACATCTCAAGAACATTAAAAAAAAACAAGAGCAAGCCCAACAAGTTAGTAGGAAGAAACAGTTAAAATTGCAGAATAAACAAAACTGAAACAAAAAAAATACAAAAGACCTGTGAGATGAAGGAATAGTTTTGTGAAAAAACCAAAATTGATACACCATTGGCACAACTATCCAAAAAAAGAGAAGAACACAATCAATAAAATTAGAGATGAAAAAGGAGATGTAAAAACAGATACCACAGAAATAAAAAGAATCATCGGAAATTACTACAAAGAGCTGAATGCTAAAAATTTGAGATACCTAGAAGAAATGGATAGATTCCTGGACACATAAAACCTACCTAAATTGAGTCATGAAGACACATAAAAACCTAAACAATAACCAAGATGGAGATTGCATTAATAATAAAGACTCTCCTGACAAAGAAAAGCCCAGGACCAAATGGCTTCACTGCTTAATGCTACCAGACATTTAAGGAAGAACTAACTCCAATTCTTCTCAAGCTATTCAGAACAATTGAAAGGGAGGAAATGCTCCCAAACTCCTACTATAATGTCAGCATCACTTTAATTCCTAAACTAGAACAAGATACCACAGGGAAAGAAAGCTATGGACCAATATATCTGACAGACATAGCTATAAAACTCCTCAACAAAATACTAGTTAATCAAATCCAACAACACATCAGAAAGATCATTCACCTGGACCAAGTGGGATTTAGCCTTGGTATAATGGGGTGGTTCAACATTACCCAATCAATAAATGTGATACATCACATTAACAAACAGAAGAACAAAAATCATATGATTATCTCAACAAATGCAGAGGAAGTATTTGATAAAATATAACATGCTTTCATGATGAAAACCTCAAGCAAATTGTGTAAAGAAAGAACATTCCTTAACACAATTAGCACAATTTATTACAAAACCCACGGCCAGCATCTTATGGAATAGGGAAGAGTTGGAAGCATTCCCAGTATGATCCAGAGCCAGACAAGGATACTCTCTTTCACCAAAACTATTCAATATGGTCTTGGAACTTTTATCAGAGCCATTAGGGAAGAAAAAAAAATCAAAGGGATAGAAATTCCATTGGAGGAAGTGAAATTATCACTATTTGCAGATGACATGATTCTATAAACAGGGGATCCAAAAGAATCCACTAAGAGACTATTGGAATGCACAAAAGCATTTATTAAAGTGACAGGATATAAAATTAATATACAAAAACCAATAGCCTTTTGATACACAGACAACGCTAAGGCTGAGAGGGAACTTCTAAGATCAATCCCTTTCATAATAGCTGAAAAAATATTAAATACCTTGGAATACATTTAACCAAGGAGGTTATGATGAAAATTATAAAATGCGAAAGAATGAAATAGAAGACACACAGAAAATGGAAAAATGTTCTATGATTGTGTATTGGAAGAGTTAATATCAAAATGTCCGTAATATCAAATGAAATTTACAAATTCAATGCAATCCCAGTCAAAATATGAAGGAAATGCTTCTCAAATCCAGAAAGAACACTGCTAAAATTAATACAGAAATACAAGAGATCCCAAATTGCTAAAGCCATCTTATAACAAAAACAAAGCTAGAAGAACCACAATGCCAGATTTAAAGACAAACTAAAAGTCTATAATAATCAAAACAGCCTGGTAATGGCACAAAAACAAACATATAGAACAATGGAATGGAACAGAAACTCCAGAAGTCAATCCATGTATCTACAACCAACTAATCTTTGACAAAGCAGTTAAAATCATTCCCTAGAGAAAGGATTCATGTTCAACAAATTGTATGGAAAAACTGGATTTCCTCATGCAGAAGTATGAAACAATACCCGTATCTTACACATTATGGAAAAATGAACTAAAAATGGATCAAGTACCTAAATCTGTGACCTGATAGCATCAAATTACTAGAGGAGAACATTGGGTAAAGTCTGCAATACATTGGCATAGGTAAAGACTTCTTGGAAAAGACTCCAAAAGCTCAGGCAATCAAAGCCAAAACTGACAAGTGGGATTGCATGAAGCTCAGAAGCTTCTGTACTGCAAAGGAAACACTCAGTAAAGAGGCAGCTAACAGAGTGGGAGAAAATATCTGCAAACTATGCAACTGATAAAGGGTTAATATCCAGAATCTATCAGGAGCTCAAGAAACTCAACAAGAAAAACAAATAATCCAGTTAAGAAATGGGCAAAGGACTTGAACAGGTATTTTTCTAAAGTGGAAATTCAAATGGCAAACTGACACATGAAAATTCGCTCAGCATCACTTTCTATCAGGGAAATGCAAATCAAAACGACAGTGAGGTTTCACTTCACACCAGTTAGAATGGCTCCCCTACAGAAATCAACAACAATAAATGTTGGTGAGGATGTTGGGAAAAAGGTACCCTCATCTACTGTCAATGGGTATGTAAACTAGCACAGTCATTGTTGAAGACAGTATGGAGGCCGGCGCCACAGCTCAATAGGCTAATCCTCTGCCTTGCGGCACCAGCACACCAGGTTCTAGTCCTGGTTGGGGCGCTGGATTCTGTCCCGGTTGCCCCTCTTCCAGGTCAGCTCTCTGCTGTGGCCAGGGAGTGCAGGGGAGGATGGCCCAAGTCCTTGGGCCCTGCACCCCATGGGAGACCAGGAGAAGCACCTGGCTCCTGCCATCAGATCAGCACGGTGCGCCGGCCGCGGCGGCCATTGGAGGGTGAACCAATGGGAAAAGGAAGACCTTTCTCTCTGTCTGTCTCTCTCTCTCTCACTGTCCACTCTGCCTGTCAAAAAAAAATACAGTATGGAGATACTTCAGAAATCTGAAAACAGATATACCATATGACCTAGCCATCCCACTCCTGGGAATTTACCCAAAGGAAATGAAATCAGCATATGAAAGAGTTATCTGTACCCCCATGTTTACTGCAGCTCAAATCACAATAGCTAATATATGGAATCACCAAGCTGTCCATAAACAGATGACCTTAAAGAAAGTATGCCATACATACATTATGGAATACTACTGAGCCATAAAAAATGAAATCCTGTCTTTGCCACAAAATGGATGCAAATGGAAACCACTGTACTTATTGAAATAAGCCAGTCCAAAAGGGACAAATACATTATGTTTTCTTGATCTGTGGTAATTAGGAGGAACAAAAATGTATAGGAAATAAAAATTTCAAGATTCAATGATTGTTTACAGCTCTTGCCTCTATTATGTAAAAGTTTTTTTTCCTTCTTACTATTTGTTGAACTTTTTGTGTAGTGTAGGGTTAATTTTATGCATATACAGTAAAATGAAGTAGATCATTGTAAAAATTCAGAGAGAGAAAATAAGAGAGGAGGAAGACGAAGTCTGGGAGTATGGTGGGAGGGAGCACAGGATGGAAGTAGCACTATGTCCCTAAATCTGTATATATGAAATACATGAAATTTACATATCTTAAATAAAATTAAAAAAAGAATATACATGTCAACTTATAAAACTGGTGTTGTGGAAATGGAAATGAAAGTATATATCTCATAAACCAAGAGGCAGAAAACATTGCAATCCTAATGTTGGTCTTCATATGGAGAATTTAATGAAGTAAAAGAAAGTAAAAAGGGAGGGATGGAAGGAGGAGGAATTTGTAAAGGACTCCAAATCCACAACTTGTTTTACATTTAACATATCTGTGAGAAAACTATTTGGAGGGAAATACAATTTTGACAAGCTCCATCTCATGTAATATACAATGACTTGGGGAAATCATATAAGTTTCAAAACATGATGCTAAAGCAGGTGAAATGTTAGATAAAAACTTGCCAAAAATGTCGATTCACATAGATAATGAAAAGTACAGTTTATTTGTATAAAAAATCAGGTGCTGCATTTGAGATGTCTTACAATTTTTTCAGTGTTAGCCAAACTTTCCCGATTTAGTTGTCAACACTCAACAAAATTGCACTTCTGTAATTTTAGCAAAATACTATTCACATAAATAATATCTACCATCCAAAAAATACTAATGCCAAAATGTACCTTTGCATCTTAATTGTAACAATATTTTAAAATATAGCTATCTGTACATGGACAACTTACTTGCTTTGTGTCAGATCAACTACAATGAGATCTTTTTCCAGAAGCACCACTACAGCATAGGGTTCTTGAAATTCTAAAAGTAAAAATAAAAAATAGAAATGTTTTCATACTGTATATTTTATAAAATAACAACTTTATATTACCTTTATCTCCTACACAAATGTTGAATGACTTGAGAAGAGCAAAATAAGAACCAAATAGGAATAAAGAGTACTTTTTAAGGCTGGCGCCATGGCATAGTAGGTTAAGTCTCTGCCTGTGGCACCAGCATCACATGTAGGTGCCAGTTCAAGTCCCGGCTGCCTCTTTTCTGATCCAGCTCTTGCTTATGGCCTGGAAAAGCAGTGGAAGATGGTTCAAATGCTTGGGTCCATACCCCAACTTGGGAGACCTGGAAGAAACTCCTGGCTTTGGATTGGTCCAGCTCCAGCTGTTACAGCCATTTGGGAAATGAACCAGCAGATGTAAGACCCTTTTCTCTGTAACTCTACTTCTCAAATAAATAATCTTTTAAAAAAGGAGAGCACTTTAAAGATGTTGTGATTCTCAAATCTAATGTTAGATCACTACAGAGAAGGAGAAAAAAATTAGAAACTGTATAATATACTGCTAATTATGTCTTGATAATCATGGGGTAGTGAAGGTAGATTATATGAAATAAGTGAGGCTGTAAGCTTCATTTTACAAACATTATTCTATAATGTCAGTAATTTAGAGCTAATTGTATATATCTTAAGTTGAGAATAATACAACATATGGTGACCTATAATAATTTTTGTTAAATATTTATTTATTATTTATTTCAGAGAGAGAGGGAGAGAGGGAGAAAGATCTTCTGTCCCCTGGTTCAGTCCCCAAATGGCCGCAATGACTAGGACTAGGCTAGGCGGAAGTCAGGAGCCAGGAGCTTCCTCTGGGTCTCCTACTTGGAGACGTGTACATGCATGTGGGCCATATTTTTTATGTTTTCCTAGGCCCTTTAGCAGTGAACTAGACCATAAATGGAGCAGGCGGGACTACAACTGGTATCCATATGGGATGCCGACATGCAGCTCACAGCTTTAACCTGCTGAGCCACAGTGCTGGACCCTAACAAATTCGTATACATCTTGTACTGAGGAAAAAATTCTGTTTCTCTGGGATATCTCCTTATGAAAGCAAAACTGTGTATACTAAAATGTTTTATTTCAATTTAATGTGACAATACATATTTATACATCATTTAGTTTGTGCCTAGTAGATACATTTAAAAAAGCAGAGTATGAGGATAGTCTAAGATTTTCAAGTTCCTAAAATTTAACCTTTTCTCTCTCTGTTCTGATATTTTACAGAAACTATTTAAAGAATGAAAAACATATGGAGAACAAGACTAACAAAGTGTTTAGGATTTGCAAAAATGTTCTAGAGATGTTTACAAATCATGAATAAATAAACATTAAGAATTTTAAAAAGTAACATGAGGAGCCAGCACTGTGGCATAGTTATCCCCTGTTGGTGCCAGTTTGAGTCCTGGGTGTACCACTTCTGAACCAGCTCCCTGCTAATGTGCTTGGGAAAGCATTGAATTATGGCCCAACGCTTGGACCCCTGCAACCACATGGAAGAAGCTCCTGGCTTCGGTCTAGTCCAGTCCGGGTCATTGCAGCCAACTGAGGAGTGAACCAGCAGATAGAAGATCTTTCTCTGTCTCTTCTCTCTCTGTAAATATACCTTTCAAATAACTCTTTAAAAATAAAAAAAGTAGTGTGAACTATGAAAAAATAAAAAGCATAATGATATAAATATGATTTGTGGTTGTGTTGTGTTAATTTTGAGTAGGTAAAGCAGTTATTATTTTCCATATGCAATAAATAACTGGTAAGGGAAAGCTACAGTGAAAGAATTATTTTCAAATTAAGGAAAGTGATATTTATACAAAATATTTTATATTCATGATATTTGATTATCAGTGGCTACAGAAGGTATCATTATTTTTCCATTTTATGGATAAGACTGATGTCCAAAGAGGTAAAGAAATAGACACAGGCCCACATCACAAGCAAGTGAAGGAGGTAAACTTTAATCTAGGCCTTCTGACTGTAAATTCCATCTTGCTTTCATATAACAGCAATTTCTACTAACTGTTTTGGGAAGTTTTCAATCCGAAACTCAACAATCACTTGGAAGGGATTTAAGAGGATGGGTTATTAAAATACAGCAATAAAGGCCTTCATAGTCCTTCCATTCCTGAAAATCTAGAGAGTCTATTTGTATTTATGTCTATAAATCACACATATGTGAGAAAAACTAAAAACAAAACAAAAAATCAGAAAACACAAAAACCTGAGAAAGAGCAGGCATGCACTGTTGTTTGGGCATATATCTATGTGATGATAGCTATTAGTCGGTATGCTCTTTGCTATCCAAAGTGTTCTGAAAATGAGACTTTTTAAAGTTTTGTTTATTTATTTATTTATTTATACAAAGAGAACAAATTTCATCGCTACAGTTTTAAGAACATAATGGTGCTTTGCCATTTCTCCTTCTTCCTTTCTTACTTTTCTTTTAATTTTTGCTAGAACAAACTTCCAATTCACTTTATAACCACAAACTTGATCATCCACTATTAAAAGAATTCAACAATAAAAAGTAGAAAGGCCACTGTTCCTCAGGATTATAGACAAGGACTATAAATAATAAATCTGAAGAAGTCAATTTCACTCATATATTACCTCTTTTTTGTACTTCATATATTATCTGCCTCAAATCAGAGAAAATATCTGATATTTATCTTTTCAAAATTGGCTTATTTTACTAAGCATAATGGTTTCCAATTGCATATATTTTGTTGCTAAACACAGAATTTCATTTTTTTGGCTGAACAGAATTCCATTGTGTATAAATACCACATTTTCTTTATCTAGTCATCAGCTGATGGACATCTGGATTGAGTCCATATCTTAGCTATTGCGAATACAGATGCTATAAAATGGGAAACAGATAACTCTTTCATATGCTGATTTCATACCCTTTGGGTAAATTCCCATGAGTGGGATGGCTGAGTCATATAGTAGATCAATTTTTCTCAAATTGAGACTTTCTACTTTCTCACTGTCTCTTAAATTTTTAAAACATTTTTCATTTTCTTTTTATTTTGATACAGGTTACTTTTTAGTTTTAAAATTTGATTATTTTTTAACATTTTACCACAATGACTTCATCTGCAGACATTATATACATACATATATATGCTATTTTTTCTTGAAACAGAGATACTAACATCATTAAGTGGGGGATTTGTGACAATTATTATAACGTGCAGGTAAGAAGGTTTTATAGTCATTTATATGGTATAATTCAGTAAAGCAATATTTAGTTCTACACAATTTTTTCAACACATCTGGGTGATACTTTGCTTTTCAGAGTGAAGAACAAAGGGGTTCCATATGACTAGTTATTTCCTCTTTGCCTTTTCTCCTCTTTAGGGATATCACTGTTTAGGAAGGAAATGCTACAAAAACAGGAAAGCTAAGACACAGTCCTGAATAAGCTAAATTCATAAATAAATTATAATTTTAGGTAATTTGTATACATTTTAGATTATTGTTAGCCCTTTTCAAATAATACCAACTGACAGCAGAAGACTCACCTTTATAGCAATACACTGTGTACTATGATGACTAGTGAATGAAAAGATTTCCTTAGCAGTCAATGTTAGAGTCAATTCTATGGCTACTATTTACAAAGGGCAAATCAATTATCTTTTTGACCTTCAATTTCTTTCCAATTGAAATGGCACAATGATAACTGCCTTAGGTTGTTATGAAGGATAGATGAAACAATGTATATGAAATGGTGAAAGCAAAGCCTAGGACATAGTAGGTGCTCAATAGGTAAAAAATTTACTATTTCCTTTATTACATTGGTTTATTTCTGAGCAGGTTAGTTTTTAACTGTAGCCCTCAATGGTGTGAAAAGCTCTATTATAATTACTATTTTTTTTTAAAAATAAACTCATTATTATGTATGGGGTTGGAGAGGAATGGATACAGTTAAATCTAGATGTGAAACAAATTCTGATTATAGTCTGTTAATTATTCTGGGTAGTGCCACCTCAGTTAAAAGCACTGAAGTATTTGTGCTCTTTGAGAAGTAAGTTAATTGTCAGGTGTCACAAATGTTTCAGCAATAATAAAACATTAAAAATTTGTTTCATTTAACATATGCCTAACATTTATCACTATGTGGGCTGTACAGAAGGCTAAATTTATATATTTGATAACATGAAATTAAAATTACAGTTAAGTAAAAATAAAGAACAAAATTGCCTGCTGGGTATGCTGTGTTTAATACAAAAAGGAGATCATGTACACATAAATAAATGAGTACACATATGCATGTGCACGGATACATAAGAAACTTAGTTATACTGCCTCTGAAAAAGGGCATAAAAATTTCATTTTATACAGCTGTGCACAGTTAGGTTTTTTCCTGATATTTTCATGTATTAACTGTTTTAATAGTTGGATACATTTAAATAGTTAATAGAACAAATTTGTCTTTTACTGAGCAAAGTTAAACTACTTCTAGCTCCTGAGAAATGAAAAATTTGATCTTCACTATCACCTCCCTGAAAAACAAATATTTATACATGTGACATGGAAGTGAATAAGTATGATTTCATTCATTTAAGTGTTATTAACCATCATTAGAAATTGTCTCAATATCTCCACTGATGTGGAAGAAATTTACATACACAGACATGAAGTGTTTTATCTTTGAAGCCACACATTCAGTTCCTATTCCTGGCATATCTTCCTCAAGGCTCTTACTAGGAGGCATTTTCCTAAGCTTGGCTTTTCATCTTCTGTTCTTTATTTTATTCTATCATTGTTCAGTCCCCCTTTTTTTCTGATGATTCATAAATAAATATTGTAAGATCTTTTTGTTTTCTAAATAACTACTGATTCAGTCTCATCTCACCTTTCTCTCTTTCCAAAAACTGCTAGTATTGCATGTGAAACCATAATCTTAAAATATGTAGTTATCTATCATGTCACTCCCTAGACTAGTAGTTCAACAAATTCAAGTTTTTTTCTCATTCCACTCCTTCAGGTAGCACTCTGCTTCAGGCCTTGATCAATTTAAATGCACATTATAAAAGCCTCCCACTGGAATCTGGAACTTCCGATTTCAGTGTTTTCCTTCAACCAACATATTTCTTTTTGGCAAATCTTACTAAACTATTGCTTTCATTTTAGTGTTTCCTCAAAATTCCTCTGTTTGACTCTCTACTCCAAACATATCCAAAAAGATTTCAACTTTTCTGAAAATTGATTTCACACTATAAAACTTCACAGTTTTTAAAACCATTAAGCAATATCCTTTCCAAGGCCTACTAAATCCAATTTCTCCATGAAGCTTTGCATGAATATTTAAGTCATTAACCATTTAACTAGTCAATAAATTGTTACATTATTTATACTTGAACCATAAAACTCAGCATTTAATTAAGGTTTTACATTATTTAAACTTAATAAATCATAATTATCTTAGTCATTTAATCAGATTTTATGTAATATGATATCAGAGGTGAGTTTCATACAATTGTGTTCAACCAGTCTATGATGTACTGATGCAAGTATTCAATAAATATTTGCTGATTAATTGACAACATACATAATTTGCCTGTCTCTAGTAATTCTGGAAATAAAATGCTACACTTATTATAATTTATCCTATTTTAATATGAAATTAAATAATTTTAAAATAGATTTAGTAATATAACTCAGAAAATATATTTCTTTATAGTTTACAAAGTATGCTTGCTTGAGTTTCTAATAATCATGTGGGGATGATACTATTATTTTCATTCTACAATGATAAAACACTCATCAATATTAAGTGATTTACCCAAGGTCACATACCTAGTAAGTGATAAGGCTAAATAAGAAATCCAAATATTCTCTCCTCATGTGCAGTGCTCTTTCCCCAGTGTCTACATGCTCCCTCTTGAAAATTACTAATGTGTATACAAGCCATTTTTTAATCAATAATCAACTCTTATTTCCTTTTTATATTTTCACTCTTGTCATTTTTAAAGAGTTCATTAGTAAAATATTTCATTGTCAACTGATTTGGTTATACAGTTTGCATATGAGTTTAGTTTAGTTTTTAGCTAGCCAAGTGGAATGAAGAGAATATATTTCACAGAGCAGGTGGGTATTAGGAAAAAACTGAGAGCCCAGTCTGTATTCAGACTGCAGTTTTTAGATATATGGGTATGAGTGCAACATTTCCCAGGATAGTTTTTAGGTTTACAGGATGATTAAAAAAACAAAACAAAACATGTAGGCACCTCTCTTGCAGAAGATCCTTATGATTATTCTCAAAACTGAAATAAATTTCTAACCACACATCAGCAATCCTGGAGTAATCAGAGGTGCTGCAGTTGCATCTGAAGCAAAGCTAGGTTTGAAACAGATACAGCATCACCAGAGTTACAGATCACTGATACCAGGTAAGTGCTTTAACTTTGATTGGCTTTGGAATGGGATGGGTGGAGCTGGACTAGGAGAGACTATTAGGAGACCTCAGTTTCCCCAAGTGATTTCACCCCAGACCCCTATCCGATCCTCCCAGCTCAGCTTCCACCATCCTTATCAAAGTTTAAAGCACTCACCTGAAATTAGAACCTGAAACGCCAGCACTGCCACACTACATGTGTCTTATTTCCAGTCTGTCAAGTAGGTACAATTGCAGACCTGCTCCAGCACCTGTAGTTCACAGTGTTGTACGACAGTGGACATCCGCTGCCAAACTGAAAATATTTAACCTTAATTTTGTTAAGAACTTGTCATTTCAAAAAATGATTCTGCAACATTAACAGTTTCGCTTTAATTACTTACCATTTGGATAGGGTGTTTCACATAAAGTTAGAAATTCAACAATAGGATGATCCATTTCAAGCACTGTAATTGCTTTTCCATGCATGATGGTTAAACTTGGTCTTCTACAAGCTTTGTCATAGGACAGCCCACCAGAGAATATTATGAATGGTTCACTAAACAGGAAAGGAACATTAATGAGACTATGAAGTTCATTTAATATGACACAAAGTCATAGGACTGAACCTTTAAAGAACACGCTTGGTGGGAATTATATATAATGTAATTTGACAGGCACAAAAGACTTTCCTGGTCCCCAAATTCTTACTCTACAACCTACTATTCCACCATTTCTCCTTTGCTGGATGCATATTCTCATCATTAAAATAACTAATGGATTATGCCAACAATGTTTGTGTAGGACTAGGAAATACCAGCGACGTTGGAGAGCAGTGGAAATGTTCACTAACTCTTCACATAAATTGGTTGGTTCCCAAACTTTGAATCACACCCATTAGAATATTAGTCTACGTTAGAATTTCAGATTAGCTGCTTGGCATTTGAGGCCCAAATGTGTAAGAAACAAAAGAAATAAAATGTGACAATGGAAAGCCAAGAATGTTAGACAGTAACAAAAATTCAAGATAGTGGACTTTCTGTAGTTATAATATAAAGATGGAGAAGGCTAGCATGTAAGGCAAAAAGAGTTCACCAAAGGTAAGTACAATCTCCTCAACTGTACCTATGACCAACCAGCTCTAGTTATCTTGCTTAATTAACTTCAAACAATTATTTTGGTCTATTACTTTGTAAGATACAATTGGATAGTAGAGTGGGGTTAGGATTACTAGAATATATTATAGCTGTCTGAAATGTATTAAACAGCTTCTCTTTTTCTTTTTATCATAATCAATACCTCTATATTTCTACTGTCTGTGTCTAAAAGAAAAATGCGTGCTATGAAGTATTTTCAAGAAGCAAATACTAAATTGAAAATATTCTTCTCTAAAAAAGTTTTTACAGTAATTATTTGTTTTCCCTCTGTCAGACCCTTAGCCACTTTCCCCAGGTCGCATGGGAAGTTATAGGAAAAGGAACATAGAAGGAAGAAACAGGAGAAACAACAACTCTGAGAGGTGGAGACAACTCTTTCACATGGCAGACAGGATGAGACAGGCCACCATCAGGCAAAAACACCGCATGCTCTCCCAGAGGGCAAAGCCCAGAATCACGCAGAAGAGCTGCTGCATCCAAAGAGGGTTCCTGGCATAACTAATTATGAGACTCCCCAGTATAGCCCCAGGGCCAGCTACCCCAACCATGATGGCCCTAGCCCCCAATGAACTTGACTGCTGTGCCAATGTCCCTTGAGATGGTGCTGGTTTGGAAGCTATGGCCCTGGGGGAATGAGGACAGGAGACACAGGACTGCCAAGAAGCTCAGGCACTCATTTGTCAGTTACCCAGGTCTTCTGAGCACCAAGGCAGCTGTGAGGTGCTCCTGACCGAGGATGGAGTAGAGACCAACTTGGAGCAGGCAAACAGTGTCAGGGTGTGAGGGGCTGTAGCACAAAGAGCTGCTTCCAGCAGAGAAGACAGAGTCTAAAAAGGTTTTCAAAGAGAACTAGCCTTTTAGTGTATTAAGTTCTTTGAAAATACGCTTCCTTTAAGACTTCCACCTGTGTGCTAAATTGAATAATATATTTGTTTTGAGGAATCATTCTATAATTTACCTTCTTTTTCTATTTTGCACTGTGGACAAACATTTGCTAATCTTATTCTGATTATATAACAATCAAAATTTTAAAGTTTCTATCAAATCCTACATAAAACTTACATATATAAGCTGAATATTTTTTCTTTTTAATTCTGTCATAATATTTTGACGTGTTTGAGTTGTAAGCACAATAAGCTAAGATGTTCTAACTTACTTCCCCTGAGTTCTTCATTGTCTGATTTGAGTGTTAGTCTTGCATCTATCATTTTACATAGTAAATGACCATACCATTAATGATGGCAATAACAATCATACTTACTTTTTCCACAAAAGATAAATTTATATTATTAAGCTTTTTTCATATTTAAAAAGTATTTATAATTTATAAAAATATATTTCTAATATTTATAAAACAGTATATGCTTTTATACATTTGTTAGTGAGTTTGGATGAAAGACTGACTTGGAGAATGTATTATCTTTTCATAAGTGGTAACTTTAAGTATCTTCTGGAATTTATTCTCATTATCTAGTATTAATCTAAACACAGAATAAGGAGCAATGTACTTTTCCTTTTTTTATACATATTAGAAAAATGTTCTCTCTAATACTCTAATACAGGAAGAGTTCAACACTTCTGATCCAACAACACTGCATCAGAAAGCATTGGGCCTGAAGTTCAGTGTTGATACATACTTCACTCTCTGTAAACTACTGAATGCCTGAATGAAGTTACCTCCCTAGAAAAATGCTCAGGGAACTTTTCATTGCTAATTTTATTATATATTTAACTATCACATTAAATCCTCTTAAGTACTGTATTAGTCTATTAATGAGGTTAATAACAAGCAGGAAAACCCAAAAGAAAATTGAGATCTACCAGACTCCAGAGTCTATATTCCTAAATACTAATATATGCTATGTCTGGTAATATAGCTACAATTTACTTAATGTTTTCAATGTGACATATGTTATGTGTATACACAAAGTAAATTTTATGTAACCCTCAAAGCAACCATAAGGATAGTATTAATTCCATTTTGTCTATGAGGAATCCAGGATTAGCAAGTTAAATACCTTGTTAGTGAATGTCATGACAAACATTTAAACCAGACTCTAAATCTTGTATCTTTCATATATAGTTTAATATTTGTTCTTCAATAAATAAATAATTAATAATTTGACAAGTACTTTCAAAACCACATCTAACTTGAGAAATTTTATATTTCTTCCCAAATATTAAAGATTTTGAGAAATGATAAATAAGTATCTCAAATTTATTTCTCAAATTTATTTAATTACAGCTTCCCCTTTCCCCCCTGAATACCATTACAGATTAAAGTAATGCAGTTTGATAGATGCTGTACCACACCAAACTGCCTCATCTACTATTTAATATGAGTACAAATCCAACTATTAGGGAACATGCATCAAATGGTTTCTTATAAAAGAAATTTAAAAAACATAACTGACAAGTTACTATAGCACTATGGAGTACTACTCTGCTATAAAAATTATGGGATGAATTCTACTATAGTACTATGGAGTACTACTCTGCTGTAAAAAATGAATTTCTGCCTTTTGCAACAAGATAGATGCAACTAGAAACCATTCGTGAAATAAGCCAGCCCCCAAAAGACTGATATCCTATGTTTTCCTTGATCCAAGGTAACAATAGAGTACTTGTAATATAATTTATTGGAGTGAAATAAGCATTTTGAGATTTTATGACTGTTTACAGCCCTTGTCTCCAGAGGAACAGTGTTTTTTTTTTCCTTCTTCATACTATTTACTTAGTGTATTTCATACTTTTACTTAAATGTAGGGTTAACAATATGATCACTAAATAAACTGAAAATGGATCTTTGTAAAAATTAACCTACTATGGCAAAGCACTAGTCCCTCCTCTACTTCTGATCTAGCTTCTAATTATTACCCTCAGAGGCAATAGGTGATGGGTCTTTTATGTCTCTTCTGCCTTCATCCTGGCCAGCCCTGGCTATTGTAGGAATTTGGGAAGTGAAATAGTAGATGGAAGATTTGTATTCTCTGTGTCTCTCTACTGCTCTAATTAATTAGTTAATTAATTAAAAGTTTATTGAAGGAACTTGCATTGTGGTGCAGCAGGTTAAGTCACCTTTTGTGACACAGACATCCTATCTCTACTTCTCTGATTAATTAAGTAATTAAAAGTTTACTGAAGAGACTAGCATTGTGGTGCAGCAGGTTAAGTCACCTTTTGTGACACAGACATCATATATCAGACTGCTAGTTCAAGTCCTAGCTGCTCTGCTTCTGATCCAGCTCAGTGATGATGTACCTGCAAAGGTAGAAGATGCTGGCCTGAGTTTGGGCCCTTGCCACCTATGTGGGAGATAAGGATGGAGTTCCTGGCTCCTGGCTTCAGTGTGCCTGACCCAGTCCTGGCTGTTATGGGAATTTAGGGAGTGAACCAGTGGTTGAAGACCTGTCATTCGGCCTCACAAACAAATTAATAACTCTTAAAAAGTTCACTGAATGGTGTATTAAAAATTTAAATAAATATTTATTATGCTGATACATATAACTACTTTTCTTTTAACTGTTATTCCTTTATATAACATTTTTCTGTTTCATTCATATATATTTTATTAAGTGTCAAATATCAGAGAAGACATGATATTTGACTTTTGGGAATTGGCTTATTTAACTAAGCATAATGGTTTCCAGTTACATCCATTTTTTTTTTTTTTGCAAAAAGACAAGATTTTATTCTTATGGCTGAGTAGTATTCCATTAATATAAAGAAAAATATTTCATGTATATCATAGGTACAATACTAAGATGTTAACCATTTTTCTTTTTCAAAGGTTTATTTTATTTGAAAGTCAGAGTTAGAGAGAGAGAGAGAAAAGGCAGAGAGAGAGAGAGAGAGAGAGAGAGAGAGAGAGAGAGAGAGAGGTCTTCTATCTGTTGGTTCACTCCTCAATTGGCCACAATGGCTAGAGCTGCACTGATCCGAAGCCAGGAGCCAGGAGCTTCTTCCAGGTCTCCCATGTGAGTGCACGGGTCCAAGGACTTAGGCCATCGTCTACCACTTTCCCGGGCCAGAGCAGGGAGCTGGATTGGAAGTGGAGCAGCCTCATTTTGAATCAGCGCCCATAGGGGATGCTGACACTTCAGGCCAGGGCTTTAACCCGCTGTGCCACAGCGCCGGCCCCAACCATTTTTCTTTCTCTCTTTATCCCCTTCTTCCGTCTAACTCCTTCTTTCATTCCTTCCTTTTTAAATTTTTGCAAAAACATAACTTCAATCCACTCTTAATCATCTGTCTAAGCAGAATCTTTCAAAGTTTAGAATGGAAGATCCTAAAGTGCAGACTTGGTTATGTATTTAATTCTTTTATATGCATTAACAACAGGCATAAAACTTAGGCTTAATAAATACTGCAACTTGAAATATGCATAGACAAAAATTCTGTTATTATAGTTAATGTACACAATGCTTATCTAAGTACTCATAAGAATTTAAAGAGTTACTATTTGCTAACTGCAATTTTTATAATGTTCATCATTGACATACCTACCAAACAAAATAAGTTATTATTAATGAGCAGTTAATACATGTATCATGTGAAACATTAAACAATATACTTGTAAAAAAGGCTATCTATCTTTCTTGTCTATGTTTCTTACAGACAATCCCATATTTTCTGAAGTAAAAATGCATACCTGTTTCTGCAGGTTTTATATTCTACTTTAAGAATTGGTTTACAAGATTCAGATTTTCTTCCTTCTCTTTGACTCTTTCCTAAGGAAAAAAAATATTTTATTATATCTAATTTGAATTTTACTCATCCATGTGAATCTAAAAAATGAGTAAAGGAAAATAAAGAAAAATTAATAATAATATAATTGTGTTTTTCATAATTGCAAATACATGTCTATACATCTTAACATTCTTACTGAATTTTTCAACGATTTCTAGAGTTCTAATAATTGGTTGCTATATTATCAATAGTTATTTGTAAAATTATCCAATTCTTATTGCTTTATATTCTTCAAATATAAATCTAGCTTCGTGTAAGGTTATTTTTACTATTGTTTGAAGATAACTATAGAATTGAAGACACACATACATGGATAATTATCTGCCATAATCCAATGTGTTACCACAAAAAATATACTACGATCAATATTTTGTCTATAATAGCAGCAAATCCTTTCATATGTAGAAAGACTTGTCATTGAAACCATATATATGATGGACAACCAAAATTATTCCATTTCCATCTAATTCATTTTAAGGAGAATCTATTGGACAATTAACATAGATTATACATTTCACAATTTAAAAATTATTATATATTATATTTCATAAAATGAAGATTCTAATTTTTGGGGAGGAAGGTTATCCAGTTTAGATTCCTTATGATTTTGAATAAAGGATCAAAAAAAGGAGATGAAAGTTAATTTACTAATACACATAGCACACCTACCTTTCTAGTTATACTTTTGGTTTAGCTGCATGTAGCATTTTGATAAACTTGG
Organism: Sylvilagus floridanus; assembly: GCA_949820135.1. NCBI lineage: Eukaryota > Metazoa > Chordata > Mammalia > Lagomorpha > Leporidae > Sylvilagus > Sylvilagus floridanus. The sequence goes on along the minus strand of OX463244.1, from coordinate 74,741,974 downwards.
CATGTTTTTTGAAATGCTTTTTTCTTTATTTTCAGTAAGTATTCTAAATCACTATTATGTAATACCACAGTTGCTTATAGACACATGTACAAATTATGTATAGAAGTGTTTATATGTATATGTTTAACTAGCTTCAGCATGGCATAGCCAAATCCAAATAAGATGTCAAGATACTTTATTCAATTTGTTTAAAAGACAAGGAATCAGCATCCAACAAATCATTATTGGCTCCATGGTATACTTTCTGAAATTGCCTTTTTATGTTTTATCCTATTTTGAATAATGAAGTAACCACAATTTAAAACTAGTCATCATTCTTCATATTGTAAAAAGTATATAAATATCTGTACCACATATAAAATAGAATTGCTGAGGTTATATGTGATCATGTAAGACATGCACATGTCTTATAAAGAGATAGATTTCCTCCGGGGTTCACTTTGAACAATTGTTTTCAGATGGAAGTTCAAATATCTAAAAATTACTGGCTTGGATAAATGAGGTGAGAATGGAAATAACTGAAGAAAGTGACATAGCCTGGGGAGAGACCTATACCACCTCAATTTGTAACATTTTTCATCAGAGATTCTCTAAATTGCTAAACCATTAACTAAACGAAGCCGAATGAAAGTATATTTAAAGTTATTTATATAAGGAGCCAAATATTATTTTCTATTTATCATGCATCAGTGTCATTAACTTATTTTCTAAGAAAAATAATCATACAATCAAATAATTAGTCAATGTTTTAGCTAAATTTCCAACATCAGCAAGTTACTTTGGGGTGAAGGTTTTCAGACTTTATTATATGTGCTGCCGCCTGTTGATTGAAAATGTCCTTGAATGTGGTATTTTATAAAATAACAATCTACAATTACACTTACTGCTATCCCTATAAATAATAACCAGGTTTCCATTGGCTTAGAATTCATGCCAGTGCCGTGGCTCACTTGGCTAATCCTCAGCCTGTGGCACTGGCACTCCGGGTTCTAATCCCGGTTGGGGCGCCAGATTCTGTACCGATTGCTCCTCTTGCAGTCCAGCTCTCTGCTGTGGCCCAGGAAGGCAGCAGAGGATGGTTCAAGTGCTTGGGTCCCTGCACCTGCATGGGAGACTGGGAGGAAGTACTCAGCTCCTGGCTTCAGAAAGGCACAGCGCCGGCCGTAGCGGCCATTAGGGAGTGAACCAATGGAAGGAAGACCTTTCTCTCTATCTCACTCTCACTGTCTATAACTCTCTGACTCTTCGCTCTCACTGTCTAACTCTGCCTGGCAAAAATAAAAATAAAAAAAGAATTAATAGTTCAATAAATTAAACAAATAAAAAAATTGTGAGATAATATAAGCCAATGAGTGAGATATGAAGAGTTGTGGAGGTTGGAATTAAAATTAGGACATTATGGATAAGCCAATTTGATAAAGTGAAAGAGTCATGGAGTGGTTTAGTGAAAATAATGTTCGTAAGGTACAATTAGTGGCAATCTATACAACTTATTTTCAATATAGAATGTGTAGAGTCAGGTCGGCGCCTCGGCTCACTAGGCTAATCCTCCACCTGCAGTGCTGGCACCCTGGGTTCTAGTCCTGGTTGGGGCACTGGATTCTGTCCCAGTTGCTCCTCTTCCAGTCCAGCTCTCTGTTGTGGCCCAGGAAGGCAGTAGAGGATGGCCCAAGTGCTTGGCCCTGCACCCACATGGAAGACTGGGAGGAAGCGCCTGGCTTCGGATTGGCGCAGCACTTCAGTTGCAGCGCACTGGCCATGGCAGCCATTTGGGGAGTGAGCCAACAGAGGGAAGACCTTTCTGTCTCTCTTTCTCTCATAGGATAGGTGCTGTGCCTATCCTATATCTAAGTCTGCCTGTCAAAAAGAAAAAAAAAAAAAGAATGTGGAGAGTCATCAGAAGCTTACAAGTTGAGGAATGATAGCCAGTGCCATGGCTCACTAGGCTAATCCTCCGCCTGCAGCGCCGGCAACCTGGGTTCTAGTCCTGGTTGGGGCACCAGATTCTGTCCCGGTTGCTCCTCTTCCAGTCCAGTTCTCTGCTGTGGCCCGGGAAGGCAGTAGAGGATGGCCCAAGTCCTTGGGCCCTGCAGCCACATGGGAGACCAGGAGGTAGCTCCTGGCTTCAGATCGGCGCAGTGTGCTGGGCCATAGCAGCCATTTGGGGGGTAAACCAACGGAAGGAAGACCTCTCTCTCTCTCTCTCTCTCTCACTGTCTAACTCTGCCTGTCAAAAAAAGAAAGTTGAGGAGTGATGTATGTAAAGCAATGTTTCATAAGTATTAATATGGCTTCCCTTAATAGAGCAACTTGAGGTCTAAGAAACTGAGATTGGAAAAGCAAGTAACAGATTACTACAACGGTGCAGGGAAACTAGAAGAGATAAGATTGAAAGAAAATGGACAACTGCAAAGAAATTTGGACTACCATTAATTTTACAAACATATATATTAGCAGTAACAGAAGGAAGAGAAAGAAAAGAGCAGATAAATATTACAATATTGAAATAATGGCTGAAAACTTCCTAAATTTGCTAAAAAATATTGTCTATACATTTAAGAAGCTCAATGAACTCAAATAGGATAAAAGCAAAGAGATCTACATTCAGTAGTAAAATGCTAAAATACAAAATGGAAATTTATAAAATAGTAAGAGAAAAATGATGATTGTGTACAAGGCAACCAAAAAAAGATTTTTAAATTTCAGAAACAATAGTAGGCATCAAATCACTAGTGGGAAACAGGGAAAATGCTGCAAGACAATGTAGAAGTAAAGACTTCTTTGAAAAGACTCCAGAAGCACAGGCAATAAAAGCAAAAATAGACAAATGAAATTATATTAAGGCAAAAAAGCTTCTGCACAGCAAAAGAAACCTCATTAAAGTAAAGATACAACTGAAAGAGTGGAAGAAAATAATTGCAAACTATTCATCTGATAAAGATTAATATCCAGAATCTATAAAGAGCTTAAGAAACTTAACATCAACAAAACAAGCAATCCAGTTACCAAATGGGCAGAGGACATGAACAGGAATTTTCCAAAGGATGAAATTAAAATAGCCAAGAGACAGATCAAAAATGTTTAAGATAAACTGCTGGTGAGGATGTGGAGAAAAAGGTACCCTAATGCACTATTAGTGTGAATATAAACTGGTATAATCATTATGGAAGACAGTATGGAGATTTGTCAAAAATTTAAAAATAGACTACCATATGATGGTTCATACATTTCATATGATTCATACACTCCTGGGAATATATCCAAAAGAAAAAAAAATCAGCACACAATACAGTTACTTAAACCACCATGTTTATAGCAGCTCAATTCACAATGGCTAAGATACAGAAATAACTCAGATGTCCATTAAATGATGACTGGAATAAAAAATGTGGGATATATACATGATGTAATACTATTCAATAATTAAAAAGAATGAATAATAATGAAAGAATGAAAATGCTATCTTTTGCAATATAATGGGTGCAAATTGAGCCCATTATACTTAATGAAATAAGCCAGACCCCAAAAGATGAATATCACAAGATTTTTCAGCTTCATGGTGACTAACACATAGAACACAGAAAATTTATATATGAGTGATACTGACATCTTAGGATCTGATTATTGTTTATAACACTTGTATATATTCTTGTTGAACAGTAGCCTTTCTAATTTTTACATGAACTCCTTATTTATTAGATCATTAAATCTGCAATTATAAAGTAAATTACAAATGTTATCACAAAAGTTAACAAAGAAAGAAAGAAAATAAGGATGATAATAGGAAGGCAGGTAAGTATTATATTCATAGAACCGTATCTATGAATTACTTGAAATCTATTATCTTTATATTAATAAACATTAATAAATAAAAGGTAAAAAGAACAAAGGTCAAAAGGCACTGGGATATCATATTCAAACTACAAAAAGAAAAACAAAAACTTGTAAACCTTGTTAATCAAGAATAGTACATTGACAGTTTGGGACACACTCAATCAGACCTGCCCCAAATGATGGAGTTAGAATCGTGCCAGGGGATTCCAATACAATCCCATCAAGGTGGCATGTACCAAGGCCGTCTCACTAGTCCAAGTGATCAATTTCAGTTCACAATGGATCACACTGATAGGTCTAAGAGTCAAAGGGATCACACAAACAAGACTAGTGTCTGCTAATACTAACTGATAGAATCAAAAAGGGAGAGAATGATCCAACATGGGAAGCGAGATAAACAGCAGACTCATAGAATGGCAGATGTCCTAAATAGCACTCTGGCCTCAGAGTCAGCCCTTAGGGCATTTGGATCTGGCACAAGAGCCCATGAGAATATTTTAGGCATGGAAAGCCAAGACACTCAAAAAAATAAAGAAGACCTAAATGAAAGATCTCTGTGAGTGAGATCCCAGTGGAAAGAATGGGGCCATCAAAGAAGGAGGTGCCTTTCTCTGAAGGGAGGAGAGAACTTCCACTTTGACTATGACCCTGTCGGAATAAGATCGAAGTCGGCAAACACTAAAAGCTTCCACAGCCTCGGCAGCTCATGACTAGAGCCTAGGGAGATTACTGACGCCATAAACAAGAGTGTCAAATTGTTAAATCAACAACAGGAGTCACTGTGTACTTACGTCTCATGAGGGATCTGTCCTTAATGTGTTGTCCAATGTTAAGTAATGCTATAACTAGTACTGAAACAGTATTTTTACACTTTGTGTTTCTGTGTGGGTGCAAACTGATGAAATCTTTACATAGTATATACTGAATCGATCTTCTGTATATAAAGATAGTTGAAAATGAAAAAAAAAAACCTTGGTGTTAAATTGTAAATTGCATAGAAAATTAATCAATTTTTAAAAAATATCATGTAGGATCTCTGTCCTTAATGTGCTGTACATTGTGAATTAATACTATAACTAGTACTCCAACAGTATTTTCATTTTGTGTCTCTATGTGAGGGCAAACTGTTGAAATCTTTATGTAATATGTCCTAAAATGATCTTCTGTGTATAAAGAGAATTGAAAATGAACCTTGATGTGAGTGAAAGGGGAGAGGGAGTGGGAAAGGGGAAGGTTGCGGGTGGGAGGGAAGTTATGGGGGGGAAGCCATTGTAATCCATAAGCTGTACTTGGAAATTTATATTCTTTAAATAAAAGCTTTATTTAAAAAAAATAAAGCTTTTATTTAAAATAAAGCATTACAAATGAAAAAAAAGAATAGTACACTGAACAAAACTAGCTTTCAAAAATGAAGGTGAAATAGGGGTCTGGCATTGTGTCATGGTGAGTAGCGCCGCCACCTGTGATGCTAGCATCCCATATGGGTCATAGTTCATGAACTGGCTGCTCCACTTCTGATCTAACTCCTTGCTAATGCCCTGGGAAAAGCAGTGAAGGATGGCCCAAGTGCTTGGGTCTCTGTCACCCATGTGGAAGAAATGGCTGAAGTTCCTGGGCTCATGGCTTTGCCTTGGTCCAGCCCTGGCTTCTGCAGCCATCTGGGTAGTAAACCAGCAGATGGAAGATCTCTTTCTGTTGGTCACTCTCTCTCTGAGCATCTCTCTCTTTCTGTGTAACTCTTTCAAATAAGCAAATAAATCTTCAATAAAAAAGATGAATTAATTTCTAAATATACAAAAACTGATAGCATTTGTTGCTAGCAGTACCGTCACAATATAGCACTAGAGAGAACTACGTGACTATAAAAATTACAATTACACATTTCTTCTCCAATCTTAATTGATTTTAAAAGCAAATTTATAAAATATATAATTGCAATTGACATCTATAGTATATTTACTCAATCACAACACAAAGGATGAACACAGGAGCAAAGTTGTATTGGAGCAAAGGTAAATAAACTGGTAATTTGAATCCACCAAAAACAAATTAAGAGACCCATGTGGGATAAGAAAAGGATTAATATAACAAATTCCATATTATTACATGCTCTACCTTCTAGTCAACTTTTCAAAAGATATACAATTTTACATAGTAATAATAATAATAATAATAATAATGTATTGTTGGGTTTATAATAGATGTTGGGTAGTGCAATAGATGTAACATGCACATTAATGATAGGGGAAAAGTTAGAAATGGAGAATAGAGTTATGTAGTATGTAGTTATGTAGCAGTTTCTATGTCACATAAAATTCAGATAGTATGAAATGGAAGTAGATTCTAACAAATTAGGATGTACAAGGTAATGAACAAAGCATTTATGAAGAAAGTAACACAGAAAGAGTGACCAAATCATTAAAGGAATTAAAATTCCATATCAGAAAATATTTACTTAATGTGCCAAAAAGTACTTAAGGGAGGACTGCATGAATTAAAAAGAAACTCATGAAACATATAGAAAATGATAAAAATAAAAACATGCAGATATTAAATATCCAACAATCCCACCAATAACATCAAATGTGAATGTATTAAACTATCCAATCAATGGAAAAAGATCGTCTGAAAGGAACAAAACAAATAATAATTTAACTACATGTATTCCCTAGGAGACATGATTTATTTAAGATACAAATAGGCTTAATGTAAAATTATGAAAAAAGAAATACCATGTAAATGGCAACCACACAAAAGCTTTAGAAGTTATACTAACATCTGCCTATATAACAAATGAAAAGAAAGACAAAATGAAAAACACTTTGAGAAAAATAAAATGAAGATACAACATACCAAAACTTCTTGAATGCAGCTTAAGCAGTACTGAGAGGAAAATTTATAGCTATAAGAAAAAAAGATTTCAAATCAATAACCTAAGAATTCATATCAAGACAACAAAAAATGAAAATCAAACTAAACCTAAAGGAACAAGAAGGAAATAATCAAGATTAAAGAAGAAATTGAAGAATTAAAAAAATAAAACCACCATAAAAAAACACTAAGGCTGATTCTTTAAAAATAAAGATATCCTGCATTAACATAATGGAAGAATTAGTAATATAAAAATGTCCATGCTATTCTACAGATTCAGTGATATCATTATTACAATCCAAATGGAGATGGTATAGGAAAAGCAATCCCAAAAGTCATACGGAACCAGAAAGACCCTAAACAACAAAAATAACCTTGAGTAAGAACAACAAACTGTGGTTATTAAACCTGCTGATTTCAAAGTATATTACAAAGGTATATTCATCAAGATACTATAGTGTTAGCATAAAAACAGACATAGACCAATGGATGGAATAAAGAGCGCAGAAACACATCTATGCATCTATGGTCAACCAATATTTGACAAGCATACCCAGAACACACAACTGGGAGGGATAGTCTCTTCAATAAATGGTATTGGAAAAATTGAATATTATGAAGGTAATTCAAAAATTCCATGTTATAAAAAATCTATGCATGTATTTCAAATTTTTTTGCAACAAAATAAATTTATACTTTAATTCAAATATTCCACAAACATTTTGAGGTACTCTCCTATTTGAAGAATGAAATCAGATCCATATCTTACAGCACAAGCAAAAATCAACTTAAAATAGACTAACCCTTTAAATGAAAGACATGAAACTGTAAAACTACAAGCAGAAAACAACAGGAAAAGTTTTTAGATATTAGTCTGGACAATGTTTTTTTGTTTATGACAAAGCATAGAAAATAAAAGAAAAAATAGACAAGTAGGATTGCATCAATCTAAAAAGGTCCTACACAGCAAAGGAAACAATCATTGGTATAAAAAGGCAACCTATGGAATGAAAGAAAATATTTTCAAAATTTATATCTGATCAGGAGTTCATATCCAGAATTATAAGGCACTCAAATAACTAATAGCAAAAGGCAAACAATCCAGTTTAAAAATGGGTCAAAGACCTCAATAGCATTTCTCAAAGATGATTTACAAAGAAATAAAAGGTATATGAAAAGGTATTCAACATCATAAATCATGAGGGAAATGGAAATCAAAATCACCATGAGCTGCTATTGCCTTATCTGTTAATGGTGGTGACCAAAAGGATAAAAGACAACAGATGTTGTTGAGTATATAGAGAAAAGGAAATCTTTTAAAAGATGTTATAAGCCTTTTAAAAATTTATTTATATAAAGGTAACAGACTTCATGTATTTATTTTAATTTTTAATTAGTTTTTAACAGATTCAGTGTGCTTTGTAGATACAATTCTAAGAACCTAATGATATTCCCTCATCTCTCCTTCCCAGTTAAGAACATAATGAAACTTCCTACCCTTCCTCAATCCTTCCCTCCTCCATCCTTTCTTACTTTTCTATTAATTTTTGTGATGATATACTTACAATTTAGTTTACAATCACAAGCATAATCCTTCACTAAATAAAGAATTCAAGTAGTAAGTGGAATGAGTACTTCTTCTCTAGGCAAGGGCTACAAGCAATAATCAAATCCCAAGATATCAATTTCACTCATATACATTACTTTTTTGTATTCTATATATTAGTTATCACAACCCACAGAGAACATATGATATTTGTCTTTTCGGGACTGGCTTATTTCACTAAGCATAATGGCCTCCAATTGTATCAATTTTGTTGCAAAAAAAAGGATTTCACTTTTTATGGTTAATATTCCACACACACACGTACATATATAACACATTGCCTTTATGCTGTCATCAGTTGATGGACATCTGGGTTGATTCCATAGGTAAGCTATTGTGAATTAGACTGCTATAAACCTGGGGATACAGGTGCCTTTTTTATATGCTGATTTCATTTCCTTTGGGTAAATATCCAGGAGTGGGATAGATTGGTTGTATGAGAGATGTATATTCAGATTTCTGAGAAATCTTCATAATGCTTGTACTAATTTACACTCCCACCAACAGTGTTTTAGGGTACCTTTTCTCCAAATATTCACCAGCATGTTAGTTTTTGAATTCAGATGATAGCTATCATAACTGGAAGTGAAATCTCATTGTGGTTTTTATTTATATTTCCCTGATGATTAGTGATCCTCAGAATATTTTCATGTGTCTATTGGCCATTTCTATTTCATCCTTTGAAAAATGTTTATTCATATCCTTAACACATTTCCTAACTGGAATGTTTGTTTTGTTATTGTTAACTTCTTGAACTCATTCTATATGCTGGCTTAATTCTTTAACTGATGTATATTGCAAATATTTTCTACAATTCTGCTTGCCCCTTTGTATTACTGAGTGTATCTTATGCTGTGCAGAAGCTTTTTAGCTTGACGTAATCCCATTGTTTATTTTAGCTTTTATTGCCTGAGCTTCTGAAGTCTTATCCAAGAACTCTTTGCCTAGGCCAATGTCTTCCACTGTTTACCTGATTTTTTTTCTAGTAATTTGATAGTATGAGGTTGTAGATTTAGATCCTTATGTAGTGTGAGTGGATTTTTGTACAAGGTGTAAGGTAAGGCTCCTGCTTCATACTTTTGCCTGGGGAGATGCAATTTGCCCAACACCATTTGTTGAAGAGACTATCATTTTTCCTGGGAGTGATTTTAGCTCATTTGTTCAAGATTAGTTAGTTGTAGATGCATGGATTGATTTCTAGTGTTTGTAATCTGTCCCATTAATAAAGCTAGAAGAAATAATTTTCCGAGGGGGTCAATAAAGTTGACTAAAGTTTAGCTAGGCTGACCAAGAAAAAAACATAAAACTTAAAAGTTATGAGTGTTAAAGTCAAGAGCAGAAGAGACATCATTACCTATGTCCTAGAATCAGAAATAACATGAATAACACTGTATCAACAAATTAGATAATAGATGAAATGGATAAATTCCTAGATAATTGCAAGCTATCAAGGCTGACAAGAAAAAATGACCAAGTAATAAAATCAGTTGGTAATTTGAAAAAAATACCACAAATAACAATGCAGGGCCAGATGACTTCAATGCTAAATTCTTCCAAACATGTAAAGAATTAAGATCATCTTTTCACAAAATCTCCAGTATATAAAGGAAGCACTTCCCAAGTCATTCTAAAATACATGCTTATTTCAAAAACATAGACAAAAGCATTTGACAAAGCCTAAAACCCCTTTATGACCCCAAAAATCATTTTAATAAGCAAAGAAGGAAACTTCATCACCCTATTTAAGATCAATGAAAAATAGAGTTCTCATGCTGAATAGTGAAAGAAGTAAAGCTTTTCCTGCAAATCCAAGAAAAAAAGGATGTATGCTCTAACTACATATATCAAACACTGAACCTGAATTCTGATCTAGGGCAATCATACACACACATACACACATATACACAAAACCAACAAGGAAATCACATTCAGCTTATAAGGAAGTAAAACTTTCTTTATTTGCAGATGATCTAGATATAAGCACACAAAAATCCCTAATGAATTTATTTATAGATAATAATACCAGTAAATTTACAGAGTTCAAAATCAACGGTATTTATAATAAAAAGTAGTAATAAAAATCAGGAAGGGAATTAAGAAAATATTCTATGTGTCATAGTTTCAAAAAGGGGAGGGAAGGGAGGGAAGGTGAGAGGAGGTAGGGAAGGGGAGGGGAGGGGAGAGAAGGGAAATCTTCCATCTGCTGGTTCACTTCCCAAATGGCTACAATGCCTGGGGGTGCAGCTGGGCCAGGCTGGAACTCCATGCAGATTTCCCATGTAGGTGACAGGAGGCCAAGTACTTGGCATCTTCTGCTGCTTTCCCAGGCTGCAACAATCAGGGATGGTCCAGGGTCAGGCCAGGAGCTTCCTCTGGTCTCTCATGTAGATATAGGGGCTCATGCACTGGGCCATTTTCCTCTGCTTTCCTGGGTACATTCAGCAGGGATCTGGATCAGAAATGGAGCAGCTGGGAACTGAACTGATACACATATGGGATGCCAATATTGAATGCAGCAGCTTAACCCATTAAGCCACAATGCCAGCCTTCATTTCTTTTTTTTTTTAATGACTGAATAATACTCTATCATGTATATATGCCACCTTTCTTTACCTAGTCTTCAACTGAGGGTCATATAGATTGGTTCCACATTTCTGCTACTGAGAATTGGGCTACAACAAAAATGAGAGTGAAGTTATCTCTTTCACATACTGCCTTCATTATCTTTGGGAAATTCCCAGAAGTGTTTCAGCTAGGTCATATGATATATTCATTTTTAGATATTTTGAGAAATCACCATACTTATTTCCACAATGGTTGTACTAATTTGCACTCCCGACAAGAAAGTATTAGGGTGTTCTTTTCTTCATATCCTCATCAGCATTTATTATGCTTTGACTTCTGAATAATAGACATTTTTTTTCAAAGTCTTCTGGTTTATTCACAAAAAATACAGAAATACTCTTGATTCTGAACAAATTTCTGATTACCACACGTGGCCAATTTCCTTCCTTCTTTTTTGTTTGTTTTGATTTTTTCCAATATTTTTATTATTATAAAGAGAATAGATTATAGAGAGGGAACAACAATGGCCATTTTAACTGGAGTGAGATGTCGCTTCAGTGTGGCTTTTTTCTGTATTTCCATAGTGATCCTAACATGTTTTCATGTGTTTGCTAACCATTTATATTTGTTCTTTTGAAAAATGTCTATTCTGATACCCTTTCCATTCCTTAACTGGATTGTTTGATTTGTTGCTGTTAAATATCAAAATAACATACAAGAAGATCAGAATACAACGTCTATCTGGAGGTAAAGTCAAAGTAGCCTACCAAATCAACAACTGAAGACAAACCTTCAGAAAAAGCCTTTTACTATGAAAGTTGACAACACATGGAACAAGTGTTGTGGCCCAGGGGCTTAAGCCACTGCTTGGGACACCAGTATCCCTTATTTGAGTTCAGAGTACTAGTTTTGAGGTTTTGATTCCTGGCTGATCTGCTTCTAATTCAGCCTTCTATGAATGTGCATGGGAAAACAGTGGATGATGGCCCAGAAACTTGGGTCCTTGCCACCTACATGGGAGACTTCATCTTGGTTCTGACCCAGTTATTGTTATCATTTAGGGAGCGAACCAATAAATGGTAGATATTTCCCTGTCTCTCTCTGCCTTTCAAATGAATAAATAAATCAATCTTTAAAAAAAGCAATAGACAACTGATGTACCACATATACACGTATCAACATAGGGACACATGAAGCAAGAAAAAACAAAGCTCTATATACCTTCAAATGAACACAATAATGCATTTGCAACAGTTTCCAATGAAAAACAGATTGAGAAAATGTCTTATAAATATTTCAAAATGACAGTAATGAAAATCAAAGAGATAGAAAATACAGACAGCTGGATGAAATCTGTAAAAAATGCACTGTATGAATGAAAAATTCAGCAGAGATAGAGATCTTGAGAAACAACCAAAGAGAAATCTTGGAAATGAAGAATTTAACAAGTCAAATAAAAAATACAATTGAAAACTTTAACAACAGGCTAGATATCAAGCAGAATAAAAGCTATCTGAACTTGAAAATAGATCTTTTAAAATATCACAGAAGAAAGAAAGAATGAAGAATCTCTGAGACCTGTCAGGGCCCTATTAAGTAAACAAAGATTAGAAATTTAAGAATCCCTGAAGGAGAAGTGAGAAGTACTAGCACAGAAAATCTATGTTGTGGAATAATAATTGAAAACATTCTAATCTGGAAGAAATATATATAGGACATTCAATTACAAGAGACTTGTCGGAACTGAAAGAGCATTAAGAAGAAAAGATCTTCACCACAAACTCAAAAGTACAACATAAAGATATCATTCTAAAATGTATAAGAGAAAAGTGTCATAGCTCTCTGCTACGGCCTGGAAGCAGTAGAAGATGGCCCAAGTCCTTGGGCCCCTGCAACCATGCGGAAGACCCAGAGGAGGAGCCTGGCTCCTGGCTTTGGATCAGCACAGCTCTGGCCGTTGTAGCCATCTGGTGAGTGAACTAGCAGATGAAGGACCTCTCTCTATATATATACGTTTGTCTCTCAGTAGTTTTGCCTTTCAAATAAATAAATAAATCTTTAAAAAATAAAATAACAAGAACCATTTCTTTTTAAATGATTCCAAAAAATTGAAAGTGTGGTAATCCTATCAATTTGTTCTATGAGGCCAGTATTACCTCGATACAAAAACCACACAAAGATACAAAAAATGAAACCTGTAGACCAATATCCCTGATGAATGCAGATGTAAAAATTTTCAACAAAATACTAATAAATTGAATCCAACATCTCACCATAAAGATTATTCAATGTAGGGTGAGATTTAAACCAGTAATGAATGACTTTTTCAACATATACAAATCAAACAAATCACACTGACAGGATGAATAATAAAAGTCATATAATCACCTACTAGACACAGAAAAAAAAATTGATAAAATTCAATATCGAATCAAGATTAAAACTCCAAAGAAATTATGTATAGTATGTTTATATCTCAACACAATAAAGGCTATATATGACAAACCTGTGGCAAACACCAGGACATCAGAATTAGTGGGAAGAAATTTAAATCATTCCTCTAAGATCTGAAGTTAGACAAGGATAGTCACTTAACTCTTATTCAATACTAACTTGCAAGTCCTTATCAGAAATAAAGGGTATAGAAATAAGGAAGGAAGGAATCATGTCATCTCCATTTGCAAATGATGTTATTCTACATACAGAAAATTTAAAGACTCTAATGAATTACTACTGGATATAATAAAATGTATTCATAGATGTTACAGGATATAAAAATCAAAAAACAGTAGTATTTTATATATCAATAATGAATTTGTTGAACATAAAACCCAAAAAAGCACCCAATTTATAATAGAAACAAAAAATAAAAAATAAAATCCCTACTAATAAATGTAAGCTATGATGTGATTGATCCCTAGGAAAATTATAACACATTGAAAAAACTGAAGAAGATACCAAACAAAATGGAAAATTTCAGTCCTCATTGAAATACCAGTGACATTTTATGCAAACTAAAAAAAATCCTTAAATTCATATGGCAGCAAAAAAGTCCCCAAATAGTGAAAAACAAACTTGAGAAAAAAGAACAATACTGCAGACATAACAATACCAGCTTTTAAGGCACATTCCAGAGTTATTGTAACCAAAATAGTATGTTACACAAAAACATACAGACCACTGGAACACAACAAAAACACCAGAAGCGGAAAAAAAAAAAAAACAAAACACTAATTCTTGAAAAAAGTGCCAGAAACATATTCCAGAAAAAGGACAGTCTCTTCAAAACATGGCAAAGTGAAAACTGGATATCTTCATGTAAAGGACTGAAGCAGCTCTTTCCCGTTCAAAAATAACATCAAAATGGATCAAAGACCCAAATACTATATAGGCAACAATGAAACCACCAGAAGAAAACATAGGAGAATTATTCACAACATTAGTATAGGCGATGGATAAGATCCCCAAAACCCAATCAATAAATGCAGAAACTGAACAAACGCAATTATGTCAAATTAAGAAGGTTATCCACAGATAACTAAACAATCAACAGGTTGAAGAGACAACCTACAGAATAGAACATATTTATAAACCATTCATCTAAAAAAGAATATCTAGAATATATAAAGAAATAAAATAACTCTCAACAACCAAAAATAAAAATCCAGTTAAGAAATGTGCAAAGGATCTGAATAGTCATTTTTAAAAGAGAAATATTAATAGCTAACAAAAGCATGAGAAACAAGCCATTAGGGAAATGCAAAACAAAATCATAATGAGGTACATCACCTTACTCTAGTTAGAATGGCTATTATTAAAACTACAAAAAATAATGCTGGTGAGGATGTGGAGAAAAGGAGACTTTCATACATATTGGTGAAAATGCAAATTAACATATTCATTATGAAGAACCATATAAAGGTTCCCTCAAAAAACTGAGATCTACCAGATGACGTAGCTATACATTTATTGGTAACATTTATAAAGGAAATGAAATCATCACTGAAAGACATATATGCAATCTCATGTTCATCGTACCAGTATTCACAATGGCAAAAATGTGGAATAAACCTAGATGTCAAACAGTAGATGAGTTTAGGAACAACATACACACACACACACACACACACACATACAATAGATTACTAATTATTACTCATCCATAAAAACGGATGAAACCTGCATTGTGATTCAGTGGGTTAAGCCACTGGTTGTGATGTCTCATATTGGAGCAACAGTTCAAGTTCCAGCTAATCCACTTCTAATTCAGCTAGCTGCTAACACAACTAGAAAAGCAGTGGAAGACAGCTCAAAAACATGGGGCCCTACCACTCATATGGGAGGATCTGATGGAATTTCTGGTTCCCCACTTCATCCTAGCCAGGCATAGCTGTTGTGGTAATTCAGGGAGTGAACCAGCAATTGGAAGCTTCTCTATCTCTCTCTCTCTTTCCATCTCTGTCACTGAGTTTCAAGTAGATAAATCTTTTACAAAGGAAAATAAAAAGACTGAAAGGTATACAGGGAATTAAAAATAGCTTAAAATGATAAAATCCTGGCATCTGCAGCGTAACAGACGGAATTAGAGATTATGCTAAATCAAGCAAGCCAGACACATGTTCTCACTCATATTTGGAAATTCTTAAAAAATGTTGATCTGATGTTACAAGAATAATTACCAGATTACCATGGAGAAAGAGAGGATAGAGAGAAGCTGGATGATGAACATCAGTACATATTTAAGTAGAAGCAACAGGTTACAGTGTTACACTGCACAATGGGAGGGGGGCAATAGATCATAATAATGCATTATACAGTATATGAAGAATGGGAACTGAGGATATGGTAAGCTCCAAATATAGAGGAAGGCTGGAAAAATGGGGGTGCTGATCATCTGATTTGATCTGTTTATATGTACCTGTTGAAATACTGCATTGTACCCCCACAAAAGTGAATAAATATATGTACTTTAATATTTTTCAATTTATTTTCATTTGTGTTTGATAGGCAGAGACAGAAACAGAAACAGATGAAAAGAGAGATCTCCTGTCTGCTGGTTCATTCTCTAATTGCTCCAAACTGCTAAGGCTCGGCCATGCTCAAGCTAAGAACCCAGATGTCAATGAAAGTCTCTGTGTGTGGCAGGGATTCAAGTACTTCAGTCATCATCTGTTGTCCGCCAGCATGCACATTAGTAGAAATCTATATTGTAAGGAGTCTAGCTGCAGCTCAGTTCTGATATGGGACGTGCATTCCATGTGGTAATTTAACCACTGCATATAAAGTTTACCCCTTCTGTATGATATTATGTCCTTAAAAGTTAAAATAAAGGAAAATGTAAATGAACATAAGATTTTTTCATCTATTAGGCTGGCAAGAAATAAAGTTTGTTAATACACCTTCCATAAGGATTTGTAGAAAAAATGTATAAAATTAATGAGAATGTGAATTTACAAAAACACATAAAAGAAAACTATACTGTTAGGAAATTTTCATGAACATAAACATCCAAAAAGATAGCATAACTGTCCACCAGTAACAATATAGCATGTGGTACAACAGCCTAAGAGAACATTCTGCAATTGTGAAATGCAGAGACATATTTGGGTATGTTAAAGATGATAAATCTCAAAGGTCCAGGGTTAGATCAGAAAACAAGGTATAGGACAGTAGGTGTGACAATACACTTTTATGTAAATAAGTCTTTAAATAATATGCAAAAATACACAATTAATAAGTTTAAATTGTATATTGTTCTGTGTAACATGATGAAATTCCGTTACATCCCATCCCATCCAGCCTAGAACATCAATCTTTCCTTTGCCCAGAATATTCAGGCTACATATACTATCTTCTCATTAAGTAACTGAACAACCATTTCAGTTAACTAATGCTCAACTGTACAGTATTACTGTGTTTGTGTTAAAAAAAAACTCTAATTTTACTTAATAATCAAATGAAGCTAATTGCTTTTAATCTCTTATTCTAATTTATAAATAAAACTTTTTTGGAATCAGCTTTGTGGCATAGTGAGTAAACCCACTGTCTAAGACACCAGCATCCCTTATGGGTACCAATTCAAGCCCTGGCTGCTCCACTTCTGTTCCAGCTCCCTGCTGATGCACCCAGGAAAGCAGGAAATGGAACTCTGACTACATGATAGGGCTCACAGTGTAGCTGAGTCTATGGGCAATTACTGTGTCTAGCACGTAAGGCTCAGAGCTCTCTGATTGCCTGGGGTGGATTATTAGAGAGAGAGATGTGCAAACAACGTGGACTACACAGATCCTTTGTGTGATTCATGCAGCAGCATGGGTGAGTGATGCACCCACTGTGGGCTAATGTCACACACTGATCACTTTGGAAGAGAGAAGGTAAGGGTGTGATTATAGAAATAGAGGTGATCATACTATCCTCCATGCTGACAACAGAGGAGATGTACCATGTCCAACATGGTATCATCCTAGATACCTGCACGATTCCGGAAACTGAACAGAGCTTCCTGAACACACTCAATACATGCCTCTGGATATTCACTGAAAGAGTAGACACTCCACTAAGCCACAGAGGAATATTCCAAAGATAAAAACCATCAGAAGAGAAAAGCAACGAATATTTCCATAAATTCCTAAAAATAAATGCAGAAATTCAAGAAACAAGAATGAGAAAGACATCATGACTCCCCCAAAATGATTACAACATTTCAATACTAGAATACAAAGATAAAGAGATTAAAGAAATGCCTGAAATAGAATTCAAAACAAAGATCACAGGATTACTTAGAAGCAAATTCAGTAGTTAAAAAAAATCGATACAAGACATGGAAGAAAAATTTTCCCATTAGATTGAGATTTTGAAAAGAAATCAAACTGAAATATTAGAAATGAAGAATTCAATATGTCAAATAAAAAATTTAGAAAATACAGTGGGAAGCCTGAACAACAGACTTGGTGAGGTAGCAGAAAGAATAATCAAGCTAGAAGAAAATCTTTGAAAATGTCTCAATCAGATCAAAATTAAAAAGAGAAGAAATTGGAAAAATTACAAATAATCTTTGAGATTTATGAGATAATATCAAGTGACCTGATATATAGGTTTTAGGAGTTCATGAAGTTGTAGAAAGAGATTATGGGTTATAAGGCCTATTCAGTAAAATAATTACAGAAAACTTCAATAATTTGGAGAAAGGAAGGTATGTCTGGGTATACGAGGCAAACAGAACACCTAATATATATGACCTGAAAAGATCTTCACCAAGAAATCATACCATGCATCCTCTCTGACAACAATGGAATGAAGGCAGAAATCAACAACTCAAGAATCTCTGGAACATATGCAAACACATGGAGACTGAACAACATGCTCCTCAGTGAACTCTGGGTCACAGGGTAAGTCAATAGAGAGATGAAAAAAATTCTGGAGACAAATGGAGATGACAGCCTTCATTAGGGGTTAATCTTATGTTTATTCAGAAAACTGAAAGTAGACCACTGTAAAAATTGAGAGAGGGAATAAGAGAGGAAGGAAGAAGAAGGGTGGAACCATGTATTGGAGGGAGGGTAGGATGGGAAGTATCACTATGTACCTAAATCTGTATCTATGAAACATATGAAATTTGTTTGTTAAAAATTTTTAAATATTTTTTTAAAAAGCAGAAGGGAAACAAAGACACCATGATAGTCAACGTAAAAAAGATAGAAATGTCCCAAACACCCCTTTTACTGAGTGATCAATCTTGTTAAATTGGACTTATATGCTTCCAATGAGCTGCACTGTAAATTAGATTCCACCAGGATGCTGAATATGATTTCATTTATGTTTAATCAAACATATGGACCAAACATCCAGCTAACAAAAAATACAGGATACAAAGTGGCAAGATTTTAGAAATGCTAAATTGGAACAAATATAGAAAATGGACCTTTCTACAAAACGAGAGATCTGGATAGCATGAAAAGGTTGAATTTAACAAAAACAAATCAGAAAGGATCCTTTAAATGAAAATTAACTTTAGAAATAACCAAACATAATGCATGAGTCTTGACTGTATCCTGGCCCAATATATCCAAAGGTAGATGATATTTTTGGGACAACTGGAAGGAATGAGCAGAATGGATATTTTGTGAAATGACAGAGCTATGGTTTTTTTTCCCCCTGGGATGTGAAAATGATATTGTGGAGATACAGAAGAATAATTTTATTCTTTAGGGACCTGTGCTGAGATGTTCTGAGGCAGAGAGAGAAAAAGATACAGAAATAGATAGATGGATGATACACAGATAATGAATGGATGGGTAGATGGATGGATGAGTGGATAGATAGAGCAGAAGATGGCAATACAAGAAGTGTTGTTAAATCTGATTAGATGATAAATGCATGTGAATTCCTTAACTTTTTTATATGTTTGACATATAATTTATCAATACGACAGATATATAATACAGCACAACTTCAAAAATTCAAAGAAAATGTATATTATACAAAGCTATTACATTATTTCAAAAACTTATTACACCAAAATAAATGTATCCTTTAATTCCATTTCCATAAACTTACTGAAGTACTCTCATGTTAATGCATATTTTATATAAAATTAATCAATTATAAAGTAAAGCTGCAAAAAAATAGAAGATGTAAAACACATTATGTAATTACTTACATATACAAATGCTACCAGGCAATATTTCTAAATCTGGTTATGTGAGAAAATATGTTGTAATTTCAAGTAATGACTAACTCTGGAGCAGAGATAGAAGCCTGGGAATACTGGTAAGGATTATCTTTTATTTATTTAATGAAAAGTAAAAAGGAGAAAATAAAACTCAATAAATGTGACTAAAAACTAATCTTCATTAAATTAATCTCTGGGCTCATTTTTTCCTGTTATGCCCTGTATGTTCTAGCTTATATGTTTCATAATGAAAATGTTTTAGCTTAAAATTTATAAAAAATATAGAATGTACTGAATACTTATTGTGATATTCTATATAAGAAATGTGATAAAACTAAAAAAAAACTTTCATAGCTATACATGTATAAGAGAAAATACTTTTTTAAAGGTTCAGCACTATCATTTCAGGCATGCCCTAAGAGTCTTGGAATGTAGTCTATTCTTCCTGGAAAATATACAAATATCTCTTTGAGTCACTGATTTCCTTTCTTTGGAAAGAAGTAGAATTGCTGGGTATATGATAATTCTATTTTAATATTTTGAAGAATCACGATGCTATTTTCTATAATGAGTATACCATTTACCTTTGCATAAACATTGTACAGTTTTCAGTTGTCTACATCTTGCTAGTAATTGTTAATTTCTGGATTTTCTTTTGTTTTTTTGACAGTAGTCAACCTAATGAGTGTGAGGTAGTATCTCATTGGGTTTTTAAAAAAATTATTTGAAAAACTGACGTAAAACTATACCTATTTATAGAGTACTACATGATATTTCATTGTATGTATACATTGTGTAATGTCCAATAAGGGTAAATATATTTATAATTTCAGTAATTTAATATTTAATATGAAACATCTTCTAATCTTTCTAGAGAAACATACTTCAAATTAGAATTATCTATTTTCACCCTACTGTGCAGTAGAACCTTGAAAATTCTTACTCCTATGTATCTGTAATATAATATATCAATCAGCCTTTCCCAATCACTCCCTTCCCTCCCTCTAGCCTCTGGTAAATATACTTATATTTTTAACATCCATGATATCATCTCCTTTTATACTACACATGAATGAGGTCATGTGATATTTGTCTTTCTGTGCTTACTTATTTCACTTAACATAATGACTCCTCATTCCATCATGTTGTAGCAAATGACAGTTTTCATACTTTGTATTCCATTGTATACATGTACCACATTTTTTTATCCACCCATCAATGGATGCACAACTGGGTTGTTTCTATCCTTGAGCTACTGATAAATAGTATGCAATAAACATGTGAGAATAAATATCTCTTTGACAGAGTGATTTCATTTACCTTCATTTATAGCCAAGAGTTAAATCACCGGATCATATTACAGTCTATTTTCAGTTTTCTAGAGACCTCCATGCTGTTTTCCACAACAGCTATACTATTTCTGTATTCTTTCCAATGGTATACTAGAGTTCATTTTATCTACAACCTCACTACCACTTGTTATTTTTGTCTTTAACAATAACCATTCTAACTACAAAGAGATAATACTTCATTGTGCTTTTTGATTTCCCTGATAGCTAGCAATATTGAGCAATTTTACCATGGTACTTTATCCATTCTTCCATCCATGGACACTTAGATTGTTTCCATATCTTGGCTATTATGAAATAGTTCTGTCATGAACATAGTGGCACAGGTATCTTTATGATGTAGTGAATTTGTTTCCTTTGGGTATATATCCGGAAGAAGGATTGTCATGTGATATACTAGTTCTAGTATTAACATCTCTAGTGATCTCAAACTGTTTTCCATAATGATACCAACAATTTACATTCCCACGAATGGTATACAAAGGTTCCCTTTTCTCAACACCCTTACCAACATTTGTTATCCTGGACTTTTTATAATGGTCATCTGCAAGAATGCAAGATTATTTCTAATAGTGATCTGGATTTCCATTTCCCTTATAATCAATGATGCTGTGCACCATATCACATACCTATTGAACATTTTTATGTCTCCTTTGAAGAAACATCTCAGATTCTTTACCCATTTTGGGGGTTATAGCAAGAAAGAAGTTTAGTGGTGTACGTATGAAGGTATGTCAAATGTGGAAGTGAAGATAGACGATAACTTTTTTATGGGTCAAAAAACTTTGAAATATAAAAACAAATATGGATATTCAAATATCTATTGAAGCAAAAAAAACTATTATAAATTTATTTTTGATAATAGAAGAGTGTAAATAGAAAATATATAAATAAACTGTATTACATCTTTATATATAAAAGGCATTTGAGGGAGTGTAGGGAACATACCATGTAAGCAAATAGTTAATATTGAGTGGCATGTAAGCTTTTCATTATGGAATCTCCAAGTAAGTACTTAAATGTAAAATCATCTCCTAAGTATAGCAGCAAGGTTAAATCTGCAATAATTTAATCAATTGCAGATGGAGTATATGATGGTACCAAAAAAAAAAAAAAAACCAGCCAACCAATAGAACATGAAATAATTCTAAGAAATGTTGTGATTTATGGATCACCCATTATATAAAATAGAACAATATTTTCTAACTGTGACTCTATAACACATTTTCAGAAACTATAAAGTAAAATGTATTTGATTAACTATCAGGTTTTAACCTCTCTATTTTCAAAAACAACCAATTGTGTGAGAAAAACATGCAACTCAGATCATTACCAATACTATGTGAAATGCTTTGGTCATCTAAGTTACACACACACACACACACACACACACACACACATTTGAATTTTTATTCTTTCTAGTTAGTATACAAACCCAACATAAAATCTTTATTTGGGATTAAAATCGTATTTTCAATGTGGAAGTATTAAGATGAATAAAACATACCAATAAAACCTTAATTAAATGGCAGAAACTAAAATAAAGAGAAGAATCTAGAAAACTATAGACTAAAAGGTAATTTAGGAATTAGGTTTGAGTGTCAGAAATATAGTGCCATTTTATTTTTTGCACCTCAATCCTGTAAAATTGGCCAAATTTCTTACATTATCTCCTCTGCTGCCATATGTCAGCCATTCATTATCCAATATTTGGTTGAACAGTCTCTACAGAAGCATGACTTTCAAAGTACAGAAGTGAGCTGGTAGGAAGAAGGGAAGTAAGAAAGTTTGAGGCATAATGCAAAGAGCTTTAGAAGGTACAAAGAGGTATTTATGACTAGAAGCCATCTCCTATTACCTTTTTTCTACAAAAACATCTGAAGTCACCATGTCTCCAGTGTTGATTTCTTTTGAAAGCATACATCTTACCATGTGGAATTGTAGTCTGGAAGGGGCGACTTGGGCTTTTCAGGTTCCATAAGGTCAAGCTACCATCTGAATGGCTGCACATGAACTGTTTGCCCTCATGATGCCAATCAATTGAATGAATAGCCTAATAAGATAACAATTAAAAACAAATGTGTGGGGGGAGTAGCCAGATTACATCAGCATATATTCCTATAAAATATGGACATAAAATTATTATATGAACACTCAAAAAACATGATTTTTCTGACCCAGATCAGAATGTCTTTTACTTCAACCAAGCTTATAAAAGGTTAAAAAACTACTAAATCTGACTTGGAAAATCAGTATTTATTCATGAAGTCTATTCTCTTACAAATTCACTTTCTAGTTCTCTCCATAATACTATCTGGAGGCGATTACAATTCAGTAGAAGTGAGCAGGAAAGGATGCCCTGTGTCCCCTTCAAGTCACCATCTGCTCCCTAGGGTAACCACTATCAAGATTTCAAACACCTATTACTTCTGTGAGGATTAAGCTTGTTACTAATGGAATAATACAGCATAAACTCTTGTGTGCCTGTCTCAGTGTCGTGTTTCTGCATGCATTCATGCTATTATGTGTCCTTTTCATTTGCCCATTTTCATTACCTGTAGTGCTCTACTTTGTGAATATTGTACAACTTACTTATCTCTTCAATTAGCGGATACTCTATCTATCTATCTATCTATCTATCTATTTTCTATTAGGGAATATTTTGTGTGTTTAACAAAAGGAAAATCCTAGCTTAGCTCCCTAAGAATTTCTTTCCTAATGATTCAAAATACTTTGGAAAGGGGTCATAAAGAATATATATATATCATATAACATTAATTGCCAGATTTTTACCAATCATGACCAAACACCAGTTATCTTATATACAGCATAAGAACTTATTTGAGACAACCAATAAGAAGTTAATTTGTAACTTACAAAATAAATGAGGACACATATGTATATACACACACTTTTAAGAACCATATTTTAGTACTTTGACTCTCAAAAAAATTAGAAAAAAATCATCCTACGGTGGCTACATGTTCATTTGGTGACATTTTTATTCCTACAATGATCAATAAACAAAGTGTTCTAAAAGAAATGTGTTTTTCCTTTTCTGTTTATTATGGTGCTGCCTTAAATGATTTGACATTCTTCCCATACAAGAGTAAATGTGGGGGCCTGTGCTGTGGCATAGAGGGTAAAGCCACTGCCTGCAGTGCCAGCATCCCATGCGGGCACTGGTTCGACTCTCGGCTACACTTCTGATCCAGTTCTCTGCTGTGGCTTGAGAGGGCAGTGGAGGATGGTCCAGATGCTTGGGCCCCTGCACCTGCATGGGAGACTTGCAGGAGGCTCCTGGCTCCTGGCTTCGGACAGGCTCAGCTCTGGCCATTATGGCTATCTGGGGAGTGAACCAGCAGATCAAACACCTCTCTCTCTCTCTCTTTCCATCTGCCTTTGCCTCTGCCTCTCTGTAGCTCTGCCTTTCAGGTAAAATATTAAAAAAAAAAAAAAGAGTAAATGTGACTATAGATTTTTGACCATTTTCTTTCTACCTCCCCCCCCATCACTTTTTTTTGGGGGGGGGCAGGCAGAGTTAGAGAGAGAGACAGAAGGGAAGGTCTTCCTTTTTTCCATTGGTTCACCCCCCAAATGACCGCTACAGCTGGCACGCTGTGCCAATCCGAAGCCAGGAGCCAGGGGCTTCCTTCTGGTCTCCCATGCAGGTGCAGGGCCCAAGGACCTGAGCCATTCTCCACTGCCTTCCCAGGCCATACCAGAGAGCTGGACTGGAAGAGGAGCAACTGGGACAGAATCCGGTGCCCCAACCGGGACTAGAACCCAGGGTGCTGGCGCTGCAGGTGGAGGATTAGACTGGTGAGCGGCAGTGCCGGCCCCACTTTTCAAATAACAATTTTCTAAGGAAGATGTAAATATTTTCTTTAGAGAACTTAAAGACAATGAGGCAAGACACAGCATGGGCTCTAGAGGAAAGAAAAGGAGTTGATACTAAAGTGGAGATACAGTATAGGTGACAGGCACTCAAGTATATAATGTATTTACAAAAAGCCAAACATAGGCAGTAAAGGTAGAATTCATATTTCAGAGAATAACCCGAAGTTGAAACATGCAAATGTCAAAAGCAAGTTTTAACACTTGGTCAGAACTAGGCAATGTCCTAATGATAAAATACTGGTACAGTACAAAGTTTAAAAGTATGAACAGGCCCTAAGTCAGCAATCTTCTCAAGTCTTTTGGTAGAAATCACTTACCTCATCATAATAAACTCTCAAGTCTGCTCTTTTAGATTTCAAGTCCCAGAAGACTACTGTACCATTTTCATATCCTATTAGGAGCTGTAAAACATTACAAACATTTTTATTACATTATTATTATTTTGTAATTATTATTACAAAACTGTTACATTTTAACTTGCTTCAAATAAGGTTTAATGTTGGGGCCAGTGCTGTGGCATAGTAGGCTAAGCCTCTACCTGCAGCGCCAGCATCCCTTATGGGCGCGGATTTATGTCCTGGCTGCTCCACTTCCAATCCAGCTCCCTGCCATAGCCTGGGAAAACAGTAGAAGATGGCGCAAGTGCTTAGGTCCCTCCACCCATGTGGGAGACCTGCAAGAAGCTCCTGGCTCCTGGATTTGGATTAAACCAGCTCCAGCCATTGCGGCCATTTGGAGAGTGAACCAGAGGATGGAAGGACCATTCTGTCTCTCCCTCTGTCTTTAATACTACCTCTCAAATAAATCAATAAGTAGTTTAATGTTAATACAATAAAGTAAAATCATACCATAAAATAAATCTTATTTATAATATTATTTTAGAACTTAAATGTAGGTTTATTACACTTTTAAAAAAGATTTATTCATATATTTGAAACAGTTACAGAGAAAGAAGGAGAGACAGAGATCTTCCATCTACTGGTATACTCCCTAGATAGTCACAATGGCCAGGGGTGGGCCAGACCAAAGACAAGAGATTAATTCAGGTCTCTCAAGTCTCCCAAATACTTGGACCATTTTCCACTGCTTTACCCAAGCGTATTAGCAGGAATTGGATCAGTAATGAAACAGCCAGGATTTGAACCAGTGCCCATGTGAGAGGCCAGCATTGCACGTATCATCTTTACTTGTTATGCCACAACACTAGCCCCAGTTTCTCACATCTTAAAAATGGCACATAAACTTTCAAATAAAAATGTATCAAGAATTTCAACTCATTTCAAAGAAGAATTAGGTAAGCATGTAAATATATATATATATACACACACACACACAGAGAGAGAGAGAGAATAAGAAAAACAGAGTAGAAATTTTAATGAAATAAAATGCGGAATGCTTAATAAACTCTGATATACCAGTGAGGGCAATGATTATGAAAAATGGACAGATTTTGCTTCAAATTTCTTTATATCAAATCATGTTGTATCTTTGATGACAATATTTTAAACTGATGGCTTTTACATCCACAGAAGTTAAAAGATCTTTTAGAGAATCACATCATTAAAAATGGCTGTTTTTTAATTAATTTAATTAAGAAATTTTGAGATTAACATGAAATACCTGTACATTTTGTGGAGTATAGTGCAATATTTCAACAGATACACAACATAAAACAATAATGGCCAGAAATTAACCTGTTTCCATCTTGTGGTTTAGAGTTTACCTAAAGTTTTGTGTATACCAGAATCTATTACCTTCACCTGACTGTATTTTGGTGCTCATTAAAACTTCCTCTAATCCTCCACCTTTCTCAGCTTCTACTAATCACTATGTTTGAATGATTAACATTTAACATAATGTTCAGTAAATCAATAAATCAGATAATTTATAAATACATATTCTTCCTTTGAAAACAGACCATTTGAGAACAACTAAAATATTAAATATCAGGTCATTAAAGCAATGTGTAGTTATTTTTGAAACTATATTGTATACTTAAGTGTTTCATTATTAAACTATACACAAGTTTTGAAAATGATTTAATTGAGCTTTACATACTAATTTATTTGCTAAATAAGTCAAAATTAAATATATAAATAAGATTTCTTCACATAAAACATATATAAAGTCATATATTGATATGTTTCAACTTCAAATCAATTCTTTTCACATACCTGATAAAATCAATTTCTACTGAGTATATGAGAATATGGAAAAGATGTGTTAGTCTAAAACGTTTGAAAACTATCACCTAAGTAATAAGATGAATATTATGCTGTCTCCACATTTGAGACTAATGATGCAATTAAATCACATTCTAAAACACTATTATATTTTTTCAAAGTATTTGAAACATAATGTCACTCTGTTTAGAAATCAATAGCAACAGCTCCAGTAAATCACAAAATATAAAATATTGAGCATCAAAACAACATAAATTTTTGCAATAAATAAGACTGTACTTTAGGAAATATAACATGAGACTACTTAAACAATTACAAAAGATAAATCAGCTTCTGATATTCAGGAGATACCAAAGACATCCTGTGACCAGGAAGGATCAAGACAAAAACAAAAAAATCACATCTGATCTCACCAGAAATGGACATTTCCCAGGCCACAAATTACGTATACATATACATAATTTAAAAGAAATGTCTCTCACAACAGAATGTGAGTAGCACAAAGGTAAAGAAGGATGACTTGTCCACTATTATTTCAACAGAACGTGGAACTGTATCTGAAGAAAAGTTACTTGATAAGCATTAAACTAATTATTAAATACCAGAATCAAAATGATACCACATTCTAACCACAGTGAAATAAAATGAGAAATTACTGACAAAAATATTTTAGAAACCAAAAAATTTTTGGATACAATTTTTTTTAATTTTAATTTTTAAATTTTTTGACAGGCAGAGTTAGACAGTGAGAGAGAGAGACAGAAGAGAGAAAGGTCTTCCTTTTCCATTGGTTCACCCCCCAAGTGGCCGGTACAGCTGGCCTGTTGCGGCTGGTGTGCTGCGCTGATCCGAAGTCAGGAGCCAGGTGCTTCCTCCTGGTCTCCCACATGGGTACAGGGCCCAAGGACCTGCGCCATTATCCATAGCAGAGAGCTAGACTGGAAGAGGAGCAACCGGGACGGAATCCGGTGCCCCAAATGGGACTAGAACCTGTGGTGCTGGCGCCACAGGCGGAGGATTAGCCTAGTGAGCCGCGGCGTCGACCTGACACAATAATATTTTGGAAACTAAAAATATTAAGCACTTTTTAAAAAAAGGACAAAGAAGAAATTACAATGAAGAAGAACTGAACAAAAAATGCCTCATATCAAAATTGTCGGGACTTAGTTGCATCTTAATAGGGACATTTTGTTTTACAAGTACATATGAAAAGAAAATCTTAAAATTGTTTAACAGTAACATTTGACTGGAAGAAGTCAATGTAAAAAGAGTAAACTTCAGACAGTAAAAGATAAAATGAGACATCCAAGTATAAAACATGCTTTTCATTGATTAAAAATATTTGAGTATTATTTTTTGCATATTTCAGGAACTTTGAAAGTTTTCTACATGCTGATTTTTGTTAACTTTATACCAAATTATGTTGACTTTTTGTAATTTCATAATTTCTCCATTATCTTTTATTCTTTTATGACTTAATAATTTGAAAGGAAGAGTTACAGAGAGAGAAGAGAGAGAGAGAGAGCATGAGTTCTTCCATTTGCTGGTTCATTCCATTAATAGCTACAATGTCATGGGCTGAGCCAGACAGAAACCAGGAGACAGCAATTCCATCAGGGTCTCCCATGTGGGTGGCAGAGGTCCAAGCACTTGGGCCATTTCCTGATGCTTTCCCAAGCACATTACTAGGGAGTTGGATCTGAAGAGTAGCCTGGAATGTATTGGTGCTCATATGGATACAAACACTGCAGGCAGAGGCTTAACCTGTTGTGCCATAATGTAGGAGGGGGAGCTATTAAGAGACCATTACTTCTATAGTAAGTCTTTAGTATGCAAAGTTCTAGTTTCTTTTGTTATTTATACTAATTTTAATGTTGATATTCTTAGGCACTCCAGGTACATTATCACGAGTTTCTCTCTCTCCGCTCACCTCTCAAAGGTGAGCAAGACAAAGAGCAGGCGCCATTTTGGAATACGTCATAAGCAGGGCGACCTTGGGTCAGCACCAGCCCCGAGCCTAGCAGAAAAACCTGACTCTGGGTGGGAGGGGTGAAATAACAGGAGATTAGAACCTAATGAATGTGTGGTGCTAATGAACTGAGACTGTGAAAAAAGAGACGGTGGGGGAGAGAACTCACGGAAATCACGAATTCATGTGAGTACTCTCCAGAGATGCTACAGTTCAGTAGCCTTGGCAGCCCAGTGGGAGACTACAGGAGAATCTGAGCCCACACTAAGGGCCGCAAAGATTCCCTCTCTGGACCTTGGGAAAGAGCTTCCGATCTTTGGCTCCTGTGGGTATATCATTTGCCTGCTAACCACCCCCAATTCCATTCAGCTGTGTGGAATTACTTCCCTTTTAAACCAAAAAAAAAAAAGTAACAGAGAGAGATTTACCATGCCTAACCTGGGAGTGTCTCCTTTGACACACCCTCAACCCTGAGGAACCAAACAGAGCTCTCAGGCCACACCCATCTCAAGCCTCTAAGGCTCCATCAAAAGCAGACAGTCCACTTAATCTAGAGTCATAGTATAACAAGAAAAAAACACCACAGTGAAGAAACCAATATGCCAAACAACAAACGAAAAAACCAAGGTAATAAGAACAAGGAAGTCACTAATGCGTCCCCACATGAAAAAGACACCCCAATCCAAGATTACGAAGATGATGAGATAGAAGAAATGCAAGAAGCAGATCTCAAAAAATTGATAAGCACACTAAGAAGTACTCAAAAACAAATTCTTGAACTACAGAAATCCTTAATGGACAAGGTAGAAAATCTCTCTCATGAAAATATTAAGGAGGAATCAAGCTGAAATGAAACAACTAGTAGAACATGAAACTGTGATAGTGACGAGAAATCATAATGAAGTGAAGAATTCAATAGATCAAATGAAAAACACATTAGAGAGCCTTACAAACAGAATGGGTGAGGCAGAAGAGAGAATATCGGACTTAGAAGACAGAGCACAGGAAACTATACAGTCAAACCAAAGAAAAGAAGAGGAAATTAGAAATCTAAAAAATATTGTTGGGAATCTACAGGATACTATTAAAAAACCCAACATTCGAGTTCTAGGAGTTCCTGAAGGCATGGAGAGGGAGAAAGGATTAGAATGCCTTTTTAGTGAGATAATAGCAGAAAATTTCCCAGTTTTGGAGAAGGACAGAGACATCCTAGTACAGGAAGCTCATAGAACCCCTAATAAACATGACCAAAAGAGATCCTCACCACGACATGTTGTAATTAAACTCACCACAGTGAAACAGAAAGAAAAGATCCTAAAATGTGCAAGAGAGAAACGTCAAATTACTCTCAGAGGATCTCCAATTAGACTCACAGCTGACTTCTCATCAGAAACCCTACAAGCTAGAAGGGAATGGCGAGACATAGACCAGGTACTTAGAGAGAAAAACTGCCAGCCCAGAATATTATATCCTGCAAAGCTCTCATTTGTGAATGAAGGTGAAATAAAGACCTTTCATAACAAACAAAAATTGAAAGAATTTGTTGCCACTCATCCAGCCCTGCAAAAGATACTTAAAGACGTGTTACACACAGAAACACAGAAACACGGCCATCAACATGAAAGAAGGTAAACGAAGGGAACCTCACAGCAAAAGATCACAGGGAATTCAAAGCATACATTAGAAAATATCTTTGGTAAATGGCAGGGCAAACTTACCACTTATCAATTGTCACACTGAACGTTAAGGTCTAAACTGTCCTGTTAAAAGACAGAGATTGGCTGATTGGGTTAAGGAACAAAAACCATCTATTTGCTGCTTACAAGAAACACATCTTTACAACGAAGATCCATACAGACTGAAAATAAAAGGATGGAACAAGATATACCATGCCAACAGAAATGAAAAAAGAGCGGGTGTAGCCATCTTAATATCGGACTACATAAACTTTAACACAAAAACTGTTAAGAGAGACAAAGAGGGGCACTATATAATGATTAAGGGATAAATACTACAGGAAGATATAACAATTATCAATGTATATGCACCTAATTACAGGCCACTGGTTTATTTAAAAAATTTGTTAAGAAACTTAAAGGGAGACTTAGACCCC
This sequence comes from Sylvilagus floridanus, assembly GCA_949820135.1. Taxonomy (NCBI): domain Eukaryota; kingdom Metazoa; phylum Chordata; class Mammalia; order Lagomorpha; family Leporidae; genus Sylvilagus; species Sylvilagus floridanus. The sequence goes on along the minus strand of OX463244.1, from coordinate 74,710,913 downwards.
AACAGAATAGTACTGGGGGACTTCAATACTCCACTCACAGATATTGACAGATCAACAGGACAGAAGATCAACAAGGAGACAGTAGATTTAAACAACACTATAGCCCAAATGCACCTAACAGATATCTACAGAACTTTTCATCCTACACAGAAAGCATTTACATTCTTCTCAGCAGTACATGGAACCTACTCTAGGATTGACCACATATTAGGCCATAAAGCAAGTCTCAGCAAATTCAAAAGCATTAGAATCATACGATGCAGCTTCTCAGACCTTAAGGGAATGAAGTTGGAAATTAGCAACTCAGGAATCCCTGGAGCATATGCAAACACATGGAGATTGAACAACATGCTCCTGAATGAACAATGGGTCATAGAAGCAATTAAAAGAGAAATCAAAAATTTTCTGGAAGTAAATGAGGATAACAGCACAACATACCAAAACTTATGGGATACAGCAAAAGCAGTGTTAAGAGGAAAGTTTATATCTATAGGTGCCTACAACAAGAAACTGGAAAGGCACCAAAAAGATGAGCTTTCAATGCATCTCAAGGATCTAGAAAATTTGCAGCAAACTAGACCCAAATCTAGTAGAAAAAGAGAAATAATCAAAATCAGAGAAGAAATCAACAGGACTGAATCCAAAAAAAAATTACAAAAAATCAGCCAAACGAGGAGCTGGTTTTTTGAAAAAATAAACAAAATTGACACCCCATTGGCCCAACTAACTAAAAAAAGAAAAGACCCAAATCAGTAAAATCAGAGATGAAAAAGGAAACGTAACAACAGATACCACAGAAATAAAAAGAATCATTAGAAATTACTACAAGGACTTGTATGCCAGTAAACAGGGAAACCTATCAGAAATGGATAGATTCCTGGACACATGCAACCACCTAAATTGAACCAGGAAGACATACAAAACCTAAGCAGACCCATAAGTGAGTCAGTAATTGAATCAGTAATAAAGGCTCTCCGAACAAAGAAAAGGCCAGGACCAGATGGATTCACTGCTGAATTTTACTAGACATTTAAAGAAAAACTAACTCCAGTTCTTCTCAAACTATTCAGAACAATCGAAAAAGAGGGAATCCTCCCAAATTCTTTCTATGAAGCCAGCATCACCTTAATTCCTAAGCCAGAAAAAGATGCAGTATTGAAAGAGAATTACAGACCAATATCCCTGATGAACATAGATGCAAAAATCCTCAATAAAATTCTGGCCAATAGAATGCAACAGCACATCAGAAAAATCATCCACACAGACCAAGTGGGATTCATCTCTGGTATGCAGGGATGGTTCAATATTTGCAAAACAATCAACGTGATACACCACATTTACAGACTGCAGAAGAAAAACCATATGATTATTTCACTAGACGCAGAGAAAGCATTCGATAAAATTCAACACACTTTCATGATGAAAACCCTAAGCAAACTGGGTATAAAAGGCACATTCCTCAATACAATCAAAGCAATTTATGAAAAACCCACGGCCAATATCCTATTGAATGGGGAAAAGTTGGAAGCATTTCCACTGAGATCTGGTACCAGACAAGGATGCCCACTCTCAACACTGCTATTCAATATAGTGCTGGAAGCCTTAGCCAGAGCTATTAGGCAAGAAAAAGAAATTAAAGGGATACAAATTGGGAAGGAAGAACTCAAACTATCCCTCTTTGCAGACGACATGATTCTTTATTTAGGTGACCCAAAGAACTCTACAAAGAGACTATTGGAACTCATAGAAGAGTTTGGCAAAGTAGCAGGATATAAAATCAATGCACAAAAATCAACAGCCTTTGTATATACAGGCAATGCCACAGCTGAGGAAGAACTTCTAAGATCAATCCCATTCACAATAGCTACAAAAACAATCAAATACCTTGGAATAAACCTAACCAAGGACATTAAAGATCTCTACAATGAAAATTACAAAACCTTAAAGAAAGAAATAGAAGAGGATACCAAAAAATGGAGAAATCTTCCATGCTCATGGATTGGAAGAATCAATATCATCAAAATGTCCATTCTGCCAAAAGCAATTTACAGATTCAATGCAATACCAATCAAGATACCGAGGAGATTCTCCTCAGATCTGGAAAAAATGCTGCTGAAATTCATATGGAGACGCAGGAGACCTCGAATAGCTAAAGCAATCTTGTACAACAAAAACAAAGCCAGAGGCATCACAATACCAGATTTCAGGACATACTACAAGGCAGTTGTTATCAAAACAGCATGGTACTGGTACAGAAACAGATGGATAGACCAATGGAACAGAATAGAAACACCTGAAATCAATCCAAACATCTACAGCCAACTTATATTTGATCAAGGATCCAAAACCAATCCCTGGAGTAAGGACAGTCTGTTTAATAAATGGTGCTGGGAAAACTGGATTTCCACATGCAGAATCATGAAGCAAGATCCCTACCTTTCACCTTACACAAAAATTCATTCAACATGGATTAAAAATTTAAACCTACGACCCGACACCATCAAATTATTAGAGAGCATAGGAGAAACCTTCGAAGACATAGGTACTGGCAAAGACTTCTTGGAAAAGACCCCAGAAGCACAGGCAGTCAAAGCCAAAATTAACTACTGGGATTGCATCAAATTGAGAAGTTTCTGTACTGCAAAAGAAACAGTCAGGAAAGTGAATAGGAAACCGACAGAATGTGAAAATATATTTGCCAACTATGCAACAGATAAAGGGTTGATAACCAGAATCTACAAAGAAATTAAGAAACTCCACAACATCAAAACAAACAACCCACTTAAGAGAAGGGCCAAGGACCTCAATAGACATTTTTCCAAAGAGGAAATCCAAATGGCCAACAGACACATGAAAAAATGTTCAAGATCACTAGCAATCAGGGAAATGCAAATCAAAACCACAATGAGGTTTCACCTCACCCCGGTTAGAATGGCTCACATTCAGAAATCTACCAACAATAGATGCTGGAGAGGATGTGGGGAAAAAGGGACACTAATCCACTGTTGGTGGGAATGCAAACTGGTGAAGCCACTATGGAAGTCAGTCTGGAGATTCCTCAGAAACCTAAATATAACCCTACCATACAACCCAGCCATCCCACTCCTTGGAATTTACCCAAAGGAAATTAAATGGGCAAACAAAAAAGCCGTCTGCACAGTAATGTTTATTGCGGCTCAATTCACAATAGCTAAGACTTGGAACCAATCCAAATGCCCATCAACAGTAGACTGGATTAGGAAATTATGGGACATGTACTCTACACTATACAGCAGTCAAAAACAATGAAATCCGGTCATTTGCAACAAAATGGAGGAATCTGGAAAACATCATGCTGAGTGAATTAAGCCAGTCCCAAAGAGACAAATATCATTTGTTCCCCTTGATTGGCGATGACTAACTGAGCACCAAAGGGGAAACCTGTTGAAGTGAAATGGACACTATGAGAAACAGTGACTTGATCAGCTCTTGTGCTGACTGTTGTTGTACAATGTAATACTTTATCCATTTTAGTATTTTTTTTATCTTAGTACTAGTGGTTGAACTCTGTAATTAACACACAATTATTCTTAGGTGTTTAAATTTTAACTGAAAAGTGATCCCTGTGAAATATAAGAGTGGGAATAAGAGAGGGAGGAGATGTACAATTTGGGACATGCTCAATCGGAATGGCCCCAAATGATGGAGTTAGAAATGTGCCAGGGAATTCCAATACAATCCCATCAATGTGGCATGTACCAAGGCCATCTCACTAGTCCAAATGATCAATTTCAGTTCACAGTTGATCACTCTGATAGGTCTAAGAGTCAAAGGAATCACACAAAAAGACTAGTGTCTGCTAATACTAACTGATAGAATGAAAAAAGGAGAGAATGATCCAACACGGGAAGCGAGATACACAGCAGACTCATACAATGGCAGATGTTCTAAGTAGCACTCTGGCCTCAGAATCAGCCCTCAAGGCATTCGGATCTGGCTCAAGAGCCCATGAGAATATTTTAGGCATAGAAAGCTAAGACACTCTGAAAAAAAAAAAAAAGAAAGAAAGAAGAAGACCTAAATGAAAGATCTCTGTGAGTGAGATCCCAGTGGAAAGAACAGGGCCATCAAAGAAGGAGGTACCTTTCTCTGAAGGGAGGAGAGAACTTCCACTTTGACTATGACCCTGTCGGAATAAGATTGAAGTCGGCGAACCCTAAAGGCTTCCATAGCCTCGGCAACTCATGACTAGAACCTAGGGAGATTACTGACGCCATAAACAAGAGTGTCAAATTGTTAAATCAACTTCAGGAGTCACTGTGTACTTATGTCTCATGAGGGATCTGTCCTTAATGTGTTATCCAATGTGAAATAATGCTATTACTAGTACTGAAACAGTATTTTTACACTTTGTGTTTCTGTGTGGGTGCAAACTGATGAAATCTTTACATAGTATATACTGAATCGATCTTCTGTATATAAAGATAGTTGAAAATGAAAAAAAAAAAACCTTGGTGTTAAATTGGAAATTGCATAGATAATTAATCAATTCTTTAAAAAAAATCATGTAGGATCTCTGTCCTTAATGTGCTATACATTGTGAATTACTACTATAACTAGTACTCCAACAGTATTTTCACTTTGTGTCTCTATGTGAGGGCAAACTGTTGAAATCTTTACGTAATATGTCCTAAAATGATCTTCTGTGTATAAAGAGAATTGAAAATGAACCTTGATGTGAATGGAAGGGGAGAGGGAGCGGGAAAGGGGAGGGTAGCAGGAGGGAGGGAAGTTGTGTGTGGGGGAGCCATTGTAATCCATAAGCTGTACTTTGGAAATTTATATTCTTTAAATAAAAGCTTTATAAAAAAAAGAAAAAGCTCCAAAAAATTTTTTATTAAAGTATATGAAGTATACAATGTATATTGTATATATATGTTTACTTCATAATTCATTGTATATATACAATCTACAGTGTATATATATACATACAATGCAGATGTATATTCAATGAATTATGAAGTAAACATTTCAATGAAATTACTACCTATGTCAAGAACTAGAAAAATACAAGAAACACACTGCAAGCCACTGAGAAGCCTATTTGGTCAGTATTCTGACTCTAAATTATTCTCTAACTGCTATATTGACTTCTAACATTTTAGCTATTGTTTTCTGCTTTTGGATTTTACGTAAGGAGGATTATATATTCTTTTCTGTCATGGTTCAATTTTTATTTGTAGTAGTTCATTCAATTTCATTACTGAAACGGTAGTTCACTGTTTGACTATCACATTACTACAATTAATTTATTCATGTCACAGTTGATGTAATACTTCCATGAACTTGTATGCATTTTGGGTGACTATATACATGCATATCTGACAAGTACATACTGATCCACAGGGATGAGCATATTTAATTTGTATGACCAAGTGGTTTTCCAAAGTGGGTGCAACAGTTTCATTCATCAAGTGGACAACTGAGAGTTCCAATTCCTTCTCATCATCTCTAATATTTTCAGTAGTTATACAATATTAAATAGGAGAGGTGACATGGCAGCCACCTTTGTCTCATTTCTGATGGTAGGGGAACTTTTGTTTATTTAGCATTAAGGAAGATATTTTCATAGCCTTGAGTAAATTAATCAAGTTTGGATTAAAGACATTCCTTTCTTTTCCTAGTGTACTAAGAGAAATCATGAAGGGAACTTGAATTTTTTCTGAACTTAGTGCACATTCTTCAACTCTTCCCCATCCCTTCTTTATCCCCTAATTCTCAGCCATGATGTTAAATTTCAAGAAATGCTTTCTATGTATCTATTGTCATATCTTTTATTTCTGTTACCACATGAAATACACTGTTTTTGAGAAGTTAAACTAATTACATTTCTAGGATGATAGTGATCCTTTGTGCCTCATCTTGCATTCTTTTTATTTATTTATTTATTTTGATGGGCAGAGTTAGACAGTGAGAGAGAGAGAGAGAGAGACAGAACAGTTTTCCTTTTTCCATTGGTTCACCCCCCAAGTGGCCGCTATGGCTGGTGCATTGTGGCCGGTGCGCTGCGCTGATCTGAAGCCAGGAGCCAGGTGCTTCCTCCTGGTCTCCCATATGGGTACAGGGCCTAAGGACCTGGGCCATCCTCCACTGCACTCCTGCGTCATCACAGAGAGTTGGACTGGAAGGGGAGCAACCGGGACTAGAATCTGGGGTGCCGGCGCTGCATGTGGAGGATTAGGCTAGTGAGCCGTGGCGCCGCCATCTTTCATTCTTGATCAGATGTGTCAGAGATTCATCAATTTTGTTAGTGTTTTCAAAGAACCAACTTTCGTTTCTGCTAATGTATTATGTTTTTGTTTTCTATTATTTTAATTTCTTGTCTCATCATTAGAATTGGGATTTTACAGAGAAACAGAGCCAAGAAAAGGAATAGATATTTCCATATATATAGATTTATAAAATATTTATTATGAGGAATTGGCTCATGAAGTTATGAAGGTTAATAAGTTCCAAGATCTGTAGGTTAGTTGGCCTGTTGGACACCTGGAAGGGTCAATGGTGCTCTAGTCTGACTCTGAATGTCTGAGAATCAGCAGAATCAATGATATAGTTATAGGCTGAACTGAAGATCAGCAGACTCATGAATCAGAAAAATCTGAATTTTCAGAGTTCCAAGGTAGGAAAAACCTTGTATCTCAGTTCTTAAGCAGAAAAAAAAAAAAAAAAAACTCCCTGCTTTGGGGAGGGTCATTTTGTTACATCCAAGTCTTAAACTGATTGATTAGGCCTGCCCACATTAGGAATGCAATCTGCTTTACTCAGTCTACAGTTTCATATTTTAATATCATTTTAAGAACACCTTTACAGAAACCCCCAGAATAATGCCCTTGTTTCTTCAAAAAAAATTTTTAAATTTATTTGAGAGCCAGAGAGGCAGAGAGAGATGGAGACAGAAAGAGGGAGAGAAAGGCAGGCAGAGAGAACTCCCATCCCCCTGTGGACTTCCCAAAGACCCACAACAGACCAAACAGGAGTTCTGGAAACTCAATCCAGATCTCCCATGTTGGTGTCAGGGACCCAACTTCCTGAACTACCACTTGTCTCTCAGGTCCATATTAGCAGGAAGAAGAATAATGTTTACCAAATATTTCGGACCCCAAGAACCAGTCAAGTTGACACACAAAAGTAACCATTACCTATCACAACTATATCATCTTCCTTCTACTTTCCTTGGGTTTAATTCACCACTTTTTCAATTTACTTTGCAGCACACAAGATAATTTTCAACTTTTCAAAAAATATTTATTTTAAAGGTAGAGTGAACAAGTGAGTGAGAAAGAGAGACATCTTTCACCTACTAGTTCACTTCCGAAATGGTCATAACAGTCAGATATGGGCCAGGCAGACAGGAGCCAGGAACTCCATCCTAGTCTCCCAAAGAGATGGCAGGGTCCCAAGTGCTTGGCCATATTCCACTGCCTTCCCAGACCCATTAGAAGTAACCTGAAGCATGCGCCGTGGCTAACTAGGCTAATCTTCCGCCTGCAGCGCCAGCACCCCAGGTTCTAGTCCCAGTTGCTCCTCTTCCAGTCCAGCTCTCTGCTGTGGCCCAGGAGTGCAGTGGAGGATGGCCCAAGTGCTTGGGCCCTGCACCCACATGGAAGACTGGGAGGAAGTGCCTGGCTCCTGGCTTCAGATTGGTGCAGCACGCCAGCTGCAACGTGTAGGCCGTAGCGGCCACTTGGGGGCGAACCAACCGAACCAACGGCAAAAGGAAGACCTTTCTCTCTTCTGTCTCTCTCTCTCACTGTCCACTCTGCCTGTCAAAAAAAAGTATCCTCAATCAAAAGTGGAGCAGATGGGACTAGAAATGGTACTCCAGTATGAGATGCTAGTGTTGCAAGTGATAAATTAATCTGCTATGCCACAGGACTTTTTAATAAATGCAATGCAAGCTATAAATTTTCTTCTAGTAATATCTTTAGTTATACTACGTAAGTTTTGAAAAGTTATATTTTTATTGGCATTTGTTTTACAATATATTCCTGGGGCAGGCATCTGTCATAGTGGTTAAGATACTGCTTGGGATGCTTGTATCCATATCATAGTGTCATAGTGCCTTGGTTCAAGTTCCAGCTCTACTCCCTATTCCAATTTTCTGCTAATACTTACCCTGAGAAACTGGGTAAGTCATGATTATTAATTTTACTTTTTATATGAGAGAGGGAGAGAGAGAGGGAGAAAGAGAGGGAGAGAGAGAATCACATGCACTGGTTGAGCCATGAACCAGTCAGTGGCCAGAACCTGGGAACTCAATCCAGGTCTCCCACATGATGGCAGCACCCAAGTCACTTGAGCTAACACTTCTGTCCCCTAGAGACCACATTAGCAGGAAGGTGGAATCAGGATCCAGAGCCAGTTTTTGAACCCAGGAACTTCAAAATGGGACTCAGGTATATTAAATGGAATTCCAGGCCACTAATTCTTTCTTCATCTGTATACAGTCAATTATTTTAAATGCTAGGCCAGATGTTCTCCTTGATTCTTTAAATAAAACATTCCCTCAGATTAACTTATATTTGTGAATCTTTTTTCATCTCTGTTCTTATATAATGGATGAATTTCGTTTTCTTAGAGAATTATTTTCTGCTTTTCCAAGTGATTTGTTGTTAATGAACTGTTGCCAATTTTATCTAGTGAAAATGATTTGATGACATGAGCTCAAGAATATCTTTGTAGAGTATAGAATTATGTTAGAGGTGGTTGTTTTTCTTCACCCAGCACTTTCATAGTGCCACTCTACTGCTCTTATTTCCTATTTTTATGTTGAGATATCTGTTAGGGTTTTTATTTCTATGCTCTGGATACTTTTAGGATTTTTCTATATCTTTAATGTGTGTAAGTAAACTTTACTGCTAATGAAGTCTGCCTTAAGTAAACAATACATCTTGATATAATTCTCATTGATTGGGGGAACTTTCATCTATTAGACATTCAAATTTGCTACTGTCACATTTGCTCTCTCCTCTCTTTCTGAAATTCCAATTAAACAGATTTGTTCCAAATTCCCTTTATCCTTTTGTTTTATAATAATTTGGATATTTTATTCTTACCTAAATCCCAGGCCACTAATTCTCTCTTTATCTCAATGTAGTCAGTTACTTTATTCTGTTGTATTTTCTACTTTGCTAAATTTCTGCATCATTTAAAGTTCATCAAATATTTAAACCACAATGAAAATCAAGATGTCCATGTCCATTCTCAGATGAATGGATAAAGAAAATGTGGTATCTATACACAATGGAGTATTATTCAGCTAGTACATTTGTGACTTGCAGCAAAATTGATGGAACTGGGGTACATCATATTGAGTAAAATAAGCCAGACACAGAAAAATACTACATGTTCTCCCATGTATGTAGGAGCTAAAATGAAAATAAAAAGCAACTCAATCTGAACACAGAATGTTGATTACTGGAAGCTGAGAGGGATGAGATGGGTGAGGGGGATAAAAGATTTTTGAATAAAAGATATCAAGTTGTCTGGGTATGGTTAGTTGATTGTGACAAAGATACTAATATGAGATTATACGGGAAATGAGCTGAGAGATATATGGGAACTCTGCTTTACTTCTTCAAATTTTTTATTTTGTAAATTTAAAACTACTCTGGAAAATTGCTTTACTTTAGAGACACAAACAGAGGTTACTGTCCACAGGTTCACTTCCCAAATGCCCAGGGCTGGAGTTAGAAACAATCCAGGTCTCCCACATGTCTGGCAGAAACCCAATTACTTGAGCCATCACACTGCCTCCCAAGGTCTGCACTGGTGGGAAACTGGAGTCAGCAGCCAGAGCTGGGAAATGAAACCAGTCACTTCGATGTGAGACACAGGGATCTTAAATGCTAGATTAAATACCTGTTTCCCAAACAACTGGTTTTATAACATTTATTTGAATTCCTGTTGGTCCATCTCCACCTTATTTCTATTCTATTTGTTTCTGATCAATTCTGATTTCTATGTCCACCAAGTTATTTTGAATTTGAATCTATGGGGAAAATATAGGGATAATTAAAGGCCCTGGTTATTTTCTTCCAGAAATGACTGACCCTTGTTTTTTATCCGGCAGTTAGATTAAGACATATCAACTCAATCCTCAATGAGGATTGAGAAAACGTTAACATAAATTTCAGTAACTTAGAGGCATAGTATATATCCAGTTAAATCTTACATGTAGGCCATACCCTTTAGGATCACAATGAAAGCTTGGAGTAATTACTAGTGACTTTTTATGCCATTGTCTCCCTTCCCCTTGAAATTTCAGAAAACTCTGCTTAGCCTCCCTAGTCAATGACTTTCTGATTAGCTTCTGTCAGCCACTGTTTCCAAACGGGCTAACGCCTGGGTGGCGAGGTGGTACCTAATGTTTTGTCAGTCTCTGGTGTGTTCAGAAATGTTTGAAATTATCTGAGATTTTCTTCCAGCAGAATAGCTGATCTAAAAAAATGTAGTCTGCCACCATCAAAAGTGTAAATATCATGGGTGTTAAATTTATTCAGTTTTTCAATATCAGTGGTGATGGTTATATTTTTCCTCTATTAGCAACATAAATTATATTGGATTTCCTAATAGTATCCATTCTGCATTCCTAAAGCACCATCTGTCATAATGTACTATTTTTCTTTTTTTTTTTTTTTTTGACAGGCAGTGTGGGACAGTAAGAGAGAGAGAAACAGAGAGAAAGGTCTTCCTTTTGCCGTTGGTTCACCCTCCAATGGCTGCCGCAGCTGACGCACCATGCTGATCCGATGGCAGGAGCCAGGTGTATCTCCTGGTCTCCCATGGGGGGCAAGGCCCAAGGACTTGGGCCATCCTCCACTGCACTCCCTGGCCACAGCAGAGAGCTGACCTGGAAGAGGGGCAACCTGGACAGAATTCGGCGCCCTGACCAGGATTAGAACCCGGTGTGCTGGCGCCACAAGGCAGAGGATTAGCCTATTGAGCCACGGCACCGGCCACTATCAGTAATTATTTTAAAGGTAAATGGAATAATTTCTCCCATCAAAATACATAGAGCGGCTGAATAGAGGGAAAACAAAACCAAGATCCAATCATGTACTGTCCATAAGCAACTTACTTTAGTTTTAAGAACTCAGAAATGTTTGGAAGTAGAGATGGAAAAAAATATTCCATGCAAATGATAACCAAAAAAAAGAGTAGGGAAGGCTGCAGTTACTTTATAAAACATAGATTTTACATAAAAAATAATTATAAGAGACAAAGAAACGCATTATACAAATACATCTATCCATAAGAAAGATAGTAACAATAACAATTGTGCCTAATATATGAAACATTGAACAAAATGAAGGTATAAAGGGACATCAATGCAATAATATTAAGAAACATTAATATTTCCCTTTCAATAATGGTTAGATAATCCAAACAGCTGATCAAAATGAAAGAGAAGACTTGAATAATACTACAAAATAAATGAACTTAACAGATATATACAGAACTTTTTAACTATCAACAGCAGAATACATATTCTACTCAAGTATATGTGGAGCAGTCCTAGGATAGCATGTTAGACAACAAAACAATTCTCAATAAAAATGTTGAGAATATAACAAGTCCTCTTTAATCACTGAAAAAAAAAACCCTAGAAATCAATGGCGGAAGGAAACTCAAAATTCACAAATAAATATGTGGAAATTGAACAACATAATCTCAAGTAATGATTGTTAATTAAAAAATTGAAAAAGAAATCACATAGGGGCTGATGCTGTCGCTGTCACATAGTAGGTAAAAGCCACTGCCTGCAGTGTCAGCATCTCGTGTGGGCGCTCATTTAAGTCCTGGCTGCTCCACTTCTGGTCTTACTCTGTACTGTGGCCTGAAGTACTGGTATCTGAAGTACTGGTATCCCAAATGCAGGATGGTTTGAGTCCAGCTGCTCCAAATCCAATCCAGCTCCCTGCTAATGGCCTGGGGAAGCAGCAGTAGAGGGCCCAAGTTCTTGGGTCTCTGTACCCACATGGAGGCCCAGAAGAAGCTTCTGGACACTGGCTTTGGACCAGCCCAGTTCCAGCCATTGTTGCCATTTGGGGTGTGAACCAGCAAATAGAAAATTCTGTCTCTCCTTCCTCTCTATGTAACTCTTTCAACTAAATAATCTTTAAAAAAAGTAATTTATCCACCATAGGTAAAATACAGGATTCTGGATTTGTCTGCGTGTACCTTTAGCCTGTCTTCTGCTGATATGTCACTTTTAGCATGCTTTCATTTCAATTTGAAAAACACTATCAGTTTTTATTAGGTATATATAGTTTTGATAAAACTCCTTGCTTTTGCTAATCAGAAAGTATCTTTATCACTTCCATTTTTAAAGACAGTTTTTCAGTCTATGGTATTCTTTACTGGTTGGTCTTTCATAGAAAACTTTGAATATCCTACTCCTTTCTGGCTTAGAATGCTTCAGGTGAAAATTCTATGGCAATTATAACAAAAAGCTGTCTGCACCTTAATGTTTATTGCAGCTCAATTCACAATAGCTAAGACCTGGAATCAACCTAAATGCCCATCAACAGTAGACTGGATAAAGAAATTATGAGACATGTACTCTACAGAATACTATAAAGCAGTAAAAAACAATGAAATCTGGTCATTTGCAACAAAATGGAGGAATCTAGAACACATCATGCTGAGTGAAATAAGCCAGTCCCAAAGGGAAAAATATCATATGTTCTCCCTGATCGGTGACGACTAACTGGGCACCAAAGGGGAAACCTGTTGAAGTGAAATGGACACTATGAGAAATGGTGACTTGATCAGCCTTTGCCCTGACTGTTGATGAACAACTTAATACTTTATCCCTTTTAATATTTTTCTTGTTCTACTTAATACTATTGGTTGAACTTTGTAATTAACAGACAATTATTCTTAGGTGTTTAAATTTAACTTAAAAGAGATCCCTGTTAAATATAAGAGTGGGAATAAGAGAGGGAGGAGATGTACAGTTTGGGACATGCTCAATTGGACTTGCCCCAAACGGTAGAGTTAGAAACGTGCCAGGGGATTCCAATTCAAGCCCATCAAGGTGACATGTACCAATGCCATCTCACTAGTCCAAGTGATCAATTTCAGTTCACAACTGATCAAAATGATAGGACTAAGAGTCAAAGGGATCACACAAACAAGACTAGTGTCAATTTCTTATGTCAATAACAGGAGTCACTGTGCACTTACTCCTCATATAGGATCTCTGTCCTCAATGTTTTTACATTGTGATTTAATGTTATAACTAGTAATCAAACAGTATTTTTACACTTTGTGTTTCTGTGTGCATGAATACTGTTGAAATCTTTACTTAATATATGCTAAATTGATCTTCTGTATATAAAGATAATTGAAAATAAATCTTGGGCGGAGCCAAGATGGCAGAATAGTGAGGGCGCACACCAATAGTCCGGGAAAAGATAGTTTAATAAAAGTGTAGTTACTGTAGCCTCAAGAAAAGACTCAGAAAAAAACTGCAGAAGCAACTCTTCCAGATCTAGTCGATGTGGCACAGAGGACCTACGGGGAGAGCAAGTTTGCCCACCGCAAGAAGCTGTGTCGCCACGGGAACAGAGCCACCGCGGGAGGGAGCCCAGCCGCAGAATCTGTGCGCCAGCGCTGGAAGAGGAGGTGAGACAAAAATCCCTCGGTAACCTAAGACATTGACAAGGAGAGGCAGACCCCACTGGGGAAAGTGCACCAGGCTGACTGGAGGAGAGAAAAAAAAAAAACAAATAAATAAGGGGAACCAGCACGGGCACTAGCCTCTCTCTTCACTCATCTTACAATGCCAAGCCAGACAAAGAGCAGTAAAATGGCGCCTGCCACTAACAGGTTAGATCTAGGGAAAGTGGGCAGAGCTAACAGACTGTGAAAATCTGAGGTAACCTTTGCAACCTGGTGAGAGAGTGTGGAGAAATGCCAAACAGAAGTAGAAACCGAGGTAACAAGAGCAAGGAAGACATTATGATGCCCCCACGTGAAAAAGACACCCCAATCCAAGATTATGAAGATGATGAGATAGAAGAAATGCAAGAAGCAGATCTCAAAAAATTGATAAGAACATTAAGAAGTTCTCAAAAACAAATTCTTGAACTACAGAAATCTTTAATGGATAGAAAATCCCTCTCGCGAAAATAATATTAAGGAGGAATCAAAATGAAATGAAACAACTAGTAGAACATGAAACTGTGATAGTGACGAGAAATCAATAAAATGAAGAATTCAATAGATCAAATGACAAACACATTAGAGAGCCTTACAAACAGAATGGGTGAGGCAGAAGAGAGAATATCGGACTTAGAAAACAGAGCACAGGAAAATATACAGTCAAACCAAAGACAAGAAGAGGAAATTAGAAATCTAAAAAATATTGTTGGGAATCTACAGGATACTATTAAAAAACCCAACATTTGGGTTCTAGGAGTTCTGAAGGCATGGAGAGGGAGAAAGGATTAGAATGCCTTTTTAGTAAGATACTAGCAGAAAATTTCCCAGGTTTGGAGAAGGACAGAGACATCCTAGTACAGGAAGCTCATAGAACCCCTAATAAACATGACCAAAAGAGATACTCACCATGACACATCATAATTAAACTCACCACAGTGAAACAGAAAGAAAAGATCCTAAAATGCGCAAGAGAAAAACGTCAGATTACTCTCAGAGGATCTCCAATTAGACTCACAGCTGACTTCTCACCAGAAACTCTGCAAGCTAGGAGGGAATGGCGAGATATAGCCCAGAATATTATACCCTGCAAAGCTCTCATTTGTGAATGAAGGTGAAATAAAGACGACCTTTCACAGCAAACAGAAACTGAAAGAATTTGTAGCCACTCCTCCTGCCCTGCAAAAGATGCTTAAAGATTTGCTACACACAGAAACACAGTCATCAATTTGAAAGAAGCTAAAGGAAGAAAACCTCACAGCATAAGATCATAGGAAACTCAAAGCATATATTAGAAAATATCTTTGGAAAATGGTAGGGCAAAGTTACTACTTATCAATAGTCACATTGACTGAATGCTCTGAACTGTCCAGTTAAAAGACACCAATTGGCTGACTAGGTTAAGGAACAAAACCCATCTATTTGCTGCTTACAAAACACATCTTTCTAACAAAGATCCATACAGACTGAAAGTGAAAGGCTGGAAAAAGTTATACCATGCCCACAGAAATGAAAAAAGCAGGCATAGCCGTCTTAATATCGGATAACATAAATTTTACCACAAAAACTATTAGGAGAGACAAAGAGGGGCACTATATAATGATTAAGGGATCCATTCAACATGAAGATATAATGATTATCAATGTATATGCACCTAATTACAAGGCGCCGGTTATTTTAAAGGCTTGTTAAGGGATTTAAAGGGAGACTTAGACCCTAATACAATAGTACTGGGGCACTTCAATACTCCACTCTCAGAGATAGACAGATCAACAGGACAGAGGATCAATAAGGAGACAGATTTAAATGACACTATAGCCCAAATGCACCTAACAGATATCTACAGAACTTTTCATCCTACACAGAAAGCATTTACATTCTTCTGAGCAGTACATAGAACCTTCTCTAGGATTGACCACATACTAGGCCATAACGCAAGTCTCAGCAAATTCAAAAGAATTAGAATCATACCATGCAGCTTCTCAGACCATAAAGGAATGAAGTTGGAAATTAGCAACTCAGGAATCCCTAGAGAATATGCAAACACATGGAGACTGAACAACATGCACCTGAATGAACAATGGGTCATAGAAGAAATTAAAAGAAAAATCAAAAATTTCCTGGAAGTAAATGAGGATAACAGAGATGAAAAAGGAAATGTAACAACAGACACCAAAGAAATAAAAAGAATCATTAGAAATTACTACAAGGACTTGTATGCCAGCAAACAGGGAAACCTATCAGAAATGGATAGATTACTGGACACATACAACCTAGAAAACCTAAACAGACCCATAACTGAGACAGAAATTGAAACAGTAATAAAGGCCCTCCTCGCAACAAAGAAAAGCCCAGGACCAGATGGATTCACTGCTGAATTCTACCAGACATTTAAAGAAGAACTAACTCCAATTCTTCTCAAACTATTCAGAACAATCGAAAAAGAGGGAATTCTCCCAAATTCTTTCTATGAAGCCAACATCACCTTAATTCCTAAGCCAGAAAAAGATGCAGTATTGAAAGAGAATTACAGACCAATATCCCTGATGAACATAGATGCAAAAATCCTCAATAAAATTCTGGCCAATAGAATGCAACAACACATCAGAAAGATCATCTAGCAATCAGGGAAATGCAAATCAAAACCACAATGAGGTTTCACTTCACCCCGGTGAGAATGGCTCACATTCAGAAATCCACCAACAATAGATGCTAGAGAGGATGTGGGGAAAAAGGGACACTTATCCACTGTTGGTGGGAATGCAAACTGGTGAAGCCACTATGGAAGTCAGTCTGGAGATTCCTCAGAAACCTGAATATTATAATTTGATTATAATGTGTCTCAATGTAGATTTGTTTGGTGCCCTTTTGGACTTCTTGAACCTGGATGTCCAGTTCCTTCCATAAGGATGGTTTTCAGACATTGTTCCTTTAAATAGGCTTTCTGGTTCCTCTTATAGTTTTCCTTCTAATATAATTTTTTAAAATATTTATTTATTTGCAAGACAGAGAGAGAGCAGTCTTCCAACTGCTGGTTCACTCCCTAGATGCCTGCAACAGCCGGAGATGTGCTGATCTGAAGCCAGGAGCTTCTTCCGGGTCTCCCAAGTGGGTGCAGGGGCCCAAGGACTAGGGCCATCTTTTACTGCTTTCCCAGGCCATAACAGACAGCTGGATCAGAAGAGGAGCAGTCAGGACTAGAACTGGCGCCCATATGAGTTGCCGGCACTTTAGGCCAGTGCTTTAACCTACTGTGCCACAGCACCGGCTCCCTAATATAATATTCAACCAATATTCTTGATGGTATCCCTTAAGTTTTATTCACTATTTTTCATTTTTTTTCCTCACATGACTAGTTTCCAGTGATCTACCTTTGAATTTACTTATCCTTTCTTTTACTTAACATGCATTGATGCTAACCCTTCTAATGATTTTTTTCAGTTTTGCTAACTGTATTCTTCAGCTGTATGATTTTTGTTACTTTTTTCAAGTTTTTTAATTGAAACTCTCACTTTTTTTCATCCTTTATTTTCTTGACTTTAGTAAGCATTGTCATGAACACAGTTATTTGTAATTCTGGGTCAGCTGAATTGTATAAATTTGTGTCATTGGGGTTGGTTTCTGGTGATTATATTGTTTATCTGTTTAGAACATCTTTGATTCTTCAATTCCCTTGACTCTCTGTGTTGGTGTATGTGAATTAGACAAAGTAATAATTTCTCCTACCTTTCCCAGAGGTAGGGTCTCTACCTGTTGTTTTCCACCCCATGGAGAAGAAAGTAGCTATACTTTTTGTCTTTGTACTCTGTGCTAAGCCAGGTGGAGTAGTCATGGCACCAACAGCACGAGCCACCACCTCAATCCTCCTCGGGGCAGCTAAATTTTTGCCAGACTTATCAGAACTTCAAGTCTGGTGAAACAGATGCTAGTTCTTTGAAGTTGGGGTATTAGACACACAGATCAACTCTTTCAATTGAAAAGGGCAAGCTGAAAGGTGGTTTTTTTCATTTGGTCTCTGTGCTGAGCAGGGAATAGAGCCAATGGTGTCTACCAGCCCAAGTTACTGGCTCTGTTCTTCCTTGTGCATCTAGACCAAATCAGACTTGTCAGAGCTTAAATGCTAATCCTCTGGAAAGCCCTTTTGAAAAACTGAGGTGCTAGATTTATGCACAAAGTCTTTCTCTCTCCCTGAATGTAGGTGGATGCTAGGTTATCTCTTTCTGATCAGAGGTAGGGTCTACAGTGAGTGTCCTGAATAGCCTCATTGTCTTTTGTTAGTTTACATTCATGTTCTGCTGTGGTACAAGAACCTTTCAATTAGTTTTTGATTTTTCATGAAGAGAATTTGCGCAACTTGTAGCTGCTTCAATGTGTTTGTGGGAGAAGGAAGGCTCAGACTTTGTATTGTACTATCTTGCTAACATCATCTCTTTTCCATTGATTTTAATTAAATTCAATACATCCACAGTTTTGTTTTTGTGCAAGTTTTATCAGGTTTAGTTATTATTATATTTGCTTCTTAATGTAACTTGGGAACTCCTTTCTTGAAACTATATTCAGAACAGGAATCGGTACTTTTTTTTTCCTGTAACAGATCTAGTAAATACTTTTAAGCTTTCTAGACTACATAGTCCCCAATAAAACTTTACTTATAATATCAAGTGACAAGCCAGATTTGTCCATAGTTTGCAGGCACTGATTTAGAACAGTTTTGCTCATGTAGCATTCAGATTCTCTAGTATGTAAAGATATACCAAAATTTCCTGGTAAAACTACTTGGGTCTAGCACTTTTTGATGGAAGTAGCAATTTAGTAATTTTCTCATTTTCATAAACTTTTTGTCTCTACTGGTACCAGCATTGATAAGTTAACCCCAAATTACTCATTTAAACTCATTTAACTGAGGCTTTTAAATTTATATGCTCTCATAAAATAATTTAATTTGAATGTTTAAATATTTCCTTAGTCTTGGTGTATTACTCCCTTTTTAATGTATTATTTAGTGTGACTTTGTTTTCTCCCTATTTTCTTGAGTAAGCCAGGTCATGATTTTCCTAATTTTATGTTTTATTTGGAGAACTTACTTGTTGATTGATCTATAAGAATTTGAAAATTGTATTTCTCCATACAAAAAATGGGTCACACCACTTGGTAAGACTTTGGGACAGTAGTTCATGCTTTAATTTAGAAAAGCTCCTGCATACCCCTACCATAAGACCTACAATCATCACATGTGGAGCAGGACCTCAGATTTTTGAGGTATTTCCTTCCTATCATGTGACACATGAGTCAAATGAATTATATAGGTACTTACTACTTTTGCTCACAGGATCCAATTAATATTATATAACCTACCAATTGTACTGATATACTTTTTTTTATACTCAACTTTTAAATATTTATTAACAACATTTACACAAGAGAGCACAGTTCAATTCATATACTTGATCCCACTCACAATAATGAGAAACCAAAAGTTCAGGTTGTATAAGAGAAAAATTTCTGAAGAAGGGTTAACCACTCTGTCACAATTCATCATGAAAACTGCCCAATACTCATTAAGGTGTGATTCCACCAAAGAATTCTTCCAAACAAATTATATTTCAGAGACTTCTCTCTGTAATCTTGCTATGTTTTGTGGAAGTTTGCCTAATAATAAAGGTATTTCACATTACAATACAGTCATAGGATTTTTTTCTTTCTGTGAGTTGTCAGGTAATCATTGAGAGGTGATGTATGGTACATGACTTTTTTACGCATGTATGTTTTCTCATTTCTGAGTCTCTTCATGTGAATTGATTAATAGCAAAAGAATTTTTTCACATTCTTTAAATGGACATTTTGCTGTATAAATACTCTGGTGTTAGTTGATGTTTAATTTCTTGTTTTTTAAGATTTCTATTTATTTGACAGAGTTACAGACAGAAAGGTCTTCCTTCATTCTTCCAATGGCCACAAAGGCCAGAGCTGCACTGATCTGAAGCCAGGAGCCAGGTGCTTCTTCCTGGTCTTCCATGTGGGTGCATGGGCCCAAGCACTTGGGCTGTCTTCTATTGCTTTCCCAGGCCATAGTAGAGAGCTTGATTGAAGAGAGGCAGCTGAGACTAGAACTGGCACCCATATGGGATGCCAGCATAGCAGGTGGAGAATTAACCTATTGCTGCATGGCACCAGCCTGATCTTAATTTCTGGCTATGGTTTTTTGAGGTCTATTGCACTTGAAAGTTATCACCTTTATTGAGTTGCATATTTATGCAAGACTGAATTCTATAAATATATACTTCCACATTCATTACACTCCTAAGAAACCCCTTGTGTGAATTTTTTCTTTTTTTCTTTTCTTTTTTTTTTTGACAGGCAGAGTGGACAGTGAGAGAGACAGAGAAAAAGGTGTTCCTTTGCCGTTGGTTCACCCTCCAACGGCCGCCACGGCTGGCGCGCTGCGATTGGCACACCGCACTCATCCGATGGCAGGAGCCAGGTGCCAGGTGCTTTTCCTGGTCTCCCATGGGGTGCAGGGCCCAAGCACTTGGGCCATCCTCCACTGCACTCCGGGGCCACAGCAGAGAGCTGGCCTGGAAGAGGGGCAACCGGGACAGAATCCGGCGCCCCAACCGGAACTAGAACCCGGTGTGCCGGCGCCGCAAGGCGGAGGATTAGCCTGTTGAGCCACGGCGCCGGCTGACTCTTTTTTTAAATTTATTTTTTATTTTTTGACAGGCAGAGTGGACAGTGAGAGAGAGAGACAGAGAGAAAGGTCTTCCTTTGCTGTTGGTTCACCCTCACCTGGTTACTTGGTATACATTGCCTCAAATTAGAGGACCACAATTGCTCTTTAGATCTTCTGGTATCAATATCTGTTCTGACCCTGTAGCTGACAGTCCTGAAAAAGTAGTAAGTTACTCATGAAAATAACCACAGATGCTCCTACAATTACTCTGTACTTATGTGTGCATTTCAGGATCCTTCTTCAGGAGCAACTGGCTCCTCTTAATCAGTGGATTCCCTATCTGAACCTGACTTATACCTGGAAAACTTGATAATGCTGTGATTTTCCATATTGATAGTTAATGCTAAAAGTTGAACTGGTCTTAATTTTCTTCTGATTATTCAAACAACATCCCAGCCAACTGCCTACCTAATGTTGCTCCTATTAACAATATATTGGCAACTAGCATAGATTCCTGTACTGGTACTCCAGTGTTGCTGCTTGTTACACTAATTATAATCAGATCTCCAAGATAGTTAAATATTGCACCTGGCCTCTATCAATCCATGATCTTTAACTCCAACTAATATTATGGAGCCTAACTCTCTGCCATAATCTCTTGCTTTCAACAAAGACCTAAAAAGGATAACCTCTTCCAACCTTCTCAAATATGCTCATACATGCCTTTCTGCAGCATTTCTGTTAAGTGAAATCAGGTTTCTTCAGATTCTCCTAGAGAACACAAAGAGGAAGTGAGTTTCCAGGACAAACACCTTGTTTCATTTTAACATTTTCATCTCTTTGAGTCTTCTGATCCTTGATTTAATACTATACCAAAAGGATTTGATATCCATACTTTATTTACTATATACTTTTTTAAATCCAGACCTCAAGGATCCATCACAGCAAATTACTAGTACTGATCCAACTGCATTTGCTGAACCATTACATTTCAAATCACGGAGAATGGTCCCATATAAACTCTCATCTATTAAGCCTCTAAGTTAAAACCATTAACAATTACTACCAAACACATTTCCTTGTACACTTATAGTGCCAGTGAGGTCCTCAATTTCTTTGGTGGCTGTTCTGTTTCTTTCATATCAGCTCTCTTCACAGGAAAAGACATGCTTCTATGTTAGATTACTTTGAGATCTGATCCTAGAAGAATATAGGTGATGGTCTTGTGAATATAAATATCATACAAAGAAACTACCTCAAATGACATCATTCCAGTCTCCCAGTACAAAGAAACCGATGTTTCAAGTGCATATTTTGGTCAAGTGCATATTTTATAATATTTTAACACTTATCTATACAAACGTCCATCTCAGGTGTAGCGGTTGAATAGTCTCTGAACTGTCATGTCCATGCAGAACCTCAGAACCCGATCTTCTTTGGAAAGAGGGTCTTTTCAGATATAATTAGATAAAGATCTCAAGATGAAATCACCTGTGTTTAGAGTGGACTAAAAATCCAAAATTGATGTTTTTATAAGAAGATAATAGAGCCATAGAGAATGCCACATGAAGATGAAGGCATCTGGAGTCACACTGCCACAAGTCAAAGACTAGCAGAAGCCACCTGAGCTGGAAAAGGCAGAAAAGGATCCTAGCCTAAAGCCTTCAGAGGGAGCATGACCAACCTCATGATTTTAGACTCCAAGACTCCAAATCTATGAAAACATTAATTTGTTGCTTTAACTAACCTGATTTATGGTAATTAGTTATTAACTGCCCTAGGAAACTAACATACCAGGTGATAGGATCATATTCATTCCTTATCAGGGCTCTGACTTCAACAAAGGACACCTATCAAAGCTCTACCTGTCTCCATAAAAACAGAACCTGGGCCTACTTTTAATACAGTCTGCTCTAGAGCTGCAAGCAGTAAGAATTCCTTTGAAGCTATCTTAAAGTGTCCCTGATATGCACTAAATAAATAATTAACTGCTCTGAGCTGTAAGCAGAATGAATTCCCAAAAACGTTGACACCTTAACCCTTAACAACCCCCCCCCAAAAAAAAAGATAAATCCAATCAAGGATTTGATTTAATTAAGTATTCAATGTTGGAAGAAATATACTAGAATATCCAGGTGGGCCCAATCAATTCATGTGAATCCTTAAGAGTAGACTACTTTTCCCAGATGTGGTCAGAAAAAGAGACAATGATGTAAGAGAGATTCTACATATTGGCTTTGAAGATGGAGAACAGAAAGGGGATTACAAATCAAGAAATACATGCAGCCTCCAAAATAAGTAATGAATCAGATTCTTTTTTGTAACTACCAAAAAGGAATGCAACCCTGTTGATACCTTGATTTTAGGTAGTAAGACCTGTGTTGGACTTCTGACCTATAGAATTGTAACATAATAAATTTGTGTTGTTTTAAGCTACTAAATTTGTGATTGTTTATGTTGGCAATAGAAAACAAAAACATAGCCATTAAAGGAAGCTACTTTATACCACTATGATCATATGTTATTTCTATGTACCAATTAAGCACCACAAATATTTTCTCTCTTTTTGTCTTATCTTTCTAGAAGCCCCCAATTAGGAAAATGCTCAAGTAGCTGATGTTACCACATGGCAGGGTTTAATATCACTCAACTTGGCACCTTCAAGAGATTTTTTGATTTTAGACAGGAGACAATCTAACTCCAAAATTAGACCCTGAGAGTCTAAAATCTAGACTAAGGGTCAACAAAACTTTTTATGTAAAAGACATTTTAGACAAGTAGTTGCTCAAATCTGTTCAACTTTGCTCTTATAGCAAGAAAGCTTCCATAGGCAATATTTTAATGAGCATGGCTGTGTTCCAATAAAGCATTTTACAAATAGGCATCAAACTAGTTTTGGTTCAGTTTCTAATCCTTGATTTAAAACAGTTTTGGTAATCATTATTTTAATCATCATTCTGTAGCTGGGCAAGGGGTAGGATGGGAGTCCTGAGGTAAGTCTTAAGTGCTAATGTTTCATGGAGAAGTACAATCTCAGAGTTCCAACAATAAAGGAAAAATAAAGTGAAGAAGTAAAACAACGATAATGTATTATCACACTAACCACAACTTCATGGGGAGAAGCAGAAGAGATATTAAGTCACTTAGCAGGTGTATCATCAGCATTTACTTGCAAAATGTCTCTAACAGTTTATATGAAAAAGCTAGGACTCAAAACAGCTCAATCATAGGGAGGAAGAATTTACTTTTTATCTGATATTGATCAAAGTTTTCTTAATTCCAAGTCATGTCCTTTGACCCATTTGGTTGTTAGGGAAGTCGGATCACCTGCCTTCTGCTGTGGCACATATTCTGAATCCAGAATTAATAGCAGGAGCCAAAGACCTGAGCATAGATAGTCAACTTCAGAAAGTTAACTTTCTGAAAGTACAAAGTAGATTAATTCTGCCAAACATGAAAGCAAGCAGCTAGAGAATGGGAACATGCAAAGCTGAGAGATTCTGAAAATGTGCACTCATTTCTCTATTCAGAACAAGCATCTCTCAGTCATAAGCATCCTCTTATTTGACATACCAATATGAAGTTAATAAAGGATATTTTGGGAGGAATGTCTATCTTCTGATTCTCTGATACTATCTTGTTTCTGTAGGAAATTTGTCTTCAGTAATTTTTTACTTCTTTCACTTTACCAGCAAATTCCAAGAGAAGCTTTCCCCTTGCAAGTTGAACTTAGAAATGCAAAAATATTTAAAATTTAAAATCTTTTAACATATTTCAATAAATTAAAAAATTAAGGAATAATAATCTGGATACTTGTTGAGAAGTATTTAATACAATTCAACACTATTCATATTCTGAAAATTCTCAGAATATTGGAAATAGCTAGAAAATATGTAACATTATAAAAGCCACCACCATAGACTGGGAGAAAACATTTAGCTTAGTGCTGAAATCTCGGAGGCATTTCCTTTGATGTTGGGAACACCAGAAAGTTCTCATTAATATTCAAGCCTGCACTGGGGTCCTAGGTAAAAAAGTAGTAAGATACATATGAATGTAAACATTGGAAAAGAAAAAACAATAAAATTTGTCTACATTTTCTATTTCTATGGTTTATACAAAGAGTATTCCAAAGAATCCAAGGACATATATTTAAAAACAAAATATTCAATGATGTTGCTAAAAAAAAACACCAAAAAATTAATATTGAATACTTGAGACTATGAAGATGCTGAAAGAAACCATAAGGGAAACACTCTAAGAAACTGATGTGGGGGACAAACTTTTGCATAAGATCCCCAAACACAAACAACAAAAGCAAAACTAAACAAATGGGACTGTATCAAACTCAGAAGCTTTTGCACAGCAAAGGAAACGGCCAATAGAGAGAAGAGACATCCAAAGAGTAGGTAAAAATATTTTCAAACGACCTATCCAACAAAGGGTCAATATCTCCAATACATAAGCAGCTTTAAAACCTCAACAAAAAACCAGTCTAGTTGAGAAATGGGCAAAAGACTTCAACAGACAGCTCTCAAAAGAAGAAATACAAATGGCCAACAAGTATATGAAAAAATGTTCAATATTGCTGACCATCAGGGAAATGCAAATCAAAACCACAATGAGATATCACCTCAACCTGGTTAAAATGACCAAAATCCAAAACACAGAAAGTAACAAACAAATGCTGGTGAGGATGTGAACAAAGGGAAACATGTACATACTGTTTAAGGAAATGTAAATTACCACAGCTGCTGCGAAAAACAGTGTGGAGATTTCTCAAAAAAAACTAGAATTAGACTTGGCATATGATCCACCAATCCCACTATTGTGTATATACCCAAAAGACTTGAACACAATGAGTCAAAGAGATACCTGTACCACCATGTTTACAGTAGCACTGTTCACAATAGCCAACATTTGGGATCAACCAAGGTGTCCATCATCACAAGAATGAATAATGAAAATGAATGTATCCACAATGGAATATTACTCAGCTATTAAAAAAAGGAATGAAATTGAATTATTTGCAACAAAATGGACAGTACTGGAGGGCATCACGTTGAGTGAAATTAGCCAGACCCAGAAAGACAAATATGCATGTTCTCCCTTATTTGTGTGAGCTAAAATTAAAAAAAGAAAAAAGAAATGTCTGTGTCTATAGTGTTGCTATAAATATAGTTTTGTGTAACTTTTATACCTTTTTCAAACCAATGGTTAATAATGTTATACTACTGTAGTTTTAATGATCTCTGATTACTTTAAAATTTACTGTATATAGATGAAATGGTCATTTTTCCATTAAAGCCATTGTCATTGTCTGTATTCCCACTAAACTAGGGTCTCTGCTTTTTACTTGTTAAACTTCTTAGTGAATTATTAAGCCTTTTTACTATAATGTAAATTTAAAAGATGTTATCTCAAAAACTAAAAAAAAAAAAGAGATTGGAAGTAGGAAGGAAGGTGGGAGGGAGAGAAGGGTAAAGAGGAAGGGAGGGAGAAAGAGAATACCATTATGTTCTCATAATTTTATCTACAAATCACATTGAATCTGTTAAAAACTGAATAAGTAAAAAAAAAACCTATACAGGGGATCTTCAAAAAGTAAATGAAAAACATGCATTATGGTAAAACTTGTACAAGAATTTCAAAAAAAATTTACACCAAATAAACTTAAGTATAAAAAAGAAAGGAAAAACTCAAAGAAAAGCCAGAGTGAGTATACAATGTTCATGGATAGAATACCAGTATCTTAAAATGTACATTTTCTCTGAAATTATATGTTCAAATTTTAAACAAAATCTCAAATGGGCATTACATGGAGTTTGATAAGCTGGTCTTACAATTCAAACACTAGAATAAAGGTTCAGAACTAGCCAACATCACTTAGAAGAAGAATGTATTGTTAAATCAGACGAACAAAGTGTGTAATCAGTACAATAACAAATAATGCAACAAAAGAGAAAGTGTAGAAGAGCCACCCAAATATGGGATACTGATATGATTGAGGTGTTTTAAAAATCAGTGGAAAATGGATTATCCAATAAATGAATTCTTTATATGTACAAAATCAAAGCATACCCCTATATCAAACCTACATAAAATTATATATAGATTTAATCCTAATTTTGAAATACAAAGTTTTAAAACTGATAGAAAAATAAGGTTGTATTTTTCTCACATGAAGGGAAGGATTTAGTAAGTAAGAAGAAGCAGGAATCAATTGAAAGGACTGATAAAATTGAATGTACTAAAAAAATTCACATGACAAAATACTATTAATCAAAAAAATACAAGGAATAATTTATTCAAAATTACATGCTAATAAGGATTAGAGGGAAAATTCAAATGCATGTTGTTCTCAAGCCAATTTTCATTCATCTTACAAGTCTATTTTAATTATACAATTAGCACATATTGTATTATTTCTTAAAATTCTTAACAGCACATGAAAATTAAATACCTTTATCTATTTCCACAAATTCCAATCTCCAGTTTCCTCCCTAGATTAGCATATAATATTTCAGGCACTTTTTCTTGGATAGTTAAACATAGCAACATAAATATAAACGTAACGTTCAGTGGTTTTATATCTTAAAACTTTTTTTAAACTTTTATTTAGTAAATAAAAATTTCCAAAGTACAGTTTATGGGTTACAATGGCTTCCCCCCCCCATAACTTCCCTCCCACCTGCAACCCTCCCATCTCCTGCTCCCTCTCCCATTCCATTCACATCAAGATTCATTTTTAATTATCTTTACATACAGAAGATCAATTTAGTATATATTAAGTAAAGGTTTCATCAGCTTGTACCCACACAGAACATAAATTGTAAAATACTATTTCAGTACTAGTTATAGCATTACTTCACATGGGACAACACATTAAGGACAGAGATCCCACATGAGGAGTAAGTACACAGCGACTCCTGTTGCTGACTTAACAATATGACACTCTTGTTTATGGTGTCAGTAATCTCCCTAGGCTCTTGTCATGAGTTGCCAAGGCTATAGAAGCCTTTTGAGTTCGCCGACTTCAATCTTATTTAGACAAGGTCATAGTCAAAGTGGAAGTTCTCTCCTCCCTTCAGAGGAAGGTACCTCCTTCTTTGATGGCCCCATTCATTCCACTGGGATCTCACTCGCAGAGATCTTTCATATTTTTTTTTTTTTTTGCCAGAGTGTCTTGGCTTTCCCTGCCAAGACATGGGCTCTTGAGCCAGATCCAAATGCCTTGAGGGCTGATTCTGAGGCCAGAGTGCTATTTAGGACATCTACCATTCTATGAGTCTGCTGTGTCTCCCACTTCCCATGTTGGCTCGTTCTCTCCCTTTTTTATTCTATCGGTTAGTATTTTCAGACACTAGTCTTGTTTGTGTGATCCCTTTGACTCTTAGTCCTATCAGTGTGATCAACTGTGAACTGAAATTGATCACTTGGACTACTGAGATGGCCTTGGTATATGCCACCTTGATGGGATTGTATTGGAATCAAAATGTATTCAAGAACTTTTCATTGTATGCAAGTATCAGATATTTAGACTGCTTATGTATTTTGTAACTTTAGTCACAAAAATATATATGTTATAATTTTTTTTCTAGGTTATAATGAAATGTTTAAGTAAATACATGGCTACTTTGTTATTTAATATTATTTATTACTACCAAAACTGAAAAATAATTAATGATTTTGATAATTATATTGTTCATTTCAAATGTAGGATATCTGGAAATCAAAGTTGTTCTATACATCAACTTCCTCAAGATTCCAGAATCAAATATCAATTTAGCTCTGGGTGAAACTAAATACTTAATTTGAGAACATGATTAGTATGAATCATTTATTCATTCATTTACTCATTCATTTATTCATTCATTCAGCAATTATTAATTTTTGAATAACACTAAATACTATGAACTGGGTAGATGTTAGGTATAACAGTAAGAAACACTTTTTTTCAAGAATGAGGAAAACAAAAGGAAAAATAGTATTATAATACTCACTTTCCCTTCATCTCTTGGACTATCACTTAAATGTACAACTGGTCCTGGATGAGTCTTGGTGGACCTGTTAAATCAATTCAAATGTGCAATTAATAAATAAACTTTAAAATATCTTACCATTAGAGACTGAAACAAAAAATTCAGATAATCATGGAATAAATTACTAAAATTCTGAGTTAAATTCACTTGAGTGGTTTTCTTTATGCAGTATTTTTCTTTCTCCTATTAACAGTATTAAAGTAGTTGTGACTTTTTTTAAATCAGGATTAAGAACAAAGATGCACATGACACTGCAATTGTTCATTATCTTATAATTTTGTTCTAGATATGGGCCTCTCAAATTTTTAAACTGAGTTTTAATTTTTATAGACAAAATACAAGGGCGATATAAATCTGTTTCAACCAAACTGCAAAGTACATATTGATTTAAAGTTTCCTGTAAAGTGAAATACCCTCTGATTCATCCCTAAAGGAAAGTATTGTTCACAATTGCAAAGATATAGACTCAACCTAGATGTCCATCAACTAATGACTAGATAAAAATAATATTATATATATCCATGATGAAATAATACTTATTCATAAAAAAATCCTGACATTTTCAACAAAATGGATAGGAGTAGTGATCATTAGTCTAAGTTAAATAAGCAAGACACAAAAAGATAAATTCTACATGTTTTCTGTTATATGTGAAAGTTAATAATATAAATAGTAATAAAAAGCTCTCTAGGGGCTTGGCACTGTGGCAAAGCTTAAGCCTCCATTAGTGGTGCTGGCTCCCACAAGGGTATCGGTTCATGTCCCAGCTATTCCTCTTCCAATCCAGCTTTCTGCTAATGGCCTGGGAAATCAGTGGAAGAGGGCCCAAGTGCTTGGACCCCTGTATCCATGTGGGAAACATAAAAGAAGTTCCTGGCTCCTGGCTTCAGGTTGGACTGGCCCAGCTCTGACTGTTGCAGCCAACTGGAGAGTGAACCAGCAGATGGAAGACCTCTGTCTCTGTCTCCCTCTGATTGCATCTTTGCCTTTCAAGTAAATAAATAGATCTTTTATAAGAAGTTGTCTGGATGCCATATTATTTGGTGTATAAAGATTTACATGTGTTATCTTGATTTAATTACACTCAAATAATATTCTTCTTTCCTTACTTTATGACCCTTGTCATAAATTAATACCCCTGCTACCAAGAAAGATAATATGTATATGATATTTATAAAGTGAATATAGCAAGATGTTAAAAGCCGTTAAATCTACTTGTGCTCAGGGAACTTTTCTTTATATTTTCTGTATTATTAAATATTTTAAAATAAAAATTAACAAGGTAAAAATATGAAAGAAAACTACAGTTTCATCTTTTCTCTTAAGAGATTTACTCTGCTGACTGTCATCTTACAGAGAAGTGACAAACTATGGAAACCTAGTTCATCAGTTATGTGTCATTCATCTGGATATCTAGTGTAATTGCTAACAGATAATTAAGAGTTCTAATAGTATACTAGTAAAAGAACCTTGGCTTTGTCAATTAAATTTATTGCACTCTAATACTGGCTGTTTTTAATAATTCCTAGCTTAACTTAAGTCATTGTACAATATGATGTCATGATTAAATATGATCTGACCTGATATTGTCTGGCTCAATTTTCCAAACACTTTCTTCATGAATTAATTGTTCAATATTAAATCTATTATGATCATGTTTACATAATTTATTTCTTAAGCACATATGAAAACTATAAAAGTTTCCGCACAAAATAGTAAAGATTTAAAGTTGAAACTTCTTAGAGCCAAAGAAAAAAAATGACAACTTATTGGGGCCAGCATTGTGGCATAGTGAGTAGGGCTACACCTGTGATGTTGGTCCCTGTTCCCACGTTGGAGACCCAGATGAAGCTCCTGGCTCCTGGTTTAGGACCTGTCCTGCCATGGAGCCATCTAGGGAGTGAACCAGTAGATGAAAGATTCTCTGTCTGTAACACCGCCTTTCAAATAAATAAATAAACCTTTTCTAAAAAAAAGAAATAAAAATGGCAAATTATATAATACTAGGTGACCTTGATACAGAGTCTTCAGGGTAACCCAAAGAAATAAATACAAATTTATTAGAATGTAATGAACTTTGTTTTATTATATTTATCCTAAATATTTTCATCTAAAATTGATTACTATTTATCCTGAATAATCCTGAGGGTTATATATAATATACATATAACATCTATTATAATGGCAAACATAATATATATATTCAATAAATAGTACGTATGAGTATTACGATGCTGCTGGAATTCTGAGTTAGTATCTGCATTTTGGAATATATGGTGGAAGAAAAGAAACTAAATAGAGTTTCATAAAGAGTTTTCAGAATCAGCCCTAAAGGCATTCCAGTCTGGCTGGAAAGCCCAGGAGGAGCATTTCAGGCATAGAAAGCCAAGAAACTCCAGAAGAAAAAAGGTCCTACATAAAGGATGCCTGTGGGTAGGACCCTAGTGGAAAGAAATGGCCACTTTTCTCTTAAGGGAAGAAAGAACTTCCACTTTGCTTATGGCATTGTCAAGTCAATGGATCCAAAAGGCTTCCATGTCAGTGGATCCAAAACGTAGTTCATGTCAGGAGCCTTGGGTGATCACTGATGTCATACATAAGAATGTTATTTGTTAAATAAACAACAAGAGTCACTGTGCACTAACTCCTCACGCAGGACTTCTGTCCACAAAGAGTTGTATCATGAGACTTAATAGTAAAACTTGTTCTCAAGAATCACTTTCATTTAGCATATTAAATGGAGGATAATACTATGTCTCATAAGTTAAAGTTATGTCTAAGGGTTCACAGATATACCATCCTTTGGTTCTTCTTTAAAGACAATTAAGCTTCTAAAAGGAAAGGAGGAGGAGGAAGGAAGGGAAGAAGTAGGGGCAGGACAAAATCACCTTTGAGAAGCAATAACATAGACCAGCCCTTGTCTAGACTGTTGAAGATCAGTTCTCTTAGTTTTTTTATTCCATTCTTCCTTTTTTTTCTTTCTTTCTGCTTCTTTTCTTTCTCAGACTAAACAGGAGAGGGAGGAGGAAGGGGGAGAGTGGGTGGGAGGGTAGGTATGGTGGGAAGAATTACTATGTTCCTAATATTGTATTTATGAGAGACATACAAATAAAAAAATAAACCTTAATTAAAAAAGTTCAGAGGTATTTTTACAGTTTTTTCTATGTTTATATTTAATATGTCATTTGTACATAAATACAGTATTCTATAACATAATAATTGCTTCTGATAAATGACAACCACCTTAATCTTTAGGGACTAATAAAAGCCAACAAACCACAAACTGACATCCATCCCTTGGGTTTGATTGTACCAACATTTACCAAAGTATACTCCAAGATACACTGGTGATGATTCAAGATGTTTAATGTACAATGATCCATATTTTAAAAGTTTGGGAAACCCTGAACTAACTTAAATATTTTTTCTTTAAAGAACGTCCTAATCCTGTACTATGCAAATAGTCAATATATCCCAGAATTATTGGTTAATCAATTTTTTTTGTTGATCATATTAAAGGAATCACTGAAAGATATTTAGGAAACTCAAGTTAGAACAAATGCAAAATTCTTCCATTTATATTCTCGGATTCTAGTTCAAAAAATAATCAAATTAAATTAAAATTCTGTTATTTGTAAGGATTTCTCAGGCTACAGAAGAAATACAAATTGGGAATGAAGAAGTCAAACTATCCCTCTTAGCAGACAATATGATTCTTTATTTAGGGGATGCAAAGAACTCAACTGTACTAAGAGAAATATTCATTGTTTTTAAAAAGACTTAGGCACTGACATTGTAGAACAGTGAGCTAAACTATGACCTGTGATGCCAGCATCCTATACAGACATTAGTTCAAATCCTAGCTGCTCCACTTACAATCCAGCTCCTTGCTAGTTCCAGTTTAAGAAATTTCCACACTGTTTTCCACACTGGCTGTAGTAATTTACATCCCCACCAACAGTGTGTAAGTGTTCCCCTTTGTACACATTGCCAGCATTTGTTACTCTCTGTGATTTGGATTTTAGCCATTTTGACAAAGTTGAGGTGGTATTTCCTTCTCGTTTGAATTTGTATTTTCCAGACCCAACCACTGCACACACTTGAGAGTGAATCAGTGAATATGGTATCTGTCCTCCCTCCTTTCTCTCTCAAATAGAAAACAAAGAAGTAAATAAGTACTCTGATGACCAAACAAAACATCTGTGGAGGAGATCCCAGATGGCTCATAGTGAGAAGCCATACTGACTTCAGCAGCAGTTGGACATGAAAAATATAAAGAACCAAGTTTCCAGAGGGCTGACAGAAATTTTCAGTGAAGTGACAGAACAAAACAGACTCTGTGGGACAGCAAAGAAGGAGGACAGACACATTGCTGAGGCCAGCCATGTAGCATAGCAAGCTGCCAGCTAGGAGTCACCATCGTCCCACGTCATGGTAGGAAGAAGTTGCCCTGATCAGTCAGTGGTAGCTTTAGCTGAGGAAGAATTCCAGTCACTCACTGACTTTAATTCCAGCCAGGGGAGCTGACTCAAATCTGAGCAACTGTTTGTCCCTAAGAAAAGAAATCACATTGCCTATTTCCCCTCCCCCACCTCAGCAGAGTGCTAGAATCAGTTGGATTAGAAAAATCACAGTTTATCTCTGTTCTGCATGATCAGAGCCAGAATCAGTGCAATGTGCAGAACACAGAATAGATCCCTTACATCCTGCAACTGTGAGACTTTGGGTCGTAAGCCCTGGATTCTGGGAGGTTCACCTCAGCTTCATGGGCCTAGCAGTAGAAGCGAACTATTTTTTTTTTTTTATTTTTGACAGGCAGAGTGGGCAGTGAGAGAGAGAGAGTCAGAGAGAAAGGTCTTCCTTTTGCTGTTGGTTCACCCCCCAATGGCTACCACGGCCAGTGTACCGCGCTGATCCGATGGCAGGAGCCAGGTGTTTCTCCTGGTCTCTCATGGGATGCAGGGCCCAAGCACTTGGGCCATCCTCCACTGCACTCCCTGGCCACAGCAGAGAGCTGGCCTGGAAGAGGAGCAACCAGGACTAGAACCCGGTGTGCCGGCGACACAAGGCAGAGGATTATCCTGTTGAGCCATGGCGCTGGCAGCAGCAGACTATTAAAAATCCAAACCAGACTTCAGAAAGTTCCCTCTAGCTCAGGGTATTGGGAACCCCAGGTACATAACCCAGAAACACCCTTGCATGCATTGTGAGAACTGGGGGAAGTTTCTTCTATGCCTTGTGGAACTGAGACTGTTGATGTTATATTAAAATCATTGGAGAAATCTGCTTTCACTCATAGTATCTGCAGAACTCTATTATGTATTGGTCTGTTTCAGATATGAGTCTGCCACTATCCGCCAACCTGGCTCCCACCCTAAGAGATCTGAGTAATGACCCCATTCATGTAGTACTAGTTCTGTTAACAATCAGTACTAATTCCCTCAGAGCCACTGGAATCTATTCCACGGACCTACGCAAGAACCTTCCTGCATTCCATCACTCCACACCCATACCTGCCAGGGAAAATCTCCTGTATATCCTGTAGGACTTCAGCAGGGCTGAGTTCATATTCCCTTATCCTGGGACTAGGGCTACTGGTGTTAATAAGCCCCAGCATTAGTAGCACTCTCTTGGCAGGACAAGAGAAGGGCCCATCCCTATCACAAAGGCCTAAAGCTACAACTCTTGGTGCAACAAGCCCCATCAGCACTCAGGTTTGCCAATGGGACAAAGGAACGGCCCCTTTTGTCTGTCTCAGCACCAAGAACAAGGTCCTGGTTATCACAATCTACAGTGTAACTAACAACTCTCTGGGGACTGAAGATACACACCCTAGGACATTCACATTCACTTCAGTCATGCTTCTACCCCTATGGACAGCAGACCAGACCACCCCACACCCCTGGTCATGTACAGACACAACTTACAGATTAAAGCAAAAGAAATCACTTCTGGGTTTGCCTAAAACGAAAGCCAAAGCAACAGGCCAAGTGATACCCTACATTCCATCTAAACCATAAACTTTTCCAATAAAAACTTCTCCAAAAAGAAGGGACTATTATACCAGAAGTACAGATGTCGTTGTAGGGAAACAGGAAACATGAAGAAGCAAGGTAGCGTGATACCTTCACAATAACACACAAGTGCTCCAGAATTAGATCCTGAATTGAATAAAATCTCTGAAATGCCAGAACTAGAATTCAAAATAATTATTGTAAAGAAATTCAATATGATGCAAGAGAATACAGATCACTTACAGAAATGAGGAAATCAATAAAAGACTTGAATGAAAATTCATTAAGGGGATAGAAATCATTAGAAGAACCAACTAGAAATATTAGAGATAAAATCTTCTATCAGTGAAATAAAAAATACATTTAGAGCTTTTTTAATTTTTGTAGAGCTTTAATATTAGGATGGACCAAGTGGAGGAAAGAATTCCTGACCTGAATTGTCAACAATCTTGAAATAACCCAGTGAGACAAAAATAAAGAATGAAAAAGAATGGAGAAAGACCACATGAAATATAGGATAAGATTAAATGACCAAATATTCATATTATAGGAGTTCCTAAAGGAGAAGAAAAGTAAAAAAGCAACAAGAACCTCCTAAATGAAATAACAGTTGAAAATTCTCCAGGTCTGGAAAGAGACCTCAGGCAGGCGGCATGGTGCAGAGGTTAATCCTTTGCTTCCAGAGATGGCATCCCATACGGGCATTGGTTTGAGTCCCAGCTGCTCCTCTTCCAATCCAGTTCTTTGCTATGGCCTGGGAAAGCAGTAGAACATGGCCCAAGTGCTTGGGCCCCTGCACCCATGCAGAAGACCCCGAAGAAGCTCCTGGCTCCTAGCTTTGGATTGGCCCAGCTCCAGCCGTTGCTGCCATTTGGAGAGTGAACCAGCAGATGGAAGTCCTTTCTCTGTTTCTCCCTCTCACTGTCTGTAACTCTACTTTTCAAATAAATAATAAAATAAAAATCTTAAAAGAAAAGAAAGAGACATGGACATCAAATACAGGAAGCTCAAAGGACCCAAGCAGACTCAACTAAAAAGAACTTCCCCCTGATATATCGCCATCAAATTCTCAAAAGTTAAGGACAAGAGGAGCATCCTAAGGACAGTAAAAGAAAAGCTTAAAGTTACAAGAAAAACCACTTAGACTAATAGCAGACTCCTCAGCAGAAACCATACAGGCCAGAAGAGAGTAGGATGATATATTCAAGTTCTTAAAGGAAAAAAAAAAAGTGCAATCAAGACTATTATTTCCAGTGAAGCTAGTTAGAAGTGAAGGAGAAATAACATATTCCCTGAACAAATAAAAAATGAGATCAGATATGCCTTATAAGAAATTCTGCAGGGAGTCCTACATTAGAAGTAATCATCATAAAATCACATGACACTACCAAATTCACTAACAGAGCAGGTATATAACAGGTATAATCAGCAACCAATCAACAATATTACAGGTATTAATTCTAATACTAACCTTTACAGTAAACAGATTAAATTCCCCAGACAAAAGATTTATGTTGGCTGAATGGATTAAAAATGCAAGGCCTACTATTTGCTGCCTATACAAAACTCACCTCCCTCCAAAAAAGATACAGATATCGTGAAAATGAAGGGTTGGAAAAAGATGTACCAGCAAAATTAAAACCAGAAATGAACAGAATATCCAACCTCATATCAGATACAAACAGTATTTAAATAAAAAGTATAAAAAGAGACAAAAAAGGGCATTATATTTTCATAACAGGATCAAATCAGCAAGAAGATATGAAAAATCATAAATATATATGCATCTAACACAAGACCATGCAGATATATGCAGCAAACACTTTTAGACCTAAAGGGAGAGATGCAATAATAGTGAGTGACTTCAACACCCCACTCTCAACAATGGGCAGACCACCAAGACAGAAAATCAACAAAGATACACTGGAATTGAACCATACTATTCAGAATATGGGTCCAACAGATCCTACCAAGAGGATGTCATAATTCATTAAACCAATTCAGTAAAGTTGCAGGTTACAAAAAACTCAGTAACTTTTTATATGCTAAACATGAACTCACTGAAAATGATCAAAGAAATGATCAAAGAAATCCAAATCATAATAACCACAAAAAAATCAAATATTTAGGAAAATATTTAATCAAAGAAGTGAAAGTTCTCTACAATGAAAACTATAAACATTGATGAAAAATATCATGAAAAACAGAAAAAAAGCAAAGGTATTTCTTGCTCATGGATTGCAGGTATTAACATTATTAAAGTATCTATACTACCTAAAGCAATCCACAGATTCAATGCAATCACTATCAAAATACGAATGACATTCTTTACAGAGTTAGGAAAAACAATCCTGGGGCCCAAGTTTTTGCTTAGTGGGTTAAGCCACTGCCTACAATGCCGGCATTCCATATGGGTGCCGTTTTGAGTCCCAGTTCTCCTTCCAAACCAAACCCCTGCTTATGCACCTGTGAATGCAGCAAAGGACAGCTCAAGCCCTTGTGCCCCTGAACCCACATGGAAAGCCTAGATGTAGTTCCAGGTTCCTGGCTTTGGCTTGGTCCATCCATGGCCTTTTGTGGCCATTTGGGGAGTAAACAAGCAGTGGAAGATCTGTGTGTGCGTTTCTCCCACCCTGTAACTCCGGCTTTCTAATTA
Organism: Sylvilagus floridanus; assembly: GCA_949820135.1. Taxonomy (NCBI): domain Eukaryota; kingdom Metazoa; phylum Chordata; class Mammalia; order Lagomorpha; family Leporidae; genus Sylvilagus; species Sylvilagus floridanus. The sequence continues at coordinate 74,673,824 of OX463244.1, read as the reverse complement.
TAAAATAAATCTTTATAAAATAAAGAAAAAACAATCCTAAAATTAATATGGAATCATAAAGACCCAGAGTAGGCAAAGTAATCCTGAGCAAATAGCTAATTCAGTCAATCAGGAGGCATCATAATACCTGACTTCAAAGCATTCTACAAAGCTGTAGTAATTAAAACAGCAGGGTACTGCCACAAAAATTGAAATGCAAATCAATGGAACAAAGAGCCCAGAAATTAATCCAACTGATTTTTGACAAAAGTGCCCAGACCACATATTGGAGTATGGATTATCTCATCAATAAACCGTGCTGGAAAAACTGGATGTATATATGTAAAAGAATGCAATTAGATTCCTACTTCTTACCATATTAAAAAATCCACTCAGGGGTGGATCAAAGACCTAAATTTAAGACCTGAGACTATGAAGTTATTAGGAGAAAATGTAGAGGAAATACTTTAAGACATTGGTATGGTGACGACTTCTCGCATAAGATCCCCAAAGCACAAACAACAAAAGCAAAACTACACAAATGGAAATATATCAAGCTCAGAAGCTTATGAAAAGCAAATTAAACAATGAAGTAAAGATACATCCAACAGAATGCAAAAAGCTACCAGTCCAGTTAAGAAATGGGCAGAGAGCCTCAAAAAAAGTTGGTTATTAAATATATACTCACTATCCTTAGCCATAAGGGAAATGCAAATCAAAACCACAATGATATATCACCTCAATCCTGTCAGAATGGCTATTATCCAAAACACAGTAACAAATGCTGACAAGGATGTAGGTAAAAGGGGAGTGTATATCAGTGTAGCCACTGTATGAAAAACAGTGTGGAAATTACTTTTAAAAATTAGAAATAGATTTGCCATATGACCCAGCAATCCCACTACTGAGTATATACCCCAAAGACATAACACATTATATCAAAAAGATACCTACACCACATGGTTGTAGCACCACTCTCACAACAGCCAAAATTTGTAACTAACCAAGGTGTGCATCATCAGATGAATGGATAAAGAAAATGTGGTATAGGTATACAACGGAATATTATTCAGCTATAAACAAGAAAGATTCTACCATCTGCATCAAAATGGATGCAACTGGAGGACATAATGTTAAATGAAATAAGACAAATACTGCCTATTCTCCCTTATATATAGGAGCTAAAATTTAAAGAGAAATCAAAAAGAAAAATAAAAAGAGAAAGAAATGCCAGGTTTATCACTATTGCTTCAAATATAGTTTAATTTTTTTATCTTTGCTAAAACAATGACTAGAATGATATAATACTATGGTTTTAATGATCTATGGTTATTTTTAAATTTACTGTATATGAGTGAAATGGTCATCTTTTCATTTGATTGTTTATAGTCCTTACCTATATTCCCATTGAACCAGGGTCTTTTTACTTTTACTTGTTTAACTCTTTATTTAGTGGCGCATTAAGCCTTTAACTATAATGTAAATTAAAAACATGTTATCTCAAACATTAAGAGAAATAAAGAGAAAGAGAGGGAAGTATCATTGTATTCCTAGAATTGCATCTATGAACTACATGAATCTGTTCTCTTTGTATTAATATCACATTAACATGAGAATTGAAAAAATATAAATGAATGAACTTGTCCAAACAAAAAATACATATATAAATATCTGTGAGTTACAATTGGTTTGCTGGCAACTAATTTGATACATCTTTTTTCTTTTAAAGATTTATTTGAAAGGCAGTGTTAGAGAGAAGGAAAGACAGACAGAGAGATCTTCCATCCACTGGTTCACTCTCCAGATGGTCACAACAGTCCAGATTGGATCAGCTGGAAGCCAGGATTCAAGTCTCCCATGTCAGTGCAGGGACTCAAGCACTTGGGCCATCCTCTTCTGCCTTCCTAGGTACATTGGCAAAGAGCTCGAGTGGAAGTGGAACAGCTGGGAACTGAACCAGTAACCATGTGGGATGCCTGCATCAAAGGTGGCAGCTTTCCTACGATGCCACAAGGCTGGCCCCAGTATCTCTTTTCTATATTCTTTCTCTAAAATAATCTATTCTTATGGTTTCAGCAACCTTTCTGATCTTATTACTTTGAAATCCATATAAACCACCTCCTACCATTCTACTATCTCAACTCAATTTGAATGTCATAAACACACACAACTCAACATAACTAAAACTGAACTCATTATCTACCCGAACACTTCTCAATTGCCTGCACACTTTTACTAAGCTGCACAGTTATCTACAGTTGCCAAAGCCAAACACCTGGAGGTCACTACAATTTTTCCTTTTACTCTTCCACCTTCAATTTTCGAAATTTTTCTTTTCTTTATTTCTTTTTTTTTTTTTTTTTTTGGACAGGCAGAGTGGACAGTGAGAGAGAGACAGAGAGAAAGGTCTTCCTTTTCCATTGGTTTACCCCCCAATGGCCGCTGTGGACCGCACGCTGCCTGTGGCCAGTGCACCGCGCTGACCTGAAGCCAGGAGCTTCTCCTGGTCTCCCATGTGGGTGCAGGGCCCAAGGACTTGGGCCATCTTCCACTGCACTCCCGGACCATAGCAGAGAGCTGGACTGGAAGAGGAGCAACCAAGACAGAATCCAGCGCCCTGACCGGGACTAGAACCCAGTGTACCAGCACCACAGGCGGAGGATTAGCCTACTGAGCTGCGGCACCGGCCAAGAATAGTATTTTAATGAACAGAAAAATAAGAAGGCATTAAAAGGCATATGCACTGATCATGATTATTTTTAATTAAAATAATTCATTCCCACTGAAAGTGGTTGAGGTTAAATATAAAGATGATTTCTATGTATAACTTGTAAAATGAGCATTACTATTTATTACTGAATTTTGTGAATATAAGCCTTATTAACAGTATTTGGAGGCAGCGCTGTGAATCGCTAGGCTAATCCTCCGCCTGCGGCGCCGGCACCCCCTGTTCTAGTCCCAGCTGGGGCGCCGGAAACTCTTCTTCCAGTCCAGCTCTCTGCTGTGGCCCGGGAGAGCAGTGGAGGATGGCCCAAGTGCTTGGGCCCTGCACCGAATGGGGGACCAGAAGGAGGTGCCTGGCTCCTAGCTTCAGATTGGCTCAGTGCACTGGCTGTAGCAGCCATTTGGGGGGTGAACCAATGGAAGAAAGACCTTTCTCTCTGTCTCTCTCTCTCTGCCTGTCAAAAAAAAAAAAAACAGTATTTGGAAAGTCTAAAATGAAGATATGTTAATATCACCATATCAATTTATAAAGCTTTTATGATTTAAAATTATTTTAGCTAAACTTTTCATTTAATTACTAATTAGCAATAGATGTGTCAAATAACTACAATTTGGTATATGTTATATAACTATATGAAATATTCCAAACAAATAAAATGACATCCAAGTTCAAACTTACAGTTCAATTGCCTTGTTCCACATGATAACATATCCAGAAAGAATGAAAGATTCAATATTTACAATATGAGTATTTCCTCTTTCCGTTCCAACATAGAGCCATTTACTCTGGAAAGGTAGATGACAGTAAGTAATTCTGAAAGAAAGAAAATTACAATTAAAATATCTAGTTTTACATGTGCTCAGCATTACATATTCCTTATATATATTATATAGTGATACATATATAAACAATGAAATTCATTATTCAAGTAGCAGTTAGTTCTTAGTGAAGTATAGTATAGTACAGGTAATAGTATATAGTATAGGTAATAACCATATATCAATAAAAAACAATAATAACCATTATTTTAAAAGTCCCTATTTAGGTATGAATTTACATTATTCCTAATTCTGGAAGCAGCACTGTAAGACAGATATGCATTTGTTTTAGAAGGAGAAACACTGAGTCTAGTGTTTTTTTTAAACCTAAGACTGACAGTTAATTAGTGGCAAAACTAGGATCAAATCCATTCTTGTTTGGTTGCAAAATTACCATTTTTCCACTAAGCTACATTTTTGTTTGACTAAAACTTGTTCCAAAGAGAATAGGCACAAATAAAACATAAATGTCCAAGTTCATAGAGAAGTGGTAGCTGCAAGAGATAAATTTACTTTTTAGTCATAAGCTTGGCAGTTAAGTAATAAAATAAACAAATGTAAAAGGTCAGAGATCCACTGTACTCTTCCTTCCTTTAAGTTTGATGCTTTGCTGTCATCTTTACTGTGGCCTCTGACCAGCTCCAAGATCAGTTCCATAGTTGGAGCAACCATGCCTCTTATATGTGAAATGTGAAATATGGGAATTACCAGACTTCTATTCACATCATTATCACTTTCTCTAGTTTGGCTTAATCATACTCTTTTTTTCTATGTTTTTATTTTGAGAGACAGTGAATTATTGGGAGAATGAGATTGAGAGAAACCGATTTTCCATCCACTGGTTTCTTTCAGCTGGTAGTTCATCTCCCAAATGCCTGCAGCAGCCAGGACTGACCCAGGTCAAATCTGGGATCTGGGAACTCCATCTGGTTATCCTACTTGGTGGCAGGGAACCAAGTACTTAAGAGGTCATCTGCTGCCTATCAGAGTACACATTAGTAGAAAGTTGGAATTGGGAACCAAGAAGAGACTCAAACTCAAATACTCCAATATGAAATGTGGAGATACCATGTGGCATCTTAACTACCATAACTATGCCATGATCATATTCTTTAATCACTCTTATAATTCATTATTGAATCACAATATTTCCTGGATTTACTTAGAAGAGCTAGTAAATTGTTGGAAGAGCTGAACAAAATTCTGACACCAGGCAGACACACCAATAATAATAATAATAATAATAATAATAATAAAGGTGAATAATAAATTTTTAACATGATCCCATCTTCAACATATTTATATGGGTGAACATCTAATTTGTATTTGTTCAAATAATACTCACAGTCTAGTTCACTTAATTTTTTATCAGTCTACCTCTTGGAATCAAACTTCATCTATTCAAAGCATCGTGCTGAAATCACCTTGCACGCTATATCCAAAAAACTAAAAGCTCTACTATTACATAAGAAACTAGAGTCAACTTACAATCTAATTCATGTATAACCTATATGATATTGGCCGATTTTAATTATAAGCTAAAGTCTAGAATTACAGTTGCCAAGGGATAGTTAATAATGTTTCACAGGAAGTAACTTGATGGTCATGTTTCTAGGTAATGAAAAATCAATTTTCAGGTCAATCTTAAGTAGGAAGAGAAAACTAATTATAGAGAGTCCTTAAGATTTATTTATCTAATACATAAAGAGAGTATAAAACATTAATTCTATAAAAGAAAAAATAAATCTAAGAATACAGGAGGAGCCAGTGCTGTGGTGCAGTGGGTTAAAGCCCTGGCCTGAAGCACCTGCATCCCTTCTGGGCACTGGTTTGAGACCCGGCTGTTCCACTTCTGATCCAGCTCTCTGCTATGGTCCACTCTCTCCCTCCCTCTCTGTCTCTCTACTCTTTATTTTTTTTAACTTTATTTAATAAATATAAATTTCCAAAGTACAACTTTTGGATTATAGTGGTCCCTCCCCCCCATAACCTCCCTCCCACCTGCAATCATCCCATCTCCCACTCCCTCTCCCATCCCATTCTTCATCAACATTCATTTTCAATTATCTTTATATACAGAAAATCAACTTAGTATATACTAAGTAAAGATTTCAACAGTTTGCACTCACATAAAAACACAAAATATAAAGTACTGTTTGAGTACTAGTTATAGCATTAATTCACATTGAACAACACATTAAGGACAGAGATCCTACATGGGAGAAAATGCACAATGATTCCTATTGTTGATTTAACAATTGACACTCTTGTCTACAATGTCATTAATCACCCGAGGCTCTTGTCATGAGCTGCCAAGGCTTTTTGAAGCCTTTTGAGTTTGCCAACTCTGATCTATTTAGATATGGCCACAAAGTGGAAGTTCTCTCCTCCCTTCAAAAAAGGTACCTACTTCTTTGATGGCCCGTTATTTCCACTGTGATCTCACTCACAGAGATCTTTCATTTAGGTCATTTTTTTTTTTTGCAACAGCGTTCATACCTGAAATACTCTCATGGGCTTTTTAGCCAGATTCGAATGCTTTAAGGGCTGATTCTGAGGCCAGAGTGCTGTTTAGAGCTTTTGCCATTCTATGAGTCTGCTGTGCATCCTGCTTCCCATTTAGGATCATTCTCTCCTTTTAATTCTATTATTATTAGCAGACACTGATATCATTTATGAAGTCTATCTGATACTTAATGCTATCTTTTTGATCAGTTATGAACTTAAACTGATCACTTTAACAAGTAGGATGGCATTGGTACGTGCCACCTTGATGGGATTGAATTGGAATCCCCTGGTACATTACTAGCTTCACATTAGGGGTAAGTCAGAGTGAGCATGTACAGAACTGTATATCTCTTCCCTCTCTTATTACCACTCTTATATTTAACAGGGATCACTTTTCAGTTAAATTTAAACAACTAAGAATAATTGTGTGCTAATTAAATAGTTCAACCAATGGTATTAAGTAGAACAAAAAAAAAACACTAAAAAGAATAAAATAGTAAGTTGCTCCTCAATAGTCAGGACAAGGGATGATTAAATCACTGTTTCTCATAGTGTAAATTTCATTTCAACAGGTCTCCTTTTAGGTGCTCGGTTAGTTGTCACCGATCAGGGAGATGATATTTGTCCCTTTGGGACTGGCTTAATTCACTCAGCATGATGTTTGCCAGCTTCCTCCATTCAGTTACAAATTAATGGATTTCATTTATTGTTACTGTTGTATAGTATTCTGTAGAGCACATATCCCATAATTTCTTTATCCAGTCTACTGTTGATGGGCATTTAGGTCAATTCCAGGTCTTAGTTATTGTGAATTGAGCTGCAATAAACATTGAATTGCAGACAACTCTTTAATATGCATTTTAATTTCCTTTGGGTAATTTCCAAGGATTGGGATGGCTGGGTTGTATGGTAGGGTTATATTTAGGTTTCTGAGGAATCTCCAGACTGACTTCCATAATGGTTTAACCAGTTTGCATTCACAAACATGTAAAAACTTGTGGGTTAGTGTCCCTTCTTCCCCACATCCTCGCCAGGATCTGTTGTTGGTAGATCTCTGCATGTAAGCCATTCTTACCGGGGTGAGGTAAAACCTCATTGTGGTTTTGATTTTCATTTCCCTGATGGCTAGTGATCCTGAACATTTTTTCATGTGTCTGTTGGCCATTTGGATTTCCTCTTTTTTGAAAAATGTCTATTCAGGTTCTTGATCCATCTCTTTAAGTGAGTTGTATGTTTTGCTATTGTGGAGTTTCTTGATCTCTTTGTAGATTCTGGTTATTAATCCTCTATCAGTTGCATAGTTTGCAAATATTTTTCCCATTCTGTTGGTTGCCTCTTCACTTTCCTGACTGTTTCTTTTGCAGTACAGAAACCTCTCAATTTGATATAATCTCAATTGTTAGTTTTGCGTTCGATTCCCTGTGCCTCCTGGGTCTTTTCTAAGAAGTCTTTGCCTGTGCCTATATCTTGCAGGGTTTCTCCAATGTTCTCTAATAGTTTGATGGGGTCTGGTGGAAGATTTAGATATCTAATCCATGTTGATTGGATTTTTGTGTTAGGTATAAGGTAGGGGTCTTGCTTCATGCTTCTGCACATGGAAATCTAGCCTTCTCAGCACCATTTGCTAAAGAGACTGTCCTTGCTCCAGGAATTCGTTTTAGATCCTTAATCAAATATAAGTTGGTTGTAGATCTTTGGATTGAATTCTGGTGTTGCTATTCTGTTCATTGGTCTATCCATCTGTTTCTGTACCAGTACCATGACCATGCTGTTTTCATTATAACTGCCCTGTGGTATGTCCTGAAATCTGGTATTGTGATGTGCCAGGCTTTGTTTTTGTTGTACAAGATTGCTTTAGCTATGTGGTTCCATATGAATTTCAGCATCATTTTTTCCAGATCTGAGAAGAATGTTTTTGGTATTTTGATCACATTGAATCTATAAATTGCTTTTGGGAGAATGGACACTTTGATGATATTGATTCTTCCAATCCATGAACCTGGATGGTTTCCCCATTTTTTGGTACCCTCTTCTATTTCTTTAAGATTTTGTGATTCTTGTCATAGAGATCTTTAACGTCCTTGGTTAAGTTTACTAAAGGGTATTTGATTATTTTTGTAGCTATTGTGAATGGCATTAATCTTAGCAGTTATTTCTCAGCTAAAAAATTTCCAGTGTAAACAAATGCTGTTGATTTTTGTGCATTGATTTTATATCCTGCTACTTTGCCAAACTCTTATATGAGTTCCAATAGTCTTTTAGTAGAGTTCTTGGACCCTCTAAATAAAGAATCATATCATCTGCAAAGAGGGAGAGTTTGACTTCTTCCTTCCCAATTTGTATCCCTGTAATTTCTTTTTCTTGCCTAATGGCTCTGGCTAAAACTTCCAGAACTATGTTGAACAGCAATGGTGAGAGTCTGCATCCCTGTCTGGTACCAGATCTCAGTGGAAATGCTTCCAACTTTCCCCATTTAATAGGATGCTGGCCGTGGGTTTTTCATAAGTTGTTTTGATTGTATTGAGGAATATTCCTTCTATACCATTTACTTAGGGTTTTCATCATGAAAGGGTGTTGTATTTTACCAATGCTTTCTCTGCGTCTATTGAGATAATCATAAGGTGTTTCTTCTGTAGTTTGTTAATGTTGTGTATCACATTGATTTGTGAATGTTGAACCATCCTTGCATACCAGGGATAATTCCCACTTGGTCTGGGTGGATGATCTTTCTGATGTGTTGTTACATTCTATTGGCCAGAATTTTATGAAGGAATTTTATGTCTATTTTCATCACGGATATTGGTCTGTAATTCTCTTTCAATACTGCATCTTTTTCCGGCTTAGGAATTAAGGTGATGCTGGCTTCATAGAAAGAATTTGGGAGGATTCCCTCTTTTTCGATTGTTCTGAATAGTTTGAGAAGAACTGGAGTTAGTTCTTCTTTAAATGTCTGGTAGAATTCAGCAGTGAATCCATCTGGTCCTGGGCTTTTCTTTGTTGGGAGAGACTTTATTACTGAATCAATTTCTGTCTCGGTTATGGTTCTGTTTAGGTTTTCTACATCTTCCTGGTTCAGTTTAGGTAGGTTGCATGTGTCCAGGAATCTATCTGTTTCTGAGAGATTTCCCTGTTTGCTGGCATACAACTCTTTGTAGTACTTTATGAAGACTCTTTTATTTCTGTGGTATCTGTTATTACATTCCCTTTTTCATCTCTTATTTATTTGGGTCTTTTCTTTTTTTAGTTAGTTGGGCGAATGGGGTGTCAATTTTATTTTTTCAAAAAAAAATCTCTTCATTTGGCTGATCTTTTATAATTTTTTGGATTCAATCCTGCTGATTTCTCTAATTTTAATTATTTCTCTTCTCCTACTAGTTTTGGGTCTGGTTTGCTGTAGTTTTTCTAGATCCCCGAGATGCACTGATAGCTCATTTATTTGGTGCTTTTCAAATTTCTTGATGTAGGCGCCTATTGCTATAAACTTTCCTCTTAACACTGCTTTTGCTGTATCCCATAAGTATTGTTATGTTGTGTTGTTATTCTCATTTACTTCCAATAAGTTTTTGATTTCTCTTTTGTACAATAGATTCCCTAAGATTCACTTAGTATCTTAAATCAAAGGCTGATATATGGAATATTGGTGAAAAATTCCAACTATATTAAAGAAATAAGGACATAGTGTGCAATTCAAGTGCTTACAGAAACAAAAGCTCTTATCCCAGAATTCCATTCAATAACATTATTAATCAGGAATAAAAATCACGAAATTATCAGGTGAAAGGAAAACCAAGTATTTGTCATGGCTAAAAAAAAATGGCTAATGGAATTTCACTAAACACAAAGGAATGATAAAAGAACGTTGAAAAATCAGGTATGAAGAAAAACAAAATATAGGTATGAAGATAAAGTAAAAATATAGGTAAATACAAAATAAATTCCTTCTCTTTGAGGTTCCTATATTAGGTTTGATAGGTGAAGTTAGAATTATAACTCACTTCAATGTGGTTGTTAAAATGTATGAGAAACATTTTAAAAAATTTACTATACATGAGAGTAGTGAAGGCAAGTCAAGACAGGAAAACTTCTACAACTGGTTCAAACTGTAAAATGAAAGAAAAGTAGACTATGTTGTATTTACATATAATTAAATATCTCTAGCAACCATTTAAAGAGATATACAATTTGGGACATGCTCAATCAGACTTGCCCCAAATGGTGGAGTTAGAAACGTGCCAGGGGATTTCAACTCAATCCCATCAAAGTGGCATGTACCAAGGCCATCTCACTAAATCAATTTTTGTTCACAATTGATCATAGTGATAGGACTAAGAGTCAAAGGGATCACATAAACAAGACTAGTGTCTGAAAATACTAACCAATAGAATAAAAAAAAAAAGGGAGAGAATGATCCAACATGGGAAGTGGGATACACAGCAGACTCATAGAATGGTAGATGTCCTAAATAGCACTCTGGCATCAGAATCAGCCCTCAAGGCATTCAGATTCGGCTGAAAAGCCCATGAGAGTACTGTAGGCACAGAAAGCCAAGACATTCTGGCAAAAAACAAAAATGACCTAAATGAAAGATCTCCACGAATGAGATCCCAGTGAAAAGAACAGGTCATCAAAGAAGGAGGTACCTTTCTCTGAAGGGAAGAGAGAACTTCCGCTTTGACTAGGACCTTGTCTAAATATGATCAGAGTCAGTGAACTCAAAAGGCTTCCATAGCCTTGGCAACTCATGACAAGAGCCTAGGGTGATTACTGACACCATAAACAAGAGTGTCAAATTGTTAAGTCAACAACAGGAGTCACTGTGCACTTTCTCCTCATGTAGGATCTCTGTCTTTAATGTGCTGTACATTGTGATTTAATGCTATAACTAGTACTGAAACAGTATTTTTACACTTTGTGTTTCTGTGTGGGTGCAAACTGTTGAAATCTTTACTTAATATATACTAAATTGATCTTCTGTATATAAAGAGAATTGAAATTGAATCTTGATGTGAATGGAAGGGGAGAGGAAGTGGGAGAGGAGAGGGTTGTGGGTGGGAGGGAAGTTATGGGGGAGATAAAGCCATTAGAATCCATAAGCTGTACTTCGGAAATTTATATTCATTAAATAAAAGTTAAAAAAAGAATGATACCAAGAAATTTCCTAAAATAAACTATAAAAAAATCAAAAATGGAACTCTAAAAATCATTCATTTAAGCCACAGAAAAATAAAGAATTCAGAGAAATGAAAAAACAGAACAAAAAATAAAATGAAGAACTGATTTTGTCATGTGAATAACTGTATCAAATGTAACCATCTATTAAAATATACAGATTGGCAGAAAAGGAGCAGCAGAGTCGGCGGGAGCAGCGAAGGGGGCAGCAGGGATCCCACGGGCTGCCGACGGGGAAGGCGTGGGTGACCCGTGTGGAGCGCACCTGGAGCCCCACGCTTCAGTCCAAGGGGAGCCAGACAGGTCAGACCAACGGATGATTTAATGGAAGTTCGGACACATCAGTCCTGGATACCAAGGTGAGACGGCATCTGCACAGTCCCACGGCGCCAGCCGCCACCCCTCCCCCAACCCGCCCTGGGACTGACACTGGGACGCAAACGGTTGAGTGGGAGAGGAAGTGTGAAAGGGAACAGAGCGTGGGACACCCCGTGGGAAGAGAGCGCAACGGGGGGAAACTAACTAAAAGTCTAAATAAGACAAGAGCCCACGGCACCTCCACACCAACCCCCCCATATCGGAGCGGGAGAGGGCGGGAAGCGGCCATTTTCTTTGTTTACATTCGGGCCTAAAGAATTGCGGCAGCATGCGCAGTGCTGGCGGCGAGCCAACGGCGCGCGGCGGCTCGCGGCGGCGGCAGCGCGCTGCTGCCATCTAGCGCTAACTGAGAGTGGTGCAACCATACACCCTTAATCCAGGGGAAAGCCCTCCCGCAAAAGGACTCAAATTACCAGAGGGGGGAAAAAGAAAAAAAAAAATTTTCCTGAAAAGCACCTGCGACGCTATACACATAGAAGCCAGAGATTAGAAGCTAACTATCATCAACTCTGCGCAACTGGATGGTATTACTTCCCTCCGGAGGGCAGAAAATAAATAAATAAATAATAAAAATAAATAAATAAATAGAGATCTACCACAATTAACCCCTTAAGAACTAAGCAGAACCCTCGGGCTACACCCATCTCAAACCTCCAAGGCTCCACCAACAGCAGGCAGCCCACTTAACAAAGCCATAATATAACAAGGAAAAAAAAATCACAGTAAGGGAAGAAGAATTAAAAGAATCCCTCCAAAATGCGAAACAACAAACACAGAAGTCAAGGAAACAAGAATAATGAACACATAATGATACCTCCAAATGAACAAAACACCCGAAGCCAAGAATATGAAGATGACGAGACAGAAGAAATGCAAGATTTGGATTTCAAAAAATTTATGATAAGACCATTTAGAAGTCTGCAAAAGCAAATTCTTGAACTACAGAAATCCTTACTGGGCAAGACAGAAAATCTCTCCCAGGAAAATGAAACTTTAAGGAAGAACCAGAATACGATGCAGGAATTAGTAGAACAGGAAAGCCTAATAGTGAAGAGAAACCAATCAGAACTGAAGAACTCCATAGATCAAGTGACTATCACTTTGGAATGCCTTAGAAACAGAGTCAGCGAAACAGAAGAGAGAATATCGGACTTAGAGGACAGAGCACAGGAAAATATACAGTCAAACCAAAGAAAAGAAGAGGAAATTAGAAATCTAAAAAATATTGTTGGAAATCTACAGGATACTATTAAAAAACCCAACATTAGAGTTCTAGGAATCCCTGAAGGCATGGAGAGAGAGAAAGGATTAGAAGGCATTTTTAGAGAGATACTAGCAGAGAACTTTGCAGGTTTGGAGAAGGACAGAGAAATCCTAGTACAGGAAGCCCATAGAACCCCTAATAAGCATGACCAAAAGAGAACCTCACCACGACATGTTGTAATAAAATTCACCACAGTGAAACAAAAAGAAAAGATCCTAAAATGCGCAAGAGAGAAACGTCAGATTACTTTCAGAGGATCTCCAATTAGGCTCACAGCTGACTTCTCATCAGAAACCCTGCAAGCTAGGAGGGAATGGCGAGACATAGCCCAGGTACTAAGAGAGAAAAACTGTCAGCCCAGAACATTATATCCTGCAAAGCTCTCATTTGTGATTGAGGGTGAACTAAAGACCTTTCACAGCAAACAGAAACTGAAAGAATTTGTAGCCACTTGTCCAGCCTTACAAAGGATCCTGAAAGATGTACTACACACAGAAACACAGAAACACGGTCATCAATCTGAAAGAAGCTAAAGGAAGAAAACCTCACAGCATAAGATCATAGGAAACTCAAACTAGATATAAGAAACTATCTTTGGCAAATGGCAGGACAAAATTCCTACTTATCAATAGTAAAATAAACATGAACGGTTTGAATTGCCCAATCAAACGAAACAGACTTGAAGCCTGGATTAGAGAAAAAAATCCATCTATTTGCTGCTTACAAGAAACACACCTCTCTAGCAAAGATCCATACAAACTGAAAGTGAAAGGTTGGAAAAGATATACCATGCCAGCAGAAACGAAAAAAAGCGGGCGTAGCCATCTTAATATCAGATAACATAAATTTTACCACAAAATCTATTAGGAGAGACAAAGAGGGACACTATATAATGATTAAGGGATCCATTCAACAGGAAGATATAACAATTATCAATGTATATGCACCTAATTACAAGGCGCCGGTTTACTTGAAAGATAGGCTAAGGGACTTAAAGGGAGACTTAGACCCCAACACAATAGTACTGGGGGACTTCAACACTCCACTCTCAGAGATAGACAGATCACCAAGACAGAGGATCAACAAGGAGACAGTAGATTTAAATGACACCATAGCCCAAATGGACCTAACAGATATCTACAGAACTTTCCATCCTACAGAGAAACAATTTACATTCTTCTCAGCAGTACATGGAACCTTCTCTAGGGTTGACCACATACTAGGCCATAAAGCAAGTCTCAGCAAATTCAAAAGAATTAGAATCATACAATGCAACTTCTCAGCCCATAAAGGAATGAAGTTGGAAATTAGCAACTCAGGAATCCCTAGAGCACATGCAAAATCATGGAGACTGAACAGCATGGTCCTGAACGAACAACGGGTCATAGAAGAAAGTAAAAGAGAAATCAAAAATTTCCTGGAAGTAAATGAGGATAACAGCACATCATGCCAAAATTGGTGGGATACAGCAAAAGCAGTGTTAAGAGGAAAGTTTATATCAATAGGTGCCTACATCAAGAAACTGGAAAGGCACCAAATAGATGAGCTCACAGGACATCTCAAAGATCTAGAAAATCAACAGCAAACCAAACCCAAAGCTAGTAGGAGAAGAGAAATAATTAAAATCAGAGAAGAAATCAACAGAATTGAATCTAAAAAAATTACAAAAAAAATCAGCCAAACGAGGAGCTGGTTTTTTGAAAAAATAAACAAGATTGACACCCCATTGGCCCAACTAACTAAAAAAAGAAGAGAAAAAACACAAATCAATAAAATCACAGATGAAAAAGGAAACATAACAACAGACACCACAGAAATCAAAAGAATCATCAGAAATTACTACAAGGACTTTTATGCCAATAAACAGGGAAACCTATCAGAAATGGATATATTCCTGGACACACACAACCTACCTAAATTGAACCAGGAAGACATAGAAAACCTAAACAGACCCATAACTGAGATAGAAATTGAAACAGTAGTAAAGTCTCTCCCAACAAAGAAAAGCCCAGGACCAGATGGATTCACTGCTGAATTCTACCAGACATTTAAAGAAGAACTAACTCCAATCATTTTCAAACTATTCAGAACAATCGAAAAAGAGGGAATCCTCCCAAATTCCTTCTACGAAGCCAGCATCACCTTAATTCCTAAGCCGGAAAAAGATGCAGCATTGAAAGAGAATTACAGACCAATATCCGTGATGAACATAGACACAAAAATCCTCAATAAAATCTTGGCCAATAGAATCCAACAACACATCAGAAAGATCATCCACCCAGACCAAGTGGGATTCATCCCTGGTATGCAGGGATGGTTCAATGTGCGCAAAACAATCAACGTGATACACCACATTAACAGACAGCAGAAGAAAAACCATATGATCATCTCACTAGACGCAGAGAAAGCATTTGACAAAATACAACACCCTTTCATGATGAAAACCCTAAGCAAACTGGGTATAGAAGGAACACTCCTCAATATAATCAAAGCAATTTATGAAAAACCTACAGCCAGTATCCTACTGAATGGGGAAAAGCTGGAAGCATTCCCACTGAGATCGGGCACCAGACAGGGATGCCCACTCTCAACACTGCTATTCAACATAGTGCTGGAAGTCTTAGCCAGAGCTATTAGGCAAGAAAAAGAAATCAAAGGGATACAAATAGGGAAAGAAGAACTCAAACTATCCCTCTTTGCAGATGATATGATACTTTATTTAGGGGACCCAAAGAACTCTACTAAAAGACTATTGGAACTCATAGAAGAGTTTGGCAAAGTAGCAGGATATAAAATCAATGCACAAAAATCAACAGCCTTTGTATACACAAGCAATGTCATGGCTGAGGAAGAACTTCTAAGATCAACCCCATTCACAATAGCTTCAAAAACAATCAAATACCTTGGAACAAACGTAACTAAGGATGTTAAAGATCTCTATGATGAAAATTACAAAACCTTAAAGAAAGAAATAGAAGAGGATACCAAAAAATGGAGAAATCTTCCATGTTCATGGATTGGAAGAATCAATATCATCAAAATGTCCATTCTCCCAAAAGCAATTTACAGGTTCAATACAATACCAATCAACATACCAAAGGCATTCTTCTCAGAACTGGAAAAAATGATGCTGAAATTCATATGGAGGAATAAGAGAGCTCGAATAGCTAAAGCAATCTTGTACAACAAAAACAAAGCTGGAGGAATCACAATACCAGATTTCAGGACATACTACAAGGCAGTTGTTATCAAAACAGCATGGTACTGGTACAGAAACAGATGGATAGACCAATGGAACAGAATAGAAACACCTGAAATCAATCCAAACATCTACAGCCAACTTATATTTGATCAAGGATCCAAAACCAACCCCTGGAGTAAAGACAGTCTATTTAATAAATGGTGCTGGGAAAACTGGATTTCCACGTGCAGAAACATGAAGCAAGATCCCTACCTTACACCTTACACAAAAATCACTCAACATGGATTAAAAACCTAAACCTATGACCCGACACCATCAAATTATTAGAGAGCATAGGAGAAACCCTGCAAGACATAGGTACTGGCAAAGACTTCTTGGAAAATACCCCAAAGGCACAGGCAGTCAAAGCCAAAATTAACTACTGGGATTGCATCAAATTGAGAAGTTTCTGTACTGCAAAAGAAACAGTCAGGAAAGTGAATAGGAAACCTTCAGAATGGGAAAAAGTATTTGCGAACTATGCAACAGACAAAGGGCTGATAACCAGAATATACAAAGAAATCAAGAAACGCCACAACATCAAAACAAACAATCCACTTAAGAGATGGGCCAAGGACCTCAATAGACATTTCTCTAAAGAGGAAATCCAATCGGCCAACAGACACATGAGAAAATGTTCAAGACCACTAGCAATCAGGGAAATGCAAATCAAGACCACAATGAGGTTTTACCTCACCCCGGTCAGAATGGCTCACATTCAGAAATCTACCAACAATAGATGCTGGAGAGGATGTGGGGAAAAAGGGACACTCACCCACTGTTGGTGGGAATGCAAACTGGTTAAACCACTATGGAAGTCAGTCTGGAGATTCCTCAGAAACATGAATATAACCCTACCATACAACCCAGCCATCCCACTCCTTGGAATTTACCCAAAGGAAATTAAACTGGCAAACAAAAAAGCCGTCTGCACACTAATGTTTATTGCAGCCCAATTCACAATAGCTAAGACCTGGAACCTACCCAAATGCCCATCAATAGTAGACTGGATTAGGAAATTATGGGACAT
The DNA here is from genome assembly GCA_949820135.1 of Sylvilagus floridanus. Taxonomy (NCBI): domain Eukaryota; kingdom Metazoa; phylum Chordata; class Mammalia; order Lagomorpha; family Leporidae; genus Sylvilagus; species Sylvilagus floridanus. The sequence continues at coordinate 74,656,712 of OX463244.1, read as the reverse complement.
GTACTCTACAGAATACTATACAGCAGTCAAAAACAATGAAATCCCGTCATTTGCGACACAATGGAGGAATCTAGAAAACATCATGCTAAGTGAACTAAGCCAGTCCCAAAGAGACAAATACCATCTGTTTTCCCTGATTGGCGACGACTAACTGAACACCAAAAGGGAATCCTGTTGAAATGAAATGAACACTATGAGAAAGTAAGACTTGATCAGCTCTTGTCTGGACTGTTGATGTACAATGTAAATCTATACCCATCTTAGTATCTCTCTTTGATGTTTGTTTTTGTGCTAGTACTAATGGTTGAACTCTGCAACTAACACACAATTAGCCTTAGGTGTTTAAATTTTAACTGAAAAGTGATCCCGGTCAACTTTGAGAGAGGGAAAAAGAAAGGGAAGATAGGTACAATTTGAGACAAACTCAATTGGACTTGCACCAAATGATGGAGTTAGAAACATGCCAGGGATCCCAATACAACCCCATCAAGATGGCATACACCAATGCCATCTCAACGGCCCAAGTAAACAACTTTAGTTCACAATTGATCACACTGAAAGGTCTAAGAGTCAAAGGAAACACACAAACAAGACTAGTTTCTACCAATACAAACAGATAGGACCAGAAAGGGAGAGAATGATCCAACATGGGAAGCAGAGTCACAGAAGACTCATAGAATAACAGATTTCCTAAATAACACTCTGGCCTCAGAATCAGCCCTTAAGGCATTCAGATCTGGCTCAAGAGCCCATAAGAGTATTTTAGGCATGGAAAGCCAAGACACTCTGCAAAAGGAAAAAAAAAAAAAGAAGACCTAAAGGGAAGACCTCAGCGAGTGAGATCCCAGTGGAAGGAACGGGGCTACCAAAGAAGAAGGTACCTTTCTCCGAAGGGAGAGAGGGACCTCCACTTCGACTGTGACCCTGTCGGAATAGGATCAAAGTCGGCGAACCCTAAAGGCTTCCATAGCCTCAGCAACTCATGACTAGAGCCTAGGGAGATTCCTGACGCCATAAATAAGAGTGTCAAATTGTTCAATCAACACCAGGAGTCACTGTGTACCTATATCCCATGTGGGATCTGCCCTTAATATGTTATCTAATGTGAAGTAACGCTGTAACTAGTGCTGAAACAATATTTTTACACTTTGTGTTTCTGTGTAGATGCAAACTGATGAAAATTTTTACTTAATACATACTGAACCGATCCTCTCTATATAAAGATAATCGAAAATGAAAAAAAAAAAAAGAAAAACTCAGTGTTACACTGGAAACTGCATCAAAAAAATTAATCAGTTTCAAATATATATATATATTTCATGTAGGATCTCTGTCCTTAATGTGCTGTACAATGTGACTCAATGCTAAAATGAGAACTCAAAAAGTATATTTCACTTTGTGTTACTATATGAGGGCAAAGGGACGAATTTTTCACTTAACACATGCTAAATTGATCTCATGTATACAAAGAGAATTGAAAATGAATCTGGATGTGAACGAAAGAGTGGAGGGAGTGGGCAAGGGCGGAGGGTTGCGGGGGGGAGAGGGAAAATATGGGGGGAAAGCCATTGTAATCCATAAGTCGTACCTTGGAAATTTATATCCTAAATAAAAGTTAAAAAAAATATACAGATTGGCAAACATAATTAGAAAACATAACCCAACTATATTCTATCAGCTAAAAACTCACTCTGAATAAATTAGTCCCAAATCTATCAGTTGCTCTTTTATGTTACTAACAAAAAACAAATCATAATTGGAAATCATTACTATCAATAATTTCCTCCCCAAGATGGCCAGGACATTCCTTCAACACTGCAACTGTGAAAGGGTCAACCATTCACTATGAACACTATGAATTTACTGTGCAGAATCTGAACTACAAAAAGCATTAAAACAAATGAAAACATTGTTCCAAGAGATAGAGACACAGATTATCCATATGGTAATCTGAGTAGATAAAATTTTTAGTGGTAAAGAAAAAAGAATAATAAAATTATAGAATTATCTGAAAATTTTCAGGATCCTTAAATTTCTCCTTATTATTATATTTCTGTTATATTAAGATAAAATAACTAGGGGTCGGTGCTGTGGGCGCAATGGGTAAAGTTGCCGCCTGCGGTGCCAGCATCCCATGTGGGCACCAATTCAAGTCCCAGTTGCTCCACTTCCCATCCAGCTATCTGTAATGGCCTGGGAAAGCAGCAGAAGATGGCCCAAGTCCTTGGGCCCCTGCACCCACATAGGAGACCCAGGAGAAGCTCCTGGCTCCTTGCTTTGGATCAGCACAGTTCCAGTCGTTGCAGCCACTTGGGGAGTGAATTGTTGGATGGAAGACCCCTCTCTGTGTCTCTTTCTCTGTGTAACTGTGACTTTCAAATAAATAAATAAATCTTTTAAAAAATAAAGTAACCAAAGTTATATATAATCTAAAGAATGAAGTCTCATCATATATTAGTTCCCCTTCTCAAAAAATACTGGTTATAAAAAGATTTCTATTGACGCTGAATCCTAAAATGCTGAAATATAGTACAGATATTACTCAGAGTATTGAAGTTTCATGATTTAGAAGGTATACTATACACATGGAAAGAAAAGGAAAAAGCTAGAAATATAAGATGTCTGTAAAGCTGCCATCCTTCTTTATCACCATATCTATATTAACAGATTTACTTCATTCAACTCTGCTCACATAGTGATGAGATTCCTTATCAATCATTAAAATTCAGTAAGATAAAATAAGCACTGTCTTGAGCCCTAGGCCAATGGGAGCTTGCCTCCATTGTTCAGCCTCAGCTTTAATGGTACTTGCTGAATATACAGATCTGCTTTTCCATGATTTCCCTTTGATTGCTAATAACATATATTACTTCCATTCACTGTAAAGAGTTTTATTGTTTCCCAAATAATAACCATTTTATACAGATAATTACATTATAAATTTTACTTCACCTATAGGTAGATTGTTAAAGTTAATGCATGTAATGTTCTAGTCTGGTTGAATCCAATATTAAAAACACTGAAATTTATTCCAAATAAATCTAGTAACATTTCCACATACATTCATATAATTTACTCTTATCAATCATTAATATTTAGTTCTCTTCTTTAAAAGGGAATCTGAACAGTGACCAAATTATTTTTAACAATGTTCATCTTGGATGGATGTTTAGTGTCACTTGATAATAATAACACTTTTTTCATATCTAACTTCTATCTCAGTATTTTTAGTATTAAAAATATTTAAGAGGGGCCGTTCTGTGGCATAGCAGATAAGGCCGCTGCCTACAGTGCCGGTATCCCATATGGGCACCGGTTCAAGTCCCAGGCGCTCCACTTCCCATCCAGCTCTCTGCTGTGGCCTGGGAAAGCAATAGAAGATGGCCCAAGTCCTTGGGCCCTTGCACCCATGTGGGAGACCTGGACAAAGCTCCTGACTCCTGGCTTCAGATCAGTGCAGCTCCATCCACTGCAGCCATCTGGGGAGTGAACCAGCAGGTGGGAAGATCTCTCTCTCTCTCTCTCTCTCTCTCTCTCTGCCTCTCTGTAACTCTGCCTTTCAAATAAATACATCTTCAAAAAATTATTTAAGAAAAAAATATTCAAGGGGCTGGCATTGTGGTACAGTAGATTAAGCAAGCTTTTGTGATGATGGCATCTCATATCAGTACTCAAAGCACTGGTTCGAGTACCAGCTGTTCCACTTTCAATCCAGCTTTATGCTAAATGTGCCTGGGTAGGGAGCAAAAGTTGGCCCAAGTGCTTGGGTCCCTGCCACCCATGCAGAAGCCTAGGATGGAGTTCCTGGTTCCTGGCTTTGGCCTGGCCCAGACCTGGCTGTCAGGGACATTTGGGGAGTGAACCAGTAGATGGAAGATACATCTCTCTCTACCTCTGTCTCTCTGTCTCTCTCTCTCTCTCTCTCTCTCTCTCTCTCTCTGTGTGTGTGTTTGTCTTTGCTTTTCAAATAAATAAGTCTTTTAAAAAATATTTAAACAAAAGTGTTAGAGTGTAGGTGGTAACTGTCATGATCAAAAGATGTAAAAATACATTCATTTATTATTTACTTGACCTTAAAATTCTAGGTCTGGATTTTCAGTACCCTGGCCTAGGGAAAGATGCTATTGCTGAAATGCTGATTTATACTAGAACAAAAAGCTTAGATGTTCCCTATTAGCAGATGACTTAATCTATACCAATTACACATTTTCTATCAAAATAAACTATTATAACAGAATAAACATTACATTATTTCTGATTTCAGATTATGGGAAAAAACTGTCAAGTTAATGTTAAATTGACATAGAAATAATTTAATTGTACATTAAGAAACTGTTTAATTGATATGTTCTTACCGTTCTCGGTTAAATTTAAGAGAATGAAGAATAGCTGGCCTTTTTTGTCTAAGGTTCCACAAATGAAGTGTATCATCTGAACTGGCACTGACCAAAGCACCCTGGGACAAAAGGAAGACAAAGTAAGTGTACAATTATTTATAGAAACAAAAACAATGTTAATTTATTGAATTTTCCACAGTTAACTGTATTTCTAAAACCTAGAAATACAAAAAAGGACAACTGCATATACTTCAATCCATAAGGCTAAGAATATGGAAAGTGGAATAAGCAAGAAAGCTATTGTATATGGATGGCCAGGAAGAATATCCGTTAATACAGAGTCATTTTGACCATTAAAGGGTTTTTTGATATTTTTTGAGGAAAGATAAAACATTTTAATTTCTTTTATTCATACTATACTACATAGCTTTACAGAGAAACAAATACCAACTCAGTTTTAGAAACTTAATACAGGTCATATGAAAAGTCTCCTTTATAAGAATTTTCTGCATAGTTAGCAAATAAATATTCTTCCTAAAAGGCAGATTTGCTTCACACAGTCCAAGCTCCACCTATCATAAAGGAAAACATCTGTCAAAACATTTTTCCAACTAGAATTCAGTATAATTATGAAAATAATACCAAGCTTCTTTTTATACAGTACCATCAAATACAAATGAATTCTATTACAGATACAACAGAATGTACCTGTGAAGAAATCATAGAAACAGATAACTAGCTGCTAAGTATGACTTTATATATGTGGGCAAACTATTTCACTGAACATGTCAGAAATTTCACCATAACAATAATTTCCTAGCTAAAAATGACAATCCTTGACCTATGACAGAACCTAAAGCTATTCTACCATACTGAATCTATCATTTAAATGTGATCTTGCATAACCATGGCGACCCTGAGATTTCTAAAATGCTATTCATATTTCCCAAAGCACTTAGGAAACTGCTTTCATAGACTATTACTTTCATCACTGACATAAAAACGATTATCCCATTTATATGCTGGGAGGAACTAGACTGAAATTCCCAGCATATATTTCTTTAAGAGTTAAAAAGACAGAAGACAGGAATCTAAATTCAGTTGTGTAACAATTCCTAAGCCAGAAATGCATATGTATTCTATTATGGTTCTCTTTATATTGTGTACCTTAGATTAATCCATAAAAATATTTTTAAGCTTGTATAATTTACATGTTTATTTTAAATGCATGAATAATATAAGTACTAAATATATATTAGATATATACAAAGTAATAGACATATTCATTTAACATGAAGTTAGATAATTTCATACCATGCAACAAAATGTACCTTTGTACATGCTTTCCGAATTTTTGTGCTTGTTTGCTTTTTTAACTTGTTAACTGGATTTATGTTTTCTATATACAAATTGAAACTTATTAGATACCTCGGACACACTTAATGTGGTATATATAATCAATTTTTTGATATATAAATCTTACTGCTTTCATTTCTCAGAGGTAGAATTTCACTTGGTAAGGACAGAGCATGATACAAAAATTAATAAAACTTTCTGTAGAGTACACAGTTATCTGCTATACAAAAGATATAATATGCCAAATGCAATGGAATTAAAAATAAGGCACATATATTCAATAATATCTGAGGTAATATCTGAATCAAACAAGGAAGGAGCTTAGTGTTACTTCTATGACAGAACTTACCACTGAAGGGGAGTAAACAAGACCACTGAGCATAATAGTATCAACAGAGACCAGACACATGCCAGATAGTACCTCAGTAGAATGCCTAGGGATCATTTATATAAGCAAAGTGAATCTACCAGTAACACTATTTATTAAGATCTGTAAAATATTTCCAACTGTGAATAAAAACATCAGCTATGGGGTCAGAAACTAAGAAATTCGGGAAAGTGTACAGAAATATAATGTGAGGTGTCTCAAGGGGAAAGGTCTGAACAGAACCTGAAAGCAGCACAAGAATGCTGAGGGCTTGTCTTTATTCTCACTTTAGTAGGAGAGGGGCAACTTTGGGAACCTGAAGACAACTCTCAGAATATCAAGCCCAGAGCAAATGACATGCAAGCAAATTACACCAGCCAGTATACCTCCATGCAGAAGCAAAAAGGCTGAGTGAGGTACCTCAACCAGAAACTACAGAGTACCACTGAAATCTCACAAAGGTTGGCATTCGATAATAATTACTAGTTACTACAATAAACTATTTTTGGAAAAATATCTCTTTTTGGTACCATATAGTAAGTGTGTTTTCAAGATGATATAAGTTTATCAGCAGAGTCTCAGAGCTTTCTGGGAAAACTTTTAAATCAAGCAAAGTAAAAAGCGAGTATTTGCCAAATTGAGAGATTTTCTTGCCTCAGGTAAATCTGACATGAATTTCTATGAGCCACTTACAGTTTTTAATTCATAGAAAGACATGTGGATAGATATAAATATTGATATATGAAAATTTGTGCCAAGACTAAATAAAAGATCATCCTCAGGCCATAAGAAAATAGTGAAACATTTTTTTTTCAAGGTACTGAATTCAATCTTCCAAATGCCTGAATGTGGCATGGCACAAACTACTGAAGCATTTTTGTGTTGTCTGCCTCACTTAAGACACTCCAAAATCCACTCTAAAAATCTGAGTCAATAAGGCTCTAACCAGCCTTCAACCATTAAAGATCTGTAAACTTTCTGACCTTGATAAATATATATTTTGTTTCTAGACATTTTCTCATCACATGGTTCATGAAAATTAGGGGTAGAGAATTCTCAAAATACCAGAAAAAACATAAATACAAATATCTGTATCAACAAGCATATATGAAGATAAAAGATAATGTCTATACAAATAAAAAAGCCCATAGGTAAGTAAATAAAAATATTATTTCATCAAAGATAAAAAACACTTAAGTTTGTGGTGCTCGCTTCGGCAGCACATATACTAAAACTTAAGTTTGTGGGAGAAGAGTAGCTGGAAGGAAAATATAAAGGCTAGTGAAGCTATAAGTTTTCTGTAAGTCATTTAAATAACCAAAATATGCTATACATTCATAAAATAAATTTTTGCTGTAACCTTTTTCTTTTAAAATTTTATAAAGTGACAAAGATAGGGGTATAGGCTTTTACAAAAAAAAATGTGACAATGAATAAATACATAATTTAAGCAGTTAGAATAGTATTTAAAAGATTACATCAACTGTAGGTTGAATACCCCTAATGGAAATTCAAAATTGAAGCTTTAACAGTGCTGACATGACACTACAGTGAAAAATTCCATACCTGAGTTCATGTAACGAGTCACAGTCAAAAATTCAGGCACCCTGAAAGTATTACATAAAATTACCCCCAGGCTATGTGTACAAGGTATATACAAGATATAAATCAATTCTGTGTTTGGATTTGGTTTTTGTCTCCAAGATGTCTTATTAGGTATATGTAAATATGCCAAAATCTGAGAAAACTTAAAAGATTAAATACTTCCATTTATAAGGATTTTGGTTAAGGGATATTAACCTTAACCACAATGTGTATGTGTGTGTGTGTGTGTGTTAAATAGTTACAAATACATCCTTACCTCATTGATCAAGAATTGGAGTTGTAGAACAGCTGCACCACTTTCATGTTGGCAATAACAATCAACACCAGGTCTCCCAAGTCTAATGTAATAAAAGTCAAGGAGTCTAACATTTTAATTAGTGTCAATATTCATGAGTAAAGGAGATACTTATTTACCAACTAATATTTGTGCTTATCTTTGTTTTTGTAAAAAAAATCTTAGCATCAGTTGATGGAAATTAAATTATATATTATTTATTTTACTATTGTATACAAATTAATATATTAATTATGTTTACAACTCCAGAAGTTTGAAAATTAATGATAGTAAGGAACCGAAAGGGAATAGTTTCCTTTCCATGCTTTAAAACAAGCATTGGAAGTCCAGACATATCTCACCTTATTTAAAATTCATTTAACTCATTAAATACTCCTTTCAAAAAACCAAACCAACATAGGGGTCGTAGGAGGCCCTGAAGGTGTGGAAACAGAGAAAGGTTTAGAAGGCCTTTTCTGTTTAATAATAACAGAAAACTTCCCTAATTTGGAGAAAGAAAGGGACATCCAAGCACAGGAAGCACACAGAACTCCCAATAGACATGACCAGAAAAGATCTTCACCATGACACATTGTAGAAAAACTCTCCACAGTAAAACTTAAAGAAAAAATTCTAAAATGTACATGAGAGAAACACCAGATTACATTGAGGAACTCCAATTAGACTCACAGCAGACTTCTCATCAGAAACCCATGGGAGAATGGCAAGATACATTCCAAGTCTTAAGAGAAAAAAAACTATCAACCCAGAGTACTTTACCCTGCAAAGCTCTCATTTATGACTGAAGGTGAAATAAAGACCTTCTAAAACAAACAGAAATTGAAAGAATCTGCCACCACTTGTCCAGCCTTACAAAAGATAATTAAGGATGTTATACAGACAGAAACAGGCTCATCACTAGGAAAGAAGGTGAGGGCAGAAAAACTCCCAGAAAAGTAAAAGGAAATCCAAAGTAAAAAATAGGAATACTTATGGAAAAATGGCAGCGCCTAGTCATTACTTATCAATAGTCACCTTGAATGTAAATGGCCTAGCTCTCCAGTTAAAGGACACAAACTGGCTGGATGGATTAAAAAACAAAACCTATCTATTTGCTGCCTGCAAGAAACACATCCCACTAACAATAATACTCAGACTGAAAGTGAAAGGATGGAAAAAGATAATCCATTCTAACAGAAAGCAAAAAAAAGCTCGTGTAGCTATCCTAATATCAGACAAAACAGACTAACACAAAAACTGTCAAGAGAGAAAAAGAAGGGCATTATACAATGATTAAAGGAGAAATAGCAATTCAACAAGAAGAATTGACTATAATAAATATATATGCATCTAATCACAGGGTACCTGAATATTTAGAAGGAATGTTAATGGATTTAAAGGGAGACATAGACACACATACAATAGTAACAGGGGATTTCAATACCCCACTTTCAGCACTGGTCAGATAAACCAGACAGAAAATCAATAAGGAAACAACAGAGTTAATGGAAACTACAGACCAAATGGACCTAACAAGTATCTATAGAGCTTTCCATCCTATTGCTGCTGCCGAATACACATTCTTCTCACCAGTGCATGGAACTTTCTCTAGGACTGACCAAATACTAGGCCATAAAGCAAGTCTCAGCAAATTCCAAAAAAATCAACATCATACAAAGCGCCTTATCTGACCACAATGGAATGAAGTTGGTAATCAACAACTCTGCAATTTCCAGAACATATGCAAGCAAACAGGGGCCAGTGCTGTAGTATAACAGGTAAAGAAAGCCACCTTCTGCAGTGCTGGCAGCCTATATGGGCACTAGTTCAAGACCTGGCTGCTCCACTCTGATCCAGCTCTTTACTATGGCCTGGGAAAGCAGAAGATGGCCCAAGTTCTTGGGCACCTGCACAGGAAACCCTGAGGAAGCCTCTGGCTCTTGGTTTCGAATCAGCCAAGCTGTGGCCATTACAGTCATTTAGGCAGTGAACCAGCACATGGAAGATCTCTTTCTCTCTGTCTCCACCTCTCTGTAATTCTGCCTTTCAAATAAAATAAATAAATCTAAAAAAATTAAGAAAGAAATAGAAGAAGATACAAAAAAAATGGAAAAATCTTCCATGTTCATGGATTGGAAGAACCAATATCATCAAAATGTGCATAGTACCTAAAGCAATATACAGATTCAATGCAAACCAATCAAAATACTGAAGACATTCTTCTCAGACATAGAAAAAATGATGCTGAAATTCTTATGGAAACACAATAGACCCTGAATAGATAAAGCAATATTATACAACAAAAACAAAGCCAGAGGCATCAAAATAGCAGATTTCAAGACATAGTACAGGGCAGTTATATTCAAAACAGCTTGGTACTGTTACAAAAACATATGGATAGATAAATGGAACAGAGTAGAAACTCAAGAAATTGATCAAAGCTTCTACAACCAACTTATCTTTGGCCAAGGAGCTAAAAAATCAATCCCTAGAGTAAGGACGTCTTTTTAAAATGGTGCTTGGAAAACTGGATTACCACATGCAGAAGCACGAAGGAAGACCCCTACCTTACTCCTTTCATTAAAACCCACTAAAAATGGACTAAAGACCTAAATCTAGGACCTGATACCATCAAATTATTATAGAACATTGGGGAAATCCTACAAGACATAGGCATAGAAAAACAGTTCTTCCAAAAGACCTCAGAGGCACAGGCAATCAAAGCAGAAATCAACAAATGGGATTACATCAAAATGAGAAGCTCCTCTACTGAAAAAGAAACAACCAGAGCAAAGTGAACAGGCAACTGACAGAATGGGAGAAAATATTTGCAAACTATACAACCAATAAAGGATTAACAACCAGAATATATAGAGATCAGAAACTCAACAACAACAAAAACAACCCAGTGAAGAAATGGGCAAATAACTTAAACAATCATTTTTCAAAAGAGGAAAAAATGCTTAGGATCACTGGCCATAAGAGAAATGCAAATCAAAACAACAATGAGGTTATACCTCACCCCCGATAGAATGGTTTTCATACAGAAACCAACAAACAACAAATGCTGGCAAGAATGTGGGGGAAAAGGTACCCTTATCCATTGTTAGTAAGAATGTAAGCTGGTAAAGCCACCATGGAAGACAGTATGGAGATACCTCAGAAAGCAGAATATAGACCTACAGTATGACCCAGCCATTTCATACCCAAGGGAAATGAAATCAGCATATGAAAGAGCTATCTGTACCTCCACGTTTATTGCAGCTCAAGTCACAATAGCAGACTTGGAATCAACCCAAATGCCCATCAACTGAAGACTGGATAAAGAAATTATGGGATTTGTGCACCCTGGAATACTACACAGCAGTTAAATGAAATCTGGTCATTTGCAACAAAACGGATTAAACTGGAAATCATGATACCTAATGAAATAAGCCAGTCCCAAAGGGATAAATACTGTATGTTCTCCCTGAACTGTAATAATAGAGCACCTACAAGGCAACCTGTAGATTGAAACTGACACTTTGAGAAGCAATGACTTTGAACAGCCCTTGCCTTGACTGGTGAAGAACAGTTTTGGGTTTTTTTCCTTTTTCATTTATTTGACTTATCTTTTTTCTTTCGTACTAATCATTGGACTCTTTACTTAACACAGAATTACCCTCATGTGTATAAAGTTAATGAAAATAGGTATTAGTTAAAAATAAAATAATAAGAAAGGGAAGGGGAAGGGGGCTGAAGTGTGAATGGGAGGGCAGGCATGCAGGGAAGAATCACCATGATCCTAAAGTTGTAATTGTGAAATGTATGAAGTTTGTAACTGTAAAGCAGTACAGTTCTGCATACATTCCCACAGACTTGCTTCTAAGGATACATCTTAAAAACTTGCCATGGGACCCCAAATCCCCTTAAGCTGGGTGGTAAAAATAGCTTTTTAAGTGTTATAGTGATCATATGGATAGGATTAAGTGTTAAAGTGATCATATAGATAGGATCCAGTGTTAAAGTGATCATATAAATAAGACTAAGTGTTTGGTAATAATATAGAATTAAAAAGGAGTGAATGCTCTAACATGGGAAACAGTCCGTATAGCAGACAAACAGAATGACTCACCTTAAATATCACTCTGATCTCAGAATCAAACCTTAAGATATTCTGTTCTGGCTGAAAAGCCCAGGGGAGCATTTCAGGAATGGACAGCCAAGACACTGTGGCAAAGATGTTCTACATGAAGGACCACTGTGGATGAGACCCCAGTGGAAAGAAACAGCCACCAAAGAAGGATGTATTTGCCTCTGAAGGGCAGAAAGAGCTTCCACTTTGCCTATGGCCTTGTATAAATACAGAAGGAGTTTGTGGATCCAAAAGGCTTCCATAGCCTAGGCAGCTCATGTCAAGAGCCTTGGGTGATCACTGATGTCATAAATAAGAGTTTTAATTATTAAATAAACAAGAGCCACTGTGTATTAACTTCTAATGCAGGACCTCTGTCCTCAAAGAATTGTATTATGAGACTTCATAGTGATACTTGTTCTCAAAGAATTACTTCGTTTTAATATATTAAGTGGAGGATATTCTTATGTCTCATAAGTTACAGTTGGGTCTAAGTGCTCACAAAATATGTATCATTCTTGGGTTTTTCTTTAAAGATAATCAAGTTTCTAAAAAATAAAAGTAAAATTACCTTTGAAATGCAATGACTTTGAAAAGCCCTTCTCTGGACTGTTGAGGGATAGTTTTTGTTTGTTTTTCTCTTTTTCTTCCTTATACAAAGCATTTAATTCTTCACCTAGAATACAGTTAATCTTCTGTGTATAAAGTTAAATGAAAATAGATCTTAGTAAAAAACAAGACTGGGAACAGGGGAGGGAAGAGGAAGCAAGGTAGGAGTGTGGGTGGAAGGCAGGTAAAGTGGGAAGAATTATATGCATGCAAATAACTTTTTAAAAAGAAAGAAAAAGGGCTACCCTATCTTGCCTATCAATGCTCAAAAAAATTGCTTCCATGTAACTTAACTACATCCAGAAGAAGATCAAATATAGTAAAGAGGGGCCAGTGTTGTAATGCAGCAGGTTAAGCTGCTGCTGGGATGCAAGCATCACATATAAGAGCATCAGTTTGTGTCCCAGCTGTTCTGCTCTTTGATATAACTCCCTGCAGATGCATCTGGGAAAGCAGTAGAATACGGCCCAAGTACTTGGGCTCTTGGCTTGGTACTGGCCTGGTCTCAGCCATTTTGGACATTTTGGGAGAGAACAAGCTGATGGAAGATACCTTTCCCTGCCCCCCCACCATCACTCTGCTTTTGAAATAAATAATGAAGACATATAAAAACTTCTAGTACCCAAATAGATAAAATTGGAAAAATAGGGTGTTTAGTGGGACATGCAGAGGAGCAAAAATTATTTTAAAAAAATAAGGAGAAAAATCAATTAACATAACAGACTGAGCAATGTAACACAGAAGTAATGGGATATTAAAATATTTGAACATATATTATACTAACTGCATATGCTGGAGAAGGCAGAGAAAAGATCATGTTACGTACCTATCTAGGAGATCTATTTATCATCTATTATGTCTATTTCAAGCGATTTTAAAAATACATTAGATAAGATAGCTTGAATTTATGTCAATGGAAACTATTTAAAACATAGCATAATAGAAAAAAAAGACTGAGTGAACAGAACATTAGTTACCTGTAGACTAGTCTCATATGGTTTAGTATTCATATTTTCTAATGGTATGATTGGAATAATGATGATGGAACATCCCAAAAAATATTTGGAGAAAAACAATCAAAACTTGTTTTCAAAAACAAAACTGAGGCCGGCGCTGTGGTTCACTTGGCTAATCCTCTGCCTGCGGGGCCAGCACCCCAGGTTCTTGTCCCGTTTGGGGCGCCAGATTCTGTCCCAGTTGCTCTTCTTCCAGTCCTGCTCTCTGCTGTGGCCCAGGAAGGCAGAGGAGGATGGCCCAAGTGCTGGGGTCCTTGCACCTGCATGGGAGACCAGGAGGGAAGTACCCAGCTCCTGGCTTCAGAACGGTGCAGCGCCAGCCATGGCGGCCATTAAGGGAGTGTACCAACAGAAGGAAAACCTTTCTCTGACTCTCTCTCACTGTCTATAACTCTCTGTCTCTCTTTGTCTAACTCTGTCTGGCAAAAACAAACAAACAAACAAAAAAACAAAAAAAATCCTGAAGCATACATTTTTTCAGATACATAATTTGAAATAATTCAGCACCAAAATACCTGCGTCAAAAGAAATGATAAGGGAAGGCATCAAGCAAAAGAAAAATGGTATCAGACAGTATGTGGATATGCAAGCACAGAAATCAGTATATACAAAAAGAAATAAAGAATGTAGGAAATGGTAAATATTTTGATAAATATAAGGTACTTTTTAAAAGCATCCTTAAAAAGATGATTACTCTATACCCTTGTTTTGGTGAATCGGATTTCAATAAACATGGGAGTGTAAGTATTTTTTTGATATGCTGACTTAATTTCCTTTGGATCTTTTCCCAGAATTAGGATAGTTGGGTCATATGGTAAATCTATCTTTAGCTTTTTGGGATTCTTATATTGTTTTTCATAATAGCTGTACTAATTCGCATTTCCACCAACAGTATAATAGAATTCCTTTTCTCCACATCCTCACAAGCATTTTTTTTTTTTTTACTTTTGGATAATAACCACTTTAACTGGTGTGAGATGATATCTCATTATGTTTTCTTATTTGGATTTCCCTGATGTCTGGTGATACTGAGCATTTTTGCATGTTTGTTGGCCATTTGTATTTTTTCTTTTAAAAAATATCTATTCAAATATTTTGCCAATTTCTTTTTTAATGTAATTTATTTTCTTCTTGAAAAGCAAAGTGATAGAGACAGACAGATCTTATATTCACTGCATCACTCCCCCAAATGCTTGCAACATTCCAAAAGCCAGGGGCCTAGCCAGGAGCACAGAACTCTATGGGTCTTCTACATGGGTGCCAGGGGCCCAATGACTTGAGCCACCAACTGTTGCTTCCAAGGGTGACTTTCAGGAAGCTGGATCAAAAGCAGATAGTCAACACCAGAATGGGCACTGATATGCAACGTGGGCATCCCAAGTGGTGGCTTAACCTGCTACGCTGGAATGTACGCTCCCCACCCCTTTACCTTTTTCCATTGTTTGCTGAAATGTCTTAAACCTTTTATATATTCTGAAAAATGATCGTTTATCAGATGAATGGTTTGCAAATATTTTCTACCATTCTATTGGCTATCTCTTCATTCTTGTTGATTGTTTCCTCTGTTGTGCAGAAGGTTCTTAGTTTGATAATTATTTGGCATTAATATGTCCAAGTTAGACTGAAGGAATAAGTTCCCAGTGTTACAGAGCATAGTGGAAAAATTCTAATTCACAACAATCCAGTGTGTATTCTATGAGCAAATAGAAGAAAGAAGCTCCAAGATTCTGACCATAAAGTAATGTCAATGGAGGGAAAATGCTGATTACCCTATTTACCTCAGTACATATTGCATACATGTATTGAAATATCATACCGTAGCCCATTAAATACATACACCTATTGTTAGTAATAAAAATTTAATGTTTTTTAAAAACCCAATCCTGCCTTCAAGAAAAATTTTACATGTGTATATACAGTATTTACACATGAAACAAATACAGCAAAATGGTAAAAATTGTTAAATCAATGTGTATTCTTTGAACTCCATTTTTGTTGTTTATTTGAAATACTTTAAAAATTTGAAAGGATAAAAAGAGAAATTGACAGTAGTTAAAAACAAAAAGTTCTAAGTAAAATATAAGCTATTTTATCTTACAATTCTCTTTCATACATACAGCTTTTAACTAATTTTTGCATTAAAATGCCCTTGTATTAAAAAAAAACATGAAATCCTGGCACTGGCACTGTGGCCTAGTGGGCTAAACCTCTGCCAGCAGTGCTGGCATCCCATATGGGTGCTGGTTCACATCCCGGCTGCTCCTCTTCCAATCCAGCTCTCTTCTAACGGCCTGGGAAAGCAGTGGACGATGGTCCATGTGGAGCCCCTGCATCCACATGGCCAACCTGGAAGAAGCTCCTGGCTCCTGGCTTTAGATTGGCTCAGCTCTTGCCATTGTTGTCATCTGGGGAGTGAAGCAGCAGGTGGAAGACCTTTCTATTTCTTTCCCTCTCTGTAACTCTACCTCTCAAATAAATAAATAAATCTTTAAAAAAAAAAAAAAACATGAAATCCTGTCCTGTACAACAAAAGGGGCATAAATGGAGAACATAATGCTTAGTGAATTAAGCCAGACCCAAAAAGATAACTGTCATGTTTTCCCTGATTTCTGGTAGCTAATATATCAAGCAATATATATATGTGTGAAACTGACATCTTAGGATTTGATTATTGTTTATAGCCCTTGTCTACATTCCTACTGAACAGTGATCTTTTCACTTTTTATCTCTTGAACTCTTTATTTAGTGGTGCATTTTAAGCCTGTGACCATATAGTAAATTAAAAATGTGTATTGCAGTGGTGAATTAAGCCTCTGAATATAAAGCAGATTAAAATTATGTCTTTGCAGTAACTGATGAAAGGAAGAGAGGAAAAGGAGAGAGGGGTATTGGGGGGGAAGTGTGGTTGTCTTCCTGGAAATGTATCTATGGAATGCATGAAATCTGTTTTCCTTATATTAATAAATAAGTAATAAGTATGTATTACAAAAATTTAAAAAGAAAAAAGAAAGGAGGAGAAAGGAAAGTATTATATTCCTAGAAATGCATTGATGAACTACATGTAATCAGTTATATTAATAAAATTTAGTAACTAAAAAGAAAACATCTTTGGGGCTGGTGCTGTGGGGTAGCAGGTAAAGCCGCCACCTCCAGTGCCGGCACCCCATATGGGTGCCTGTTTATGTCCCAGCTGCTCCACTTCCCATTCAGCTCTCTGCTATGGCCGGGGAAAGTAGCAGAAGATGGCCCAAGTCCTTGGGCAACTGAACCTGCATGGGAGACTTGGAAAAAGCTCTGGCTCCTGGCTTTCGACTGGCACAGCTCCAGCCATTTCGGCCATTTGGGGAATAAACCAGTGGAAGGAAGACCTCTTTCTCTCCCTCTCCCTGCCTCTTTCTCTGCCTCTCCTTCTCTCTCTGTGTAACTCTTCCAAGTAAATAAATAAATCTTTATAATAAAAAAAGAAAATATTTTAGAATGTTTTGTAATATGAGAAAGGAGGTCATACTTGTCCTGTTTGAAGGGTGCCTTATATAGTTGTAAAAAATACTATATTGTCCCAAGGTCCTATTCATAGGACAATCTGTATTTCATTCTTAATGATCTAAGGAAAGCAGCAGAAGATGGCCCATGTGCTTGGGCTCCTGCTACCCATGTGGGAGACTTGGAAGAAGCTCCAGACTCCTAGCTTTGGCCTGACTCATCCCCGGCTGTTGGGGCCATCTGGGGAGTGAACCAGTGAATGAAAGATCTCTCCCTCTTTGCGTAACTCTCCCAAATAAATAAATAAATCTTAAAAAAAATTTACATTGTGGGCACCAGTGTTGTTGCATAGCAGATTAAACCACCACCTGTGTTGCTGGCATCCCATGAGTACCTGTTCAACTCCTAGCTGCTCTGCTTCTGATCCAGCTCCATGCTGGTATATCCAGAAAGGCAGTGGAGGATGGCCCAAATACTTGCAACCTTGTGCCCATGTAGGAGACCCAGATGAATTTCCTGGCTCCTGGCTTCAGCCTTGCCTACCATCAACCACTGCAGCTACTTGGGGAGTGAACAGCAGATAGAAGATGGATCTCTCTGTCTCTCTCCCTCACTCCCTCCCCCACTCCTTGCCTCTCTGCCTCTATAGATCTGCATTTTAAATAATTTTTTTTAAAAATTTCACACTGTACCAAAGAGATACTTTTTTTTTATTTATTATTATTTTTTTTGACAGGCAGAGTGGACAGTGAGAGAGACAGACAGAAAGGTCTTCCTTTTGCCGTTGGTTCACCCTCCAATGGCTGGCGAACCGTGCTGATCCCAAGGCAAGAGCCAGGTGCTTCTCCTGGTCTCCCATGGGGTGCAGGGCCCAAGCACTGGGGCCATCCTCCACTGCAATCCCTGGCCATAGCAGAGGGGTGGCCTGGAAGAGGGGCAACCGGGACAGAATCCGGCACCCCGACCAGGACTAGAACCCAGTGTGCCGGCGCCGCAAGGTGGAGGAGTAGCCTGTTGAGCCATGGCACCAGCCTCAAAGAGATACTTGGATCATCACCATGTTTATAGCAACACTTCACAACAGCCAAAATATGAACTCAACCAAGGTGTACATCATCAGATGAACGGATAAAGAAAACCTGATGTGTATATATAAATACAATGGAATATTATTCAGCTATTTAAAAAACCATTTGTAAAATAATGAATATAACTAGAGGATATCATATTGAATGAAATAAGCCAGGGGCCGGTGGTGTGGCATAGCCGGTAAAGCTGCTGCCTGCAGTCCAGCATCCCATATGGGTGCGGGTTCGAGTCCTGGCTGCTCCACTTCTGATCCAGCTCTCTGCTATGGCCTGGGAAAGCAAGTCCTTGAGCCCCTGCACCCGTGTGGGAAAGCCGGAAGAAGCTCCTGGCTCCTGGCTTCAGATTGGTGAAGCTCCAGCTGTTGTGGCCAACTGGGGAGTGAACCAGTAGATGGAAGATTCTCACTCTCTCTCTCTCTCCCTCTCTCTCTTCTCTCTTCTCTCTCCTTCTCTCCTTCTCTCTGTGTATAACTCTGACTTTCAAATAAATAAATGTTAAAAAGAGAAAGAAGCCAGACACAGAATGACAAAAACCACATATTATCCCTTAAATTAAAAAAAAAATCCCAAACAAAAAGGGAAGAAATGTTTGTGTGTATCAGTATTACTGCAAATAGTTTTGTCAAACTTTGTTTTTTATCTTTGTCCAATAAATGGCTAATAATGATACTACTATAGTTTTAATGATTGGTGATTATTTTAAAATTTACTCTGTATGAGTGAAATGGACATTTTTCATTTGATTATTGTTTATGGCCTTTACCTACATTCCCAACGAACAGTGGTCTTATGTCTTATTTATTGAACTCTTTATTTAGCAGAACATTAAGCCTTTGAGTATAATGTAAATTAAAAGTATGTTATCTCAAAAATAGGAAGGAAGAAAGAAGGAAAGAAGGGGGGAGGGAAGTAAAAAAGGAAACAAGAGGAGAGGAGAGCAGTGAAGGAAGGAGTGAGGGAAGTAACATTATATTCATAGAACTGTACCTATGAACTACATTGAGTCTGCATTGTTTGTGCATTACTATAACAAAACATGAAAATCAATGAGAATTGTGGTGTAGTAATTGTCTTACATTGTTGTGACCCTGAGAATCAAATGTATCAATAAATGCCTTTAAAATTTTCAATAGAAAAGAGGGGGAAAACAACCATGGAAAATAAACTGAAAACCTTAGCTATTGTGAACAGTGCTGAAGTAAACATGGTATGACAATATACTTTGTACTACTACCACAGTTTTTGTTTTGTAAATTTAAAACTATTCTGAAATAAAATGTTTAAAAATAGATAAAAAGATAACATAATACAGAGTTCAGAACATAGAGTATTACTTGGGTTAAAGATGGTCACATCATAATGATGAATGTAGCATTAAAAACCATGAAAATTTTAAACATGTATATTCCAAATAATATAGTTTACATAGGAAAAAAAGACCATAATATAGGGGCTGGCATTATGGCATAGCGGGTAAAGCCACTGCCTGCAATGTCAGCCTCCTATGTGGGTGCCAATTTGTGTCCTGGCTGATCTACCTCTAATTCGGGGGAGTGAACCAGTGGCCTAAGAAAAGCAGGGGAACACTGCCCAAGTTTTTGAGCCCCTGCTACCCAAATGGGAGACAGCTGAAGCTTCGGACTTCTGGCTTTAGTTTGGCCCAGCCCTGAATGGCAAATAGAGTTCTCTCTGCCTCTCCCACTCTTTATAACTCTTTCAAAAAAATAAATAAAGCTTCTTTTGAAAAAAGATACAAAAATGGCACAACTAATAGAGAAATAAACAAATCCACAATTATATTTGGAATTTTTAATGTTCCTCTCTCAATAGTTAATAGAAGATAGAAAACAAGGACAGATGAGGAAGATTTACATAAAACACTTGTCAAATTAGGCTTGGTGATTGATATTTTTAGAGCACATTACCCCCCAAAAAACAAAATACATACTCCAGATGCTTTAAAATAATAATTACTAAGAAAGAAACTTTGAGGTTACAAAACAAATCTAAAACATTGAAAAATATTGAAATCATAAAGACTATGTTCTTTGACCAAATGGAATTATGTCATAAAATTCACAAAAATCCCCAAATGTCTGGAAATTAAGTTACTAAATAAGCATTGATGAAAAAATATATCATTAGTAACTAAAAACATTTTAATAGAATCAAAATATACCAAAAGTATGAGAGTTAGAGCTTCTGATATCTATATCGGAAAAGAAAAACAGGTCTCAAGTAAATGATCTCAGCCTCAACCTTAAGAGCTACAATAAAAGAACAAATTAATTCCAGGATCATCTAAAGTAGAGGAAGACCGAAAATTCAAAAATTTACTGTATTTCTCTGTTAACAAGGAAAAATATGTATTTTTAAATGCTTACATTAATGCTTATATAATTGAAATGCAGAGAGAACTCAGAGAGAAATCTTCCATCTGTTATTCATTCCCAAAATGCCTGCAACAGCCAAGAGTGGGCCAGGCCAAAGCCAGGGGCCTTGGTCATCCAGGTCTCCCACTTGGATGGCAGGGTCTAAGCACTTGAACCATCATTTGTTGCCTCCCAAGATGCATTAACAGGAAGATGGATCAGAAGCAGAATAGCTTGGGACTCAAACAGGCAATCCATATGAGAGAGGTTATCCCCAGTGGTGGCTTAATCCACTGTGCCCCAATGCCTACTCTCAACCTCTCAACTATGTATTGTTAAAACTGCAGTTAAAACAGCATCAAAAATACTTTGAAATAATTTTTAAAAAGATGTCTTAAAACATGTTCACTGAAAACTGCAAAGAGAAATTGGGGAGGACCTATATAAATAATTAATTGTATAAGTATTTAATCTTTTCACATGCTGTTGGTGTGTGTATGTGATACCATCAGTCTTGATATCAGAACTAAAGTTTGGGTAGAGGTCCATATGCCTCTGCCAGTACCATGCAACTATGAATCACTTAATACTTGCATAAATTAAATTCACTCTGTTGCTGAGTGACCATGAAATTTCTCCCTATGTACTGAAAAAATTCCACAGCTCATCTACAAATGGATGGAATCCTAATAACTGGAAGCACAAGACCCACAAACTATCTATTGGGACTAGCAAATTTAGTCTCCTTATTTGGTAAATGCTCAGTTACAAGGAACAGCCCAGCTACTCAAAGATCATAGAAAAACTAAAACTTAATACTCAAGGAGGCAATTAGAGGGGGAATAAATATGAGAGATACATTTTATGGCAGTGTCTTGCCCATACCACTAGCCTCCATTTGCTACCTAAATATTTGGTATTTTATAGATGCTCATTTTTAAGTAACATCTAAAAGCTTTGTTTCCTAGTGATATTTTAGTAATTATTCTCCAAAAGACTTAGAGTGAATTAATTTTTAAAAACACCTAAATGCATAAGAAAATACCATTTTAATAAGAATATTTCAAGATCTTATTTCTTAAAGCAATAATTTATTAATCAGCCTAATTCATGCTGTCACATCTGCTTTATACTTTCCATGATGATTTATTTTTCATAACTGTAACAAATGTTCATGGAACTTAAAAGTATAGAACTTTACACAAGACTATAATTTATCTTTCAGTTATTAAAATAAGTTCTTATGTGAAAACATAGAATGATAATGCTAAATTAGAATGAAAATTACAGAGTACTTGGTAATATACTGGCTTTATACCATAAAAATTAAATGAATTCATTATCTAGTGGATAATAGCAACACCAATAATGCTCCAGTAGTTAACTTCAAAAGCCACTTCTCAGTATATGTCTGACATAACCATTACTATACTATTTGACTTCATGTTCAAACTTTTCTTCTGGATACACCTTTATTCCTTTGGTTTCTTATAATAAGCATACTTTCAAATTTATCTCTTTTTGGCTAACTTTACAAGTCCCTTTGGGAAATTATTTTCCTCTGGATTCTTTTTTAGACTTATTTTCTTTCCTACATTTAATGCACACATCCTGGGCCATATCAGGTTTCAATTACCATTATATGTTGATTTCCAAGTCTTTATCCGCAACTCAGAATTCTCCCAAGTTTCACAAAATGGAATTAACTATTTGTATGTATCACAGAATTCTTACATTATAACCAAGTTATATTCCCTACATCTCCATATGCTACCTTGGTGTGTGGCAATACTATCCATTAAGATAGGCCTAACTGCTATCCTTGATTCCACTCCAAATTCAACCCATTTGTCAATTCAACTTTTACATCTCAAATGCATCTATTTTTTTCTGGTTCCTAATATTCCTATCCTCTCTTTCATATTGCATGTTCTTCTTAAATTGTATCTTCTGTGAATTGATGTGTAAATTGAGGTAAGACATGGTATACAGTTTCTGGTTAAACAAGTCTATTTGTTACTAGGAAGGTATTCTTTTAGATTTAATTAAATGCAAGTCAGCAGAACTTGAGTACAGCATATTATCTTTCATAATGCAGATGGGTCTAACCTAATCAGCTGAAGGCCTTAAGAGAAAAGACTAAGTTCCCTGAGGATGAACAAATTCTACCTTCGGGTTGATCTTGGATGTTAGGCAACATCAACTCTTCCCTTTATCTCCAGTCTGCCAACCCACTCTGCAGATTGCAGAAACAATCTTTTTTCTTTTAAAATTCAGATAATAGATACATATATACTCACATTCTATTGTTTCTATTTCTCTGAAGAATGCCAATTGATATACCCTTTTTCCAATCTATTTTCTACAATGAGTTACTTACTACAATGAAATCGTTCAGTGCTGCTCCTGTTTAAAAGTGAACTGAAATAAAAAGTGTTATATCTACATGATGGAATACCAATCAGCTATAAAAAGAATGAAATCTTGAAATTCATACTAAAATAAATGGAACTAAAGATTATGCTAAATGAAATAAGCCAGAGTCATAAAGACAAATATCACATATTTTCTTTTATTTGAGAAAGTTAATATAGAATATAAAATTTCCATGGATGTCTTATTATTTTGTATACAGCTATGAATATTGCTCATATCATGTAAATGACAATATACACTTGTTTTCCCACAATATGATCATTGTCATGAATCCCTTACTTTGTGATAATACCTCTGTTTTAATAAAAAATATTTTATATGTATATGAATATAATATCTGCATTTGAAGTGTATTTGGAAAGATGTTATATATTGCTAGTTTTTAAAACTTAAAAAGCTATAACTTTAAAGATCAGATAAATCTAATGGTACTAGTGACCTATTCATGATAAATTAAATATCTCTTTTAAAATGCCAGAAAAAATCCCCTGGATATCTGAATATTTTCCAAATTCCATGAGATCTTAATTGCATGGCTCATGAGGTCACACACTGATTGCTGCTTGCCTTTAGCCTCTTCCTTTCCTAAATCTTCCAATATGCAAAAAGGACCAGTGGGGGAACAGATACCAATTTATTTTAATACCATCCATATAATTCAGGTCAGTCAGTTCTATAGCATTATATATATAGTGTCGGTCTTATAAGCTTGCCTTGAACCATTTTCCCAGCTCTCTTGGTGAGCTACTTAGTATGCTTCCAATAAACTCCTTTTCTAATTAATTACACAGTTAATTTCTGTTGCTAACAACCAGAAACTAAAACTGATACCAAAGTATACCCATGAGGAGAGTACCAAGATAGTGAAAAAGGGAGGGAGCTTACTGATCTAGTCCAGGAGAAGATAGTTTAATAAAAGTGGAGATAGTGTAGTCTCAGGAAAGAGTTAGTGAAAAAATGGCAGAGGAAACTCTTCTGAAATTAGAGGGACACAGTGGACCCATGTGGAGGGTGCGGGTACCCATGGCTCGGGACTCCAAAAGCTGAGAGCCTCTGCACCAGTGCTGGAAAGTGAGGTGAGACGAGACCTCAGTACTCTGAGACACTGGGGAAAAAACAGCAGGAAGAGCCTAGAGGGAGCGAGGCTTGAAGTCCCGTGGGGGAAAGTGAACCAACCTAACTAGAGGAGAGGAAAAATAAAAGGGACAGTACAGGCCCCTTTCTCTCTCACCAATCACCTTACAAAGGTGTACAAGCCAATAGAGTGGGCGCCATTTTGGACATACGTAACAGCTACGCCAGCTCTTGTCTGCACCTGGCAATCAGCCAAGCAGAGAAACCTGACTCTGATGGGGAGTAATAACAGGCAACTAAGACCGTGTGAATGTGTGGAGCTTCTGAACCGGGACTGTGGAAAAAAAAAAAAAAACAAACTGAGGGTGTGTGGGAGAATTAGCCATGTGGCTGAGACTTTGAGCAGTCTCAGTGGGAGATGCCAGAAGCACGGAAGGTCCTGGCTACCCAGTGAGAGACAGTGCTGGGGAATCAGAACTTACACTGAGGACTGCACAGATCCTTTATGTGGTCCTTGGGACAGAGCAGACGAATATTATACCCACAGGGGTTAGAGCTCAGGCACTGATCGCCATCGAGAAGAGGAGCTCAGCTGAGCAGAACTATTACAATTCTGATTTAAAAAAAAAAAAGAGAGAGAGAGAGGGAAGATTCACCTCGCCAAACCTGGGTGTGTCACCTTAGGCATGCCCTTAACCCTGAAGAACTGAACAGAGCCCTCTGGCCACACCCACCACAAACCTCTAGAGATTCACTGAAAGCAGACAGTCCACTTATCTACAGTCATAGTACAACAATAAAAGCCACCAAAGTGGCAAAAAAAAAAAAAAAAGAAATCAACAAGTATCTCCACAAGTGCAAAGAATGAAGAATAAGGAAGACAAGATGACACTCCTAAAAGTACGTGACACTTCAATACAAGATTACAAAGACAAGGAGACAGAAGAAATACAAGAAATGGAAGCTGAAAAATTGTTAAGAATACTTAGAAGTAATCAAAAGCAAACATACGAACTAATGAAATCCATGCAGGACATGAAAGAAAATCTCTCTCAGGAAAATGAAATCTTAGGGAGGAATTAAAATAAAATGAAGAATTCAATAGAACAAATAAAAAATGCAGTTGAGAGCCTTAAAAACAGAATCAGTGAGGCAGGAGGGAGAATATTGGACTTAGAAGACAAAGTACAGGAAGGTATACAGTCAAACCAAAGACAAGAGGAGGAAATTAGAAATCTAAAAAATATTTGGGAATCTACAGGATACTATTTAAAAAAACCCAGCATTTGGGTTCTAGAAGTTCCTGAAGGCATGGAGACAAAGAAAGGATTAAAAGGCCTTTTTAGTAAGATACTAGCACAAAACTTCCCAGGTGTCAGTTTGGAGATTCTTCTGAAATCTTAATATAGCCTTACCACACTTCCCAGCCATCCCATTCCTCAGAATTTACCCTAAGAAAATTTAATTGGCAAATGAAAGAGCTGTCTGCACCTCAATGTTTATTGCAGCTCAAATCACAATAGCTAAGACATGGAATCAACCTAAATGCCCATCAACAGAAGACTGGATAAAGAAATTATGGGATATGTACTCTATAGAATACTACACAGCAGTAAAAAAAAAAAATGCAATCTGGTCATTTGCAACAAAATGGAGGAATCTGGAAAACATAATGTTTGGTGAAATAAGCCAGTCCCAAAGGGACAAATATCATATCTTCTCCTTGATATATGACAACTAACTAGCACATAAAAGAAAACCTGTTGAAATGAAATGGACACTATGAGAAACAATGACTTGATCAGCCCTAGTCCTGACTGTCGAGGAACAGCTTACGATTTTATTTTTTTCAGTATTTTTTTGTTCTACTTAATACCATTGGTTGAACTCCTTAATTAACACACAATTATTCTTAGTTGTTTAAATTTAACTGAAAAGTGACCCCTGTTAAATATAAGAGTGGGAATAAGAGAGGGAGGAGATGTACAGTTTGGCACACACTCACTCGGACTTACCCCTCAGGGTAAAGCTAGAAATGTGCCAGGGTATCCCAAAGCCCATTAAGTTGGCAGGTACCAGTGTCATCTTACTAGTTTAAGTGATCAGTTTAAGTTCATAATTGATCAAGAAGATAGGATTAAGTGTCAAAGGGATCACATAAATAAGACTAGTGTCTGCTAATAATAATTGATAGAATTAAAAAGGAGATAACAATCCAACATGGGAAGCAGGATACACAGCAGATTCATAGAATGGCAAATGCTCTAAATAGCACTCTGGCCTCAGAATCAGCCCCTAAGGCATTCAGATATGGCTAAAAATCCCATGAGAGTATTTTAGGCATGGAAAGTCAAGACACTCTGGCAAAAAAAAAAAAAAAAGACATGCATGAAAGATCTCTGTGAATGAGATCCCAGTGGAAAGAAGGGGCCATCAAAGAAGGAGGTACCTTTCTCTGAAGGGAAGAGAGAACTTCCACTTTGATTATGGCCTTGTCTAAATGGGTGCAGTCTGTTGAAATCTTTACTTAGTATATATGAAGTTGATCTTCTGTATAAAGATAATGGAAAATGAATCATGATGAAGAATGGGATGGGAGAGGGAGTAGGAGATGGGATGGTTGCAGGTGGGAGGGTGGTTATGGGGGGGAAAAACTGCTATAATCCAAAAGTTGTACTTTGGAAATTTATATTTATTAAATAAAAGTTTTCTAAAAAAAAGTATACCCATATACTCATTTAATATGAAGGATATTAAAAAAACTCATGAAAAATATATTTTATAAAAAACTATGCATTAATACATTAATTTTAAGCACCCAAGTAAACTCCTGCTTTAATTCTATTTTTCCATGAAATTCCTGAAGTATTCTCATAGCTCTGACTCCTCAAAAAATGGATTATAGCACATGATGGTGGATTCCTACACTTGACAGAGGTATTTCAATAACATGTATGATTTCAAATATATTATCTCTCCTAGAAAATATTAACATAGGCTCTACAATGTGCCATTAAACTATTAATCCATTGAGAATATTCCCATTTCTTAACCTCCAAGGGAGAACCCCAGTAGATTTCACCACAGAAGCCACGCTATTTTCATGGAGAACTTCACCACTCAAAAAATGTAATTATTTATTTATTGGAAGGTTAAGCTTGTGATTATAAAGTAAATTGAAAGTATGTCATTATAAACTTAAAAGAAAAATAAGAAAATAAGTAGGAAGGTAGGAATAGGGACGGAGGGAAAGTGGAATAAGAAGTATCATTATGCTCCCAATTTTGTATATATCAAATACATGAAATTTGACACCTCTGTATTTAAAAAAAGTAAAATAAAGTAACTCCTGAATTCTACCACGACTTAATCGACATAAATGATCATGAGCCATCAAAATAATTTATACATTCTGACCTAGCAAATAGTAAGTCTTGGCACAATATAAAAAAAGAAGAAAAAAATAACCAGGATGGGAATTGTTTATTCAGAATCATGTCCAAACAAAATTAAGTGGGAGACCAAGTAAATGAGAGACTAAGTAGTCAGAGACCAGGAAGAAGCTCCTGGCTTCCGGCTGGCCCAGGCTGGCAATTGCAGCCATTTAGGTAGTGAACTAGAAGATGGAAGATCCCCCACCTTGCTGGTCATTCTTCTAACTTGCCTTTCAAAATAAATAAATCTAAAGAACCCCAAGTAAGTTACATATACAGATGACCCATTTCACTTTCCTCTAATTTCCCCATCAACATTCCCTCAACTCAACCTATGCATGTGGGTGCTTCTTTATGACCACCACAAGAATAAAAATCGTCCTTGTTAATGGACATTTGTGCTCAATAAAGTGAAGCTAGCTATAAATGGACTACTGTCACACTCTGAAATAGTTGAGAAAAGCAATGTGAGAGGAATTCCTGCAAATGATCAGTCATTCAAGCAGTATATCTAGTCAAAAATTGTATAGACAGGGCCCGGCGCCGTGGTTCACTTGGTTAATCCTCTGCCTGTGGCACTAGCATCCCATATGGGCGCTGGGTTCTAGTCCCAGTTGCTCCTCTTCCAGTCCAGCTCTCTGCTGTGGCCCAGGAAGGCAGTGGAGGATGGTCCAAGTGCTTGGGCACCTGTACCCGCATGGGAGACCAGGAAAAAGCACCTGGCTCCTGGCTTTGGATTGGCATAGCTCTGTCCGTAGTGGCCATTTAGGGAGGTGAACCAATGGAAGGAAGACCTTTATCTCTGTCTCTCTCTCCCACTGTCTGTCAAATAAATAAATAAAATGGTATAGGCAGAGAAATTGTCTGTTAAGGATAAATGAAGACCGCTGAGAAGTAGTAAGTGGCCTGATTACTAGGTATGTAATCTAGAAAGGAATACATTTTAAGACTAGAGAAAAAAAAGATGTCTAAAAGGCATGTGAATGAATCTACAAAAGGGAATAAAAGGTATGTATATTCTTATGCCTTAGGTCATTGCCTACCATAACACATTTACTACTGAAGGGACACTAAATACAGGATGACCATTTGGTGAAGATAAGTAAGCCTCTGTCATTAGTTACCCCCATTGCTTTCATATTGGGAAATGGAGTAACCAGATGACAGAAGTCGATTATTCCTGGACTCGCATCGTTGCTGAATGTCCAACGTATCAAAGCAGTAACCAATGCTAAGCCATTAGTACGGCTTCTCAAGGAGACCAACTATTTACTTGGCAGAAAATTGATATTAACCCACATGAAATCCATTTCATCCTGAAGAATACAGAGATTTTATTTATAAGGATTTCTACTTTTCCAAGAATGACTTTTCCTTGAAATGTACCACTCTGAGGAACATAATGTGATTTACCTTCAAGAAATCCCATAAAAGTTGTCTCAAAGCAATGAGTCCCATTAACAATGAAGGAGATACAACAAAGCACACATGACTATTCAATCCATTTGTCCTACTGAATGGGGACTATCACATCAACTAAAAATTGGCAACCTAAGAATAAGCTAAAATAGCCTCTTAAAACCATTGTAAGTTACCCTCTTAAGCAGTATATTCTATGGTATTAGTGTTATCTTTCAAGAGAGAATGAATACTTTGATTCAATGCGCCATTATCTGGTATTATATCCCCACCCGCTGGAATACATGGGTTTCAGAACAAAGGAAGAGAAGCAGAAGTGGCTTTCTCATGCCATCATCCTTCAGTACCTATTTTGGAAATGAATGCTTCCTATCCATACAAACTTAGTCTCTATAATGCTAGAGATGAGAGTAGTTCTAGGAGAAGGGACACTTCTGCTAGGAGATAAAAGAATTACCAAAACTCTATAGCTATAACTGCCACTGCAATACTTTGAATTCCTTACGTCACTAGGCCAAAGTAAAAGACACAGGAGAGAGAAAAAGTCTTCAGATAAGAAGCACAAAATATTAACATCAAAGGAAAACAAAAAATAAGCTGGCTGTCTTTCCAGTTATGCTAATATAGAAACTCATCTGTATCCTGAGTATGTTAGCAGCTATATATATCAGTACCTGTATTAAAATTCATAGACCTAGTCAAAAAAGAATCAAATTTATGTCCTAATTTTTAACACTGAAACAGAAGTTTACTGAAAATATTCTAAAACAAGAGAAGTTACATATCTTAATATAAGTAGTATGTTAAGATATGTATCTTTTTATATTTATAAAAATATAAAACAAAAATAATTATTTGAAAAGGCACAGGTTGTCAAATTGTACAAAAATAGAAATTCTCAATTATAAACTTAAAGATACAAAAAATGCATTATGCTAAGACTAATCAAATGATTATTTAGTGCCTTTATTTCAGATTTCTGATCAAAGAATATTAATAGGAACAGAGAAGTTTATTTTAAAATGCTAAAAGTATTAATTCAGAGAACTTAATACTCCTGAATGTTTGTTGGCTGATAACTGAACTTCAAAATACAGGGGACAAAAACTGATGAAATTGGAAGGACAAATACATCAATCTACAATTATATAGTGGGAAATTTCAATACTACTCTCTCAATAATGAAGTACACAGAATATCAGTACAAATATAAAAGATGTGAACACTATCAATCAATTTGACATAATTGAGATCTATAGAACAACCCACTGAACAATGAAAGACACACATTTTATTTAAAATGCACATCTGACATTTATCAAGATAGACCATGGACAAAACTGTAAAAAATTCAATTAATTTAAAAGGATTCAGGTCCTATAAAGTATATTCTCTTACCATAATGGAATTACATTGGAAGTCAATAACAGAAGGATCACTGGGAAAATATCTAATATGTGGAAACTAAGTAACATATAAATAAACTAGTGGTTAAGAAATAAACAGAAATTAGAAACTAATTTTAATTAAAATGTACATCAAATATTAAAATTTTGTGATTCTGCAGATCTTGGGTTGTTGATATTGGTATTAAAATATCTCAAGTGAATTACACTCAACTGTAGTATCTAGAGAGCTCTAACTGTATTCCTGTGGTTCAGACTAGTGACTATCAGTCAACAATTCCAAAGACAAAGGGCCTTCACCATGTGAGAATTAGATAAAAATCTCACAGCATCCTGCAGCACCAGGACTTTGAAGATATTCACCAGAATCCACCCTGTGGAGCTTAGGGAAGAACCTGCATGCATTCCACCTCTCTGGACCCATACTTTTCAGTACAAAACCATGAGTATATCTTGTACTCATGCCATAGTTCTGAGCAGGGTCCCCATCATATACCCTAGTTCTGGCACTAGGACTTTTGGTGCCTTAAGCTCCAGCAGTCAAACTCTCCCAACAGGACCTAGGGAAGAACCCACCCACATCACACAGTCATAGAGCCCCAGCCATCAGTGCCACAAGCTCTAATACCACTCACACGTGCCTGATGGGTCATGGCAATAGCCCTCTTTGTGTCCCTCAGCAACAAGAATGAGGCTCTGGTCATTCACCCAACTCTCTGAGAACTGAAAATACACTTGCTAGGAAGCCCACAGCCAAACCAAATTTGTACTTGTACCTCCATAATCTGCTCCAAACTAACAACCCTGGCACTGATAGACAATGCCAACAATGATTAAAATTAAACTATCCAAAGGTTACACTTCTTAGAAAAAAAGGAAGAAAGAGACAAAATCCAAAGGTTACACTTCTTGGCTCACCTAGAACCAAACACAAAGCAACAAGGCAAATGGTACTACTCTGAATTACATATAAATAAAAAAACTCTTTTCCAAACAAACCCACTCCATAAACAGGGGTGAACTATTGTACCAAATGTGCAAATGTCAATGGAGACACAAGAAATATGAAAAAGGAAACATGACACCTCCAAAAGAACAGAATCATTCCCCAGAAATGGATCCCACTCTGAACTATAACTATGAAATGCTATAGAATTCAAAATAATGATCTTAAGGAAACCCAATGTGAAACAAAAAGAATGAAGATAGACAGTTTAAACAATGAGAAAATAGGGGCCAGTGCTATAGTGCAGTAGGCTAAGCTTCCACCTGTGGCACCTGCATCCCATAATGGTGCCGCTTCCTATCCTGACTGCTCCTCTTCCAACCCAGCTGTGTTTATGGCCTGGTAAAGCAGTGGTAGATGGCTCAAGTGCTTGGGCGCATAGGCCCATGCACCCATGTGGGAGACCCAGAGGAAGCTCCTGGCTCATGGCTTTGGATTGGCCCAGCTCAGGCAGTTGCAGCCACTTAGGGAGTGAACCAGCTGATGGAGGATTTTTTTTCTATATCTCTGTCTCTCTAACTCTGCTTCTCAAATAAAAAAAAAAAATCTTAAAAAAGAAATGAGAAAACAATAGACAACATGGATGAGAAATTCAAAAAGGAGATAGAAGTCATTAAAAACAACCAATTTTTGGGATTGAAAAATCTCAAACCATGAAATAAAAAGTACAATTAAAAATATCAACTGCGGAGCTGGCACCGTGGCTCACTTGGTTAATCCTCCTCCTGTGGTGCCAGCATCCCATATGGGCACCGGGTTCTAGTCCAGCTCTCTGCTGTGGCCCGGGAAGGCAGTGGAGGATGGCCCAAGTGCTTAGGCACCTGCACCCACATGGGAGACAAGGAAGAAGCACCTGGCTCCTGGCTTCATATCGATGCAGCATCGGCCATAGCGGCCATTGCAGGGGGGTGGGGGGGGACCAACGGGATGAAGACCTTTCTCTCTGTCTCTCTCTGTGTCTATAACTCTACCTGTCAAATAAATAAATAAATAAAAATTAAAAATATCAACCACAGAATAGAACAAGCAGAGGACAGAATTCTGATCGGGGGACAAGACATTTGAAATAAATCATTCAAGAAAATAATTTAAAAGAATGCTGAAAGCCTACAAGAAATATTGGATACTATTAAGTGACTAAATATTCATATTAAAAGGATCCCTGTGGGAAAAGAGAAAGAAAAAACACATTTTTAAGAATTATTTAAATTTTTTTGACAGGCAGAGTGAGACAGAGACAGAGACAGAGAGAGAGAGAGAGAAAGGTCTTCCTTGAGTTGGTTCAACCCCCAGATGGCCACCAAGGTCGGCGCACTGCGCCGATCCCAAGCCAGGAGCCAAGTGCCTCCTCCTGGTCTCCCATGCAGGTGCAGGGTCCACGCACTTGGGCCATCCTCCACTGCCCTGCCAGGCCACAGCAGAGATCTGGACTGGAAGAGGAGCAACTGGGACAGAATCCAGTGCCCCAACCAGGACTAGAACCCAGGGTGCCGGCGCTGCAGGTGGAGGATTAGCCAAGTGAGCCGCTGCGCCGGCCAGAAAAAACACATTAAGATTTACTATATGAAATAATAAAAAACTTCTCAAGTCGGGACCAACACTGAGGTATAGTAGGTTAATGCCCTGGCCTGAGCACCAGCATCCCTTGTGGGTACCGGTTCAAGACTCAGCCGTTCCACTTCTGATGTAGCTCTCTGCTATGGCCTGGGAAAGCAGTAGAAGATGGCCCAAGTCCTTGGGCCCCTGCACCCATGTGGGAGACCTGTAGGAAACTTCCGGCTCCTGGCTTCGGATTGTCAGAGCTCAAGCTGTTGCGGCCATCTTGGGAGTGAATCAGATATATAAAATCTAAGCAGAATTATAACAAGCAGTGAGATTGAAGTAGCAGTTAAAAATCTCCCATTCAGGGCCAGTGCTGTTGTGCAGCAGGTAAAGCCACTGCCTGCAGTCCCGGCATCCCATATGGGCACCAGTTTGAGTCCCAGCTGCTCCACTTCTGATCCATCTCTCTGCTATGGTCCCAGAAAGCAGTGGAAGATGGCCCAAGTCCTGGGAGACCCAGAAGAAGCTCCTGTCTCCTGGCTTCGGATGGGTGCAGTTCTGGCCATTGTGGCCATCTGGGGGTGAACCAGAGGATGGAAGACCCCTCTCTCCTTCCCTCCCTTTCTCTCTCTCTAACTCTACCTATCTGTAACTCTGCCTTTCAAATAAATAGCCTTCAAAAAAAATCTCCCATTCAAGAAAATCCCAGGACCTTTACTATTGAATTCTACAAAGCATTTAAAGAGGAACTAACTCCAATCTAATACCTTTTACAATGCCAATACACCATTCTGACACCAAAATCAAACAAAGAAATAAACACAAAAAGAAAACTACAGACCATGATGAACATAGATGCAAACATGTGGGAGAACCAGATGAAGCTCCAGGCTCCTGGCTTCAGTTTGGCCTGGCCCTGGCCATTGTGACCATTTGGGGACTGAACAAGCAGATTAAAGATTCTGTGTGTGTGTGTGTGTGTGTGTTTCTCCCTCTCTTTCTCTAACTCTGCCTTTCAAATAAATTTTAAAAATCAAAAACCAAAATTAAAGAAATGCAAATATAGTGTTTTGTCAAACTTTCTTTAAATCTTTGCCAAATTGTTAAGATGTATATATTGCCATGGTTTTAATGATCTGTGCCTCTTTTAAATTTAGTGTATATAAGTTAAAATTTTTTTTCATTTTATTATTTTGTATAGCCCTGTGAACTAAGGTGTTTTTGCTTTTAATTTGTTGAACTCTTTATGGGGCTTTAAGCCTTTGACTTAAAATAAATTAAAAACAAATTAATTCAGAAAAATAAACGGTAGATCAAAATGGATATTTATCAAAAAAAGGAAGACAAGTACATGCAAAAATTCTCAACATCACTAATAATTTAGGGAAACAGAAGTAAAAATTCATTATGAAATATTAACTGACTCAAGTTGCACTATTATCAAAAAGACAAAAGATTGAAAATGATGAGAAAAGGGAAAGACTGCACACTGTTTGTGAGAATGTAAGTTAGTATGGCCAGTGTAGAAAACAGTATGAAGGTTCCTCAAATTACTAAGAATAAATTACCACATAATCCTGCAATCTCACTACTAGGTATATATCCAAGGGAAATGAAATCACTGTCAATAAGATATCTTTTCTCCCAAGTTATATATACTATTAATAATAGCCAAGAGATAGAAACAATATAAGTATCCATGCACTGATGAATGGATAAAGAAAATGTGGTACATATACACAATGGATTACCATTCAGTCATACAAAGGATGAAAACTTGCTATTTGCAACAAAATTAATGGAACTAGAGGTCATTAGATTAAATGAAGCCAGCCAAGCACAGAAAGAAAAGGTCTGAATTATCTCACTCATATGTGGAATCTGAAAATAAAATTGATTTCATAGAAGTTAAAAATATAGGGGCCTGCGCTGTGGCGTGGTGTGTACGGCCACCACTTACAAGTGCTGGCATCCCATATGGGCATCAGTTCAAGTCCTGGCTGCTCTACTTCTGATCCAGCTCTCTGCTATGGCCTGGGAAAGCAGTACAAGATGGCCCAACTCCTTGGGCCTCTGCACTTAACGTCAGAGACCTGGAATAAGCTCCTAGCTCCTGGCTTTGGATTGGGGCAGCTCTGGCTGTTGCTGCCATTTGGTGAGTGAACCAGTTGATGGAACTCTTCTCTCCATCTGTCTCTGCCTCTCCGTAACACTTTTAAATAAATAAAACAAGTAATCTAAAAGTATAATGGTAGGTATGAGAGACTAGAGAGAACAGGAAGAAAGGAGAATAGGGAAATGTTGATTAATGGGTACTAAGTTAGTTATAGGAGCAAGAAGTTATAATTTTCTTTTAAGTAACACAACTATAGATAATGATTATGCACACTATATTTTTCTTTAACACACTAAGAATAGATTTTGAATGTTTTCACCATAAAGAACTTTCAAATATTTGAGAAGAAAGGTATGTTTACCCTGCTTGGACATTACAGACATGTAATAAAATATCAAATTATTAAAGACATCCAAACTGGAAAGAAACAAGTAGAATTATCTCTGTTTATAGATGATATAATTATACAAAAACATATAAATTCCACAAAACACTATTAAAACATAAGAATTACATTCATCAGAGAAACGGTTGTAAATTTAACACACAAAAATAGGTTGCTTTTCAGCATACTAAGAATGAACAATCAAGAAAATGATGCAAAAATTCTATTTGCAATAATATCAAAGATAATAAAATGCTTAGGATTAATTTAACCAAGGAGGTGAAAGACATGTACAATGAAAATTACAAAGTATTTCTAAATAATTTAAAGAGATAAATAAATAGAAAATCCTACTTTCATGCATTCAAAGACTTAACATTGTTAAGATGTCATTATGGGAGAAAGAGATGATGGCAGAAGGGAGGGATCTTATGACTCCAATGTAGTGGGAGATAGTTAAAAAAAAAGTGGAGAGAATGCAGTCTCAGGGAAGAGTGAGGGAGAGAACAGCAGAGGAAACTCCACACAAATTAGAGGGACTCTGAGGATCTACATGGAGGGTGTGGATGTGCACAACTCAGGATCACTACAGCAGAGAGCCTCAGCACCAGCTATGGAAAATGAGGTGAGACCAGACTGCAGCAGTCCAAGCCATTGTTGATAAAGCTGCAGGAAGAGTTTGGCATGCATCTGACTTGGAGCCTATATGGAACAGTACACCAGCCAACCTAGAGGGGGAAAAGACGGGGCACATTTCACTCACCTCAACCATCTGGCACTGGCATCCTGTAACTAGCAGAAAGGAGGTGGGTGCCATTTTGGACATATATGACAGCTATGCCCAGCTCATGTCTTCATGCCAGCAACCACCCAAGAGGAAACATCTGAGTTTGGCTGGCAAAACTGACAGGGGACTGGGTGCTCATGACTTTGGGAACCCTATGTGCTGGGACAGTGAAAACACTGTGGCTGCCTATAAGAGTGCAGAGTGTGGCTGGGTCTTTGGGTTGTCACTATGGGTGGCTCCACACACTTGGGCCTCCCTGATTCCCTGGTGAGGGTCATTGCTGTAAAATCCACGGTCACACTGAGATCTGCATGGATTGTTTGTATGGTTCTTGTGGATACCCACTGGGCCTGCAACCAGGATTTGATCTCCTTGGGAAGAGGAGGTGAGAAAGAGACTATGCCAACAGAGCTGATTGATTACAACTCCATTCTGATTTTACAAAATAAAAAAAAGAGAGAGAAAGGGAGATTTCCCACACCCATTTGAGTGTACTTGGACTCTCCCCTCAACCTAGAGCACTGAACAGATTTACCTGGCCACACCCAAAACACACTCAGGGTATTCACTGAGAGAGCAGATATTCTATCAGTCCACTGAGGCATAATCCAAAGATAAAAGCCATCACAGGGGGCTGCACTGCGACACAGCAGGTAAAGTTGCTGCCTATAGTGCCGCCATCCTATATGGGCACCAGTTTGAGACCTGGCTGCTCCACTTCCGAGGTGGATCTCTTCTGTGGCCTGGTAAAGCAAGTCCTTGGACACCTGTGCCCATGTGTGAGAACTGGAAGAAGCTCCTAGATCCTGGCTTCGGATCAGCCCAGCTCTGGCTGTTGTAGACATTTCTGGAGTGACCCAGTGAATGGAAGACTTCTCTCTCTCTGTGCCTCTGCCTCTAACTCTGCCTTCCAAATAAATAAATAAATAAATACATCTTTTAAAAAAAGCCTTCACAGGGGATAAAAAATATCTCCACAAATGCCTAAATATAAATGCAGAAATTCAAGAAACAAAATTAAGGAAGATGCCTTCAAGGGAATGCAACAACACTTCAATACTAAAATGTGAAGATAGGGGGCTGGTGCTGTGGCTCACTTGGTTAATCCTCCACCTGTGGCGCCAGCATCCCATATGGGCACCGGATTCTAGTCCCGGTTGCTCCTCTTCCAGTCCAGCTCTCTGCTGTGGCCCTGGAGGGCAGTGGAGGATGGCCAAAGTACTTGGGCTCCAGCATACACATGGGAGACCAGGAAGAAGCACCTGGCTCCTTGCTTCAGATCGGTGCAGCGTCGGCCATGGCAGCCATTTGGAGAGTGAACCAACAGGAGGAAGACCTTTCTCTCTCTCACTGTCTTTAACTCTGTCAAGTAAATAAAATTTTTTAAAAAATGTGAAGATGGAAAGATTGAAAAAAATGCAGGAAATGGAATTCAGAAGCAAGACCCTACCTTACACCTTACACAAAAATCCAGTCAACATGGATTAAAGATCTAAATCTACAGCCCAACACCATCAAATTATTAGAGAACATTGGAGAAACCCTGCAAGATATAGGCACAAAGACTTCTTGGAAAAGACCTGGAAGCATAGGCAGTAAAAGCCAAAATTAACAATTGGGATTACATCAAATTGAGAAGTTTCTGTACTGCAAAAGAAACAGTCAGGAAAGTGAAGAGGCAACCAACAGAATGGGAAAAAATATGTGCAAATTATGCAACTGATAAATAACCTGAACCTACAGAGAGATCAAGAAACTCCACAACAGCAAAAACAAACAAACAAACAAAAAAAACAACCCACTTAAAGAAATGGGCCAAGAACCTCAATAGACATTTTTTAAAAGAGGAAATACAAATGGCCAACAGACACATGAAGAACTGTTCAGGATCACTAGCCATCAAGGAAATGTAAATCAAAACCATAATGAGGTTTTACCTCACCCCAATTAGAATGGCTTAAATACAGAAATCAACTCACAACAGATGGTGGCAAGGATGTGGGGAAAAAGGAACACTAATCCACTGTTGGTGGGAATGCAAATTCGTAAAGACACTATGGAAGTCAGTTTGGAGATTCCTCTAAAACCTGATTATAAACCTACCATACAACACAGCCATCCCAATCCTTAGAATTTACCCCAAAGGAAATTAAATTGGCAAATGAAAGAGCTGTCTGCACCTCAATGTTTATTGCAGCTCAATTCACAGTAGCTAAGACATGGAATCAACCTAAATGCCCATCAACAGAAGACTGGATAAAGAAATTATGGGATATGTACTCTATAGAATGCTATACAGCAGTGAAAAAAAAAAGAAAGAAATCCGGTCATTTGCAACAAAATGGAGGAGTCTGGAAAACATAATGCTGAGTGAAATAAGCCAGTCCCAAAGGGACAAATATCAAATTTTCTCCCTGATATATGACAACTAACTAAGCACTTAAAAGGAAACCTGTTGAAATGAAATGGACACTATGAGAAACAATGACTTGATCAGCCCTAGTCCTGACTATAGAGGAACAGCTTACTATTTTATTTTTTTCAGTATTTTTTTGTTCTACTTAATACCATTGGTTGAACTATTTAATTAACACACATTTATTCTTAGTTGTTTAAATTTAACAGAAAAGTGACCCCTGTTAAATATTTTTTTATTTTTATTTTGTTAATTTATTTTTTTATTTAGTAAATATAAATTTCCAAAGTACAGTTTATGGATTACAATGGCTTCTCCCCCCACCCCATAATTTCCCTCGCACTCACACCCCTCCCATCTCCTGTTCCCTCTCCCATTCCATTCACATCAAGATTCATTTTCAATTATCTTTATATACAGAAGATCGATTTAGTATATATTAAGTAAAGAGTTCATCAGTTTGCACCAACACAGAAACACAAAGTGTAAAATACTGTTTCAGTACTAGTTATAGCATTACTTCACATTGGACAACCCATTAAGGACAGCTCCCACGTGAGACGTAAGTACACAGTGACTCCTGTTGTTGACTTAACAATTTGACACTCTTGTTTATGGCGTCAGTAATCTCCCTAGGCTCTAGTCATGAGTTGCCAAGGCTATGGAAGCCTTTTGAGTTCACTGACTCTGATCATATTTAGACAAGGTCATAGTCAAAGTGGAAGTTCTCTCCTCCCTTCAGAGAAAGGCACCTCCTTCTTTGATGGCCCCGTTCTTTCCACTGGGGTCTCATTCGCAGAGATCTTTCATTCAGGTGTTTTTTTTTTTTTTTTTTTTTTTTTTTTGCCAGAGTGTCTTGGCTTTCCATGCCTAAAATACTCTCATGGGCTCTTCAGCCATATCCAAATGCCTTAAGGGCTGATTCTGAGGCCAGAGTGCTATTTAGGACATCTGCCATTCTATTAGTCTGCTGTGTATCCCGCTTCCCATGATGGATCGTTCTCTCCTTTTTTTATCCTATCAGATAGTATTAGCAGACACTAGTCTTGTTTGTGTGATCCCTTTGACTCTTAGACCTATCAGTGTGATCAATTGTGAACTGAAATTGATCACTTGGACTAGTGAGATGGCCTTGGTACATGCCACCTTGATGGGATTGTATTGGAATTCCCTGGTACGATTCTAACTCCATCATTTGGGGCAAGTCCGATTGAGCATGTACCAAATTGTACATCTCCCCTCTCTCTCTCTCTCTCTCTCTCTCTCTCTCTCTCTCTCTCTCTCTCTCTCTTATTCCCACTGTTATATTTAACAGGGATCACTTTTCAGTTAAAATGTAGACCCCTGTTAAATGTAAGAGTGGGAATAAGAGAGGGAGGAGATGTACAGTTTGGCACACACTCACTCGGACTTACCCCTCAGGGTAAAGCTAGAAATGTGCCAGGGTATCCCAAAGCCCATTAGGTTGGCAGGTACCAGTGCCATCTTACTAGTTTAAGTGATCAGTTAAGTTTATAATTGATCAAGAAGATAGGATTAAGTGCCAAAGGGATCACATAAATAAGGCCAGTATCTGAAAATAATTGATAGAATTAAAAAGGAAAGAACAATCTAACATGGAAAGCAGGATACACAGCAGACTCAGAATGACAAAAGCCCTAAACAGCACTCTGGCCTCAGAATCAGCCCCTAAGGCATTCAGATATGGCTAAAAATCCCATGAGAGTATTTCAGGCATGGAAAGCCAAGACACTCTGGCAAAAAAAAAGACCTACATGAAAGATCTCTGTGAATGAGATCCCAGTGGAAAGAAGGGGCCATCAAAGAAGGAGGTACCTTTCTCTGAAGGGAAGAGAGAACTTCCACTTTGATTATGGCCTTGTCTAAATAAAATTGGAGTTAGTGAATTCAAAAGGCTACCATAGCCTTGACAGCTCATGACAAGAGCCTCAGGTGATTACTGACATCATATATAAGAGTGTCATTGTTAAATCAACAACGGGAGTCATTGTGTACCTGCTCCTCATGTAGAACCTCTGCCCTTAATGTTTGTACTATGAGATTTAATGGTTGAACTACTACTTAAACAGTACTCTATACTTTGTTTGCCTTTATGGATGCAGTCTGTTGAAATCTTTACTTAGTATATACGAATTTGATCTTCTGTATATAAAGATAATGGAAAATGAATCATGATGAAGAATGGGATGGGAGAGGATGTGGGAGATGGGATGGTTGCAGGTGGGAGGGAGGTTATGGGGGAAAAGCTGCTATAATTCAGAAGTTGTTTGGAAATTTATATTTATTAAATAAAAGTTGAATAGAAAAAATGTAATCAGAAGCAAATCTACAAACTAAAGATATCCACACATGCTATGAATGAAAATTTCTCTAACAAAATTGAGGTTTTAAAGAGAAATCAAAATGAAATACTGGAAATGAAGAATTCAATAGATCAAATAAAAGTGCAGGGGAAAGCCATAAAAATGGACTTGCTTAGGCAGAAGAAAGAATATCAATATTAGAGTACAAATCTCTGATAATTTTACAATCAGACCAAAACAGGAAGAAATTATAATACTAAAAACCAATGTTTAAGATTTAGGAGATACCATCCAATGACCCAACATATGGGTCTTAGGAGTTCCTAGAGACATGGAAATAGAATGGATTAGAAAGATTATTCATGAAATAATTGCAGAAAACTTCCCTAATTTGGAGAA
This sequence comes from Sylvilagus floridanus, assembly GCA_949820135.1. Taxonomy (NCBI): domain Eukaryota; kingdom Metazoa; phylum Chordata; class Mammalia; order Lagomorpha; family Leporidae; genus Sylvilagus; species Sylvilagus floridanus. Next base: position 74,615,347 of record OX463244.1, on the reverse strand, counting down.
CGAAAGTCCAAGTACAGGAAGCATACAGAACTCCTAATAGACATGACCAGAAAAGATCCTAACCATGACACATTGTAGTCAAACTCTCCACAGTAAAACATAATGAAAAGATGCTAAAATATTCACAAGAGAAATTCCAGATTAATTTCAAAGGATCTCCCATTAGACTTACAGTGAATTCTCATCAGAAACCCTACAGGCTAGCAGAGAATGGCAAGATATATTCCAACCTGTAAGAGAAAAAAACTGTCAACCCAGAATACTATACCCTGCAAAGCTCTCATTTATGAATGAAGGTGAAATAAACACCTTCAATAACAAACAGAAATTGAAAGAATTTGTCATCCCTCATCCAGCCTTAACAAAAGATGCTTAAGGATGTGCCACACACAGAAACAGAGGAAACATATTCATCATTATTAAGAAAGCAAAGGAAGAAAATCTGCCAATAAAAGTACAAAGGAAATGTGAAGAAAACAATATGAATATGTAAGGAAAAATGGCAAGGCCAAGTCATTACTTACCAATAGTCATGTTCAATGTAAATGGCCTCAACTCTCCAGTTAAAAGATACAGACTGGCTGAATTGATTAAAAAACAAATCCATCTATTTGCTGTCTACAAGAAACACATCTCTCCAACAAAGAGACACACAGACTGAAAATGAAAGGATGGGAAAAGATACTTCATGCTAACAGAAACCAAAAAAGATCTGGTGTGGCCATCCTAATATCAGACAAAATAGACTTTAACACAGAAACTGTTAAAAAAGATGAAGAGCTCTATGCAATGCTTAAGAGATCAACTCACCAGGAAAATGTGACTATAATAAGTGTATATGCACCTAATTACAGGGCACCTCCATATTTAAAAGAAATGTTAATGGATATAAAGGAAAACATAGACTCCCATACAATAGTAATGGGGGACTTCAATACCCCACTTTCAGCAATGGACATACCAAATAGAAAATTAGCAACGAAACAACAGAATTAATCAACACTGTAGCCCAAATGGACCTAACATATCTATAGAACTTTTCATCCTACAGTTACAGAATACACATTATTCCTACCAGGAATGGAACTTTGTCTAGGATAGACCACAGTCTAGGCCATAAAGCAAATCTAAGCAAATTAAAAAAAATCATACCATGCATCTTCTCTGACCACAACAAAATGAAGCTGAAAATCAACAACTCACGAATCTCTAGAACATATGTAAACACATGGAGACTGAACCACACGCTTCTGAACAGTGGGGTCATAGAAGAAATCAAAAAAGAAATCACCAAACTGTTAAGGAACAGTTTTCATACTACTGGTTGAATCCTTACTTAGTATAGAGTTAATCCTCTGTGTATAAAGTTAATTGAGGGGTCAGAACTATGGCATAGCAGCTAAGGCTAAAAATCTAAAAATTGAATGTGATCCCTACTGAAATTCTAATCACATGGAATGAGTATTTGATTTCATAATTATAATGCTATTTATGATGCCCTTTTCTCATATCAAAATGCCTGGATTAGAGTTCTGGCTCTGTTCCAAAGTCCAGCCTTCTGCTAATGCACACCACAGGAGATATCAAGTGATTGATCAAGTAATTGGGTCACAGCCATCCACATAGGAGACTCAGATTGAGTTCCTGCTCTCCAATTCAGCCTGGCCCAATCAACCTGTTGCAGGCATTTGAGAAGTAAACAATTAGATGGGAGACCTCTTTCCTTTTCTCCTCCACCTCTAATATTATTCTCTATAAATCAAATTAAAAATAGATTGATGACTGTTTTTGCTAAAATGCAAAGACTGATCCTAAAATTCACATGAGATTAAAATAGATCTGAAATAGCAAAAATCTGAAGGGGTTGGCACTGTGGTATAGCGGGTAAAGCCACTGCCTGCAGTGTCAGCATCCTATGTGGGTGCCAGTTCGAGTCCCGGCTGCTCCACTTCTGATTTAGCTCTCTGCTTTAGCCTGGGAAAACAGTGGAAGATGGTCCAAGTCCTTGGACATCTGCACCCACATCGGAGACCCAGAGGAAGCTCCTGGCTCCTGCGTTTGGATCAGTGTAGCTCCAGCCATTGCGGCCAATTGGGGCGATAACCAGCAGATAGAAGACATCTCTCGGCCGGCGCCGCGGCTCACTAGGCTAATATTCCGCCTTGCGGCACTGGCACACCGGGTTCTAGTTCCAGTCGGGGTGCCGGATTCTGTCCCGGTTGCCCCTCTTCCAGGCCAGCTCTCTGCTGTGGCCAGGGAGTGCAGTGGAGGATGGTCCAAGTGCTTGGGCCTTGCACCCCATGGGAGGCCAGGAGAAGCACCTGGCTCTTGCCATCAGATAAGCGTGGTGCGCTGGCTGCGGCGGCCATTGGAGGGTGAACCAATGGCAAAGGAATACCTTTCTCTCTATCTCTCTCTCACTGTCCACTCTGCCTGTCAAAAAAAAAAAAAAAAGACCTCTCTCTGTCTCTGCCTCTCCTCCTCTCCTTCTCTCCCTAACTCTGACTTTCAAGTAAATAAATAAATCTTTAAAAACAAATTCTCTATTTTAAAAAAAATCTGGAAAAAAAATAACAAAGTTGAGGAACTTACATTTCTTGGTTTCAGAAGTTCAAAGCTATGGTAATAAAAACACTGTAACAAAACCAATGTAATATATGACAATCCCACATCCAGCATCATATTGAATGGGGAAAAACTGAAATCATTTCCCTTAAGATCCAGAACCAAACAAGGATTCCCACTCTCACCATTGCTATTCAATACAGTCCTGGAAGTTTTAGCCAGAGTCATTAGGCAAGAAAAAGAAATCAAAGGGATACAAAATTGGAAACGAGGAAGTCAAGTTAACCCTTTCTGCAGATGACATGATTCCATATATTGTGAAACCAAAAGACCCCACTAAGACTATTGGAACTCCTAAAAGTTTGGTGAAGTCTCAAAGTATAAAAATTAACAAACAAAAACCAATAGCCTTTGTATACACAGGCAATACCATGACTGAGAAAGAACTTGTAAGATTAGTCTCACTCACAATAGCTACAAAAAAAAGATAAAGATCTTGGAATAAATTTAACTAAGGATGTAAAAAGATATCTATAATGAAAATTTCAAAATATTAAAAAATTAAAGACACAAAAAATTCTCATTGATTGGAAGAATATCATCAAAATGTCTATACTACCAAAAGCAATTTACAGATTCAATGCAATCCCATTGAAAATAGCAATGACATTCTTGTCATATCTAGAAGCAAATGATGCTAAAATTCATATTGAAACACAAGAAACTCTGAATAGGTAAGGTGGTCTTAAACAACAAAAACACACTTTAGGCATCATAATACCAGACCTTATACTACTGGACACTTATGATCAAAACAGCTTGGTACTGGCACAAAAATAGATATGTAGATCAATGGAAGAGAATGGAAACTCCAGAAATCAATCCTCACATCTATAACCAACTATTCTTTAACAAAGGAGGTAAAATCAATCCTTGGAGAAAGGACAGTATCTTCAAAAAAATGGTGTTGGGAAAAATTGGATCTTCATTGGCAGAAGTCTGAAACAAGAACCTTAACTTATACCTTATATAAAAATCAACTCAAAATGGATCAAGGATCATTTAGATATCATCAAATTACTAGAGGAGAACATTGGGGAAACTCTAAAAAGACACTGGCATAGGCAAAGACTTCTTGGAAAGACCACAGAAGCACACGCAATCAAAGCCTAAATAGACAAATGTGGTTACAACAAGTTGAGAAGCTACTGCACTGCAAAAGAAACACTCAACAAAGAGGTAACCAACAGAATGAGAGAAAATATTTACAAACTATTTCAACTGATAAAGAGTTAATATCTAGAATCTCCAAAGATATCAAGAAACTTAAAGCATACAATCCACTGAAGAAATGGGCTAAGGACTTGAACAGGCATTTTTCAAAAGAGGAAATTCAAGTAGCCAATAGACACATGAAAAAATGCACAGGATCCCTAGCCATCAAAACAACAGTAAGGTTTCACTTCACCACAGTTAGAATGGCTCTCATACAGAAATCAACAAACAAATCCTGGCTAGGATGTGAGCAAAAAGGTACCCTACCCCATTGTTGATGGGAATGCAAGCTAGTACATTGTGGAAGACAGTACAGAGATTCCTCAAAAATATGAAAATAGATATAGCATATGACCCTCCAATCCCATTCCAGGGAATTTATCCAAAGGAAATGAAATCAGCATAGGAAAGAGTGATCTGAACCGCTACTGTTCATACACTCTTCCATGTACTATTTTCCACCTGTGCAAGCTGGTCCCAACCCTAGAGCCTTTCACAAGCTGCTCCCTTTGTTGGAATGCACTTTTCCAGGCTCCTGAATTAACTGGGCTCATTCTTAATCTTGAGGGATCAACTAAAATGCCACTTCTTCAAAAATGCATCACCTCCAGCAACATGTCTTTCTCATCCCTCTATTTCCTTCATAGCACTTTGCACACTCTATAATTATTTATTGGGGCTTGCCCCTGGGTATAGCAGGTAAGTCACAGCCTGCAGTGCTAGCATCCCATATGGGCACCAGTTCCAGTCTGGTTGCTCCACATCTGATCCAGCTCTCTGCTATTGGCCTGGGAAAGCAGCAGATGCTGAACCAAGTCCCTGGGCCCCTGCATGTACTGGGAGACCCAAAGAAGCTCCTGGCTCCTGGCTTCCCTTGGTCGTTGTGATTCTTTGGAGAGTGAACCAGCAGATGGAAGATCTCTCTCTGCCTCTCCCTCTCTCTCTCTATAACTCTGCCTTTCAAATAAATATTTTTTTTAAAAAAAAAGAGCAGAACAACTAAAAGACACAATTATAATATGCCTTACCAATTGTACTCCTGGGCATTTATACCAAAGAAATAAAAACTTGAGATCAGATGCTCATAACTGCTTTAGTAATAACAGCCAAAAACTAGACACAATCCAAATGCCTTTCAAGATGAATGGTTAATCTGTGATATACCCACACCATGAAATAGTACTCCAAAATAAAAAGGAATAATCTATTGGCATACAGTCATTTTCCTGAATCTATGGGTTCCACATTCAAGGGTTCAACCACCTATAGGTAAAAAACATTTGAAAACATATTGCCAAATGATAGGTAACGTTCTATTCATATAAAATCACTGAAGTGACAGTAAGATTGAAATAGCAAAAAATTAATGGTTGTTAGGGGTGAAAAATAGGAGAATGGGAGTTGTAGGGACAGTTTGTGGCTATAAATGGGAAAGATAATGAATATTTTTGGCTGGGGCCTGCGCTGTGGCATAGGGGATAAAACCACCGCCTGCAGCACTACTTTGTGTCCTGGTTGCTCCACATCTGGTCTAGCTCCCTGCTAATGTGCCTGGGAAAGCAGCGGAAGATGGCCCAGGTCATTGGGCCTCTGCATTCATGTGGGAGACCCAGAAGAAGCTCCTGGCTTCTGGCTCAGCTCCAGCATGGAAGCCATTTGGGGAGTGATCTAGTGGATGGAAGACTCTGTGTATTGTCTCTACTTCTCTCTTTCAAACAAATAAACACTTTTTAACAAAGAATATTTTTGGTGATGGAAATGTGATTTCATAAGATATAGCTGGAAGAAATTGGCTGATAAGTCACATGGAATTTCTCTGTATCTGTTGTAGTATACATGTAAACCTGCAATTATCTCAAAATAAAAAGTCTAATTCAAGATATCTTGATGCCACTTAATCTGACTTGAGAGATTTATAGTACTAAAGGCACATATTACAAAAAGAGTTCTCAAATTATTTTGTCTGCACCATAAGAAACTAAATGATCAAACAAAAACTCAAAATCACAGTAAGCAAAAGGGAAAAAATTATCACAGCAGAGAACAGTGAAATAGAATATATGAAAAATAATATAAAAGCAATGAATCCAAAAGTTGATTTTTCTGAAAATCAATGCAATTGATATACTTTTAGTAAGATTGATCAGGAAAAAAGAGAAATTACTAGTAAATTAAATAAATTAAATAAATTAATTACAATTATATAATATTAAAATCATATATTAAATTATATAAATATAAATAAATTAAAGAAAGGGTACTTTCTTTAATTCCTACTGTCCTCAAAGGTACTGAAATATGCCAATACATTTCACAACGTGGATTTTCACAATAGTTTCAAAAAAAAATCAAATTTAATTACTCATGTTTTACTCACCTGAATGTTGAAAGAAATGTAATGACTATTAATATAGTGAGTAACAAACCAAAAATTAAGGATACATTCGTATAGCACCTGTTCCTGTTCCAATAGCCAAGATTTTCTGAACTGGATCAAAGGCTAATGCTGTGGGCTGATAAGGAAAACCATGTCGAACTGTCTGAAAGAGAGAAACAGTAAAAACAACCAACAGTAAAATAAAAAATAAAGTCTCTACAAGATACCATTGTATACCCAAATGACTAAAATTATTTTTAAAAGGAAAAAAGAGCAACCACCAAATTTTTATAAGATATAGAACAACTTAAACTCTCATATATTGTTGGCAGAATTGCAAAATAGAATTGCAAAATTATACAACCACTTTGGAAAAATACCTTGGAGTTTCTTGTCAAAATATATACCTGTCCAATGACTCAGCAATTCTATTCCTATGTATGCACCTAGTAAAACTGTCCACTAAACAATTTATATAAGTATTCCCCTAGCCCCTTTATTTCACAATTATAAAATGTTGGAAATAGCCCAGCAGTCCATCAACAGGAAAATGGAAAAACTATAGTATAATCATATGATTAAATACTAGTCAATAATTAAGTATATAAACTACTTACATATGCAACATGGATGGTTCTCAAAAACATTATGCTAAGTAAAAGAAGCCATTTACCAAAGTACTTTTAAAGTATGATCACATTTATATTAAGTTACAAGTAAGCAAAACTAATCTATGGTAAAAAATAGAATAGTGACTGCCTTGAGGACTGACTGTGAAGGGTTATGAGGAACATCATAATTGACAGTGGTTTTGATCACACAAGTGCATATATTAGTCAAAATATCAAACAGTACAGTAAAATTTGTGATTTCTCTTTAGGTAAATTGTACCTCAAAAAAGTGAGGAAACAAGTAGTACAAACAAGCAGTGAAGTCTAATTAACATTATGCATTCCGAAGTGTAGAGCGGTAAAAATTACTGATATATGCTACTTGGAAACCCATTAAGATAATATAGAGCCGGCGCCGTGGCTCAGCAGGCTAATCCTCTGCCTTGCGGCGCTGGCACACCAGGTTCTAGTCCCGGTCAGGGCATCGGATTCTGTCCCGGTTGCCCCTCTTCCAGGCCAGCTCTCTGCTGTGGTCCAGGAGTACAGTGGAGGATGGCCCAAGTGCTTGGGCCCTGCACCCCATGGGAGACCAGGAGAAGCACCTGGCTCCTGCCACCAGATCAGCGCGGTGTGCCAGCTGCAGCGGCCATTGGAGGGTGAACCAATGGCAAAGGAAGACCTTTCTCTCTGTCTCTCTCTCACTGTCCACTCTGCCTGTCAAAAAAAAAAAAAAAAAAAAAGAATGATATACATAAGTTGGTAGATGAATGGATAGAAACAAGGCGGAACTTTAAAAAAATCATAGTAAAATAGAATTAAACTATAATATAGGAGTAGGCATTTGGCCTACTGGTTAAGACATCTAAGTCCCATATCAGAGTACCAGGTTTGATTTTTGGGTCCAGCTCCTAATTCCAGTGCCCTAAAACAGACCCTGGGAGGCAGCAATGATAGCTCAAGTAATTGGATTCCTACCATCCATATGGGAAACCTGGATTATGTTCCCAGATACTGGCTCCACCCTTAGTTGTTGTGGCCATTTGAGGAATGAACCAGCAGGCAGGAGCTCTACCTTTTCCCTCTTTATCTCTCAAATAAATGAATTTATAAACAAATAACACAAATTTTCCATGACTTTTCTGAAGACCTCTCATATGTAATATAGAAAATATAGCAAAATGATAACTGTCAAATCTAGGTGGTGAGAATATACATTGAGTGCTCACAATATGATTCTTTTAACTTTTCTGTATGTTTGAAAGCTTTTATAAATAATGCAATGGAAACATAAGAAGAGAAAAATATAAAGAGCTCATTTTTTTGTAAAAAAAAAAAAAAAAACAATGTGAAAGACTATACAACATTAGACAGAAATCAATTTCAACAGAGAGTATACCGTAACTTTTCATAGAAACAGAAGACCCAAATAGGTCAGAGAAAAAAATACTCCCCATGTAGGATCTCTGTCCTTAATGTGTTGTACTATGTGAATTAATGGTATAACTAGTACTCAAACAGTACTTTATACTTTGTGTTTCTGTGTGGGTGCAAACTGTTGAAATCTTTACTTAGTATATACTAAATTGATCTTCTGTATATAAAGATAATTGAAAATGAATCTTGATGAAGAATGGGATGGGAGAGGGAGAGGAAGTGGGAGATGGGATGGTTGCAGATGGGAGGGTGGTTATGGGAGAAAAAGCCACTATAATCCAAACGTTGTACTTTGGAAATTTATATTTATTAAATAAAAGTTAAAAAATAAAATAAACATTGTTGGTAGCAAAAAAACACACGTTGCAACAAAACAAAAAAAAAGAAAAATATATTTTTATATCTAGTTCAACCAGGTTTTAGAAGTCCATTAACTGTTTTAAAGGAAACATTGATAGTAAAATACTGTATTTTAAGTATTCAAAAACAAAAGATAAACTACAACAAATAGTTCCTCTAAAACTCATTCCCCTGAGAATGCACTAGAACAAGTTCATTGCATAACTTCCTCATTTTTTTTTTTTTTTAGATTTATTTACTTAAATAGTAGAGAGAGAGATAGGGAGAGATACAGAAAAAAAAAAAATCTTCCATCTGTTGGGTTACTCCCCAAATGGCTGCAACAACCTGGACTGGCCCAAGCCAATCAGGAAGCCAGAACTCCATACAGATCTCCCACAGAGCTGGCAGGGCACAAGCACCTAAGTTTATAGTGCTTTCCCAGTTGCATTAGCAGTGAGCTAGACCGGAAGCTGAGCAGCCAGGACTTGAACTGGCACTCTGAAATAAGATGCTGTTATCATTAGAGTCAGATTAACTACTGCACCATAATGCTGACTCCCCCGCCCCCTCTAACCATGTTCTTCAATGCATATATAAACATATATGCATATGCATATTACATACTGTACATATACTTATTTCTACTCAACAATACACACAGAAATACTTCCATAAAGTTGTATGTAGACATCAACCTATCTAAACTTTCAACTTACCAAAAGTTTGCACAGCTTATTATAGTATAAATAAATCATGATGTTCTTAACCAATTAACTACTATTTTCTAACTCTTAACTGAATCAGTATTGGGAAAGACAGTGTTATAACTTTTCTTTTTGCTTATTCATTTTAGAGTCATTGATTAAGAGACAGAGCTCCCATCTACTGGCTCACTTTCCAAACGTTCTCAGTGGACCAAGGCCAGGGCCAGAACCAGAACCAGAAGCTGGAGACTCAATCTAGGTCTCACATGTCAGGGACAGGGATCCAACTACTTCAGCCACCACCTGCTACCTCCCAGGGTCTGCATCAGCATTGAGAACCAAATTCAAGTACCCCAATATAATATAAAGGTGTTTTAACCCATATATAAACTGCTGTACCAAATGCCTGTTCCATACACAGTCTTCTGGATCCCTACTTGGCCACATACGAATCCAGATGGGCCTTAAACACTTCCTAAGATATAAATAAAGAGCCCAATTGGCTTGTGCTGGATTCATTGCCTTGTATGGGAATATCATTCTCCATTGCAAGTTCAATCACTGTTCATTGTTTAGCTTAAGCATGTGGACATCCCCATTGCTCTAATCACCACCAAAGGGAAGGGAACAGGTTCATCTTCTGTGGCACAGGAGTATCCATGGTCAAACTGAATCAGCCCTGAATCAGCTGGCAAGAGAAACCTGCTTGCCATAGGGAAACAACACATGTTATTAAAGCTGATCTTGCTTTGTCTTTTTTTTTTTTTAAGTAAATGGTTGCTACATTCAGTAACTGATGATTTTGTTTTCCTTGGCAACTCTGATTCAGGGGTAGAGTATTTAGACTTACACTACTGGTGACTGGCATAGTGATGATCATTCTGTCTCCCAAATAGCGGGCACGCTCCCAGAGGCTGGTAACCAACATAAGATGTTCTCTTTCTTTTGGGACTGATAAAAAGTGCATGGTATTCTGCTTAACAGTTAGTAGAAATATTTATCCATAAGACCTATTTTCTAGGCATGGTTGTTAACTGGGGTGTTTATCTCCTGATTCTGATATACTGTATTTGGATTTCATAATAAAATTGTCAAGAAGAAATCCAGGGACCAGCACTGTGGTGTAGCAGGTAATGCCTCTATCTGCAGTGCCAGCATCCCATATGGGCACCGGTTCGAGTCCCGGCTGCTCCACTTCCCATCCAGCTCTCTGCTATGGCCTGGAAAAGCAGTAGAGGATGGCCCAAGTACTTGGGCCCCTGCATCCACGTGGGAGACCCAGCGGAAGCTCCTGGCTCCTGGCTTCAGATTGGCGATTCGTGCAGCTCCAGGCATTGCATCCATCTGGGAGTGAACCAGCGGATGGAAGACACCTCCCTTCTTCCCTTCCTCCCTCCCTCCCTCCCTTCCTCTCTCTCTCGCCTTCTCTCTGTGTAACTCTTTCAAATAAATAAATAAATCTTTTAAAAAGAGAGAGATCCATATTCTGCTGGCAGAGCAATGTGGATTATAGATATCAGAATATAGTTCCTTTCAAAAAATCGAAGAGATGAAGATACTTCTCAACTCATACTACAAGGTTAATTATAACCCTAATAGGGACCAGTGCTGTGGCTTGACAGGTAAAGTTGCCACCTGCAGGGCTGGCATCCCATATGGACCTGGATGCACCACTTCTGATCCAGCTCTCTGCTATGGAGTGAAAAAGCAGTGGAAGATGGCCCAAGTACCCTTGTGACCCCTGTACCCATGTGGAGATCCAGAAGAAGCTCCTGGCTCCTGGCTTCAGATCTGCCCAGTTCTGGCCATTGCAGCCATTTGGAGAGTGAACCAGTAGATGGCAGACCTTTCTCTCTCTCTGTCTCTCTTTCTCTGCTTTCAAGTAAATAAAAATTTTAAAAAATTAAAAGTATTACCCTGTTACCAAAATGCAAGAACATCATGAGAAAACTACATAACAATAAATCAAATATATAATGCATATAATGCCAAAATCCTTTGAAAATACTATCAAATATATTCTTGCCACACATAAAAAGGTTAATCATAACCTGCTATAATTTATGTCAGAAATACAAGGTTGGTTTTAATATGGAAAGATTAATCATTTAATGCTTTATATTAATGGAGAAAAAAGCAATTCAGAAAAGCCAACATCCTGCCTCATTTTAAGAAGCACTCAACAAAAGGAATTACAGAGAACTTCCTAAATCTAACAAATGGGATGTAGTAAAAACCAATAGATAACATTATTCCAATTAGTGGAGAAAAAAGAATGCTTTCCTTCTAAGATTGGGAAGCAGGTAAGTATGCCCATTCTCTCCATTGCTATTAAACATCAATGTAAGATTCTATTCAAAAGAATTAGGCATGATAAAACAAATGAGACATATATAGATTGGAAAGTATAAACCTAAGATTGTTTACAGATGATATAATCTTGTGTACATATAATCTTAAGAAATAAACTAAAAATTACAAGAACAGAGGAGATCAACAGGGCTGACAATGCAAAATTAATGTACAAAAGTTAGTATGAGATCTGTGAAGGCTAGGGGAGCTCCTAATAATCAGTTACAGTATATATTCCTTCTGCTGTTATTTATAATGAATAGTTTTTTACTTTCCAATGTTATGTTTCACATCACATTTGTTTAGTCACTCTTGGAATGAATCTCTTAGATCCAAATCTTGTTAGAATACCTGATAGTTGCTTATTATGTAACAACTATATGGAAAGTAATTTTTAATTTAGATTATCATTCATTGACTAAGGATATTATTTATTGAAAAGGCAACAGAATACATTTTTATTTTAGTGATTAAGCATTCTATCAATGCCAAGACAAGAAAAATAACTTTTCTCAGACTTATAAAAAGCTTGAGTTCATGTTTCAGATTCAACATGTTTTTCTAAATTTCTTGATCTGTCAAGAAGCAAAATCAGGACTAGAAATCCAGCGTTTTACCATTGATGTTATTGGTTGCTTTTATGAGGATTTCAAATAAAAATGAAACTTTCTTAAAATTAAAAAGTTAATTGTATTACATAAACCAGCAATGAACTATCCAAAAACAAAGGTAAGAGGCAATTCCAGGGCAAATGTTTAGTCTAAAAGTTAAGGCCCAGGTTGGGACACCAACAACTCATATGGGAGTACCAGAGTACTCCACTCACAATGCCAGCTTCCTGCTAACATGCACCTTCAGCAGGAGCAGGTGTTGATGGCTCAAGTGTCTGGGTAGCTGTCACCTACATGGGAGACCTAAATTGAGTTACCAGCTCCTGGCATCAGCCTGGCCCAGCCTCGTTATCACATCCTTGTCAAATAATTTGACAAACGTGCCAAGACAATTCAATAAATAGTGCTTTAACAAATGGTGCTGTGACAACTGGATATCCACATGCTAAAGAAGTTATATCCCTTACCTTCAGACAAAAATTAATTCAAAAAGGATCCTAAATCTAAATATAAGAGCCAAACTATAACATTCTTGGAAAAAACACAGGCTTAAATCTTAGCATCAGGGCTAGGATTGTGGTGTAGTGGGTTAACTCACTGCCGGTGATATCAGCTGCTCCACATCCAACCTAGATCCCTGCTAATGGTCTGAAAAAGGAGAAGATGGGCCAAGTGTTCGAGCCCCTGCCACCTATACAGGAGACCAGGAAGAAAATTCTGGCTTTGTCCTGGCCATCCTGGACATCGCAGCCATCTTGGGGAGTTATCAGCGAATGTTTCTTCCTCTCTTGGTAACAATGACTTTCAAACAAATAAATCTTTAAAAAAATCTTAGTGTCTGGATTATGCAACAGTTTATTATCTTAACAAATAAAAATCATATTTTATATATATATATATATATTTGTGGTATACAAAGATGTGTGACATGTTACACTGTGATATTTTATTCTTGGATTTATATCCAAGAGCAGAATTTCTAGCCATATGGTAATTCTATATCATTTCACATCTTTAAGGAAGGGCTAAAGTATTTTCCAAAGAACCTTCATGATTTACATTCACATGGGCAATATATTAGGGCTCCAATTTCTCCATGCATTCATCAGTATGTTAATATGTCTTTTGTATGACTTTATCTAACCTATGGCTTTCTTAAATATTATACCAAAAGCACAAGTAACAAGAGAAAAACAGACATACTAAAAAATTAATAATCTTTGTGCTGGGAGACCATAAAGACAGTGAAAGGACAACCCACAGAATAGGAAATAACACTTGAAACCATATATCTGAAAAGGAACATATACATAAGGTAGACAAAAGAACTTTTACAATGCTATAACGAAAAGATAATTTTAACAATACATATGTATGAGAATATTTTTAAAAGTTCATGAAACACAGAATTAAAATATGCTTATTTTGGCACAAAAAAATTGAAACCACTGTGTATTTTTTTCATAATACATATTTTAAAGAACTTTTTTAACAATTTGACACTCTTGTTTATGGCCTCAGTAATCTCCCTAGGCTCTAGTCATGAGTTGCCAAGGCTATGGAAGCCTTTAGGGTTCGCTGACTTCAATCTTATTCCGACAGGGTCATAGTCAAAGTGGAGGTTCTCTCCTCCCTTCAGAGAAAGGTACCTCCTTCTTTGATGGCCCCATTCGTTCCACTGGGATCTCACTCACAGAGATCTTTCATTTAGGTCTTCTTTTTTTTCCAGAGTGTCTTGGCTTTCCATGCCTAGAATATTCTCATGGGCTCTTGAGCCAGATCTGAATGCTTTAAGGGCTGATTCTGAGGCCAGAGTGCTATTTAGGACATCTGCCATTCTATGAGTCTGCTGTGTATCTCGCTTCCCATGTTGGATCATTCTCTCCCTTTTTGATTCTATCAGTTAGTATTAGCAGACGCTAGTCTTGTTTGTGTGATCCCTTTGACTCTTAGACCTATCAGTGTGATCAATTGTGAACTGAAATTGATCACTTGGACTAGTGAGATGGCCTTGGTACATGCTACTTTAATGGGATTGTATTGGAATTCCCTGGCCTGTTTCTAACTCCATCATTTGGGGCCGTTCCGATTGAGCATGTCCCAAATTGTACATCTCCTCCCTCTCTTATTCCCACTCTTATATTTCACAGGGATCACTTTTCAGTTAAAATTTAAACACCTAAGAATAATTGTTTGTTAATTGTATATAAAGAGAATTGAAAATGAATCTTGATGTGAAGCAAGGGGAGAGGGAGTGGGAAAGGGGAGGGTTGCGGGTGGGGGGGAAGTTATGGGAGGGAAGCCATTGTAATCTATAAGCTGTATTTTGGAAATTTATATTCTTTAAATAAAAGCGTTATAAAAAAAGAACTTTTTTGAAGATTATTTATGCATGGATTTCAAAATTTTTTGCACTAAAATTTCTTTTAAATCTATGTTCCACCAAATTTTTGAACTATATTCATACAAATGACCAATAGGAACACCATAACATGCCCAACATCATTAACCATTTCAAAATAGCATCAGACTGTTGATTCAAGATTGCTTGAAGGGGAGTAGCCTCACTGATTTCACCTGCAATAAGATATGAAAAAAACAAAAATCAAAGGAGGGTCCATATTTCCAGGGGTCTAACAGAAATTTCCAGTGGAGAAGTGACAGAATAGAACAAAGACTCTGTGGGACAGTGAAGAAAAAGACAGACACTGAGACTGATTTTATGGTACAGCCAGTTGCTGGCTAGTAGTCACCATATGGCCAAGTCAAGGTAGGAAGAAGTTACTTCACACCATGCCACCCACATCTTTATCAGAGGGAGAATTTCAATTAACCACTGACTTTAAATCCAGCCTGGGGAAGCTGACTGGGATTTGAGCAACTGCTTGGCTCTGAAAAGAGAAGCCACATTGCCTCCTTTCCCTCCCCTAGCTGTGCAGAACACCAGGCTCAGCTATGAAAAGTTATGCAGCTGATCTTTGCCCTGCTGCTACCAGAAGTGATAAGACTCAGTTACAGCAATTTGGGGGGCAGAGAAGAGACCCCCTGCAACTATGGGAATTTGGAGCATAAGCCCCAGAGCTATATTCTGCATAATCCAGGAGGGTTTTGTACAACCTCTTGGGGCTACCACTAGCAACAATCAATAAAAAAGTGGTCCCTAAGAAAGTTCCCTCCATACAACCCTAGCACCAGGCATAAAACATAGCAACACCCTTGCATGTATCATGAGAACTGGGGACAGTTTCATCTGTGCCTTGTGAAACAGACTGTTGATGTTGGCATTGTAAATTTGGAATAATTCACACTCTCTTGGTATCTAGAGTGTTCTATCTGTACACCTCTGCTTCAGACAAGAAGCTACTACTAGCCCCAACACCAGGTACCCAAGCTGAGAGACATGGGTAATGACTCCCCCTGTAGCCCACAACATCGGAACTGTAACAATTAGCATTAATTTCCTCACACTCACTGGGATCTACCTGGTGGACCTAGAGAAGAACCTGCATGTATTCCACCTCTCTGGATCCATACCTTCCAGGGCAAAATCACTTGTATACCTTGGAACCATACTGTAGGACTGGAACAGGGTTCAGTTCACATCTTCCAGTCCTGGGACTAAGGCTGTTGGTTTTGTAAGCCCAGCCAGCACCAGTCCCACTCTAAAAGGAGGACATGAAGAAGGACATAATATAGTCCTACAGCCACAGGTTTTGGTGCCACAAGCCCAAGAATCACTCAGGTTTGTCAGTATGACAAGGGAACAGCATGCTTTGTCTCCCTCAGCACCAAAAACAAGGCCTTGGCTATCACAGTCCTCAGTGTAATAGACACCAAACTCTGTGGACTGAAGAAACACACCCCAAGAAGTCCATATTTATCTTAAAAATCACACTTGTACTCCTATGAACTTCGGCAGACCAGACCACTTGTAGACACAGCTGACATTCATTAAGACCAAAAAAAGCACTCACAGGCTTAACTTCTGGGCTCAACCAGAACCAAAGCCAAAACAAGCCAAATAATACCCTGATTTTCATCTAAACCATAATTGCTTTGCCAATGAAACCCACTCCATAAAGAAGGGACTATTACACCAGATGCACAGATGTTAATGTAGAGACACAGAAAACACAAAGAAGCAAAGCAGCATGATACCTCCAAAAGAACACAATAGTTCTTCAGAATTATAACCTGATCTGAAGGAAATCTGTGAAATGCCAGAAACAGAATTCAACATAATGATAGTAAGGAAACTCAACACAATGTAAAAGAACAAAGATAACAGCTTAAAGAAATACAAAAATCAATGAGTGACAAGAATGGGCAGATAGAAATCATTAAGAAGAACCAAATAGAAATTTTAGATAAAATCTCCACTCAACGAAATAAAAATATGACAGCTTTAATAGCAGGATAGATCAAATGGTGGAAAGAATTTCTGACCTGGATGACATTTTTTTGAAATAATGCAATCAGATAAAAGAAAAATAAAGCAGGAAGTCTATGGGAAATATGAGATACCATCAAACAACTAAATATTCATATCATATGGGTTCCTAAAGGAGAAGAAAAAGAAAAAGACATTGAGAAACTGCTAAGTGAAATAGCAGTTGAAAATGTCCCAGGTCTTTAAAGACATGGACATTCAGATACAGACAGCTCAAAGGACTCCAAGCAGACTAAATAAAAAAAGATTTTTAACCTGACATATTGAATTCAGATTGTCAAAAGTTATGGACAAGGAGAAAATCCTAAAAACTGTAGTAGAAAAGTATCAAGTTATATAAAAAGGAAAATCAATTAGACTAACAGCAAATTTCTTGGCAGACGTCTTATAGGCCAGAAGAGATTGGGATGACATATTCATGGTCTTAAAAGAAAAAAAAAAGTTCAAACGAAGAATATTATATCCAGTGAAGCCATTCTTTAGAAGTGAAGAGAAATAACATTTCCAAAAAAAAAAATGAGTTTACTACCACCAGACCAGTCTAAAAAGAAATTCTTCAGAGAGTCCTACATTAAAAGTAAGCATCATAAAAACATGATACCACCAAATACACTATAAAATAGGCATAATCAGTAACCAGTCAATAAAATGACAGGTATTAGTTTTTACCTAGCAATACTAACCTTGAATTTAAATGGAATAAAATCTCAAGCCAAAAGATTTAGGTTGGCTAATGGATAAAAAAAACTGGAACCCCACTATACGCAGCCTACAAGAAACACACTAAATAAAAAAAAAAAGTACACATAGACTTAAAGTGAAGGGCTGAGGAAGATATACTAGGCAAATGGAAACCAAAGACAAGCAGGGGCAGCTATCCTCACATCAGATAAAACAGACTTTAAAACAAAAACCTTACAAGAGAGAAAGGAGGACATTATATTTTGGTAAAACTATTGACTCAGCATGAAGATATAACAATCATAAATATATACACACCCACACAAAACCACACAAATATATACAGCAAATACTGTTGGAAGTAAAGAGAGAGAGATTCCAATACAATAACAGTGAGTGACTTCAGCACCCCATTCTCACCAATGGAAAGATCTTCCAGACAGAAATACAACAAATATACATCAGAGTTGAACCATAATATCAACCAAATAGACCTAAGACATTTACAGGATATTTCATACAATAGCTACATAACATATATTCTTACTAGCACCTGGGACATTTTCTGAAATATACCTTATATCCAACCACAAATCAAGTCTTGTCAATTTAAAAAGACTAAATCATACTGTGTATCTTCTCAGATCACAAAGGAAAAAAACTAGAACATTCACAAATAAATTGAAATTAAACATGCTACTGAATGAACAATGGATCATTGAATAAATTAAAAATAAAACATTTTCTTGAAATAAGTGGTAAATAAAATATAACATATCAAGACCTATGGAGAGTAGTTTCAACAGGGAAAATTATAGCATTAAGCAGATACATTAAAAAAGTGAAATGCCTCAAATAAATGATCTACTAATGCAACTCAAAGACATAAAGAAATACAAGAACAAACAAACCAAATATCAGCTGGAGGCAAGAAATAAGATCAGAGCAGACATAAATGAAATTTGAAAAATAGCCCTTTTTTGAGAAGATAAAATAGACAAAACTTTAGCCAGACTAACAGAAAATTCACATAAATAAAATTAGAGACGAAGAAAAAGACATTGCATTTGACACACTGAAATACAAAGCATCATAAGAAACTACTACAAAAAACTATGCCAGCAGACTGGAAAAACTAGAAGAAATGGACTAATTCTTAGATACGTATAACCTACCAAGATGAAATTAAGATGATGTAGACAATATAGACAGAAACATCATATCTTAAATTTAATTCTTTTATCATCTAGATTTGATCAAAGGCTTAAATTTAAGACCTGATCTTTTGTATTCATTTTTTTTGTTTGTTTCAATTTTGTTTACTTCGTCTCTAATTTTAATTATTTCTGTCCTCCTATTAATTTGGGAATTAGTTCATTGTTGTTTTTCTAGGTCCTTGAGATGCACTGATGGCATCTTCATGTAGGCATCAATTGTTATAAACTTCCCATAACATGCTTTTGCTGTATCCCGTAAGATTTGATATGATGTATTGTTGTCTTCAGACGTTTACAGAATTTTTAAAATTTAATTTCTTTTATGACACACTTTTCATTTAGGAGCATGTTGTTCAGGCTCCATGTGTTTGCATATGATCTAGAGATTGAGTTGTTGATTACCAGCTTCATTGCATTGTGCTCAGAGAAGATGCATGATATTTCAATTTTTTTTAATTTACTGAAATTTGCTTTATGGCCTGACATAGGGTCTATCCTTGAGAAAGTTCCATGTACTGATTAGAAGAATGTGCATTCTCCACCAGCGGAGTGAGAAGTTTTATAGATATCAGTTAGGTCCATTTGCTCCATAGTGTAGATTAGCTCTGTCAGTGAAATGAAGAGCTGGTTTTTTGAAAAAATAAACAAAATTGATACACCATTGCCCCAACTCACCAAAAAAAGAAAGAAGACTGAAATCAATAAAATCAGTGATGAAAAAGGAAATGTTATAACAGATGCCACATAAATAAAAAGAATTATCAGGAATTACTACAAAGTATGCCAACAAATTGGAAAACCTAGAACTGGATAGATTCCTAGACATATACAATCTACCAAAATTGAGTCATGAAGACACAGAAAACCTAAACAGACCAATAACCAAGACATAAATTAAAACAGTAATAAAGACCCACCCAAAAAAGAAAAGCCCAGGACCAGATGGTTTCACTGCTAAATTCTACCAGACATTAAAGAACTAATTCCAATTCTTTTCAACCTATTCAAAATCTCCCAAACTCCTTCTATGAAGCCTGCATCACTGTAAATCCTAAACTGGAAAAAGATGCAACATAGAAAAACAATAGACCAATTTCTTTCATGAACATGGATGCAAAAATCATCAACAAAATACTAGCTAATCAAACCCAAGAACATATCAGAAAGATCATTCACCCAGACCAAGTGATATTCATCCCTGGTATGCCGGGATGGTTCAACATTTTCAAATCAATCAATGCGATTCATCACATTAAAAAACTGAAGAACAAAAACCATATGATTATCTCAATAGTTGCAGAGAAAGCATTAGATAAAATTCAATATCCTTTCATGATGAAAACCTTAAGCAAACTGGGTATAGAAGGAACATTCCTCAACACAATCAAGTCAATTTATGACAAACCAATGGCCAGCATCTTACTGAATGGGGAAAAGCTGGAAGCATTTCGATTATGATCTGGATCCAGACAAGGATGCCCATTTTCACCATTGCTATTCAACATTGTCCTGGAGTTTTAGCAAGAGCCATTAAGCATGAAAAAAAAAAAAAGGGAGACAAACTCAAATAAAGGAAGTCAAACTATCCTTATTTGCAGATGACATGAGTCTAGATATGGGGGATCCAAAAGACTACTAAGAGACTATTGGAACTCATAAAAGAGTTTAGTAAAGGGATTGGCACTGTATCATGATGCCTACTGTGCCAGCATCCCATATGGATGCTGGTTCAAGTCCTGGTTGATCCACTTCTGATCCAGCTCTCTGCTATGGCCTGGGAAAGCAGCAGAATATGGCCAAAGTCCTTGGGCCCCTGTACCGATGTGGAAAACCCAGATGAAGCTACTGGTTCCTGGCTTCAGATCGTTGCAGCTCCAGCCATTGTGGCCAACTGGGGAGTGAACCTGTGGATGGAAGCTCTCTCTTTCTCTGCCTCTACTCTCTCTGTGAAACTCTGACTTTCAAATAAATAAATCTTTTTTTTAAATTGTGGTAAAGTGGTAGGATATAAAATTACCACAAAATAATCAATAGCCTTTGTATACACAGTCAGTGCCATGGCTGAGAAAGAACTTTTATGATCAATCCCATTAACAATAGCTAAAAAATACCAAAACAAAATTAACCAAGATGTTAAAGATCTTTATAATGAAAATTATAAAACATTAAAATAGAATACACTAAAAATGGAATAATTTTCCATGTTTATGAATTAGAAGAATCAGTATCATCAAAATTTCCATACTACCTAAAGCAATGTACCTATTCAATGATACCTCAATAAAATTACCAATGATGGGGAGTTCTAAGATGGTGGAGTAGGGAGGGAGCTCACTGCTCTAGTCTAGAAGATAATTCAAAAAAAGCAGATTGAGTGAAGTCTCAGGGAAGAGTTAAGCAGAAATTGGCAGATTAAAAGGACATGGTGGACCTATGTGGAGGGAATGGATGCCCACAAATCAAGACTCCAGCAGCCAAGAGCAAATGCACTAGTGTTGGAAAGTGAGGTGAGACCAGACCACAACAGCCCAAATCACTGGCAATAAATCTGCAGGAAGATCCTAGAGTATAGGATCTTATTTGAAAGACAGAGTTACAGAGAGAGGTAGAGAGGTAGAGAGGTAGAGAGGTAGAGAGAGAGAGAGAGAGAGAGAGAGAGAGGTCTTGCATCCTCTGGTTCACTCCCCAGATAGCCACAATGGCTGGAGCTGTGCTGATCTGAAGGCAGTAGCCAAGAGCTTCTTCCTGGTCTCCCACTTGGGTGCAGGGGCCCAAGGCCCTATTGCTTTCCCAGGCCATAGCAGAGAGCTGGATCAGAAGAGGAGTAGCTGGGAGTAGAACTGGTGGCCATATGGGATGGCTTGGAGCCACAGTGAAGGATAGTGTACCTGCCAAACAAGAGGAGGAAAAAGAAAAAAGAGGTATGCATCTCTCTTTCCCAAATCACATTACAATGGTATCCTGAAACAAGCCAATAGAGCAGGCACCATTTTGGAAATACGTAACAGCTACCTCATGCCCACACTCAGCAACCAGCTGAGTAGAGAATCCTGACTCTGGTGGGGAGAAATAACAGGAGGCTGGGAGCCCGAGACTGTGGGAGGGTTGTGTGCTGCACTGTGGAAAAAAAAATACGGCTGTGTGAGAGGACTCACGGTGTGGCTGGGATTTCGGGCTGTCACTGTGGGAGACTCCACACACTAAGGGCTTCATGGTTACCTGGTGAGGGACACTGCTAGGGAATCTGAGTTTACACTGAGGACAACACAGAACCTGAGTGTGGTCCTTGGGGCAGAGCAGATGACTATTATACCCACTGGGGCTAGCGCTCAGGCACTAGTCTCCTTTGAGGAGAGGAGCTCAGCTGAGAAGAATAAACTTCCCCTGTTTAATAAAAAAAAAAAAAAAAAACAAGAAAAGAAAAAAGAGGAGATTTACCACACCATTCACCCTGGGGAACTGAATAGAGCTCCCTGGCCACACCCACTACAAGCCTCTAGATATCCACTGAAAGCAGACATGCCATTTATCTACAGATGCATAGTAAAAAGATAAAAACCCAGGGGCCAGCACTGTGGTGCAGCAGGTTAAAGCCCTGGCCTGGGGTGTTGACATCCCATATGGCCACTGGTTCTACTCCCGGCTGCTCCTCTTCTGATCCAGCTCTCTGCTATGGCCTGGGAAAGCAATAGAAGATGGTCCAACTCCTTGGGCCCCTGCAACCCAAGTGGGAGACCAGGAAGAAGCCCTTGGCTCCTGCCTTCATATCAGCACAGCTCCGGCTGTTGCGGCTATCTGGGGAGTGAACCAGAGGATGTAAGACCTCTCTCTCTCTCTCTCTCTCTCTCTCCCCCCCTATCTTTGTAACTCTTTCAAATAAATAAAATAAATCTTTAAAAAATGATTAAAAACCCCACAGCAAAAAAAAAGAAACAACTAACGAGTATCTCCACAAATACCAAACAACAAACGCGCCAATTGAAGAAACAAGAACAAGGAAGACACGACAACATGATGTCCCCAAAAGAACACAACACTTCAATATTAGATTGTAAAGATGTTGAGATGGAAGAAATGCAAGAAATGAAATTCAAAAAAATTGGTAAGATTACATAAAAGTAATCAGAAGCAAATGCATGAACTACTAGAACCCATACAGGACATGAAAGAAAATTCTCTCATGAAATTGAGATCTTAAAGAGAAATCAAAATGAAATGAATGATTTGATAGAATAAAATGCAGTGGAAAGCCTTAACAACAGAACCAGTGAAACAGAAGAAAGAATATCCAACTTAAAAGACAGAGCACAGGAAATTATAGTCAAAACAAAAAGAAAAAGAGGAAATTAGAAAACTAAAAAACACCACTGGGAATCTACAGAATACTATCAAATGACCCAACATATGGGTTCTAGGAGTTCCTGATGGAATGGAAAGAGAGAAAGGATTAGAAGGTCTTTTTAGTGAAATAACAGAAAACTTACCTATTTTGGATAAAGAGACATCCAAGTACAGTAAGCACAAAGAATTCCTAACAGACATGAACACAAAAGATCTTCACCAAGACACATTGTAATCAAACTCTCCAAAGTAAAACATAAAGAAAAGATTCTAAAACATGCACAAGAGGAATACCAGATTACTTTCAAAGGATCTCCAATTAGACTCAGAACAGACATCTCATCAGAAACCTTACAGGCTAGGAGAGAATGGTGAGATATATTGCAAATCTTAAGGAAAAAAACCTGTCAAAACAGAATACTATACCCCATAAAGCTCTCATTTATAAATGAAAGTGCAATAAAGAATTCCATAAAAAAACAAATTGAAAAGAATTTGTTGCCACATGTCCAGCCCTATAAAATTATCACTACGAAATAAGGTAAAGGAAAACAAAACTCTCAATAAAAGTTCAAAGGAAATTCAAAGTAAAAATATGAATATATTTGGAAAAATGGCAGGGCCATGTTGCTACTTATCAATAGTCACCTTGAATGTAAATGGTCTGTAACAGATGAAGCCAATAATCTATTACAGGTACCAACTGAGAGAAACCAACTGAAAGTATGAGGATACTAAGAGCAGAAAGTAATTTGAATCAATTGGTAATTTACAAAAAAAAAAAACAGTTAAAGAGTTTAAAAAGCTATTACTGAAACTGCCATACTGTTCTATCTTGTATGTTATGTTCTATGTGTATACATATCGTATGTCTACATGGGAAAATTTTATTAAGAGCTTTATTTTAATTGGCTTATAGATAAAAGATTGCTCATAAATTTAAACTGCTAAAATTAATCAAAGATATATTTTTATTCATGTGACCTGAATCTCTGTATCAAATGTTTTAAATTTGCTGGTAGAAAGAAACTAAAATCATTTTATATGCTTGTGCTTGGATTTGCTGGTTAAACAAGCTGCACTATCATGGATATTTGGGAGATGTTTCCAAATACATGTATTCTTGAAATTTGTAGAAGGCATTGGACCTTCTGGTAACTGTTTTCCTAAATTGTTATTTGATGGATGAAATTGTTTTCTAAGTTTTCATTTGCTGTTGCTATTGTCAGTAAGTGATCTGGGACTTGCTCCCTCATTTCTCTATTCTAAGCCTGACTTTTCCCCTCATTTCTCTGTTCTCTTTGAGGTAGGAAACTAATTCTATTCTGAAGGACTCCCCAAGATGCAAAATTTTGTATTTATATCTTATAAAAGGGATGGCTAACATTTTCTGCAATAGCTTAGCCAAAATGAAAGCTTAAATTATAATTTCACAGCCAGATTTACTTCGCCATGGGCAAAGTAAACAGTCACAACCTCCCTTTCAGATCAAACAAAGGGACATAAAGTTTTAAAGTGAGGACATGGCTCTCCTTATGGACAAGTCTACCTCAGAAAAGCCCTACCAGAACATGCTTGTGACTAAAGACTTCTAGTTTAGGCCACCAAAGATTAGAGAAGGGATTTGAGCACCCCCTTGACTTGCATCCTCTGGTCTGCTTTAACAAAAACCAGGAGGAAAAGAAAGCTAGGCATCAGAAGAAATGTAAAGATAGGTGGCAGGCCTATTAAAGGCAGCTCTGCACAGTGATATGTCCTCAAGGAGACCCAACAGGCCAGTACACTGCTGGCTTTCGATGTGGAAAGCCAGGACTTTAGCAGAAGTCAGCTTATGAGGAGCCCTGGCAGCTCTGCCAGCCAAGAGTTGGGTCACCAGAAATGGAACTGCCCTGGAGTCAAAGGACTTCAGGTCAGAGACAGATCTTGCTGGCTCTAAGCTGAAAAGCCCTTCACACAGCCCAACTTCCAAAGGGGATGGCTAAGTAGGGTCAATAACATTGCAGGCAGAACTATAAATTTCCTGTTAGAGATGCTACCTGCCTTTACCTGGCCAGCTCTCCTCCTGGGCCAGCTAGGTGATGGAGGTCAACAGAGTGCCTTCCCAAGTTGGTTCATACCTCCCTTATGATATATCCCATGTGAAGAAATAGAGAGGTCTGGGCCTCATAATTGGTAAGGCCTTAAAGCCCAGATTGTTATCAGGGCCCTTCTGTCAGTTTCTATTTGGCTGAGATAGCACCTTTCTCGGGGTCCTCTAGTAATGACTCTGTTCTTTGTTCTAGACCCTGCCTAGCACACTTGGGGCATCATTACTTTGTAACCATAGCCTCTAACATCAATGGCTCTGTGTGTTCTAATGGTCCTCTCCCCCCCTTAATGTTGTATGATTGTTCAGAATTTCTCTACAAACCCCTCTACCTGCAAAACTTGAGTGGTCTTTCTCCCAAACTTGGCTGGGATCAGCTTTAAACCACATCCATCAAACAGTCTTCACAAGGGTCCAGAGACCCTCCTCATTTCCTCTCTTTTATGAAAATCTCTCACTACCTGGTTAATGCCACTCTTAATATCTTTGGTTGCTATTCTCACGCTGTCTTTTATACTACCATGTCTTTTTGTTTACAAGAGTTTATAATGGAACGAACCAAGAACTTCAGCAACCCGATGGTCAACCAAATGCTGCTACAGGGATATACTATCCACCCAGGAGACAGCAGACTGCAATATCGCCCCATGCCAGTGAAGAGTACCTCGTCACCCCATGTCAGCAGGAAGTAGCTCTGAAGAGAGATCATCATCCCTCTCCCCCTTTCAGACTTTTGGGACTAATATAATCCTATACAACTCCTGCTTAATAAAAAACAAAAGGGGGAGGATGTTAGTAAAATGGCACAGTCTTATCTATGGCACGATTTACACTCTGACACCATCCTAGGGTCTAGCCTCTCCCACTATTGCTGGAAGCCAGGTGGCCACATGGCCCAAATACTGGTGTCAGCCCCACCCCCATCCTAATGGGATTCCCTGCTCCTACTTCCTTGCCCACCCTCCCCAGGGAAAGGTTTAAAAGAACCTGCTCCTGAACATGTGTCTCTCTCGCTCTCTCTCTTCCTTTCCATCTCCTGACCTCTGTCTCTGTCTCTCTCTTACACTCTCCTTCTCCCTCTTTTCATTCTTTGCCCCTTCCCTCCATTTTGTTGGGTTTCCCCCAATAAACTTTTTCTCTTACAAAAAAAAATGTAAATGGTCTCAACTCTCCAGTTAAAACACACAGTCTAGCTGAATGGATTAAAAAACAAGACCCATCTATTTGCTGCCTACAAGAAACACATATCACCAACAAAAATGAACACAGACTGAAAGTGAAAGGATGGAAGAAGATGTTCCATGAAACAAAAAGCAAAAAAGAGCTGATGCAACCATCCTAATATCAGACAAAATACACTTTAACACAAAAACTGTTAGAAGAGACAAAGAAGGGCACTATGTAATTATTAAGGGAAAATTTAACAGAAGATGTGACTATTATAAACGTATACGCACCTAATTACAGGGAACCTGCCTATTTAAAAGAAATCTTAAGGGATCTAAAGGAAAATATAGACTCCAATACAATAGTAATGGGAAACTTCAATACCCCACTTTTAGCAGTGGACAGGTCAATCAGAGAAAATCAGCAAGGAAAGAGCAGAATTAATCGACACTATAGACCAAATGGACCAAATATATAGCTACAGAACTTTTCATCTTACTGTCGCAGAATACATATAATTCTCACCAGTGAATGGAACTTTCTCTAGGATTGTACACATACTAGGCCATAAAGCAAGTCTCAGCAAATTCAAAAATATCGAAATCATACCATGCCTCTTCTCAGACTACAATGGAATGAAGCAGCAAATCAGCAACTCAGGTATCTCTAGAACATATGCAAACATGCAGACTGAACAACATGCTACTGCATGAACAGTGAATCATAGAAGAAATCAATAGAGAAATCAAAAAATTTCTGGAAACAAATGAAGACGACAAACACAACATATCAAAACTTAGGAGATACAGCAAAAGCAGTGGTAAGAGCAATTTTGCCTACATCAAGAAATTGAAAAGGTACCAAATAAATGAGTTATCAATGCATCTCAAATATCTAGAAAAACAACAGCAAACCAAACCCCAAACTAGTAGAATAAAAAAATTAGAGAAGAAATCAACAAAATTGAAGCAAAAAAAATACAAAACATCAGCAAAACAAGGAGCTAGTTTTCTTTAAAAAAATAAACAAAATTGACAAACCTTTGGCTGAACTTAGCAAAAAAAAAAAAAAGACCTAAATCAAAAAATTACAGATGAAAAAGGAAATGTAACAGACACCACAGAAACAAAAAGAATCATCAGAAATTACTACAAATAGCTGTATGCCAACAAACTGGAAAACCTAGAAGAAATGGATAGGTTCCTGGACACATAAAACCTACTTAAACTGAAGACATACAAAAATGAAAGACATACAAAAAACTTAACAGACCCATAGCCAAGACAGAAATTGAATCAGTAACAAAGACCCAACAAAGAAAAGACCAGGACCAGATAGCTTCACTGCTGAATTCTACCAGATATTTAAAGAATAACTAAATCCAATTCTTCTCAAGTTATTCAAAACAACTGAAAGGTAAGGAGAGGCCAGCGCTGTGGCACAGCAGGTTAAAAACTCTGGCCTGAAGCGCCAGCATCCCATATGGGCGCTGGTTCTAGTCCCGGCTGCTCCTCTTCCAATCCAGCTCTTTGCTATGGCCTGGGAAAGCAGTAGAAGATGGCCCAAGTACTTGGGCCCCTGCACCCACGTGGGAGACCCAGAGCAATCTCCTGGCTTCAGATCGGCACAGCTCCACCCACTGAGGCCATCTAGGGAGTGAACCAGCAGATGGAAGATCTCTTGTCTCTGCCTCTCCTCTATTTAACTCTGACTTTCAAATAAATAAATAAAATCTTTGAAAAAAATTAAAGAAATAGAAGATACCAAAATATGGAAAAACCTTTCATGTTCATGGATTGGGATACTCAATATAGTCAAAATGTCCATTCTTCTAAAAGCAATTTACAAATTCAATGTGATACCAATCAAAAATCCAAGGACATTCTTCTCAGATCTGGAAAAAGTGATAGTGAAATTCATTTGGAAATACAGGTGACTTTGAATAGTTAAAGCAAACTTATACAACAAAAACAAAGCCGGAGGCATCACAATACCAGATTTCAGGACATACTACAGGGCAGTAGTTATCAAAAAGCATGGTACTGGAACTGGTACAGAAACAGATGGATAGACTAATGGAACAGAATAGAAACACCAGAAATCAATCCAAACATCTACAGCCAACTTATACTTGACCAAGGAGCTAAAATCAATCCCCGGAGCAAGGATAGTCTCTTCAACAAATGGTGATGGGAAAACTGGATTTCCACATGCAGAAGTTTGATGAAATACCCCTAACTTACACCTTTCACATAAATCCACTAAACATGGATTAAAATCTAAATCTATGGTCCAACACCATCAAATTATTAGAGAACATTGGGGAAACCCTACAAGACATAAGCAGACAAAGACTTCTTGGAAAAGTCCCTGGAGGCACAGGCAATCAAAATCAAAATTAACAAATGGGATTACATCAAATTTAGGGGCAACCGACAGAATGGGAAAAAATATTTGTAAACTATGCAACTGATAAAGGATTAATAACCAGAATATATAAACATGAAGAAATTCCACAACAACAAAACATTCCAGTTAAGAGATGGGCCAAGGACCTCAATAGACATTTTTCAAAAGAGGAAATCCAAATGGCCAACAGACTCATGAAAAACGTTCAGGATCACTAGCCATCAGGGAAATGCAAATTAAAACCACAATGAGGTTTCACCTCACCCTGGTTAGAATGGCTTTCATGCAGAAATCAACTAACAACAGATGCTGGCGAGGATGTGGGGAAAAAGGCACCCTAATCCACTATTGCTGAGAATGTGAACTGGTAAAGCCACTATGGTAGACAATATGGAGATACCTCAAAAATCTGAATACAGACCTAAAATTTCCCAGTCATCCCACTCTTGGGAATTTGCCCAACAGAAATGAAATCAGTAAACAAAAAATTATCTGCACCTCCATGCTTATTGCAGCTCAAATCACAATAGCTAAGACACAGAACTAACCTTAATGCCTGTCAACCAAAGAATGGATAAAGAAACTATGGGATATGTACACTATGGAATACTACATGGCATTAAAAAATGAAATCCCGTCATTTGAAATAAAATGGATGAATCTGGAAAACATCATACTTAGTGAAATAAGCCAATCCCAAAGAGACAAATACCATACGTTCTCCCCGTTCTGTGAAAACTAATAGAGCACCTAAAATGAAACTGATATCACCTAACCCTTGTTGAAATAACTAATATCCAAAAGACAGAATAACACGCTGGTTAGGACAAGGAAAAAGAGAAACTCATGTTTTTTTAAAATATTTATTTATTTGAAAAGCACAGCTACATAGAGAGAAAGTGAGACAAAGTGTTCTTTAATCTACTAGTTTACTCCTCAAATAGCTGTAACAGCCACAGCAAGTCTGGGCTGAAGCCAAAAGTTTGGAACACCACCCAGGTTTCCCACACCACTCAGGTTTCCCACACGAATGGCAGAGACACAAACATTTGGGCCATCTTACATTGCTTTCCCAGGCACATTAACAGGAAGCTGGATCAGAAATGCAGCAGCTGGGACTCGAACCAGCACCCATATGGATGCTGGCATAGAAACAGGTACTCTTACATGATATTGGTGAGAATGTAAATTAGTGCAGCCACTGTGGAAAACAGCAGTGAGATTTCAAAAAGACTACCCTAGTGGGTAAAGCCACTGCCTGAGATACCGCCACCCAGTTCATGTTCAAGCTGCTCCACTTCAGATCAAGCTCCCTGCTGCTGGACTGTGAAAAGCAGCAAAAGATGCCCCTTGTCACTCACATAGCAGATCCATGTAGATCTCCTGGCTCCTGACTCAGGCCTGGCCTATCTGGGGAGTGAATCAGCATATGGAAGATCTCTCTTACCTTCTCTGACATTCACACATAGTCATTCTCTCGTGCACTCTCACTCTGACTTTCAAACAAATAAATCTTTTAAAAATAAGACTAGAGGGGCGGAGCCAAGATGGCGGAATAGTGAGGACGCGCACTGGCAGTCCGCAAAAAGATAGTTTAATAAAAACAGAGTTACTGTAGCCTCAGGAAAAATCTCAGGGAAAAAAATGCAGTGGAAATTCTTCCGGACCCAGTGAATGAGACGCAGAGGACCTAGGGGAAAGTAAGTTTGCGAACGGCAAATCGTGCCATAGTGGCACGGGAGCTGCTGGGAGGGACAGGAACCGGACGGAACACAATCGCCATTGGAATTGAGCGCTTAAACGGGAGCCGATACAGGGATCCCGAGACACTGGCGGGGGGAGGCAGACAACACGGGGGAAACAGCACAATTGAGGCGAGCCCACACGGACACTAGCCTCTCTCATCACTCACCCTGCTAAGTCGAGCTAGATTAAACGCAGTGGCACGGCGCGCGCCCGCCAGCTGAGACGGGAGCCGGGCGGAACACAATCGCCGCAGGATCTGCGCGCGTGAACGGGAGCCGATACAGGGATCCCGAGACACTGGCGGGGGGAAGCAGACCCCCACGGGGGAAACAGCACAGTTGAGGCGAGCCCGCACGGACACTAGCCCCTCTCGCCGCCCACCTTGCGAAGTCGAATTTGATTAAATGCAGTGGGACAAGGTGCGCCCGCCCATCACTGAGGCAGACGGAACCAAAAACCCGAGGCTGTAGAAACCTGAAGGGGATCCAAAAACTGGGAACACACCGCGCACACAAACTCTGTTACCTTGACAACCCAGAGAAAGAGTGTGGGGAAAAAAAAAAATGCCAAACAAAAACAGATTCCGAGGGAGCAAGATCAAGGAAGACGCTATGATGACCCCAAACGGAAAAGACACCCCAAGTCAGGATTATGAAGATAATGAGATAGAAGAAATGCAAGAAGCAGATCTCAAAGAATTGATAAGAACATTAAGAAGTTCTCAAAAACAAATTCTTGAACTACAGAAATCTTTAATGGATAAGATAGAAAATCTCTCTCGCGAGAATGAAGTACTACGGAGAAATCAAAACAAAATGAAACAACTAGGAGAACAAGAAGCTACGATAGTGACAAAAAATCTTAATGAATTGAAGAATTCAATAGATCAAGTGACAAGCAATCTTGAGGGCCTTAAAACCAGAATGGGTGAAGCAGAAGAGAGAATATCGGACCTAGAAGACAGTGAACAGGAGAGGAAACAGTCAAACCAAAGACAAGAAGAGGAAATTAGAAAACTAAAAGATATCGTCGGGAATTTACAGGATACTATTAAAAAACCCAACATTCGAGTTCTAGGAGTTCCTGAAGGCATGGAGAGGGAGAAAGGATTAGAAGGCCTTTTTAGGGAGATACTAGCAGAAAATTTTCCAGGCTTGGAGAAAGACAGAGAAATCCTAATCCAGGAAGCTCATAGAACCCCTAATAAACATGACCAAAAGAGATCCTCTGCACGACATATTGTAATTAAACTCACCACAGTGAAGCAAAAAGAAAAGATCCTAAAATGTGCAAGAGAGAAACGTCAGATTACTCTCAGAGGATCTCCAATTAGACTCACAGCTGACTTCTCATCAGAAACCCTACAAGCTAGAAGGGAATGGCGAGACATAGCCCAGGTACTTAGAGAGAAAAACTGCCAGCCCAGAATATTATACCCTGCAAAGCTCTCATTTGTGAATGAAGGCGAAATAAAGACCTTTCATAACAAACAAAAATTGAAAGAATTTGTTGCCACTCGTCCAGCCCTGCAAAAGATACTTAAAGACGTGTTACACACAGAAACACAGAAACACGGCCATCAACATGAAAGAAGGTAAACGAAGGGAACCTCACGGCAAAAGATCACAGGGAATTCAAACCATACATTAGAAAATATCTGGCAAATGGCAGGGCAAACTTACCACTTATCAATAGTCACATTGAACGTTAAAGGTCTAAACTGTCCTGTTAAAAGACAGAGATTGGCTGACTGGGTTAAGGAACAAAAACCATCTATTTGCTGCCTACAAGAAACACATCTTTCCAACGAAGATCCATACAGACTGAAAATAAAAGGATGGAACAAGATATACCATGCCAACAGAAATGAAAAAAGAGCGGGTGTAACCATCTTAATATCGGACTACATAAACTTTAACACAAAAACTGTTAAGAGAGACAAAGAGGGGCACTATATAATGATTAAGGGATCAATACTACAGGAAGATATAACAATTCTCAATGTATATGCACCTAATTACAGGACACAGGTTTATTTAAAAAATTTGTTAAGAAACTTAAAGGGAGACTTAGACCCCAACACAATAGTACTGGGGGACTTCAATACTCCACTCACAGATATTGACAGATCGACAGAACAGAAGATCAACAAGGAGACAGTAGATTTAAACAACACTATAGCCCAAATGGATCTAACAGATATCTACAGAACTTTTCATCCTACACGTAAAGCATTCACATTCTTCTCAGCAGTACATGGAACCTACTCTAGGATTGATCACATATTAGGCCATAAAGCAAGTCTCAGCAAATTCAAAAGAATTAGAATCATACGATGCAACTTCTCAGACCATAAGGGATTGAAGTTGGAAATTAGCAACTCAGGAATCCCTAGAGCATATGCAAACACATGGAGATTGAACAACATGCTCCTGAATGAACAATGGGTCACTGAAGAAATCAAAAGAGAAATCAAAAATTTTCTGGAAGTAAATGAGGATAACAGCACAACATACCAAAACTTATGGGATACAGCAAAAGCAGTGTTAAGAGGAAAGTTTATATCAATAGGTGCCTACATCAAGAAACTGGAAAGGCACCAAAAAGATGAGCTTTCAATGCATCTCAAGGATCTAGAAAATTTGCAGCAAACTAGACCCAAATCTAGTAGAAAAAGAGAAATAATCAAAATCAGAGAAGAAATCAACAGGATTGAATCCAAAAAAACATTACAAAAAATCAGCCAAACGAGGAGCTGGTTTTTTGAGAAAATAAACAAGATTGACGCCCCATTGGCCCAACTAACTAAAAAAAGAAGAGAAAAGACCCAAATCAGTAAAATCAGAGATGAAAAAGGAAATATAACAACAGACACCACAGAAATCAAAAGAATCATCAGAAATTACTACAAGGACTTTTATGCCAATAAACAGGGAAACCTATCAGAAATGGATATATTCCTGGACACACACAACCTACCTAAATTGAACCAGGAAGACATAGAAAACCTAAACAGACCCATAAGTGAGTCAGAAATTGAATCAGTAATAAAGGCCCTCCCAACAAAGAAAAGCCCAGGACCAGATGGATTCACTGCTGAATTCTACCAGACATTTAAAGAAGAACTAAACCCAATTCTTCTCAAACTTTTCAGAACAATCGAAAAAGAGGGAATTCTCCCAAATTCTTTCTATGAAGCCAGCATCACCTTAATTCCTAAGCCAGAAAAAGATGCAGCATTGAAAGAGAATTACAGACCAATATCCCTCATGAACATAGATGCAAAAATCCTCAACAAAATTCTGGCCAATAGACTGCAACAACACATCAGAAAGATCATCCACCCAGACCAAGTGGGATTCATCCCTGGTATGCAGGGATGGTTCAATATTCGCAAAACAATCAACGTGATACACCACATTAACAGACTGCAGAAGAAAAACCATATGATTATCTCACTAGACGCAGAGAAAGCATTCGATAAAATTCAACACCCTTTCATGATGAAAACGCTAAGCAAACTGGGTATAGAAGGCACATTCCTCAATACAATCAAAGCAATTTATGAAAAACCCACGGCCAATATCCTATTGAATGGGGAAAAGTTGGAAGCATTTCCACTGAGATCTGGTACCAGACAGGGATGCCCACTCTCACCACTGCTATTCAATATAGTGCTGGAAGTCTTAGCCAGAGCTATTAGGCAAGAAAAAGAAATTAAAGGGATACAAGTTGGGAAGGAAGAACTCAAACTATCCCTTTTTGCAGACGACATGATTCTTTATTTAGGGGACCCAAAGAACTCTACTAAGAGACTATTGGAACTCATAGAAGAGTTTGGCAAAGTAGCAGGATATAAAATCAATGCACAAAAATCAACAGCCTTTGTATACACAGACAATGCCACGGCTGAGGAAGAACTGCTAAGATCAATCCCATTCACAATAGCTACAAAAACAATCAAATACCTTGGAATAAATTTAACTAAGGACATTAAAGATCTCTACAATGAAAATTACAAAACCTTAAAGAAAGAAATAGAAGAGGATACCAAAAAATGGAGAAATCTCCCATGCTCATGGATTGGAAGAATCAATATCATCAAAATGTCCATTCTCCCAAAAGCAATTTACAGATTCAACGCAATACCAATCAAGATACCGAGGACATTCTTCTCAGATCTGGAAAAAATGATGCTGAAATTCATATGGAGACACAGGAGACCTCGAATAGCTAAAGCAATCTTGTACAACAAAAACAAAGCCGGAGGCATCACAATACCAGATTTCAGGACATACTACAAGGCAGTTGTTATCAAAACAGCATGGTACTGGTACAGAAACAGATGGATAGACCAATGGAACAGAATAGAAACTCCAGAAATCAATCCAAACACCTACAGCCAACTTATATTCGATCAACGATCCAAAACCAGTCCCTGGAGTAAGGACAGTCTGTTTAATAAATGGTGCTGGGAAAACTGGATTTCCACGTGCAGAACCATGAAGCAAGACCCCTACCTTTCACCTTACACAAAAATTCATTCAACATGGATTAAAAATTTAAACCTACGACCTGACACCATCCAATTACTAGAGAGCATAGGAGAAACCCTGCAAGACATAGGTACTGGCAAAGACTTCTTGGAAAAGACCCCAGAAGCACAGGCACTGAAAACCAAAATTAACTACTGGGATTGCATCAAATTGAAAAGTTTCTGTACTGCAAAAGAAACAGTCAGGAAAGTGAATAGGAAACCGACAGAATGGGAAAATATATTTGCAAACTATGCAACAGATAAAGGGTTGATAACCAGAATCTACAAAGAAATTAAGAAACTCCACAACATCAAAACAAACAACCCACTTAAGAGATGGGCCAAGGACCTCAATAGACATTTTTCAAAAGAGGAAATCCAAATGGCCAACAGACACATGAAAAAATGTTCAAGATCCCTAGCAATCAGGGAAATGCAAATCAAAACCACAAGGAGGTTTCACCTCACCCCGGTGAGAATGGCTCACATTCAGAAATCCACCAACAATAGATGCTGGAGAGGATGTGGGGAAAAAGGGACACTAATCCACTGTTGGTGGGAATGCAAACTGGTGAAGCCACTATGGAAGTCAGTCTGGAGATTCCTCAGAAACCTGAATATAACCCTACCATTCAACCCAGCCATCCCACTCCTTGGAATTTACCCAAAGGAAATTAAATGGGCAAACAAAAAAGCCGTCTGCACAGTAATGTTTATTGCGGCTCAATTCACAATAGCTAAGACTTGGAACCAACCCAAATGCCCTTCAACAGTAGACTGGATTAGGAAATTATGGGACATGTACTCTACAGAATACTGTACAGCAGTCAAAAACAATGAAATCCGGTCACTTGCAACAAAATGGAGGAATCTGGAAAACATCATGCTGAGTGAATTAAGTCAGTCCCAAAGAGACAAATATCATTTGTTTCCCTTGATTGGCGATGACTAACTGAGCACCAAAGGGGAAACCTGTAGAAGTGAAATGGACACTATGAGAAACAGTGACTTGATCAGCTCTTGTGCTGACTGTTGTTGTACAATGTAATACTTTATCCATGGCAGTATTTTTTTTTTTATCCTAGTACTAGTGGTTGAACTCTGTAATTAACACACAATTATTCTTAGGTGTTTAAATTTTAACTGAAAAGTGATCCCTGTGAAATATAAGAGTGGGAATAAGAGAGGGAGGAGATGTACAATTTGGGACATGCTCAATCAGAATGGCCCCAAATGATGGAGTTAGAAACAGGCCAGGGGATTCCAATACAATCCCATCAAGGTGGCATGTACCAAGGCCATCTCATTAGTCCAAGTGATCAATTTCAGCTCACAATTGATCACACTGATAGGTCTAAGAGTCAAAGGGATCACACAAGCAAGACTAGTGTCTGCTAATACTAACTGATAGAATGAAAAAGGGAGAGAATGATCCAACATGGGAAGCAGGATACACAGCAGACTCATAGAATGGCAGATGTCCTAAATAGCACTCTGGCCTCAGAATCAGCCCTTAAGGCATTCGGATCTGGCTGAAGAGCCCATGAGAATAGTTTAGGCATGGAAAGCCAAGACATTCTGGAAAAAACAGAAGACCTAAATGAAAGATCTCTGCGAGTGAGATCCCAGTGGAAAGAACGGGGCCATCAAAGAAGGAGGTACCTTTCTCTGAAGGGAGGAGAGAACTTCCACTTTGACTATGACCCTGTCGGAATAAGATCGAAGTCGGCGAACCCTAAAGGCTTCCATAACCTTGGCAACTCATGACCAGAGCCTAGGGAGATTACTGACGCCATAAACAAGAGTGTCAAATTGTTAAATCAACATCAGGAGTCACTGTGTACTTACATCTCATGAGGGATCTGTCCTTAATGTGTTATCCAATGTGAAATAATGCTATTACTAGTACTGAAACAGTATTTTTACACTTTGTGTTTCTGAGTGGGTGCAAACTGATGAAATCTTTACATAGTATATATTGAATCGATCTTCTTTATATAAAGATAATTGCAAATGATTAAAAAATCTTGGTGTTAAACTGGAAATTGCATAGACAATTAATCCATTTTAAAAAAAAAATCATGTAGGATCTCTGTCCTTAATGTGCTGTACATTGTGAATTAATACTATAACTAGCACTCCAACAGTATTATCATTTTGTGTCTCTATGCGAGGGCAAACTGTTGAAATCTTTACGTAATATGTACTAAATTAATCTTCTGTGTATAAAGAGAATTGAAAATGAATCTTGATGTGAACAGAAGGGGAGAGGGAGCGGGAAAGGGGAGGGTAGGGGGAGGGAGAGAAGTTGTGGGGGGGGAGCCATTGTGATCCATAAGCTGTTCTTTGGAAATTTATATTCTTTACATAAAAGCTTTATAAAAAAATAAATAAATAAGACTAGAAATAGACTACCATATGATGCACCAGTGCCACTACTGGACACATACCCAAAGACATGAACATATTGTAACACAGATACCTGCACTACCATATTTATAGCAGCACTCTTCACAATTGCCAAAATATGGAATCAACCAAGGTGTACATCAGATGGATAAAGAAAAACTGCAAAAGTGTGTGTCTATGTGTGTGTATACACACACAGTGGAATATTATTCAGCTATGAAGAGAATGAAATTCTACCATTTGCATCAAAATGGATGCAACTGGAGGAATCATGTTGAGTGAAACATGTCGGACACAGACAAATACCACGTATTCTCCCTTATATGTGGAAGCCAAAATTTAAAAAGTAAAAAAAAAAAAAAGTAAAACTTCTATTTATCAGTATTGTTATAAATGCATTTTTATAAAATTCTGTTATATTTTTTTCAAACCAATAGTCAATAATCATATGGTACAGTAGTTTTAATAATATGTGTTAATTAGAATAAAAAAATACTAAAAAGTCATTGTTTCTCATAGTGTCCATATCACTTCAACAGGTTTCCTTTTAAGTGCTCAGTTACTTGTCACCGATCAGGGAAAAGATATGGTATTTGTCCCTTTGGGACTGGCTTAATTCACTCAGCGTTATGTTTTCCAGATTCCTCCATTTTGTTGCAAATGACCAAATTTCATTTTTTTTGACTGCTGTATAATATTCTATAGAGTACATATCCCATAATTTCTTTATCCAGTCTACTGTTTATGGACATTTAGGTTGACTCCATGTCTTAGCTATTGTGAATTGAGCTGCAATAAACATTAAGGTGTAGAAAGCTTTTTTGTTTGCCAATTTAATTTCCTTTGGGTAAATTCCAAGGAGTGGGATGGCTGGGTTGTACAGTAGGGTTATATTCAGGTTTCTGAGCAATCTCCAGACTGACTTCCATAGTGGCTTTAATAGTTTGCATTCCCAAAAACAGTGGGTTAGTGTCCCTTTTTCCCCCACATCCTCACCAGCATATGTTGTTGGTAGATTTCTGTACGTGAGCCATTCTAACGGGGGTGAGGTGAAACCTCCTTGTGGTTTTGATTTGCATTTCCCTGATGGCTAGTGATCCTGAACATTTTTTCATGTGTCCGTTGACCATTTCGATTTCCTCTTTTGAAAAATGTCTATTCAGGTTCTTGACCCATCTCTTTAAGTGGGTTGTTTTGTTGTTGTTGTTGTGGAATTTCTTGATCTCTTTGTAGATTCTGGTTATTAATCCTTTATCAGTTGCATAATTTGCAAATATTTTTTCCCATTCAATTGGTTGTCTCTTCACTTTCCTTTCTTTTGTAGTACAGAAACTTCTCAATTTGACGTAACCCCATTTGTTAATTTTGATTTTGACTGCCGGTGCCTCTGGGAACTTTTCCAAGAAGTCTTTGCCGGTACCTATATCTTGCAGGGTTTCTCCAATGCTCTCTAATAGTTTGATGGTGTCGGCCACAGTTTTAGATCTTTAATCCACGTTCAATGAATTTTTGTGTTAGGTGTAAGTTAGGGGTATTTCATCAAACTTCTGCACGTGGAAATCCAGTTTTCCCATCACCATTTGTTGAAGAGACTGTCCTTGCTCCAAGAATTGGTTTTAGATCCTGGATCAAATATAAGTTGGTTATAGATCATTGGATTGATTTCTGGTGTTTCTATTCTGTTCCATTAGTCTATCTATCTGTTTCTGTACCAGTTCCAGTACCATGCTGTTTTGATAACTACTGCCCTGTAGTATGTCCTGAAATCTGGTATTGTGATGCTCTGGCTTTTTGCTGTAGAAGATTGCTTTAGCAATTCGAGGTCTCCTGTGCCTCCATATGAATTTCACTATCACTTTTTCCAGATCTGAGAAGAATATCTTTGTTATTTTCATTGGTATCTCATTGAATCTATAAATCGTGTTTGGGAGAATGGACATTGTGATGATATTGATTCTTCCAATCCATGAGCATGAAAGATTTTTCCATATTTTGGTATCTTCTATTTCTTTAAGGTTTTGTAATTCTCATTGTAGAGATATTTAACGTCTTTGGTTAAGTTTATTCTAAGGTATTTGATTGTTTTTGTAGCTATTGTGAATGGGATTGATCTTAGAAGTTCTTTCTCAGCTGTGGCACTGCCTGTGTATATAGAGGCATTTGATTTTTGTGCATTGATTTTATATCCTGCTACTTTGTCAAACTCTTCGATGGGATAGTTTGACTTCTTTCTTCCCAATTTGTATCCCTTTAATTTATCTTCTTTGCCTAACGTCTCTGGCTAAAACTTCTAGAACTATATTGAATTGCAGTGGCAAGAGTGGGCATCCCTGTCTGGTACCAGATCTCAGTGGAAATGCTTCCAACTTTCCCCCATTCAATAGGATGCTGGCCGTGGGTTTTTCATAAATTGTTTTGATTGTATTGAGGAATGTGCCTTCTATACCCAGTTTAAGTAAACTAAAAGGGTGTTGTATTTTATCAAATGAATTCTCTGCATCTAGTGAGATAATCATATGGTTTTTCCTTTGCAATTTGTTAATGTGGTGTATCACATTGATTTGCAAACACTGAACCATCCCTGCATACCAGGGATAAATCCCACTTGGTCTGGGTGGATGATCTTTCTGATGTGTTGTTGCATTCTATTGGCCAGAATTTTATTGAGGATTTTTGCATCTATGTTCATCAGGGATATTGGTCTGTAAATTTCTTTCAATGCTGCATCTTTTTCAGGCTTAGCAATTAAGGTGATGCTGGTTTCATAGAAAGAATTTGGGAGGATTCCCTCTTTTTCGATTGTTATGAATAGTTTAAGAGTTGGAGTTAGTTCTTCTTTAAATGTCTGGTAGAATTCAGTAGTGAATCCATCTGGTCCTGGGCTTTTCTTTGTTGGGAGGAGGGCCTTTATTACTGATTCAATTTCTGACTCACTTATGGGTCTGTTTAGGTTTTCTATGTCTTCATGGTTCAATTTAGGTAGGTTGTGTGTGTCCAGGAATCTATCTATTTCTGATAGATTTCCCTGTTTGCTGGCATACAACTCTTTGCAGTAATTTCTGATGACTTTGTTTATTTCTGTGGTGTCTGTTTTCACATTTCCTTTTTCATCTCTGATTTTACTGATTTGGGTCTTTTCTCTTCTTTTTTTAGTTATTTGGGCCAATGATGTGTCAATTTTGTCTCAAAAAACCAGCTCATTTCACTGATCTCTTGTAATGTTTTTTGGATTCAAACCTTTTTATTTCTTCTCTAATTTTAATTATTTCTCTTCTACTAGTTTTGGGTCTGGTTTGCTGCAGTTTTTCTAGATCCTTGAGATGCACTGATAGCTCATTTATTTGGTGCTTTTCCAATTTCTTGATGTAGGCACCTATTGCTATAAACTTTCCTCTTAACACTGCTTTTGCTCTGTCCCATAAGTTTTGATATTATGTGCTGTTATCTTCATTTACTTCCAAAAAATTTTTGATTTCTCCTTTGATTTCTTCTATGATCCAGTGTTCATTCAGGGGCATGTTTCTCAGTCTCCATGTGTTTACATATGTTCTAGGGATTCCTGAGTTGCTGATTAGTGGTTTCATTCCATTGTGGTCTGAGAAGATGCTTAGTATGATTTAGATTCTTTTGAATTTGCTGAGACTTGCTTTATGGCCTAGTATGTGGTCAATCCTAGAGAAGGTTCCATGTACTTCTGAGAAAAATGTAAATTCTTTAAGTGTAGGATGAAAAGTTCTGTAGATATCTGTTATATCCATTTGGGCTATAGTGTCAATTAAATTTGCTGTTTCGTTGTTGATCTTCTGTCCAGTTGATCTGTCTATTGCTGAAAGTGGAGTACTGAAGTCCTCCAATACTATTGTATTGGAGTCTAAGTCTCCCTGTAAGTCCCTTAATATATCCTTTAAATAAACCAGTTCCTGTAATTAGGTGTGTATACATTATAATAGTTACATCTTCCTGTTGAATTGATCCCTTAATCATTATATAGTGCCCCTCTTTGTCTCTTTTTTTTTGACAGGCAGAGTGGACAGTGAGAGAGAGAGACAGAGAAAGGTCTTCTTTTGCCGTTGGTTCACCCTCCAATGGCCGCCGCGGCGGGCGCACTGCAACCGGTGCACCGTGCTGATCCAAAGCCAGGAGCCAGGTGCTTCTCCTGGTCTCCCATGGGGTGCAGGGCCCAAGCACTTGGGCCATCCTCCACTGCACTCCAGGGCCACAGCAGAGAGCTGACCTGGAAGAGGGGCAACCGGGACAGAATCCGGTGCCCCAACTGGGACTAGAACCCGGTGTGCTAGTGCCACAAGGCGGAGGATTAGCCTAGTGAGCCGCAGCACTGGCCTCTTCTTTGTCTAACAGTTTTTGTGTTAAAGTCCATTTTGTCTGACATTAAGATGGCAACACCAGCTCTTTTTTGGTTTATGTTCGCATGGAATATCTTTTTCCAGCCTTTCACTTTCAGTCTGCATGCATCTTTGTGGAAAGATGTGTTTCTTTTAAGCAGTAAATAGACAGGTTATGTTTTTTAGTTCTTTCAGCCAGCCCGTGTCTTTTCACTGGAGAGTTGAGGCCATTTACATTCAATGTGTCTATTGATAAGTAGTGACTTTGTCCTGCCATTTTCTCAAAGATATTTCTAATATATGCTTTGAACTTCCTGTGATCTTTTACTGGGAGATTTTATTCCTTTACCTTCTTTTGTATTGATGGCTATGTTTCTGTGTGTAACACATCTTTAAGCATCTTTTGCAAGTGTGGACCAGTGGTGACAAATTCTTTCAATTTCTGTTTGCTATAAAAGATCTTTATTTCACCTTCATTCACAAATGAGAGCTTTTCAAGATAAAATATTCTGGGATGGCAGTTTTTTTCTCTTAGTACTTGGGCTATAACTCATCATTCCCTCATAACCTGTAGGGTTTCTGACGAGAAGTCTGCTGTGAGTCTAATTGGAGACTGTCTGAGAGTAATCTGACATTTCTCTCTTGCACATTTTAGAATATGTTTCACTATGGTGAGTTTGATTACAATGTGTGGTGGTGAGGATCTCTTTTGGTCATGTTTATTAGGGGTTCTACATGCTTCCTGTACTTGATGTCTCTGCTCTTCTCCAAACCCAGGAAGCTTTCTGCTAGTATCTCACTAAAAAGGCCTTCTAATCCTTTCTCTCTCTCCATGCCTTCAAGAACTCCTAGAACCGAAATGTTGGTTTTTTTTTTAAATTATACCCTGTAGATTCCCAACAATATTTTTTAGATTTCTAAGTTCTTCTTATTTTCTTTGGTTTGACTGTATACAATCCTGTGCTCTGTCTTCTAAGTCTGATATTCACTCTTCTGCTTCACTGACTCAGTTTTTAAGGCTCTCTAATGTGTTTGTCATTTGTTCTATTGAATTCTTCATTTCACTTTGATTTCTCTTCAATATCACAATTTCATGTTCTACTAAATTCCTCATTTCATTTTGATTCCTCCTTAAGATTTCATTTTCATGATAGAGATTTTCTGTCCTGTCCAGTATGGATTTCTGTAGTTCATGAATTTGTTTTTGATAACTTCTAAATGTTCTTATCATAAATTTCTTGAAATCCATATCTTGCATTTCTTCTATCTCAGCATCTAAATAATCTTGTATTGGAGTGTCATGTTCATTTGGGGATATCATAATATCTTGATTGTTCTTGTTTCCTCAGTTTCTGCGTGTGTTGCTTGGCATTGTGGAGATATTATTTGGTTACTTCTTTTTTCTTTCCCTCTTTGTGGTGGCTTTTCTCGATATACTATGACTCCAGATTAAGTGGACTGTCTGCTTTTGTTGAATCTCTATGGGCTTGTGGCGGGTGTGGCCAGAGAGCTCTGTTCAGTTCTTCAGGGTTAAGGGTGTGCCAAAGGTGACACAACCAGGTTTGGCATGGTAAATCTTCTCTTTTTTTTATTTAGAAGGGAAATAATTCTGCTCAGCTGAGCTCTTCTCCTTGATGGCAATCAATGCCTGAGCTCTAGCCCCAGTGGGTATAATATTCATCTTCTCTGTCCCAAGGATCACACAAAGGATCTGTGCATTCCTCCGTGTAAGCTCAGACTCCCCTGCAATGTCTCCCATTGGGTTGCCAAAGTTACTGAGTTTGTGGCATCCCCCACTGAGACTACTAATGTCTCAGCTACACTGTGAGTTCTCCCACAGACTCTCAGGTTTGTTTTTTTTTTTCCTCACAGTCCCAGTTCATAAGCTCCACACACTCACTAGGTCTTAACCCCCTGTTATTACTCCCCACCAGAGTCAGGTTTTTCTGCCTTGCTGAGGGCGGGCACAGCCCTGAGCTGGTGCGACTGTTACATTTGTCCAAAATGGTGCCTGCTGTATTGTTGCCCTGCCTTTGTAAGGTGAGTGGAGAGAGAATTGTTTTCATACTGGTCCCTTTTATTTTTTTCTCTCCTCTAGTTAGGCTAGTGAACTTTCCTCCACGAGGCTTCAAGCCTTGTTCTCTCTAGGCTCTTCCTGACGCTCTTCCGTCAATGTCTCAGGCTACTATGGTTTTGCCTCACCTTCCTTTCCAGCACTGGTGCATAGACTCGGCAGCTGGAGTCCCAAGCCATGGGCGACCATGCCTTCCATGTAGGTCCACCATGTCCCACTAGTTCCGGAAGAGTTTCCTCTGCAGTTTTTTTTCCCTAATTCTTCCCTGAGACTACAGTATCTCCACTTTTATTAAACTATCTTTTCCTGGACTATCAAGGCACTCCCTCCCTATTCCGCCATCTTGGAGCTAGTCTTTTCTTTAATTCTGAACCAATAATATGTGATTATTTTAAAATTTACTATATGAGTGAAATGGTCACCTTTTTGTTTGATTATTGCTCATACCCCTTTCCTATATTCCCATTGAGCTAGGATCTAACTACTTTTTACTTGAACTCTTTATTTAGTAGAGCATTAAGCCTTTGACCATAATCTAAATTAAAAATATGTTTTATCAAAAACTAAGAGAGAGAGAGAAGGAAGAAAGAGAAAAGGAAGAGAGAGAAAGGGAGATGGAGGAAGAGAGTATCTTTATACTTAGAACTGTATCTATGAACCACATTGAATCTGTCTGTATTAGTATCACATTAGCATGAAAAAGCATTAAAAATAATTTTAAAATAAAAAATGAAATTGCATCTATATAATTTTAATTTATGACCTTGACTCTTTAGCCATTAATGGAATACAAATCATATACACAAGATATAACTGCAAACCCACTAGTTTGGCTATATTCAAAACTAAGACATATTAATACATGTGGAAGAGAATATAGAGAAAATTAGAGTCCCGATTCATTGCTGATGGGAATGTGAAACATCAGAAGTTTTAATTCAGCTCATA
Source organism: Sylvilagus floridanus (assembly GCA_949820135.1). Classification (NCBI taxonomy): domain Eukaryota; kingdom Metazoa; phylum Chordata; class Mammalia; order Lagomorpha; family Leporidae; genus Sylvilagus; species Sylvilagus floridanus. Next base: position 74,570,668 of record OX463244.1, on the reverse strand, counting down.
GAAATTTAAACTCTAGTTATCAGTCTCCATTGCAAACTACCATGATTCAGAGCAAGAAATAATGCAGAGATGATACATTTAACCACAAAGGCAAATACTCCTTATTTTTCTCACCTTTTCACATTTATACTTATTAATATAAAGAGAACATATTTCATAGGTTTCATTCTAAGAATATAAGAATACTTTCCTTCCTCTCTCCCTCTTCCTTCCTTCCTATTAATTTTTATAACATATTTTGAATTTATTTTATAATCAGATATGTAATGCTCCTCTAAATAAAAAGTTCTACAAGTAAAAAGTATGAAAACCACTGTTCCACAGGAATATAGACAAGGGTTATAAACAATAATCAAATTATAAGATGTCAATTTTGCTCATATACCTTAAGCTTTTTCATACTCTGTATATTAGCTATGACAAACCAGAAAAACATGATATTTGTCTTTAGGGATCTGGCTTAATTCACTAAGCACAATGGTCTCCAGTTGCATCAATTTAGTTGTAAAAGACAGGAATTCATTCATTTTTATGGCTGAGTAGTATTCCATCATATGGAATATTCCATTTTCTTTATCCAGTTATCAGTTGATGGGCATCTGGGTTGATTTCATATCTTTTCAGTTGTGAATTGAGCTGCTGTAACATAGGGTTAAAGATAACTCTTTCTTATGCTGATTTAGACAGATACGAAGGCAGGAGTAGGACCATCCATCTGAGAACATGAAATAGAAGCCACATGTTGAGGATGGCAGGAAAACAAAATAGAAAGATCTTATTGGGTTCTCAATAATATACAGCCATTAAATCAGTTCTGGGTCACTTATGCTTGGGTAGATTCACAAAGGGCAAATAAATTTCTAAATCATTTAAGCTATGGTTGTTATTGTCTGTTACTTTATCCTAACTTGCATCCCAATGCAAACCCCAACCATTTATTCCAGAAAGAAAGTAAATATTATTGGGCTACTGTGGTGGAATGAGAAGGCCATGCCAAGGTGGCCACTGGCAAGCGAGCATCACTTACTCAGGAATGGCTTGGAAACCCACCTGGCAATGGAGCCTGCCTGGCAACAGGCTGTGACTGGATGGATTGGAAACTGCCTGGCAACAGGCTGTGATTGGATGTATTTGAAACTGCCTGGTAACAGGCTGTGATTGGATGGCTTTGGAAACTGCCTGGCAACAGGCTGTGATTGGTTGGGGCATAGACCGCCCCTTGACCAGATTGGCTGGTCTTGGCTATATAAGGAGTGGTTCCAACTGTAATAAACGAGTCTGCGGGCTGCTCGCCTCAAGCCTGCTTTCACCCGACTCCCGGGGTCTGTGTGGTGACTCCGCGCCTCTTGCCCCCACCACACTGCTCCTCTCAGAAACGAATCCACTGAAACATTGTTGAGAAAATCAACTGCAACAGGCTACCAGGTTAATTTATTAGGGTGCTCCCCAGCACTGATCATAGGCCTAAAAAATGAAAGAAATATACTATTTCATTCTATAGTACTCCAGCTTACCACCATATTCATGGTTCATGCATGTATGAATATTTATTATATTCAAATCATACTTATATGCCAAAGCTTTCATTTCTATATTTGAACATGGAACACCTACAAGCATTGTATCAGGTTTTACCTCATAATATGAACATAACAATTGAATACTAGCAGATATAGAATAAAATAACACCTATAAAAATAGGGGATAGAATATTCTAACTATGTAATAATATCATTTTATGTTTTTCTAAGCAAGATATTTGCCTATAAATAGTTATTTTTTAATAATGAATGTTTTTTCTGCTGTTAGCTCGCTGTCTGGTTTGGTATACAAATATTACAATCTGGGTACAGAAAGAGTAGGGTACAATGAAGCATTTTTGGTGAGTCTAGAAATCAGAAATGAACTACAAGCTTTAAAATTGGTAAAATAAGCCACAAGTCTATATAATGTGATAAAATATAAGTGTTATTCTTTTATAGTAAGGGGCATCAATATATTTTTCCACTTCAGTAGGCAAAAACCAACTATCCCTGGAATAGTTCAGCAACTTTCAATAGTGGAAAAGTTCCCACTATTTCAGTTCATATTTCCAGTAACAGTAAAACAATTTGAACCTAGAGATCTTTACAGACATAAGTATATATTTGCAGTTCTTCCCTAAACTGAGTCATGTTGGGTCATTGAAAGTATTACTGAATAATTTCCTGTTCTCTTGGATGGAAGAAAAGACTAAGAGGACTAAAAAATACATTCAATACCATGGAGTGGCATAAAGGTGAAATAACAAGGTCCGATGAAAATCTATCATGGGGCCGGTGCTGTGGCACAGCAGGTAAAGCCGCTGCCATATGGGTGCTAGTTCAAGTACCGGCTGTTCCATAACAAGCAGAAATTCAAAGAATTGGTCGCCTCTCATCTAGTCTTACAAAAGATGCTTAAGGATATGCTATACACAGAAACAGAAAAACAGCTATCATTATGAAAGAGTGCAGTAAAAGTACAAAGGAAACCCAAAGTAAATAATAGAAATATTTATGAAAAATTGACCAGGCCAAGTTATTACTTATCAACAGTCACCTTGAATGTAAATGGCCTCAACTCTCCAATTAAAACATACAGACTGGCTGAGTGGATTTAAAATACCAAGCCCATCTATTTGCCACCTACAAGAAATACTCCTGACCAATAAAGATAACCACAAACTGAAAGTCAAAGGGTGGATAAAGCTATTCCATGCTAACAGAAACCAAGAGAGAGAGAGGCTGTAGCCATCCTTTTATCAGACAAAATATACTTTAACACAAAAACTGTTAAAAGAGACAGAGAAGGTAATACATAATGACTAAGGGATCAGTTCAACAGCAAAATGTGACTTAAATATACACCCAGTTACATGGTGTCTGGTTATTTAAAAGAAATGTTAACAAATTTAAAGGGAGACATAGACATCAATACAATAACAACAGTGGATGTCAACTACCCACTTTCAGGAATGGACAAATCAACCAGATAGAAAATCAGCAAGGAAACAGCATAGTTAACACTAAAGACCAAATGGACCTAACAAATACCTACAGACTATTCATTCAACAGTTGCAGAATTTACATTCTTCTCACCAGTGTATGGAACTTACTCTAGGATAGGCCACATGCTAGGCCATAAAACAAGTGTTAGCAAATTAAAAGAAATCTAAATCATACCATGCATCTTCTCTGACCACAATGAAATGAAGCGAAGAAGTCACAACTCAAGAATCTCTAGAATATAAGCAAATACATGGATACTGAACAACTGCTCTTGAATGAACAGTGTGTCATAGAAGAAAACAAAAAAACCTCTGGAAAGAAAGATAACAAAACATGAAATTTTATGGGACACAGCAAAAGAAGTGCTAAGAGGGAAGCTTACAGCAATTGGTGCCTGTATCAAGAAATTGAAAAGGCATCAAATGAATGAGTTATGAATGCATCTCAAGGATCTAGAAAAACAACAGCAAACCAAACCCAAAACTTTTAGTAGAAAAGAAATAATTAAAATTAGAGAAGAAAAACAAAATTGAAACAAAAAATACAAAAGATCAGCAAAACAAAGTGCTAGTTTTTTGGAAAAATAACAGAATTGATACTTCATTGGCTCAAGAGGGAGAAGACCCAAATCAATAAAGCAACAATGAAAATGGAAATGCAACAATAGATACCACAGAAATAAAGAGAATCATCAGGAATTACTACAAAGAGATATATGCCAACATATCTGAAATGGACAAACCTAGAATAAATGGAGAGATTTCTCAACACATGTAACCTACCAAAACTGAGCTATGAAGACACAGATAAGCTAAACAGACCAATAACAAAGACAGAATCATTATTAAAGATCTTCCCAGCAAAGAAAAGCCCAGGACCAGATGGCTTCACTGTTGAATTCTACCAGACATTTAAAGAACTAATTCCGGCCGGCGCCGCAGCTCAATAGGCTAATCCTCCACCTGCGGCACCGGCACAATGGGTTCTAGTCCCGGTTACGCCTCTTCCAGGCCAGCTCTCTGCTATGGCCCAGGGGTGCAGTGGAGGATGGCCCAAGTGCTTGGGCCCTGCACCCACATAGGAGACCAGGAGAAGCACCTGGCTCCTGGCTTCGGATCAGCACGATGTGCCAGCTGCAGCACACCGGCCTTGGCAGCCATTGGAGGGTGAACCAACGGCAAAAGGAAGACCTTTCCCTCTGTCTCTCTCTCATTGTACACTCTACCTGTCAAAAAAAAGAACTAATTCCAATTCTTAAGCTATTCAAACCAAAAGAGAAGGAATCCTCCTAAACTTTCTATGAAGCCTGCATCACCTTTACTCCAAAACCAAAAACAGAGAAAGAGAACTTTAGACCAATTTCCCTGATGAACTCGATGCAAGAATCTTCAACAAAAAACTAGCCAATCAAATCCAACAACACATTAGAAAGATCATTCACCTGGACCAAGTGGTATTTATCCCTGGTATGCAAGCATGGTTCAACATTTGAAAATGAACATGATATATCACATTAACAAACTGAAGAACAAAAACCATATGAGGGGCCGGCTCTGTGGCACAGTGGGTTAAAGTCCCAGCATGTGCCAGCTCAAATCCCAGCTGCTCCACTTCCTACCCAGCTTTCTGCTATAGCCTGGGAAAGCAGAAGATGGCCCATGTCTTTGGGCCCCTGAACCCACGTGGGAGACCACGAAGAAGCTCCTGGCTCCTGCCTTCAGATAAACTCAGCTGTGGCCATTGCAGTCATTTGGGGAGTGAACCAGTGGAATGGAAGACCTCTCCTTCTCTCTCTGGCTCTACATTTCTCTGTAACTCTTTCTTTCAAATAAAATAAATTTTTAAAAGTAAATAAATTAAAAACCATATGATTATCTCAATAGATGCACAGAAAGCATTTGATAAAATATAACATCATTTCATGATGAGACTTTCAAGCAAATTTGGTATAGAAGGAACATTCCTCAGCACAATCAAAGCAATTTATCACAAACCCATGGCCAGCATCGTACTGAATGGGGAAAAGTCTGAGGCATTCCCACTAAGGTCCAGGAACCAGACAAGGATGCCCAGGCTCTCTACTGCTATTCAATATAGCCCTGGAAGCTTTAGCCAAACTATTAGGCAAGAAAAAGAAATCAAAGAGATACAAATCAGAATAAGGGAAATCAAACTACCCCTATTTGTAGATGACATAGTTCTATAAATAAGGGATCCAAAAGACTCCTCTAAGAGACTATTGGAATTTATAAGAGCTTGGAAAAGTGGCAGGATATAAAATTAACACACAAAAATCAATAGCCTTTGTATAAACAGACAATGCAATGGCTGAGAAAGAACTTCTAAGATCAATCCCATTCACAATAGCTACAAAAAATATTAAATATGTTGGAATAAATTTAACCAAGGATGTCAAAGATCTCTATAACAAAAATTACAAAACACTAAAGAAGACACTAAAAAATGGAAAAATCTTCCATGTTCATGGATTGGAAAATCAATATCAAAATGTCCATACTATCAAAAGCAATTTACAGATTAATGTAATTTCAATCAAAATACCAAGGATATTCTTCTCAGATATTAAAAAAAAGATGCTTAAATTCTTATGGAAACACAGAAGACCCTGAATCTTATAAAACAAAAACAAAGCCAGAGGCATCACAATACCAGATTTCAAGACATACTACAGGGAAGTTATAATCAAAACAAGCTGGTACTGACAAAGAAAAACAAGTAGGTAGACCAATGGAACAGAATGAGAACTATAAGAACTTCAGAAATCAATCCATGACCTACAACCAACTTATCTTTGACAAAAGAGCTAAAAATCAATCTCTGGAGCAAAGATAGTCTCTTCAACAAATGGTATTGGGAAAAATTAGATCTTCGTTTGTAGAAGTATGAAACAAGACCCTTATCTTTTTTTTTTTTTGACAGGCAGAGTGGACAGTGAGAGAGAGAGAGACAGAGAGAAAGGTCTTCCTTTGCCGTTGGCTCACCCTCCAATGGCTGCCGCAGTCGGCGCGCTGCGGCCGGCGCACCGCGCTCATCCGATGGCAGGAGCCAGGTGCTAGGTGCTTTTTCCTGGTCTCCCATGGGGTGCAGGGCCCAAGCACTTGGGCCATCCTCCACTGCACTCCCGGGCCACAGCAGAGGGCTGGCCTGGAAGAGGGGCAACCAGGACAGAATCCGGCGCCCCGACCGGGACTAGAACCCGGTGTGCCGGCGCCGCAAGGTGGAGGATTAGCCTGTTGAGCCACGGCGCCGGCCCAAGACCCTTATCTTACACCTTACACAAAAATCAACTCAAACTAAATCAAGGATCTAAATCTAAGACCCAATACCATCATATTATTAGAAAACTTGGGTAAACTCTGCAAGACATTGGCATAAGCAAACACTTCTTAGAAAAGACCTCAGAAGCACAGGTAATCAAAGTAAAACTTTACAAATGGAATTACATCAAAGTGAGAAACTTCTGCACTGCAAAAGAAAATATTTGAAAACTATGCAAATAAAGGGTTAATATCCAGAATCTAAAAATAACTCAAGAAAATCAACAACAACAAAATAAACAATCCACTGAAGAAATGGGCAAAGAACTTGAAGAGGCTTTTTTTTTAAGTAAAGAAACTCAAATGGCCAATAGAAAATGAAAAAAATGCTCAGGATCACTAGCCATCAGGGAAAGGCAAATGAAAACTACAATGAAGTTTCACCTCACTCCAGTCAGAAGGGCTCTCATACAGAAATTAACAAACAACAAATGCTGGTGAGATGTGGGGAAAAGGCATCCTACTCCACTGAGGTGGGAAGGTAAACTGGTCCACCTACCGTGACAGACAGTATGGTGGTACCTCAGAAATCTGAATATAGTCCAACCATATGTCCTGGCCATCCCACCCCTGATAATTTATCCAAGCCAAAAGAAATAAACATTTGAAAGAGTTATCTATACCCCACATTCACCGCAGATCAATTCATAATATCTAAGATATGGAATCAATCCAGATGTCTGTCAATTGAAGATTCAATAAATAATTTGAGATATGTACACCTTGGAATACTACACAGCAGTTAAAAATGAAATCCTGCATTTTGCAACAAAATGCGTGAAAATGGAAATCATCATACTTAGTGAAATAATGTAGTCCCAAAAAGACAAATATGTTCTCCCAGATCTGTGGTAACTATAGAGCACCTCAACAGCAATCTAGAAGTGAAATTCACATTTGAGATGCGTTGATTTTGATCAGCTGTTGTCTTGACTATTGAAGAACATTTTTTTATACTATTTGTTAAACTCTTTACTTAATGTAGGGTTAATCTTATGTGTATAAAATTAATTGAAAATAGATCTTTGTAAAAAATAAGAATGGGAATAGGAAAGGAAGGAGGAAAAAGGGTGAGAGCACAGGCAGGAGGGAGCATTGGGTTGGAAAAATCACTATTTTAACTTTGTATATATGAAATGCCTGAAGTTTGTATACCTTAAATAAAAGGTTTATAGGTAAAAAAATAAAAAAGGTAAAAAAATAGAATAGTAGGAAGACCTACAGTGCTACAGGAGTATAAACAGGTTAAAATGAAAATCATATCCCAAAATGATCATTTCATTCCTGTACATTTTTTGATACTCTATATTAAATGCCACATACCAGAGGAAATATGACATTTGTCTTTTTAAAAAAAAATTATTTAAAGTATATAAGTTTCAGAGCTAGTTTTGTGGCATGGTAGGTAAAGCTGCCGCCTGCCGTACCGGCATACCATATGGGTACCAGTTCTAGCCCCAGCTGCTTCTCTTCCTATCCAGTTCTCTTTTATGGCCTTAGAAAGCAGCAGCAGATGGCCCAAGTAATTGAGCCCCTGCACCCATGTGGGAGACCCAGAAAAAGCTCCTGGCTTCAGATCAGCTCAGCTCCAGTCGTAGTGAGCCAGCAGATCGAAGACTTTCTTTCTGTCTCTCCCTCTCATTGTCTGTAACTCAACCTCTCAAATAAATAAAAATCTTTAAAGTATACAAGTTTCATGTATTTCTTATATATACAGATTTAGGAACATAGTGGCATGTCCTTCCTTCCCACCCATGCTCCAACCCTTCTTCGTCCTCCCTCAAAATGGCTGAATAGAAAGGAAATGCATCTACCTCAATCAGAAATATGTCTCAGAACAACAGGGAAGGGTCGCATTTACAGAAGATCATCTGAGGGAAAGCTTTAGTAAAGAAGTGGCTCAACAGGCTAATCCTCCGCCTTGCGGCGCCGGCACACTGGGTTCTAGTCCTGGTCGGGGCGCCGGATTCTGTCCTGGTTGCCCCTCTTCCAGGCCAGCCCTCTGCTGTGGCCCAGGAGTGCAGTGGAGGATGGCCCAAGTGCTTGGGCCCTGCACCCCATGGGAGACCAGGAAAAAGCACCTAGCACCTGGCTCCTGCCATCGGATGAGCGCGGTGCGCCGGCCGCAGCGCGCCGACTGCGGCAGCCATTGGAGGGTGAGCCAACGGCAAAGGAAGACCTTTCTCTCTGTCTCTCTCTCTCTCACTGTCCACTCTGCCTGTCAAAAAAATAAATAAAAAAAAAGAAGTAACAGGAGCTTCATATAGCAAGGAGACTCCAAACACCAGCAGAGAAACAAAGCATGCTGCTGTTGAGACTGCTGCTTCTATTGCTCCTATCCTAGTGCCTGGGCCAAGGGACACCATCTTGCCAAGAAAAGGTTCTGACTGAAGGAACACTTCAACAAAAGAAGTGACAAGAAGGCCAGCATTGTGGAGCAGTGGTTTAAGCCAATGTCTTCAAAGCTAAAATCTCATACTGGCATCCCATACTGGTACGCAGGTTCAAGTACTAGCAGTTCCACTTCCAATCTAGCTCCCCACTTACACAACTGGGAAATTAGGAGAAGATGGCCTAAGTACTTAGTTCCCTGGTCAATGTATGTGGGAAACCCAGATGGAGTTCTAGGTATCTGGCTTCAGGCTGGCTCAGCCCCAGTCATTGTAGTCATTTGGGGGAGTGAACCAGCAGAGAGAAGATCTTTCTCTGTCCTTCCCTGTCACTCTACCTTTCAAATATTAAAAACAATAAGTTACAAGAATAGCAAACAGCACAGAGACTCTAAAAATCAGTAGAGAGACTGAAACAAAGCATGCCACCCATTGCCACTGCCCACCATCCCATCCCCAGCTCCCTTACTGGGGAATGACATTTTGCTGGGAAGAGGTAAGCAGAAAGTACTGTGACCTCTACTACTTCTGCACACAGGCAACTCTAAGGGAGAACCCCGAAATTCTCATTGACTTCAAATCAATTCTAGAGGACTGACTTGGAGTCCAAGCAATTACTAAGCTACAAAGAACACTGCCTCCTTCCACCCAAAGTGCTACATGTGAGATCCTTCCAAGAAGCTGCTAAAGTCCACCTGTATTAGGAGGAAAGAAGCAGTCATGTCATTACCAGAGGACACCAGAGAAAGCAAGGGGAGACAGCAGACTCCTATGAATCCTACAGCCAAGGAAGTGCTGAGTACAAGTCCTGGTGCTACACTTGCTTCAGTGTGCAATATAGGAAACTTCCGCTTTAGGGTTCAGGGTTCCATAGCCTCGGCAACTCATGACTAGAGCCTAGGGAGATTACTGACGCCATAAACAAGAGTGTCAAATTGTTAAATCAACATCAGGAGTCACTGTGTACTTACATCTCATGAGGGATCTGTCCTTAATGTGTTGTCCAATGTGAAGTAATGCTATTACTAGTACTGAAACAGTATTTTTACACTTTGTGTTTCTGTGTGGGTGCAAACTGATGAAATCTTTACATAGTTTACATCGATCTTCTGTATATAAAGATAATTGCAAATGATTAAAAAATCTTGGTGTTAAATTGGAAATTGCATAGATAATTAATCAATTCTTTAAAAAAAATCATGTAGGATCTCTGTCCTTAATGTGCTGTACATTGTGAATTAATACTATAACTAGTACTCCAACAGTATTTTCCCTTTTTGTCTCTATGTGAGGACAAACTGTTGAAATCTTTACGTAATATGTACTGAACTGATCTTCCGTGTATAAAGAGAACTGAAAATGAATCTTGATGTGAATGCAAGGGGAGAGGGAGCAGGAAAGGGGAGGTAGCGGGTGGGAGGGAAGTTGTGTGTGGGGGGAGCCATTGTAATCCATAAGCTGTACTTTGGAAATTTATATTCTTTAAATAAAAGCTATATATATATAAAAATACTAAAAAAAAAGAAAAGAAACTTCCCCTGGAATTCTTGGGACTAACTGCCAGCAGCAGCCCATACACAATCCAAAAGGACCAGACCTGAGGAAGAATCTTCTACAGCTCTTACCACTGGGTGCTGGGTGAAGGGGAGCACAGAACAAGACTCAGAATCATTCTTCCATATCCTGTGGGAACTGGAGGCAATCCCCTCTCTACCCTGCAACACTGGGACTATGACAGCTGGAGCCACAACCCCTACAGTAACTCACATTCACTTGTGGGATCTAGAAGGCACTATCTTCAGTCTTCCACTTCAGGTTGGTGGCTGCCATTCCACAGTCTCTATTCCAAGTGGCACTAACCCTGTGGTAACTGGTTAAGGATCCCACTGTATTCTGCAGCTCCAGGACTATGATTTATTAGTACTATATTCCTCAAAGTCATCGGAATATACTGTGTGGGACCTAGGGAAGTGTCTGCCTAACATTCTAGTGTCCCAGATCCACACCTGTCATGTTCAATCCTCAGCATGATCTGTTTACTCTGTGGTCCCCTTAACATCTCCCAGTGCTGGAACTTGGCTTCTTGATACTATAAGCTTCTACATTAGTCATACCCACACAAGAGGATCTGGGGAAGAACCTATCCACATCATACAGTCTCTGAGAGCTACAGTTATTGGTGCCCTAGCATAACTCATGCTTGCCAAGTGGGGCAAAGGGATAGTCCCTTGTGTGACACACAGCACCAGAAACATGGCTACAGCCATCACAAACCCTAGTGTGGTTGACATTCCACTCTGGGGACTAAAGGCACATACTTTTTTTTTTTTTTTTGACAGGCAGAGTGGACAGTGAGAGAGACAGAGAGAAAGGTCTTCCTTTGCCGTTGGTTCACCCTCCAATGGCCGCCACGGTCAGCACGCTGCGGCCGGCACACCGCACTAATCTGATGGCAGGACCCAGGTGTTTCTCCTGGTCTCCCATGGGGTGCAGGGCCCAAGCACTTGGGCCATCCTCCACTGCACTCCCTGGCCACAGCAGAGAGCTGGCCTGGAAGAGGGGCAACCAGAACAGAATCTGGCACCCTGACCAGGACTAGAACCCGGTGTGCCAGCGCTGCAAGGCGGAGGATTAGCCTATAGCCATGGCGCCGGCCTAAAGGCACATACTTTTAAAACCTTATGTCTACTTCTAAGTCATATTACTACCTCTACAAACTGCTACAGACTAAACAACTGTGGAACTTGTAGACACTGCTGACACTGACTGCCACTGAGGAAATCAGATTTTTTGCTCTGCAAAAGCCAAAGCAACAACCTAAGTGACACCCCATATTCCACTTAAACAAAAAAAAACTTTCACAGGGCCGGTGCTGTGGTGCAGCATGTGAATGCCCTGGCTTGAAGCGCTGGCATTCCATATGGGTGCCGATTCAAGACCTAGCTGCTCCACTTCCCATCCAGCTCTCTGCTATGGCCTGGGAAAGCAGTAGAGGATGGCCCAAGTCCTTGCGCCCCTGCACCCACGTGGGAGACCCAGAGGAAACTCCTGGCTCCTGGCTTTGGATCGGCACAGCTCCCGCCATTGCAGCCAATTGGGGAGTGAACCAAAGGATGGAAAACCTCCCCCTCTCCCCGCCTCTCCTTCTCTCTGTGTAACTCTGACTTTCAAATAAAAATAAATAAATCTTTCTAATGAAACCTATACCCTAACCAAAAAAATAAATTTATACCAGTTCAGACATCAACTTAGGGACACAGGAAACAAGAAGAAGAAAGCATGACACCAACAAAAGAAAACAGTTCTCCAGAAAAAGATACTGATCTGAAGGAAATCTATAAAATGCGTTTAAAAGAATCCAAAATAGATAATTTCCTCCTTATCTGCATCCTCATTCCTTGTCTTTTTTCTTTTAAATTTTTATGATAACATACTTTCAACTCTATAATCATAGGCTCAATGCTCCTCTAAACAAAGAGCTCTACAAGTCAGATTGCTGTTCTGCAAAGGTATAGACAAGGGTTATAGACAACAATCAAATCACAAGATGTCAGTTTAGTTCAATATACATTATGAGGTTTTTTTGTACTCTCTATATTAGCTACAACCAATCAGCGAAAACGCATATTTGTCTTTTGTTTTTCATGTCTATCTTATTTCACTAAGTGATACAAAAGCTCTGTTTAGACTTCAAGTATAAAGAGTAATAAAATATGTATCTGTAAAGGGAAGTTGCCCAGGGACAACCGTTGAACATTACTTTTCATATGTCTTTCAAATTAGAACAGATGAAAAGAATCTGACTAGGTGGTATGTAAGCAGAAGTGTCTTAATAGTCTTATGTTTGTTTCTTGGGTAATACTATGGTGCCAGAGTAATGGCAGAAAGTTAAAACCACTGACAAGTAGAACTGGTAACATCTATAAGCAGCTAATTGTACTGAATGGGAAAAAATGTTTTAATCTATTAAGCATCTGTCCCCAATATTATTAGGTATAAACCTTGGACTCCAGTGAAACAATAACTTTAAGGCATGTTTTTCTACACAACTGCTTTAAGAGGAAGTTAAAACTAATTTTCTGACCATTACCAAATTTGAGTGAATTTGAAGATTGCATGTTTCTTGGCTAGCCATGGAGAAAATTATTTTCATAATGTTATTAAATGTATTTCAGAAATATACAGCTGTGACACTAATATGAATGAACAGTAATATATCTTGATCCTGGAAAGTCAGAATTCCAATGATCTTGTGGCTTTTGCCACTCCTTGCTTCAAGCTGAGGCTCACTCAAATAATATTTTTGTCTCCCTGGATGGGCCCCAGATTATTTAATGCTTTCTATTTTCTCTAGTTTTAATTGTGGGAGTTTAAACAAGTTTGTAAAAATGGAATTAAAAGGTAATTAAAATTTCAAAAAATAAAAGAATCCAGAATAATGATACTAAAAAAATTCAGTACAATGCAAGAAAATATAGGTGGATAGTATAAAAATTGAGGGAAAAGAATAGATAATATGAATAGTAAACTAAATAAAGACATAGAAATCATTAAAAACAACCAAACAGAAACTTTGGGGCTGAAAACTTCAATCAATGAAATCAAGAATAAAACTGAGATCTTGAACAAAAGAACTGACCAAGCAGAAGAAATTATTTTTCACCTGGAGGATAAGACTTCTGAAATAACCAGATAAAAATAAAGAAAAAAAGAATTTAAAAGAAAGCCTATACAACGTATGGGATACTACTAATTGAACAAATTTCCTTATTATACATTTATTTGAAGGAGAACTAAAAGGGCATTGACAACTTAATCAATTAAGTAATAATTGAAAACTACCCAATTCTTGAAAGGGACATGGATATTCAGATACAGAAAGCTCAGATGATCTCAACCATAAAAGACCTTCTAGAAAGCATATTTTGATCAAATTGTCAAAAGTTAAGGACAAGGAGAAAATACTAAAGATAGTGAGAGGAAAATGTCCAGTTACATATAAAGGAAAAACAATTAGACTTACACCTTACCTCTCAGGAGAAACTCTACAAAACAGAGACTGGGATGACATATTTAAGGTCTTGAAATGAAAAAACAAAAACTTCCAACCAAGAATAGTATATCCATTGAAGCTATCCTTTAGAACTGAAGGAGAAATAAAGTATTTCTCAGAGAAGCAAAAACTGAAAGAATGCATCACCACTAGACTAGCCTTACAAGAAATCCTAAAGGGTGTCCTACATTAGAAAAAAACAGAAGACAGCACCAGATTCACTAACAGAGCAGATACAACCAGTTACCATCAACAAGTAGTCAACAAATGACTGGAGTTACTTATTGTTTATTAATATTAAACCTGAATGTTTCCATGGATTAAATTTTCCAGTCAAAAGGCATAAGTTGGTAGCAGGAATGTAGCAGAAAGCAAGAATTGATTTAAGAAAAAAAAAAAGACCAACTATATACTGCCTACAAGAAATGCACTTCAAAGGTGCAGATATACATAAACTGAAAAGAAGGGTTTAAAAAGATATACCATGCAAATGGAAAACAAAAATGAAAAAGAATAGCTATACCAATATCAGATAAAAGATATGTTTAATAAAAAACTATGAAAGGAGACAAAGGATATTATACATTAAAAAATAATTTATTAAGAAGACAAAACAGTCATAAATATATATTCACCCAGCACAAATCCACTCAGATACACACAATACCTACTGCCAGAACTAAAGGGAAAGAACAACTGCAGTACAGTAATATGGGACTCCAGCACTTCATTGATATAAATGACATAGTGTTCAGACAGGGAAACTAAGATGTATCAGAATTGAATCATTCTATTAAGCAAATGGGCATAAGAGACAAAGTACATTTAATCAAGTAGCTAAAGAACACATGTTCTCATCAGCACATGGAACATTTTCTCAGATATCATATATTAGGCAACAAATTAAGTTTTGATCAATTTTAAAATATCAAAATCATACCACATGTCTTCTCAGGCAACAAATGGATAAAACTAGATATCAACAAGAACAGAAAATTTACAAATATGTAGAATATCATGCTGCCTAATGACCAATGTGGGTCATTAAAGAAATTTTAAAAGCTAATTAAATAATTTTTTGAAATAAATGAAAATACAACACAGCAAAGCCTGTAGAATACAGCAAAATTAGTATGAAAAGGTAAGTTTATAGTGATTAGTGCTTACATTTAAAAAAAAAGATCTTGGGGCTGGCGTGTGCCATAGCAGATTAAGCTACCATCTGCAATGCTGGAATCCCATACGGGCATTGGTTCCTGTCCACACTGCTCTATTCTGGCCCAGCTCCCTGCTAATGGACTTGGAAAAGCAGCAGAGGATGGCCCAAGCATTTTGGCCCCTGTACCCACATGGGAGACCCAGAAGCAGCTCCTTGCTCTCAGCCATTGCAGCCACTTGGGGAGTGAACCAACAGAAGCAAGTCTCCCTTCTCTCTGTGTCTTCCTCTCTCTCTAACTCTGCCTTTCAAATAAATAAAACAAGTCTTTAATTAAAAAAGATCTTAAACAACATAATAATGAATCTTAAGGACTTAGAAAAACAAGAACAAATGAATCCAAAACTAGCAGGAAGCAAGAAATGTAAGAATTGTAACACAAATAAATGAAATAGTGAACCAGTAGATAAGATATGACTTTGTCTTGTCCATCTCTTTCTCTGCCTCTCACAGTAAATTTAATTTAATAAAATTATAAGGTTAACTTGTTATTTTTATATATTTTATTATATTTTGATATGACATGGAAGAGAAAAGCCTAAAAATTTAAAAATCTAGTTACTGAGATATTAAATTGGTACAGACATCAACAGCTTTTCTATATATTGCAGCAGCTGCCATTTGGAAGGTCAAACAAAAGTCACCATTTATCATAACAATGGCAATGAAAATCAAACTCCTGAGAATACAACAACAACAAAAAAAAGTTACATATACTGAATATGTTAAAACACTACTGAAGTATTCTCATGGGCTCTTGAGCCAGATCCAAATGCCTTAAGGGCTGCTTCTGAGGCCAGGGTGCTATGTAGGACATCTGCCATTCTATGAGTCTGCTGTGTATCTCGCTTCCCATGTTGGATCATTCTCTCCCTTTTTGATTCTATCAGTTAGTATTAGCAGACACTAGTCTTGTTTGTGTGATCCCTTTGACTCTTAGACCTATCAGTGTGATCCATTGTGAACTGAAATTGATCACTTGGACTAGTGAGATGGCCTTGGTACATGCCACCTTGATGGGATGAAAGATCTCTGCGAGTTGAGATCCCAGTGGAAAGAACGGGGCCATCAAAGAAGGAGGTACCTTTCTCTGAAGGGAGGAGAGAACTTCCACTTTGACTATGACCCTGTCGGAATAAGATCGAAGTCGGCGAACTCTAAAGGCTTCCATAGCCTCGGCAACTCATGACTAGAACCTAGGGAGATTACTGACACCATAAACAAGAGTGTCAAATTGTTAAATCAATATCAGGAGTCACTGTGTACTTACATCTCATGAGGGATCTGTCCTTAATGTGTTGTCCAATGTGAATTAATGCTATAACTAGTACTGAAACAGTATTTTTACACTTTGTGTTTCTGTGTGGGTGCAAACTGATGAAATCTTTACTTGGTATATACTGAATCGATCTTCTGTACATAAAGATAATTGAAAAGGATTAAAAAAAAAACTTGGTGTTAAATTTAAAAAACACTACTAAAATACACCAAAGAAGATCTAAGCTATCAATTTTCTTTTCTATATTTTGTTTAGTGAAATTCCAATGAAATTTGTATTTTTCTTCTTTTAAAAAACATTAGCAAACCAAATCCAACACTATATCAGAAAGATCATACATTACTTTCATAGGGATTTACCCCAAAGATGCAAGGGTGGTTCAGTATTTGAAAATCAATAAATACCATAAGTCACATCAATAGAAAAAAAGTCATATGATCATCTAGGTGCAGAGAAAGCATTTTCATAAGATTCAATGTCCCTTCATGATTAAAAGCTCAAAAAAATAGGTCTAGAAGGAACATACATCAAAATTATAAAGGCTAATACTTTTTTTTTTTTGACAGGTAAAGGCTAATACTTTAAAACCAACAGCGAATAACATACAGAATGAGGAAAAGCTGAAAGCACTCCTGCTCAGATCCATAACTAGACAAGGATTTCTACTTTTATCATTCTTATTCAACATGGTATTGAAAGTAATAGGAGGCCGGCGCCGTGGCTCACTTAGTTAATCCTCCGCCTGCGGCACCGGCACCCCAGGTTCTAGTCCCAGTCAGGGAGCCAGATTCTGTCCCAGTTGCTCCTCTTCCAGTCCAGCTCTCTGCTGTGGCCCAGGAAGGCAGTGGAGGATGGCCCAAGTGCTTGGGCCCTGCACCCACATGGGAGACCAGGAGGAAGCACCTGGCTCCTGGCTTCAGATCAGCGCAGTGCACCAGCTTTAGCGGACACTTAGAGGGTGAACCAACAGAAGGAAGACCTTTCTCTCTGTCTCTCTAACTCTGCCTGTCAAAAAAAAAATAAATAATAAAAAAAGAAAGTAATAGAGAGCAATTAGGGAGGAGATAGTAATAGGTGACACCAAAATTATAATGGAGGAAGTCATGTTTGCCGGTGACATGATGTTATTATTATACACAGGAAATCCTGAATACTCAACCAAAAAGCTGTTAGAACTAATCAACTCAGTGAAGTCTCAGGATTCAAAACCAACATACAAAAACACTAACATTTTTGTATAACAACAATGAACTCGCTGAAAGAAATCAACAAAGAAGTTTCATTCACTCACATTCTCACACATACACGCGCACACACACACACACACACAATCATTTACTTAGGAATAAATTTAAATGAAATAAGCCAGACACAGAAAGCTAATCACTACACGTTCTTCCTCATATTCAGAAGTATAAAAACTGGGGCCAGCACTGTAGCATAGTGGGTAAAGCCACCAGCTATGCACTAGCATCCAATACAAGTCTCAGCTGCTCTGCTTCCAATCCAGCTCCCTGCTAATGCATCTGAGGAAGCAGCGGAAGATGGTCCAAGTGCTTTGGCCCCTGCACCCACATGGGAGATCCAGAGGAAGCTCCTGGCTCCAGACTTCAGATCAGCCTAGCTCCAGCCATTGTAAAGCCCATTTGGGGAGTGAACTAGTGGATGGAAGATCCCTCTCTGTAACTCTGCCTTTCAAATAAATAAGTCTTTAAAAAAAAAAGAAGAAGAAGCATAAAAACTAACCTTAAAACAGACTAGTGATTACAAAAGGCTGCCAGAAGTGGGGGTGGATAGAGGGAATTTGGATAACAGTGTCCAGATTTGAGTTAGATCAAGGGTAATTTCTTAGAGTTATAAAGCACCATTGGGTGACTTCAGTTCAAAATAACCTAGTGTGGTGGAATGAGAAGACCATGCCAAGATGGCCACTGGCAACAGAAACTGCCTGGCAACAGGCCTTGAATGGATGGCTTCAGAAACCACACAACAGAGCCTGCCTACAACAGGCTGTGATTGGATGGCTTCGAAAACCACACGCAACGGAGCCTGGCAACAGGTTGTAATTGGATGGCTTTGGAAACTGCCTGGCAACAGGCTGTGATTGGTTAGGGCATAAACCGCCCCTTTACTGGATTGGCTGCCTTGGCTATATAAGCTGTTGTACCAACTAATATAAACAAGTCTGCAGGCTGCTGGCCTCTGTCCTGCTTCCACCCGACTCCTGGGGTCTGTGTGGTGACTCTGGGCCTCTTGCCCCCACCACGCTCCTCCTCTCATAACTAATCCACAGCAACAACTAGTATAAATTTTATGAATAGAAGAAAGGATCTACAAGTCTCCAATCATAAAGTAATGTGAAATAATGGAAAATACTGATTGCCCTTATTGGATCCATATACTCTGCATACCTGAAATATCACATTATAGCCCACAAATATACACAATAACAAAAAAATTAATTAAGATGTCTACAATAAATGAAGATGCCTACAATAAAAATTATAAAATATTGATGAAAGAAATCAGAGAACACATAAATAGAAAGATGTTTGAAGTTCATGGTAAAACTGTTAATATATCCATGATAACGAAAGTAACAATACAATCCCGCTAAAAAATGATGTTCTTTACATAAATATGAAAAGCAACCCTAATATTCATATGGCATCAGAAAAACTGAAAAGCCAAAGCAATCCTGAGCAAAGAACAAACAAAAAGTTGGACTCATATATAAGCTATAGTAATTAAATCAGCAAGATATTAGTATAAAAACCAATACATAGATTAAATAATTAGAACAGAGAAACCAGAAATTCACCCATCCAGATACTGATTTTTGACAAATATGCAAAGAACATACATCAGAGAAAGGATAACAAATTAGACAGTGCTACCAAATTAGATATGCATATATGGAAGAATTATATTATATCCCTACCTCTTTCCATATATGAAAACCAACTCAAGATACATTAAATAACTAAATGTAAGAGTAAATTAAATTGCTGGAGGAAAACAGGAGAAACACTTCAATACATAGATATAGGCAAAAAAAATTTTTTTTAAAGATCCCAAAAAGCACAGGCAATAAAAGTAAAACTAGAGAAATTAGATTACACTAGGAAACTTCTGAACAGCAAAGGAAATAATCAAAAGAGGGAAGAGATAACAAACACAATACGAGAAAACATTTGGAAGTTACCTATCAAAAAATATTAATATCCAGAATGTATCAGGATGTTAAAAAAAAAAACCTGAACAAAATAAAGTCTTTCAGAAACGGGCAAAGGATCTGAACAGACATTTCTCAAAAGAAGAAATACAAATGGCCAAAAAATACATGAAAAATACTCAGTATAACTAGCCATCAGAAAAATGAAATCAAAACCCACAATGCAGTATCACCTCATCTCTGTTAAAATGGCTGTTATTAAAAAGAAGTGACACATGCTGGTGAGGACATAAATACAGAGGAACTCTTACATATTCTTGGTAGAAATGGAAATGAGTACAATCCCTATGGAAAACAGTATGGAGAGTCCTTAAAAAAAGAAAACTAAAAATAGAACTGCCACATGATACTGCAATATCACTACTGGGTATATTTCCAAAACAAATGAAATCATTGTATCAAAGAAATAGCTACTCTACCATGTTTATTACAGAACTATCCATAAGAGCCATGATATGTAACCAACCTAGGTACCCATTAATGATGAATGAATAAAGAAAATTTGGTGTATATATATATATACACAATGGAGTATTATTCAGCCATAAAAAGGAATGAGATTCTGTCATTTACAGCAAAATGGATGGTACTGAAGAACATTATCTTACATGAAGTAAGCTAGCCACAGAAAGCCAAATACCACATTCTCTCCCTTATATGCAAAAGCTAAAAAAGGAAAAAGTCAATTGAAATAGAATAGCATTTGCTAGAAGTTGAGAGGCTTGGGGAAGAGGGATAAAAAGTGGTTAGACAATGGGTACCAAACCACAGTTATATGGAAGGAATAAATTCACAGCATGACACAGAAAGATGGAGTGACCAGAATTCACAATAACCTATTACATATTTTCTGAGTAAATAGAGAAGCTCCATGACTCCAATCATAAAGTGATGACAAAGAGGGAAATGTAATTATATTTATTTAATTAGTACACATTATATACAATATTGAAATGTCACACTGTACTGTATTCCACAAATAGGTAAAATTGCTGTTGATCTGAAACATGTTTTTAAATTGTTTTTTGACAGGCAGAGAGGACAGTGAGAGAGAGAGACAGAAAGATCTTCCTTTTTCCATTGGTTCACTCCCCAATGGCCGCGGTGGCCGGTGCACTGCGCTGATCCGATGGCAGGAGCCAGGTGCTTCCTCCTGGTCTCCCATGGGGTGCAGGGCCCAAGCACTTGGGCCATCCTCCACTGCACTCCTGGGGCACAGCAGAGAGCTGAACTGGAAGAGGAGCAACTGGGACAGAATCTGGCACTCCAACTGGGACTAGAACCCGGTGTGTCGGTGCCGCAGGCAGAGGATTAGCCTATTGAGTCATGGTGCCAGCCTAAATTTTTTAAAAAATTACAGTAAATTCGGGCTAGTGCTGTGGCACAGTGGGTTAATGCCCTCGCCTGAAGTGCCAGCATCCCATATGGATGTCGGTTCGAGACCTGGCTGCTCCATTTCCAGTCCAGCTCTCTGCTGTGGACTGGGAAAGCAGTAGAGGATGGCCCAAGTCCTTGGGCCCCTGCACCTGCATGGGAGACCTGGAGGAGGCTCCTGGCTCCTCGCTTCAGATCGGTGCAGCTCCGACCGTTGTGGCCAATTGGTAAGTGAACCATTGGATGGAAGACCTCTCTCTCTGCCTCTCCTCTCTCCGTGCAACTCTGACTTTCAAATAAATAATAGAAAAATCTTTTTTAAAAAAGTATAGTAAATTAAAATATTTAGGAAAAAGAATAATTATAATCTTTTGAGGCAAATTTATATAAACAGAAAGACATTAAAGAATATTGTGCTAAGTATCAGGAGACTTAGCTTGGGTTCTAGCTCTATCACTAAGTTGGACACATTACTTAACCTCTCAGTATCTTCATCTATGAAATAAAAGAGTTAACTAAATCCTTTTAAAGTCCCTTTCAATTCCATCTATTCTCCAAATGCAAAACTTATAAATGATAGACATAGATATTTCTATATTTCTCACTAAGTGAGTATCCTCAACAAAAGTGAGCTTATACTTAGATGAGATTATACTTCCTAATTCAAAAGGAATAATTATCTAACTACTTTTGGTGCTAGATTATTAAATATTATTTTCTATTTATTTAATCTAATTTCTTTATTAGCCATAAGCTTTCATTTCAAATAGTCCACTGATATATCATTGACTTCTTTTATTATTTAAATACAACATAAAATGATATTAAACATTCCTTTGGCTTTATCTGCTCCCTAAAACCCTTTTGCCATTTGTTTACTTTCTCTTTATTTGCCATTACCTTCTCCTGGCAGGCTGATGATCTAGTTTAGTTGAGCATGTGTGTATGTTTATGTGTGTGCATGTGTTTGCATATGCATTTCCACACACTGATCACCTCAATAAGCAGGTTAAACAATTTATTGACTATTTTTTTTAAATTATATATAATTCCATTCAAATGGTCAAATTGGTTCTATAGGAAATTTATTCAATTCTGTTTGTATAGGCCAGTATTGCGGTGTAGTGGGTTAAGCCTATAACACTAGCATCAGTTCAAGCTCTGACTTCTC
The DNA here is from genome assembly GCA_949820135.1 of Sylvilagus floridanus. NCBI lineage: Eukaryota > Metazoa > Chordata > Mammalia > Lagomorpha > Leporidae > Sylvilagus > Sylvilagus floridanus. The sequence goes on along the minus strand of OX463244.1, from coordinate 74,548,582 downwards.
CACTTCCAATCCATCTCCCTGCTAATATGTCTGGGAAAGCAACAGAGGATGCCCCAAGTGCTTGGGCCTCTGCGCCCATATGGGAGACCCAAAAGAAGCTCCTGGCTCTTGGCTTCAGATCAGCTCAGCTCCAGCCATTGCAGTCATTTGGGGAGTGAACCAGCAGGTGGAAGAGTCCTCTCTGTCTCTCTCCACCTATGTCACTCTGCCTTTCAAATAAAACAAATCTTTTAAAAAATTGTTTGTAGTAATCTTGAGATGTAAGATGAAAAAGGATAAGAAATGTCAAGTTAGCAAAGTTTCATGTTAATGGCAGAAAAGCAGCTTGAGCTGGTCGATCTTGGCAAGAATAGTTTATTTTCTACTGTGTTCAGTTGTCTTTCCCTAAGCAAGATAAAGCAGATGAGTCAACAATAATTAGGTGCCTGCTTCAAAACAAATTATTCTTAGGAGTGGAAAAAGCTGGTGAAAAATAATCCTTCACTTTTGTTGTAACAACTTTAGGACCAAGAACAGAATAAGTCACATTTGTGTTAGATAGAGTTAGAATAGAATTGTAACCAAAAGGTTAAATATTCTGATTTTGATAATTGTATTACAGTTTTATATTTCTTTTAAAAGCCCTGATTTGTTGTGCATGTACATTGCAAACTCAAGGGCATTCATTAAAACAGTATAGAAAATATAATTGATAAGCTAGGACAGGAGAGAACACTGAATAATTTAAAATGCTCTATTAAAACCAATTAAAAAGTCAGAAAATGTGTACAAGACAAAAAACACAAAGAATAATTAAAACAATTTTAAAATGGTAACTTATATAGTAAGTATTAATCCAACCGTATATATAACCATTATAAATGTCAATGGGCTAAAAATAATTAAAAGATAGATACTGTCAAAGTGAAATAAAAACAAGTCCCCAGTGATATGCTGTCTATAAGAAATCCATTTTAATATGAAGACAAATTGATTAAAAGTAAAGAGGTGGAGAAAAATACCATGCTAACATCAATCAAAAGAAAAGAATAGAAGCTATATTAATTTCAAAGTCAATTTCAGAACAAGGAAAATTATCACAGATAAAGATGGGCATTACATAATGATAAAAGGGTCAATTTCCCAAGAAGACATAACAACCTTAATGTGTATGTGTCTAACAACAGAAAATCAAAATATGTAAAGAAAAAAATCTGATAGAACTACAAAGATAAATAGATGAATCCACCATTATAGCTGGAGACTTCAACATCTTTCTCTAAGTAACTGACGTAGTTAAGAGGACCAAAATCAGCAAGGACATAGTTGACTGGACAGCTCCATCAATCAACTTGATCTAACTGACATAGATAGGGTTGAGAGTGTGTTCTAGTAGTTAAGATATCTGCATCCCATATCAGAGTCCCTGGGGCAGGCGATGTGGCATAGTGGGTAAAGCCACTGCCTGCAGTGCTGGCATCCTATCTGGGCATGGGTTCAGGTCCTGGCTGCTCCACTTTCAATCCAGCCCTCTGCTATGGCCTGGGAATGCAGTAGAAAATGGCCCAAGTCCTTGGGCCCCTGCACCCACGTGGGAGACCCAGAGGAAGCTCCTGGCTCCTGATCAGCCCAGTTCCAGCCATTGTGGCCAATTGAGGAGTGAATTGGGGAGTGAACCATCGGATAGAAGACGTGTCTGTCTGTCTGTCTCTCTCTCTGCCTCTCCTACTCTCTGTGTAACTCTGACTTTCAAATAAATAAATCTTAAAAAAGGGAGAGAGAAAAAAGCTCAAAATTCTTCATAGTGTGTTTATAAGAAAATGATTGATGGTTTCATTAAACATAAAATTGATGATTTCATCAAACTATAGCCATTCATTTAAAAGAAATGCATTCATTAAAGAGATTAAGAAAACATCAGTTAATACACTTGGTGTTGAATTAAGTTTGCTACTGGCCCCATAATGACTTAATCTTTAAACCTGGTTCCTCAGGATCAACCTGAGTATTTGGTTTCTTGTCTACTCTCATAGTTTCTCCTGCATCACTTTTTCCTCGGCTTATCCAGGATCTGGAGTTTTCATCTTGACTATGTCAATATTAATCTTTGCCTATACTTCATCACACTAAAGCAAGTAAATACATCTCTATTTTTTACAATTATAATAATATAATGATATTCCTTTCCTCCCTCCCTCTCTCATTCTTTAGTTTTTGAGATAACATACTTTTAACACTATAGTTAAGGGCTTACTGCTCCACCAATTAAAGAGTTCAACAAGTAAAAAGTAAACAGACTGTAGTTCAGTGGGAATATAGGCAAGGGATATAAACAATAATCAAATGGAAATAAACAAAAATAAAATAAACATATCCAAGGGTTTTTTTTTATTTGACAGATAGAGATATAGATAGAGACAGAGACAAAGAGAAAGGTCTTGCTTCCACTGGTTCACTCCCCAAATGGCTGCTACGGCCAGCGCTGTGCCAATCCAAAGCCAGGAGCCAGGTGCTTCTTCCTGGTCTCCCATGCGGGTGCAGGGGCCCAAGCACTTGGGTCATCTTCCATTGCCCTCCCGGGCCACAGCAGAGAGCTGGACTGGAAGAGGAGCAGCCAAGACTAGAACACGGCACCCATATGGGATGCTAGTGCCGCAGGCGGAGAATTAACTAAGTGAGCCACAGCGCCAGCCCCAAGGGTGTTTTTCAAAGAGTGAAAATGGGAAATAAGCATTTAGATTGTTTTAATGAAGTATAATACAACTACAGAATATTAGGTAACCATTAAAATGAATGTTTTCAAAGGATTTTTTTTTAACTTTTATTTAATACATATAAATTTACAAAGTACAACTTTTAGTTTACAGTGTCAGTCTCAGCTGCTGTTTCTGATCCAGCTCCCTGCTAATGCTCCTGGGAAAGCAGCAGAGGATGGCCCAAGTGCTTGGGGCCCTGCACCCATGTGGGAGATCCAGAAGAAGCTCCAGGCTCCTAGCTTCAGCCTGGCACAATCCCAGTTGTTACAGCCATTTGGGGAGTGAACAAGTGGATGGGAGATCTCATCTCTCCCCACCTCCCCCTTCTCTCCTCCCACATCCCCTCCTCTCCTCCCCCTCTCCCTCTCCCCTCCTTCTCTCCCTTTCCTCTCTCTCTCTCTCTCCCACCCTGCCACAATTATTCTCTGTGACTCTGACTTCTAAATAAATAATTGAAAAAAAAGCTGTCTAAAAATTAGGTAACAAATATAAATTAACCAATATGGATTGTTGGCTATTGATCAATAAGGGTCTCTTATCTAGTTATTGAAGTAGGCCTACTCAAAACATATTTTAAGAATTTTAGCTACAAAAGCTATTTTAAAGAAGTAAATTACTAACAAAGAAAAACAACCTCTAACAGCTACCAGCTGCAGTATGCCTGGAACTAATCCCTAGACGATGGTGTACTCTTGCTGAACATGACCAATTTTACAGAAAACTGACATCAAACAAGGAATGTAGTAAAGCAAGACAAAAATAAGATCAATCCAGAATAATGTATGGGTAGTGATAATTGTAAAAATATAGTACAAACTGTACCAATTTCCCTCCACCAGCTTCTTAGTTGACTATTATGTTAGTACTACTACCTCCTAGACAAAAATTCTAAGGTTATCATGTTACAAAACTGTCATTACTTTTTCACATCACCCAATTAATGCTTCCTTGAACTTTGCCTAAAATCATCTAATACAAACTCAAAAATCTTGTAACAAGCCCTCTTATTTTCTAGTCCCCTTGTTCTAATAAACCCAACTTTTAACAACAGGGACATGGTCATTGGCTGATAAGCACAGATATTGCATTTGCTTTTAAATATTCCAAAACCCAGTCTATTTATTATTTTGGTCTTTAGTCTAAAAATTAAAATCAGTATGGTACTAGAATAAGAATAGGCAGAAAGCTGGAAGAACATTTGTACCCCAGATACAAATCCCATTACATATGAAAATTAATATACAAAGTCATCAAAAAGTTCATAATATGTAAATTATGAAAAAGCTGCATGGGGGCCAGCATGGTGGCTCAGCGGGTTAATGCCGTGGCCTGAAGTGCCAGCATCCAATATGGGCACCAGTTTTAGTCCCAGCTGCTCCTCTTCCAATCCAACTCTCTGCTATGGGCTGGGAAAGCAGTAGAATATAGCCCAAGTCTTTGGGCCCCTGCATCTGCATGGGAGACCCAGAAGAAGCTCCTGGCTCCTGACTTCAGATTGGCGCAGTTCCAGCCATTGTGACCAATTGGGGAGTGAACCATCAGATGGAAGACCTCTCTCTCTGCCTCTCCTCTCTGTGTAACTGACTTTCAAATAAATAAGTAAATCTTTAAAAAACAAAAAAAGCTACATGGATTTCAAAACTTTTTTACCAAAATAAATTTATATTTTTATTTCATTTTCCACAAACTGTTTAAAGTATTCTCATGCCATAAAGAAGTGTCACAACCAGTGGAAAGGGAAGAATCAGTTAATACTTGGCACAGTATAACTACTGGCTGCTTGAAAAAAAAATTTAGTGTCACACTTTACACCAAAACAAATTTTGGCTTTTAATAAAAAGTTAAATATGAAAGATAAGACAGCAAAATATAAAACAGAAATGAGTATTTAATCAAACCTGGATTGTAGAGGCATTTCCTTAAGAGATTTTTTTTATAAAAAGGAACAATAAATTTGAGAGCACACAAAATACACAAATTTATATATATATGTAAGAAAAATCAATGAGGTGCAAATAAACTGAGGAATAGTTAATAAAAATACAACAAAAATGCATGGTTAAAATGTAAGGATCTTTAGCTTGGGCCCTGCACCCCATGGGGAGACCAGGAAAAAGCACCTGGCTCCTGGCTCCTGCCATCGGACAAGCGCGGTGCGCCGGCCGCAGTGCGCCGTCCGCGGCGGCCATTGGAGGGTGAACCAACGGCAAAGGAAGACCTTTCTCTCTGTCTCTCTCTCTCACTGTCCACTCTGCCTGTCAAAAAAAAAAAAAAAAAAAAAACTCTTAAAACTACTAAGACACAATATATAAAATTTACATATAAAAATACAATTCATAAAAAATTCAAGTGGTTAAAAATGGAGAAATGATCAAGAACACAAGTAATATGTAATATAAACTAAGAAATTTTATTTTTCAGCTACTAAATTACAAAAATTACTTCTAAACATCTAAAGCTGGTAAGAATACCATTACACTGCCTATATTATTAGAGTGAACTTATGTTTTAAATATTTATTTGAAATGCATATTGACAGAGAGAGGGAGAAGGAGAGGAGGGGAGAGAGAAAGCAGGAGACAGAGAGAGATCTTCCATATACTGGTTCATTCCTCAAATGGACACAACAGACAGGAGCCAGGAATTTATCCAGATCTCCTTTGTATGTGGCAGGGACCCAAGTACTTTAGTCATCATCTTTTACCTTCCCAGATGCATTAGTAAGAAGATGGATCAGAAGAAGAGGTGCCAAGAAAACCAGCATTCCAACATAGGATACAGTGTCCCAAATGGCAACGTAATCTACTGTACCACAATGCCCATCCTTATAGTAAATTTAAGTCTTAGTGCATTCCTTTGGAAAATAATTCAGCAAGATATATGAAGACCTTGTATCCCCACTATTTTACAACTAGGAATCTAATCTGGGGAAATAATACCAAATATGCTGAAGGCTTAATGCTCACAAATGTTCATAATAGTATTATTGTAAGATTGAAAAACTGGGGCCAGCGCCATAGCACAGTAGGTTAACGCCCTGGCCTGAAATGCCGGCATCCCATATGGGCGCCAGTTCGAGTCCCGGCTGCTCCACTTCCCATCCAGCTCTCTGCTATGGCCTGGGAAAGCTGTGGAAGATGGGCCAAGTCCTTGGGCCCCTGCACCCGTGTGGGAGACCCGGAAGAAGCTGCTGGCACCGGATCAGCACAGCTCTGGCATCTGGGGAGTGAAGCAGCAGATGGAAGATCTCTCTCTCTGCCACTCTGTCTTTCAAATAAATGGATGGATGGATGGAAGGAGGGAAAGAGGGAAGGAGGGAGGGAGGGAGGAAAGATGGATAAAGATTGAAAAACTGAAACAATCTAAATTTCCATTATGGGAGAAAGAGTGCACTCACTCACTAGATGGTTATAGAGCTATAATATTTATGTGAAGAAAAAATCCATAAAAATATGAAGAAGGTTTATATTCTAATATTAAGTTGAAAAATCAGTATATAAAATTCTATATCAGATCCACAACATATATAAAAATATAACTGAGAAACTGATTACTCAACACAATATACAATGGCTGAACCATATGTGTAACAGAACTCCAACCCACAATTTCTTCAACAACCAGCTCAGGAAATCAAGCCACAATCCTGCAGTACTCAATCCTGGAAGTCAAAACACAACTTCCATAGCAATAAGCCCAGAATAATCAGGAATTGGTCAATGACTGCCAGATTCCTAATTTCTGCAGCTCCTTTCACCCCTCTCCCCAACACTTCCAGCTCAACACTTAAAAGAGAAAACCACATATACTTACCAAACCAATGATTTAGGATGCCCCACTCATTATCAGCTACCTCTAACTTTAAATCCCAATAATCTCCAATAAAAACTTACACTGGAGTCTACCTTTTTTAACTAAAAAGCTCTCCCACTTGTCTACATGTCTTTAAATCTATGCAAAAAGGAAGAAATGGTGGTTGACTCCCTTGCTGATATTCCAAGCTCTGATTAAACAGCCTATGTTTGCATTTGGGTGGTCTCTATTTCCATATAACAACAAAAAAAAAAAACTAAACATAAACTCCTAGAATGAATTGTACCCAAAAATCAATAACCATTTCCGATATCTGAACACTTGAAGTATGGAAGTGTTTTTCATAATACGCATTGGAAGTGTTTTTCTCTCTACCCTGCTGTATTCTCTGAAAAATACTCATCTACATTAATAATGAAAACATATCTTTAAATAAAATCAGTCAATGGACTAAGTACTCATCAAAAAAGGAATAAATTGCTGATACACTCAACAATATGAATCTCAAAAAGTATGTTGCAGTAGAGACACACGCACAAACTCTGCCTAATGTATTATTTTATTTATATGAAGTCCAAGAACAGGAAAAAGCAAGCTATGGTGATAGAAGTCAAAATTTGCTTTTGGAAAGGGATAGTTGTGGGAAATCGACTAGAAAGGACCAGAAAGGAATTTTAAGAAAATCTGACAAATTCCAGTTTTGATTGATGGTTATACACATATATGTGTGTATGAAGGTACTTTAAAAAGTCTGAGGAAAAGCAGAAATAAGTATTTTGGTGCAAAAAAATGAAATTCTAGTTTTTTCATAATACGCATTTTCCATAAACTTTTTGAAGACTGCGCATATAACTGTAAAATATCCATACAACTAATTACTCAAAACTTGTAATTTTATTATACATAAACTAAAACTCAAATATTTTCCTCTGTGTTCTTACTTTTTTAAAGATTTATTTATTAATTGAAAGCCAGAGTTATGGAGAAAAAGGGAGGAAGAGGGAGAGAGAGGGAGAGAAAGGGGGAGGGAGTGATAGAGAGCGAGAGATTGATTTTCCATCTGCTGGCTCACTGCCCAAATGGCCATGATAGCCAGCACAAAAATAGGCTGAAACTATGAGCCAGAAACTCTTTCCTGGGTCTTCCACATGGATGCAGGGACCAGGGGACTTGGGCCATCTTCCGCAGCCTTCCCAGGCACATCAGCAGGGAAATGGATGGGAAGTGGAGCATCCACACTGCAACCAGTGCCCATATGGGATGCCGGCATTGTAGGTGGCAGCTTTATCTGTTATGCCATAATGCCAGCCCCTGTTTCTTATTTTGCTTTCAGTTGCCAACTCTCAAATTCAGCTCTTATAATCCTAACTTCTGAATATTTACTTCTTGCTCAAAACTTTTTAAACCTGTAGCATTCCTCAGAATAAAATACATGGGCCTTGTAAAAAATGTTCCCATAAAATAAAATCATCTCTTGTAAGAGTGTGTGTGTGTGAGTTTACGTGTGTATGTGAGTGTCTATACACATACACATATATAATCATACTTTTTAGGAAGACCGAGTTTGGAATATTAGGTATCAGAGAATACAGAAGTGTGAAGATAATTCTGTGATGATTACAGTTAAAAGACCAAGATTAAATACTTTTCAACCCTTTCAAATCAAAACTGGTGAGTAAAAGAGAAATGGTTACCATTTTTAATAGTTTCAAAAAGTATCAGATTAGTTAAGGGAAATAAATTGTGGTAAAAGAGATGTATTTTCAACATTTTCAAGGTTTTTTCATTTTGTAATAAAGGAATTTATAGCCAACAGAATATGAATGGAGATTTACATAATCAAAGGACAAAGAGAAAGATATCTGTTCATTATATTTATACAATGATTCAAAAATAGAACAAGATGGAAGGGAGAAAAATATTTGATCCACTAAAATAAGTCTCATAAAATTCTGAAAATTAAAATGTACTTATAATACAAATTACTATAATAGTTTTTTAAAAAGGTTCAGATAGTGTGTGTTTGCTTTGCAAGCTCATTCCTAAAATAATCGATGTCCCAACTAAAGTGTCAAGTATAGAATTTTATATAAAACAGGCCTCAAATGTTTCCAAAATAAGTGAAATCCCAAATAGCAATGCTGGGTATGTATGGAAAAGCACGAGTGCTGAATATTACCTCTCAAAGAAATTTTGGTTAAGACAGAACTGGAAAAACCAAAGAGCCAATAATGAACTAACACGGAATGGCAGAGTCAGCATAGGGAACCTTCTGAATTATATAAGTAATCAATAGACACAATGTACAGATTATTTATAAATGGAACTCAATAAATAGAAGTATATTCCTCACCAGTATTATAATTTTCCTCTTACCACATTCCTACCCAGTTCTTCAGGTATATTTAGCCTAATAACCTTGATTATGCTATAGTTTTTAAAAAATCTAAGTTAGAAATAAAACAGAATTCGGACAATTCACTTTCAGCTGCTTGCTACACATGTCTGATTTTACTACTGGATAGTGACTCCTTTTCTTATATCCTTTCACTTAAAAGAGAAGCTATGTAAAATTGAATTTCACCCTATCTCTCCATTGATTCATTTCATGAAAATTAATAGCCGTGAATGCAACCTAAAAATCCATCCCATTTTTATTCATTTTGACATATATTTTATGATACTTTCCTCTTTTTTGCCATTCTCACTGAAATGTAACCCACATAACATCAGCACATTCTATATATTTATTGAAATGTTATACTATACCTCACAAATACGTATTAATCCAAAAGTTATCATAAATCTGTACAATTATTAATATGTTAATCAAAATGTGTAAAAATGGAAATGCTAACTAACCTGGTTTGATCTTCACACACTGAATATTATTACACTGTCTTCTTAAATATATATAACTAAAATCGATTTTTAAAGAAAAACTAAAAAATAGCTCAGGCTGACTTAAATATTTTTTAACAATGCTTTAAAGAATGTCACCATATGCAGAAAACTTTTAAAAGTCCTTTACCTGCCATCTTGTGGTACACAGAGCAACCCATATACTTCCTCACATATTGCATTCCACTTCAGAAAGGAATCAAAACACTTTTGTTTTCATTAACATATACCTAAGCACAGGATGACTAATCTTATCAAAATCTCTACAACTCTACACAAATTCAATTAAAGATAACTTTAGGCCAAGCAAAAATGCAATGTGGATCTTATTTGGATCCCAATCTAAACAAGTCAACTACAAAAAGATAATGAGTCAACTGAGTAAATTCAAACATTAACTATATATTAAATTATATTGAGAAATTTTGTTGATCGTGTGATTGTGATGATGGTTTTGGGGGTTATATTGTTTTTAAAAAAGCAAGGGAGATGGGATTTTTATTTGATCTCTGAAGTTTTACAGATAGAAAGATACAAAGTCTGAGATAATGAGTAAATAACAGAATATAAGGGGGAAAGATTTGCCAAAGTTGATAATTGTTGAATCTGAGTTTATTATTCTATTTTCTGTTCTTGAAAGCATAGAATTTAGCATAAAACTAAAGAACAAAAAAAGGTGAGGATAATATTGATTATCTTTTGGTCATCAGAATAACAGTCGTCAAAAGACATGTGACTTAGATTACATAGCAAACGGGAATTAAGAAATGAAAGTTCCTAATCAGCTTGGCCTTGAGACAGGGTGATTTATCTAGATTATCCTGGTGGCCCCAATGTAATTATAAACATCCTTAAATATGGAAGAGGATGAGAGGAAAGTTAGTGTCAAAGTGGTAACACGTGAGAAAGATCAACTAGCCCCTCCCTGCTGGTTTTCCAGATGGAAGGCAGCTGCTAGTTAAGTAATTGTAAGCAGCTTCTAAAAACTGGACATCAAGAAAACAAAATTTCTCCTAAAGCCTCCAGAGCTCCAAACATCCTGATTTTAACCTAATGACACCTATTTCAGCCTTCTGTGCTCCAATATAACACATACTAAACTTTTAAGTCAGAGCACTAGATTTTTTGATAATTGTTCAAACAGCAATAGGAAACTAATAATCTTCTAGTAGAATCATATATTTTTATTTACTTGAAATGAGATAAAGCACCAGTTTTATTGAGAATTCATTTGAAATATGTATTCTCATCAAATGAAAAAAAAACTGCAAATCAGGTATCTAACTACTTTAAAAGGCAAATTTTATCTCTCTCTTTCCCATCTTACCCTTTTCCCTTTCTGGTTGCCTCAGTTGCTCTTATGTGCCTTAACTGCACTACCACTCTAACAATGTACCAAAATGATATCAGAATCTACCTTCTCTGCTATATTATCACTACTTTTCTCTTACATAAAATCAGTTCCTTACACATTACTCCTTACTTATCTACCAGTTCTATTCTCAATTATGGCATGACCTTACTTCTACCCATCATTTGGCTGAAAATATCTTTATCCTAATCAACTTTCTCTTGATCTAACTCAGTCACAGTTCTGAATTTTTGTTTTAAAGTTTTTATTTTTACCATCCTTAACATATCTATAATGCTGAGACGTGTCTGATTTCTCTTTTATAGTATTCTGCTTAAAAAAAAAAAAGCTTTAGATCTTCTCTCTCTCAAGTTTTCCTCTTACTCTGCTCAGTTCTCTGGAGTCTCCTGCACTAAATTCACAATTTATATCTAAGCAGATGTTTGCCAACTATAGGCATTTCCCCTAGACCCAATCTTACATCTCAATTTACTGTGCTACTAATGATTTTCAAACTTACGGAAAAACATGAGTGTTGAACATTACCTCTCATAGCAAAAAAAAATTGGAAAACAGGATTTTAGTCAATTTATAATGAAACAATTAGCAATCCCAACAATCCCATCAATTTTCTTGACAGTATAACTTTATTGTGTTTTATTGTGCTCATTTTGATAAAGTTCATTTGGTAGTATTATTGAAATTTATAAAAAAGCAGAAAAGCAAAAGAATTATAACATTTTTTATCTAGCTACCAATCCTTACTTTCTAATTATTAAATCTGCATCCAAGGGCCAGTGCTGTGGCACACCAGGTTAATGCCCTGGTCTGCAATGCCGGCATCCCATATGGGTGCTGGTTCGAGATCCAGCTGCTCCACTTCCAATCCAGCTCTCTGCTATGGCCTGGGAAAGCAGATGGCCCAAGCCCTTGGGCACCTGCACTCATGTGGGAGACCCGGAAGAAGCTCCTGGCTTTGGATCGGTGCAGCTCCAGCAGTTGCAGCGATCTGGGAGTGAACCAGCAGATAGAAGACCTGTCTCTGTCTGTCTGTCTGTCTGTCTGTCTCTCTCTCTCTCTCTCTCTCTCTGTGTGTGTGTGTGTATAACTCTTTCAAATAAAAAAAATCTTTTTAAAAAAACTTGCATCTAAAAGACTTTGAACGACTCTTGTCTCCACTGTTGAGGAACAGGTTTATTTTTTCCATATAATTTGTTGAACTCTTTATTTAGTATAGAGTTAATCATATGTGTATATAGTTAATTGAAAGTAGATCTTATTTTTTGCTAAGAATGGGAATAGGAAAGGGAGGAGGGAGAGGGGTGGGAGTGTGGGTAGCAGAGTGGGTACAGTAAGAAGAATCCATATATACCTAAAGTTGTATTTATGAAAAACATGAAGTTTGTATTCCTTACATAAAAGGTTTCTGGGGGATAAAAATCTGCATCTAAGAACACCATTATAAAATGATAGGTTTTACTTATAAAAATACCCTAGTAAGATGTTAATTTTATGCTGTCAATTCAAAAAATATTTATCAAAAACATAATCCAATGACAAAAATCTAACTAAAACACTGGCTATTATATTTTCAATTTCAAATTATTTTGATTATGTAGCTCTATCATTATGTTAAAAATTATACTCATCACAATATCAACTGGCAATTTTGGGCCTCCAATTGAACCAAAAATCATAGTCTTCTAATATCTTACATAAGTTCAGAAAATAGGTAATTTTGCTGATTTATAAACCAATCAAGTGGGCACTATTTTACTCATTGTAGGCAGTTGGTTGAGAAAAGATTATATTCTAATTTTTAATGTCAAATTTTTGATTAAATGCATGAAAACACTTTCTCACCATATTTCTTCAATGACTATGAATGCTTCATTTAATTAAGCCTCTCCCTAAGTACCGATGTAGTTCTATCATATTATTTATTTATTTATTAGAAAGGGAGAAAAACAGAGAAACAAGAGATCTCCCATCCACTGGCTCATTTCCCAAATTCCTGAAACAGCCAGGAGTTCAATCTGGGTCATTAATGTGGGAGGCAAGGACCCAACTATTTGAGCTTCTTCTGCCTCCCATGGAGAGTATCAGCAGGAAGCTGGAATCAGGAGCAGAGTTGGGCCTCAAACCTAGGCACTCTGATAGGTGATACAGGCATCTGAAGTGACATCTCACTCACTGTACCAAATACCTGCCTCTATTATTTACCTTTTGGAGGTCTTCTATTTCATCTTTTACCACTACCTTCTCTAAATCCTTTAAATATTATTCTATTTTTGGCTGTCTAACACTTAATCTATGATTTGCTATGAGTACCTATAAATACATTTTAGCATTATGTAGGGATGATTCCCTATCACATTTGTCAATAAAAACACTACTGTATCAAACATATTAAAAGATTAGCCTTTTAATTATATTTTCATGCATTAAACACTTTATAGTATTTTAAATATATTTTTATTTATTTGAAAGAGTAAGAATGAGAGAGAGAGAGAGAGAGAGAGATCTTCCATCCACTGGCTCACTCCTCAAATGCCTCCAAGAGCGGTGACTGGGCCAGGCCCGTTTTAGCAATCAGAAATACCATCCAGATCTCTTAGATGGCAGATCCAAGCACTTGAACCAAAGGGTTCACTTATCCAGCAGTCTCCCAAAGTGTGCATTAGCAAAAAGTTGAACAGGAATGGAGCTGGGCCTTGAACCCAACCACTCTGATAAATGATGCAAGCATATGAAGTGATGTTTTAACTGTTCTATCACAATGCTTACCCCAGATTAGCTTTTTAAATATTAAAGATAATTTTAACAAGTTAATCTCTTTTTTAAAAGAGATAAGAATTATCACTACAAACAAAAGCTTTTATAAAGAACATTATTTTGACATGTTAAAAAGTGCAATTTCTCTTATGGGAGAAAAAACCCTCAATTTACAAGCTTAAAGAAAGGATTCTGCTTTAGACCTTTAATGGACATAATTAAAATTATTGTTATTAAACAAGCATTGCTTTTGTAAGATTTACTTATTTGAAAGTCAGAGCCACAGAGAGAGGGACAGAGAAAGAGATCTTCCAACCACTGGTTCATTCCTCAGATGGCCACAATGACCATGGCTGGGCCAGGCCAAAGCCAGGAGCTACTTCCTGGTCTTCCATGTTGAGGCAGGGGCCTAAGGACTTCAGCCCCATCTTCCACTGCCTTTCCCAGGCCATTAGTAGGAAATTGGATTGGAAATGGAGCAGCTGGGACTTGAACTGGCATCCACATGGAATGCAGGCATCACAGGTGGCAGCTTTATCCACTACACCATAATGATGGTCCCTACAACTATATTTTACAAAACTATAATGAAAGAAATCAAAACAATCACCCTATTATTAAAGGTAAATTATGGAATTTCACCCTATGATTTTTCACAGGTACATCTTCACCTAATGGCAAAAGGATGTATACAGCAATGCACTCGGGTTCAAGAAATAAGAATTTAGATTAATCACTGGTAATAACCTATCAATAACCACACTTGGAAATTATGTAAGATTTTTACCTTAGTTCTATATTGAGATACACACAAAGAATGACAGCATTTGTTTATAAGAACTTCAAAACTTATCATACTAAATTAGATTAATAACCTAAATTGCTAACAATATACCAGCACCAAAAGACCATTCATGAGAAAATTGATTGTTCTTTATGGTAACTTTAAAACTCTAAAAACATACTTTATACATGTCTATAATCCCTTACTTGAGCCTGCCCCCACACCATTATGCTCTAGGGATAAGCAAAGTAGAGAGCCAGGAAAAGGAATAATCTGGCTTTTGTTACTGTTTTTGTTTTTTGGTTTTTTTTTTAAACTTTTTGGTTCTTAAGCTTATTAATATCTCAAGGGCATTTTAATTCTTCCTGTTTTGTTTCCCAAAACTATCCTTTAAGATGCAAATCCTCTCCACTGGTTTGGTGACAGGAGCATGAAGTCAATGTCAAATATTGTTATCTACAATAAATTATCCTACAGTATCACTATACTATCTTTTAACAGTTTGTAAATATGTAAATAAGAAAAGTCCACACATCTCAAAGAATCTTCCATAACTCTTTTTTAGGGATAAAAATCACAAAAATGTAGAAATATGATCACAGCCTTGTGCAAAACTCAGTTACAGAACTGTTCAAGTAAAACAATGTGAAATCTTGAGGAAGAGATAGTACTCAGAGATATCTGATCATTTAACCTCCTTTCATACTCCCAGAGCACTAGAAAGCCCAACTTTATACTCCATACATTTCTGATTTTATATATATGTATATATTATACACATACATATATATATATATATATGTCTGGCATGATAATCATGATAATAAATCCATTTCCCTGCAGAAGTTACACTAGTTATCTACATGTTGGCTTTGACATTATAACTCATTATAAAAACAGTTCATAAATCTTAATGAGTAGTGAATTGGCTAAATTAAGAGTTTATTCAGAACTTTAGGGGTTATGCCAGCTAGTTCCACTGATTTTTTTTGTTTTTAAAGATTTGTTTTATCTATTTGAAAGAGTTAGAGAGGTCTTCCATCCACTGGTTTACTCCCCAAATGGCTGCAATGGCTGGAGGTAAGCCAATCTGAAGCCAGGAGTTTCTTCCAGGTCTCCCACCTGGGTACAGGGATCCCAGGACTTGGGTCATCCTTCACTGCTTTCCCAGGCACATTAGCAGGGAGCTGGATCAGAAGTGGAGCAGGTGGGACTAGAACTGGCACCCAGATGGGATGCTGCAGGCCAGGGCTTTAACCTGCTGTGCCATAGTGCCAGCCCCACTACATTTATTTTGCCTATTTTGTTAATCAGGTCTAGAATGCCCCATGTGTTTGTCACTGTCAGTCTAACACTTCTGATCTCTTCCCTTAAAAAGATCATTTGGAAATAACAATGTTTCCAATGTCTTCCGCAATAAAAAAAAATGGAAACAAATTTGAGTCTTTCTACAATCTTTTATAAATCTTTTTGAAAATTATGTACCATGTTACTAAAGTAACGTCATGCTTTAACTAGATAGTTTTTTTCTCTTTACAACACACAAAATTAATTTCACAAAAGCCCTTTCCTGGAAGCTGTTCAAAGCAATACATGATTTTCGTTTAATCCAGCACTCTATCAGATTTCTTGTTCTTCTTCCTTCACACATTCATTCAACAAATTTTGACTGTCTTCTATGTGGCAGGCACTGTTCTATACACTGCTGACATAGATGTGAACAAAACAAAGCTCAGCCTTCATGAGGTTTACATTCTAATGGGAGACACAGCCAAACTTAAATGCATAATTTAATACTGCTAGTTTTAAGTGTTACCAAAAATGCATTCAGGATAAGGGTAAAGGGAGGAAAGTACTGGTCAATGAGGAGCTGAGAAGCAATGCAATAGTTGAACTAAGAACTGAACAACGTGAAGGAAGCAAGTGAGGTGAAGGGTGTAATAGCTACATGGGGAACAGGTGAGTAGAGTGTTCCAGGTAAAGGGAACAACAAATAGAAAGCCTTGAGGCAGGAATCATGCCTGAGAAAGAGCAAAAAGGGTGGGACTAGCATTGTGCACAACAGATTAAGTCTCCTCTTCACATTTCCAATTACAACACTGGCATCTCATTTAGGAGTGCTAGCTCCAGTCCCAGCTGCTCTGCTTCTAATCCAGTTTCCTACTAACGTGCCTGGGAAGGAAGAAGAGGATCCAAGTACTTGGACCCATTTGGAAGACCAGGATGGAGTTTCTGGATCCTGGCTTGGGCCTGGTCCAGACCTGGCTACTGGAGCCATTTGGCGAAAGAACCAGGAAATGGAAGATTTCTTTCTCTCTCCCTCTCCTCCTCTTTCCTCTTCCCTCTCCCCTCTCTGTCCTCCTCTCCCCTTCTCTGCCTTTCAAATGAATAAATACATTCTTCAAAGAAAAAAATAAGGCCAACAGAGCTTATGGAGAGTACATGAAAGAAAAAGCAGTTGAAAATTAAGGTTTATCAGTACTGGATGACATAGAGCTTTATAAGATATAACAAAATTTTCACTTTATTTTTTTAAGAGAAAGGAAAAGGCACTGGAGAGTTTTGGGCAGGAATGATATGATTTAAATCATAAAAGATTCTTCTACTTATTTTAAGGCTCTAGTAATGCCTGAATAAAAGCACAGAGAACATTTAGGTTATATAGGGTAGTAGCCCAAGGAGGAGATGTTGGGGAATTGGATCAGGGTAGCAGAAGTGACAAAATAAGGCAACAGAATACTCTTTACCTTCTCTATTCTTCCTTATAAATTTATAATACTTACTCTTCTAGAAAAGTCTGTAACAGGAGTACTTAATGTGAGAATTGCAGAACAAAGTGCTAAACTTGCTTTGTTTCTTACTAACTTGGAGACCTAGGGTTACAACTTAAATCTATGGTCTCAGACATCTTATGAGTAAAATAAAAATATTAGCATTTTCTTTGCCTATGTGACTATTACACAGATCAAATGGGATATCTTACAAATGAAGCTCTCTAATTTTAACTAAAACAACTTGATAGATTAACAAACATTCTCCACTTACTTTGTACCACATAGAGATGGAAACTATCACTCATTGATTGCTTGAAATTTATAACTACTTTCTAGCTAAAATAAATTTTCCTACTCTATGATTGTGAACCCATTAACTATAGCAATGAAGAAATATATAAATTATCTATGTGTATATTGTGTATATGTGTGTATGTACATATTTATCTTCATCTCTATAGTTACTGGGCCAATGTTTAATAAATGGATCAATATATCAACTATAGAATATATTCTAGATTATATAACTGAATATATAAAAAGACACCATAGGTCTGTGCCAGGTACTGTAGTAAAACAGAAAGAGAAAAGTAAATAACCCTGGTGCAAAGATGAGAAGACTGGTCAGAGACGGTCTCACGTGAGTAGTGTCTGAACTACCAAATAAAGAGTAACTCAGAGTTCTCCATTTTTATTGCAGGCAGAAGAGATATTCCAATCAACAGCAATAAAATAGGGAAAGATACTGACATATGAGGAAACATGGTAATTTCAGAAAATGTACTATACTTAGGGAATCAAAGAAATGAGGATGCAAAGTTAAATAGTAACCCCTTCTGAAGGGAAATATATACAATCAAGTGTAGTAGTTTGAAATTTATTGTATAGAGGGGAGGTTTAAAATTGTGTTTCATAGAATTGTAAGTTAAGGAAAGATGGATCAGATATTTCAAAAACACCTGAACAACTTGCACAAACACATAATACTGAACTTAAAACAGATTACAGTAAATTGATGCCTTAAATTGTTTTTTGCTGACCTTGAATCAAATCTGTTTCAGCCATTTCTGTTTTTGAACTTCTTAGAGATAGGTCATTGATTAAGAAGGGTATAGATTTATACCCCTACTTCTTAAGGCCAGTAAAGGCCCTACTATCTAGCCGTGGATAATATTATACAACAAAAACCAAATATAAAAAAGCAAAAATTTATTAAACAAATGCATACCAATAAAATATCACATTTACTTTTTTAAGAGATCTTATTTAGTGAGGTTTCCCACAAAACATTTGCTTGTAGTGTATCACTGCTCTAAGGAAACCAACAGAGAATTTTTAGCAAGAAAATTACATAATTAACATTCTATTTCAGAAACAACCACTATTACAACAAAATGTAATAGAGTGAAACAAGTGAGATGATCAGTTAGGAACTGGTTTCAAGATATCAAGCAAGAAAATATAATGGAATGAACAAGTACTGGGGATGAAGAAAAAGGCATAAATTTCAGAAATACTAGTGAAATAGAACAAATAGGATTTTATGACTGATCAGATAGTAAAGGGAATGGCTTTCAAAAGATGAGAGTCTAAATTTATACTCTAATTTTGGCTATGTTGAAAAGGTAGAAATATCCAGAAGGTGCCAACTCATTAGAACTCAGAATAGAATGATTTTTACACATTTAAACAGAAAGTCTAAATGAAGTCCTCATTTCAATACAGTTCTAGTTTTTGTTAATTCTTCAATTCAGTTTCATATATTTTACTGTAGATCATTAATTTTATTCCTATCCAAAAATAGAAATACTACAAGT
This sequence comes from Sylvilagus floridanus, assembly GCA_949820135.1. NCBI lineage: Eukaryota > Metazoa > Chordata > Mammalia > Lagomorpha > Leporidae > Sylvilagus > Sylvilagus floridanus. The sequence continues at coordinate 74,529,632 of OX463244.1, read as the reverse complement.
ACACAGCTTGAAAGCTATGTATCCTTACTGCTTCCTTGAAACTGGTTATATTAATCCTACTGTGAACAAGTTGGTTTTTAAAACTTTAATTATATATATTTTTATCACCTTTCCAATTTATGCATTTCCTTCACCTTGCTGATTTGTCTGATCTTCCCATTTGTTTTAACTCTCTTTCAGGTAAGAAGAGAAAAACTTAGTCCTCCAATACAAATGCAGAAATCCAAGATTCAGGGAGATAAATGGTGTGCCAAGAACTTTTAAATAAAATACACATTTTCTGATTCCTAAATCAGTCTTCTTTCTACCATGCCATGTTCCTGAAATGGCACAGTATTTAACCTTTACCACTTCCCATGACCACTTGTTTTCTGAATAAATAGGAAATGACTATTGCATTTCCCTCGCTCATATTTATCCCTTTCTCTGAAATTCTGTATTTAAAACCTTCCCTACCGGCTTTATCATCTCAGTAACTCATTTCCATTCTCTTACAAAGTTTCTTTGCTTTCAATTTTACCTCCACTAAAATTCTCCTGTATTATTGTCAAATCCATGAATTGAGAGATTTGGAAATACTTTCAGAATCTGGGAAGGAAGTAGTAACATGTTACAGATTAGAGAATCAGTGCATGATTGCCCTGCCCAGCAGTCTGACCTCACGGATTCTTTCATATAATTGTGACTATGTTAAGCCCTTTCCTAATCTGACAGAGTATATATTATTCAATATTGAGAGAAAAGTCATTATTATATATAAATTTCACAGTGTAGGTTAGAATTAAATCTGCTTATCTAACCTAAATCTAAGTAAACTTGCTTTTATGTACACTAATAACTATGGTTTTATATTGACCAGTCCAGAAACAGCAGCTGAGGCAATCACTAAAACTTATTATACATCATTTCTTTATTGTAAGTTTAATTATTAAAAACTTTTGATTTGGTATTCAATTTCTGTAATTTCAAAAATTCAGTTTCTTCTTATGTAGTGGAAAATATTTATAAAACTAATTTCATTTGTAGACTATGAGTAACTTAAAACCTATTTTATTGCTTACAGGTCAAAATTACATTCCAAGATAGCCAAAAAAAAAAAAAAGACAATAAGAATTTAGTTTATGTTAGAAAATATTATATCTCTGTATACTAATACTAATTTTGTAAATTTTCATCTTCTCCCCTCATCAGAAAATCTTTGCTTATACATTAGATGTTCAATATGAAATTATAATTACTCGAAGTGTCTTCTTACTAAACCAGAACACTGGAAATTTTTAAAATTTGTACAAGAATTATAAGTTCATAGAATTATTTCTCCTGTGATATTTATTTTATTGATTCTGTATTTTGAAGAGTTTAAAGATCTAAGAGTGTTTTCATTTAGGATTTTAAAGCAATACCATTGGGCCCTTTAAAATAGATATTCATGTAGCCATTTCTACTTAATTCTATCAACACATTAATAACTTTATTCATTTTATACCCAAAAAGTAAAATAACCATCTCTCTAAATAACAGAGAAAAGCAAACTATTTTGTATTCACTACTTATAAACATTACATTAAAAATCTTGCCCACTATTGGGCCTTAATAGTATCTTGAAAATTCTTTTCACATGTGCTTATTTCTCCCCTAAACCATCATTGCATTTTCAGCTGGGGCCTGAACTATCTTAATTCAGACTGACCTATGCACAGAGTTCTCTGCATCAGACTTTCTTTGCTGCTGGCATCGCAACCATTTCTAGTCCCAGGTGTATTTGTTTTCCCTCATATCCTCACAACAGGAAGATAAACAAGTAATAGGCCTTAAGCCAATGCCAAACTTACCTTGCAGATCTGGAAATAGTCTGAAGTCAGGGTTTCCTGAATCTCCTCTCTGAGAACCCCTGCAGTCCCTCCGGGATGCAGGGAGCCACCTCCAGCAGCACCACCACTGTTGCCGCTGCTGCTGCTCCCACTGCCAGGGGAGGAGGCAGTTAAGCCATCCAGAACTTTTCGGAAATTAAACTTCTTCATTTTAAACGCTGTTGAGAAATTCAAAGCACAGGAGAAAGGAGTGACTTAACACATGGAATTATACCTGGGTAAAAAAGCCTTTATTTTTTCATTAGTCAAGGCAGCAGTAACCAATCCCCATTTTATTATAAGCATTGCATAAAACTGGGGGGTGAGGGGAGAAGTCAGGCTTCCTTTTGCCAAATTTTAATTTGAAGAAGCATATCCTTAAATAAAAAAACACAACTCCAAAAGCAACAGTATTGCCTCTTCGCTCATTAGATTTGTCAAGGGCTTTCTCCCCAGCTGTAGCTACGCTTTATCAGCACTGGGGTAAAAATAAAAGGCAGTGTCATCAGCGTCATTAACATTGTATCATTATTATACAATCAAACCAGAGTCCGACAGCCAAGACCCTCTGCCTCTCGAACACGGGTTTTCCTTCTAAAGGGTCAGCTCGAAATATTCTAAGACGACGTGGGGGGGGCGGGGGTCCAACATCTACTCTGGCACCACCTCTCGGGCTCTCCCCTCACCATCTTCTACGTTGCCTTCTCCTTAGTAGGAAACGGGGGGGGGGCTTTTTCCATTCCTCACCCCCAGAAGCCCGAACCCCAAAACATCCGGGGGTGACCACAGCCACAGCCGACGGGAGGGGCGAGCGGCGACGCCGGCTGCCTCCGCCGGTCCCCGCGCCTTCTCCCTCCCTCCCCGCATCTGTCCCCTCTGCTACCCCCTCCCCCGGCCGCCTCCCCTCCCTCCCGCTCAGCCCGCCGCTGCGCCGCACTCGCCCGCCCGCCCGCCCGCCGTCCGCTCTCCCCGCAGCGCGGCGGCCGCTCTCGGGGGACTCGAGGCAGCGGCGGTGGCGGCGACGGCTGCGGCCCGAGTCCCGCCTTAGCCCGCTGGGCGCGCGGAGCCGCCGCTCCCGCTGTCCCTCCCCTGGGCCGAGCGCCGAGGCGCGGGGCTGTCGCCCGCGGGCGCGCGAACGCACAAACACGCTCACACCGACAGTCGAGCCCGAGGCCGGGACACACATACACACACACACAGAGCCCCACACGGACAGTCGTGCCGGGCGCGCACACGCACACACAGGTGTGAGGGAGCCGCGGCTGGACGGCAGCGGCGGCGGCGGCGTCCCACAGGGATGACTATGTGACCCCAGACTTAGGCACCTTCCTCAGACGCCACTAGCCGCCTGCCAGCCCGGAAAGCTGAGGGCGCAGAGGGAGGCGGGCTCGCAGGCGTCCGTCCAGCCCGGCTCCGGCCGCCTCTCCGGTCCCTCTGGTCGCGGCGCCCGGCGCTCTCCGAGGTCCTAACGGAGCAGACAGCGCCACCGCAGGCTCCGCCCTCCCACCGTGGGAGGCAAGCTCCGCCCCCAAGCCGGCCCCCTCTCGCCCCGCCCCTTCTTCCCGGGGCGCGCGGGGCGGTGAAAGGGGCGGGGTGCTTCTGGACGTCAAAGGGCGGGAAGAGCTCGACACCAATCCTTGGCTCCATAGGACCCGGTTCCACGGTCTCGAGGCGCGGAAGAAATTTGGGGATAGGCCCAAGGAAAAGCCAAGGAGAGAGGGAGGGGAGAATGTAGAAAAGTAGACATGGGCATTTGATTGACAGCGGGATTGGCCAGTCTGCTGCGGAGCCGTGCTTTGGGGGCTGCAATTGGCGCTACCTGTTGAAGGACGCCAGTGTGAATCAATAGCAAGCCTGCAAGCGTGCGAACTTGGGCGCCTGCAGTCCCAGGCTGCAGCGAGGGTTACCTAGCTCTGATTGGGCAAGTGTTTTGCAGCCACTTCTGTGAGCCTCCAGGTGTGTCTACTTGGTTCCCCTCATCCCTGCTACCTGCGCTCAACTCATTTTTGTGATTAACTCCCGCTGTTACCTAATCATGCCTTTAAAAGGGTCCTCTGTGCTAGGGGACATTGTATTTCAGTAGTTTTGGTGTATACGCTTATATGTAGCCTTCCAGATCTTTCTAAGAAGTAGAACTACTTCTTACCCCTCAGCTTCAAACAAGGATATTTAACTTTTTAAAGAAATATTTCTTAAGTAAACCGTGTCTACAATATGTTGTAACCTTTTCCTGTGAGTCACAATAATGGTATTGAAGAATGCATTATGCCTTGGGGGCGGAGCGGGGAGAGAACTGTTTTAGGATGGAAAGATTTTGTTCTGAGCCTGTCATGTTACTGAGCTGCGAAAAATTGAACCTAGATTTCTTCAGCTGTGAAAATGAAGGAACGCTCAGTGGGCCATAGCTAACTATAGACTTCGATTTAGGCAACACAACAGAGCTCAGTAGTAACCACCCCAAACATTGTCTTAAGTCTTCCTGATCTGGATTGGCTTTTTTCTTTCTCCTACCCTCCCCACTCCGTAATAGGAAGTAGGAAGGGGAAGACTTGAAATAGAAGTTCCTTGCCCAAAAACCTAGCAAGGAAATGACGGTGATGGATTAAAGCTCAGTTTTTCAGATCCTCAGCTCAATGCTCGCTCTTCTTAACATTTGCAGTAATGTCTGCTTTACTGCCCAACACTGCCTTATGGTCTCTCATCGCCACAGACAATAGTAACCGTCGCTACACAGTATTACACAGTATTACATTTATACTAGGCATTTCACAATTTTTGAACGGTTGATTTATTAAGCACTATTAAGGGTGGAACAAATGCCACGACTGATGTAAACTAGATCCCAATAACGTCCCAAATTCTATACTGAATTCTTAACAATTTGGCTTTACTCTCTTTGCCCATATTTTTTCTTCCTGGCTCATTGCTCACTTAAAAGCATGGGTGTTAATTAAGGCTAAAGAGTTGGCTTTCTACTCTTTACGTCTGTTTTTTCCTTTTAAAAGAGGAGGAATCAACTGTAATTCTTTATGGACTAGTCATTATAGTCTAGAAAAAAATGAATTTAGATGCCCCCTTCCTTTCAACAAATCTATCCACAACTCCTTAATTGTCAAGTAAATGAAAACAAGTCTATAGATACTGTTGGTTTGGTATTTTGATGTGAATAAAAAAGATAACCCATCCCAGCAAAGTCAGATGTAATGTTTACAAGAAAAACCCCTTAAACCACCAATTACTAGCATCATATTGTGTCAAACTAGATGATTTTTTATTCTAAAAATTGAGGGATAGCATAGGAAAAAAAGTGCACTAAGCAGATTGATAAAGACACTTCTTCAGAACCCTGGAGAAAATACAATGAGTTAAAAAGAGGTGACAGTAAATATTCCTTCAGATAGGACAACTGTGGGGAACCACAGGCTGGCCACCTGTGGGGACCTTCTCATTGCACTACCTCATCCTGCGGAGCAGAGCAAGGTCAGGGTAATAGGATGGGATACGCCTTGATCTAATGAGATGAGACACACCTTAACCTGAATGGACTTGCAGACAATCTGATGAGATGGGATACACCTTGACCTGGAAGGACTTGCAGACAACCTGGCGAGATGAGATGCACCTGGACCTGAGACTGCGCATGCCCCTTGATGGACTGCTGGGGGGGGGGGGGGGGACGGGGGATGGATAAAAGACCATGTTAGGGGCGAGAACGGGGGCAGCCACTTCAGTCTTTCTCCGTCTTTCTCCCGGCTGTTCCCCCCTCCCTCCTTTCCTTCAATCCCTAAGAGTAAAAGTTCCTCGAGAACTGATCAACAGCGGTCGTGTCGTGATTCTGCGGGTTGGACCTTTGCTGACAAGACTTGGGTTGGCGAGGGATCCGACAGACAACAAAAAGAGAAATAGAAGAAAAGCCAAGTTCAAATATATGAATGTTTACAATATTAGAAGCCTAAAAATATGAGTCATTAGAATGCTTATATTGTAGATTATTTGGAACTATTTTAAATATTTTTGTTTCTCTACAGTGGCTAGCATAATGCCTTATATGGAGTATAAAGTCTCAGTTAATATTAGTTTGAGTAAATGACAGCAAATAAAAACTTCAACATAATTGCAATCTAAGAGAGAGAGAGAACAGAAGATTTTTATGCTAATTCACAAACTATAAATAAAAGGACAGAAATAAAAGGAATGTCCTGTGTATATGAGTGGACAGCATAAACAATTGCATCCTAAAAGTCTTACTAGGTGAGCAAAGCATATGAAATATCTATGGTAGCAAATTCCATTCTGAACTGATTAAAAAGCAATAAGAAGGAATGAGACAAGACCATAAAATAAATCTTATAAATACTCATAGGAAACTTTAGAATTGGATCAGGTAATATTAATTAGGAACTTCATTCATTTCTCTGCCTATTGGAAGAATATCTCAGAGAGGAATTACTGAGGTAGAGTTTCTGAATAAGCCATGATTTCTTCCTAAAATTACAAGTAAGAAGAACTGCAAGAAAGAAAAATAATATATTTGGAGGAAAATCATCAAATCATTTAAACAAATCTATTAGGAGGATTTTTAGGATGTATGTTGAGAATATATTACAATGCTCTGTAAGGGTCTGTCAACTTGGATTCGAGCCAACAATTAAGCTAATAAAAGCTGCCTTTCTATGCCCCCAAAAATAATGAAATAACAGTAGAAAGTACGTACATGTGTAACACTTCACACAGAGAAGGAAATTTGTTAAGCTGCCTAGGCTTGGATAAAGCTAAGCAAAGTTGAGAATACACATGTAAATGGTCCATTGTCTGTAGAGATAAAAAATTATACCAGTTAATTAGCAGTTATATTCCAACACTACACTAGGAACTTTATAAACATCGCTATGAATTTGATCGTTGTAACTCTGTAAGATATGTATTTTACAGGTGAGGAAATTTGAGACTCACAAATATTGAAGAAATTAACTCAGGGCCACTTAGATGGAAAATCCAGCCTCCAAATATAAGGCTAACTTCTAAAATCATGCTCTTAACCACTACCCTATTATAACTAGAGGATTAAATAGGAACTGGGATAGTGAAAGGGGTTGGAGACTTCAATTCTTCTAAAACAGTGAATTTTTAAGGAGCTTCAAAAGTTCAAGGTAAATTCCCATTCTGTTTTCATTCATTTTTTCAATGAACTCTTTGAAATCCCCGTTTAGGTGTGTTAGTTTTCTAGGGCTGACATAACGAAATACTACTTCTGGGGTAGGATAAACAATCAAAACTTTATTTTCTTCAAGTTTGGGAGGCAATAAGTAGGTTTGGTCTGTTCTGAGGCCTCTCTCGATGGCTTGAAGATAGTTAACCCTCTGTGGCCTTTCATTGTCTTTTCTCTGAAGACATATATTTATTGTGTCTCTCCATATTTCCTCTTCTTATAAAGGTACCAATCATATTGGAGATAAATCTAATGTCTTCATTTTAATTGCTTCTTTAAAGATTCTATCTTCAAACAATTATTAATGTGGTTATATGGTTATATTCCAAGGAACTGATGGTTAAGGCTTCAACACAGAGTGGTCCTCAAAATGAAAAATGCATTCTATGAAAAAAACATGCGTGGACTTCAAGAATTTCTTGCACAAAAATAAACTTACATTAACTTGTTATAATATTTCTGAATAGGATCTAGTTTGAGGCATTAAGAATGATAAGTCATCCATTTGCAAAGAGCTTCGATCAGAGAGAGATGAATTCTGCTAAAACTGGAGCAAGAACAAACATCAAATTATTGGTAAAGTTTGAATGGAAGAATGATGAAATTGGTGTTTTATGAAAAATTGAAGAGGTTAATGTCAGCAAAGAAATCAGCAGTTTACAAAAGGACAATTCATCTTAATAAGGGCCAAAAAGATGTTGAAGATGAAGCACACAGAGGTAGGCTTCACATCAATTTGTGAGGAAAAAGATTAATCTTGTTCATGTCCTAATTGGAGAGAACTAGTGGTTAACAGCAGAAACAATTGCAAGCATAATGGAAATCTCAGTTGATTCAATTTACTGAATTCAGACTTATAAATCAAAGTGGAGCAAACTTTCTGATTGATGGGTTTCCCACATCTACTGCAGACAACAGTAAAGCTTTCAATGGAAATTTATTTTATTTATATAAATATTATTTTTATATTTAACAATTATTTACACGTTGCCATATTCACTTCATGTGTGAATTTTGTATACATACACAAGTGGTATCAAGATCCTGAAGCAATTCATCAAGAATTGAAAGAAGAGATGAAATGCGGTTTTACCAGCACAAACCTAAAGACAAAACACACTCAAGCAATGGTTCCTAAAGGTAGAAGTGGTCTAGTAAAGTAAAAATTGAATTGGTCAAGAACGAAGGCCATGGCAACTGTTCGTTAGGATGCTTACGGCATGAAGGCATTTTATTTGTTGACTTTCTGGAGAGCCAAAGAAGAATAACATCTGCCTATTTGGAGAGAAAGCTAGCCAAAGCTTTAACATGAAAACATTCCGTAAAGCTTGACCAAAGAGTCTTTCTCCTCCATAACAATGCTCCTGACCATTCCTCTCATCAAACAAGGACAGTTTTGGAATAATCTAATGGGAATATTTTAAGCATTCACCTAAAAGTCTTAATTTGGCCCCTACTGGCTTATATTTCTTTCCTTATCTTAAAAATCTCTTTAAAATGCACCCATTTTTTCATCTATTGAAAGTATAGAAAAGACTACACTGACTTGGCTAAATTCTCAGAAACTTCAGTTCTTCGGGGATGGACTAAAGTGATATTGTTTAAAAAGTCTTGAACTTGATGGAATCTATGTTGAGAAATTATAGTTTATATATATATATATGTATATATATTGGACAGGCAGAGTGGACAGTGAGAGAGAGAGACAGAGAGAAAGGTCTTCCTTTGCCGTTGGTTCACCCTCCAATGGCCGCCGCGGCCGGTGCGCTGCGGCCAGCGCACTGCACCAATCCGAAGGCAGGAGCCAGGTGCTTCTCCTGGTCTCCCATGGGGTGCAGGGTCCAAGCACTTGGGCCATCCTCCACTGCACTCCCGGGCCACAGCGGAGAGCTGGCCTAGAAGAGGGGCAACCAGGACAGAATCTCGTGACCCAACCGAGACCAGATGTGTCTGGCACCGCAAGGCAGAGGATTAGCCTACTGAGCCGCAGCGCCGGCCAGTTTATATGTTTTTTAAATCTTAATCTGTTAATTCCATTTTCCACAAACTTTTTGAAGTCCTCTTACAATTCAGGAAACACAAGTCAGCCTACACCAATATGATCTTCAAATTCCACATTCCTTGAGATGGAACTGTGGGAAAACTGCTCTAGTTTCTCATTTAATCTCCATAAAAATCATGTATGGTAGCAATTGAAAACTCCATTTTACAAATGAGAAAACAGAAGTAAAGAAAGATTAGGTAGTAAGTCCATATTATACCTGTAGCAAGTTTTAAAATAGGACTTTGAACTCACATAAATCCTATTCCAAAGTTCTTTCCTCATGATAGTTTTCTTTCAAAAAACCAATGAAGCCCCCATTATATGGATATTTGATATTAGAAAAGAAAATGAAAAATTCAAGTTAGGATAAAATATAATAGAAAAATGAAACATACATAGTCAGTAGTTTGGGTATTACAGAATTAAAGACCTTTGGGAGTTATGTGGCAGTGAGTACTAGAAGTAGGAGGCTTTGGGGATTACAAGTTAATGAGAATTCTTATTTGACAAAACATCTCCATAAAATTTGAAATATAATAACTGAGTCACAGAGGGGCATCCTACCAAAATAGAAGAAAATCAGTTAATCAACAACTCATTAGACATAGCAAGGCAGTACTAATTATCTCAGAGAGGTATAGTCTCTGTGAATAACAGAACAGCTGACAGGAGAATTGGGTGAGGAGAGAGTGATGACACAAAACTTACCATAGGCTAGTGTGGCAATTATTTACATGAGCAAATCTGAACATTTCAAATCTGCTTGATGTGAGATACTGAGTTTTTGGACTGAGAAACTACTATTTCAACCACTTCTGACTTCTTAATCAAGCTTCAGCACAATCCAAGTTATTTACCTGTCTAGCACATAGAACTTCATTAAAAATAACACAGCTGTAAAATAAGCCTTTATGGCAAATTTTTAGGAGGATTAATAATTATCTTTTCTTCCTATATCTTCATCCGACTTTTCTCTGACCTTATTATGCATCCTTTAGGCAGGATACTGGTTGATAATTGTCAGTCAGCTTTCCATCAGAGGCAGAGTGACCAGTCCTTACTCAGTCCACAAAGGAAGAAACCACAGGAATAATTAAATAATGCCATAGTTCTCATGGGTTTCTGATAAGAAAGCAGAGGTCATTAGGATAGAACCAAAACATACAAAGTATGGCTCAGCACACAATCAATAACAGACTTGCAAACAGAACTCATGTCTTCAAGGGCAAAACTCAAATATTTGCTGTTAAACATGCAATTAAAATCAGTTCTTTGTGCATTTTCTAAAATAGATTTTCACATATCCATCTATCACATTGTGATGTGGTAAGTGAAACGCATTTAGTCCTGTGACAGACCTAACTTTACTAACTATAGCACTAATAAACTCTTTCAGTCTTTGTGCCTCATTTTCCCTATTATGTAGAAACAAATATAAACTATGATAAGAAACAGATGCAATTATGTAAGTAAAAGTAATTTGTATAACATGAACCATAAAAAACAGATATTGTTATTATTCTTTTACTTTAATAAAATACTTATAGAAGTTGCTTTAGTTTGAATTTTTTTCCTATTATTATTAACGTAAAATTCCCTTGCATCAATGGATTGACTGTAGCTGAAACTGAAAGAGAGAAGGCAGTTTTGGATTAGATGATCTTTAAGGTTCTTTCCAATCCAGAATTCCATTTTTATAAGCTTTAGTTAAGAAGATTCACCAGACTCTCTTCCTAAACACTATCATGCCTCATTGACCAGGGAAATAAAGGCACCCATTGTAGATACTGGCCAACAGAGATGAGCTGTAGACTATAGTAGGCAAAAAAAAGAAAAAACCAGAAATTTTCAAAAGTATCCTTCTATAAATTATAGATTCCCAGAGGTCACATTTGTATCAATATTTCCATGTATATATCTTCATGTACATCTCAGTATAAAAGTAAAGTGTGCTTATTATAGAAATATTAGAATATATAAGCATTTATTTCTAACATTTTTAGACATTAGTAAGCAAGTTGGAAGTTTTGATTTCCAGTTTTAACTAAACATTTGTTGTGAGCATCTCCAATTTAATTAAATATTCTTCATATACAACCATTTTTGAATGTCAATATTATATTAAATCTGGAGAGTATATAATTTTTTAATCATTTCCATATCTTTAATATTTTGTTTCTAACTTTATACTATTACATATAAAAGTGGGGAGAATACTTTTACACTAAATATTTGGTAAAGTTTCAGGTTGGTTAGAGGATGTTACTATGTCAATATAGTATGTCTTCATAGTTATTTCTAAATTTTATTTTTAAAAGTTTTTGTGAATTTATACCCTCATTAAGAGCTTATGTCTCTGTGGAGACTCATGCTACAATTAAGCTTTGTAAAGTGGAATCTCCTACCACCTACACTGACTTTTTAAAATTTAGATATTGACAAAGTTCAGAAAGTTTTAAAATGATAAGGATTCAAAGGAATAATCAACTAAATAGAAAAGACAAATGTGGCCAAAAAAAAAAGTAATTGATTGTGGTTTCAGTTTAGAGGGAATACCTATATCTTTTTTCAAGGAACCTTAAGGTTAGGAAGAAAGAATAACCCATATGTTAGATTTCTAAATTTAAAAAGCGATTACATAAACTTCCATTCAATGCTATCAACAAGTAAAAAGTATATTTTTTGCATGTTCTTGTTATTTTAGAGGGAAATGAGACAATAAGAGTGAGAGCTAAAGAGAAAAACATACAGATAGGTCTGGAAAAGAATTTCATGGGGAAAACAACGAAATCTTAAGAGACTTTTAAAATCACTTTTTGGATTTTTGTAATTATAGACAAAATAAGTAGTTATGTGAACCCTCGGAATCTTTTATTTACACTGAAGCTAGAAGCAACATTCAGGCCACAGATCATAGATTCTTCAATACTGCTGTAGATGACAAAAACTACAAATGGTTGATGGCTTCTCTTGGGTTAGGAATATGGAGACAAGTAGAAACAGTCCTTTTAATGACCCAGCCTCTCTTATTTCCTAAAGCTTTAGTTCACCATGATTCTTGAATATTGTATTACTTTAAGTAGGACTAGAATCTGTATTTGTTTTCATGATAGCAATAACAAATTTAATAATGCAATTACCCAATTAATTTTACCTAATGGCTAACAAAGGGTTGACATTAAAATTTTGTAAATATCCATATTAATTATTAGTTCTGTTAAAACTGACACTCTAGAGCTTTAAAGAGTAAATTAGGATACTCCCATGACTTTGCTTTCCCATAAATTTCAAAGCAGAATCATGAAAGTAGACCAACCGTGATAGGCTTCTTGCCTGCCCAATTGCAGACTCAAAGACAAGAAAACCCTTTAGAGGTGGGACCTCTCTGGCTGCACAGGATAAGCTTTCTGTTCTAATCAGCTTCTTGGCTAGCTTTGGCTGACAAAACATTATTGTTCTCTTAACCTTTGCCAAGCTGAAGAACTTTACAAGTTGTTTTTTTTTTTTTTTCAGTAACAGCCAGAGTGATTTATGGCTTATTCTCCCTCCAGCTCTCTTCACTTAGAAAACCAAATTTTATTTCTCAGTCTCATTCCTTCCTCCCCATCGTTCGAAGTTCTCTGCTGTCTTTAGCCATCATCCTCTTTAATGCAAATATTACTTCATTTTGTTCAGCTTTTGAAGTGCATTTGTGTCTACTGTGCTTTAATTATAGAGACCAAATATCTTAAGCTTTCTGGGACAGTTCCTATTTAAAATACTCTGTACCATTGTTCTCTTAACCCATTTAAAAAAAAAAGTCTAGTTCCTCAATAAATACCACTGTTTTCCATGATGCTGTTTTTAAATTTGAGTGGCAAAATATATGGGGAGACAGATACACAATACTCTATTTTTAAAAGCAGGTATTCTGGTTTTAGGCAGACCTGAGTCTTTCACTTATTCAATGTGTGACGTTGGACAAGTTACTTAACTTCTCTTTATTTCAGTTTTCTTATCTATAAAAGAAATTAAAAAATTACTAATGTCATAGGTTGCTGTGAATATTAAGTGAAATAATTCATGCTGGCACTTAACACACTGGCTGGCACATAGGAGTCCTCTAATAGTTCACTACTATTAATTTTTAGCACTAAAATCTTATATGAATTTTGATGATCATAAAAGAATTGTAGGAAGAACAAGTTAACTTCACCAAACAAAAGAACTTAACATGAAAACTACCAAATGCTGTTTATTATGATCTAGACTTTGGGTAGCCAGGTTATTTTTAGGTTAATAATTATATAGTCATGTATAAAAGGAAATTTTTATAGAAACTATAAGTGTGGCTGAAGTTGGGGAGACTCAGAATGGCAAAACTTGGAAAATAGGCAATGAATTCAGTAATATTATCTAACAGACACGGTGGTCTTAAGCCAGGTCTTCACAAGAAATTACTAGCAAAACAGGACAAAGGGGAATGTGTCTATAGGTCAAAAGTGGCTGAATTTGCTTAAAGATTCTCAACATGGAAACATCATTCTTCCAGACAGTAAGAAATAATATAAAATTAACTTCCCTGTCTGTGTTCAGACTCCAGGATTGAGATGAGTTGTGAGTCTGTATTTGCTTACTGGAGATATGGGTATTTTTATGTTGTTATTATTAACAACTTTTGGAGATCAAAATAATCATTGACAGCCATTGACAATGTAAAATATTTCCTGATAATCCACATGAAGTACTCAGAGACTTGCCAAGAAGTACAGGGGGAAAAAAGGGAAAGAATAAACAATTATTAAGCAGGCTGAGTTCTTCGAACAATTGTGAGAGGAATAATATGCCATAATTTCAACAGCAGATGATGAAAATGGCAATGCAAATATTGTATTAACTAATATATATCTTGGCTGAATTTTCTATTTCTCTTCATATAATTGTATGCTTTTTAATGAAGCTTATTCATTATATGTATAATTAAATTTGATTTAAATTTTATACTACTGTAAGACTTTTTATGTAAATTAGTTTGTATATAAGAAAAAAATAAACCTTTTGTTAGATATATACTCTGATTTGTAAATTTAAAAATATGGTTACTAGGATGGGTGTTTGGTGTAGTTGTAATATGCAGTTTGGAACACCAGCATCCCATATGAGAGTGCCTTGGCATGAGTCCTGGCTCCTGTTACCAATTCCAGCTTCCAAGTAATGCACAACCAGGGAGGCAAGACATGATAAGAACTTGGGCCTTTGCTATCCACATAGGAGACCTGAATTGATTTCCCAGTTCCCAGCTTCAGCCTGGTCCACACCTAGCTGTTGTGGGCATTTGGGGAGTGAATCAGTGGATGGGAGAGCTCTGTCTCTGAGTGTGTCTTTCTCTCTGATTTTCAAATAAATAAATTTTTAAAAGAAATTGAATTTTTAGATAATTAATAAAGAACCCAAAGTCTAGTTGCCATACTTTAATTCATCAACTTTTATAAAAATTTCCACAATCCAAGAAAGCAAGCCAACTGCGGGAATCAAGAGCAGTAACTACAAAAATGTGTGTTCAATGGAAATGATAAAGAAGGAATTTGACTTTATAGTCAATAAATTCATATCATATCTATCATATCATATCAGGTTTAATGAAGGCCTCAGCTGTTGATAGTACAGGAATATAAAATAGGTAAAATACCAAGAATATACAAAAGGGTCAGTTAATTATTTTAAAAATGGCTTACAAAAATCTATTTTTGTCTGTTATTTTTCATGGTCATTTTTCCAGCACTTACAATAGTGTCTGTTACATGATAGGTATTTAATAAATATTTACAGAATGAACAAGTACTAGCAGTTGATGTTAATGTTTCCTGCTAGATTTTTCAAGCCTGAGCTCAAAGTAATTAACCCACAATCTAGATAAAGTGCTTCACTTATTCAACAAACATATACTGTGTGCCTATTTTGCGCAGAGTACAATACTAGATGTTACAGGGAACAAAAACAAAAAAGAAAAGAAAACGAGTAATACTAACTTGAAGAACTACTAATGGGCAGTGACAGACATGTGAACAACTGATTATAAGCCACTAGTATGAAATCGATGATGTGAATTAGCCCTGAGATTGTATTTAAGGGATAAACAATTATACTATCCAAGTGTCTCAGTGAAGAAGAGATTACTGAATTGAATTGAAAAGATTGTTCTTAGCTCTTCTTGAACCTTTTTCTCTGCTTAGCCTCCTACACCCAGCTAATTTTCCTCCTATTTCTTGAGGTCCTTTTCATCTCCTTCATTGGGTCATCTTCTTTTTCCTAACCTCTGAAGATTTAAGAAGCAACTAGAATAAGAACAAGAATTGGTAATCATCATAAATTAATATTTCAATAAGTTTGGTAGTAAAGGAAAAATGTAAAGCAAAGAAAATTAAAAAGTGAAAAGAAAAGGCCTTGAGGAGTGGATTAGAATTTACAGTTTTGGGGGCAGAGAGGTAGAACTAGAAAACAACCCAATAGAGATGCAAAAGTGAAGTAAGTTTTAACCAATGAAACAAGATTATAATCTGCAACATCTATTTCATAACCTTTCTACTTTTCCCAACCTCCAGTTACTCCCCTCCCACTGCAACTCCAGCTGATTATGTTGTGCTGAATGTACAAAATGGAAGCCATTCAATGGGAATGTCCTCATCTTCCTCCCATCAAGTCTTAACAATATCAGCATTGCAAGTTACCTGTACTCACCCTACCCCTTTGACAATTGAAGAGGGATTTCTGCTCCTGAACTTTGGGCCTATCCCTCATGTTTTTCAGAAACCTCATCCCAGTTATTCTGTCTCCTACATCTTCAATGCTTTTCTTCCTTATCCTCCCTCAACATGCAAAAATTCCACAATGCTATCCATCTTAAAACAATTTATGTTTACGTTCAAATTTCCTTTTAGCAATCATTCTCCCTCCTTAACAGTCAAATGTCTCAGTTATTTAAGCTTCCCTTTCAATATCTGATCCACTGTTCTTTCTGAGGTTACTAATGTCAAGCACATTTAAATATAAGGGACACTTTTTGATTTCCTTCATACCTAATTTCTCAACACAGTCAAACTCCCTCTTTTTACAATATTCCCTTCTCTTGGCCATGGCTCACTCTCTTTGTTATCCTGCTTCTTTGTTCACTCCTTTCTGGATCCTCCTTTCCACAAAAGGAGTTAAACTGGCTCAAGTTTTCATTCAAAATCTTTTTTCTTTACCCTCTATATTCTATTTCCTAGATCTTATGATCTGTCTAGCCCCATGGCTTTAAATATCATCTATATGCTAATGACCCACAAATTGAGAACTGTAGCCCATATTTCTTTTCAGAGCTCCAGATATCTGTAGTCAACTTTCTACTTGATATCTTCATTAGGATGTCTTTAAGAGATGGATGGATGGATGGAAGGAAGGAAGGAAGGAAGGAAGGAAGGAAGGAAGGAAGGAAGGAAGGCAGTCCCAAACTAAAGTACTCCTATTCCCTGTTTCCATATGGATACATTGTTCAGGAAGATTAAGCATACGAGAAGCCCAGTGATTACTTTTAATTCCTTTTTCCTTACTTGGTGATAGCTTATCTATGATCAGTTCTTGTGTTCCATCAGTTCTACATCCCATACTGCACTGTTGATATTAATGGACATTGTGGGGAAGAAACACATAAACTCTCTGCATCTCACATATTAGATCACTAAAAGAAGAGAGTATCCATGGATTGGAGCTAAGAATGGGGGTATAATATTTACAATCAAACAATACCTTTGGAAATGTTATCTTCCTATCTAACAGCCTCTATCTCTGACTTTGTTCCTACTTTCTCCCATTAAATCACACTCTCCCACTTTTCTCAAACTTCATATATGTCAATCTTTGTTTACCAGTATGACAATTAAGAATTTCTAGGAACTGCTCACCTTCTCTATGTCCAAAATTATTACCATCTACCCTGATTCTCCATGCTGTGATTGAATTTTAGGGAAACATATTAATGAGAAAAAATGCTACAGAGATCTGAGTAAGCAATATATTTCTTTTTTCATCCTACAACAGAAGTGATGAAGGTGTGGTGAAGGAAAGATTTTACTTTTTTTTGCCACACTGAAGAGCATGCTTTATTGAATGGGAAGGAAGAACTTGAAGATTCCTACCTAGCCATGTTGTAATAAGGCTTTATTTAGGTCCAGTAAGAATAATTAATAATTTCCTCAGCATATTATTTTAAAGATCTTTTTAAATTCTTTCTTAAAAATCCTGAATGATGATGAAAATTAACTGCTTTAGAGTTGGAATGGTGTTTTGATTTTTTAGATAAAAATAAACAGAAGCCCAGTATTTTTTTCACTTCGGCATTTAGAATTTTTTAATATGATAAAAAAGCAAGCTTTGCCTCCTGGGTGTTAGGAGAGCTTCTGACTGTAAGAGTCAATCAATCGGGAAGGGCATTTGTGGGTAGGAGTTGCAAAAAATTCCCAGCTTGACCTTGAAAGTGAGAAAAATAATTGAGACTAGTGGCAATGAGCATTTATTTCCCATGTGTTGCTGTCTCTCTCACATTTTTAATTTGGTTTAAATTTCTGTCCCCTACCACCTACTCACGCACAGTTCATGTGCGCTATTAACATCATAATGTATATTAATGAGCCCTCACAGCTGGCTAAAAAGCTTCTTCTAGCAGGCTAATAACATCACTTTTACTCAGTGATGTTGTGCACAATGTAACCTAATAAAACTGTGTCATGTTCACTGAAAAGCAATCAGAATAAAATAATAGTTCACCCACTCAAAGAGGTAACAACTAGGAAGACAGCAATACTGTAAATCTATCCTGATTTATGTATCTCAGTGGAATCTGTGTCCTTGTATATATTTCTCTGACTCCATATACATGTATTGTGGAGAATAGAAACAAAATGATGAAATTTCAAGGTTGGAAAAGACATAAAACACCATGTACTCCAATGAGAAATTTAATGTTTAAATTATCGTAACAATATTTTCTCTAAGTGGTCTTCATCACACATCTTAAAAGTACCCCCTCCCAACCTCCTCCCTCATCTTTCCCCAGCAATAGAAAGAATAAAATATATAGAGATAAGAGGTTTTTAACCTTGGCTACACAATGGAACACCTGTGTGAGCGATTACAAATCTCTATGCTGAGGCCATAGTCCAAATCAACTGAATCAGAATCTCACGGTGGAACCCAGGAATCATTTTTTTAGCCTTCCAAAGTGATTTCAAATGCACCCAAGATGGATAACACCTGCTTTGCAGGTAACACATTTCAAAATGATAAAATTGGTGGCCAGCGTTGTGATGCAGTTGGTTAAGCTGTAGCCTGCAGCACCGGCACCTACATGGGCTCCAGTTCATGTCCCAGCTGATCCACTTCCAATCCAGCTCCCTGATAGTGTGCCCAGGAGGGCAGTGAAAGATGGCCTAAGTTCCTGGGCCCCTGCACTGACATGGGACACCTGAAGGAAGCTCTTGGCTCCTGACTTTGGCCTGGCCTAGCCCTGGCCATTGTGGCCATTTGGGGAGTGAACCAGTGGATGGAAGCTTGCTCTCTGTCTCTCCCTCTCTCTGTGGCTCAGCCTTTCAAATAAATAAATAAGTCTTAACAGAGAGTGAGCAAGCGAAAGAGAATGATAAAATTGATTTTATAGGAAGTTAACATCTTTTCTTGCAAATTTGACCTAAAGAAATTTTCAGGGAATTCCTAGCTGAAACTCAGGGAAAGAACCTCTTGTCCTTGTCAGGTCAAAAATGAAAACAATAAAAGTTAAAAAAAAAAAAAAGATATCACACAAAAGTCATTTTTTAGTCCTTGAGGGACAAATTCCTTTCTTTAAACTTTTCCACATCTGAGATATGGTAACATCCAAGTAAACTTTCATTTTAGAAAACTGAATGATGGGTTGTCTCCTTACTCTAGGAGAGATATTAAAAAGTAACAATCATGCAGAAATCTTTAGGATATATATCAATGTATTATCCCTATAATATATCTCAAACATTGCTCTCTGCATATATGTATACATATACATATATATATACATACACATATATATTAAGAGATGAAAGGAAGGAAGGAAGGAAGGAAGGAAGGAAGGAAAGAAGGAAGGAAGGCCGGCCCAAACTAAAGTACTCCTATTCCCTGTATATATATATGTGTATGTATATATATATATATATGTATATAAAATCTTAGATACTAAATGCTAAATATCCTAAGCCTTTATAGGTAATGTTCTAGTGGCTGGTTATCAAGTGCCTCCATTCTCAGGAGGAAGTATAGTCACATTTCTAATTTCTTAACTGAGTGAGCATAGGTAGTCTAAGTGTAGTAATCACCCTTCCACAGGAAAGACTCTAGAAATATATAACTTCTTCTATTTCTTTCTTCTACAAGTTAACTATACCTTCAATTTCTCCAACCATTCATCATAAAACATGACTTTATTTTATCTATATATCATGGTCATTTTCCTCTTAATGCCTTCCAGAAACCTGTAGCCCTTTTAAATTATGGTTCTCAGAAATGTGGAGTGGTCGACGCAGTGGCGTAGCACATAAAGCCAACATTTACAGTCCCAGCATCCCATATGGGTGCCGGTTCAAGTCCCAGCTGCTCCACTTCCAATCCAGCTCTCTGCTATGGTCTGGAAAAACAGTAGAAGATTGTCCAAGTCCTTAGGACCCTGCACCTGTGTGGGAGGCCCAGAAGAAGCTCCTGGCTCCTGGCTTCAGATCAGCTCAGCTATGGCTATTGAGGCCATTTGGAGCATGAACCAATGGATGGAAGATCTCTCTCTCTCTCTCTCTCTCTCTCTCTCTCTCTCTCTCTCTGCCTCTCTGTAACTTTGCCTTTCAAATAAATAAATAAATCTTAACAAAGAAAGAAATGTGGAAATTACATTCTTGGTGCTAAGTACCATAAGAAAAAGCCTTTTAACTGAATGAATGGGAGAAGTAGTTGGTCTGTAATTTTTTTTAAGAGTACTGATATGAAGAATCATTAAATAAGAGATAATCAGTTAGTGCACACTGGTACACTGTGACTGTAAGTGTACAGTTCCAGACCTGGACAACTAAAAGAATGTAGTTTCCACTCAGTACTTAGGGGAAGACTTAGGATACAGAAAGTTTTGAAAGGGCAGACCAGGACTTTTGGGCCTTTTAATATTGTAATGCATGACATTTGGGAGTTGGATATTTAAGTCAGGCATCTAAGGGAGAAGTCTGAGCTTTAAATATTAGAATGATTTAAATGTGTGAGTCAATGGTATTTAAAGGTATGTTATTATATCACATCAAGATATTAGATTAGATCAAGAGACTCAGTAGAGATAGAAAAGAGAAGTGCAAAGACTGAACCCTGAGACATTCCAATAGAAAGAAGTGAGGAATAACCTGAGAGAATGAATAGGAGCAGTCAAACAGGCAGTTAAAAAACCAATGAAGTGTGTTGTGCATGCCAAGAGAATGGAGAGAGTGCTCAACTGTGTCAAATGCTGCTGAAAGTCTAATAAGATGAGGACTTAAGGTCATGGATGATATTGACAAGAGTGATTGTGGTGGAGAGGCAAGGGTAAAAGCTTATTTAGAGCACATTCAAGAAAGAACAGGAAGAGAAGAATTGGAGATCAAGTGTATAAATACCTTTTTATTAGAGTTTTGCTGTAAAGGAAGAAGAGAAATGGCATATGAGCTGGAAGGGAAGTAAAATCAAGGGAAGGGTGATTTTTTAATCAAATAAAAACAGTATGCTTATTATTGGGAAAAATCCATTAGAGAGCAGAAAATCAATAATGCATGAGAAATGGGAAGACTAGTTAGAGGACATTCTTGGATGGGAGAGAAAGAAAGATTGAAAGCATAACTAAAGGGCCTGGCTTTATCTAAAAGTGCAAAAATGTTTCCATAATAATAGGGGAGAAGGCAGAGTATAAAGTCACAAATGTTTCAGCTAGGGCACTAAAGGTGGTGTTGCTTTTGGATATTCTGTAAGCATTGCATCTATTTATTAGGAAAAGAGGAAATAAGGTCATGAGAGGGGGAGTATTGGAGTTTAAGGAGAAGGAGAGGCTCACACAGTGTGGCAGAGCTGGTTAAGTTGCCACATGGGACTCCTGCATCCCATAGCAGAGTCCCAGGTATTCTGCTTCCAATCCAGTTCCCTGCTAATGTGCCTGGGAAACAGCAGTTGATGGCTCAAGTACATGATTTCTAAGAGATCCAGATGGAGCTCCTGGCTCCTCGCTTCAGCCTGGCCCAATCCTGGCTGTTGTGGCCATTTCAGGGAGGGAAACAGCAAATGGAAGATTCTCTCTCACTCTCTCTCTCTTTCTCCCCTCTCCCAAATAAACAAATAAATCTTTTTTAAATAAAGGACAAAGAGAAAGAATGGAATAACTAAGTCTAATAGACTTTAAGGTCCCACTAAGGTTAATGATCATTGATCATATAAAAAAAGACCAGTCAGCAAATGTTCTGTGTTTTTTTTTTTCTAGTCATACAAACTAAGTAAGTGTAGGCATGTAATAAGTTTAAAATAATATTTAACCATGACTGAAGACAAATTGTAACAATATAGTGAGAAAGTTGAAAGAAAGAGGCTGAGGGTATAGTCAAGGGAGTTAGTATAATGATTGATCACAGAATTCAAGCTGAATCACAAAGGAAGTGAATACATGAGTGATTAGATAAATGGTAGTAGGATAGACATTTTATTGGTCCTGGTAGGTTTGAAGGATTGTTGAAATCGAGGCAATGGAATAAATGAACTGGAAAGGTTGGAAGAAGTAGTTGTCAGAGTGGAAAGTTTGAAATTATGAAGAGGTTTCAGTTATTAACAATCACAACATTTAAGATGTGACCTACACAGTGGTTCTTCTGAGAATAGATGGAAGACAAGGTTATTGGAGGAAGAAAGGAATTCAAGAAAATGAAAAATCAGGCTATTGGAAGGGTCGTCTATAACTACAAAGAAATCAACAATAATCAAGACACCAGCTTTACTGGAAAGGGGAAGAGATGTGAGGAGAAGTGATCTTCAGAAGGTTGGCACATGACTACAAGGAGTAGTGGGTGGAAAAGATATCAGATGGCATAAAACTCAAATTTCAGGAGGGAAATGGTTTAAAGAATTTTTTGCACATTTCTGTTCTTTATACAACATACTTGCTTTCATCTCCCGCTTAACATTTATATTGTTTAACATATATTCTTCATTTTTATTTGTGACTTGGATGAAGTTATAAATTTAGTTAAGGATAGAGCTCTGACCCATGCAGCTAGCAGCTTCCCTCTAGTTTAATATGAATCTATTAATAAACATCCTATAATTGTGCTATGATTTAATAATTTCATCATCTTGTCCACATTTGAAGATGTCCAGCGTTGCAAAACAAGTCATGACTTGCTTAAATTTTGATAACTTACATCAAGTGCAACGTTTTTCAGTCTAGCAATACATCCCCTGTAGTTCACATACATATTCTCAATGGTCTTCAGTAATAAGGTATTTTCTGTCTTTTAATAAAAATCTTTAAAAAATGATATATATTCAATATAATTCATTACACTACTTCTATTCCTAGTCTACATTTATCCTCACACTGATACCAAGAAGTATGACCTAAATTGTTGTTATTTAAAAACAAAAGAGGAAGTCATAATAATTAAATAATGCATGAACACCTAAAGCAGGCCAAATTATATCATTGTGCCCTCTATGAATTATGAGTTTGTAGTGTTTCAAATAAAGAAAAGACATGGGTGACCTGAATCATTACATGGCATGTGATATGACTGGGAAACCAAATGCATGGAGGTCAATACCATATACACATCGCTAAAGACTGATCCTGTTTCATCTAATCAATATCAACTGTCACCTGAAATTCATGAGAGGAATTTATATAATATTGTTTTGTAGCTTAACTAGCAATCATATGGGATGATCTTCATTTATAATTGTCACTAAAATAAAAATAATTCAGATGTAGTCTTCTTTCCTTTTTAAAGGGCTTATATATATATACTCATGTTAGAGAAATAGTCTTCTCTACTTCCCTGATATTTCTAATCTAACAACTATGATTTTAAATAGTGAGAGAGTAAAATATTTCACATGCATTTTCCTTTAGGATTCTATGCAGGCCACCAGAAATGACTATCCATTTTCTATATCCACTGAAATTGGTATTGTTAGTAACAACTGCCCTCAACTCACCACCCCAGCCAAATCTCAGTAGCTTAACACAACCAAAGATATAGTTAACTCTTCCTACAAGTCTACTGTGGATCAGCAGAGATGCTCATATCATCTTAGTCACTCAGAAACTCATGCTAATAAACCTTTATCTGGTTATGAGCTTTCCTAATCACCAGAATAGTGGCTGATTGCACACTTCTTTTTAAAGTTTCTACCTAGAAATGCTACATAATATTTCCAATCACATTTCATTGGCCAAAGAAAATCACAAGGCCATCCCTAAATTGAAAAGAAACTAGGGAAAGTAGTCCTATCACATAAGTGGTATGGGCATTGGACAGATTCGGTGGATAATACTGAAGACTTCATATAACCTTAGACTCTTTTAGGATGAATAACATGGGGCCAGCACTGTGGCTCAGTGGGTTAGAGAGCCAGTATCTGATATAGGCACTGATTCGAGTCCTGGCTGTTCTGCTTTCGATCCAGCTCCCTGCTACTGTACCTAGGAAAGCGGCAGAGGATGGTGCGAGTGCGAGAGCCCCTGCACCCACGTGAGAGACCCACATGAAGAAGCTCCTGACTTCTGGCTTTGGCCTGGAGTGAACCAGGATAGAAGATTCTCTCTTTCCCTCTCTCTTTCTCTCTCTCTGATTCTCCTTCTTTATAAGTAAATAAGTATATAATATAAATAATATATAAATATAATCTATAAGTAAATATAAATATAAATAAATAAATATAAATAAACCTATTTTTTTTAAAAAGGATGAATATCAAATTTACCAATTTAGAATTAATATTTGTGTCGGTTAGAGTTTTTTTTTTTTTTTTAGCAAACCCCAAAAATTGATTCTAGCTAACTTTAGCAACAAAAGCAATTCATTAAAGCTACTAAAAAGAGAAGATAAAATAACCTGGTTCGGAAAGATCAATAATTAAGGAAATTTTGAATGTCTTAGTAGCAAGATTTTTTTATTTTTTCAACTTTTATTTAATAAATATAAATTTCCAAAGTACAACTTTTGAATTATAGTGGCTTTTCCCCCATAACCTCCCTCCTACCCGCAACCATCCCAACTCCCACTCCCTCTCCCATCCCATTCTTCATCACGATTCATTTTCAATTATCTTTATTTACAGAAGATCAATTTAGTATATGCTAAGATTTCAACAGACACGCAAAGTATAGAGTACTGTTTTAGTAGTAGTTTTACCAGAGTACAACACGTTAAGGACAGAAGTCCTACATGGGGAGCAGGTGTACAGTGACTCCCGTTGTTGATTTAACAATGACACTCTTATTTATGACGTCAGTAATCACCGAGGCTCTTGTCATGAGCTGTCAAGGCTATTGAAGCCTCTTGAGTTCACCAACTCTAATCTTATTTAGACAAGGCCATAATCAAAGTGGAAGTTCTCTCCTCTTCTTTGATGGTGCGTTCTTTCCACTGGGAAGTAGCAAGATTAAATGGATGGCTTCTTCAAGGTACTTCCATCAAGGTGAATGAATGAAGTCACACATATTCAGTCATTTTGATGCTTTCCAGGGTGGGGGAGCTGATTGACTATGCTGAGGCATATGCTAAGGAAACATCAAGGCACCCTAGCTAATATCTCATTACCACAAAAGAAAAAGCAATTTCCCAGAAGAAAAATCAGTGTTATAAAACAAAGGAAAGAGGGACACTGAACAGTCAAAATGCAACTTTCTTTTCCTTTTGAAAATTTTAACTGTATTAAGCTGTCTACTGACATCGCTTCCATACTTAAACCCACAGAAGTTTGTTGTTATTCTCACGATCATAGCTTAGAAGACTGACAGAAAAGTCCCCACCTATGACAGTTATCTTGCCTACTGAAATGTCATATAGCTGAAGTCTTTCTCCATCATTCCACTGCTTTGTGTAGACATTGTCTCCAGGAGAGATTTGACACCTGACAATCGTCACTAAACAGTCCATCAATTTGTGAGGTTAGATGTCCACAATATATTACAGCAAGATCATATAGGAAGGAAATGAAGACCCATAAGGGCATTTCTTCAAGTCTGCAGCCCAGGGACCTTCTTGGAGAATGATGGTTGGATAGGGTTGGGGGCATGGCTCTAAAGAAAGATCCTAAGCAGACTGAATTACTAGCATTATGGTTGTGTAAAAAACTACAGGCAAACATCTTTACAGTAAGAATATGAATACAAAATGCTTGCTCTCATTCCATACTTGCAGCATCTGACCTTTGAAATTTGGATACTGTTGAGTCCTTCATGAGCACCACCTGTTTTTCCTACTTTGGAGAATCAGTTATAAATAAAATGAGTTATTAATATTTGGCAATTCAGCTCCGAACACTGAATAGAAAGTTTTACTGACTTCTCTGCTGAGTCCTTGAAAACAGATGGGCCAGACATGTGTGCATCATTTGAAAAGGCAGCAGTTTGCAATGAAAGGCCAAAATCTTGTTCTGTCCACCCCACCCCCACACACACTGCTTCTGCAGGCTGAGCTCTCTGGGTAATCAGAAAGCATTCTGCACATGTGAGAAGGAGACAAAGTACAGATCTCTGGCGGGTCTGAATTTAGTATTTTTCATTTTATTATTATCATTTATTTTTATTTTTAAAGTGAGATGGGTCCCAAAGAGTCATTGGATATGCCTACGTTATAAAGCATTTTATAATAAACCAAATTCTCCTAGTATATCTCTCACTCTGTACAAATTAAGCAAATAGATACTACATGTACTGTCTTGGGCTATCAGTAACTGCCACTTTGTAGAATGGCCTAAGTACAGAAACAAATACAAAGATAAGGAAATGGGTTCCCATGCCAGTTTGCTAATAAATTGCCATTTCAACTCTCTAAATAAATTCCTGGCGGCCTTGGAGTTCACATAGATTCTAAACCCCTGTCAAACTTCCAAACAGCAGCTCAGAGGCCAGTAGAGAAATTGATAAATAATTTGGATTTCAAAATATTGAAGAGAAAATAGAGAAAACATTCATAACTCTATTTATTCCTTAAGCTGAGGAATTAGTCAACTTTTCCTGGAGGCAAGGTGAGATGTAAGGATACTGTATTTTAAGGAATAATTTCCAAGAACAGAGTAAAGAGTATATTATATTGAATGCTGCTGGTTGCAGTACAATGGATTGAGGCAGCTGCACACTAATTTGAAGAGCAGCTGCAGGTACATGGGGAGAGTAGAGACCGGACCTAAACTTATGTCTAATTATACCATTATCCTGATGAAAATAATCCAGTGGCTTCTCACTGATATTAAAGTCTAAAAATCTGTGACTGGCCTACAATATCCTGTCTGATCTGTCCTTTGCCTGCCAACTCTGCTAGATTCTGAATAACATGTTCCTGCTACACTGGCCTCCTTTCATTTCTTACAATATCCCACACTCTTTCCTACCCCTGGTGTTTTGCAGATATTCATCCTTTGAATAGGAAATTCATTCTCCATTTGTTTATAAGTAGCTAACTTTTGCACATACTTCTGGCCCTGTATTAGCTTTCCTTAGTCTTCCTTAACTCCTAATCCCCTTATGATAGTCTCTCATCCTCTCTCTCTTGCTCTATTTGTTTGTTCAGTACTATCCATTTGTAGAATTCAACAGAAATACAATAAATTATTGGCAGTCAAAAGCTTAGTAATTTGCCTTGCCCACCACAGCTACAAGCCGTCTAATGTCAAGGACCTTATCTGTTTTACTCATCTGCATCCCCAAATCTAGCACAATGCCTCATACATGGTAACGTTCAACAAATATAAATTAATTAATTAATTTCATATTGAAGTTTTGGACTCTCAATTTTAACTCTGCATATTCCAAATGAAAAGATAACAAAGCCTGAGGGATTATAAATTAATAATGGGCAATAATTTATAATAGTTATAGAGCAAAGACATTTTCCAAATACAGGAGCAGGTTGTTTTTAAATTTTAATTTGTATACTAATCATTTAAAGTGTGGGGTATTTCTAAGTTGTACTTGGAATTCTATGCTAATTCAAAATGATCAAGAAACAAACTTGAGTGTGGTACTCTCACTTCTATTTCATCAGTATTTAGCCATAGTTTATAACATTATTTATACAGAGAAAGACATTGCAGATTATACATAAAGATATCATGAACAAATTTATCTGTTTTAGCAGCTTTCTCTCGATACCTTCCTCACCCAAGACAGAGAAGGCCAAGGGGCCTAGAGAAGAGGAGGTGGGACAGCTGTAGGAGGAATCATGGAGGCTAATGTTATTCCTTCCTGAGAGCCCATACCTTTCATCTCCTATGACTACGCCTTATATCTCACATGACCTACAATAGAAAGCAAATAGCAGAGGTGTGGTCTTGGGAAGAGTGCTGTGTGGGCAAAGCTGTGATTTCTCAGACAGCAAACACTCCAAAGTTACCAATTGTTTGTAAATCAGAGTACTTGTCCTCGTGTCTATTAGTTAAGACACACTTTTCTCACAGTAACAATTAGAAGATGCCTGTCAAGCATGAAGCCAAAGGGAAGGTATTTGAATAATTTATATGAAAAACCAGATGCTTTGTACATGATCTGTCCAGAGAATACCTTGCTAGTGTTGGAAATCTGTGTCTGTCTGCCAGGCCAGACACACAGTGCCTATTTTTCCCTGAATGCAGCTAGCTAAAGACTAACAGTTTCTGTACTTTGCCTCTTTTCCTTCTTAATATTTCCCAATTAGTCTATCAAGTGCTTCAATCATTACAGTTTTATCTCTCAATATTATTTCCAAAGTTAGAGTTCATCCTTCATCATCACATTTTAGATTGGTTTACTGAAGAGGTGTTAGGGAAGCAGACCCCTTAATCTCACTAGCAACATTTTGTAAATCATATTTAAAGTAGATCTCTTCTGTGAAATTGTTTTTAAAATAATTCTATCAACTATGTGTCAATTTCTGTGCCTCACCCCTAAATTCAAAGCTTGAGCTTATGTTGAGAATCTTTTGATATTTATCCTCTTCCTAAATTTCTCTTATCTCATTTTTCACAGTCATTGCTTAAGTCTAGATTAAATTACATATGAATCTAGAAAGGGAAGAGGCTGGTGATTTATGGAGTTTTGGGGGTGAAGGGCAAGCAGATTAAATTTCTATAGAAGAAGGACTTAGAGGCAGCAATCTGATTGATAAATGAGGAAGAAGACTTCTCTTAGAGCTGTGACTGTGAAGTGAGTTGACGGTTTTTTTTAGGTTCTGTGTTTATTTGAGGGTGACTTCACAGTGGGTTCGGACATGTTGATTAATATTATTATTTCACCACTTGATAGTATTCATACAGTAAAAATAAAGCATCTCATAAGGAGCATCAGCAGTCCAGGAATGATAATAAGTACCAACTGATGTTGGTTTTAATCTCAGGAAGAAGAAAATATAATAGAAAGATGGTAAAATGGAGAGTGCCCCACCTCAACCTGGCAGCTGCTACTTGGTTGAAGAGCAGTAGGTATTGCTATGTAGGAATGTGGACACTGTGTCATCAGTATTTTTCATTTTTCTAAAGAAGCCAGAAATGTAGACTTTTATGTGAGTTCTCCCAAGTTTTTTCATTGTTGGCTGGAACTAGTGCTTTTTGTGACTTTGCAAGTCAGTATGGCATTTTTTTCAGGAGACATTGACATCCGTTCTATCTCAACTGACTCATTTGGTAGGAACAAGAAGTCCACATGCCAATACAAACAAAGAAGGGAGAAGAAGTTCAGAGAGGGAAGGAACAGGAGAGACATTCTGCAATGAATAAAGATAATGAGTTTTCTGCTTTATTATTATTATTACTAACACTGTAAAATAAATAAGTAAATAATATATATCAATAAGTTGAGTTCTAGAGATGTTTAAAACACATGCAATAGAGATAAACAATTTTTTGAAAAATAATTTTTAGGGACCAATCTTGTGGCATAGTGGGTAAAGTCACTGCCTGCAATGCCAGCTTCCCATATAAGTGCCAGGTCAAGTCTCAGCTGCTCCACTTCCAGTCCAGCTCCCTGCTAATGGCCTGGCAAAAGCAGCAGAAGATGGCCCAAGTATTTGGGCCCCCACCACTCACACGGGAGACCCAGATGAAGCTCCCGGTCTTGACTTTGGCCTAGTTCAGGGCTGGTCACTGCGGCCATCTGGGGAGTGAACCAGTAGATAAATCTCTCTCTCTCTCTCCCCTCCCCACCCTCCCTCTGTAACTCTGACTTTCAAAATAAATAAATAAATCTTTTTTTAAAGAATTTTTCACAAGAAATGAAGAAGGAATATTGAGCTAGAGAACTGTGATAAGTCTAGTAAGATCTGCTCTTATAAAGAATTGATGTTGATTACTAGCCAAAATATAGAGAAATGGTTGTATTACAAACAAAAAAATTCAGGATACTGGTTACCTGGAATTCACTCTGGGAAGATTACCAAAAGGCTTTACTTACATTGTTGATGTTTTGTTTCTATTTTTTTTTTTTTTTATTTGACAGGCAAAGTTAGACAGTGACAGAGAGAAACAGAGACAAAGGTCTTTCTTCTGTTGGTTCACCCTCCAAATGGCTGCTACAGCGGGCGTAGCCACACCGAACTGAAGCCAGGAGCCAGGTGCTTCTTCCTGATCTCCCATGCGGGTGCAGGGGCCCAAGCACCTGGGCCATCCTCCCCTGCCCTCCCAGGCCACAGCAGAGAGCTGGACTGGAAGAGGAGCAACCAGGACTAGAACCCTGTGCCCATGTGGGATGCTGTTGCCACAGACGAAGGATTAACCAAGTGAGCCACGGCGCCGGCCTAGTGTTTTGTTTCTAGAGGTAAGTGATAAGCATGTGAATGTTCATCATGAACTGCAGTAAGTTTTTACATCTTTGAACTATTTCATAAGAATACACTCTAAAATAAAAAAAGGTAAATGTTAACCCTTTGTCAGACCTGTGAATAGTTTTTTTGTTTTTTTTTTTGTTTTGTTTTTTTGCCAAACAATTATATTTTCTCTTCAAGGCCAGGAAAGGAAAAAAGCTCTTGGATTTTTCTTCTTGCACTGAGTATCTCTCTACTTCTGACAGAAGATGGCAGGGCGTCTATGAGCAGAAAAACACACCTTGAGGTGGCAGGAACATTGAGGGATTACCAGAAATGTGCTAGCTGATAGCACTGCCATGGCTCTAGCAATTGGAGCCTACATTTCTGTTTGCTTCCTGAACCAAGACAAGGACGCTAATACAGTATCTGTGCTGAGGAGGCAGTGATTTTTAGAAGGAAGTAATTAAGGGGTATTAGCATTTCCTGGGCAATACAAGGGAAAACAGTAGGCATGTGACTTGCCATCATCATTACCACCATCATAACAATTGACATTCCTATCATATTTAGCAATATATGACAGTCCTTAAAAGAGTTCTTGACTGTATTAAAATGTTTTTGAACAATTATCCATTAGTGACTTAATCTTCTCTAACCCCACAGCCAAGTCTGCCTACCTGGCTTGGATTATGAATCTGGTCATGCTCAGATTTGATGACCAGTCCTGTTCTTAATCATGGATAATTTTTTTTTAATCTTACTGCAAAAATACCTCAGTCTTTTGGGTGCTGGTCTCATCTGATATAGTATGTATGTTCTTGTAACTATTTAATACTTTATCCCTTTTAGTATTTTTTTGTTCTACTTAATACTATTGGTTGAACTCTATAATTAACACACAATTATTCTTAGGTGTTTAAATTTAACTGAAAAGTGATCCCTGTTAAATATAAGAGTGGAAATAAGAGAGGGAGGAGATATACAATTTGGGACATGCTCAATCTGACTTGCCCCAAATGGTGGAGTTAGAATAGTACCAGGGGATTCCAATACAATCCCATCAAGGTGACATGTACCAATGCCATCTCACTAGTCCAAGTGATCAATTTCAGTTCACAATGGATCATACTGATAGGTTTAAGAGTCAAAGGGATTACACAAACAAGACTAGTGTCTGCTAATACTAACTGATAGAATAAAAAAAGGAGAGAATGATCCAACATGGGAAGCGGGATACACAGCAGACTCATAGAATGGCAGGTGTCCTAAACAGCACTCTGGCCTCAGAATCAGCTGTTAAGGCATTCGGATATGGCTCAAGAGCCCATGAGAATATTTTAGGCATGGAAAGCCAAGACACTCTGGGGAAAAAAAAAAAAAAGAAGACCTAAATGAAAGATCTCTGAGAGTGAGATCCCAGTAGAAAAAAACAGGCCATCAAAGAAGGAGTTATCTTTCTCTGAGGGAGAAGAGAACTTCCACTTTGACTATGACCTCGTCTAAATAAGATCAAAGTCAGCGAACTCAAAAGGCTTCCATAGCCTTGGCAACTCATGACTAGAGCCTAGGGTGATTACTGACACCATAAACAAGAGTGTCAAATTGTTAAGTCAACAACAGGAGTCACTGTGTACTTACTCCTCCTGTTGGATCTCTGTCCTTAATGTGTTGTTCAATGTAAATTAATGCTATAACTAGTACTGAAACAGTATTTTACACCTTATGTTCTGTGTGGGTGCAAACCGATGAAATCTTTATTTAATATATACTAAATTGATCTTCTGTATAGAAAGATAATTGAAAATGAATCTTGATGTGAATGGAATGGGAGAGGGAGTGGGAGATGGGAGGGGTGTGGGTGGGAGGGAAGTTATGGGGGGGAAAGCCATTGCAATCCATAAACTGTACTTTGGAAATTTATATTTACTAAATAAAAGTTAAAAAAAAGAAAAGAAATTCTGGCTTACTGACCATGCTTCACCATCTGAGGCCGAACACAAAGTCAGGCTTCTGTAGCATGAAAGAAACAGGCAATAGATTTAGAGAGGACAACTGATTTTGTGTTCCTTAACTAACCAGCCTAAAACCATGTTTTCTGCATTCCTTTAGCAAGCAGATGAAGCATACATTTGATAATCTTTATAAATAAAAGAAATACAGAAGTATAATATATCATGAATACCTAGTTCACCCTGTCATCTCTGATTCATGGAATAATTAATTATAGTGAAAAATCAGCAGTGTAACTTCAAGTTGAGGGAGATCCATGAAATATGGAAACCTTAGAATCTCTATTCACATAAGAGGATACTCTAATATGTTCTCTCTGTCCCTCTCCCTCTCCTAAAAGGAGGGACAAAAGGAAGAGAAACTATAGCCACATCATATACAAAAAATCTTAGTCAAAGGCAGAGATCCAGTTTATTCAAATACTATAAGTTGCTTCACATTCATACTAAAAGGAGGACAAGCTGCTTCCTCTTAGTCATATTTTTTTTCTTTTAAGTAGAAGACTGTTACTTTGTGCCCTGATCACAAAGTATTCCAACCAGTATTGGACATGTCAACTGATACTTTGAACAGGTTTGAACTGCCTGTAGTTCTAAAAACTGAAGGAAAATCAGAGCCCATTTCAGTTTTTCAAAAGCTTCTTGGCACTCCAGATGCCAGATATCATTATCATGGTTTTCTCTTCTAAGTAAATCCAAGGACAGCCAAGCTTGCTTGAGTCCAGAGGTGAGGGGTAAACCTCAGTCTATACTAGATTGCTTATTCCAAAAGACTAGTTTTTGCTTCTAAGCTGTTTCCTTGCTTAGATGTAAGAATCTTCCGTGTTTACGTAGTTTCCACTCTCACCAAAAAAGGGATTAAATTATTTTTCAAATTTAATCCAATATGTTTAACCTCTGAAAACTCAAATCTAAATTTTCTAAGCTTCAATACAGGACTCACTAACTTAACATTCGACAGATATGTTGGGGTGTTCAGGCACTGTGGACAGATGTTCTAATAAGCATTAAAGATAAAACAGTGAATAGAAAAACATTCCCTGCCCTTACTGCACTCAAAGTAGAGAAGACATATACATATTGGCCAAAAAATTTCCCAGAAAAACTTATAACTAAATCTAGCACTTTGTGTCACTTGTGGAAAATAATGCCAGCTCCACGTACTAATGTTTTATTTCTTGCTTATGTTATAATCAAATGAAATTCCAGGAACCTTCATCTTGAGCTTTCTTCCCTCTACAAAGCCCTTTGAGTCCTTTCCAGTCCAATGGCGTAGGGACAGATGGAACACAGTCTGATTTGCTTATGGCAGATTTTTTTTATTGGCCAGGCCTGAAAGTGGCACAATGCTTCCACTCAAATTTCATTTAATCACATGGCCACACCTAATTGCAAGAAAGGTTAGGAAGAATAGCCTATCCATGTGCCAAAGATGAAGAGGGAAAGATGTATGCTGGTGAGCACAAATAGTGTCTGCCCATACCTGAAGGCTAAGTAGAAATTAACCATGAAATTTGAAGGAGACAAGTAGGAAAGAGGCAATAAAGAAAGTTACAGGCAGAGAAAACAGCAGGTAGAAAATCCAGAAAGCGTGGCATTTGGGGTCTCAAATTGCTCAGTGGGGCTGTAATATGGAATTCAAGTTGGAGAGAGAAAAGACAAGCAGATTGGGTCCAGCGCTGTCATGCAGTGGGTTAAAGCTCCAGCCTGCAGCGCCAGCGTCCCATTTGGTCGCTGGTTCAAGTCCAGGCTGTTCCACTTCCAATCCAGCTCCCTGCTAATGCACCTGGGAAAGCAGAAGATGGCCCAAGTCCATGGCCCCTGCATCCACGTGGGAGACCTGGACAAAGCTCCTGGCTCCTGGCTTCAGATCAGCCCTGCTCCAGCCGTTGCAGCCATTTGGGGAGTGAAACAGTGGATGGAAGATCTCTTTCTCTCTCTCTCTCTGTGTCACTACCTCTCTCTGTTACTCTGTATTTCAAATAAATAAGTCCCCACCCAAAAAATATAAGCAGATCATGAACTTCTTTGTAGATAATTTTAAGGAAGGCTGACTATATCAAGAAAAGTGGAGTACCATTAAAGGTTTTAACCAGGGAAATGAATTGATCAGGTTAGAAACTAACAACCCAATAGACAATAAACACTGTGGTATGGAAAAGAAATTGGAAGAAATGAGGGAAAGTAAAACTGGAAGCCAATTATGAAGTTGTTACAATAATTCAGGTGACTGAACTAAATGAATATCATAGCAAGGCCTGGAGGGAAAAAGTGAAAATTGAGTTTGAAATATTTAGGGAAAAGAATTGAAATAATAATATAGCTTCTGGTTAGATGTGGTTTGCATGCAGCAACAACCTGTAATGTCTCAGATGTTCTCTTGTGTTTTAACTAGCTACACTTTCTTCTTCAGCTAAACAAGCTACAGCAAATACTCTTAGATCATATACCTACTCATCTGTCAATCTTCACAGACGTTCCAGTGTTCTCAACTCAAAGATACCATACCAACATATTCCAACTGGAATTATAAATGCAGTCTGAGACTTGGACTCCTTGTCCAAGGCCACTTGCCAGAAATCATTACATAAATCAATAACTGAGATGAATTAGGAAGTTCCCAATTGACTCTAGGCATCTGGTTATCTCATTTTTCCCCCATTTCACCGACTTCTAAAAATTACAGAATGTCCCAAAGTAAACCATAATGAATGCCCCATAATGAATCAGGTTATGTCTCGGTTTAAAGGGTTTATTTTGTCACTGGCTAAAGACATCAGGGACGTCTTCGTCAGACAAGAAGCAAAAGGTGCCAGTAGCCTTGCTGTGCGAAGACCTTGCCATCATATTTCTGGACACATTTGTTTGGCAGAATCCTAGCCTGTGTTCTGGGACCTACTACCTGAAGACATTCTGTTTTTATAGTATCAGATCATAAGGATACTACTTGCCAAGGCTCATACTGTCGTCCACCTGGCCAGCTCTGACCACTTTAGGAATTGAGAATAACAGAAGATCTGGCTGACATTGTGGAAATTAGGCCATGCACACGAGTTCATCATTAGAACTGCCTGCTGGATTCTGAAACTCCATGGTGTGTCCCCCAGCCTCTACCTAATCAGTGATCCCGAGTGAAGTCATGTTGTTTCTGGCTCTATTTCTATATTTCTCTCTCCCTTAGACATCACCAGCACTTTCTTACTTTTTCATAAACCACACTTCCTCCCTTGTGCACCACATGTATTCTGGTTCCCCACGATAACCTTCAATTTGTCTGAACCTGACATCTGAACCCTGGGAGGGATGCATTGTTTCTTCCAGGTGCCTCACTCCCATGCCACTGAAGAACTCCGCTCACGTTCTTGAGAGCCTTTGCCTTAAAATTGCTTCTCTGATGTCACCACTAGCCACCATTGTCATGCTCTGCAACTGGAATTACCTGCTGGAAACTACCTGGCCCACAACCTGTGACATCATTTGTATGTCCTAGAAAAATATAGTCATAGGGCTAACCTAGTGTATTTTTATTTCTATAATAGGGGATTTAAGAAATTTGCTACTGCATTAGTTAACTATTGGCAACCATCTTGTTTCTTAATCAGAGTCTTTTACTTATGTTCTTTGGGTCTTACAATCAAAAAATCCATTTTTGATTTGATTTTATCCTAGTCATTTAGTTGATAAATAACTGACAGAACCACACTATTGATCCAGGTGCAAGGATGGCTAAATGATTTTAAATATTATGACACTTGTAGTTCTGTGATTAAACTCAGAAAGGATTGCCTTAGGTGTTTTGCCCCTATTTTCCTGAGTACAGTAAGATCCTGAACAGCTATTGCTATTTCTTGAAAAACTTCTTTTTGAATTTCCAAGGAAATTTCCACTTCACTCTATCAGGTTTTACTACAATGTTTTAGTGTCACTTTTTGATTCTTTGTATCCTTCTAGTGCTTTTGGTCCCTTTTTTAAATACAGGAAATTTTTTAAAAATAGTTTTTAAGTATGTTTTAAAATATGAGTAGTTTTCCAGTGTTTTATAATTCCTATTTTTCTAAAGATCTTTTTGTGGCTTTCAACTCCAGGATGACATGATGAAGCAGATTTAGGCCATGGGATGTAAAGCCCTTTGAAGCAAAAAGAATAGATGCATATGATCTCCCAAACAGCTTTCAAGTTCCTGACATTATTATTCAACCAAGCAAGTACGTTTCCATTCTCTATCTACTGCAAGGAATCACATACTTCACAATTAATTCAGTCTGCTGAGTGCTATCCTCTTCTGCTTCAGGGTGTCTCCCCCCAAAAAATATCACTGGACATATTTTTGACACTTTTATGTTTCCTATTCCTGTATGTTTATCCATACACCAATATGAACTATTAAGATACAATGCCTCACTGATTCTTCCTTTCAAGATTCTATTACTTGTTTATATTCCGAATCCAAAATGAGCCTTGCTTAAAAATAGCATGCGATAGGAAAATGAAATGATCAGCTTAAGAATTCAAAATATCTTAGGGCAGGCACTTGGTCCAGCAGTTAAGAAACCAGTTAGGATGCTTGCATCCTGTATCAGAATCCCTGGTTTTGAGTTCTATCTCTACTTCCCATTCCAGCTTCCTGCTAAAACCCACTTTGGGAGTAAGCAAGTGATAGCTCAAATACTTGGGTTCCTGCCACCCGTATGGGAGACCCAGACTGAGTTCCAGGTTCCTGGATTTGGCATGGGCTATTAAAGGTATTCGCAAGTTGAATCAGCAGATAGGAGATTCTCTATCTATCTATGTTTTAAATAATAATCAATAAGATAAAATTTTTAAACTTTAAAAATAATTTAAAATTCCTTAATAATAGCTACAAGTTATTGAATACCTAACAAGTACAATGCATTGTGTTAGATGCATTTACAGATATTATCATCAATCCTTACAGTAAACAGTATATTTTCTCCCAAATTTGTACATAAGGTAAAGGTAACCAAAAAAGTATCAAAATCAGAATTTGCAGTCAAATCTGGTCCAATGTCTATCGAACCCTATTACATCATGCTGCTTATAATGCATATTAATTTGCAGGTTTGCAATGGTGATGGAATGAATTAATTGGAGAAAGCCCAGAGCTTTTAGGTCTAAACATCAGGGTACATATGGAAATTTTTGATTCTAAGGTTTGTTAGTTTGCTATTGCTGTCATAACAAATTACCATAAATTTAATGGTGTGAAACAATTCAAATGTATTATAATTCTATAGTTCAGAAGTCCAATATGGGTTCCAATGGGCCAAACTCAGGGTGTTAGCAGAGCTGTGCTGCTTTCTAAGAGCTATAGCAGAGAATCTGTTTCTTGCTTTTTCTAGCTGTAGAAGTCACCTGCACTCCTTCCTCACAGCCCCCTTCTTCCACCTTTGAACCCAGAAACAGTATATTTTGGCCCTGTTTCCGTGGTTACAACTTTCTCCAATAATGTTCTTTTTCCTTCTTTCAGCTATGAGGACCGTGTATTACATTTGTCCCACCTGGATAGCCCAGCCTAATTTCCCTATTTTAAAGTCAGATGATAACAACTTTAATTCCCCACTAAGAGACTATCAGAACCCATAAAATTTTGGTAAAGTGGCAGGATATAAAATTAACACAAAAAAAAATCAATAGCCTTTGTATACACAGACAATGCCATGGCTGAGAAAGAACTTCTAAGATCAATCCCATTCACAATACCTACAAAAAAATTAAATACCTTGGAATAAATTTAACAAAAGATGTCAAAGATCTCTGAGATGAAAAATATAAAATATTAAAGAAAGAAATAGAAGACAAAAAATGGTAATGTGTTCCATGTTTGTGGATTGGAAGAATTAATATTATTAAAATGTCTATACTACTAAAAGCAACTTATAGATTCAATGTGATACCAATCAAAATACCAAGGACATTATTTTCAGATATAGAAAAAATGATGCTAAAATTCACATGGGAACACAACAGACTCTGAATAGCTAAAGCAATCTTATACAACAAAAACAAAGCCAGGGGCATCACAATACTATATTTCAAGAATACTGGAGGGGGCTGGTGCTGTGGCATAGTGGGTAAAGCTGCCGCCTGCAGTCCGACATCCCATGTGGGTGTCAGTTCAAGACCCTTCTACTTCATTTCCTATCCAGCTTTCTGCTAGGTCCTGGAAAAGCAGTAGAAGGTGGCCCAAGTCCTTGGGCCCCTGCACCTGCATGGGAGACCCGAAGGAAGCTCCTGGCTCTTGGCTTCAGATTGGTGCAGCTCCAGCTTTCGCAGCCAACTGGGAAGTGAACCAGCGGATGGAAGACCTCTCTCACACTCTGTCTCTCTGTCTCTCCTTCTCTCTCTAACTCTGCCTTTCAAGTAAATAAATAAATCTTAAAAAAAAAATACAAGAGGACAGTTATAATTGAAACAGCCTGGTATTGGCAAAAAACAAATGTACAAAAACAGATGGGTAGATCAATGGAAATGAATAGACACTCCAAAAATCAATCCACACATCCACAACCAACTTATCTTTGACAAAGGAGCTAAAATCAATCCCTAGAGCAAGGACAGTCTCTTCAACAAATGGTGCTGGGAAAAACTGGATCTCCATAAGCAGAACTATGAAGCAAGACCCCTACCTTACACCTTACACAAAAATCCACTCAAAATGGATCAAAGATTGAAATCTTCAACCTGGTACCATCAAATTGCTAGAGAACATTGAGGAAATTCTGCAAGACACTGGCACAAAGTCTTCTTGGAAACGACCCCAGAGGCACAGGCAATCAAAGCCAAAATTGACAAATGGGATTATATCAAACTGAGAAGCTTCTGCATTGCAAAAAAAAAAAAAAAAAAAAAAAAAAAAAAAAAAAACAAACCTCAATGAAGTGAATAATCAACGGGCAGAATGGGAGAAATTATTTGCAAACTATGCAACCGATAAAGGATTAATATCCGGAATCTATAAAGAGCTCAAGAAACTTAACAGCAATAAAACAAACAACTGGGTCAATAAATGGGCAAAGGACTTGAACTGACATTTTCAAAAGAGGAAATTCAAATGGAGAAAAGACACATGAAAAAATGCTCAAGATCACTAGCTATCAGGGAAATGCAAATCAAAACCACAATGAGGTTTCACTTCACCCCAGTTAGTATGACTTTCCTACAGAAATCAACAAACAATAAATGCTGGTGAGGATGTAGGGGAAAAGGCACCCTAAACCACTGTTGGTGGATATGTGAACTGGTGCAACCACTGTGGAAGACAGCATGGGGATACCTCAGAAATATGAATATAGATCTATCTTAAGTTCCAGCCATCCCACTCTTGGGAATTTACCCAAAGGAAATGAAATCAGTATATGAAAGAGTTTTTTGTACCCCCATATGTATGGCAGCTCAATTCACAAGCTAAGCTATGGAATCAACCCAGATGCCCATCAACTGATGACTGGATAAAGAAATTATGATATATATACACTATGGAATACTACTCAGCAGTAAAATAAAAATGAAACCTTGTTTTTTGCAACAAAAAGGATGCAACTGTATACCATTATACTTAGTGAAATAAGCCAGTCTCAAAAAGACAAATACCATGTTTCCCTGATTTGTGTTTTAACTAACAGAGTACCTAAAAGGTAATATATAGGAATTAAAATGACATTTTACAGCTCTTGTCTCTACTATTGAGGAACAATGTTTTTCTTGTTCATACTACATGTTGAACTCTTTACTTAGTGTAGAGTTAATCTTATGAGTATAAAGTAAACTGAAAATAGATCTCTGTAAAAATTAAGAGTGGGAATAGGAGCAGGAAGAGGAAGAAGGATTGGAACGTGGGTAGGAAGGAGGGTAGGGAGGGAAGTGTCACTATGTTTCTCACTCTATATATATGAAATACATAAAATTTTCATACTTTAAATAAAATTTTAAAAATCAACCTTAATTCCATCTGCAATCTTAATTCCTATTTGCCATGGGACCCAATAAATTCATGGGCTCTGGTTATAAGATTCGAATATCTTTGAGAAACCATCATTCTGCCTACCACATACAGCTTGGCACAATGGGACACAAATCCCAGTACAGATGTAGACCTAAGATATTCACGCCCTAAAGAGTGGGAAGAACATAAGTACCTTTAGATGAGATTTAGATCAAATCAAAGATGTCTATCAAAGAAAAAGCAATGAGAAGTAAGCCATGTGCATGCCATTCAAGAAATCAAGCAGTGCAGCATTTGGGACTAAGACAAGAGTTAGTAAGCTATTATGGTTAAATTGTGTCCTCTCCAAATTGATGTGTTGAAGTCCTGTCAGTATATCAGAAGTAACCTTATTCAGAACAGTGTCTCTCCAGATGTAATTAGTTAAGAGGACATCCAAACTGAGTATATTGGGCCCTTAATCCAGGATGATGAGTGGCCTTATAAAAAGGATGCTATGTGTAGATACAGGAACAGAGGGAAACACCACATGACCCTGAGAGCATACATCAGAATAATGACTCTGCAGGTCAAAGAATGCCAAAAATTGCCAGCAACTCACAAGAAGCTAAAAGAGGCATGGGATGGCTTCTCTTTCACAATCCTCTGAAAAATGAACCCTGGAAACACTTTGATCTTGGACTTGCAGCCTCCAGAACTGGATGAAAATTAATTTCTATGGTTCAAGTCACCATTTTGTGGTGCTTTGTTACAGCAGCCCTGGCCGACTAATACATAAGCTTCAGAGAAGAACATGAGCTCTGGAAAGGTTGGCAGAAAGCCTAGTCAATAATGTAATTAGGAGATAGGAAATGAACTCAACCAGTAACAGATGGGACAGCAGGGTTAGTGGGAAGCCAGCAACAAATTTGATTTGATCCCAAATCAACAAATTGGGTAGGACTTACCCTAAGACTCTGGGAGAAAGTAGAGCCTGGATTTGGGAAGAGGGTGCCACCTGGCTTAGGGGAAACCTGGGAACTAGAAGTCAGTCAGCCTTTGTCACCGAGCAATACAGCCCTGTGACAGATAACTTCTTACAAGCACTTCGTCAATTTATTTATTGATGCTCTGTGGTTGCCTTGCCTACAAATGAAGGCCACTGAAAGGTTTTGTGTATTCAATTGTTTTAAATATTTGGTTACTCAAGGAAGGTAATTGGCTACCTCTGTTCATTTTGCAGAAACAGCAACAAGAGAACAGCAGGTGATAGAAGAGTGTTAAAATCAGCTTGTCTTTTCTGTAGTCTCTCCTTTTTAACCATAAAGGATGTCTTAAAAAAAAAAAACAAATGAAAATACACTTCTTACAAGTAAAAATGTGTTTGATCACCCTGGTAGCACTAGAATTATATGTTTGCTTGGACAGATTACAAAAATCCTTTTTTTTTTTCTCATTAGCATCATATTTCTTCTTAGAATTACACATGCAAGAAATTGGTTTCACCATTCTGCTGTAGAGAAAACAAAAGAACGTACAGATAATTGGATGTTTGCATATAAATGCTAACCTACAATATGTATCATTGTAGAGATGGGTCCCCACAGAGTGAAATATAAACAAATTTTAGTCCTACAAGCTTCATTTCACTGCCAAGGTCAAGGAGGGGATTACACAATAACACTGGATAAATAAACCTTCAATGATGGTTTATATAGAATAGAATAGGAGAATATGCTAATGTTGAAATATTGTCTAGTATTATCATTCATGTATATATTTGAATTCCTCTGTCAATGATGATCTTTCAAGTCCTCAGTGGATTAGAAATACCATAAATTAAATTATTGTGCCTTTATATTTGGATTTACTTTTTTTTCTTTCTCTTTCTCCTTTCTATATGGTATTTAAAGAATTAGGGTATTATTATGTCTTGATTTGAGTCTCTAAGGGGACAGATGTGTGTTGCAACCACTATTTATCCTCAGGTTTCAAGGCCTAATCAGCAGAATTGGAAAACTTCCCAACTTTTAAATTACATGTCTATAAGCAATAAATCTCTTGATTCTTTCTTCTCCTCAGCTTGGAAACATGGAAGGGAAAAATGAAATTTATTTTTACTTTTGTATTTGAGAACTACACTGTTATGCTTGTCAGCTGACACTGCAGTTTTATATAAAAATATCCCTTTGAATACCAGAAAGCAATAGAGGAAACCTCATCCTAAATATTTTATTAATCTTTTAAACACTTTAACCTTCAATTAAATAACTTGAGATTCTGTGTTTAGAAAATAATTATTACTTAACTTTTCTTTCCTACCACTTCACCCTGACTTGTTTCTTCTGTAAATCATGGGACTTTTCTTGAAAATATTCTCTTCAGAGCCATGTACTTCCTTTTAGAGGGAAAATGAAAAACAAGTGAAATACTACATTCCTCCAACATTTCATGCAAGGACAAGGAATTTCTAAGTAGTGAGAGCTAACTGAGCACACCCCCACAACCTGTCCCCTGGAGCCTCATCCTTTCCTTGGCATTACCATTCTGAATCCTCAGGGCTCTATAGGTAAAGCACCAACACAAACATCAACAAAATCCTTTTCTTTGCTTCCTTTTGGCATGGCTTAGGGAAGACATAACTTTCAGCACAACTCTGAATAGGAACAGAACTAGAGAAAGGAAAATAAAAAAAATACAACCTTGAAAAAATAATTCAGTTTACAAAGCACAGGTTTCTGACACTCTTATGACATGTTTGCTGTCTGCCCTAATCTACGTGCACCTGCTATCTGAGGACACGTACCAGCCTCAAAATCCTCCCTTAATAATCCCTGCCAGGAGTTCCTTTTAGTCCTCCAAAGACAGACTAAACTAGACAAGATGATTTCTGCTTTCAACCCCTCATTCTTACCATTTCTAGTCTAAACAATTTCCCCTTCCAGGTAACTAATTTCTGTAACAAGCTCAATTTTCAGATGATGCCCTAATTCCTTATGTGCCCAAAATGTCTAAATGTACAACCATAGTTTTATGAGATACCTTGTAAGGTTAGAGTTTAAAACAAATTGTCTTCAGTCACAGGAGACTTGTTCTTTAGAATTCTCTTGCTATCAAACCAGATAACAAAAATAATGCTGGATTTGGAGTTAGGACACCGAAATTTGAATCCAAATTTGTCATTTACTAGTTGTTTTGCACAGAAAAAGAAATATAAATTTATGGAGCTTCAATGTTCTCATCTGGAAAATGAAAATAATGTCACTTCTATCTGCCTTGCCAAAATATTTGACAGAAAAATGTTGTATCAAAACCGTTTAATAATTAGAACATTTTAAGCAAATATAAGCTATTAACACCACTGTTGTCACTGAATCACCTTAAATAAAGCAATTAGATGAAGACAAAAGATAAATAAATATACAAATTCTTAAATATAGTCCAGTTTTAACAGTATTATAAAAGCAATTGAAATCTTCATAGAATTATCTCAAAAATATCAAATGAGAATTTTATCCTAGCACTTGGTGAAATTTTTCTTTCTTTCTTTTTTTTTTTTAAGATTTTATTTGTTTGTTTGGGAGCTAGAGTTATAGACAGTGAGAGGGAGAGATAGAGAGAAAGGTCTTCCATCCGTCGGTTCACTCCCTAAATGGCCACAACGGCCAGAGCTGTGCAGATCCAAAGCCAGGAGCCAGGTGCTTCTTCCTAGTCTCCCACGTGGGTGCAGGGGCCCAAGCACTTGAGCCATCCTCTACTGCTTTCCCAGGCCACAGCAGAGAGCTGGACTGGGAGAGGCGCAGTCGGGACTAGAACTGGCGCCCATATGGTGTGCTGGTGCTACAGGCGGAGGATTAACCCACTGCGCCATGGTGCTGGCCCCAAATTTTTCTATCTCTCTCTATGCCTTTACTTTCCTCACTTCTATCTCTAAGCCACACTCAAAATAAAGTCTTCTCTAAATCAGACCATCCTAACCCTTATCCTCCAATTCCTTTCACCTTTTGGAACTATTGTTATATCTTTCCAAGAACTATATTCTCTTACTCCTGTAGAGCAAGCCCACCTATCTGAGTCCCTTTCAACTCACTTTTTCACCTCTTACACTGATGCTGTACAAAAGATCCATGAACTCAGTTAACAAACATTTCATTCTTCTTATAGATCAAAAGAAAAGAAGTTCTGGATACTTGCAAGTCATTATTTTTATGTCATCCCAAATATTACATTTATTAGAATCGTGTCTTGTCAAATTTAGAGTGACTCTCATTTTTCCTAGAATCTCCTCCAAAATACTGCTTATGAGGCTCTCCTCGGGTCCACTGGCACCATTCCATCTGCATTTGTTATTTATTGTGCCCAATTGTTCTTGTGGTCCTACAGAATTTTGGGGCAACTACTACCTTGTTAAACTCATTTGTTTGCACTATGTTTATCAATTATATGTAGAAGTGAGTTCCCAACACATAGCACACCTCTCCCATGTTCATAGTAGGCAATACCAATGGATTACTGCATTTCCTCCACTGAGCCCAAATTAAGATCTTAAACATAGTACTGCAGACCAGTTGTTCTCAAATTTTGGTGTGCATCAGAATCACCTGGAGAACTTACTAAAGTGGAGATTACCTCAAAGTTTCTGATGTAGTAGGCATTGAGTCAAGGCAAAAAAAATTGCATTTATAATAAGTTCTTAAGTGATGCTGATGTGGCTGGTTAGAGATTGGTCAACACTCTAATCAAAAACCACCATAACCAAACACTGTTGGCCCAAAA
The DNA here is from genome assembly GCA_949820135.1 of Sylvilagus floridanus. NCBI lineage: Eukaryota > Metazoa > Chordata > Mammalia > Lagomorpha > Leporidae > Sylvilagus > Sylvilagus floridanus. The sequence goes on along the minus strand of OX463244.1, from coordinate 74,484,776 downwards.
GATGGAACGTGTTTTCTATCTCCTGTTAGAATTTTGTATGTCCATGGGTCTTAAGAAAACAAATAATAGTCATCCACAGCAGATAAGGATACCTACCAGTTCATATTTACAAGTGTCCTATAAAAGCTCACCTCCCTTTGATTCAGAAAATTTCTAATTTCTTCTTCCAACATGTTTCCACACACTCACAAATTCTTGGTTTGAAATTTAATTCCAGTCTTTTGGACTTAATGTTATGGACTATCAAGTAAATAGCCAAACCTACCTTTGATCACAAGAAAGCAAGTGAAGAGGCTCTTGAGTCCTTTAGAAGATGATTTGGACCGGAATCATGAGACTTTCTATTAGGGAAAACAATGGTACAAACAGAATGAAAATTAACTAAGAAAAGTTTCATGGAACTCTACATGCCTCTGTGCAATGAAGCATTCAATATGGGAAACAAACTCAACAATTAAAAATTTGAAAACCAAATATGTCACTTGGAGTGGAGGAAGGAAATGAGGGAAGATACTCAAAACCAAAAGGGAATATAAAGAAGTAATTCAAGTCTTCTTTGATAAGCCACAAACACATAGCTTAATTCTTCTTTCCCATAGAGATGTGCCTTGAAGTACACCCACCCACACAGCAACATGTACACAGGGACTGAATTAAAAAAAAAAAAAAAAAAAAAAAACAGGCCTGTGCTGTGGCTCAACAGGCTAATCCTCCGCCTTGCAGTGCCAGCACACCGGGTTCTAGTCCCGGTTGGGGCACCGGATTCTGTCCCAGTTGCCCCTCTTCCAGGCCAGCTCTCTGCTGTGGCAAGGGAGTGCAGTGGAGGATGGCCCAAGTGCTTGGGCCCTGCACCCCATGGGAGACCAGGATGAGCACCTGGCTCCAGCCATTGGATGAGCGCGGTGCGCTGGCCGCAGCGCGCCAGCAGTGGTGGCCATTGGAGGGTGAACCAACGGCAAAGGAAGACCTTTCTCTCTGTCTCTCTCTCTCACTGTCCACTCTGCCTGTCAAAAAATAAAGAAAAAAATTTAAAAATTAAAAAAAAAAAAACAGAAAAAAAAGCTATGTTCAACACACAGTTACACACACAGGGTGACTAACACCTATTGAGTGCTCACTTTGTACCAGACAATTAAACAGTCACATTGGCGTCAAGGCCAGACATAAATGACAACTTAACTTGTTAAACTGTGGTAAACATCCATTAAATACAACTAAACAGTCACCCAGTGGATAACATTTGGCATCCTTGAGTAGCCAAATCTCACTCACAACATAAATGCAGAGATGACTCAACAACATTTAACTTTCAACAACTTTTATTGAGTTTTAAGTTGAGAAGTAACTGTGTACAAGACCAAAAACGCTGCCCTATGGCCCTTACACAAGGGTCTAAGATAGTGGAAAAATGGAATTAAAAGATATTTACTTTGCTGCAAAAAAAAATCTTGAAATCCAGACATAGTGTTTACACAATATGTATTTTCCAGGGACTTTTTGATGATCTATTGTATGCATGGATTTTAAAATTTTTGCACCAAAATAATTATCTTTTCATTTCATTTTCCATGAATTTTCAGAGAACATTCATATTCTAGCTAAAGAAGACAATAAGCAAGAAATGTACTAAATAGAAAATTGTGTGGTAATGTTAGAAGGCATGTAAGTCAGTTTTTTGTCACTATAAAAAAAATACCTGAGACAGCCTACCTTTAAAAAGGAAAAAGTTTTATTTGAGCTCATGGTTTTGCAGATTCACATCCAAGATTGGGAAGACCTCAATGGTTCAACCTTTAGTGAGTAAGATATTGTTCTTACTGGCAGAGTTCATAGGTGGCACAGGACATCACATGGTGATGTCTTTATCGTTTCTTAAAAACCCTCCAGGATTAATCATTGGGATGTACCCTGTTGATCTAATCCAGTCATCTTCCAAAGACTACCTGCAAATACCATGACTGGCTTAAGTTTCTTTCCTGTTAGCATAGAATAAGCATTGGTATAAGAATTTGTGGACCGAAACCCTGAATGGGAGGTGGGAAGAGGGACAACATGTAAAACACAATGGAGATGGTAGGTGCAAGAGAAAAGAAAAATATACAATGTAGGGCATAGGAGGACATGAACTCCTGGGATTGGAAACAAGCTGCAGTTTTTAAAAAAATGGTACTTCAAAAAGTTCATAGAAAGATAGTATTAAAAGTTTGGGGCAGGAACTGTGGCTCAGCAGGTAAAGCCACCACTTGTAACAACTGCATTCCATATGAGAGTGCTGATTTGAGTCCCAGCACCTCTGTTTCTGATCCAGCTTCCTGCTAATGCATGGTGGCAAGCAGCAGATGATAGCTCAAGGGCTTGGGCCCTGCCACCCATGTGGGAGATCCAGATAGAATTCTGGGAACCTGGCTTTGGCTGGCCTAGCCCTTGCTATTGCAGTATTTGAGGAGTGAACCAGTGGATGAAGATCTTTCTCTCAAGCTCGGTGTTGTGGCATAGTGGGTTCAGCTGCTGCCTGTGGTGCCAGCATCCCATATTGGTGCTGGTTTTAGTCCCAGCTGCTCTATTTTCAACCCAGGTCCCTGCTTATGTGCCAGGGAAAGAAGTGAAGATGGCCCATGTCCTTGGGCCTCTGCACCCACGTGGGAGACCTGGATGAAGCTCCTGGCCCCTGGCTTCGGATTATCCCAGCTCTGGCCTTTGCCAGCTATTTGGGGAGTGAACCAGCAGATGGAAGATATCTCTCTCTCTCTCTCTCTTTCTCTCATTCTGCCTTTCAAACAAATAAATCTTTTTTTTTTAAAAAAAAAGTCTCTGTCTCTCTCTCACCCCCATAACTGCCTTTCAAGTGCATGAAAATAAACATTTTTAAAAAGATAAATTTGGGGGGGCACCAAAATTTGAAATACATACATTTTGTTCACAATCCACATTTTGCATGATCCCCTGTATGCACAGATTTCAAATAATTTTATACTGAAGTAAACATCTCTTAATTCTATTTCCCTCGATCTCTTTGAAATAACCTAATAGGTCCAGAGTGTGTCTCACTGAGAGCGGACCATTTGAGCCAAGATTTGAAAGAGGCTCTCCAGCACTGGCAATTTCCTCAGGTAACTGCCACCTTTTCTTCTTTTCATGCACCAAGTGGAATTTGCTGTTGGCACCAGCAGTTCTCTGGTTCACAATTGATCGTTACACGGCAAGCTGGTTCAAATACGTGCAAGCTCTCCGTGAAGCAATTCTTACTTCTCCACTCAGTCTTCTAGATTTTCCAACTGCCATTTCTTTAAGCTAATGACTTTTGCTGGTTTGATATATTCTTTTTCATACTATTATTATAAATGATAATAGCAAAAATTAAAGTAGCATCAATTTAAGAGTCAAGCTTAGCATTAAGCACAATATACATATCTCGATTCTCACAACCATTCCAAGAGTAAGAAATGTTAGTACCTTGTTTTTATAGATGAGGAAACTGAGGCTTACGAAGGCTAAATAATTTCCTCAAGGTCACAGGGTTGGTAAGTGCTAGAGACAAGGTGCACTTGCACTTTCTGAATCCGGAGTCCTGTTACTAAACTTAGTACTAAATCAAGTGCATTTTTTAAAAGAAACTATAAAATGTATGGCAAAAGATAATTTAATTTGATGGGTTTTTTTAGACATTGCTTCAGCCATCTAGCATAATTTACATTCACAAAGAATATGACATTTGTTCTCACAATCTTTCTGATTGGTTTTCCAATTTTTGTTTAGCAGCAAAATCCTTTACTAAACAAAATCTTACAATAGAAGACTGAATCAGTCATAGTCCTGGCATGGCAAATTCAAACACAGATGGAAAGTTCATAAAGGGTGAGTGGAAGTGTTTAATGAAGGGACAATTCACAAAGTTCTGTGGGATACTAGGAAACCAGCAAGGGAAGGTGAAAGTGCTCCAGAGCTAGGAATGGCCTTGACACCCCAGGTCCCAAGGGGCAAGAGAGGTGGCAAGGGCCACCAGTAGGAGTTGCAGGCTTCCACAGAGGAATGCAGCCCCTCCCAAACCACAGCCTACAAAGGGGGGTGTCAGAGGAATAAATACCCCTACTTCTCTTTCCTTCCACATTCAGTCTCTGTGCTTCTCCCAATGACTGAATTCAGTGGAACACCAAAAGTCAAGGAAGTCTGATTTTGTAATCCACAGAAGTTAGACTTCTGGGGACAGAGAGGAAGACAGGGAAAAGTGGGGAATGGATTTAAACAGGAAAACAAAGAATACCCAGCACAAAGCCAGATATGCAAAACATAGAAAGCAGAATTTCTCCTGTTGCACTGGGGTGGGGGTGGGGACTCAGCTCCTGCAGGCTGGCTTCTCTGTCCTGAATGACTTTCACCACAGCAACCTTTTGGACACCTTTGTTGAACTCTAGTGCTCTGGTCAGATCCTCAGATTATAAATATCTCAGTCATAGCCAACAATGGGCCTGTGTGCTGTGCAAACTACCATTTTGCAAAAATCCTAAATCCATGTATGGAAAATAACCTGGACTTATCATAGGACAATGTGAGGGGCACCAGACCTGTCCCAAAAGGTTCAGAACTCCCGGGTCTGGAAAGAATAATTGATTGCACACATCATCACATGGAAGTTTCCCCTGCTCTAGGAACCTCAGGGCTGAGTAGAATGTCTGGGATGTATTGAACAGCTAAGAAACCTCTTTTCCCCTAGGATTGTAGCTAAGGAGTTTCCTTTTCCCTATCCTTACCTTTTATTAAGTGACACCCTCCCAAAGGGATTGACAGTTAAGTTCCATGCGTCCAACAGATTACAGAGAGGAATTTATATCTGAAGACATTGAAATATGAAGTTTTTTGTGAGGGTGCAGAAGATAATGAAGGAGAGGGGTAAAGATGCAGCGTAGCTGAGAGGAGGCCTAGGTAGACCAGAAGACTTACTTAACCAGAAAAGCCACCAGAGTAGCCATGGCTAACCAATGCGAAGTGTGTCGCTGTTCCTGGCAGCAGGGGAGCGGTACCCTCCAAATGTGCTCAGAAGTCTGAATCACAGCCTGGCCACCCCCGCGGGGGCTGCTGCAGGCCGGCCCCTCATTGGGCAGAGCTGGCTGAGCACCCCCTCTGCTGCTATGCAGAGAAGTCTGCCGAGGGAAGCCAGGGCCAGGATGGGGATGGGTGGAGGTGGAGAGGAGCCAGCACGCAGGAGTCAGCCAGCCAGGAACTCTGTCGCTGGAGCTGCTGCTTCAATCTCGTTCGTTAGAGAGGTGTGGGGAGGAGGGGTGGTGGTTGTTGTTGTTTTTATTTTTTATTTTTTGGGAGGCATGGGGTGGGAGCCGGTGAGGTGGAGGATTTTTTTTTTTAATCTCAGCAACTAGAGTGGCCTTCAAGGGGAACAAAAATAAGCTGAACCGAGGAGAAAGTCGCAGCTGTTCTTTGCTTGCTTAGGAGTTCTGTGAATCTCTACAACGCGTGAGTGCAGCTGCCGGGCCTGAGGAGCACGAGTTGGCTCTGAGCCAGATGCAGACAGAGCACAAAGTGGTAGGAGAGGCAGCCCAGGTAGCCTAGCCCGCCCCTCATGCTACTGCCCCTGCTCTGGCACCCCCGCCACTGCCTGGCTGTCCTCTGCGTTAGCAAGCTTTATATGCTAACAACATAAAACCCGTGTCACACATGAGCTTGGATGCAAGGTATTGCATATGCATTATCACATTTAATTCTCAAAGCAACGTTCTGGGGTAGGCGCTATAACTACCATGTGTCTATGCAGGTAGGGAAACGGGGGCTTGAAGAAGTCAGGAAACTCAGTGAACACTGAGCAGGCTGGAGGCTGAGGCTTAACCTCTAAGCCAGCCTGGCTCGTCCGTCTGTTGTGCCTCACCTTACTGCTTTGCTTCCTCCGTCCTTTACGTCACGCTGGCCACCATGTTCCTGACCCTGGACTGGTCACGTGATCTTGGTTTGTCACAGACGCTAAAGAGGGAAGGCAAGATCTCCCTTGCTTGACTTCCTGCTCCTCCTAGTGAGAGCGTCAGTCCTGTGGGGGGACCAGCCCTGGCCAGCGATGAGGAAGTACTCACCCCCTCCCTCAGAGGGCTATTTCTCCTCAGCCTAGAGCCCCATTTGCACATCTGATTTTGCACACAGAACTCTGCCAAGATAGCTCCACTGCATCCAGAGGGCCTCCCCAAACCTTGCACATCCTCTTGAGGCAGCTGACCCATTACTGTGAATCTATAGCAATATCCATAGAAAGCAATGCTCACATGGCAAAAGCGAGCCAGAGGGAGGAGGTTAAAGAACTACACTTCCAACTCACCTCACCAAGTGTTTTCGGTGAATTAAGAGTGATTTAAATGCTCACATACAGGAATCCAATAGCAATCCAATCTTCCTTATTTAAAATACATGGGTTTAGATAAGGCCTTTCAGTTGGCTATTCATAACACTTAAGACAGCCAAAGAAAATGGAAAATTTAGGCATCTATTTAGAGTTCTTTTGAAAAAAAAAAAGAAGAAAATGTTTGTATTTCATGTGTCTGTTTCAGTATATGGGGTAGATTTAAGATTGTTTGCTTTCTATGTGGTACATAGAACTTCATGCTTCGATTCCACATCCTCTGCCTTCTGTCTTTTCCAAAGTAAGACTCATTCCATTCTTCTGATATATGTGTCATTTGCATATATTCATACCTACGAACTCACTTATATTCAATGAAAGGATTATCTTAAGAAAATGCAAATAAAGTTTACCTTTTGTTTTCACTTCTCTACTATGCCCCCTCTTTGTGGTACAGATTTTGTCCTACTTGCTGAAGAATAAAAGGACATCTGGGATTTCATATATTTTGGGGCTTATCACTTATTATTCATGGTTTTAGTCTCTAAAACTTACCATCAGCCTTAAATGCATTTAATTCTCTGTGCTAAGCTTGCAAGGAAGGGACACCTACTTAAAACCTACTCAACTACGCGTGGTGGTGGTGTTTACAAAAGTATACAGATCTCCTGTGAACCAAAACCTTAGAAGAGCCAACCAAAGCAGGAGAGCCTAGCAATGCTAATTCCTTGCTTCTCTTTGAGTTAGTGACTCTCCCTGTGAGTACCATAGCCAGGCAAAGTTGGTCAGGGTTGTGTGCTACTGACAGACTTTACTGCCGATTCTCTCAGTGTGTTTCATATTTAAGTACATAAGTGCATACCTGCGGTTGAACGGGGGAGAGAAGATGGTGACAAATATAAATTTATAATGCATCCATTCAGAGAAATCTAAAGTTAATGACAAAACATCTTTCTTAAAGGTTTTTGAAAGCTTCCTACTCTTCATCCAAACCCTAGGTTTCTATGGGGACGTTTCTAGGATTTCCTTACAATCTAGTTAAAAGATATGTGTTAAAATGTCTTCTTGGTAGCCCATAAATTGCACCAAGTCTTAGAGATTTAGGCAATGAAAAATGATACTAAAGGTAGCATGCAATTTCCTAATTGATTGTCCTGAGACTTCATTGGTGCATTGGTTTTCTGGGGCTGCCCTCACAAAGGGGCATAAGGCTGGTGGCTTCAACAACAGAAATTTATTTTCCCACTGGTCTGGCGTGTAGGAGTCCAAGATCCAGGAGTCTGCAGGGATGGTTTCTTGCATCCTCTCTTCATGCTTGCAGACGTGTGTGTGCTCCCTGAATATTCACATGGTTTCCACTGTGTGGATTTGGATGTGTGTACATGTGTGGGCCCTGGTGTCTTCTTATAAGGAAACCAGTCATATTACATTAGGGCCACCTCAATTTTCCTCATCTTAATTGATTGATCTCCTTAACTAACCCACCTCCAAATGTATTCTGATACACTGGGGTTAGGACTTCAACAGGTGAAGTGTAAGCTGGTAGCAATTTTTAAGGCCGTTATTTGGAACACAGTATAGAAGACATATTTTTCCATCTCTTGTTTCCTCCTGGTCTCCCCGCATTACCACACTATGATAATACACCAGAAAGCCACCAAGCTGGTCCTGTTCTAGATCACTTGACCATTTTCCAAATGACAAATCTGATTTTTGCCATTTCCTGTTTAAAAGACTCTTATCTCCACAACCTGAAAGTCCAACTGCTTCCCGTAGTACACACAGCTTCTCAACATAAGCTCCAGCCGATCATGCCAGCATCACCTGCCGCCACCTTCCTACCCCATACACATGATGCTCCAAGGTCCTGGACCACTGACCGTTCCAATATTTGGAAATGTGGTGAAATGTCTGCATTATGTATTTTATGTTTTTATGTATTTTCTGTTTAAACAGATTTCATAGCACTTTAAAGACAACAATGATTTCACATTATTGCTTCACATCACTCATTACTTGGATATATATTTCAATTGCTATAACTGAAGTAGGATTTTGGACTATCTAGGAACCTAACCTATTGCTTATGATTGGTTCCATAAATATTTGCTAAGCACTTATCATTTGTCAAACGCTCTAAAATTTTATTACATAAAGATGAAAAGTGAAGTGTCTGATTTTCAGAAGTTCACAGTCTAGCTGGGAAAGAAGACAGGCATGTAAACAAGTAACTGTAATACAATGTGACAGGTGCGGGAGTAGCAATATGCATGCAATACTCTAGGAATGCAACACAGATTAATTTTGCCTGAGGTGATGAGGGAAAACTTCAGGGAAGCATGTGCTGTCAGAGCTGGAAACTTGATAAGAGGAAGAAGGGAATTTCAAGCACAGAGCAGCAAAAGTAAGATTATATACAACTCTTGCCAGGACATCAAAGGACACCATTCTCTCTCTCTCTCTCTCTCTCTCTCTCGATCTCTCGATCTCTCGATCTCTCGATCTCTCGATCTCTCTTGATCTCTCTCTCTCTCAGGATCCACATCTGATGGTTGAACACTGTTACTATGCAATGCATCTAATTGTATCCCCTTTTGTCTAGACAGCAACTGTTGAGTTCCCATTCCAGGGGCTCCTATACACACTTGCCAGTCCGCAAGAAACCCACCTTCCAATTTCAAAGAAATTTCCCTTATGAAAGGAGCTCTTAATGTTACCTATAAGTTGTTGCTTTCAAAAGTGTTTCTTAGCCCTCAATGTGAGTTTAGCTCTACGTAGGCTAACTATAAAGTGCCCAAAACCCAGCCAGCACCTCAAACCAATTAAGTCCGAATTTCTGAAAGAAGCACCCCAGTAATCAATATTTTAGAACACTCCACAAGTGAGTTTAATTTGAAGCCAGGGTTGAAAATCACTGAGGTGGCTGGCGCCGCAGCTCACTTGGCTAATCTTCCGCCTGTGGCGCCGGCACCCCAGGTTCTAGTCCTGGTTGGGGCGCTGGGTACTAGTCCCGGTTGCTCCTCTTCCAGTCCAGCTCTTTGCTGTGGCCCAGGAGGGCAGCAGAGGATGGCCCAAGTGCTTGGGCCCTGCACCCGCATGGGAGACCAGGAGGAAGCACCTGGCTCCTGGCTTCGGATGGGCGCAGCATGCTGGCCGTAGCGGCCATTTAGGGGGTGAACCTCTCTCTCTCTCTCTCTCTCTCTCTCTCTCTCTCTCTCTCTCACTGTCTAACTCTGCTTGTTAAAAAAAAAGAAAGAAAAGAAAATCACTGATGCAGAATTTATGCAGCTGCTTTTTACCTTAATATAGATATTCATAATTTCTGAGCTTCTCTGACAAGATTAGGATTACTGCTTGGTTCAGAAATTGAGTGGACAGACACTGCTTGTATTGATCCCCATGTGAAATTTGTCTGTTCCTGTTTTGGTTTATCTCAGTCACATAGTCTGATTCCTGGCTCCTTTCTCTGATGTGTGTGTATCTTTCTCCCAGACTCATGGCCTTCATTTTAGGAAACAGGTTTTGGCCATGTGGGTTTAAGAGAAAGATCTGCAGCCTGCCCCACCTCCAGTTCATTGCTTCTGTAGCTGGGTGGCAGGAGCTAGTGTGTGTGGCGGGGGTCCCTTAACTTATGCCAACTACTGTGTCTTCCCTCAACTAAAGGATAGTTTTTGGAGCTACCTCTCCATGGTTTCTTCTTTACGCCTGGCTTACTCTCAGGCCCTGGTCCATGGATTGAGATCATAATCAATGCTTCCTTTACCATTGCCTAATCCTTCCGACTTGCAGCTAAAGTAACCGTGTATCGCTTAGAGAAGGGAAGAACCTCAGGAGGAGAGAAGGTGGACAACCAATTCTCATCCTGAGACATAGGCCTGGTCTCCACTGCTCTTTCCCCCTGGTTTGATAAGAGAGATTCTGAGAAGGCAGAATGCCACAGGGATTAGGCAGGGTCTAGAAGAGTGGGTCAATTAACTAGCCCATCAGAAAGTGGGCAGCAGAATGAGGAATGGAAGAACTCAGAGTCCAGCAATCACAAAAATGTTGACAGAAAAATGAAGCTCAGGCCAGGCAAAAGTGCTGGTGCTGCAGTCCACTGAGTCAGAACTGATTTCTCATCGAATTAACCAGCTAATGCCTGTGGATGAAGCATCCCACACAAGTGTTGGCTCTAGCCACACTGCTCATTTGTCAGCATTGAAGTGACATCATGTAAATTCACAGGCAGTTGCCAAACTTGATGAACACTCATGATTCACTCGAGAGTCTGTTGGGCATCTATAGCTGACTGGATGACCTCCAAGGCCACTTCTAGCTTTTTTAATTCTAAGGTTCTGTGATTCAAAGTGACTGCCGTGAACTTGGCCTGTCCTAGAGAATGCATTTGGGGAAATTTCCAAGAAGCTTTGTATTCAGGTTCCAGTGCATTTTATGCAAGAAATGGAAGGCTCACCATCCAATTGCCTTTTGGCAGTTTCCAACAGAGGAACAGCTGCTTCTGGGTACCCATTTTTCCTAAGCAATCTTCTAAACAGATTACAAACACGGGAGCAGTGTCTGCAATCAGTCCCTACCCAGGCAGAGAGATTTGTAATATTTGTGTCTGGTGGAGATCTTATTCTTCCTCCTTCCTGGTTGCCTGTTGTTAGGATTCCCTTAGGACCACACTATAGAAGCCATACTCCCCTCCCTTTGCTAGGAGCAATCTGTCCACCCTTCTGTGGCTTTCTAAACTTACTAATTCAAAGGCACCATGGGGGTTTTGGTCTTTATTTCTGATCCCTCCAGGTAGTAAACATTGTGCCAGTTCCTTCTGGATGGAGAACAAGAGTCAGCAGAGAACTCAGCGGAAACGGACTCTGCAAGGATGGAAGCAGACCGTGTGTCCCCCCCCACCTGCATAACAGGTCTCTGTGCTCACGCTGAGGCAGCAGCTGCAGCTCTGCAACCCTATCCCCGCTAGACCCTTGCCTCATTCTCTTTTTTAATCACTTATTCTAGCTGTTCGTCTTCTTGCCAACAATAACTCATAATGATTTTGCATAAAATGCTCATCTCATCCTGGTGCAGTAAAAACGGTGAGATTACAATAAAAAGGATAAATGGAAAAATAACACATGTTCCTTTGACTGAACATGAAAATCCAAGGAAAGGCTTAAAATATTTTCTTTCTAATCACAAGCTGGAAACACTGGTGGATTTTATTAAAGTCATTTGTTCTTGTTTTTTAAAAAAAGATTTCCTACTTCTTGAATTTTCTTATTATCTTAAAATCTCTATTACAGGAGTCCAACTACTGGGGATAGGTTTGTTGAGTTATGTTTTCTATGGCTCTGTGTTTTTAGAAGACAAAAACAAAAAATATAGACATGGGGCCAAAGCTGTGGCATAGTGGGTAAAGTCAGCATTCCACAGGCATTGGTTCAAGTCCCTGCTGCCCCAATTCCAATCCAGCACTCTGCTGTGACCTGGGAAAGCAGCAGAAGATGGCCAAAGTTCTTGGGCCCCTGCACTCACGTGGGAGACCTGGAAGAAGCTTCTGGCTCCTGGCTTCAGATCAGCGCAGCTCTGGCCATTTTGGCCATCTGGAGAGTGAACCAATGTATGGAAGACCTCCCTCCCTCTCTCTCTCTCTCTCTCTCTCTCTCTCTCTCTCTCTCTGCCTCTGCCTGTCTGTAATTCTGCCTTTCAAATAAATAAATAAATCTTTAAAAGAAATAGATAGATAGATAGATAGACAGACAGACAGATGTCAGGGATTAAATTTCTAAAGACTAAAGTATATACTGAAGTCTGTAATTAATTAGAAACTTCTACTAGGTACAACATCTGCAATAAGAGAGAATGGATAATCAGAAAGAGTTACTCATTCTACAAAATGCTCAAATTTTGGCAAATCCTTATACTCTCTTGTAATTAAATGTCTTCAAATTACCCAGACTTGTGAGAATCAAAAACCTGAATCCAAAAGGGGAACACATCGATTACATTTGTGATGCCTGGGGATAAAGCTTGTCTCTCAGAAAAGAAATCTTGGTTAAAGATGAGAAATCTAAGGATTATGGGAGTTTTAAACCAGAAAAACAGATGTGCTGTGGGAGGGGTCAAAGAGATCGGGTAGACCAGTCCCTAGGAAATACAATATAACCTAACTTCCATAGCCTACATAGCCACAAGGAGGCTACAAATTGAGAGAAAAGGTAGGGAAAATATGTGCAGTACCATGACTTCAGACTTAAGTATATTTATTTTAAAATAAGAAAATTTAAGGCTCATCTATGTTTACTATCTCTACTAGAATCTTTAGAAACAAAAATGTCATTATACTTTAAAATTCAGGTAATTATAAAGGTCTTTATAGTCTTTCGTATTTTTCAACTCTAGTAAATTATAGAGTCCCCTTCATTATCTTTTTTAAAAATTCATTTACCCACCTTGTATAACATAGTTTCATACTTCTTGTGTTTGGATTGTATCTTCCTGCTCTATAAGGTTCGGTATTAAGTGACTTACATTTTCTGTAGAAGACTATTCTGTGAGTTGCTTCATATGTAAACACTTTTCATATGTTCTCACTAAAAAAGCATGGTTTGCTTCTGTTTTTTTTTTTTTTTTTTAATTTTCTGGCATCTAATTCAATGCCTGGCAAATACTAAATACCTAATCCATTCTTCCTGAATTTATTGGTGTTTCAACAAGTCTACTGAAAATGAACTGTAAAATGAACCACAGGTCAAGCATGAAAGAATTCTTCAGTGTCATATTTTAAATGTGCAACAAAATTCAATTTCACAAAACCATTATACGGAAATATTGTGTAATCATAGATGATAGTAAAGGTACTTGGAGATTGGAAATGTAAAGCAATTTTTGCCCAATTAATGAAAATGGCATAATAATAATAAAAATAAAGAGTAGCTCCTACAATAGGAACTTTGGATAAGCAAATATAAATTGCTTTTGCAAAAAGTCTAAAACAAACTTATCTATAATGGTTTAAAAGCACACACACAAAAAAGAAATGGTGGCCATCAGGAACCAGCACAGGATACTAAAAAAGAAAAAAAAAAAATTTTCTTAATGAGATTCAAGGTCTGCTAAAAGTACAGTGAATTCTAAAGACATAGGATGATTTGATGTGAGAGCTAGAATGGTGGGTTAGATAGTAGGTTCAAGTTTCTCATGTGTCACTCTCCGACTAGGACAGAAAAGAACATGTTATATTTTTCTTTGTAAGTCTGTCACCTAATTTAATGCCGAGAAACTAATTAGAAATATTTTCCCTGAGTTTACAAGCAATTAATCAAACCTCTCCAAAATGAACTAAATAATGGACAACAGGTCAACCATGAAAGAATTCTTAATTATCATATTTTAGATCCTCTGTTGATGACCATTTTCTTTTCTTTTTTTTTTTTTTTTGTAATTTTTTCCCAAAGAAACCTTTTATTTAATGGGTACAATTTTCATAAGTACAACTTTAGGAATATAGCAATTCTTCCCTCCATACCTGCCCTCCCACTCCCACTCCCACTCCCACCACCACATCCTCCTTCTCTCATTCCCAGTCCCATTCTCCAATAAGATTCATTTTCAATTAACTATATACACAGAAGACCAATTCTAAACTAAGTAAAGATTTCAACAATTCACACGCATGCACAAAAAAAATGTTTGAAAATAGTTTTTACAGTTAATTATCATAATAAAACTCACTAAGGACAGAAGTCCTGCATGGGAAATAAGTGCACAGTAACTCCTGTTGTTAGTTTAACATTTAACACTCTTATGTATGACATCAGTGATCACCCAAGGCTCTTGACATGAGCTGCCAAGGCGATGGAAACCTTTTGAATCCACAATCTCCATGTTCATGACCACTTTCAACACTGTAGTACTAGAAAGAAATTTTAAAGATAAGTTTCAGTGAATAAGAATTATGGAAAAAACAACCAGAAAGAGTAAATTTGTCCTAAATTTTATAATGCCTAATATGATGCTACACAGAGAAAACATATGTTCAATGGCTATTTTCGTATGGTAGGTGGAACAACTGGATGTCCTCATTATTTTTACCATATACAAAAATTGCCTCAAAATGAATCAAAGACCTAAATGAAAGAGTTAAAATTGTTAGAAGAAAACTTTGTTTAAAGAATGGTTGCTTGGATATAACACCAAAATCATGAGTAATGAAAGAAAAAAAATAGAGAAACTGAACATAATAAAAAATTGAAAACTTCTGTGCTTCAATGGATACCATTAAGGAAGTGAAAAGATAACTACAGAATGTAGGAAAATATTTTCAAATTATATATCTGATAAGGGACTTATATCTAGAGTATATAGAATGTTACAACTCAATATTAAGGGGAAAAATAACCCAATTATAAACTAGGCAAAAAATTTTAATAGACATTTCTCCAAAGAGTTCTATAAATGATTAAGGACTACATGAAAAGATGCTCCTCACTGTTAGCCATCACAGAAATGTGCATCAAAACCTTAAGGAGATAGCATTCACACCATTATAAAAAAGACAATAAAAAGGTAAGGACATGGAGAAATTGGAACCTGCCTAAATTACTGATGAGTATATAAAACGGGGTAGCTATTTGTTCCTCAAACAGTTAAACATAGCTTTGTATATAATCCAGCAATTCCACTCTTAGGTATATATACAGGAGAAATGAAAACATCCACATAAAAAACATATCCAGGCCAGCGCCGTGGCTCAATAGGCTAATCCTCCACCTTGCGGCACCGGCACACTGGGTTCTAGTCCCGGTCAGGGCACCAGATTCTGTCCCGATTGCCCCTCTTCCAGGCCAGCTCTCTGCTGTGGCCCAGGAGTGCAGTGGAGGATGGCCCAAGTGCTTGGGCCCTGCACCCCATGGGAGACCAGGAAAAGCACCTGGCACCTGGCTCCTGCCATCGGATCAGCGCAGTGCACTGGCTGCAGCACGCCTGCCGCGGCAGCCATTGGAGGGTGAACCAACGGCAAAGGAAGACCTTTCTCTCTATCTCTCTCTCTCACTGTCCACTCTGCCTGTCAAAAAAAAATCCATGAATATTTACAACTACACTATTTACAATAGTCAAAAAGTAGAAATAATCCAAATGCCCATCAACAAATAATTCAAATATTCATACAATGTAATGTTCCTTGGCAGTAAAATATGAAAAGCTGTGCATAAGTTTGCTATAACACTGATGAGCCTTTAAAATATTATTCTGAGTTAAATAAGTTAGTCATAAATAATCACATATTATATAATTCCATTTATATAAAATGTCTAAAATATGCAAATTTATAGAAACAGAAAGTAGAATAGTGGCTGCCTAGAGCTGCTGGTGATGGAGGATTTGGGAGGTGACAGCTAAGTATAAATAATGGAGTTTCTTTGGGGAATAATGAACATGTTTTAAAATGAATAGTAGTAATGTATGGAAAACTCTGTGGGTATACTAACAGTCTTTGAATTGTATGGTATGTGATTAGATCTTAATGACAAAATTTAAAAGAAACTAACTATGGAAAGTTTCCTATTTTTAATAGCAGACTTGGCTATCTGGATGTCCCTTTGAGGAGAGACCTGTCTAGCTGTGAGTAGTGCAATTAGCAGAGAGTCTACAGGTGACAGCTTTTTCAAAGTCAGCCTCACTATCAAAAACCTCCCTGCCCAAGGTCGTACCATTCTCAGGGCAGCTCACACCCCAGGGAGGCCAAGGAATAAAGGCCCACCACTTCTGCTAGGTGGAGAACCATTCTGACCAGCACTGCTTTTTCTGGAGTTTCTGTGGTGTTGGCTGAGGCTCTGACAGAACTGCAGCATGGTGGGACATCTCCCTCTGCTCAGCCCTGCTTCCTCCTACTCCCTTTCTCAACCAATGATTTCTAATCTTGAACTCCAAACTATCTTGGTATCTGCTACCAGGGAATACAATCTGTGACAATGTTAATTAATGATGACAGAGTAGGCATATAACTGTATCCCAATTGGTTTCATGGTTCCTCATTCTCAAATATAAATGGATAGGCCAAGACCACCAGAAAACCTAGGAAAAACTTCAATGTGAAAAAGAGACTAAAACAAGCCAGAAAAAGAGGCATATAAAAAATAACAAAAAAGGAGAAGAAAATCTTCTAAGAATAAAATACTCATAACAATATCTGTAAGGAAAGAGGAGAAGTTATTGCATCCATGAAGCAAAAGTGGGGAGGAAAGAATAGAGGCTGAGAGAACTTTTGATAAACAAAAATATTATAATAAAATTTCAACAGAAGGCTTGAAAGACAAAGGTGTATAAAGCTCTGAATGTAAAATAAATGACAGGCCAGTGCCATGGCTCACTTGGCTAATCCTCCGCCTGCGATGCCAGCACCCTAGGTTCTAGTCCCAGTCGGGGTGCCAGATTCTGTCCCGGTTGCTCTTCTTCCAGTCCAGCTCTCTGCTGTGGCCCAGGAAGGCAGTGGAGGATGGCCCAAGTGCTTGGGTCCTGCACCCGCCTGGGAGACCAGGAGAAGCACCTGGCTCCTGGCTTTGAATCAGTGCAGCGCACCAGCTGTAGCAGCCATTTTGGGGGTGAACCAATGGAAGGAAGACCTTTCTCTCTGTCTCTCTCTCTCACTGTCTAACTCTGCCTGTCAAAAAAAATGACAAAGAGATGAATAACACAAGATCAAAGATAAGGAAAAAACACAGATACTTATTTTCTTAGAATTGTATTTATGATACACATAAAATATGTTTGCTTTGTATTCTTTATATTCATAAAAGTAAAATAAAATAAAATCCAGACTCCAAGACTCAAAGAAAATAATAGCATAAGAGATAAAGAAAAGCAAAAGAAAACAAAAATACCCGAATCACAAAAGATTGGAAGTCATTGGTTTTTCAATAGCAAGCATAAGCTATAAGTTCTGGGAGAAGATTTACTATAAATTCTATATGTATTCAAGTTAGCAATCAATTATGAAACTAGATTAAAGACAGGTTTTAGGAGTTCATGAAGGTATGGAAAGAGAATGGATTAGAAGGCCTTTTTAGAGAAATAATTACAGAAAACTTCCCCAATTTGGAGAAAGAAAGGATGCTCAAGTAGAGGAAGCACATAGTGCTCCTAATAGACATGACCAGAAAAGATCCTCACCATGACACATTGTAGTCAAACTCTCCACAGTAAAACATAAAAATTCTAAAATGTGCATGACAGAAATGCCAGATTATTTTCAGAGGTCACCAATTACTCACAATGATTGGCAAGATATATTCCAAATCTTAAGAGAAAAAAGTGTCAACCCAGCATACTATACCCAGCAATGCTCTCATTTATGGAAGAAGGTGAGATAAATAAAGACCTTTCATAAAAAACAGAAATTGAAAAAATTTATCACCACTCATCCAGCCTTACAAAAGATTCTTAAGAATGTGATACAAACAGAAACACAGAAACATGGTCATCACTATGAAAGAAAGTAAAGCAAGAAAATCTCTCAGTAAAAGTAAAAAGGATATCCAAAGTAAACAATAGGAATATTTATGGAAAAAATGGCAGGGCCAAGTTGTTACTTATCAATATTCACCTTGAATGTAAATGGCCTCAACTCTCCAGTTAAAAATACAGACTGGCTGAATGGATTAAAAAACAAAACCCATCTATTTTTTGCCTACAAGAAACACATCGTACCAACAAAGATACATGCAGACTGAAAGTGAAAGGATAGAAACCAAAAATAGCTAATGTAGCCACCCTGATAGCAGACAAAATAGACTTTAACATAAAAACTGTTACAAGAGACAAAAAAGGCACTAAAATGATTAAGGGAACAATTTAATAGAAAGATATGACTATAAAAAAAGTATATACACCTAATTACAAGGAACCTGGGTAGTTAAAAGAAATATTAATGGGTCTAAAGGGAGACATAGACTCCAATACAATGGTAACTGAGGGCTTCAATACCCCACTTTCAGCAATGAACAGATCAAATAGACAGAAAATCAGCAAGGAAACAACAGAATTAATAGACACTATAGACCAAATGGACCTAACAGATATCG
Organism: Sylvilagus floridanus; assembly: GCA_949820135.1. NCBI lineage: Eukaryota > Metazoa > Chordata > Mammalia > Lagomorpha > Leporidae > Sylvilagus > Sylvilagus floridanus. The sequence goes on along the minus strand of OX463244.1, from coordinate 74,466,377 downwards.
ACAGTACTTTTCATCCTACAGATGCAGAATACACATTCTTCTCACCAGTGCATGGAACTTTCTCTAGCAAGTCTCAGCAAATTCAAAAAAATCAAAATCATACCATGAATCTTCTTGGACAACAATGGAATGAAGCTGAAATCAATAACTCCAAAATCTCTAGAGCAAATGCAAACACATGGAGAGTGAACAGCATGCTCCTGAATGAGCAGTGAGTCGTAGAAGAAAACAAACAAAAACAAAATCAAAAAATTTCTGCAAACAAATGAAGATGACAATACAATCTATCAAAACTTATGGGATACAGCAAAAGCAGTGTTAAGAGGAAAGTAAATAGCAATTGGTGTCTACATTAAGAAATTGGAAAGGCATCAAATAAATGGACTATCAATGCACCTGAAGGACCTAGAAAAACAACAAAAATGAAACAAAAAAATACGAAAGATCAGCAAGATAGCTGTTGTTTTGAAAAAATAAACAAAATTGACACACCACTGGGCCAAATAACCAAAAAAAGAGGGAGAAAACCCAAATCAATAAAATCAGAGATGAAAAAGGAAATGTAAAAACAGATACCACAGATATAAAAAAGAATCATCAGAATTACTACAAAGAGCCATATGTCAACAAATCAGGAAACCTAGAAGAAATGGATAGAGTCCTATAAACATATAATCTGCCAAAATTAAGCCATGAAGACATAGAAAATCTAAACAGACCAGTGAACAAGAAGTAAATTGAATCACTAATGAAGACCCTCCCAATAAAGAAAAGTCCAGGACCAGACAGCTTCACTGCTGAATTCTACAACACATTTAAAGAACTAATTCTAATCCTTCTCAAGCTATTCAAAACAAGGATAAGAAGGGAATCCTCTCTAACTCCTTCTATGAAGCCTGCATCACCTTAATTCCTAAACCAGTAAAGATACAACAGAGAAAGAGAACTATAGACCAATATCCCTGATGAACACAAAAGCAAAAATCCTCAATAAAATAATAGCTAATCAAATCCAGCAACACATTAGAAAGATCATTCACCTGGACCAAGTGAGATTTATCCCTGGTATGCAGGGATGGTTCAACATTTGCAAATCAATAAATGTGATACATCACATTAACAAACTGAAGAACAAAAATCATATTCAATAGATACAGAGGAAGCATTTGATAAAATACAACATCCTTTCATGATGAAATCATAAGCAAATTGGGTATAAAAGGAACATTCCTCAACACAATCAAGGCAAATTATCACAAACCCGTGGCCACCATCTTATTGAATGCAGAAAAATTGGAAGCATTCCCACTGAGATTTTGTACCAGATGGGGATGTCCATTCTCACCATTGCTATTCAATATAGGCCTGGAAGTTTTAGCCAGAGACATTAAGCAAGAAAAAGAATCCAAAGGAATACAAATTGGGAAGGAGGAAGTCTATCCCTATTTGCAGATGGCATGATTCTATATATATATAGGGAACCCAGAAATTCCAATAAGAGACTGTAAGAACTCATATAAGTGTTTGGAAAATTCAGCACAGAAAAATCAGTAGTCTTTGTAGGCACAGACAATGCTATGGCTGAGAATGATCAGTCCCATTCACAATAGCTCCAAAATGAATTAAATACCTTGGAATAAAGTTAGCCAAAGATATCATAGATATCTACAATGAAAACTACAAACCATTAAAGAAAGAAAAAGAAGACACTAAATCTTGGAAAAAATCTTTCCTGTTCATGGATTGAAAGAATCAACACCATCAAAAAGTCCATACAACAGAAAGCAAGTAACAGATTCAATGTTATCCAAATCAAAATACCAGCAACATTCTTCACACATCTAGAAATAAATGATGCTGAGGGGCCAGCGCTGTGGTGCAGTGGGTTAACGCCCTGGCCCGAAACATTGGCATCCCATATGGGGTGCTGATTCAAGATCCAGTTGCTCCATTTCCAATCCAGCACTCTGCTGTGGCCTGAGAAAGCAGTAGAAGATGGCCCAAGTCCTTGGGTCCCTGCACCCATATGGGAGACCTGGAGGAAGTTCCTGGTTCCTGGCTTCAGATCAGCACAGCTCAGGTTGTTGCAGCCAATTGGGGAGTGAACCATCGGATGGAAAACCTCTCTCTCTCTCTCTCTCTCTCTCTCTCTCTCTCTCTCTGCCTCTCCTCTCTCTGTGTAACTCTGATTTTCAAATAAATAAATACATTAAAAAAAAGAAAGAAAAAAATTATGCTAAAACTCATGAGGAAACAGAAGAGACCTCAAATAGCTAAAGCAATCTTATAACACAAAAACAAAGCCAGAGGCATCACAATACCAGATTTTAAGACATACTACATAGACTGGATAAAGAAATTATTGGACATGTACTCTACAGAATACTATACAGCAGTTAAAAACAATGAAATCCGGTCATTTGCAACAAAATGGAGGAATCTGGAAAACATCATGCTGAGTGAATTAAGCCAGTCCCAAAATGACAAATATCATTTGTTTTCCCTGATTGGCAACGACTAACTGAGCACCAAAGGGGAAACCTGTTGAAGTGAAATGAACTCTATGAGAAACTATGATGGATCAAATCTTGTCTGGACGGTTGATATACAATGTAAATCTTCTCCCATTTTAGTATTTCTTGACGTTGTTTGTTATTGTTCTAGTACTATTGGTTGAACTCTGCAATTAACACACAATTATTCCTAGGTGTTTAAATTTCAACTGAAAAGTAATCCCTGTTAATTATGAGAGAGGGAAAAAGAAAGGGAGGATATGTACAATTTGGGCAAGCTCAATCGGACTTGCCCCAAATGATGGAGTTAGAAATGTGCTAGGGGACCCTAATACAACCCCAGCAAGGTGGCATGTACCAAGCCATCTCACTGGCCCAAGTGATCAATTTCAGTTCACAATTGATCACACTGATAGGTCTAGGAGTCAAAGGGATCACACAAGCAAGACTAGTGACTGCTAATACTAACAGATAGAAAAAAAAAAGGGGAGAGACTGATCCAACATGGGAAGTAGGATAGACAGCAGACTCATAGAATGGCAGATATCCTAATAAATCACTCTGGCCTCAGAATCAGCCCTTAAGGCATTAGGATCTGGCTCAAGAACCCATGAGAGTATTTTAGGCATGGAAAGCCAAGACACTCTGGAAAAAAAAAAGGAGAAGAAGAAGACATAAATGAAAGATCTCTGCGAGTGAGATCCAAACGGAAGGAACAGGGCCACCAGAGAAGGAGGGACCTTTCTCCAAAGGGAGGAGAGAACCTCTACTTTGACTATGACCCTGTCAGAACAAGATCCAAGTCGGCGAACCCTAAAGGCTTCCATAGCCTCAGCAACTCATGACTATAGCCTAGGGAGATTACTGACGCCATAAACAAGAGTGGCAAATTGTTAAATCAACAACAGTAGTCACTGTGTACTTACGGCCCATGTGGGATCTGTCCTTAATGTGTTGTCCAATATGAAGTAATGCAATAACTAGTACTGAAACAGTATTTTTACACCTTGTGTCTCTGCATGGGTGCAAACTGACAAAATCTTTACTTAGTATATACTGAATCGATCTTCTGTACATAAAGATAATTGAAAATGATTTTAAAAATTGAAAGTTACATAAAAATCAATTTAAAAAAATAATAATATCATGTAGGATCTCTGTCCTTAATGTGCTGTACAATGTGATTTAATGCTATAACTAGTACTCAAAGAGTATATTTCACTCTGTGATGCTATGTGAGGGCAAATGGTTTAAAATCTTTTCTTAACACATACTAAACTGAGCTCCTGTATACAAAGAGAATTGAAAATGTACCTTGGAAATTTATATTCTAAATAAAAGTTAAAAAAAAAAAAAAGAAAATGAATCTGGATGTGAATGAAAGGGGAGAGGGAGTGGGTAAGGGGGGAGGGTAGCGGGGGGGGGAGGGAAGGTATGGGTGGGGAAGCCATTGTAATCCACAAGTTGTACCTTGGAAATTTATATTCTAAATAAAAGTCAAATAAATAAATAAATAAATAAAGACAAAGGAAAAAAAAGACATACTACAAGACAGTTACAGTCAAAACAGCCTAGTACTGGCACAAATACTGATGGATAAACCAATGGAACAGAACAGAAACTTCAGAAATCAACATGTGCATCAACAACCAATTTATCTTTAACAAAGGAGAAAAAAATCAGTCCCCAGAGCAAGGACAATCTCTTCATCAAATAGTGCTGGGAAAACTGGATCTCCACATGCATGTGTGAAAATCTACTCAAAATGGTCAAAGATCTAAACCTATGAACTGATATCATCAAATTATTAGAAAACATTGGGGAAACCCTGCAAGACTTTGGCATGGGCAAAGAGTTCTTGGAGAAGACCCCAGGAACACAGGCAATCAAAGCCAAAATGAAAAATGGAATTACATCAATTTGAGAAGCTTCTGCACTGCAAAAGAAGCACTCAGTATAGGGAAGAGGTAAGCAATGGAATGGGAGAAATTATTTGCAAACTATGCAACTGATAAAGAATTAATGCCCAGAATCTATAAAGATTATAAAACTTAAAATTATAAAGAGCTCCAAAAACTCAAAAACAACAAAACAAACAACCCAGTTAAGAATGGGCAAGGATTTAGACAAGCATTTTTCAAGAGAAGAAATCAAAATGGCCAACAGACACATGAAAAAATGCTCAGGATCACTAGCCATCAGGGAAATGCAAATCAAAACCACAATGAGGTTTCACCTCACCCAGGTTAGAATGGCTTTCATACAGAAATCAACAAGCATCAAATACTGGTGAGGATATGGGTAAAAAGGTACTCTAATCCACTGTTGGTGGGAAAGTAAACTGGTAAAGCCAAAGACAGCATGGAGATAACTCAGAAATCTGAATATAGATCTATCCTAAGTCCCAGCCATCCCACTTCTGCGAATTTACCCAAAGGAAATGAAATCAGTATATGAAAGAGTTTTTTGTACTCCCCTGTTTATTGCAGCTGAATTCACAATAGCTAATATATGGAATCAACCCAGATGCCCATCAACTGAGGACTGGATAAAGAAATTATGAAACTATGGAATACTACTCAGCAGTGATATAAAAGTGAAATCCTGTTGTTTGCAACAAAATGTATGCAACTGGAAAACATCACTTAGTGAAATAAGCCAGTACCAAAAGGACAAATATTATATGTTTTCCACTGATCTGTGGTAACTAATAGAGCACCTAAAAGGTAATCTATGGAAATGAAATTGACACTTTGATGTTCAATGGGCTTTGAACAGCCCTTTTCTCACCTGTTCAGTAACAGGTTTTTTCTCTTACTATTTGTTGAACTCTTTACTTATTACAGAGTTAATTTTATGTGTATAAATTTAATTGAGAATAGATCTTAGAAGAAATAAGAGTCAGAATTAGAGAAGGAGAAAGAAGGGTGAGAGGGTGGATAGAGTGGGAAGAATCACTACGTTCCTAAAGTTGTACTTATGAAATTCATGAAATTTGTATACCTTAAATAAAAGGTTTCTGGAAAAAAAAATCTATGGCACATTCAGAAAGAAGTCACCATTGGTATATAAGAAACAAAGTCATTAAAAACCTGAGGTAATTTCCTACTCCCAAAAAAGTAAAAAAGTGTACCACAAGGAAACATAATCAGGGAACATTACCTCGCTAGGCAGTAAACAGTATTTATATCATCATCATAAGGTAAACATTGAATATTAATTTACTTTTAAAATTATGTAACTGTGGAGCTATGAAGTAGAAAGAAAAGCTGCAGTTACATAAAAGATAAATTCTCATCTACAAAAATTAGCTATCAATAGATAATATTTCAAATGGCAAAATAATAAATAGAAAACATTTGGATTTTTTTCTCTAAAATTCTACATGAATAGTTTCTTTTGGAACATTACTTAGTGTATTTCCAGGACTCCTAAATATCATAAATTTACCAAATTGTATAGCAATCAAAAGGAATGCTAGCTTTATCTTGAAACTGAGATTGCATAGCAAATTTTCTTCAAAAAGCTAGGATTGCATGAGGGTTACTTCAAAACACTGGTGGAAAATGGAATTAAAATATATTTTGTCTAAGCTCAGCTAAATCAACACTTGACACTATTTTTTCCTTCTTCATAAAGCCACTCATGTGTAATTCCACCTGATTCCTTTACTCAGAATTCCGTGATTCTTCTGTACATATCATTACATGTAATTTGTGGCACTTAGTTAAAAGTTGCTTTTCCTAAATGATCTCATCCTTTATCTTCCAAACCAGTTATGATGGTACTTAAAGGGCAGATATAATTTTTTGAACCCTGGCATCTTATGCATACCTTATTGAAGAAATCTTTGATGACTATGGAGTGAGGTAACCTACCATATGGAGAAGAATAAATAAAAATTTAGGTAGCTTCCCTGGGGAAAAAAAAAGGGCTGCAAACTTGTGGGAATACACAGTGGGCTCCTTCAAAAGAGAAAATATGGCTGAGAGAGTATGAAGGAGAGAGCTAAGGCAGATACATAGGGGCCACAGGGATTTGGTTGGAAATCAAAGGGAGGGAAGGTGTATACTCAGCAAAATGGATACAGTTCTCTTGCAAATGAAGCTCAGTACTGCAGGAAGACGGGCTGGCAGAATCATTGTGACTATTATTTTTTGGATCCTTACAATGTGCCCATCACTGAGCCCTGAGGCACATGTACAGAAACAAACACATGTTTCAATATTTACTCTCTAGGGCCTGAATCCATGGGGGTACAGTTGTCAATCCTCCCACAGCCATCAAGCAAACGCTTGACTAAACAGATGGCCTCACCAGAATTTCACTTGGGTAGGAGGTTGGAGGCTTACATAGCCAGAATTATTTTCAATATGTCTTCTTAAGTATATTTTCTCAACAGTCCACCTTGGAAGCACTTTGTTAAGTAGAGAGGGCAGTTGATCAGGAGTGAGGAAGACAAATGGTCTTGGTATAAAATTTTTTAAATCCCCTACAGAACTTAGAGACCAAAAATCTATTTTATGTCCTTTCTTGCTGCTAAATTGCTATGAGATTGTGCAAGTATCTCTTTGTCTGGGTCTCAGTTTCCTTATCCATGAAATGGTAACACTTGTCTTGCCTACTTCTCAGACTTTTGTAAGGATCGAGATAGTTTAATTTGTGTCAAAATAGTACATTGTAAAATACTACATCCTCATCTCATAATACTCTGCTGTCCAGGACAATTTTTTGAAACCTTAATGTTTGAAAGCATTTCCCTTCAAACCTGAAGCAAGATAGGGATGTCCACTTTCACCACTCTTATAGAGTAGCTGTTAGGGAGGAGAAAGAAACAAAGGGCATCCTAATTGGAAAAGAGGAAGTCAAATTACCCATGTTTGATGATGTTGTGCATGGAAAACCCTAAATACTCCACCAAAAACCTTTTAGAATTGATAAACCAATTCAGTAAATTCAGGTTAAAAAATAAACATTAAAAAGTAGCTTTTTGTATGCTAATGATGAACTCACAGAAAGAGAATTCAAGAAAAAAGTCCCATTCACAGTAGTCACACAAACAAAAATGAAAAGAAACATTAGGAGTAAATTTAATCAAAGAAGTGAAAGTCTACAATGAAGATTATCAAACTGATAAAAGAACTCACCAAAGACCAAAAAAAAGGAAAGATATTCTCTTGCTCATGAATGGGAAGAATCAATATCATTAAAATATCTATACTACCCAAAGCAATCTACAGATTCAATGTGATCCCTATTAAGATACCAATGGCATTCTTTAAAGTTAGAAGAAAAATCCTAAAATTCATATGGAATCACAAAAGACCCAGAATAGCCAAAGCGATCCTGAGCAAGAAAAACCAAGCTGGAAGCATCACAATACCTAATTTCAAAGCATACTACAAAGCTACAGTAATTAAAACAACTTGGTACTGGCATAAAAACCCATATGTAGATCAATGGAACAAAATAGAAAGCCCAGAAATTAATCTATGTACATACAGCCAACTGATTTTTGATAAAAGTGCTCAGAGCATACAGTGGAATAAGGATAACCTCAACAAAGGGTGCTGGCAAAACCAGATGAATGTATATAGAAGAATGAAATCAGATCCATACTTCTCACCGTATTTAAAAATCAACTCAAGATGGATCAAAGACCTAAATTTAAGACCTGAGACTATGAAGTTCCTGGAAGAAAACATAGGGGAAACACTCCAAGACATTGGTGTAGGGGATGACTTCTTGGACAAGACCCACAAAGCATAGGCAACAAAAGCAAAACTAAGCAAGTGGGACTATGTCAAACTCAGAAGCTTTTGCACAGCAAAGGAAAAAATTAATAGCATGAAGAGATATCCAACAGAATGGGAAAAAATATTGCAAACCACCCATCTGACAAAGGATTAATATTCCAAATATATCAGCAATTTAAAAAACTCAACAACAACAACAACAAAAAAAAACCATTCAATTGAGAAATAGGCAAAGGACTTCAATAGTTTTCAAAAGAAGAAATGCAAATGGTGAACAAATACATGAAAAAATGTCAACATCACTAGCCATCAGGGAAATGCAAATCAAAACCACAATGACATACCACCTCACCCCTGTCAGGTTGGCTAAAATCCAAAACACAGAGATTAGCAAATACTGGCAAGAATGTGGACAAAGGGAAACACTTGTACACTGTTGGCAGAAATGTAAATTAGTACAGCCACTGTGGAAAATGGTGTGGAGATTTCTCAAAAAACTAGAACCAGACTCACCACATGATCCATCAATCCCACTAGTGGGTATATACCCAAAAGACATGAACATGTTGTATCAAAGAGACACCTGTACCACCATGTTTATAGCAGCACTGTTAACAATAGCTAAAATTGGGAAGCAACCAAGGGATCATCTGAAGGGTGGATAAACAAAGCATGGTATATATACAAAGAAATATTATTCAGCTATAAAAAAAAAACAAGGAAATTCTACCATTTGCAGCAAACTGGATGCAACTGGAGGACATCATGTTGAATGAAATAAGCCACTCCAGAAAGACAAATACTGCATGTTCTTTGTTTGAAGCTAACATTTAAAAAAACGAAATATCTATATGTATGAGCATTGCTGCAAATAGTTTTGTAAAATTTTGTTTTATGCCTCTGTCAAGCCAATGGTTTAAAAATGTTGTACTACTATAGATTTAATGGCCTGTGATTACTTTAAAACTTACTATATGTGGGTAAAATGTTCATTTTTCTATTCAGTTATTGTTCAAAGCTATTGTCTATATTCCCACTAAACTAGGGTCTTTTTGCTTTTGACTGGTTAAAAGGATAGTAATAAAGCTTAGTTTTACCAGAGGAGAAAAAGAAATTCTTTATTTTAAAGATTTTATAAACATTTATTTACAAGAGTGGTGTTTGGCATAGTAGTTCATGACACTGCTTGGGACACCTACATCTTAAATCAGAGTCCCTGGGTCCAAGTCCTAGCTCTGCTCCCGATTCCAGTTTTCTGTTAATGCTCAACCAGGGAGACAGCAGGTGATGGCTAAGAGACCAGATTCAGTTCCAGGCTTATGGTATGGCCTTGTCTAGCTCCAGCTGTTGTAGACATTTGGAGAGTCAACCAGCAAATTGAAGACCTCTAATCGCTCTATCTCTCCTTCACTCTCTGTAACTCTGATTTTCAAATAAATCTTTGGGGAAAAAAAACAGATGATGAAAGGCTGAGTATTATGGGGAACAGACAGGAGAAAGGATATCCTTTTTATTTATTTTTTTTTTGAAGATTTATTTGAAAGCCAAAGGAAAAGACAGAGAGCAAGAAATCCCAGCCACTGGTTCACTCCCCAAATAGCAACAATGGCCAGGGGAAGGCCAAGCTGAAGCCAGAAACTCCATCTGGGTCTCCCATGTGGATGGCAGAGGCCCAAGCATTCAGGCCATCTTCTGCTGCTTTTCCAGGCACATTAACATGGAGTGGGAGCAGGTATGGAGCATCTGGAATTTGAACTGGTGCTCATATGGTATGCTGACCTCACAGGCAACAGCTTGACTTGTTATGCCAAAATGAAAGTCTAAGAAAGGACTTCTTTTATGGAAGACAAGACAAGAGAGAAAAAATATCCTTGTAGGAGCGTATTTTATAAAGAAGAAGGTTGAGGGGCCACTGATTCTACAATCATCACTCACAGGTCTGTAATAATTATATAATATCTAGAATTTAATAAAACACTTTGAACTTCTTCTGTGCCTGGGCTCCAGTAACTATCTATGTATCCTTGAACAAGTCCTGCTTTTCCATCTGTAAAAATGAGGAATTATCACTGAGTGAGCACCAGTACTCCTTCTACCTTAGACTAGAGGCCATGGGACTTCTTTGACTTCTGAGAGCTTATTTTCCAGATTATTAGCAGACAGTAGCAATGCCTATGTTAATATTTCATTTCTAGATGAAAATGGCTTATCCAGATGGTTTTGAAGGTAGGGTTTTATATAAATAAAAGACCCAATTGGAGTAGAAGTTATAGTGACATCTCCGAAAAAGGTAAGAGCCATCACAAATCATGCTATACACCAGTAACATCTGGAATTTAAATATTTGACACTTGTCTTTATTCTGTGCCTTAGCTCACTGACCTGAGCCAGGTCAGCTTCTAGCCACTCAGAAGAGTTTTAGCAGAAAATAATTTTTAGGGGCAGCCATTTGGCAGAGCAGTTAAGACCACACTTGGAATGCCCACAACCCATATTGGAGTGCCTAGGTTCAAGTCCTCGCTCTGCTCCTTATTCCAACTTGGAATGCACACCGTGGGAGACAGCAGGTGATGGCTCAAGTATTGAGTCCTTGACATCCATGTGAGAGACCTGGGTTGAACTCCAAGCTCCTGGCTTTGGCCAAGAGCAGGGCTATTGCAGGCATTTGAGTAGTGAACCAGACGATGGAAGGTTTCTCTCTCTCCCTCTCCCTACCCCTCACCCTCTCTTTCTCGCTCTTTCTCTCACTCACTCAAATGAGATGACAATAATAATTTTAATGGAAATAATTTTTAGTTTTATCTCATGTAAGCTATTGAAAATTGCTAAGAACAAAAGCAATTCACTTACATAAATATTGTTTGAAATAGATTAAAATAAAAATTTGTTCATGGTATTAAAAGAAGTGTTTTTACTTAAATTCAGAATAAATGGAGAATGTTTAGCTAATTAAATGTACTTGATTTGAAAACTACAATCTAAAGCTTTTCACAGAATGTTTCCCAAAGTAGTCATTGACTAGTTAAATGACAGGAAAATAAGAAATGTTTTCAAAACAGTTTTCACGTAGTGATTTATAGAGTCTCACTGAAGCTCCCTGTCTTTCCTTTTAACCCTCTCCGGCTCCTCTGTTCCTTTTGGGTTCAGCCGTGTCTTCTGACAAAGCCCTCACACAGTGCACAACTTGTCTCTCCTATGGTGAATAGGCTGAGGTGAGACAGCAGCTGACTGAGGAAGGACTCTAGCAGCTGTTGCCAGAAGGAAGTGATAAGAGCTGACACTGGGTGACAGGATTTCTTTTTTCTTCTTTTTTTTAACCTTGCTTTCCTTCCTTTTTTTTTTTTTTTTTTTTTTTAACATTCTTGAGTCTTTTTGTTTAGGTTTAGCCAGTTACATCACTGCTTCCTGTTCCTCTAAAAAGTTTCAAGATACTGGGCAGGGCACTGTGGCTTAGCAGATGCAGCTCCTGCCTGTGATGCTGACATCCCATGTGAGCACTGGTCCAAGTCACAGCTGTTCCACCTCTGATCGCAACAGCCGCAGCGGCCACTGGAGGGTGAACCAACAGCAAAGGAAGACCTTTCTCTCTGTCTCTCTCACTGTCCACTCTGCCTGTCAAAAAAGAAAGAAAGAAAACCTGTGTGTGTGTGTGTATGTGTGTGTGTGTTGGGGGGAGGGGAGTGTCCTTCCTTCTATTTCTGTAAGTCTACCTTTCAAATAAATAAATATTTCAAAAAAAAAAAGTTTCAAGATGATAATTGAACAGGATGAAGACAAGGAGAAAAGAGACTAAGCATTTGATAGGGAAATGGGGAATCTCTAGCCCCAAAGGCGAATTGTGACACACATACATACACACACACACACACACACACACATATGCTTGTGTTGCTTGGATTTCAAAAAATGTTAGCAGCAAAATAAACTTGTTTCAATTCCATTTTCCATGAACATTTGAAGTTCTCTTGTGCATGTCTGTGTGTGCAGATATCATAAGCACACCACTTGATGAGTTTCACAAATTGAACACAGCCATTAACTAATACCCAGATCAAAGAGCATTACTGAAGCCCCAAAGTCCAATATTCCTTCTGGTCCCTATTTTTCCTACTTTTTTCTTCCAGGTGAACTGTGATTCTTATTCACAAAAGTATAGTATTGCCTATATTCATATTTTACATAATTGGAATCATAGTTTAGGTACTCTTTTTTAAGATATTAATTATAGATCTTAATTCTCCATGGCAGGATAATATTTCATTGTATGAATATTCCACAATTTATTTTTTGTTTGTATTGTTATTGGACATTTGGATAGTTTCCAATTTGAAGCTCTTATAAATTGTGCTTCTATATACATTCAAATACATCTCTTTGGTGACTATTTATGCTTTGCCATCACATACATATCTAGGAATAGAATTGCTGAGTCATAATGTGTGCACATGTTGGATTAGTTCTGCTAAGCATTTTTGGAATCCCAAGTGGATCTCACATTCCAAAGAAAGCTCTGTTTTTCACTGCATATCACACACAACTTTCCTCTTCTTCCCCTCTTACATACCCATATTCATATATGTCTTATTGTTTTACATAAGTTTAATAAAATGTTGAACCAGAACATATTGACCTAATTCAGCACCCATTTTTGAAAAATGGGTTTGGCCCAAAGAAGACTCCACATGCAGTGAACTACAGCATACCTTTATGTGCCAGAAGGTTGTAACCTAACCTAAGTGTTCTTATAACTAGCATCTGGGCCTCAGCCAATTATAGAAGCCAAGCTCTCAGCCAATTCCAAGTCGAAAACTTAATTAAGACACCAGACTGTGCTCAGGCAATCCTTATGTGCCATTTCCCCTCTTTCCAGTTATTGAAGTAGTTCACTACATGGTAAGGGGTGGGGGGGTATTTGGAGCCATCTTTGGTCTGGAATACTGCCTGGTTCTAGAGCCTTTTTCCTGTTCAAGTAAACTTTGAAAAATTGAATTGGTCCCAGTTTTTCTCTCAATAAAAATGTATTGGTCCATACATATGCAGCCTCCCGAGAAGAGAAATGGAAAAGCTTGTATAAAAGCTTCCACCATACTCTTTCCTTCTCACAACTGTGGCAGAACATTATCTTAATTGACTTTAGTGCTGTTTTTAGGAAGATTTAATCAAATGTTTGATTTTCTAAAATCATGCAGAGCTCCATTCCAGGATCGCACCAGATGGTGCTTCTCCTCACTAACCTGTTGGACTTCACCTCTGTTTTTTAAATGTACTGAAAGAAAAATGAAAATCCACACGTGGTAAATCCTTTCACTCGAGCTACAGACAATAATTTAAGGGGAGAGAATAACAGGCCTGTAATCTTGCAAGGGGCATTGTAAGAGGATGTGAATGTCGTGTATCAGCTTTGAGAACCATCTGAATCGGGAGACACCATTAATCTTTGGTCCATTAGTCCAATAATTGATCAAGTTTGATGGTCTCAGGAGGGATTTCAGCAAAAACTATGTCAAGGAACCAATCGTGGTTGATTCTTGATTAACCTTGAAGTTTATTGGGAATTATAAAACACAACATGACATTAGCCAAGTTGCACTTTCACTCCCAATTAAGATGTTAATTTTTTGTTTATATATGTATTTATATTAACATTTAGCCTATTTCAACTCAAAATTTTGGATCTTTGTCAATGAAAAGCCTTAGGACACACTCTAGTGTTGTTGAGTTAATGCTGCCATACATGTCTTCTATCAAGATTATATTAAAGTCAAGCACCCATTTACCAAATATTACACCGCAACATAACATGCTTATTCAAATCAACCCACTTTTAATTTGAATTTCACACTAACAAACATAATTCATGTGTACTTTTAGAATGTATAGCCTAGCAAAATAAAATTTTTAAAATGTAATGGATAAGTACACAAGTATAACCACAACCTGTGATTAGACTAGAAAAAATAAAGAGAATAAACTATCTGAGAACCATGTAACAAGAAGTGAAAACTTATTAGAGAGAGGGTCAGGGTACTTGGAAGGTGATACTCAAGCTTAGACACAAATTATGAGAAAACCAGCCATATAAAAAATAGAAGGGAAAGTGTTAGAAGGGATAGCAAATGCAGATGTCAGTAGGCTGTTCTTTTCAAATTGACAAGTAAAAAGCATATGTACCTTGCAGGATATTTGATGTTGCGTGTAATAATTTTAAGTACATTACATGATATTGTGATATACATATATATTGGGGAACTGCCAAGTCAAGCTATTTAACATGTGTTACCTTATATTCTTATTTTTGTGTAAACATTTAAAATCTACTTCTTAGCAATTTTAAAGTACATGATATGTAATAGTCAGCATGATACAAATGGATTTCTTGAACTTATCCCTTCTCTCTAACTGAAATTTCGTGTTCTCTAATGAACATCTCCCCAGTTCCCCAACCCTCATCTTCTGATAACCATAACTCCATTTCTAGAAGTTCAACTTCTTAAGATTCCATAGATAAGTGAGACTATGCAGTATTTCTCTTTCTTTGCCTGGCTTATTTCACTCAATATAATGACTTCCAGGTTCATCCGTGTTGTTGCAAATTATAGGATATCCTTTGTTTTTATAAGGCTAAATTGTATTCCATTGTATGTACATACCACATTTTCTTTATCTACCCATCTGTTGATGAACATGGGTCAAATTTTAAGGAAATATAGCTTATTTTGACTCTATAACACAGGATTTGGATTTTTGAACTCTTCTACAAGGTAGCAAGTTCAGTCAGTTTGTTAACAGTAAATCTTGTTCAAATGTGAGATGACCCAATTGCTCTATGCCAAATACTTGTTGTTTGGCAGCAGGTCTGTGAATTATAATTTGAAAATGGAGATACAGATAGGGAGTCCAAATTAAGTGGTGAATATCATCAATCCAAGGTGTACCCAGGCAGTTGACAAAGGCATGAACACAGCCAAGGTCCCGAGTTCTAGTCAGAAGCCAGAACTAAAGGCAAAGGAACTATTGCCAGAACTGTTGGCAAAGTAAACACTGAGAAACAGCTAAAATATTGCCATTAAAACAATAGCATTTCCTGGGGCCAGCAATGTGGAATAGCAGGTTAAGCTGCCACCCGTGATGCCAACATTCCATATGAGCACCAGTTCAAGTCCTAGGTGCCCCATTTCTGATCTAGCTCCCTGCTGTTGTGCCTGGGAAAGCAGTGGACAATGGCCCAAATTCTTGGGCCCCTGTCACTAATGTGGAAGAACTAGATGAAGCTCCTCACAGCTGGTTTCAGCCTGGCCCATTGTGGCTGTCTAGGGAGTGAACCAGCAGACAGAAGATATCTCTCTCTCTCTTTCTCTCTGTCTTTCATAAATAAATCTTAAAAAAAAAAAAAAGCAAAAGCATTTCCTGATCCCTTGTGTCATTTGAGGGGCAACATGGTGGGTTGAGCAGTTTGGAGTAGAAAAGGAGTAAGGAGTCAAAGCACAAATAGGAAATGAGAGAGCCATGAGAGCTGAGCTGAGGGTCAGATATTGGAGTGCAGCCAAGGAGGGAAATCACAAAACCAGAGGAGCAGAGAGAAACCAGAAGATAACTGATTTGAGGCAGCCAAAACAAAGAGGGTTTTGATAACAGAGGGAAAAGGATTTTAAACAGCCCTTTTATGATCTCAGAAGAAGATGGCTCTAATTGCAATATAGGAACCAGGATTTTGAGAACTTTCATCTTTGTAACTTCCTTATGTTTAGAATTTTTACTATACACATAGCAAAAACAATTTTGCCATAACAGTTAGAAGGCAAACCCTTAAAACTGATAGGACCTGTGGGCTTGTCTTCAAGAGGCCAGGGTGAGCTGAGGGAGGCTGATTCCTCCTGTGGAGCCAAATGGGGATGGCAATGCATCCCCAGGGATGGCAATCACTACAGAAAGAGAAGGAGGAGGATGCAGAGAGCTGCTCTAGAAACCCGGGGACTGAGTCGAAGGGCTTGTGCAAGGGGCTCTGGTGTTTGCTGATAGGACGTGAGGTTCATCCCACTGACATGCTAAAACCTGAGAAGGAAGCTTGGGTAAATGTAGCAACGACCACCATATTTGAATAAGGCAGTTCATTTAGATGTGAGAATAACCTGCAAGTAGAGAGCTTTCAGGTCTCCCAGAATTGTGCTGTTCAAAGCAGGATTGGTAGACCAGCAGTATTAGCTTCACTTGTTAGAAATCCAGAATCCCTCCCACCCGCAACCCTCCCCTTTCCAACTCATTCTCCCCTTCCGTTCACATCAAGATTCATTTTCAATTCTCTTTATATACAGAAGGTCAGTTTAGTATATATTAAGTAAAGATTTCAACAATTTGCCCTCACATAGCAACACAAAGTGAAAAATACTGTTGGAGTACCAGTTATAGTATTAATTCACAATGTATAGCACGTTAAGGACAGAGATCCTACATGATATATATATTTTTAAATTGATTAATTTTCTATGCAATTTCCAATTTAACACCAAGATTTTTTAATCATTTGCAATTATCTTGATATACAGAAGATCGATTCAGTATATACTATGTAAAGATTTCATCAGTTTGCACCCACACAAAAACACAAAGTGTAAAAATACTGTTTCAGTACTAGTAATAGCATTATTTCACATTGGATAACACATTAAGGACAGAAGTTATGGGGGGGAAGCCATTGTAATCTATAAGCTGTATTTTGGAAATTTATATTCTTTAAATAAAAGCGTTATTAAAAAAAAAAAAAAAGGGAAATCCAGAATCCCAAGTCCCATCCCAGGCCTCCAAGTTAGAATGTGCATTTTAACCTGAGCCCTAGGTGATTTCTATGCAACACAAAGACTGAGCACCACTGGGCTAAGACATGCCAGGAGAGTTCAAAAGAGAATTGTAGACTATATGAGGTGGGGGTAAATCGTGGAATTAGAGGTAAATGAGGAGTGATGATTTGAGCCAATGCTAGATGGAGGCAAACTGAGGGGAGAGGGACAGTAGGAGTGCAGGGGGGCAGGATGACACCCGTTGGTGAGAGGAAAGATTTCTTGGCCTAAAAAGAAGGTAACAGAGAAAGAAGGAGAAAGAATAAAAGGGGGGAGTGTTTAGGCCTAAAGATAGATATATGGGAGGAGATTACTTTGGCATAAAGAGGCAGAGATTAAATTGGTGAGAGGCTCTGTTAACACAAAAAGGAAGAGATGGAGTGTGGGGGCCAGTTAGTTCAAGGGTGGCAAGCCTGCACTCCATTACCTAGGAAGCCAGCCCAACTCAGGCCAAGAAATTTCCAAATATGTAGAACAAAAGGATCTCTTTGCCCTTTTTTGTTCTTCTAAGCAGAATCCCTGCAAAACATCCCTATGGAGATTAGATGCCTTTAATAAAAGCACATTATGTAGAAATTCTGTGGGAGTCAGGCAGAGTACGGATATCTGACTTCCTCCCGCCCATGGAATCTCATATTCTACTAGGCTTCACTCCACATTTTATAGCCAGCAATACTGAAGTGTGTTTTGATCAAGAATTTTCCATGTGCTTCAGTACATAAGAGATGCCACGTGGTAGCTCATTAAAAAAGCTTGTGACACTTTCTAAGGAATCCTGAATTATTTTGGAGGACTGTGGAAGAAAACTCATGTGTTTTGGCCAGCAGGTAGGGACAGTTAGAGTTTTATGATGAGTTCTGTACCCTGATCTTTGCCCTCAAAGCAATGATATCTAGATAGCCTGGGTTACCCTGGCAATTTATTTCTTGTAATTATTTGTTGGTGGGACTACTAACTGATCATTTTTGTCTCTGTAGCACTCAATGCCATACCAGACACAGAAAAGTTACTCAATTCCTGTCACTTGGTGAAATAAATAAATGTAAGAATTTTCTCAGCCCAGAGGCTCACACAGGCAACTATAAAGGCCAGGGTCACTCTCCAATTTAGTCTAAGACCGTAAGTAAAACAAATAAAAGATCAGAAAACCATTTCTGGAGTAGAGAACAAACAGCCAACCTTTGTGTACAGACCCTGCTCACGTCATGTTCATCCCACGATGGCATCCTCTGGGCTGGACTTTCTCTCTCTGGTCTTTAGTTCTTCCTGGAACAGTTTCCAAACAAGCATTTCATCACATTCTCTTGCTTAAAAACCCCTGATTCCTTCCAATTACTTATTAGTTCAAATATAAACAATTGGATACATATATGTGTGTGCTAATATTCCCATATTTCTTAGTATTATCTGAATTATGTGAGTCAAATTGGTAACTTTGCCATTTTCTGCCAGCTCTTGATCATTTTCATTTCTGGAATTTTTTTTTTTTTGTGATTATTCTCTTTGCTTGGGTGGCTCTTAACAGTCTCCCATCAATTCGTGACTATCACTCAATTAAATTCAGATTCATGATTCACTTAGTGCTTCTCTCCCTAATTAAACCTAGTTCACCCTGCTGATCACTTTTTCATTTCCATCAGAGAGAGGTAAATATGAATACATATACACACATATATGTGTATTTACTTATACATGAACTATTTTATATATGAATATTTAGTTTTTTCTAGACTATTTTACAGAAAATTAAGAAACTTTACTCTTAACATTTAATCAGTATAGAATTGGGTGATACAGAAACTAGATTGTTATCAATGGTGTTTGGAGAAATAAATGAAAATTTTACCTTAAAATATTAGTATTGTTCCTTATTTTTTGTGATTACATTACTTGATCATTCATTCAAAGATTCATCCATTCACTAATACTATTGATCAAATATCTACTTTGTTGTGAGCCTTGAATCCAGAGACTCCAAAATGAACAAGACACTGTCTCTATCTTCTGGGAGCTCACAATCCAGTAAAGGAGATGGAAGAAACCAGACTGACTCGTGAACATTCTATATCTTTATTGAAGCAATTGTTATTCCTACAAATCAAACAATGCACCTGGAATTTTATTTTGTGTCCAGTAAGACTACAGAAGTTAGATAGACTACTTTAGCAATGGAGACACTGGTCTGAAAACAAAGACTAGAAGAGTCCTTGGTGCCTACATAAGTTTTACTCTCTATTGTTCTCAAAGAAAACTGCTCTGGACAAAAAGCCTAAATTGAGTATAAGGGGATTTCTAAGCCTACTCTGTGAGATGATCCATATTACAAAATTTACCTCTGGGTACCTAGGAGTCATTTTATTTTTGATAAATTCTATCTGTTCCTCTTTGCTGATACTCTGTGGTGTGTGACTCCTACCTAATTTTCAGTCATGTATTTCTTCATAATCCCCTCTTTTTGTTCTCTTGCCACTATGTTCTTCAGCAGAACCTGGTTTCTCTTGGTTCCCTATAGAAATATATATTTTAGCAATGTCATGGTTTATGACATTCTAATACTTCAGGTTCAGGAACACATCTATTTGGTAAGATGAAGTGAAAGAAAAAACAACAGTGACCTTGATAAATGAGCAAATAGGATAACAGAATGAAATTCAATATAGAAAATTCAAGGTAATTGATTTATAGACAAAAATCACAAAAATATAAATAATAGGGTAAGGAGCAGTACTGTACAACTGTGTAGGACTTTGTAGGTAATACAATGATTTGAGGAATGGAGGAAGAGAGGAAAGAATTGCATTCAAACTGCTTATACACTTGAGAAAATTTACAAGATAAATGTCCATCTGTTTTTCTCCATGGATAGGAGGGAAAGAAAAAAGGAAGGAAGGAAGGAAGGAAGGAGGAAGGAAGGGAGAGAGAGAGGAAGGGAGGGAGGGAGGGAGGGAGGGAGGGAGGGAGGGAGGAAGAAAGAGAGAGAGAGAGAGAGAAAGGAGAGAGAGAGAGAGAAAGGAGAGAGAGAGAGAGAAAGAAAAAAGAAAACAAAAAAGGTAACTAGCTTAGAAGGCTTAAAATAAAGAACATTATTATTGGTTGTACACCAACAAGGTTTTCTTCACTATCAGAGGAATGAAAAGCTGAAATAAGTTTCTAAGGGAGACAGTGGAAGCTGCAGTTAGTCCAAAAGATTTACAGCTACCCTCAGAAAACTCCCTAGGCTGGAGAATTTAGCTCTTTGCATGCTTAACAAAAGGTAATTGGACAATCTTTTTTTAAAAAATATTTATTTATTTACTTGAAAGTCAGAGTTACATAGAGAGAGGAGAGGCAGAGAGAGAGAGAGAGAGAGAGAGAGAGAGAGAGGTCTTCCATCCACTGATCCACAACAGCTAGAGCTGTGCTGATCCAAAGCCAAGAGCCAGGAGCTTCCTCCCAGTCTTCCCACGTGGGTGCAGGGGCCCAAGTACTTGGGCCATCCTCCACTGCTCTCCCAGGCCACAGCAGAGAGCTGGATCAGAAGTGGAGCGGCTGGGTCTCGAATCGGCCCCCACATGGGATGCTGACAATGCAGGCAGCAGCCTTACCTGCTATGCCACAGTGCCAGTCCCTGGACAATCTTTCAATATCCTCCTAAGCTTTTGAATACTTTCAAAAATATGATCCAGGGGAACTTAACAATCTGTACAGTGAGCTCTTTAGAGCTGTATGCTTAGTTGATCCCATGCTATATCCTGACTTTCTATAAAACAAGATATTACTTTATATAGGCCTTTCTCCTAATCTTAACTCTCCAAAGTTTGTTGACCATCACGACCAGCTGTGATTTGAATAAATGTTTCCTGTTTTATACCAACATTATGCTCACTCATCACTAATGACATCTAACATTTTCTGTCATTAGGTTCAGAATGAAAACTAAAGATAAAAATAATGTATCCTAATAAGCAAAACAACTTAATCAACATGGTCTGTCTTATAGCTGATAAAATATGCCTTTGCAAATCTATCCAGATCCTAAACTCCCTTTCTTCCCTCATCCTTCCCAAATTATTTGCTAATGACAGTCCTTAAGTATCTGGAATTCTAGAAATGTGAATCCTGTATTTGCATTCATTGACCAACAGGCTACAGGAAGAATTTTGAGTGATGTCAGAGGAAAGACATCTAGCAAACTGAATGGTGACTAACTTAAACAAGATTGACATATAAACCAACAGCAGAACTCTCGCATTCCAAGTTCTAGATATGTGCCAACCAATGGAGATGTCATGTTAACAACAAGTGTAATTTAAATTTTTCTGGTAGCTACATTAAAAAGTAAAATAAACACTAAACAATACATTTAGAAATTTATTTTAACCCAAAATATATACAATGTTATCATTTCAATCTGTAATCAGCATAAAAGCTTTAATGAGATGTTTCATATTCTTTGAAATTTAGTTTGTACTTCACACTTACAGAATATCTCAATTTAGACTAGTCACATTTCAAGAGCTCAATAGCCATATATGACTTGTGGCTGCTGCATTGGGAGAAAAGTTGCAGATGATATGTTTGACTTCGACTGCAAGGAAAGGAAAGAGCAAAACAAAAAACTTTTGAGCCATCTCTATAGTGTCTTCTGCATCACCTCTTCAATATTTTCCCCTCTTGCCACATAGAAAAAATAATAATTTTGAGGGCTTTGAGGAAGGTATTGTCAAGTCTTTGCCTAATGTTACCTTCCTAGTCTTATCTAACCACTCTGTATAAAATTGTAACTCCTCCCCATCCTACATTCTTGATTCCAACTTGCATTGAGATCCTTATTCCATAGCATGATAATCTAACATACTATATTATTTCTTTATTACCATGTTTATTGTTCATTGTCTGCCTTCCTCACACACAGAATGTAAGGGAAGAGGAAGGCAGGAATATGCGTCTGTTTAGGTCACTAAGGTATCCCACATATCTGGACCAGTGCCTTTTATATAGTAGGTGCTTTATTGCTGAATGTTGAAGGAATGATAACTTAGAAGCTCCTATTTTTACCATGAGGACACTGGATGGAGCCCAGAGAAGTGAAGTGACTTTTCAAGGTCAAACAAGCTGGATAATGGTAGATCCAGCCACTCATCTAAACCTTTTTACACTATTCTGAGCATGAAAAGAAAGGTAGAAAAACAATTCCATTTTTAGATTGAAATATAAATTACGGTATGGATGGGACAACAGAATTGTCTTGGGATATAAATTCCTTGAAGAAAGAGACTGTGTCTTATTCTTATCTTACCTCTCATCCACTACCCCTAACAAAGACTATCTTACACACAGTAGGTGCTGAATTAACAAAGAATGAGTGGTCCATTGTTCTGTTTGTGACACAGTGCGTGGACTTCTTTTATTAAGAAGACAATGGAAAGAAGCTTCTGTGTTCACCGCCACATACTAGCTTTTTATCATGCTTGGAAAGCTTGGAAGGAGATTGGCATATATTCTGCTACTATTAACAACCAGCCTCTGAAACCAAAACACTGAAGTCTTAGGGAAAAAAGGAGAAGATTCCAGAGGCATTAGACTATTCTAATTCTCCTTAAATACATCAGGCCCATGAGTGTTTCTAATTCACATAAAATTGGATGTTTATATTTCTGAGAATCTGGGTTTCAGATTGAAAGCAAAGTGATATTGACAAATAATGGGGCTGAATAAATGAGTGACAAAAACTTTCCATTATGTGTATATTATATATTTTATGACATAAAACTCAGCTATTGCCTAGATGGGGTTATAGTCATCAGATTTTTAATAAAATATAACTTATTTTTTTAACAATGTTCATCAACAACCTTATTCCTTTGATACCCCTAGAAGAACGGAAACAGTTTATTACGTTTATTAGAAAAGGAAACAGAGAAGGAGAAAAACATGTGTTGGTTAGCAAGTTGCCAACCAGATCACAAATCCACATCTCCGCACTTTAAGGACCTGAGAAATAATTTGGATAAGAGTCCAATAATGTTTGATATCTGTTTGAACTAAAGGTCACGTCCTTACTTAAAAACAACACTAGCAGAGACCCAAGGTCCTATTTGCATAGGAAATCCACAATCAAAAGTTTACAGAAACATACTATTGGCATCCCAGTAACTTGCTCAGCTTGAACATATGCTATCTGATCTTTTTTTAGAACCATAAAAAAAATACAGTGCTGGAACTTTGGGTGCAGCTCAAAGTACAAACCTAGGACAACCATGAGCAATGCCTCTATGACTGAATTTGAATTTTAGCAGAAAATTTCAGTGACTGAAATAAAGTGTAGGTACCCCACTATAATTGTATTTGAATTCTAAGGTTTTCCTAAAAAGGACTACAGATTAACAAGCTATTAAAATGCAGCCATATTCTGCAGACCAGTTTGGCTAGAGGTACCAAAATGTGTTCATTTGCCATGGCTTGAGTCCAGTACAAGGGAGGCAGTCTTCAGGAGCTAAGCTGGCCTGAATTGGTAATGATTTTATTGTCAGGCAGTTGCTACACAAATGCAATTTGAGTTTCCACCTTTGAATTCTATCCTATGTTAATATGATTCTGAACTAAGCAGTCAAAATATAAAAGGAGATAAAAAAGGAGATAAAGCACAGTTTGAAGATCACAAGAACAAGTTAAAATCTAGCAGAATGATTTGCTTTTTGACCTCAAGAAAATCATTCCACTTCTTGAAGCCTTAAATTTTTTATCTGAAAAAATGAGAAGGAGAAAATTCTGGGTAAAGGGGATCTAATGAACAGAGAACTAAAGGTGACAGAGGACCCTGGGCTTGGCTAGGACAGAGACCATATCTTGGGAAAAAGAAGGTATCATAGAGAGATTTAGATTAGCAGTACCAGAATGAGGATTTAGACTGGACTGCATTGGCCACTGGCAACCAGCCTAACATGAGAATATGAAAAGGTTGGCCAAGGGTGATAGCAGAATACATCAAAGAACAAAGTGCCAAGAATCAAGAAGCCACTCCAGAAATAGTTACAGTAATTCCCATGTGAGATGAGAAGTCTTGAAGTGGCATTTGGTGGAGGCAACAGAGGGAAAATTCTCTTTTTCTCAATTTCTCTACATATATATATATATATATATATATATATGATAATGACTGCAAATTTTAAGTATGGATTATAGCAATGTGATGAGATAATTCACAGGGGATAATGGAAAGAGTTTCTGAGATACTGAGTTAGAGGGTGGTATTGCAAGTCATGCTTGCAAAGGCATTGACTGGATTTTGTAAATGCGGACATGGTGATATGTTCATATCCAGATTTAGAGACTAAGAATGATGGTGAAAGTTGAAGCCATGAGAACAGAAAAGCTCCCCCTATGAGTAGAGAGAAGAGAGAGCATAACTCAGGACTTAGGATAGAACGTTAGAAAATTAAATATGGTAATATAAATAAAGTAGTTAGCACAGTGGTTTGTCTGTAGTCAAAACTCAGTAACTGGTGGCTCTTCCTGTATTTAAGAACATACAGCTAAAAAAATAAGGCAGAGAGGGAAGTTGCAAAAAAAAAAAAAAATGACCCACAGCAGCTCTCCTAAGAGTTTAGAATCACGGGTAAGTGAGTCAGGCCTCAGCCACAAAATTTCTCACCAAATATAAAATAAAACTGAATATTAAGAGGTTTGTTAGTGGGATGAATTCCCAAAAGCTATATTAATTAATCATGTAGGCATTAGCTGGAAGTGATATAAAATATGACCCATGGATTTTTTAAATCAGAACACGTAAGAGTCTTCCATTAGCTTTCTGCTAGCCATTTAAGAACAGTTTGGTATGCAGAAATTATGGAGCTGGATCATTGCTAGTCTTTCAATCTACTCATAATTTTTATTTGCTCTGTTTACAATATCAAGATGATTTATAAAGCTGGTATGTTATTGAAATAATTGCTATTTCTTGGCAGATTAAATGGTATTCTCTACTATGTACATAAAATATTTGATAGTTTAGATTTGTCTAATATAAAGCACTTTTAATGGAAAAAAACAGCTTGGGGATGGGTTTGGACCTAGAAATTAAGACTCATGTTGAAGACACCTGTATCCAATATTGGAGTGCCTAGGTTTGAAAGCCAGCTCTGGCTCCTGATTCCAGCTTCCCACTAATGTAGACTCTGGGAGGCAGTGGTAATGATTCTCTGCCACCCATGTGAGAGACTTCAGTTGAGTTCTTGGCTTCTGACTTACACTTTACCCAATGTCAGCTGTAGGCACTTGGAGAATGAACCAGCAGACAGGATCACATGCTTTCTCTCTCTCAAGTAAATACATTTAAAAATTAATTTTTGTAACAAAAAATTTATAACACCTGAGAAGCACAAGGTGTAGATCAAAGCATTCTTGCTTGGGTTGAGTCTATGGGTGACTGTCATTAAATAGAACATGGGCCTCCAGTTTGTGGTTTTTCCCTTCGGTTTTCATGGCCACTTGGCCTCAGATCTATATGCCTGGACAGGTCTTTAACCAGGCCATCATCTCCATTTAGGCTCTTTAAATGGTAAAGTGTCCATAAAAATCCATATAGGTAAAAGATACTACAAAATCAGTCATCCACTAGGTAACATATTTTAAGTACCTGTTCTGATTCAGGATAACATCACTCACATCCAAAAAAAGAAGAGTAAATAGTGAGTTAATAAATAGATAGGGGGTGGAAAGAAAATAATTAGTAAGGGCTAAAAAGATATCAGCTGTTAATAAAATGCCACAAAACATTTAACTCTTCATCTATCTTCATAAGCTCCCTCCACTTTATAGCAGAGAAGGTAATTAGATGTGTAGGCTACTCAATCCCAATTTCTGAATTCAAGCAGGAATTAATGGTTCTACAAAAAGAAGAGTTTTTCCACTTTTTCTACATCAATCCAACATGAGCACAAATGAATCTCTGTTAGGGCTGGGGAGGGAAAGGGGGAGGGAGACTATGATTCTGCCAGAACAAGCTCAACCGACAGGAACAGACAAGAATTTTACTGGCAGAAATTAGAAATTGTTCTTTCTCACTCCACCAACACATAAGTAATAAACGCAAAACTACCTTCTGCTGCCTTTATAGCTGTGTTAGAAAAATGATGCCTCAAGGGGAAGAAGTAGAATCTGTCATGCAATAAAACTAACACCACACTCAGAACACCTGAAACTGTTCCACCAACTTTTTCTTTGCTCATCTTAACTTCGACATGGTCCCTATAGTATTAGTTAATAAATGAAACTAAAACTTTTTTGGCCATAGGCTGTTGCAAACCCTCCAGAACAAATGGAAAATTCTGTGATGCTATCTTTAGAATTCATAAAAACTGTCAAATATGCAGACAAGTCAAAATGAGTATTTCACACATGAGACATATAATGTTTCAGAGGGTACCAAATACATGTATTGTTTTGCTGAGACCCTTAATATAATGAATACCAACCACTCCCATATTGCTAAGGGAATTGCTAGATCCCTGAAGCAAGACTTGTAGTTGTGAATATTGTTGATCAACAATCACCAGTCTTGGAAAAAAAATAAGGTTGGAGATGCTGAGGATGTGTTTTGATACCATTTTCATTATCATGTCTACCTTGAACCAACATGGATCCTCCTATTGCACACGTAGCACAATGAGAAGGGTGTCAAGGAGGGCACAGAAAGTTCAGGTTTTCAGGTCAGCAGGGAGAATTACAAAGGACTGGGGGCTACCTGAAGTACCCAAGGCAGCAGAACAGGACACTGCATCTGAAAGGTAACTGGATTCCTACTAGTAGGGTCAAGGTGCTTGTTTTTCATGAATGGGTTGTAGGCAACTCAGGAGAAAGGCTGCTCTCCTGGAACTGGTTAAGATAGTGCCCAGGAAGATTTCTGTGAAAGTAAGACAAGCTTCAGTAGAAAGAAACTTAGAAATATCAAAGAGTGTAGAAGCTGCCTCCAGGGGAAAGAGCCACAGTCGGATGACCCACAAAGGAAGTCTTTGAAGAGATCACAAAAGCACCTCTAGATGATTGACAGGCATTTCTGTTGTAGTTACAGGAAGTTAAAACCATCATAGTGGTACTATTCAGATTTTTGCTGTTGGATACCTCTCTTACTTCCTTTCACGTAAAAGCAGCCAAGAGCCTAGTGAGTAAGACAGCAGAAAAGGAAACAACCCTCAGGCTCCCCTCACACCGACCTGCAGGGCAAGCTCCCAGTTGGAGAAAGGGCAAGTTGGGGAAAAGGAGATGAACTTTGCAATGAACTGCAGAATTTTTGTTATTACACTACTCTAGATCAGTTGATTATTGCATGAAGACTGTTTTAGAGAATCAGGTGATCAGAAGAGAGACTTTATTGTCAAATTGTGAGCATGTAAGCTAGGAAGTCACGCCAAGAGTTCACCTGGGATCAGAGGCAGCTGTACCTGCAGAGTGGAGGCAATGAAGGGCAAGTACAAAGTTAGTTTCTGACTGCACCCTCTCTTTCTGCGTGAAGAAACCATGTTTGTCCCTGGTTATTCTATTTCATTCCAATTCCTGACCATAGTTGATTAGACCAAAGAAGTGTATCTGACCAAAGTTAGCCAAACAACAGCCCAGCCAGAGACCTGTGATATACCTTTGAGGGAAAAAAAAGGCAATCTGTTTCCTTGACATGAAATTATGAAAAAAAAAAAATAGACAAGTAAAATAATTAGTATACTTACCCTTGGGAACTGAAGCTAAAATATTATTCGTTCATCCAATAAATATTTACCAAGGGCACTACTATATATAAGTATAATAAAGAACAAGAAGCATAAACCCATTGTCTTCAAAGAGCTAACAGAACAAAAATTATTTAAATAAGTACATGAAATAATAAATTATCATTATTTCCAAGAAAGAAGTAAATAAAATATTTAGTAGGAACAGCAAGTGGTAGGTACCTACTCCATACAAGATTATCTGGGAAGGGCTATCTGAGATAGATATTTAAACTGAGACCTGAAGAATGATATAGATACAGGCTTGTGAAGAATTGAGGAAATTGTTCCAAATACAGAAAAAGGCAAATACAAAGACACTGAGGAGGAAATCGCTCAGTACACTCCGGACCTGATAGATGGCCAGGGCAACTAGGGCAGAATGAGCAAGAAGCATAATAAGATCAAAGAGGGAGACAGGAGCCAGATTGCAATGAGACTGGGATGTCATGTTTAGGACAGCACAATCTAATGAAACAGTATTTAAGCCAGTGTGGACTATGAGAAACACATCTTTAAAGAAGAGTAGAGACTGAGTAGAGCTACATGGTAAGATTCATAGCTAATGAGTATAGTAGTATGCCAAATAATGACATTTTGGTCAATGACAAACTATATAAACAACATTGGTCCTATAAGATTATAATAGAGCTTAAAAATTCCTGTCATCTAATGAGTTCATAGCCATAATAACAGTACAATATGATACATCACTCTGTTGTTGTGGTAATTCTGCTATAAACAAACCTACTGCATTGCCACTCATACAAAAGTATAGAGCATACAATTATATACAGTACATAATGGTAATAAATGTGTTACTAGTTTGCATGTCTATAATAGTTTTATTGTTATTTTACAATGAACTCTTTCTATTTATAAAATACAGCAGCCTGTTTTACACTTGGTAGTCTTATACATCTCATATTCACATGCCTCTTGACCACATCAAGATGCTCTATCAAGTAATTCACCTATCCCATCTTCATTTTCACACAGTGAAGAAATTACCTAATGCATTTCTTAAAATGTGTCCCTGTTTTAAGTGTCACATGACTATACCAAGTGCTTTCATGTCTGCCAATTTTCTACATCAGAGTTCATAAATTTTTTTCTTAAAATGACTACATAATAAATATTTAAGGCTTTGTAGATCATATAGCCATGATCAAGCCACTCACCTCTGGTATTATAATGCAGAAACACTCATAGGTAACATGTAAATTTATTACAATGGCCATATATAAATAAAATTTATTTCTGGCTCTGAATTTCATATAATTTTCTTGTTTTCTTGTGTCAAGAAATAATCTTTTGATTTGTAAACCACATAAAAACATTACAAAATTTTGTAGTGCATGGATCATAAAACACAAATTATGAGAAGGATTGATCCAGAAGCCATTGTTTTCTAACTACTGTTCTATATACCTGACCTGTAAATAACTTATTTAATTCTTTCAAAAACCCTATCAGTAATTATCAATGTCTTCACTTTTTAGAAGGGGCAAAAAAGTCTCACAGCTAGACGTTGACAGAACCAAGAAATGAACCCAAGAAATCTGCTTCCAGATCACATGATGTTAATTTTGCAGTCCTGACTCATGCTAATAACTAATTCAAATTTAGCATATTCAAGAGTGAGAAGCACTCCCGGAATGGTAGAATAAAGACCTTAAAAATCTGTTCCTCCATAAAAGCAATGAGAAAGTTGGCAAGAAAAAAAAAAACTGGTCAAAAATTGATGTTTTCGGAACTCTAGAAATTAATCAAAGAATGGAACAACCTTAAAAACATTTATGGAAGAAAAATGGTTAAATGTTATTATTTTTTAAAAGTGAGTTTTGTGATATTTTAACATGTAGATTCTCATCCCCTTCTTTCCAGCTCTTCGGTAGCACTGAAAACTTTGGAGACAACAACTGAAGAAAAAGCAGCCTAGAACCCCCTGCCAGGAGACAGGATGCTTTTGGAGGTGCTCTGTTCTAGATAATTGCCATAATGTGGCCCAGCTCACAGGTCTTTATTTGATATGACTGGGAGCTCACTCAGTGTGATAGGCTTTTCTTTTGGGCATTTGCCAAAAAACAATCAGTGGAAATTGTCTAACATTACAGCTTCCTGAAGGAGACAAAATTATTGGGGTTTAAAAAAAGTAACTTAAAAGGAGACACTGAGAAGTGAAATATCCATGGAAAACTTTGAAAAGGTACAACATATTCCAGGAAATCTAGAAGAGCAGAAGTAGGTGGAGGGCTGTCTGAATGTCTGGGTAAATCCTGAAAAGGCCCTGATACATGGACTCTGGCTGAATTTGAAACTCTATAAAGTAGTAAGTGAAGACAAAGGAAAAGTTACAAAATTCCAAAGAATGACAGGATGCCTCAATAGGCACAAAAAACTCATAAACAATGGCTAGGAGATATTATTTCAAAGTATTTAAGGACATCACTGTAATTATTAGATAGACACTAAGATATATGCAAAGAAATAAGAAAAAAGGCAATAACAACTGTTCCTGTGGGGCTGGCACTGTGGTGTAGCAGGTAAAGCCACTGTCTACAGTGCTGGCATCCCATAAGGGCAATGGTTCAGGTCTCGGCTGCTCTACTTCCAATCCAGCTCTCCGCTGTGGCCTGGCAAAGCAGTAGAAGATGGCCCAAGTCCTTGGGTCCCTGCACCGACATGGGAGACCTGGAAGAAGCTCCTGGATCCTGGCTTTGGATGGGCTTAGCTCCGGCCATTGCAGCCATTTGGAGAGTGAAACAGTGGATGAAGATTCTCTCTCTCACTCTCCCCGCCCCCACCACCACCCCGCCACAGCTCTGCCTTTCAAATAAATCAATCTTTAAAAAAAAAAAAAAAAAAAACTTCCTGAGGAAGCACAGACATTGGGCTTTCTGAAAAGAAACTTTTTATCAGCTATTATAAATATATTCAAAGAACTAAAGGAAAGCATGAGAATAATGTCTTATCAGATAAAAGATATCAATAAAGAGAAAATATACTTTTTTTTAAAGAACCAAATACAAATTTTGGAATTAAAAAAGATTTAATACTGTGACTCAATAAAAACTTGAACTAGCAGAATGAAAAAGTCAACAAACTTGAAGTGCATTGATATTATATAATTTAAAGAACAGGAAGGAAAGGCAATCAAGGCTGAAGTATCAGAGACCTATGGAGAATCATCAAACTTATTAACAGATGTATGAAAAGAACTCTAGCAGGAGAAAAGACTATAAAGAATATTTGAAGAAATAATAACTAGAAACTTTGAAAATTTGATGAAATAATTCTCTACATCCAAGAAACTCAACAAACTCCAAGTAGGTTATACTCAAGGAGATCTACACTCAGATGCATTATATCCAAACTGTTGGAAGTCAAAGAAAATGAATGCTGAAATCAGCAAAGAAAGCAATTTCATAAAGTACAAGGGAGTGGATTGACGTATTCACAGTGCCAAAAGAAAATGACAATGAAGCAGAAATTCTACAGCAAAGAAGTAAAATCACAGGTAAACAAAAACTAAGAGAATCTATCACTAACAGAATCAAATATATCTGTTTTACAAGAAAAACTAAAAGGAGACCTTTAAGCTAAAATGAGAGGACACTAGACAATAATTCAAATCCATGAAAAAATAAAGAGCCCCAGAAAAGTTAATTACTTAGAGCAGTATAAGAGGTAATATAAAGGCATTTTACATTAAAATTCTTATTTCCTATATGATTTGAAAGATGAATGAGTAAGCAGGTAATAAAACTGTGTTAATAGGTTTAATAATCAAAGATATAATTTGTATGACAAAGCAGAGCATCAAGAAAATAAAGACTTGATAATACCATAAATCAACCATACCTGTCAGATATTTATATAACATTCCACCCCAAAACAGAATATGCATTCTTGGAAGGGCATATAGAATATCTGCTAATCCATAAAACAGTCTTAATACATGGAAAAATATTAACAGCATGCAAAGTATGTTCTCCATCTACAACAAAATGAAATTTGAAATCAGTACCAAAAGGAAATTTTGGAGATTTACAAATATGCAGAAATTAAACAACACACTCAAACAGTAAATCAAAGAAGTCATAGTGAGTATTAGAAAATACTTTGAAGTGAATGAAAAGGAAAACACATACAAAATCATATGAAAACAATGGCATACAGTTAAGTATTTGGGCTTTTTGTTTTAATTACTTATGTATTTGAAAAGAACAGTTACAGAGAGGCAGAGGCAGAGAGAAAGAAAGAGACAGAGAATTGTCTTCCATCCACTGGTTCACTCCCCAAAATAGCAATGGACTTGGCCAATCTGAAGCCAGGAGCCAGGAGGTTCTTCCTTGTCTCCCAAGTGAGTGCAGGGGCCCAAGGACTAGGATAATCTTCCACTGCTTTCCCAGGCCATAGCAGGGAGCTAGATTGGAAGAGGAGCAGCGGGGACTCAAACCAATGCTCCTATAGGATGCTAGCACTACAGGCGGTAGCTTTACCCGTCATCTGTTGGAGCCAGTGCTGTGGCATAAGTATTTGTTAAAGAGAAATTTATAACTATAAATGTGGATCTTAAAAAAAAAATCACAATCCATAACCCAACTTTTCACCTTAAGAAATCAGAAAAAGAACAACAAATTCAATCAAGCTGAAGAAAGGAAATAATATTAAAGTAAAAATAAATGAAATAGAGAATAAATAGATAAGTTGACTCTTAGAATATCAACAAATTTCAAATTACTTTGTGAAACTGACCAAGAAAAAAAAAGTGAATATTCAAGTGAATAAAATCAAGAATGAAAGAGGGGAATTTACTACTGAACTTACAGAAATAAAAAGGATTATAAAGGAATAGTATGAGCAATTGTATGTCAACAAATTATAGATTACAGGTAAAAATGGACGAACTCCTAGAAAGGCACAAACTAACAAAATGGGTTCAAGAAGAAACAGAATATCTGAATAGACCTATAAAAAGTAAAGAGATTCAATTAGTAATTGAAAAAATCCATCCCCTCCCCCAAGAAAAGGCAAGCACCAATCCTTCACAAACTCTTTCAAAAACCAGAAAAGGGGGAGAAACATTTCCAAGCTTATTCTATGAGGGCAAGGAAAGGAAACTGCAGACCAATAATATACCTCATGAATACAGATGCAGAAATTCTCAACAAAATACCAGCAAGCTAAATCATGCATATAATGAAGTGGGGTTTATCCTAGGAACACATGGATGTTTGACATGTGAAAATCAATCAGTAGATTATACCACATTAATAAAATAAAGGAAAAAACACATGAGTCAGGAGAACATGATTAAGGGCATAGACCCTAGATCCAACAATTTTTATTTGTAAAATTGAAAGGAAGAGAGGGAGAGAGAGATAGTATCTATCTGCTGATTCATTCCAAAATGCCCACAAGGGCTGGAGCTGGGCCAGGCCAAAGCCAGGAGCTGACAACACAACCCAGGCCTCCCTGGAATCGGTGGCAGGAACCCAATTACTTGAGCCATCACTGCTGCCTGCATTAACAGGTCTGCATTAACAGGAAGATGGAGTCAGGAACTGAACCCAGGAACCCCAGTGTGGGGTGGGACACCATAACCACTAGGCTAAATACTTGGTCCTACTTAGGTTTCTGTACTAGCTCTTTCTGTACCAGCAGCTTTTTGATCTAGGGCAAGTCAGAAATTTTTCTACGCCAATTTTGTCTTAAATCTTAAATTGTTTTGAGGTACAAGTGAATACATGATAAAGGGCTTGGAATAGTGCCAGATATCTAAATGCTATTCAAGTGTCCTCTGTTGCTATTTTACTATTTTTTATTACTAAATGTGCTGGGGACCATTAAAATTATGACTAATCTAACTCCAAAGTAGCACAATTGACACACTCAATTTTCTATTTAAATGCTATAGAAATGTCATGGAGAATTAACAGATGCTTTCAGAGATTAGAATAAGCTCATCAATATGGAAAAAAAAAAGTTTAAGCTTCTCAAAGAAAATTTCTTTATCTCCCCTACCATACTTCCCCAACGTTCATGTCAGAGAATGATACCACTCTTTAAAAAAAAAAAAAATCTTTTTACTTACTTTTTTACTTAAAAGGCAGAATAATCGGGGTAGGGAGGAGATACTTCCACTGGCTGGTCCACTCCCCAAGTGGCTGGGCCAGACCAAAGCCAGGAGCCTGTGTCGCTCCTTCGGCCGCAAAAGGAACGACGCTGCTCGCAGTTAATCGGTCTTCAGTAGACTTCTACTTAGAAAGAGTGGGGAAAAGAGTGGGGGACCGGGAGAAGGGGGAGAGATGGCGCGCACGTTCCTTAAGGGGGAAAGCTGGCGTGTGTATTCCTTCTCCCGCGGTCCGCTTATATACAGAATTCAACCAATCACAGTCATTCAATCACAGTCCATGCACAGAGTTCTCCAATCCGGCACTTGATCATGCTCAGCTGTGGATCACGCAGTGGCTATATCAATCAGCTGGAGTCACGCAGTGAGCAGAGCATCAACGCCATCTTGTTTTCCACGATCCTCAGCTAGATGGAAAGTTCAATCAGCTGCTACATCTGCATTACTGCTATAAGCCAAGCCCAGCATGGGGGGTCCCATGGCAGGGCTATCCATGGGTCCCCACAAGCCTGGAACTCCATTTGGGTCTCCCATGTGGGTATCACAGGCCCAAGTACTTGGGCCATCATCTGCTTCCTTCCCAGGTGCATTAGCAGGGAGCTGGATCAGAAGCAGAGCAGCCAGGACTCAAACCAGTGCTCTGATATGGGATTCTGCCCTCACAAGCTGAGGTTCAACCCACTGCAACACAATGCGAGCCCTGAGCATTCTCCACTCACCATTCAAAAAATTTTAATTTGTCTTTGTTTTCTTTTGCCCCTTCATAGTCAACATCCAGTGCACAAGCAAACTCTTCCAGATGTATCCCAATCCTGCCACTTCCTACCTTCCTCTCAGTAGCATGTTGGTCTGGGCTGTCATCACCAGTTCTGGATTCCTATAGCAGTCTCCATCCAGACCTCTACTCCTGCAGTGTCATCTCCACACAGCAGCCAGGATGACACTTAGACTGTACATTAGGACTCTTCTTGCCATACCCTAGAGGGCCCTGGATGCTTTTCCAACCCTATAGTATGGGAAGCTTCTCTCTCCTCTCAGCCCACCAGCTACAACTGATTCCAGTGTTGATCCTAACACCACAAGCACATTCTTGCCTTAGCATCACTGAACTTTCTATTTCTTCGGCCAGGAACACCCTTGCCTCATGGTTTCCTTTCTCAATTCATTCAGGTCTGTGCTCAAATTTCATCTTCTCCTTAGGGCCAGCCCTGTGGCATAGCAGGTTAAGCCTCCAACTGTGATGCTGGCATCCCATATGGGCAGCCATGCAAAACCTGGTTGCTCCACTTCTGATCTAGCTCCTTGTTAATGTGCCTAGGAAAGGAGCAGAGGATGGCCCAAGTGCTTGGGCACCTGCACCCACATGCGAGACTTGGAAGAAGCTCCAGGTCCCTGGTTTCTGCCTGGCCCAGCCCTGGCTGTTGCAGCCATTTGGGAAATAAACCAGCAGATGGAAGATTCTCTCTCTCTCTCCCCCACACCCTGTCTTTCCTGCTCTCTCTGTAATTCTGCCTTTCAAATAAAAATAAATCTTTAAAGAATGTCATCTTCTCAAAGGCTTTATCTGATGATCCTATCTAAAACAGTGCCCTGTGATTCTCTGTATTCTTTCCCTGCTTTATTTTTCTTCATAGCATTTCTTGCTACTTGACACCACACATCTATCATCTCTTTAAGGCCTGTCTCTTCCCATTAAAGTCAGAATGCTTTAACTTTGTCTGTTTTGTCTACCACTTCATTCTTGTTACCTAGAGTAGTACCCGGCACACAGTAAAAAGGAAACTATTACATATTGATTGGAAAATACCAACACAGGGCTGGACCTTCATGTTACGGAAGTGGGACAGTAGCAGGAATGAGCAGAGTCTGTTTAAAGTGATGGTTAAAATCGAGGGTTAACCACTAGACTCTAGAAACAAATCTAGCTCACTATTTTTATAAAGTTTTCCTAGCACACAGCCACATCCATTCATTTACATATTGTCTGAGGCTACTTTTGGCTGCAAAGGCAGAGGCAGGTACTTACAACAGAGACCAGGGGACTCACAAAGCAGAAAATATTTGCCATCTGAATCTTTACAGAAGCGTTGCTGACCTCTGGTAAAAATGCTTGAATAAAGTGATCCAATCTCTAACTTCAATACTTGCCATGTTCTTAAATGATTTCACATAGGAGTATTAAAATAACAGTGGATTACAAATATTATCTGACATATAATTCCAAGGAGGTAGTAGTTGCACGTTACTGGGGGAAGGGCAAAGTTGCTTTCCAAAAGAGTACCTTGTCATTTTCTCTGGAGAAGTTCCTGTTTCTTACCAGAGCTTATATTAGGCTCTCTCTCTCACAAGATACTTTGCGTGATTTTTGGAGCAATTAAATGTGGACCTTAAATCTGATAGATAATAATGATACATCCTGGGGGCTGGCACTGTGGCATAGCAGGTAAAGCCACCGCCTGCAGTGCTGGTATCTGAAGTGGGCACCTGCATCCCGTATGGGTGCTGGTTTGTGTCTTGGCTGCTCCACTTCCGATCCAGCTCTCTGCTATGGCCTGAGAAGGCAGTGGAAGATGGTCCAAGTCCTTGGGCCCCTACACCCATGTGGGAGACCTGGAAGAAGCACCAGGCTCCTTCAGATCAGCGCAGCTCTGGCCATTGCAGCCATTTGGGGAGTGAACCAGCGTATGGAACACCTCTCTCTCTCTCTGCCTCTGCCTCTGCAATTCTGCCTTTCAATAAATAAATCTTAAAAAAAATTATATGTCCTCATGGAATCATCATATATATTTTGCTGCTTTTGTTTTATTGGATATGGAAATATTTAGTCTTCTTAAACTAATTGATTTACCTATTAAAAAAAAAAAAACATAGGAAGGAGGAAGCACCTGGCTCTTGGCTTCAGACAGGCATAGCGTGCCAACCACAACACACCGGCCGTAGCGGCCAACTGGGGGATGAACCAAAGGAAAAAGGAAGACCTTTCTGTCTCTCTCTCTCTCTCACTGTCTAACTCTGCCTGTCAAATAAATAAATAAATAAATAAATAAATAAATAAAGGAAAACTTGCAAAAAAAAGCATAGGAAAATAAAATTACCTTTCACAGTTCATATCCTTCTTCCATGAAGGATTCTGTGATCTGCTAGATGGAATTAATCTCTGTCTCCTGTAGCATGCATCTTGTACCTCTATTGAATCTGTCATGTTATGTCTTGTTTTGAAGTTGTCTGTGAACATATCTAATGCCTCCTCTAAAACAAGGTCCTTAATGGTGTAATGTTTATCTTGCTAGCTTCTGAATACCCAGTGTATCTTGAATACGCAATGTTCAGCATAACTCTGGTTCCTAATAGGTGCTAACTGAAATGTGAAGAGTAGACTATTAACCTCCACCACACCTTTTCTCTTTCTTGTTCATTATAGAAGTTGTCCCATCTTATTCTGGCCATTCTGTTCTCTCCCTTAATGATCTGAATGTGTCCCCAGAAGTTCATATATTGGAAGCCTAATCCCAAAATGCGTATGTTAATGCCATTTGGAGGTTGGGAAGCAACTTTAGATGAAATCATGAAATGAGCCTCTCATGCTGGCATTAGTGACTTCAGAAGATGAGGGAGGGAGACCCAAGCTAGCAGGATTGCTCTGTCTTTCCACTTGATGCCCTCCACCAAGTCATGACACCAGTGCTGTGGTCTTGCACTTTCCAGCCTGCAGAACTATGAGCCAAATAGGTTCATATTCTTTTAACACATTTTTTCTTTGAGAGAGAAAGAGAGAAGGAGCTCCCATCTCCCGGTCTCCTCACCTCTCACAGCCCTGCAACTCACACACACTTGTCTCCAAAGCCCCACAATGGTCAAGACTGGGTAGGACTGAAACCAAGAGCCAGAATCTAATCCAAGTCTCCCATGTGGATGGCAGAGACCCTACCACTCAAACCATTAACTACTGACACCCCCCCTCAGGGTGCACCCCAGCAGGCTGAAATCGGGAACAGAGCCAGGCCTTGAACCCAGGTACTCTGATATGGGATAGGCAGCATCCCAATTGTTAGTCTCAATACCTGTCCCAAATTTCTATTCCTTATAAAATTTCCAGTCTCAAGTATTTTGTTATAACAACAGAAAATGGACTAAATCGCTTCCCCTTTCCCTTCTCAGTTTATTTGCTCATTTATGGATCAATATAAACTCTGTGTGTGTGAAAATGTGCTTCCACATTAGTGTTTTCGAAATACAGCTTTTCTTCTATCTCTAAAATTTCAGCAGAAGAAAAAAAAAGGAGCTTTATTTCCCTACATTTCCACTTCCCTTCCTCTGTGCTCCATCGATCCAAAACGCCTAGATCTGTCTTGGCAAGAACTCACTGGTCAAAAGTACAAGCAGCTTCTCTGCTCTGAATTTTAAACCTCATGACAGAGGAAGTTTCTCTTCTACTGCTACTCTCATCAAAACAAGGCCTTAACTACAAAGAATGTAGGATTCTTGTATTTAAAAACAAACTCGTGGAGGGCAGATGTTGAGCTGAGCTGTTAAGACATCTGCATCCCAGATTGGAGTGCGTAGGTGAGACCCCCAGTCTGGCTCTGGACTCAGACCTGCTAAGATAGACCCTGGGAGGCAGCAGGGATGGCTTAGGCAGCTGGACTCCCACCATCCACGTGGGAGAACAGCATTCAGTGCTTGGCTTCAACTACAGTGAGGGCCCATTGAAGGAATTTAGGGAGTGGCCCAGTAGCTGGAAGCTCTGTTTCTGTCTCTCAGCCTTTGGGGTAAATAATAAATACATAAATAAAATTGTTTAAGAAAACTCATAAGAAAGCAATCAGGATAAAAATGGAAACCCTTGGGGCCGGCACTGTGGCATAGCTGATAAAGTCACCGCCAGAGGGGCCGGCGTTCCATATGGGTGCCAATTCAAGTCCGGGCTGCTCCACTTCTGATCCAGCCCCCTGCTAATGTACCTGGGAAAGCAGTAGAAGATGGCCCAAGTGCTTGGGCCCTTGCACCCACATGGGAGACCCAGAATTTCCTGATTCTTGGCTTTGGATCAGCCCAGCTCCAGCCATTGAGGCCTTTTGGGGAGTGAACCAGTGGATGGAAGATTCTCTCCCCCTGCCCCTGGCTCTCTGTAACTCTGCCTTTCAAATAAATAAATAAATTGTAAAAAAAAAAACCAGGGAACCCTCAGGAGTTGATTTTCCCACGATGCCCTTCATAGGCTGTGGACTGACAGCTCTGTCTTCATTAGAACCAAGAACATGTCCCTTTCTGGCCCCAGCTCTATGTCTGTGGGCCCCTGAGTCTATCAGTAGTGCTGCTATTGCCAGGGCTGACTCCAGCTTCCTAGGCACCCACCAGATGCAGCTGCCAGACTGAAAGAGAAGAAGAATCGATTTCACTTCCAACTTGAGACTGTTCTGACCTTGAACAGGGCTATTTCACTTTCTTGCCAATCCTCGGTCCATAGCCAGGGTTTGCTCTCAGCACTGTTTTGATGCATTTCACTAGGATTTTTTTTTCCACTTTTCAGTGGCCTCTCATCTTTCCTGGC
Organism: Sylvilagus floridanus; assembly: GCA_949820135.1. Classification (NCBI taxonomy): domain Eukaryota; kingdom Metazoa; phylum Chordata; class Mammalia; order Lagomorpha; family Leporidae; genus Sylvilagus; species Sylvilagus floridanus. Next base: position 74,426,842 of record OX463244.1, on the reverse strand, counting down.
CTAGTGCCCTGACCCTCTCCAAATCCAGCAGGGCCTCCTAGCCGACCAGGACAATGATGGGCACTGAGAAGAAGCTGCGGCATCAGCTCTTGGCAGGCTGACAGGCACCAAGGAGGACCAGGGGCTGGGAGAGACCTGCAGGTGTCTGGTCCATCTTTCCCAGGCTGAAGAGATGGGTCCTAACATTGATGTTATGTGACCTTGGTAGGACATTTCCCTGCTTTTGCTTCCTTTTTCACATTTGTAAGATGAAAATAATACCAGGAAGGCACAAATATTCACAAAGAGAGAGAGAGAAAAAAAAGGCAGGCAGTAAATGTCAGAGCAGTGGTAAGACTTCCTTGGTGGAGGGCAGCAATTGCTTTAGGCTACTTCCATTAAAGATTTCAGAAAGTAGAGCAGCAGAACTCAAATTTGATCAGACTTCCCAACAATAACATCCAAACTAGATTAGGTAGTCAAGCAATCACACTTCTCTTTGCAGTGAGTACACTTTATTGTCAGAAATTGAACCTGTCTAGGAAATACTGATTCCTGCACGGTTCTGCTATTGTAGAACCTCCTATTCATTTCACAGCCCATTCCTTTCCCTTGGGCTGCATCCCAGCAAGAGATGGTCACGTGACTCACTCTGAGGCAGTGGAGGCTTACTGCTAGGAAGAGCCTTAATTTCTTCTGTAGACTGGAAGGTAAGAGTGGAGAGACCAGAGATCTGTTAGGCTATGGCTATGTTTTAGTCCCTAGACTGGTGGTGTTGACGTGGAAGAACCTTTAAAAGACAAGATCTAGGATAAGGTAATTAGGTCATGGGGCCACCACCCTTGGAAAGGATTAATGCTGGTTTTGCAGAATGGGTTAGTTCCTGCAAGAGTGTTACAGAAAGAGCAAGCCTGTTCCCTTCCCAGTCTCACCAGGGGTAATCATGCACGCAGTCCTACCATGATACCATCTTTCATGTTGTGATATAGCCAGAAGGCCCTTACCAGAGTGATCAGATGTCAGTACCACACTCTTGGACCTCCAGACCTGTGAGCTAATATGCCTATTTTCTTTATAAACACTCAGTCTTGGGTATTTTGCTACAGCAACACAAAGTGGAATGAAACATGATTCTACCTCAGTTTGCTGCACTCTCTCTCAGCCTCAATTTCTCGTCCCAACAAAATAAATTGGCTAAATATGTACATTCTTAGTGGCATCAAGTACATCACAATGCTGATGCCAAGAGGAAAATGATGGGCTCTCAAGCTCACTAATTCTTCTTTGCAGCACAAATGGAAACTTTTTTAGAAGAACTCAACAATATAGCCTTGGCAGGAGGGAAGTTGGTAGAAAGAAAGCTGTGTTTCATAGTCCTGGACATTCATTCTTCTTAAGCAATAGAATCTATAGAGAGCAGCAAGAATCATCTTCTTGAAGCATCATTCCTTCCCTCCACTGCCCATCTAGTTCACTACACATAGAGTGAGCATTTTCATGTGAAGACACTACTGGAAATACAAAAATCAAATAAGCTAGATACTTTCCAAATCAAGTTCACAATACTTAGTAGGAACAAGAAGCCACAAAGTTTCAGCACAAGAATCCTAGTTGATGAATCATTGTGATATTCTTTGTCACCTACTCAAGAAAGAAATTAAGAAGTTAAAAAGGAAGTTTTAAAATTAGGCATACCTAGATTCAAATATAGGCAAGTTCATCTCTATCAGTCTATCTTTAAAAGGGCACAATAATGCTTGTAACATCTCTCTAGAAACAGTATCTCTAGTACAAGTAAAAGGTCTTCATAGGGCAGACATATTTGCCTAGTAGTTAAGACATGGCTTGGGATACCCACATTCCATACTAGAGACTGGGTTTGAGCCCCAGCTCTGACTCCTAATTCCAGCTTCCTGATAATGCACACTGTGAGAGGCAGCAGGTGATGGCTCAAGTGTTTGGGTCCCTGTTAATCACCTGGGAGATCTAGGTTGAGTTTTTGGTACCTGACTTCATCCTGCAAAACCTGGCCTGGGGCCACTGCAGGTGTCTGGAGAGTGAACCAGCAAATGGGAACTCTCTGCTTCTCAAATAAAACAAACAAACAAAAAAAAATTAAAAAGTTCTTCACTGTACCAGCCTTGTGATTCAGTAGATTGAGCTACTGCCTGCCATGCCAGCATTACATATGAGCACTAGTTCTAGTCCTAGGTGCTCCACTCACAATTTAGCTCCCTGCTGATGTGCCTGAGAAAGCCGTGGTAGATGGCCCAAGTTCTGGATGGAATTCCAGGCTTCTGGCTACCAACCCTTGCCATTACAGCTGTTTGGGGAGTGAACCAGCAGATGAAAGACCTCTCACTCTCTGCCTCTCCCTCTCTCTCTGTCACTCTACTCTTTAAATAAATAAATAATTCTTTTTTTAAAGTTCTTCACTTTCTTTCTATAAATAATTTTGAAGGCTTCTACCTCCTAAGCATGTTAAAAAATAACTAAGGATATAATTTTGAGTGTAGATGTGGCCTCTTCCCTCATGGATTTTGCAGTGTAGAGTCAAAACTAATTAGATATCTTTTAAAAATAAGTCTGAATTATATAATCTTACTCTTGTCATCTGCTTTAAATCTAGACACTTTTGCATTGGCTTTGAGCTTTCCACCAATGACCTCCATGCTACTTTTTACTAGTTTTTATTCATCATAAACCATATTGTTCAATAATCTCACATTTCATTGCTCTGTTTCAGACATCCTAGTTCATTTTAATAGTGTTTCAATCTTCTGAACAGAGTTAATACATTTCTGCTTGAAATGATCGTTCATGACCTATTCAAATGCTTTTCCACACTCTGCCGAAACTTTTCTTCCTCTTTTCCCAAACTTTGCTACAGCCTTCTTGTCCCACCCCACCTAGCCTGATATTTCCTTCACTCTGCTTCTTTCTGGTACCAACGGAGCTCTGTAAAGTTTCGGTTTGTGCTAAAATGTCTTCTTTATGTTCTATTCATATTATTCTCACTTTTTTTGAAGTTTAGAAATCAGAAACTTCAGGAAGTAATAGGCATTTCAAAAATAAAAAAGCAAAGGATAGTTTACCTGCTCAATAAATTGACCATTTTCTTAAAACGAAAATATTTATTGGAAATGGTCAAACAATGTAGGTTGTTTCAGTTGGAAAACAGAATCAAATGGGAAATGAGAACCTTTTAAAAAGCCTATAAAAGCAAGTGTATTTCCTGTAGCATGCCAGGAAAATACAGTCAATAATAACAGGAACTAAAATGTATGGAGTTCTTTTCTTTTACCAATTACCAAAAAAACTTTACATATATTATTTTATATAATTTCCAGAACTCCCTGAAGTAGAATTCTTATCTTTATTTTATAATGTTGAATAATGTTAAAATGTTGACAAGTATCACCCAGTCCCCTGACCTCTAAAAAAAAAAAAAAATAGAACAAATTTCTTTTGAGCACCTAATTATTGAGACTGAGGGGTAGAGAGGGTCATGTGCTGAGGAGTGGGGAGAATTCTGAAAACTTGAGAAGCCAAATGGCTTCAGAAAGTGAAGTTGAATATCATAGGGAAGATTGGGTCATAGGATGTAGAGGAAGGAGATGCAGGCAAGGAAATGGGATTTAGAAAGTTTACAGGACATTTTAAGGAAGCTCTGCATGTTCCTTCTCTATCTCCTAAAGAAACTCTAGACCTGCATTGTTTTTTCAAACATTCTGCTTCAAATTTTCTTTAGTCGCCAATAATGTGCCTCGTAGTAAAAGCTAGGTAGCCCAACTCATTCAGGTTTACCCAGAGGTGAGCTCCTCCACCCCCGGTTGTTGGAGGGGTAAAAATGACAGGAATTAACTTAAGACAAAGAGACATCGATCTCTGGTCAAGGGCTTTACAATGAGGGAAGCATGGGAAGGATTTTCTCTCTGTGTGTTATGTTATGTGTTCTCTCTCTGTATTACAGTGAATGGAGATTTTAAAAGAGCAGACAATTTGCTGAAAATAAATGCAAAAACTTAGACTGGAAGGTTTAGGTCTTGAAGCTTGTCAAAGAAATCTGAAGGCTAAGGCCTCAGGGATCCAGAGGGGAGGCACCTCAGAGCTGCATGGTAGGGGGAGAGTTTGGATTTCCACCGATTTAGGTTAAATCTCCAATTTTTCTTCCTCTTTCCTAACATTTTCTCATTGACTTTACTACCAACCCAGGAATAGACTTTATCTCCTTATCTTTAAGCTGCTGGGGCAGGAAGAATGAGCAAGGCGTTGCTTGAAGAAGAGCTATTAAAATAAAATGATTGGAATTAGTGTAGTGGTGCAGGGAGAGCAGCTGCGCTTCTTCTGCAGAATTCAGGGCCTTATTTGCATTTGAAAAACAATCTCATTAGAGCCATATATTAGATTATAAGATATTTTCCAGAGAAAATATTTCAGAAGAACCACAGCAATCTCTTGCATGTGCATTTAGACTCACAATTAGAATCACATACACACACATACTTAATTTTCCAATTAAAAATACATGCATAATTTTTCAATTAAAAAGCATGCAGAATGTAAGATAAACTGGTGACTGCATATTCCTAAACTTACACTTGATCTTAACCAAAAGACTGAGAAGCAATTATATTCCTAAACTTAAACTTAAGAGAAAAATCTGTGGAGGTTTAACAAGAAAAGGACTAAGGGCTTAGAGAAAAGACATTAGGGAAAGTTGTACGGCAAGGTTACGAGCACTGTGGAACTGGTGCTACTTAAAAATAACTGAGCTGGACAATCAGTGTTTGGTACAGCAGTGAAGACACCGCTTGGCACACCACGTTCCATTCCTGAGGGACTGGGTTCAAGTCCCACCCTGCTTCTGGTTCCAGCTTTTTGCTAATGGGCATCTCCTCTTGCTGGGGATATGAGCCTGAGAAGATGGTGTTATTCAAGTTCGCCCTTTTGCCCTTGCCCCCTTATCTCTGTGCTCACATATCTCTATCTCTCTATGGTGACAAGTGTCATAGTAACTGACAGGTTCACCTTCTTGGCTAGCTCCCCAAAAGTCTACTATGCAAAAGTTTGGCTCTGAGCCACTATTGTCTGTAAATCCTGATAAGCCATGGGGTGTGGTAGGGGGGTAGGCTAATGTGGCTGCTTGTGGCTGTGTGGCTGTATGTGGCTATACGTGGATGCGTGTAGATGTCTGTGTGTGTATCTGACTACCACCACAGATACAAAGCTCTTGGGGGCAAGTGGCAGTTCCCTGTGCATTTCTCACTGCCACGGTGAATAAAGGAGATAGAAATCCACAAGTGGTTCTGAGCTATTCTCTGACCTGTTGGAATCTGGATCTGCTTGTCCTGGGCCTTAAGCCCTGGGCATACAGGCACCCTGGAAGGTGGTAGGTAATAGTACTGGCACCCATGTAGGAGACAGGATTGAGTTTCAGGCTCATGGCTTCAGCCTGGCTTAGTCCTGGCTGTTGCAGACATTTGGGGAGTAAACCAGTGGATGAAGAATTTCTTTCTGTCTCTGCCTCCTTTTCTCTGTGTCTCTTGGAAATAAAATGGAAAAAAAAAATCAGGTTAAAAATCTTCCTAGAAGGAATGTTAGTCTGTTTCACTGATTTAGGTGATTAGAATGGTAGCTCCTTTCAGCAATGTTAATGGAATGGTTACAACCAGCTACATATGGGGGTCTCCTCCTGGTGTTAGAATTGTAACCAGCACGGTCAATTCAACAACAGGGCTAAATTCATCATTTGGATAAATCCAAAGGGTTCCATAAAGCTACAATCCCCCTAAAATCAACCACAAGTGATTTCCTTGCTTTCATTTTCTTCCTCCAAGTCTTTTTACACTGGTGAAAATTCCTCATTCTCCTGAACTGTAAACCTCCCAAAACATTTTGAGGTTTTTCTCTCTCTCTCTCTTTTTAAAAGATTTATTTATTTATTTGAAAGTCAGAATTACAGAAAGACAGGGAGAAACAGAGACAGATCTTTGATCTGCTGGTTTACTCCCCAGATGGCTGCAATGGCTGGAGCTGGACCAAGCCAAAGCCAGGAGCCAGGAGTTTCTTCCAGGTCTCCCACGTGGGTGGCAGGGCCCAAGCACTTGGGCCATCTTCTGCTGCTTTTCCCAGGCCATTAGCAGGAAGCTTCATCAGAATTTGAACAGTTGGGTCTCAAACCAGTGCCCATGTGGGATGCCAGTGTTGCCAGGATGGCTTTAGTCATTACATCACAATGCTGGCACACGTAGTTTTCTCTCCTGATTCAAAAATTATAGAAAATAAAACTATTTAGGTTGTCCAATTTCCTGATTTTATAAGAAAACCAAAACAAAGGAATTACTTTGCCCAGGGTTATTCAGCTGATTAAAGGCAAAAGTGGTAAAAGGCCTAAAACCCAGATCTTTCCCCCTGTAGATCTTCTACTGTGTTGCCTGCTCTTCAGTAACCTTCATGGAATAGCTTTTTTTCATCTCATCTTCTAATTTTCCCTCTTGGGAGCCTTTGCTAGCTCGTTATGGCTCCCCTAGGACATGGAGATCAACATTACACATACACAATACACTTATAGGAGTGCATCTCACATTCCCTAGTTTGTTTCCTAAACTTGCTTTGTGAACTTTGGGCTTATTTGCACATTGGGCATATGTCTAATTGTATGTAGGCTGGCCCACATGCCTTCTCTTTACAAGGAGTCTTGGAATAGGAAAAAAAGAACTAAACAGGAAATAATCTCTTTTCTTAAAAATATTTAAAATAACATAAACATATGACAGAAAACTATAAAAGTCAAAATCTCATCACCTTACCCACCAGTGTGATCATCACAGTGCACTTCCCCCAAGCTGTGCTCATCACTTTATATATATATATGTATATATGTATTTTTTTATTATTTTTTGCCAGAGTTAGACAGACAGAGAGAGAGAGAGAGAGAGAGAGAGAGAGAGAGTTATAGACAGAGAGAGAGAGAGACAGAGAGAAAGATTCACTCCCCTAATGGCCACTACGGCCGGCGCTGCACCGATCCGAAGCCAGGAGCCAGGTGCCTCCTCCAGGTCTCCCAAGTGAGTGCAGGGCCCAAGACTTGGGCCATCCTCCACTGCCCTCCCAGGCCACAACAGAGAGCTGGACTGGAAGAGGAGCAACCGGGATTAGTACCCAGCGCCCCAACCGGGACTAGAACCTGGGATGCTGGCACCACAGCTGGAGGATTAGGCAAGTGAGCCACGGTGCCGGTGCTCATCACTTTTTGTATCATTTTTATCTTCCTGTATCCTGTCCTAGCTCAAGACCAGTGATACTGTCTTGCCCTTCCTTAGAATCAATGAAAGGACATTCTGAGAACACCAATACACGCCCAACACAGGACTGAGAGTTGGATATAGTTTTTGGCCATTCTGTGGTTGTAGAGTTACAGCAGGAACTGCTAATTGGATATTTAACATGCATAATTCGCGTTTTCCTTCCTGGGAGCACTACAATTTTACTTAAGGCAACTCAGTTCCAAGCTTCAAAATTATATTTCTACAGCCTACCTTTTAGTTAGGTTGCTGATGTCAAACAGAGTCACTGAAAAAAATGCAGAAATCACTGGATGGAGTACTGCAGGCAATGCTGTTTTAAGGGGACTGGCTGCCTCTATTGGTAAGTGTGGTTTATCCTCCCCACTTCTTCCTGCCTGTGTGGTAGATGTGATGCTTGAGAGAAACTAACTGCGACTAGGAGGCAATCTCAAAGGTGAAAACTAAGGACGCTGGCATCGGAAAGAGTATTGGCATTAATGCCATTAATGGCATTGTGCTGCTGCTGCTACACCAACTCTGCACTACCAACTTTTCAGCTTCATGGTATTTGAGAGAAGAGTATATTTCTACCTTATAGAGCTATACTTTACCAGATTTTTTTCTTAGTTGAAGCTAAAAGTTACCAATTGATGTAGGAGTCAAACACCCTGAAATGCTTTTATGGCCAGCTCCTTTTGACACTCTCTTTGGATGTCCTAATGTTCCTGTAAGCCCTGATCTCTTAGTTACTTGGAATTTTCCATTGCTTTCTATGCATTGGTACCACCCAGGCTTGTTCTTTGACAAAACCAGAACCTCAGCCTTTGCACCCTTTTGGCTTGACTCTCTGGGATCCTAATACTGGTCTCTATATCTTTACTCTGCCTCTGTTTTAAGTTGCCTTTCCTGAAAAGTCCTGGCTTTGTCTGGGAAGTCACTGCTGCTTCTAATTCTCAACTCCGTAAGATTTACAGGGAGTATTTATTTGTAGGACATTCTCTATGATCTTCTCAAAATTTTGTATCTAAAATTTCCTGATTTATTTTCACCCTTCCTAACATTCTCTGTCAAATTGATTGACTCGTGGGGCCAGCACTGTGGGAGGGCAGGTTAAACCTGCCACTAAGATGTTGGCAGCCCATATGCATGCCAGTTCAAGACCTAGCTGCTCCACTTCCAATCCAGTTCCCTGCTAATGCAACTGGGAAAGCAGCAGAAGATGGCCCAAGTCCTTCGGCCCTGCAACCACATGGGAGACCTGGAAGAATCCCTGGGCTCCTGGCTGCAGCCTGGCCCAGCCCCAGATGTTCACTTGAAGAGTAAACCAGCAGATGGAAGATTTTTCTCTCTCTCTCTCTCTGTACTCTTTCAAATAAATAAAAATACATCTTTTTAAAAAAAAACTGATTACCTAGTTTCCCTACAGTTCCTGGAAGGGGTAATTATGGGAGACCAGACCTGCCTTAAAATCTATCCCTAGGTGGTTAATAGAGATATTTCTAGTTCTCTGAAAAGTTTTCCCAAGGTTTAGCCATAGAAATAGAGAGGTTCTATTCCATTTTTTTCTTTTTATCTCTTAATCTTTCTACTCAAGTTATGATTCTGACAACACATAGGATCTTCAGTCTTTAGAGTCCAGATTTACTTGACTTGTGGATGTGATAACTTCCAAACCAAGCTAAAATATACAACTTTTAAATATAAACAAACAGGCCAGTGCTGTGGCATAGCAGGTAAAGCCACCTCCTGCAGTGCCAGCATCCCATATGGGGACCGATTCTTGTCCCAGCTGCTCATCTTCCAATCCAGCTCTTTGCTATGCCCTGGGAAAGCAGTGGAAGATGGCCCAAGTCCTTGGTCTCCTGTACCTGCGTGGGAGACCCGGAAGAAACCCATGGCTCCTGGCTTCGGGTTGGCACAGCTCTAGCCGTTGCAGCCAATTAGGGAATGAACCAGCAGATGAAAGACCTCTCTCTCTCTGTCTCTGCCTTTCCCTCTCTCTCTGTGTAACTGTGATTTTCAAATAAATAAATAAATCTTTAAAAAAAAAACACACACAGAAAAGTAAATGATTAGATAATCATTTTGGTGCTTGAATTTTAGCAGTGAGTAAAATTCTTCCCTGGACCATTGTTCAGCCACATTAGCTTGGGGTTATAAATTAATGTGGTGAAGTATTTCCTCCTTGGATTCTAGTGGCTATCCTTCACTCAAGCCCATGGGGAAATGTCTTGGTCCATTTTCTGCTAGGATATGAAAGACTAGATAGTTTATAAACAATAGAGGTCTTCTGGCCCGTAGTTCTGATGAGGGCCTTCGTGCTGTATCATCATGTGGCAGAAAAGCCAGGGAACACCAAGAAACAGAAGAATTAGGCAATTCCTTCCTTGTATCAGGAGCCCACTCCTGGGACCACCGCCCTAATCTGTTCATGAGGGTGGTGCTTTCGTGCCCCAAACACCGTTACAATGTCCATTAAATTTCAGCATTAGTTTTGGAGGAGGCATCTGAACCACCACAGGAAGCCAACTTCATAGTTTAGGTTTTTTACTTAGAAGGCATTCACTGTTGACTGTTGACTAATATGATCCCACCTTCATAAAAGCCTGAGTTGAGATAGGGTAACACAGAAGAGATCACCATGGATACCCCTGGAACGAACGGATCAGAGGAGAACTTGGCAATGGAAGGCTGGACAAGGACTCTGCTCAAGTGTCTGGGGCTCAGCTCCCAGGGGTTCATCATTACTCTCAACAAATCGGGAACTGGTCTAAGAATATCACAAAAGTATCTGTTCCAACAGAGAGAGCACTAAGACTTGGGGTCCTCAACTGTCTGTCTTGAGATACTGCTCAGATTCTCATCCTGGGATTACACCATTTTCCCTCTGGGGAATTTCATTTGCCTTCTCTTTTTATTATGCAAAGTGACCTTGCTCTTACCCACCCACCTTCTACCTCCAGATCGGATCCCCAACACCCATGAAGAAGACTGGGCAAAGGACATTCTGGCTACCAAGACTCACTCTGAGTTAGAAGCAACAACAAAACATTAGTTCCTCTTACACACAGATAAAAGACAAGCTGAAAATAGCTCAAAATCAGTTCAAGTGGCAGAACTATGCGTGATATTTTTCTTCTATCTTCAGTCTTCCCATCTTTTATTTGATTAAAATGCATATTAATGAGTGCTAACATTTCCTGAGTACCAACTCTGGGCCAGGCACTCTGCTAGACACATTATATATTTTATCTCAGTTAATTCTCTTTACAAATTTGTGAGTTCACATATAAGAAAAGGAAAGAAATTAGTAACTCCTTGGTGGATAGTATCTGAGTTTAGGTCCATCTGTCTTTAAAGCCAGAGTGTTTAGCATCTATACTTATTATTATTTTAGTAATGGGAAAAGCATTTAAAAAAAAAAAAAACCAAGTTTATAAGGGGGGCTGGTGCTATGGCACAGTGAGTTAAAAGCCCCAGTTGGGCCAGCGCCATGGCTCACTTGGCTAATCCTCTGCCTGCGGCACTGGCATCCCATATGGGTTCTAGTCCCGATTGCTCCTTTTCCAGTCCAACTCTTTGCTGTGGCCTGGGAGGGCAGTGGAGAATGGTCCAAGTGCTTGGGCCCCTGCACCCGCATGGGAGACCAGGAGGAAGCTCCTGGCTCCTGGCTTAGGGCCAATGCAGTGTCGGCTGTAGCAGCCATCTGGGGGGGTGAATCAATGGAAGGAAGACCTTTCTCTCTGTCTCTCTCTCTCTCTCACACTGTCTATAACTCTACCTGTCAAAATTAAAAAAAAAAAACAAAAAGCCCCAATCTGCAGTGCCAGCATCCCATATGGGCCGGCACCAGCTCGTGTCCCAGTTGCTACACGTCCTATCCAGCTCCCTGCTAATGTGCCTGGGAAAGCAGCAGAGAACAGCCCAAGTGCTTGGACCCCTGCACTCATGTGGGAGACCCAGAAGAAACTGCTGGCTCCTGGCTGGCCTGGCCCAGCCCTGGTCGTTGCAGTCATTTGGGGAGTGAATCAGTGGATGGGAGACCTCTCTGTCTCTACCTTTCTCTTTCAATACATAAAAAAATAAATCTTCAAATACATAAAAAATAAATCTTTTTAAAAAATAAATAAAATTACATTTAAAAAGTTGATAAGATGTTGAAACTAGAAACCTTAATCATGCTTTCTCTTAGAGAATTGAACTCCTGTTTAAAGAAAAAGAAAAAAGAAAGGGAGAGGTAGTGGTAGTACTTGTATGTAATACAGTGTTTGAGAACCAGGATTCTGGAGTCAGAACTCCTGGGCTCAACACCCAGGCTCCCATTTTGCTAGCTCTGTGACTCTAAGCAAGTTCCATAATTCTCAATGCCATTTTTTCTCCATTTTTAACCTGGAGTAATAATAGCATCTGCCATAGGGTCATTATGAAGATTAAATGAATTGCAACATGTAAAGTACTTATTCTTTGGCACATAGTAGGTATACTGTTTGTTGTTGGGGCTGATGTTGTGGCATAACGGGTTAAGCTATCACGCGTGATGCCGGCATCCAAAAATGTCCTCACTGCTCCACTTCTGATGTAATTCCCTGCTAATGCACTTGGGAAGGCAGCAGAAGATGGCCCAATTACTTGGCTCCCTGCCATCTACATGGGAGAACTGGATGCAGTTCCAGGTTCCTGGCTTTGGTCTGGTCCAGCCCTTGCCAATGCAGCCATTTAGGAGGTGAACCAGCAGATGAAAGATTTCTCTCTGTCTCTCCCTCTCCCTCTGTAACTCTGCCTTTCAAATAAATAAATAAACCTTTTAAAAAGAGGAAGTATTCCTTTTAGTTTTATTATAAGAGATTTTGAATCCAGGCTTGTAGTTTCTGTGATACTATGAAATACCATATAATATCTATTTGGTCTTCCACCAGTTTCCTGACACATAGCTCCTAAAACCTTTGGGAATCTCTTAAATGATGGTGCTAATGAAATAACGGGGGCGGGTTGCAAGGGGGAAACAATCATGTGATTAGAGGGTTAGAACTTCTAGCCCCACCCCCGACTTCTGGGGAGGGGAAGGGGCTGGGAGGTTGACCGAAGCACTAGTGACCAATTATTTCATCAATCATGTCTACACAATGAAGCCTCCACAAAAACTCACAGGGATTGGGGTTTGCACAGCTTCTGGATAGCTGAACTGGTAGAGGTGCCAGCAGAGCAGCGAGCATTCCAAAGTGGGATCTCCGCTCTGGAAAGTCGTGGAAGCATTTTGCCTTCTCCTACCTGCCCTGCCCTGCCCTATGCATCTCTTCAAGTTGGCAGTTCCTTGGCATCATTTGTAAACTCTTTTCTAATGAATGCGTAATTGTAAGTGCTTCCCTCCATTGCATGAGCTGCTCTAGCAAATTAATCAAACCTGAGGAGGGGTTCGTGGAAATCCCAGTTTATGGACCTGGGCCTTGTGATTGGTATCTAGAGTGGGGACCTCACAGACTGAGGTTCTGTGAGATCTGTTACTCCATGTAGACAGTGTCAGAACTGAATTACGGGACAGCCAGGGGGTGTTCGCTGCAGCATTACGTAGTGTGTGTAGAAAAATGCCCACACATCTGGCGTCCAGTGTGTTGCATTAAGTGGTATGTGAGAGTATGAGAAGACCTTTGGCTTTTCCAATCTTTCAAGTCTTCTGAAAAACGTTTGGGTTGTAATTCTAAGCTTCTAGATCAAGGATTTTCAGAATGAACCTGCCTGCTTTTTGTAGTGGGAGAGCTTTAAGGTATGGGCTGAGCTGCGGAGCGATAGTTCATCTCTTTGGGTACTGAATAAATACTGTTTGCAGGGAAAGGTCTCCTGGTACGGTTAACAGCACAGCCCAGCCTCTGAGGAGAAACTTCCATCTCTTTCTTTATGTAGTAATTTTAATTGCTAGTAAAATTATGTTACCAAGATCTGTTCATTTTTTAAGCAAGTATCTTATAAGAACACAAAGTACATGTCTATTTTGCGTAACTTTTTTGAAAATGATTTATCCTAGTATTGGAGTATTATCTACTACAAAATTAAGAAAACACAGAAAAGCAAACAATAGGACTCCATATCTGCAACACTCAGGAATGATCACGTCTCTCTCTCTTACTCCAGCTAATATCTGAAGCATTTGAATACACATATATTAGTTTTCATTTTGTAAAAAAAAGATCATTGTATATGTAATTTTCCTAGATTGCTGTTTTTTTTTCTGTTAACAAGGTATCAAAGACTTTTTCCATTACTCAATGGGCTACATATAGCTTTTTGCATAATTTTTCTGTTTTCTATAGATCAGGTTTTTAAGTTGGATAAAAGGAGTATATTTAAATTTTAAAAATAGATCACAATCTAGAAAGGTTATTTCAATTTACACATCCACCATTTTTAAAAGCAGTTTTTCAAAAGTGTCTAGGAATTACAAAATGAAATTCAAACAAGGGAAAACAAACTATGGAATAATAAAAATATTTCTGCAGCAGAAACAATGATTGCCTGTCCATGCTTAAAAAGCAAAGGGGGTCCTGTAATTAGGCAAATGCATGGGTACAAGAGAAGGGGCTGGGTTGCAGGGTCAAGCACACGAGTATGATCCCTGCTCAGGAAGTCACGGGCTGTGAGTCCTCAGGCTGATCCTTCGGCCAACGCCTGCAGCTCCCCACTTCACAGCCCAAGAATGTGCATTAAATAGCAGGTGAAATAGCAGCAATGAACCCAGCTGGGGCAAATCGGGCATAATGGTGTCTTCTTTGGTCCAGGGACTATCAATCTCTTCATTTCTCATCTCTCCTCTGTTCATTGTAAAGGTCTCCTCCAAGGTAGTGAGAGCTATAGTGCTTCTAGATGCTTGGAGCTCTCACTCCCTCACTCTCTCCCCCTTTTTCCCTCATCCCCAACCCCCAGGAAGATGGCTCAGTGGTTGAAAAGCTCTTACTTATACTGAACTGAAATCTGCCTTTTTAAACTTCTGCTCTTTCACCCAGCTCTACATCTTGACAAAAGTGAACAAATTTATTCTGCTGTCAAACAGGAACCTTTTAAATATTTGCAGACACTGATCTGGCATTCTTTGGGTTGACTTTTCTTTTTTCCATTTGCCGGGCTAAATGTAACTCTTTCTGTCAACTATTCCTGATTTCCTGAACTTCACCATTCTATTAACCCTCCTCTAGTTGGTCAATATCCCCCAAGAATTGTGGTACCTACCACGGAACCCAGTATTTCAGTGTGGTCTGACCACAGCCCACTGCTATAGGACCAGGGCTGCCTGTAATCTCCACCTCACTTCCTTTCAAGCAATCAAAAATAAGGTTGGTTCTTTTTCAGCAGACACATTGTAATACTGTCGAATAATTAATTTGTCTATAATTAAAATCTCTAGTCCATTTATGAGAACAAACTCTGTCTAGGTAATCACCCCCACTCTGAACCTACATGGCTTTTTACCCTAAGTATACAATTCTAAAAGTATACAATTCTGAAGTATACATTCTTTTTACCCTAAGAATACAATTCTGAAACTATTTCTGATATGTCCCTCTTATTAAGTTAGACAACATACTCCAGACGTCTGGACAATTTTGACTTCTGATTTAGGTCTGTAGCTGTTCTTTCCAGCTTTATGTCACTTGTAGGTTTGGTAAAAATGCCATTTTATCTATTGATGCATTGCAAAAGTAGATAAACTTTTCTGACTTTATTTAAAGTGTGGGCTTGGGTATACGATGCAGAATGACTACTAAATTAGCTAGAGCAATTTATAGACAGCCTGTTTCAATCCTCTCCAACCCACCTGCACGACATGCAATACAAAGCACACAAAGAAGAAAAGGAGGCGTATTTAATGCCGATAGTGAGGAACAAAACAGAACCTGTTCCTCCCTCCTTGTGTTACCCCTGGTCCCACAATTATTCAGTTTTCTGGTTTGGTCCAAGTATTGTCCTGGGGGATGGATGTGGCTGATGATGTGCTAATGGCTTCTCAGCCTTGCTATCCAACTGTCCAGGGACATCAGATGCGATAGGTTGATATCAAGGCATCATTTGAACAAGATGGATGTCAAATGAGTAGCCCAGTCTGTACAAGACTCAGCCTTTTGATAATTCTCTCTCTCCCTCCCAGAAACCATCTTTTCTTCACCTTCATGTGATCAGTACTAACCAGAAAAGGAACTCCCCTTGTTGATTTATTTCCTCCTACTTACACCCAGTCAGAGAACTGGGGGCCTTAAATGACCTTAAGGTTAGGAAACAAAGGCTTACCAATAACACTAAGGAATAGAAGTAATTTTATGGCCAGTGCCTGGTGACCAATATAATGTTTTCTCTTATATAACTGAAACAAAAGCATAGTCTCTGACCTTAAGCAAAGAATACTTCAATTTTATGGAAAATACAAATAAAGGGTGAGTTTGTTTTGGTGCAAAAAATTTTTAAATTCATATCCATCATTTTTTTCATAAGACACATTTTTATGAACTTTTTGAGGATTCCTTATATACATGGATTTCTATTTTTTGCACCAAAATAAAATTCTTTTAATTACATTTTCCATGAATTTTTTGGAGTAACTTTGTTTTCAGTATGATTTTCACAGCTCTCCTTTCTACAGGAGATAATCATAATAGTATTCTCCAGAAAATTCCCTTACATGAGCTAAAGTACATTCTTCCTCACATCCCAAGATCAGACAATAGGGAAAGGAAATGTAGCCACTGTCTTACACAGTCATCAGAGTGGGACCGTAAAGTATGAGAACAGAGGACAGGACCATGTTCAGAGCTAGCCCTAGAATCAGGCCTGGACTTCAGAGTTGCCTTCTCCACTTATCAGCCATGTGATCTCTGGCAACTTATTTACATCTCAGTCCCTAAGAAATGGATAAATACAATACAGTCGATGTGGCAATAATAAAAACAAGTTATGAAGGCTACTTAATACATTCTCTTTACATAGTGTTCAATAAATATTAATTGTTATTAGTCATCTAATATGTGTATAGTTTTTTCTAGTATTCAATTTCTATGTTTTGATTTAAAACAATTAAGAAACACAGTTACAGTTGTCACCAGGTTCCTACAAATGATGAATAAGGGACAGAAAAAAAAAAGAGTTTCCCTAGATCCACAATAAGTACCACAGCCAGATCTATAAACTAAGTATCCTGACTCCCAGTACTGGCCCCAATTATAGACCTTTTCCCCCAGAAAGGAATCAGAATTAGCTGAATAATCAAATGTAGATTTAGATGTTTATATATGTTGTATGTAAGGATGTCATAATTGTCATTGTGGAATTTATGAAAAAATATATTTATATAATGTATAGAAAAATTATAAGAATTATCATGAATAACATAATGAAGATTTTTCTCAACAATTTTCTACTTTCAAACCCATTGTTTACTAAGCAGCATGGGATTCTGGAAAGAACATAGAATTTGGAACTGAGCGAGCTTGGATTCATTTCAACTTCCAATACATCCTTTTTCAAGCTTTATTTCAAATAGTTTCTGTTGCTATTATTCATATGATATTTTTTAAAATGCTCTTTAATTAGCTGTTTCTGGTATTTAGAAACACTATTGCTGTTTATATGTTGATCTTATATTGCCGGAGTTGAGTCCCCATACTGCTCCTGATTTCAGCTTCCTGTGAATGTGTATGCTGGGATTATGGGAAGAACAGAGAATTGAGAACTGAGTGAGAATGGATTCAAATCCTAGTTCCACTATTTACTCCTTCCACGATTTTTAGCAAGCTACTTAACCCACTATATTAGTCAGTTTTTGTCACTACAACAAAATACCTGAGAAAACTAACTTTATGGAGAGTTTACTTAGCTCACATTTGAAGTTTGCTCAGGTGGCCCCATTGACTTGACCTCTGGTGAGGGCAGCAGTGGTGGAGCATGGAGCGTGGGCAGAAGGTCACCTGGTGAGCGAGGAACCAGGGAGAGAAGCGGGGCATTATTCTTGGGCTTTTATAACCCATCCTCTTGGGATAACTACCTTCTGAGGGCATGTTCCCAATGACATAAAGACCTCTCAATAGGTCTTAAGTACCTATTAGTACCCTTAACTTATCACTACAAGGTTTAGTTGTCTGTATGAGTTGTTCAGACCATAGCAACTTCTTTAAGCCTCACTTTCTTCACCTGCAGAATGGAGACATCGAAATCTGCTTCAGCGATTTTTGTAATGCTTCAGGTGCATGGTATGGGAATGCAATGCCCGGAATCAAGAGATGCCCATCACCCAACGGCATCTCCTCTTTAGATGATGCCTGCTTTGCTCCCCTGATTTCAACCTCTGCTGTAAATAAGTCATTGCTAGATACTAGTGAAATGGGAACCATGTTTGAGAGGAAAGACAATTACCTGTTCTCTTTGACATGAGTGAGTCGGCAAGAGTGTACTTAAGAGTTTCCCTTCAGCCACTTGGAGGACATTAGCTCAGGAGGTATGCCAAGGCCCAGGACTGCTTACCCCTGGGAAATTACCCCAGAGTGTTCAAGGTCAGGCTTTAGAGCTTTCTATGGATCAGGCTTACGAACCCGAATCCTCAAAATCTATTATCACCAACAAGCAGCTTTTGCTTTTGGCAATTGGAGTGCCAACTGCCACAGTCTCCTCTTGGTAAGCTTCCTTATGCAGTAGGTATTTACAAATATTTACAGATGGAAGGCAGGGAGAGAGGGAGGCAAGGAGAAAGGAAGGAATCAACAACAGTGATTGGCCCTGAGAACTAGAAAGTAACATTTTGTTCTGAGAGTTCATCTATACATCAATCCATAACAGGTCATATGAGAATATGCAAAGTCATCTTAAAATGATAGTGTAGATTATTAGCCAAATAAGGCTTTATATCTGTGGTTCCTCAACCTGGCTGATGATCAGAGTCACTTAGGTCCTTATATAACTTATATCCTAAACCTCTTCCCAAACCTAATAGTAATTTCCAGTAGAGCTGCAAAAAAAAATAAATAAATAAATAAAAAATAAAAATAAAAATTGTACCTTTTTCTAAGTGCCCTGGTGCCTGAATGGCAACCAGCTTCACCCTGATCGGCAGACTGGCTTTTTTTTTTGACAGGCAGAGTGGACAGTGAGAGAGAGAGACAGAGAGAAAGGTCTTCCTTTGCCGTTGGTTCACCCTCCAATGGCCGCCGCGGCCGGCGCGCTGCGGCCGGTGCATCGCGCTGATCCAATGGCAGGAGCCAGGTGCTTCTCCTGGTCTCCCATGGGGTGCAGGGCCCAAGCACTTGGGCCATCCTCCACTGCACTCCCTGGCCACAGCAGAGAGCTGGCCTGGAAGAGGGGCAACTGGGACAAAATCCGGTGCCCTGACCAGGACTAGAACCCGATGTGCCGGCGCCACAAGGTGGAGGATTAGCCTATTGAGGTGCGGCGCTGGCCCAGACTGGCTTTTAGGAGTCATGGTTCCACTGTAAGAGGTCTGAGAAGGCTTAACATATGTGAAATAGAGCGCTGAGTTGCTCAGAGGATTGGTCAAATAAGGGAACGTGGGGTAAAGGGCACACCTAGCAGCTCTGGCGTATGCCAGCATAGTTCAGAAATGGGGTCCCCTGCCAGGGTACCTGAGGCATCCAGTTCTTCTGGAGGGTGGATTCCTGCTGAGGGGACGGGGCCCCAGCTGAGCAGACCTGATGCTGTGAAGCATTTGAATCATCCAACTCCACTTGTCAACGTTCCTTGCTCACGGGGCAGCTTTCTGATGATCTCACTTATCAAGCAGCTGGCCTTTAGGGAGAAAAGGGGCAGATCAGGCCACATGTTTCTCACGTAAATTAATAAACTGGCATTCTGGTTGTATATCAGGCTCTTGCGGGTTAGTATGAGTCAGCATCCCTGAGACCGATCAACTCCGAGGCTCTGCCAAGATCAGGTTTCTGGTGCTGCAAAGCTGAGGGCCTGACCCCCGACCCTGGGGAATTGGTGAGCGCGTGAGTGTCCCATTTGGAGGAAGTCAGCCAGCCAGCTTCTCCTAGAAAAGGAGAAGAAGCTCCTGCCAAGGGAAACACTGCGAAGACCTCCACACCGTGCGTGTTACTGCACGCAGGCACTTGGAGGCCGGGGACACTCCTGCAACAAGACTCCTTTGGAGAGCTTGCTTGGTCTTAAAGGGCTTTCACGTTAACTCGTTTGCTATTGCAACAATACTGGGAGGTAAAGCAAGCAGCTGTTACTGTTCTTCTCCAGAGATGAGAAATCTGAGCATGCGGTGACTTACCTGAGAGCCGAGTAAGTGGCGCAGCTAGAGCCACCATCTGGCCCTTTTCACCCCTACAATAGTCTCCTCGCCTCCCCTCTCCTTTAATAAAGAAAGTACACTTAACAGAACCCTAAGGGAGTGATAGAAACACCTGAGTGGGGCAGAGTGGGGCTGGGTGTGCATGCAGATGAGTGGTGTCTGAGTTAAAGGCACAGAGGGATGGAGAAGTTGACAGGAGGGCACTAGAGAAATCAGACCAGTGGCGGTAATAATAAGGTACACTCGAATTCCGTTCTGGGCCAAAAGAACTGAAGGCCGATTCCTTTTAGCAGAACAGATTACCTATTGAGCACCTATTGTGTGCCAGTGCTTGTGTGGTAAGTGCTTCTAGGAGGAGCAAAGCTTGGAAAGAGAATTTTAAGACATGCATTTTGGTGCATGACCTTGGGGGCCACCTGCCTGCCAGTTCAAGACTCTGCTGCTCCTCTTCTGATCCAGCTCTCTGCTATGGCCTGGGAAAGCAGAAGAAGATGGCCCAAGTCCTTGGGCTCCTGCACCCCTGTGGGAGACCCAAAGAAGCTCTCCTCTCTTGGCTTCAGATCAGCACAGCTCCAGCCGTTGCGGCCATCTGGGGAGTGAACCAGCTGTTGGAATGGAAAGCCTCTCTCTCTCTCTCTCTCTCTCTCTCTGTGTGTGTCTGCCTCTACCTCTCAGTAACTCTGCCTTTAAAATAAATACATAAATATTTTTTTAAAAAAGAATGACCATAAAATTTTCCCTTCTTTAATGGCAGCGTCCAAGAGTGCAGCCCACAACCAAGGGGCAGAGGAGGTGGGAAAGGGAAGAAGCTATGATTAGGACTCTGGCAGCCAAGACCATTGGAGGTTTGGGCTTGATGACATCTCATCAGGGATGGTTGTTTGTGCAGAATCCTTGTTGGGGAAAGAAAAAAAAAAGATGCAGATTTCTCAACTCTCCATCAATGTGTTTTACCACATGTCCTGATGACTCCACTTGTGACAGTTCCCAAAGTAAATCCCGAGGTGTTTTTTTAAAATGCCTTTTACAATTGCATGAGCACAAACTCTAGATTTCAGAGACCCAGGAATTGTGAAACAAGCAGGTCCCTGGGCTCCTCTTTTCCCTGCTTCGACGCAGGCTTCTGCGTGGTCTACAGCTGGGTTTCAGCCAGACCTCTGTTAGCTAGCCCAGACACTGCCTTAGGGGTTGGCTCCAGTCTTTATGTTTTGCTGAAAGATTGATCTGGTTTTCCTTATAAACTGCACATTCTGGAGTGAGCACTCTGTGGTAGCAAAGGGAGAGAGAGCTAACTGCCTGTTCCCCACCCAGTGGGTTCATGTCTGGCTGGATCTGCCTCCCACCTCTCGGGCTGATTCATCAAGCTCAGTCTATTCAAACAGATGGAACTTCTATTTAAGTATTTTAATAGCATGTATTTAAGATACCCTATTGAGAATCTGATCTGACAGAGGTTTGATGGAGTGTTGAAGTACTGAGAAACCAGGCTCACTTGGCAAATAACTTCTTCCCCAAAACCAGAGAGTTTGAGTCAATTCAGCAAGTAGTTTACCCAGGGCCTACTGTGCACCTGTGTGTGTGAAGCATTGAGTTAAGATAGTTAAGATAAATTAAGAAGCATCTACACTCTCTCTGGAGAAATAGTGCCTGGTTGAATGTCATCTTAGTTTTAGGAACACCTTTCCATACTCTGTGCAAGGGGTTTGAGCAATTCAATAGCCAAATAGGGTGCTGGCCCAATACCTCTTTTATATCAGGACCCACACCAAGAAATTCAAGGGAAATGGCAATCAGCTCTCATGATGAGAAAAATAAAACAAAGGATGTCACCTTTATTGAGCACCTTGATCAAATGTGCCGAGCGCTCTTCCGTGCACCATGTTCCCTCTCGACAACGTGCTACTGCTCCTGTTATTGCCTTACCTTTAGGTGATATAATCCCCTGTCTGTCGTGCTTATTCAACTCTGATCCTTATTTTTTTTTTAATTAAGACCAAATATGACCTGCTTCAAAAAGCTTTTTCTCCCAACCTGTAGGTAACAATGCTATCCTTCCTTCATAGCCTTTAGTATCAGTACTGTGTCTTTGGGATGTTTAGCTACAGCCTATATTGGGACACCTCAACAAGTTTCCAGGAGAATTAAATTAAAAGAAGGCACATTTATTTTACTTTGAAATCTGTGCATTTTTCATAATATGCATTTTCTGCGAACTTATTGAAGACCCTTAGTGCTATCTTGAATTCATCTGAAATACTATAGGTGAGACTTGGATATTCAACAATAGTGCAGGCTCTTTAAGGATGAAGTTCAATTTATATTTGTTAAGTTAATATTTGTTCAGCACCTACTTTGTACAATAACCACAATTGTGGAGAAAACAAGTATAAATAACAAATAATTCTTGTTACCAAGGAGCTCACTATGTAATATTTGGTATTACAAATACCAAATGGAATGTAATAGAATCTAATATACTTCTGAAAACACTTAGCATAACACTAAACACATAGTAAGCCTTCTATACGTGGATACCATTATTTATTATTTCTTTGAAACAGGAAAAGTGGGAAGTTGGCATAAAAAAGGAAGTTGCAACTGGTAAGATGCTTTTGGGGGCTGGCATTGTAGCATAGGAAGAAGAGTTGCTGCCTGCAACACAAGCATCCTGTGTGGGCACCAGTTTGAGTCCAGGCTGCTCCACTTCCAATCCAGCTTCCTGATAATGTGCCTGGAAGAGCAGTGGAGTATCCAAGTGCTTGAGCCCCTGCACCCATGTGGCAGACATAGGTGAGGCTCCTGGTTTCTGACCCGCCCAGTCCTAGTCATTGCAGTCATTTGGGGGGGTGAAGTAGTGGGTGGAAGATCTCTCGGTCTCTTTCTGGTCTTCTCTCTCTGTAACTCTACTTTTCAAATGATTAATTTTTTTGAAAAAAAATGCTTTTAGAAGTAAATAATCAAAAATCCAACTCAAATGGCTTTAAAAGTACAGGAAATTTACTGGCAGAGGCAGAACGGTGTTGGTTGTAACTCAGTCAGGGCTTCAGCTTCACTTCTCTGTGACTCCTTTAGTATGGCTCGCCCTGTGTGTTGGCTTTATCCTTAGACTGGTAGGAAGATGACTGTAGTGATTCCAGGCTTCATATTTGCACACATTATCTAGGTAAAGAGAGAATTCATCTCTTCTGGTAACTCTCTTAAAAGTGTGAAAACTTCTTTTCTCAAATCCTCAACAAACCTTCCTTCCCATCTCAGGCACAAACCTTTTTCCCAATTCCTTGGCGGCAGAATGCTATGGCTTGCTTGGCGTGGGCTAGTTTCCTGACTCAGGCACTGGTGACAGATGAGTGTGGGGATGGCCTTCTTACACAGCAGTGACAGCCAACCTCCAAATCTCCACAGTAGAACAAAACATTACTTGTTCTTCCTATACGTCATGCAGACGGCCAGGGGGAGCTCTACTCTTACTGTCACTCAGGGACCAGGAGGCTGGTGGGTTCATCTTGACCCGTGCTTTACCAATCACTACAGCAGAAAGGAACTCGATGAATTATACACTGGCTTCTAAAGGTTTCTGCCAATGAAACAGTATCGATCATTTCTATCCACATTTTATTGGTCAAAAAAATTCACATGCTGCTCTTCATTTTTTGAAAGATTTATTTGTTTATTCATTTGAAAGGCAGAAACACAGAGAGATGGAAGGAAAAAGAGAGAGAGAGAAATCTTCTATCTGCAGGTTCAATTCCCAAATGGCTGGAACTTTATCTGGGTCTCTCATGTGGGTGGCAGGATCCCAACTTCTTGGGCCATCTTGTGCAGTTTTTCCTAGATGCATTAGTAGGGAGCTGGATTGGAATTGGAGCAGCCGGGACTCGCACTGGTGCCCATATTAGATACCAGTATCGCAGGTGGCAGCTTTACTGGCTCCACCACAACACTGGCCCCACACTCCTAACTTCAACAAGTTGGTAAATGCAATCCTATCATGTCTCTAGGAGGAGAAACTGAATATGTGCATAGCCCTAGTCACTGCTGTAATTATCCCTGGCTCAAACAAGATCAACTGTGGAGATGTCTGTAGAGTTCCCTTCCTCTGATGCACGTGACCTTCCTTGGGAAGACGATTCCTTAGCAAAAGTCAAGTATTTACTAGGGAGAGAGTAATGAATGCTGAGTGGGCAACCAGTAATATTAACCTCAGAAGCTGTTATGAAGACAAACTGATCTTAAAGAAATGGACAAAGAGGGCCGGTGCCGCGGCTCAATAGGCTAATCCTCCGCCTTGTGGCGCCGGCTCACCAGGTTCTAGTCCCGGTCAGGGCGCCGGATTCTGTCCAGGTTGCCCCTCTTCCAGGCCCGCTCTCTGCTGTGGCCAGGGAGTGCAGTGGAGGATGGCCCAAGTGCTTGGGCCCTGCACCCCATGGGAGACCAGGAGAAGTACCTGGCTCCTGCCATCGGATGAGCGCGGTGCGCTGGCCACAGCGAACCGGCTGCGGCAGCCATTGGAGGGTGAACCAACGACAAAGAAAGGAAGACCTTTCTCTCTGTCTCTTTCTCTCACTGTCCACTCTGCCTGTCAAAAAATTAAAAAATAAAATAAAAAGAAATGGACAAAGAAAAATTGTGAAGAGTGGTGGGGCTGGCACTGTGGTGCACCAGGTTAAGCTGCCATCTGCAATGCCTTAGGAGCCCTGGTTCGAGTCTCAGCCTCTCTACTTCCAGTCCAGCTTCCTGCTAGCATCAGAGGATGGCCCAACTGCTTGGGCCCCTGCCACCCCCATGGGAAACCAGGAAGAAGCCCCTGGCTCCTGGCTTCAGTCTGGCCCAGCCCTAGCTATTGTGTCCATTTGGTGAGGGAACTAGCAGATAGAAGATCTCTTTCCTCTCTTTCTTTGTCTTTCCGTCTCGCTGTGGCTCTGCTTTTCAAATAAATAAATCTTAAAAACAAAACACAAACACACACACACAGACTGGCAAAGGTCCAGGAGAACATAAGCAAGCACTGTAGACAACTTAGCCACCCGGAGATCTGCCCAGCAGCAAGGCCAGTAGTAGGTGTATCTTTGCTGTTGCCCGTACTGGCCCAGCAGTGGGAACACCAAGGGCAGATTGGGAAGATACGTGGGGATGATGGATGACTTAAGGGGCTGTGTGGGAGGTCTTGGGTTGTTGAAATTGGAAAGTTGAAGAAGTCAAGAAGTTCTCAAATGAGCAGCAAAGCTAAAGTCATAATATGACTAGGAACAGATGTCATCTTGTTAAGCTAGGATAGGGTCTGAGCAGTATATAATAGCAACAGAGACTGGCAGTAGGTGGTATACCTAGACAAACGGAATCTAAATGATGGAAAATGGAAGATCATTTTCATGGAACAAAAATGAGGCTCTGTCCCATTGGGCTGATGGGGTTGGAGAAGGGAAGGCCCCACGGGAGAAGACAGTGTAAGTTTACATTAGAGCCATGTTTCTACCCAGGGGAGATGACACAATATGCAGGAAAGAACTCTAGACCTGCAATCAGGAAACCTGAGTTTGAGTCCCAACAGTGACTATAAATTACATTTTGAAAAGAAATTATTTATTTATTTGAAAGGCAGAGTGATGAGTGTGGGGGTGGGGAGAGGGGAGAGAGAGAAGGGTAGAGAGAACTTTTCCATCCATTGGTTCACTCTCCAAAACACCTAGGCTATTTCAGGGCAAAGCCAGGAGCCAGGAACTCCATCCTGGTCTCCCACGTAGGTGCCACTCTTACACGGGATGTTTGAGTCACAGGTGGCAGCTTAGCTCACTGAGCCAAAACTCCAGCCCATATAAATAGCTTGACAAGGGTGAATCATCATCAATTGCTTTTGACTTGTTTCCTTATGAAGAAAGGTGCTAATAATGTTTCTTCCGTTTTCCTCGGGGCTTCCTGTAAAGATCCGGTGGGATAGGAAAACTCCTTGATAGAATGAAAGTCCTAGCACATGTATGAAGTGATAACACTCATGTGGGTCATGGGAGTTCGGAAGGTACTGTTCAGAATGACACTTTCCCCATTGAATAGGGCCCGGGGAAGATAGAAGTGAAGATGAAGCAGGGGTATCAGTGGGCTGCTAGGCATCATCTTGGTCAGGACTTTTTTTTTTTTTAAGATTTGATTTATCTGTTTGAAAGGCAGAGTTACAGAGAGGCGGGGGAGGGGGGTGTCTTCCATCTGCTGGTCACTCCCTAATTGGCCACAATGGCCAGAGCTGCGCCAATCCAAAGCCAGGAGCCAGGAGCTTCCTCCTGGTCTCCCATGTGGGTGCAGGGGCCTAAACACTTAGGCCACCTTCTACTGCTTTCCCAGGCCACAGCAGAGAGCCAGATAGGAAGTGAAACAGCCAGGACTTGAACCGGCGCCCATATGGGATGCCGGCACTGCAGGTGGCAGCTTTACCCTCTATGCCACAGCACCAGCCAGGGTTTTTTAATGGCAAGAGATAGAGACCGAACTCCAATTGGCCCAAGAATAAAGTGAAAGGAATTGACCCATATGATAGAAATCATTGCAGGGTAAAAATGCCTTCAAGTATCACCAGAATCAGGGGCTCAAGTGTTAGGTCTGGGAATCTGTAACTCCACTTTGAGTCTCCATCTTCCTCCATGTTGGTTTCCTTTTCAGGCAGGTTGCCCTCAAAGAGTGAGAGCAATTGGCCCCAGCAACTACCAGTTATGTTCCATCAGCTTAGTAACTCTTACGGGAAGTGTGCCTCTTTCTTATTTTAACAAAAATCACGGTGACAGGTATCAATCCCAGCTGAACCACACAGATGGAGAATGGGGAAGGGAAGCAAACCACCTATATCCGGCATAGGAAGGAGGTTTAAGAGCCTTGTTCCAGGGGCTGGCACTGGGTGCAGTGAGTTAAGCATTTGTCCAAAACATCAGCATACCACATAGGCTGCTCCACTTCTGATCCAACTCCCTGCTAATGGGCCTAAGAAAGCAGCAGAAGATGGCCCAAGTGCTTGGGTCCCTTGCTGTCCAGGATTCTGGTTTTGGCCTGGCCCCAGCTCTTGCCATTGTGGCCATTTAGGGAGTGAACCAGTAGATCGAAGATCTTTCCCTCTCTTCCTCTCTGTAATTCTGCCTTTCAAATAAATAAATAAATAAATAAGAAAGAGGGAGAGAGAGAGGGAGAGAGAAGGACTTATCCTTGAAGGGGTGATTATGGAGAAGAGAAGAGATTAGAAGAGAAGAAAATCCGGGGCGGATTCCAGGCAGAAGGAAGGTAACACTTAGGGAGGAGAGCATGTGTAAGAAGGACTAACCGAGGGCACTTTGGAGGGGGGAGGGTAGCTGGCATAGCGAGGCGGATGCCGAGATAGAGATTTGAGTGGGGACAGACTAATCAACCCCTGAAGTGGCCTGGCCCACGACACCTCTTGGGAAGTACTGGTTTAGCAGGGAAAAGCAGCCACCATGCCTGATTTGGTAGTTTAAGGGTGTGCTTGTTCTTACACGTAGGTGGTCGTCGATGTGGGCAGGGCGATGGGAAGGCTTTGTCAGTAGGAAGGAACAGGACAGCTGGCCTGAGGCTGAGGACATGGCACGGAGCCTGTAGCACTGCCACAAGGCTGTCGTTCACTGACTCTTAGTGGCAAAGGCAGCAAAGAAGCTATCACGCACGTTACTGGAAGCGACACCCTGTCACAGAGATATGTCATGAGAATCATGTTCTCCATATGGTGCATCCTCTCCACCCCAGGCTACACAGAGAGGCCCACCCTGTCTCGCCTTTTTTCCACCCTCCCACGTACCCATTATGCCTGCACACAGCCACAGAGCAGCAGGGACGGGCTCTCTTGGAACATTGTCAGAATCATTCTTTAGGCCTCCCAGGTAGGTCACGGCTCTAGAATGGAAAGCTGCCCGCCTCCCATTTATGAAACTGGTAGAATAGGACTGATTACAGCTGATTTCACATCGAGCGAAGACTGCAAGAGGCAGTTTAGTTCTAGATCCATCCTTGGATGCTAACAACTGCCGACACCACCACCTCTGATATTGGTACAGTTCCAAGCACATTCTACCAGAATGGCCTCCCTTCTGCACTTAACCAAAGGAAGCATCAGCCCACCTCTGACCCTGGACTCAAAGGCACGGCTACATGACAGAACTGAAGTACAGAGACCCCAGTTCCATAATAGTGCACTGAAAGACCAGGATGAGTCCATATGAGTCTGAACCCTAGGAGTGGGTATGTCACTTAGGAAACTTAATTCCCTCATGAAAAAAAAATCAGATCTCCTGAGTTCTTACTTTATCTGAATACCTCCTATTACTCTGTCATCTGTAGTCATTTCCAAAAAAGAGTCTCTGGTTACAAAATCATAGAGGGTATTCTCTTGTGACTACTACATCCCAAACAGACATCTTGGTTACTAGGCCTGGTCTATTCCCCACTGAATGACAGTAATTACTGCACATAGTGCAGGAAGTGGTATTACCATAAAAAGAATGAGCATGTAAACAAAGAATCACTATATGCCAACAACTCTTATGCATACCTCCCCCCAAAATTGAAAACACTCTTTCTTAACAGCATGATTCACAATAGTCAAAATATGGAAACAAATAAATGTCCAACAACTGCTAAGTGAGCAAAAAAAAATTTGGTATATACATATAATGGAATATTATTCAGCCATAAAAGAATAAGATGATAGATGCTACAATGTATAACATTATAATGTATAAAATGTATACATGTATAAACCACTTAGGAAAGATGCTGGACATAAAATGCCATACACTGTATGATTTTATTTATACAGAATACTCAGTAAATCTACAGAGACATAAAGATTTCTGGTTGCCAAGAGCTGGAGCAGGAGAGGATGCAGAACAATGAACAAGAACGCCTAATGGGTACAGAGTTTTCCTTTGGGGTGCTGAAGGTGTTTTGGAACTGGCTAGAAGTGGTGATTGCACAATATTATGAATGTATTAAATGCCACTGAACTGTTCACTTAAAAATGGCTAATTCTATGCCACGTAAATTTAATCACACACACACAAAGGCAGGGGATGCTGATGCAACTGGCACATTCTCTTGTCCCCTTTTCTCTCCCATCTTTCTACCTGAAGGTAAAGGTGGTTGAGCCATTATGGCGCAAAAGGCTGCAGCCCAAGCAGGCTGAGCATAAAGATAAAAGGTGCATGGGTCTTTGATAGCCTGAAAGCAATCACACAATCACCAATTTTATCATGAGAAAAATAAAGCCCCTTGTTGATTTAAAAACAAAAGAAATAGCCCAATCTTTGATCTTCACAAACTTCCTCTTGAAAGGGAAATCTTAACATAGACTAAGTGAACAAGCTCATGGGTGAGTCTTGGGTTAGCTGTACTTTTGGTTAGGTGCCTCCACCCGTGGCTGGGAAAATGCCCTTTGCTGCACAGATAGGCACTCACAGTATTCCAAACAGTTCCAGGCAGATGATTAATACAGAAAGAAAGCAACACAGACATTAGGTTTACAAATGACAACAGAAGTTGAAAATAGGAGCCTTTTAAATAAGGGTCATAGTTTACTCCTGAACTAAAGAAGCTGCTGTGTAGTTGTTCATTCATTCAACAGATACATCCTTTTAAAACATATATATGTATATACCTTTATTTGTTCAAGATTTATTTATTTATTTGAAAAGCAGAGTTACAGAGAGAGACACAGAGATCTTCCATCTGCTGGTTCACTCCTCAAACGGCCACAATGGTGGGGGCTGAGCTAGACCAAAGCCAGAAGCCAGGAGCTTCATATGGGTCTCCCACATGAGTGCAGAAGCCCAAGCACTTGGGCCATCTTCCACTGCTTTCCCAGGAGAATTAGCAGGAAGTTGGATGGGAAGTGGAGCAGCCAGGACTCGAATTAGGGCCAGTATGGGTTGCTGGTGTTGCTTACTCTACCATGTCACAACACCTGCCCTTATATTTATTTCTTTGAAAGGCTAATCCTCCGCCTTCGGCACCAGCACACCAGGTTCTAGTCCGGGTTGCCCCTCTTCCAGGCCAGCTCTCTGCTGTGGCCCAGGAATGCAGTGGAAGATGGCCCAGGTCCTTGGGCCCTGCATCCCATGGGGAGACCAGGAGAAGCACCTGGCTCCTGCCTTCGGATCAGTGCTGTGCGCTGGCCACGGCAGCCATTGGAGGGTGAACCAATGGTAAAGGAAGACCTTTCTCTCTCTCTCTCTCACTGTTCGTTCTGCCTGTCAAAAAAAAAAAAAAAAAAAGGCATAGTGACAGAGAGGAGGGAGGCGGGGGGGGGGTGGGGGGAGAGAGAGAGAGAGAGGGAGAGATCTTCCATCCACTGGTTCACCCCCTAAGTGGCTGGAACTTCATCCAGGTAACCTACACGGGTGGCAGGAGCCCAGACACTTGGGCCATCATCTTCTGCTGTTTTCCTGGGCGCATTAGCAGAAAGCTAGATCTGCCGGCACTCCGTTATGTTAATGCCACAAGCAGTGGCTAAATCTACTGCACCACAACATAGGTCCTCCAAATGTGTCTTGATGACTTACTTACCATAACAGGGAGGGAGCCAGGGATATGAGCCAGAATAGCACATGGAGCAAGGAAGCTAAAACCTCTGCTCTCATGGAGCTAATAATCCAGCATCAGGTAGGATAGCATGGGAGTGGCAATAAACACATGAACAACTGAACACATATATTAATGTATAATGCAAAAAGATCAACACTTTGGGCCATAACCCTCCACTGATTTAGGATTGGCTCTTAGCTCCTCCATCTCTGGCATGGCTTCACAGGGTGCCCAGGCTTCTCAGTTGCCAGAAGTTGGCAGCTTTTTCAATATCACACCACTGATCTCAGTAGTTAAAAACTTCTCACCATTACTGCCAGGTTCCCTCCATTCTATCCTACTTCAGGAAAAAGGCAAATGAACAAAACACCCCACCCCATCCAGCCCCACCCTCCCCAAAGCAAGGAAAAATAAGCCAGAAGTGAAGTTCAATACTGTTCCCAAGAATAAGGAGTCTAAACACAAACCACGCCTACCTTTCTGGTAGAGGGTTGGGGAGTATAGGGTGGGCACAGCACTCAGGTCAAAAACTCATGTAATCATCAAGTACGATGCATGAGATTAAGTGTGTAAATCTACAGAGCACCTGAAGAAAAAGCCCAGGCCAGTGCTGTCCTATAGAAATATAACAACAAGGGTTGTTTATGTTTTTTTTTTAAAGCTCTAACATCCACATTAAAAGAAATAGAAAACAAGTGAATTTATGTTTAATAGCATATTTTCTTTAATCCAACATACTTACAGTAATATCTTTTAAAGACATAATCAATATAAAAACTAGGTATCTTACCTTCTTTATTCTCATATTGGATCTTCAAAATTCAGCATATTTATATCACATTATAATTTGAATTAAATGTATTTCAGTTACTTAGTAGCTACATATAGCTAGTGGTTTCCTTATTGCACAATACAGCCCCAAAGTACTCACCAAATTCCCTCTTTCGTGAGCATTACAAAGCTAACAGCTCCTAGAACTGAAGCTTCTACTTGTCTTGGCTGTACCCCAGACACTATATTCCAGCACCCTACTGATAGTTTGGGAGACACTAGTGAATCGTCAGTGAACATAATTAACTGATTATGAACATAATTAGTTTGCAATTTAGGTGGAAACAATATGATTAGCCTTGGTGAAGAAAAGGCTACGTTCTCCTTTTGCCAATTCATCTATCCACCCACCCACTCAGCATTTATCGAGAGCCTAGGAGGCACCAGCATTAATTCTATCTGCTAGTATCCTGCCCTCCGGGGGCTTTTGGTATTTTGGTGAAGTAGCTGATAGACACAATTGGAAGTAAGAAATAAATTTGTTCATTTCAAATAGTAACTGTGCAGTGAAGAAAATAAAACAGGAAAACCTGCTAGTGAATGGAAGAGGGGATTAGATAGGGAAGAGGGAGGCAGCTAGTTTCTCTTGAGGTGGTGTTTAAACTGAGAATGAAACCTCGGGACAACAGTGGAGAGACCGTTCTATGTAGAGAATACAGATAGGGCAAAGACCTAAGGCAAGAAAAAGATCAGCATACTTGAGAAATAGAAAGTATGTCAATATAACTAGATAGTAACAGGGAGAACAGTAAATGTAGGTAGCAAGCAGTTTGTTTGTTATTCCAAGAAAAATCCGGAAAAGGTTTTAAGTACAGGTGTAGAATCAGCTGATTCATATATTTTTAAAAAAATCCCTGTGTGTTGGGGCCGAGGGGGAGCAAGGGGTGGAAGCAAGGAGGCCACTTGGGAGGCTGCTGCAGTAGCTGGGGCGGGGGCGGGGGGTCGATGTGGCTGAGAACAGGGTGGTATGGTAGAAGCAGTGAGGTCCGACTTAGAATACACGCTGTTTATCAGCAAGTCCTGTCAGCTGCACCTTCAAAAGTAGATTACCACATGGGATTACGTTTTGAGTCTGACAGGACTTGCTGATAAATTGGAGATGGGGTGAACAAAAGGATGACCCAACTCTTATAGAATCCGGAACAAGAGCAAAATGTGCTCATCCTCCTGTATTTCCAGTTATGGTGAATTGAACCACCATACAGCTAAAAACTTGAGCTTTTTTTTTTTTTTTCCCAAAGCACTGCCCTATTCAAACAGTCACCAAATTCCATTCATTTTCCATTCTCACAGTTTCTCATATCTGAACCTACTTTTCCATCCCCACTGACTTGGACAGGTCTGTAGGCCAAATCCCTCACCAAGTCGATTACAATGGCCTTAATAATCAGCAAGTTTATATTCTAACCTAGTATCAATACCACCAATTGTTCCCCTTTTTAAAATTACCCAACAATCATTTCAAAAGCATTTTGACAGCCTATGAGCTAAATAAACTCTTTTCTTTATAAAGAACCAAGATACAGTGTTACAGCAACACAAAGTGGACTAATACTCCCTTTGTCTGGTTTTTTGTCTTATGAGTCCATCTTACACAAATATTCCAGAGAATTAAAATATGAGGGTAACTCATTACAGCAAGGTAACAGTAAAAACCTGGACCTAACAACCCTTCAGGGGAGTTGTTACACAAACCATTTAACTATAGTTTAAAAATTCGATCTAGTCCTTCTTTTTTAAAAAGCAGATGGTATTGTGTATATGACTTCATTTATGTAAAAAGCAATGCCGTTTATGAGTGTGTGTGTGTGTGGTTTCTTAAGGTCTACAAAGATTTGGGACCTTTATAAACCTTTTAAACTGCAAACAATGATTTTCTCAGAATAGCGGTTATGGGGCTGGGTTAGAGTTTTCCTTTTTTTTTTTTTTTGATAGATGTATTTCTTATTGGATGAATTTTAAATACATTTATACAATAACAAAGCCTTGTAAAACCATCCTGTATGCCTTAACATGATTCCAGTTAGGACCTGGCAGTAGCCTGCTTTCCAGAAGAATTTCTCAGGCTTATTTACATTAGGTAGCGATAACATTCTGCATGATGGGAAACATGGGAATGTTGAAAATGGGTCACGTGCTAGGTCTACCTGCTTTGCAAGTGGAATAGGAAAGGCTGCCTCTGACCCCCAAAATGATACAAAGCTCTTTCTAAAGGAAAACTAGGGTCATTGTTCCTGCCCTGAGGGCATTTCAGAAGGCGTTCATTCCTTCAGTTCTTCAAAGAAGTAAAATGATTTACATGTGTAGGCAATGTCTGGCCCATGGGACATACAAGGCCCATCAAATCATTTGGTCTGGCTCTGCCAAGGCAGCCACAGTGGGACTCAATAAATTCATAGAAAGTTAACTTTAAGATTTACTTGAAAGGCAGAATTATAGAGAAGGGGGGCTGGGAGGAGGAAAGATCTGGCTAGGGCTGAGCCAGGATGAAGCCAGGAGCCTCAAACTCCAACCAGGTCTCCCTGTGGGTGGCAGGGAGTCCAAATACTTGGATCCTCTTTTGTTGTTTTCCCTGGAGCATTAGCAGGGAGTTGGATCAGAAGTGGAGCAGCTGGGACTCAAATTGGAGCCCATATGGAATGCCAGCACTGTAGCTGGTGGCTTTACCACAATGCCAACCCTAACAGATTAATTTTTAAGCTGATAATTTTGTATGGCCCATGAATGTTGTAAATATCCAAATGGCCCTTGGCAGAATAAAATGTTCACCATCCCTGCTTTATATGTTTTAAGATTTGTCTGTACTTACATTGTTCATAAATTATTTTGCTCCCTTTATAACAGAAAAAGTCAAAAGAATAAAAAGCAACTTACCATAGTGTCAGTTCCTTTCTAAAAATCTTCCCTTATTTCCCCAAGAGATTTTTAGATATTAAAAAGAAAGAAAAGTGAGTAGTAGCCCAGTTCTGTCAGAGATAACACATGTAAAATACCTTTGGTGGAAACAAAATGCCAAATAAGTGGCAGGTAGAATTACACCAATTTCTAAATTCTAAAGATTTTTATATTTGTCTTTTGATTGTCAGTTCTCCCCTTTTTTAACACTCTGGAATAAAGAGAACAAGAAAGTACATATCTAAGTCTTTCTATTGTGGTCCAATGGTAGAAGAAAATGAACTGCTCTTCCCAGTTTCCCATTCAGGGTTTGATTCTCTCAATACCAAAAACAGTTCCTCAGTTATGTCTCTCTCACTCGTTCAGATGACCTTTGTAAGACATGGGAAGAAAGAAGCCTCATTCGCTAACTTCTCAATCCTAAACCTGCTACCCACCCTGGACCCTCAGTTAATATCCCCGACTTGGGGTGGACTGCCTAAGACAGAGGCTTTTGTGTTGTCTTTATTGTTGGTCCCAACTTTAAAAGATGTTTGAGTATTATATACCACTGATCTCAATGATTAGAACTGGCATTCCTAGCACAGTCCTCTCCGTATTAGTGGAGAAACAGGGCCATTATACTATATCAGATAACATTATAACAAGTAACACTGTCCAGTGTGCTAGGGCTGGAAGAAGTACCTAGTCTCCCAACTTCCAGGTAATGCCAAACTGAGCATTTTCTTTTAAGCTTTTAAACTTTACACTTCTTAAGGTTTTTTGGAAAAAGGGTTGTTAAATAAGAAAAAGGTTTCAACTCCAAGGGCAGACACATTATGGGTCACCTAGGGCCAGGGTTGTTTATTCACTGCCTTACTTATGGCAAAGTAAGATAACTGCTATTTTTTTAGTGCAGTGAGGAGAGAAAAAAAAATTTCCTTTAAAGCCACAGTTAACTCCCTAAGCTGACTCTTATTAGAGGTGGGCAAATGGTTCCTTGGTTAGGGAAACAACAACAAAATTATAAAGTCCTATTTAACTCTTAAAGCACAATGAAAAGTTGAGATAGTTGGGCAACTGACACTTGAGTTATACTAATATAGTCAACCACATTCAGAGAAACCGTGTTCCTGACCATTCCTTATTATAGGGTTGGGTGGTAACAAATCCAACTGTTCTGAGGTCAACAGTTTGTGACCACGTGGATCTACCGCTCTTGGGTATGAGTCTGCCCTTGTTGGAGCTTCAGAGGCTGGTAACTGAGAGAGCTCGCATTTCGGATCCTCTGTCTCTGACTGGCTTTCCTCACACTTCAGAAGACAAACCCATCTGACAATCATATCAAACTCTATTGAGTCCTCTGGATATGTTATTGAAATATGTGTGTAACGGTCAAAATTTTACATTTAAAATTTCCCAATTAATTTTCAGTATAAATTCAGAGATACTTATACAAGGAAATGATAAACTCAGGATTAAAAAAAAAAAAAAGGCATACCTGAAAATCCTAGCATTAAAGAGCTTGCTTTGACACTGTGCTGTTTCTTTAACTCTACCAGGGAATTACGACATGAAAGTCACACAATGCCCATTCGATTCTCTTCCCAAAATGAGAATATCTTTCCCTTTATAAAATATTAAATCACTGTAATTCTCATCCCCAATTACATATATATTTATATAAATGTGCCTACCTTGTAAGTTTGTCATAAAAGATTAGTCAACATATATAAAATAGTTATAATAGCATTTGGTACATCATATGCACTATATATCAGTGACTTCTTTCCTTTACACACACACCAGAAAAACCAAATCCCTCTATATTAAACACATTATATCTTTTTCTACCAATACATTCTTTTTAATGGCTATGTGGCTTCATGGGAAAATAACTTAGTCCCTGATTCATGCATATTAGTGAGTAGACCCATCTTTCTATTCTGCTTCAATGCTCATGTTTTTGCTTATTTCTTCATAAGGGCTTACCAGGAAGATTTTATTTTCTATTTATCACCCAAAATCCAAACCAAAAGGTATTAAGCAAACAATACATCGGTGTGGCAATCCTAAGACACAAATTTGGGTTTAGACAAACTCTTATTCATACTTTTGTCTTCACTTGTGAAAATTTTCCATAACAAATTATACATACACACAAAAACAAAAAGAATATATAGTCTTACAAATTAGCTGTTTTAATAATTAATATGATTCTGTTTAAAATTAATATCAGGTTGCCATTTTATTTAAATTAATTTCTCTCTAGAACCATGAAAGTTTAAAATATAATGTTACAAACTGAATAGAATTGTTTGGAAGATGGCAGAGTAGGGAGGGAGCTTGCTGTTCTAGTCTAGGAGAATGCAGTCTCAGGGAAGAGTTAGGGAGGAAACAGCAAACTATTCAAATAGGACTGATGTGGAGGGCAAGGACACACACAATTCAGGACCCCAGCAGCCGAGAGCCTCTGCACCAGTAATTGAAAGCAAGATGAGACAGAGTGCAGCAGCCTAAGCCACTGGCGAAAAAGCTGCAGGAAGAGCCTAGAGGGAATCCAGCTTGGGGCCCTGTGGGGGACAATGTACCTACAAAACTAGAGGAGAAAAAACAAAGTGGGGAGACAGCCTTTCTCTTTCCCTAATCATCCTGCAATGGCATCCTGTAACAAGCTGATGGAAAGCAGGTGCCATTTTAGACATACGTAACAGCTACACCAGCTCATGTCCACGCCCAGTGACCAGCCACGTGGAGACTCCTGAGTCTGGTGGGGAGAACAGATGGGACTGGGTGCTCATGACTGTGGGAGGTTTGTGTGTCAGGACTGTGAAAACACTGAGGCTATGTGGGGAGGACTCAGGGTGTGGCTAGGACTTCAGGCAGTCACTGTAGGAGGCTCCAATCAGGGCTTCCTGGTTACCTGGTGAGGGACATTGCTGGGGAATCTGAGCTTACACTGAGGACTGCACAGATCCTTGTGTGGTCCCTGTGGCAGAGTGGACGAATAGTATACCCACTGGGGCTAGCACCCAAGCACTGGTCTCATTTGAGGAGATGAGCTCAGCTGAGTCTATACCAACAAAGAACCAATCTCCCTTCTGATTAAAAAAAAAAATAATACCTTGCCAAACCTGGGTGTGTCACCTCAGACACACCCTTCACACCCTCAGCACTGAACAGAGCTCCTTGGTCACACCCACCACATGCCTGTAGCTATTCCCTGAATGCAGACAAACCAATAATCCACTCATAGTCCAAAGATAAAAGCTACCACAACAACAACAACAACAAAAGAATCCAATGAGTATCCCCACAAATGCTAAATAACAAACATACCAATTCAAGAAACAAGAATAAGACAACATGATGCACCCAAAGAACACAATACTTCAATACTAGATTGTGAAGATGATGAGACTGAACAAATGCCAGAAATGGAATTTAAAATTGATCATAGGATTACTCAGAAGTAATCAGAAGCAAATGCACAAACTAATGAAATCCATACATGACATGAAAGAAAATTTCTCCCAAAAAATTGAGATCTTAAAGAGAAATCAAAATGAAATCTTGGAAATGAAGATTTCAATAGGACAAATAAAAGATGCAGTAGAAAGCAAATTATTTAAAATAGACATTTTTCAAAAGAGGAAATCCAAATGGCCAACAGACATATGAAAAAATGTTCAGGATCACTAGCCATCATGCAAATGCAAATCAAAACCACAATGAGGTTTACCTCACCCCAGTTAGAATGGATTTCATACAGAAATCAACAACATATGCTGGTGAAGATGTGGGAAAAAAGGTACCCAAATACACTATAAACTGGTAAAATTACTATGGAAGACAATTTGGAGATACCTCAGAAATCTGAATATAGACCTATCATATGACCCAGCCATCCCACTCCTGGGAATTTACTCAAGAGAAATGAAATCAGAAAATAAAAGAGTTATCTGCATGCCCATGTTTATTGCAGTTCAATTCACAATAGCTAAGACATGGAATCAACCTAGATGCCATCAACTGAAGACTGGATAAAGAAATTATGGGATATATATTCTATAGAATACTACAAAGTGGTAAATAAAATGAAATCTGGTCATTTGCAACAAAATGGATGAATCTGGAAAAATCATATTTAGTTAAATAAGCCAGTCTCAAAGGGACAAATACCGTATGTTCTCCCTGATTTGTGATAATAGAGCACCTAAAAAGAAATCTGTAGAAGCAATGACTTGCTTCTACAAGCTTTGAGAAGCAATGACTTGAACAGCCCTTGGCTTGACTGTCGAAGAATGATTTTTCTGTTCTTCATACTATTTGTTGAACTCTTTACTTAACATAGAGTTAATCATATGTGTATAAAGTCAATTGAAAATAGATCTCAG
This sequence comes from Sylvilagus floridanus, assembly GCA_949820135.1. Lineage (NCBI taxonomy): Eukaryota > Metazoa > Chordata > Mammalia > Lagomorpha > Leporidae > Sylvilagus > Sylvilagus floridanus. The sequence goes on along the minus strand of OX463244.1, from coordinate 74,388,623 downwards.
TACAAATTAAGAGTGGCCAGGGAGTGCAGTGGAGGATGGCCCAAGTGCTTGGGCCCTGCACCCCATGGGAGACCAGGAGAAGCACCTGGCTCCTGCCATCGGATCAGCACGGTGCAGCAGCCATTGGAGGGTGAACCAACAGCAAAGGAAGACCTTTCTCTCTGCTATCTCTCTCTCTCTCACTGTCCACTCTGCCTGTCCAAAAAAAAAGAAAGAAAAACAAAGAAAGAAAATGAATCATAATGGAACTGGCAATGGGAGAGGGAGGAGGAGGCAGGGTGAGAGTGGTGGGGAGGGCGGGTATGCTGGCAAGAATCCCTATATTCCTAAAGTTGTACTTATGAAATTTGTACTCATTAAATTAAAGTTTTCTCTGGGGAAAAAAAACACTATCTATAGATTTTGAAGTCTTTTTGCACCAAAATAAACATTCTTTAATTTAAACAAAAAGGTGAGTAGCCCCACATAAACAATGTACATACTTACCTGAAGGCAAATTATTACTAGAAAAAGTTCAGATCACATGCAATTGTACCTACTATTTGAAATAAAATGACTAATTAAAAAGTCTTTTAAAAAATTTTAATGGGAAGAGTATTCATTTTAATTATGCTTTAAGATGTTACAGAGCTGGAAATTAACAAATTTCATTCAGCATAAAATAGATTTATTGTCAATATTCATTAATACAACCCAGGTAAATGAAACAGCACTTCATACAAGACTCTAGTACTCTAAAACACTATTGTAACTTCACTCATGTACTATATAGTGATAAATACTTAAAAATTACAATGCAAAGAAAAACATTACAAAAAAGATAATCATCATAGATCCTTGTATGCAAGTTCTTCATTTTCAAAGTTCTGTCTTAGGGAATAATGCCATGGTACACATTAGAAACCCAAAGAAACTCTATCTTTTGAGGTTACAATGCTTAAAAATACACACTCTAAAACATCATGTCTGATAAGAATCAAAAAAGAGACAAAGAAAGCCTTCTATGACATTTAAAGAGTGTATGTGAGCAAGGGAAGAGTAATCAATTATTCTATGCTCATTTCTGCTGGAATGGCCTCACTAAACAATTTAAAGCATTGATAGGAAATCTGTAAAAGTAGAGAAAAAATTCACAGAACCAGTCTCAGCTTTATATTCAAGAATTCCCAAGCCAGAACAAACCCAGGCAGTTCTAAGGCACTATTTCCAATACTCTGCAATCTTCAATCCTTTACAATGGACTCCTTGTCCTAAGGACATATTTTTTCTAATTTCTTTAAAGGAATTTACCAAATATACTTTGTTTTCTACTACCCAAAGTCCAAACTAAAAGGCATTAAGCAAGATAACAGAATCTAGCAGTCTGATCAATTCTAAGGACACAAATTCTAATGTGTAAGGTTGAGACACTGATCATCAAATTCAGGCATAGCCTTCCCTCTTATATACTCTCCTACTTCCCCTTACATATTAACCCCAAACTTCATTTGGGGGAAATAACTTTTCTCTCCTAATCAATGATTTGCTCATTCGCAAGCTGCTTTGGCTGAAAGCAATATCAAGAATTGTTTGGAATGCTTGGTCAGAACAGATGAAAGGATGTGATGAGTGACTGACTGTAATTTATCATAGTAGGCTTGCATAGGCAGACATGATGAAATCACCTTACAGACCTCCCTAACTCATTTGAAAAGGCAGAAAAATGTGTCTTAAAAAGAACACAAATTAGATAAGGAAATACAGTAAAATATTAATACTGTAATAGTAGCAGGGAAAGGAATGCTTACAGCAAACCTGCCTTGCTAGGAAATTTCTGGTACAAAAAAAAAAATCAAACTTTCTTACCCATTATTCTTTGTATAAAACAAAGATACCAGCTGCTTTACATCCACAGGGGCACAAAGCCACTTAACCACTTTTCTTCAAAGACAGGGAATATCTTTTAGAAAAGAGTGCCAGAGAAAAGAGGAAAAGGGAGGGAAAGCTCACTCGAAGAGGTCCTGAAACATACGCTGTCCCATTGCTATGTACGCTTCTTTCTCTTCAGGTGTCATCTGGGCCACCAGCTCTGGCCCCTGGCTCACTTCACTGTAGGAGTATGGACGGCCAGCCACCATGACAATGGGGTCATCTGCTACTTCTTCAAACTCATCCTCCTCCTCGTCCTCTTCCTGATGATGTGCAGTCACAGCCGCTGGTCGTGGTGGAGAGTCATCATCCGACTCACTGGTCTCACTCTCAGAGTCACTGCCGTTGGCAGCTGCAGCAGGAGCAGCTGCCCCCACTGAGCCCGCTGCAGCAGAAGAAGTCTTTTTCTCGTGAATGAGTAGTGCTCGCATGACCTCCTCGTTATCATCAGGCCCCGCACGGCCTTCCTCACGCTCCTGAAATGCATCCATATCTATACCACCTGAGGGGTAAAACCCAGAAAGTCAATAATCTAAAATACAAAAGGCATTCTTTATAAGTGATGAATTATATAATATTTTAGTATGCATTTTACTACATAATACAGTAAAATAATATAGGATTCACTGCTTTCACTTCTTTTTCAAAAACTTATTTATTTGATAGGCAAAGTAACAGAAAAAGGAGATGGTGAGAGGGAGAGAGACAGAGTGAGAGAGAAAGAAAGAGATATAGATATCTTCCATCTACTGGTTCACTCCTCAAATTGCTGCAACAGCTGGGGTTGGGCCAAACCAAAGGCAGGAGCCTGGAACTTCATCCAGATCTCCCATGTAGGTGGTGGAGGCCCAAGTACGTGGGCCATCTTCCGCTGCCTTCCAAAGTGCATCAGCAGGGAGCTGGGTAGGAAGTACAGCAGCCAGAACTGGAACCGGCGCTCTGACATGAGATGCTGGTGTTGCCAAGCAGTGACTTAACAACTCCTCTACGACCCTGGCCCCATGATTACATTTGTTGAGCTGCTGTCCATAACATATTTAAAATGTTTCTCATTAATTGGAGCTTAAGTACCATAGTGGTTAAGTATATGAGCTTTAAGTCATACAACATGGATTTGAATATTGGTTTTTCCATATGCAAGTTGTACCATCTTGGGCAAGTAATTTAATTTCTAAACTTCTCTTCTATAAAATGGGCTAATAAAAACATCTGTCTCCTAAGGCTCTAGATAGGAACATACAAAGTAATGTCTATGAAGGATGAGGTATAGTAGCTGGTATTAATAGGCAACCAAAACATGGCTCCTCATCTTGTTCAGAGTAAAAGCCAAAGGCCTTACAATGGCCTATAAAGTCTTAAACCATTTGGAGCCCCTCCTGACCAGCCACCTCTTACCTTTTCTCTTCCCCCTTCTCTATTCTGCTTCAGCCATCATGCTGGAGCATGACACATCAGACACACACCTACCTCAGGGCTTTTTTTCCCCAGAGCACATGGTTTCCAACATAATAAATAACTTACATATATTGTCTTTGCCACCCTCATCCCAGGATGCATGTTTTACCACAAGAGGTATTTTTTATTCAGTGATATTCTAGGCAGCCACTGACACTTATAAGCACTGAACGAATATTGGATGAATGAGTGAATAAATGGCAGTTTTATTTTCTTGAAGCAAGTGAGCATACTTAAAATTCTTTATAAAAAGGAATCTAATTTCAGGAATGAAACTGCCCTCACTACACACCTCCTATCATTTTGTACATATATCTTGCCTGATATAGTACAAAAGAAAAATTTAGGAAAACCATTTGTATTCTGCCTTCTGATAATACTACCAAATATGTTGCCATTTTAATTATACAAAAAGATTAAAAGTGTTGTTTGGAACCTGCCTCCTTGATTCAAATCCCAACACTTCCTAGCTGTGTAATTTTGGCCAAGCTGCTTCAATTTTCTCAAATACAAAAAAGGGAAAACAATAACAGTATTTGTTACTGGATTACTGTGAAGATGAAAAGAATGTAAAATGCTTAGGATGGGTCTGCACTTAGTATTCTAAGTTATATTATATTCTATCTATTATCATCATCAAGACAAGGCTCCAAAATCGTTAGTTCTTGCCATAGATGAAGTAAAAGCATCTTTTCATTACCACATTAGAATGGATTAGCTGTAACCCTGGACATTTTGGATACTACAGAGCTCCTAAGATGATAAATTGGGTGCCTCAGAAAAGGAAAATAGAAGGTAAAGTTTAGCTCAAAGAGTTTTTGATGACATTATGTCAAGATGACAATTAAATCAAACCTAACCACTTCAAAACATTGCCAAAGGCTGAACCTCATCCCTAGAGCTCTTACTGTCAATGCCATATTTCAGCAGGAAAAAAGAAAAAAGGCAACAGATACATATGAGAGTAAGGCAATAAATGCTTCTAAAAAATGTTCCAAATAGTTTAAAATTACCAACATAGCATTTTGATTAACAAAGTAAACATAAAAGCGGGGGAAAACAAATTAGTTTTGTAAACTAAATGAAATCATGTCTAACAGATTCCTGACAAGGGTCTTGAGAGGTCTGAAGCAAAAGGGAATTGTGTTGTTACAGATGAAGACAGAAAACACACACACACACACACACACACACACACACACACATGAATAAATAAGTAAATCTCTGGATGGTAAAGGAAAACTATCAGGCCTAGAAAAAAGTCTTATTTAATAGCTATAAATTAAAGAAGATGTAGGGGGAGGTGTTGTGTCCCAGTAGGTTAAGCTGCTACCTGCAATGCTGGCATTCCTGATCAGATGCCAGTTTGAGTCCTTGCTCATGCACCTAGGAAAGAAGCAGGTGATGGCCCAAGTACATGAGCCCCTGCCATCCACCTGGGAGACCCAGAGAGAGTTCTAGGCTCCTGGCTTTGACCTGGCCCAGCCCTGGCTATTGCTGCCATTTGGGGAGTGAACCAGCAGATAGAAGAGCTCTTTCTCTTTTGGTCTCTCCTCTCTCTGTCACTCTGCCTTTCAAATAAATAAAATAAATCTTAAAAGAAGATGTACACTGTCAAACTATCAAGTTCACTGATGATGCTGAGCAATTCTGGGTGCTTAAAGGCCAAGTTACAAGAAAAAATAAAGGAAAAGCTGACGGATATATTAGTGGATAGATCTATTTCTATACTGGCAAGTAAAAGAAAATCTGCCTACAGAAAAATAACTTAAAATATACCGAAAGACATGATCAGATACAGACGGGGAGGGTCCTAAGAAGTCCTTGCACATGTTTCTTGGTCTTAATGTACTTATAGAACCAAACCAACAAACAAAATTTCAGGTAGAAACCAGAAAGATACTAGAATTAACACTCAAACAATTAATGATGAATCCATGCATTAACAATACATATTGTTCTGGTCACTAGGTCTCAAAGTATATTATGATTACAGATAGTCCAGAAAAAGATCAGCCAAAAAAGAACAAAAACTGGGTAGAGGCAGTTTTGGGAAAGGAGACTTATAAGGAAACCAGAATCAGAAGGAATGAGAATTTTCAGTATAATAATGAGGACATGATTAAGACTAGAAAATTCTGAAAAACATTAACATGACTTGAGTTTGAGGAAAATTAAGTGTAGGACAGATATGACTCAATTCATACATTCCCTGGATAAAACCTGTTTTACCATAATGAAACTTAATGAATTCATATATGACAGCACAGAAAGAAATGTTCACAAAACTTAACTGAATAGACTAGGTGCCTTATTTAAGGCTCATATGACTCATTCAATCATTATAGGATTTAGAAATATCAAATAGGATCTTATGTGCTTAATTGTATTTACTATTGATTAATAATAGTTAATTCATTTTTGTTTCTAAGTTCAAAGAAAAAGTTTGGTTGCTTCAAGAACAGGAAGCCAAGCTGGGGAAAATAAATCTATTAAATCACTGTATAACCTAAGTACTATATTATCTAAGCCATCTTGAATCAAAATAACTACAAGCAATCACTGGAGAGGAGGGAGAGTAAAGTACTGTTGCTAAGGAAAACTTCTGATTGTAATGAAAATATCAAAAAGAATTACACTGGGGCATTATCTGCTTTTACCATCACCACCCAACCCCACACTAATGGTTAAGTTCTAGTATATATAGTGCTAATTATGAAGAGAATAATCATTAGGAGAAAGGCCAAAATAAAAATAAACAACAACAAAGCAAGCAGTTTTCAACTGCTGATGATTCGTTAGCAGTAAAGAATGATACTCAGGTGATATGTTAGTAATGATACATAACCTGGAAGAGGAACACATAGATCTCTTGCTAATGAAATCTAACCAGAAGTACAGCAACTCCCTTTCACTTCTGCTTTCCAGCTTGAATAATCTTTTATCTGTTTTTACCCTCCCATTTTCACACAAAGTTCTGAGTCCAGTATCACACTAAAACATAGAAGTAAAAACTTGCAATTTTCAACCTTCTAAAGGCTATTACATAACTCTTAACCCCTAAGGCTCACACAGATTTTCCAAGATCTTCTATAATAAAATTCTGCCAACCTTGAACTATGAGATGCCTGATCCTTTACTCATATGATATCTCTGTATATATTTCAAGTAGCATAAATCTTTGGTACTTGTGAGAAGACAACAACAACAAAAAAGCTTGAATCAGTGAGTGTTATGGTTCCCAATTCAGAAAAATGCATGTAAGTTATGGCAATCAAAGATTAAAAGAGAATTCAGCCATACTAAACACAACAGCACTCTTACAAGAAATTAAGTTGAAGGCAGAATTTCAAACTAAAAATGCAGATTAAAGAAGGTATTTGTTATTTTTAACTATGTTAAAGGACAAGTGTATTGTTGATATTATGCAACTAATTGTTTTAGAAAACAGGTACACTGGATTACTCACAAAACTAAGAATTATCTAAGCAGTTGCCCACTTAGTCAAGTTCATTTGCTAAGACATCTATTTTAGTGACTTCTATTCTTACCTTCTTTCATCTCTTCAGACCCATATGCCCCTTGGACAGTGCTCTCTCTCAACCAAATGGGTCTCTCTTTTGCAGATTTCCCCTCCAGTGAAGCTCGATGAAGATCTTCTTGGTCATCCATGTTAATGACAACATTCTGAGTGTATAAGTCCTCATAAGAGGGACCTTTGGTAGTCCATGCTTCGCGGTGGTGCCCACTTGGTAGGCCAGCAGCTCCAGTAGTAGGTGTTGCATGGTCCTTGCTATGTAAAAAGAATGAGAGCAGGAAAAAAAAGAAGAAATGTCAAAGTCTTGGTAACAAGAAGATAAAAGAAGGGCACAGGGCTGGCACTGTGGTGCAGCAGGTTAAAGCCCTGGCCTGCAGCGCCAACATCCCATATGGGTGCAGGATGGAGTCCTGGCCACTCCACTTCCGATCCAGCTCTCTGCTATGGCCTGGCAAAGCAGTAGAAGATGGCCCAAGTCCTTGGGCCCCTGCACTCACATGGGAAACCCAGAAGAAGCTCCTAGTTCCTGCCTTCAGATCAGCTCAGCTCTGGTCGTTGCGGCTATCTGGAAAGTGAACCAGTGGATGGAAGACCTCTCTCTGGCTCTACCTCTCTCTGTAACTCTTTCAAATAAATAAATCTTTGAAAAATAAAATTAAGGGGCCACCAGCGCTATGGCGCAGTGGGTTAATGCCCTGGCCTGAAGCGCCGGCATCCCATATGGGCGCCGGTTTGAGACCCAGCTGTTCCACTTCCCATCAAACTCTCTGCTATGGCCTAGGAAAGCAGTAGAAGATGGTCCAAGTGCTTGGGCCCCTGCACCCACGTGGGAGACCCAGAAAAAGCTCCTGGCTCCTGGCTTCAGATTAGCACAGCTCTGGCCATTGAATTAGGGAATGCACCATCAGATGGAAGACCGCTCCCTCCCTCCCTCTGTCCCCCACCCCGCCTCTCCTCTCTGTGTAACTCTTTCAAATAAATAAATAAATTTTAATTTAATTTAATTAAAAAAAAGGGGCAGCCCAGAAGCAATTAGTAAAATATAAGTAAATGATATCTAACAGACATGTATAAATGCATTAACAATTCTAAGAAATCTACCAGGTAAAAGTTGCATGAGTTAGAATACATCACATGAGGGTACTTCAAAAAGTTGTGGGAAATGGAAGTAAAAGGTAAGTTTATGGGGTGAGCATTTGGTGCAGTGGTTAAGACACTATTTGGGATGCTAGAATCTTGTTGGTGGATCCCTGGGTTTGAATTCTGGCCCTACTTCTGATTCCAGCTGCCTGCTAATGTGTACCCTATGAGGCCAAAGATGATTGCTCAAGTGGTTGTGTCCCTGTCATTCACATGGGCGACCTAGATTGAGTTTCAGGCTCCTAGCTTTGGCCCGGCCCAGTCTGAGCAGTTGTGAGCCATTTGGGAAGCCAATCAATAGATGGAAGATTCTCTCTGCCTCTTTCTTTCTCTGCCTTTAAATTTTAAAAAAACTTTTAAATTTTGCAAAAGATGCTCATTTTGATGTAAAAATCATGAAATCCATGTACTTTAGGGGTCTTTGAAAAGTTCATGGAAAATACAAATTATTAAAAACTACACACAAATTTATTATCATTCTAAGTAACTTACAAACTGAACCATGTCTCTCTGCATGGCCTAGTCTCTTTTCCTTGTAGTTGGGTCTTCTATTTCTGCATCTATGCTACTCCACCCGTCCACAACCATTGCTTCTACCTCACAGGGACCATAACCTGTTTCTCACTTTATTTTGCTTTTTCATCTCTACTATCCATGATCTTCACCTGTTAGCCTGATTGAGGCCTCACCATTCCTTATCTTTCTCTAGTTACTATGTTTCCCCATCTCTGTGAGTTAAGCCAAATTTTGTCTTTCTGCTGTTTCCTGTTCTACCTGCTTGTTTGACCCTCAAAGTGTTCCCAATTTCTTTTAACATAACTGATTAACTGTGTCTGAGCTCAGGCCTTGTATTTTTGTGTCAGTTACTAAAGCTCTTCCTCCCTGTTTAGAAAGCTATGTTATTCCATAAATTGTGTTCATATTTCTTGCACTACCTGCTCACTGCAAACCTTTGCTGTGTTATTTTCAGTGTCTGCTGACTAACTCTCTTTGCCTCTACCATTTTTCTCTAAATCTTCTCCATGGAACATGACCGTCTCTTGATTGAAGCACTGTCTCATTTTGAAAGCTACTAATACTTCATTTGTTTTTTTGCTCCTTAAAAGCCATTCACCATTTTTCCTTTACATTAGTCTGACTTCATTTCTGCTTACTCACTACTCACTTGCTCACTCTCTCTCTCTTTCTCTTTCCCAGCCCACTTCCTATCTACTTGGGTTTTCTTTCTCATTCTTAGTTTTCTCTGATGATCACATCTGTCCATGTATTTGACTAGCTCATTACATCTCTCACTAACAATACTATGTTTCTGACCATCCTTTGGAAATAACTTTGGGCTTATTCCATCCTTCCTGTTCTGTTCTCTATGCCCACTTCCACTTCTGCAATCAAAAAGCACAATCTTTCTAGTTGTCCAATCTACACTGCTCCAGTCATTTAATCCACACCTTCCAGCTACTGCCTCTGCATTTTTTTCATTACTATAGCTATACCCAGGGCTATCTGCAAACCACTCTTTCCTGTAGCCTTTTTTCCTGGTGTTTATTCTGTTTCATGTTTCAATCACTTCTTTTGCCTCCTCCATATTTGTCTCATTGCTCCCACTCTCTCCCAGTTACTTGCTCTCCCACTCTCAGTCTCTCTAAATATATCCAATCCATCTATTTGTCTTGCTATATATTTTGAAGTCTTGTGCTACAGTTGCAAATGGCTGGTTTCTATCTTCTATTTCATTCTGTATTCATTTGATGCTATTTTGCACCATTTACTTTTGTCTCAATGTAACCATACCTGTCCCTAGTTGTTCTAACTTCTACTTTTTCTGTTGTCACCTAAAAGTCCATGTGGCTGCCTTCATTGTAATCTGATTATGCTTATTTGGTGTAGATTGGCTTTTTGAAGCTTGGTCTCCCTCAGCATTCATTTTTCTTTCCCTTATCTTCTCTTCTGGCCTGATCTGTTTTTGTTTATTTTTTGGCATATTACTGTGCTGACTCTATATTCTGAATCTCTCCTCCCTTACCTATAGTCTCCCTGATTCCTTTCAAAGCCTCCTCTACCCTCAGCCAACATCCTCATCTTGTTGTGCTGAACCTGTACTTTGTATCTGCTCCAAAATGTGATTCCCTAAATTGGCTAACCCCATGCGGCAGTGAAAGAAAAGGCCTGTTTCTCTAGCCTGAACCTGGTCAACTAAATATTTATCTATCTTTCCTTCATGTAGGCCCTTAAATGACTCATTATTTCTGAGGCTACTTCCCCTCCCCCCTCCTCCTTGCTCACAATCCTGAACACACAGTTTTCATTTTCATCTACAGTCTATCTGAAACATTAACTCTGCAATATCCACGAAAGTATGTAGGTAGAATTGAAAAAAAAAAATCAGCACAAGACTACTTTTAAAAAAGTCCTTTCCAGTATTCTGTTACAAAAATTCAAGATGAGCTTCATTCTGTTTGAGGCAGGAAAAATTTGACCATAAGTCAAACAAATTTTAAAATTTGGAAGAATCTTTAATAGAGCATATTTTTAACCATAGAGAGTTGACTCTATTTTTAATCTCTACATTTACCATAGGCATTGACAAATCTAAACTACAACCAGTGAAACTAAAGAAAAGCTACATGAGAGAAACCTTAGGTATGCTTCCTCTGTATATTTAAACTTTTTCTATGGAGAGAATGTACACATTTTAATTGCAGGTGACAAAATGGCAATTCATGTTTGAAACTTTTCACATTATTTAAGAAGTTCTAGAATAGAATATATTCAAAAGATATAACTCTTTATCAGAGGTGAGAGAAGTATATTTTAAAACTAAAATTTTTTAAAGATCTTTAAGGTGAGTATTAACAGATGATAGAAAAGGGGAGGTTATTGGCAAGGAATTTCATTTTGTCTTGACACTGGAGAAAGAAAGAAAAAGGAGAAAGAAAAAGGACAGAGTAGGAGAGTACTTCCTGACCCCAATGATCATCCATGCTTACAAAGACTATAAGCCACATTTTATGGTGTGGAAAACTAAGGCTGCCTCTGCACTTCAAATATTAGGTAAAAATAAGAAGCCATTATTAGAAGTACTAACCAACAAGTAACACATATTATACTTTCCTTTCCAAAGAAAGTCATATTTAAAACCAAGAAATATGTGGTGGTTAAAATGCTTCAGAAACAAACAAGAACTTCAGTCTTCAGAATTTGGCCAGGAAAATCTAAATATCCCAAGAGGAAAAACTAATTTAAAATTAGCAAACTGATTGAGCAGAAACAGCTCTTGAAGTCAAACCTGACTATTTAAAGATTTTTGCTTAAGGCCTACACTGTTCTACATTCAGTACAACCAAATTTCATCCCAGGCACAAGTTTGTCAGAGTTTAAAACCTATGTAATAATATAGTCTTCAGGCCGGCGCCGTGGCTCAACAGGCTAATCCTCCGCCTTGCGGCGCCGGCACACCGGGTTCTAGTCCCGGTCGGGGCGCCGGATTCTGTCCCGGTTGCCCCTCTTCCAGGCCAGCCCTCTGCTGTGGCCCGGAGTGCAGTGGAGGATGGCCCAAGTGCTTGGGCCCTGCACCCCATGGGAGACCAGGATAAGCACCTAGCACCTGGCTCCTGCCATTGGATGAGCCGGCCGCAGCGCGCCGTCTGCGGCAGCCATTGGAGGGTGAACCAATGGCAAAAGGAAGACCTTTCTCTCTGTCTCTCTCTCTCTCACTGTCCACTCTGCCTGTCAAAAAAAATAAATAAATAAAATAAAATAAAATAAAATAAAATAAAATAAAATAATATAGTCTTCAGTCTCCTGATAAATTGCTTACCCACTCTTGCTCTCCAAAATACAGGTAGGTAAAAGAAAGATGAATTTTTAAAGAGCACAAGGCTATACTCACTTCTGTTTCAGGGCTGGGATTTCTGTGGGTTCTGGTTCAAGTATTTCATAGGCCAAGTTCACATCCTCTGTCTCTCGAAGCAATTCATAAATGGGTTCAATTTGTTCATTAAACCTTGCCAAAAGTGTGCGTGCATCTTTTTTGGGCATTGCTGATTCATCCTCTTCTACCTCTGTATGACAAAAAGTACAGCGGAAAGTTCCTACAGAGAAAACAAAAGTCTTAGGTCAAGGAGGTAAAATCTTCAAAATAAACCTGTAGCAACTTCCCCAACATTATGTCATTCAAACTTGCATCTACCATTTTTGATGCATTTCAAAGTAATTTCTCCCTGACATCCATATATGCCTTTTTAATCACACTATTTCAGCCAAACTAAATTATTTACAGTTTACCACTGCAACTTGTGGCCTTTTCCAACACAGCTTTCTTTTTGCACAATACACATTTGGGTCTACATTACAGGGAAAACTAAATAAACTCCCAAAGCAAAAGTTTCTAGTCATCCTGTACATTGTCACATGGCCATTTCTTCAAATTTATTAACCACTTTTATCTAAACAAAATTAACTAGTTCATTTCCAAAAGTAAAGTTCAAGAAATCTTTATGATTTCTACATCTATCACATCTAACCCATAAGTAAACTGTAGTAATTCCTTAAAAAATTATTTTTTAATAATATTTATTTATTTGAAAGGCAGAATTAGAGAGAGAGGGAGAGACAGAGAGATCTTCAAATTGCTCATTCACTCTCCAAATGGCTGCAATGGCCAGGGCTGGGCCAGGCTGATGCCAGGAGCCAGGAGCTTCTCCCCAATCTCCTGCATGGGTGCAGGGGCCCAGGTAGTTGGGTCATCTTCTCTTGCTTTCCCTGTTGCATTAGCAGGGAGCTGGATTGGAAGTGGAGGAGCTGAGATTCAAACCTACACCCACATGAGATGCCAGCATCACAAGCAGTGGCTTAACCCGCTATACAACACTGGCCCCTAGAAACATCTTTAACATTTTTCATGTCTGTGGTCATTTCACTAATCTAGGCCACCATGACTTGGCCTGAAAAGAGCTCCTAAGTCTAACCACTGAACCTCTAGGTCCTCTCTCTCCAAGATTCCTATGCCACATTTTTTTATTTTTCTATGCCACAACTTTTATCATCTCTTACTCCTTTAGTTTGGTAGTTATCAAATTTGCCTTTAAAGAAAGTAATCCCATTCCTCCAGTGAAAAGCTACGAAATAAATAAACATAAAGGAAGTGCTCTGGTAAAAGTATGGAAAGATGGCTAAAACAATGGGGAATAATCTAACTCTCCTATCACATATTTTCTAAGCCTTACAAACCAGCCTCCTGGATGTCTCCCACCAGGAACTCTGCTGCAGAGCCTGTCCACCTCTGTTCCCTATCCATAGAATGCTTTCCATGGCTAACCTCCTACTCAGCTTCAATTCTTCATTTAAAAGTCATCTAAATAGTGCTGGTCCTATCCAACATTGTCTGAAATTTCAACACTTTTCCATCTACCTCAACAATCCTATGCTTCTTCCCTTCCTTGTTCCTTAACAATGGCACCATTAACACGTTTTAAGGTTTATCTAGCGTATTAGTTTATTTATCATTACCAATTCATGTTTACTCAAATTTTTAAAAAATGTTCTCCCAAATAGCCCTATTTTTTTCATTTTAGGACATATTTATTTGAAAGGCAGAGAGAGAAAGAGAGAGAGAGAGAGAGAGAGAGAGAGAAACAAACAAACAAACAGGGTTTCTCCCTTGGCCAGGGTTGAGCCAGGGCAAAGCCAAGAACCAGCAACTCTATTTAGGTCTCCCCTGTGTGTGGCAGGAACCTAAGTACTTGAGCCATCATGCAGTGCCTCTCAGGTAATTAGCAGGAAGCTGAATCAGTAGGGTGGATTTGAGCCAGAAATTCTAATATGGGATGTAGGCATTCCAAGCAGCAGCTTAACCTGCTGCACCACAGAGCCTGCCCCTTTTCTTTTCAAAGACAACATAACATATATACCAAACTTCAGCTTTAGGTAAATAAATCAACATGCTTGTCACTGCAGTTCACCCTCATAAAACAGCAATGCTTTTATTTTAAGAAAAGAGAGAGAGAATGCTGCTAACCTTCATTTCATGGAAGGACAATCTCAGAATGGTGATCTTTTAACTGGAATAATTTTACTTTCATGAAAAAATAGGGAGACAAAGGACACAGTATAAAGTCATATGGAGCCCAAGGTCTAGCCTTATCCAGATTTAACAAGTTATTATAGAACGGCCTACTTTGCAGTTCTGAGAAGAGTAGCTTTTTGTATTACTGTCAAGAACAGTGAAGGGTCTGAGATAATACCCTACTTGCAAGCTAGCAAGTTATTCTCCACAGTTTCATGGATACTGGCAGAAGACACAAGACTCCTAGGTCAGAGACAAAGAACTTCATTACTCGTGGCTATAGCAATAGACAGTGCCAACATTTGAGCCAGTTCCCATAGGGTGACACAAGAGAGCCAGGGTATAACCGTACATGCAGCGGGTTGTGTTACAGGAAAGAAGTCATGAACCTAAAAAGAATCCAAATCTTTTATAACAGGCATAAGCATGCCTGTCCTTTGCTCTGGAGGGTGATGTTATCTTTACAACACTGGACATTGAAAAGACTTGGTCTGAGGGAAATACTACTTTTATTATGCTAGACAGCAGGCAAACCTGCTCTTCCGCTATGGAGATAAATAATGTCTTTATCTTCCTAAGTCACTTATTAAATTGACATCCTTTAAAAGGACAGTCCAGAAAAAAGGCACTCACTCAGTACCTCAGCCTCTAAGACATGCAAAACAGGTAAGAGACTCATGGGAATTGTGTCCCAATAATTATCAAGTCTGGCAAACATTATGAGAGGAAAAGCTAGCCTGACATCTCTGAGTGCTTTGTTTATTACAAAAACACAAATTGTAAATGAGAAGCAGCCTGTTAAAAGCCAAATGTAGAAATTTGACATTTTATGGAAAATGACTTGAGACTATTTTAACATACCAGCAATGTTTTTATGAATTTTACTGAGCATTATAAAAATGCAAATCAACTTTACCAAATTCAGAAGGGGCATCAGGTTAGAAGCAAGGCAAGATGGGGCATGGAAATTCAGCACATATTTTGCATTAAGTACCATGCTACAGAGACTATGGTGGTAGAATCCACACACTATGACCCTGTCATCACGAAGCCTGAAGTTTAGCAGAGAAGAAAGATATCCGGAGATAAACATAATAGGCACCAGTGCAAAAAATAAACAACATATTTCACAGTAGGTGGTTGAAAAATGATGCTAAACTGCAATTTCAGTAGGAATACAGTTATCAAGAAGAATGATAAAAACAAAATTAACAATTTAAATTGGGGTGACCATAAGTGGGTTTTGAATGCTAAGCTTCATCTTGACTTTATTCTTTAGTAAAAGAAAAGTCAATGAAGAGGTTTTGGGGAATAACATGAAATGCCCAAAACTAGAATTATAAACACTGATTGGCCTTAGTTGTTTGAGATGGCATTCCAATAAGACAGTTCTTAACTGGGTACACAAAAATTGCTATTAGGGGCCATTGTTACAATGCTGACATCTCATAAGAGTGCAGTTTGAGTTCCTGCTGCTCTACTTCTGATCCAGCTCCCTGCTAATGCACCTGGGAAGGAAGCAGAAGACAGCCCCTGCCACCCATGTGGGAGACCCAGATGGAGTTCCTGGTTCTGGCTTCAGCCTATCTCAACCCACTGTTGGAGTGAACCAGCAGATGGAAAACCTCTATTTCCTTCACTCTGTGTAACTGCATTTTAAACAATAAAAAACTAAAATTAATATTTATAAAAACAAAAACTGATGCTGGAACTAATATTCAGGATCTACCGCAGAGCAGCTGGTTCAACAGGTCAATTAAGGGGCCCAGGAATGTGAACTTTTGCAGCAATTGTATTCCCTAGATGCACACCCTTGGTGAAGAGCTACTGAGAGGTAATCAATATATTTCAACTCTTCTTGTAACAGAACCACCCTACAATACGTAGTAGTATACACAGAACATACCATTAAGAATAAGAGAAGAAATGGCAATCAAGCCCTTTCCACATACAAAATCAAGAAGGTGAAACCCAGGAACAATGAATCTTAGCCACAAGTAAGCTGGATCTAAGATGCAAGAGAGAATGAAGGCTCCAAAGATTCTTCAGGATGAACTTGACCAACCATGCTATAAGCTCAATGATAACACATTTATTTGATCATCTCTACTCACTTACTACAAAAAAACCTAAGGAAGTTACTTTACAAATATTCCAACATATTCATCAGAAGCAAGTCTATGCAACAGTGCTATCCAAATGTCACATATGAAGGAATGAAAATTCAAAAACATTAAGTTTATCAGGTCATAGCTTGAAAACAAAAATCACTAAGCCTGGATTCAAACACAAATCTGTCTGACTCAAAAGACTAAATTCACTATATCACTCTGAGTTACACATACCTCTCCCACCCTCCTTTCATCCCTGCCAGCTACAATTTAGCAAACGTTTCCAAGAGTATGCATAAGCTCTAATTTTTTATATGGAACAGAAGGGATAAAGAATTTTCAATAAAGGATTATTTAACAAACATTAAGAACCTATCACGGACCAGCGCCATGGCTCAATAGGCTAATCCTCTGCCTGCGGCACCAGCACACTGGGTTCTAGTCCCAGTCAGGGCGCCAGATTCTGTCCCGGTCGCTCCTCTTCCAGTTCAGCTCTCTGCTGTAGCCCAGGAAGGCAGTGGAGGATGGCCCAGGTCCTTGAACCCTGCACCTGGCATGGGAGACCAGGAGAAGCACATGGCTCCTGGCTTCGGATCAGCGCAGTGCGCCAGCCCCAGCATGCCAGCCGCAGTGGCCATTGGAAGGTGAACCAACGACAAAGGAAGACCTTTCTCTCTGTCTCTCTCTCTCTCACTGACCACTCTGCCTGTCAAAAACAAAAACAAAAACAGAAACAAAGAAACAAACAAAAAAGACCCTATCACATGCACGGCATTTACTTAACTGAATCTTAACCTACCAAGTTTGCCAGCAGAATCAAAACATATGCAGTTGCAGAAAAGAACCAATAAAAGTAGGAAGAAAAAGATGTTTTACAAATATTTCAAAACTCTATTTTAGAGTCAGCTATTCAGTAGTGTATAAGTGTTCCAATTCTGTAACTCAGGACTCTTCTAATGAAGGTAAGTTATCACTCCAAATGAGGAGAAAAGAAAAGGAGAACTAATTTTGGGGATGAGGGGGAGAGTGAAGAAAGAGGGAGAGAGTTCTACATCATTTTAATTTTAACTTTCTCCCAAAATAAGAAAAGCAAAAACAAAAATGAATTGGGAGCAGGAAGGGTAGGGAGAAGGCATTGGGCACCAAAGAAAAGCAAAATTCAACAAAATTTAAAACTTGGTATTTTTCCTTTGTTAAGCACACTAGACACCTTAAGTGGTGTGTATTTTGCTGGCCAACACCTTCAGCTTCACTGCTTCCAACATGTTACTCATTTTAACAAATTTGTTGCTCACAGTATTCAGTCAAGAGAATAAAAAATACAAATAAAACCAAAGTGAAAAACCATTTATCCTCCTTAGTTTTACTAGAAAAAAGTGCTTTGGAAATTTATTATTGAATAGCCTTTGTCTCTATCTACTGTTGAGGAACAGTGTTTTTCTTTCTTACTATTTGTTGAACTCTTCACTTACTGTAGGCTTAATCTTATGAGTATAAACAAAACTGAAAAAAGATCATTGTAAAAATTAAGAGAAGGGGGGCCGGCACTGGGGCACAGTGAGTTAACGCCCTGGCCTGAAATGCCGGCATCCCATATGGGCGCCAGCTGGAGACCCGGCTGCTTCACTTCCCATCCAACTCTCTGCTATGGCCTGGGAAAGCAGTAGAAGATGGTTCAAGTCCTTGGGCCCCTGCACCCATGTGGGAGACCCGGAGGAGGCTCCTGGCTCCTGGTTTTGGATCGGCACAGCTCTGGCTGTTGCAGCCAATTGGGGAGTGAACTAGTGAATGGAAGACCTCTCTCTCTCTCTCTCTCTCTCTCTCTCTCTCTGCCTCTCCTTCTCCCTGTGTAACTCTTTCAAATAAATAAATAAATCTTTTTAAAAAAAATTTAAGAGATGGAGTAAGAGAAGGAGGAGGAAGGGTGGAAGCTTGGAGGGAAATATTACTATGTTCCTGAACCTGTATATATGAATTGCATGAAATGTATTTACCTTAAATTTTAAAAAATTAAAATTAAAAAATTTATAATTGATAAAAATGAAAGGACAGATATATGAAACAATAGGCAGAAAACATTGAGTCAAACCCCCAGTTATTTGTTATTTAGGATTGTATTCTTTCCCTTTTCACTACAATGTATAAAATGAATAGGCCATCAGTTAGTGCTCACAATTCACTGTCAAAGATTTGTCCAAGGTATTAGCTGCCAAGAGGAACATTCAGCCATTTTGCCACCAAAAAAAGAAAGAAATCAAAATATGCCCAGCTGCTTTGACAGGGCCCAGGGTGCTGCAGTACTGAAGTGGGAGTCCTGTTGCAGCCAATGCCCTAGAGGCTGGCAAGGAAACAGGGAGGATCAAATGTCTGCTGCAGAGCCCACACCCCAGAGCGGATGGTTTGATTCCGAGGGTTTCTGACATTCGGCCTTCCTAAGGCTAGCCGGTCATTTCCTGAGCTGCTTTCAGAAAGCTCATCTTGCAGTGAGGAGTAAAGACAAGTAATAATAACAAGAACAACAACATCTGGTGTTGGAAAATACTATGGAAAAAAAACAAAGCAGGGAAGGATGATAAAGAAAAAAGATGGTGAAGGAAAAGTGGTATTGCTCCATTACATAGAAAACTCAGGAAAGGCATCACAGATATAGCAAACGATGAGCAGAGATTTAAAAGTGTGTTTGGTTTTTTTAAGGGAGCAAGTCATGCTGATATTTGGGCCAATGAAAACAGCAAGCAAAGAAAAGTAAAATGAAGGCAGGCCTGGTGCATGCAAGGAGCAAGTAACATGACTGCTGTCAACATGGGAGAGGGTGGTGACAAGTGGAAGGCAGAGGAAATAAAAGGCCTTATAAATTCCGCTAAGGACTCTAACTTTTCTGAGTGTGGGGAGAAGCCTTTGGAGGGTTTTGAACAGAGCGTGGTATGACCTGAAGTGCATTCTAAACGGATCACTGACTGTCTTGGTATACAGCCTTTAGACAGCAAGAATAAGAACAAGGAGACTATCTGCTAAAAACCAGGAGGCTCTCTGAGAGTAGTGCAAGATCTAAGCAAAAGATAATGGCTTGAGTAACTTTTTTGAATAACTGTATGAAAACGTTTTGAATAAAGTTTTATGGTTTTCCCTACCTAATGCTCCTAGCCAAGCTTCCAGAAAAACAAACAAAAAACAAAGATAATCCATAGTTCCACGTTAAAACTAAGTACTTAGGGAAAGAACTTTTAGAATTTTACTGAGATAAAGAAGAAACTATAAATTTCAAGATACAATACTAACATACATGGTTAATGTTACTGCACTGTGAAAATCCAGCTGTCTGCATTACGAAGGACATTTGGACTTTGTTTCCCCTCGCACTGAATATTTTATGGATTATGTATTGGAAAGGAGTAAATTGGGGAGTTTGGGAAAATAGGATTGCCTAAAATTGCAAATATTATTCTCCAAGGCATAGTGTATTTCTGAAGATAGTATAATTAGATAGAGCACTTTTTCTATATGAACGTTACTATAACCAAGGGTTTCAATTTCTAAGCAAGGCTTCCAAATTAAGCCAAAATAACTAATGTTATTCTCTAAAAGCAGTGATAAATTAACTCCAAGCTTCTCATAGTTTAAAAATGTCAGCCACGTTCAAATCAAAGAATGGAAAGAAATTAGAGTTGAGAGAAATCATATATGGTACAGAATAGACAGAACTAACTATTTTACACATCTCAGAAAAGACCTGCTGTGATTGTAACATTTGCCCACGGTAACAGTTATGACATAGCCGAGACTAAAACCCTGAGAATTTGACCAAACTTTAATTATTGTAATCTGTCATAATAACAAAATAAATAAGAATCCTGTTGTCTGATTTCAAAAGGGCTTAATGGAAGATGAGTTTAGTGATGCAAGGTAAAAGGACTAGGAGGATCATTACAAAATTTAATGGTTAGGACAGAGAAAGGTGGTGACAGTGAGGCCTGGGGTTGAGTGGGAGACCTACTGAAAGAAAAACCTAGGTTTGCCATATTAATCTGTTCTCTACTATATATTACAATGTTAAATCAAATATCGATATCTCAAACATTCACTTTCTATTCTAATTTTCAAAGTTTATTTTCATAAAGCAAATATCTTCAGTTTAATTAGGCAAGAGAAAATATATGAAAATAAGAATTATTGCAACCAGTATTAACATAACAAGAACACAGTTATACATTTCATATAATTATTGTACCTGTAACAAAAAGGAATTGGAGAAATAATCCTTTAACAATTTACTACAGAACACATAAAACTTCAAAAATACTCATTTGCATGCAAAAAGAAAGATTTAATGTTCTACAGTTCAGAAGATCTCAACTATCTTAGCGCACATAATACAACCTTATCTCCCAAAATTCAATTTACCAGTGAAAACTACTTCTGTCCTTTCTATAATGGACACTTACTAGATTTGATCTAACCATCCATCATTCCTAGATTCTAGAACTCATTTTAAAGGGAAAAATATTAGGGATAGGGTGGGGTGGTAAAAAAAAATGACTAAATTAAAGTACTCAGATGAATACTAAAGCCTGTAATACATTTTTTAAATTAGGCCTAAATTCATTTCAATGTGCAGTGGGTAGGCAAAACATCTGTGGTTTTGATACGGACATTTAGAAGACAATAATCAATAATCAATAGAATACTGTATGCCAACATCAAAACTAAAAAGCAAATCCTCACAAATAAATTAGTTCGTATGTAATCAGCATCAAAATATAAAACAAAGATAGAGCACAAAGGATTTTTTTTAAAAAAAGTCCTCAAAATACTCAAAAGCAACACAACTTAAAAAATAATAACAATCAGAACTAAAGGTTTGGAGGAAGAGGTGGATGAGAAGAGTAGATGAGGAAAGACACTTGTTCCTTACTATCTTCTCTTAATTTGTTGGAGGCTTTGTTTTTGATTAATTTGCAAGGCCCAAAGAAAGAGAGAAAGAGACAGACAGACAGACAAATAAGTGAGTTTCCCTCAGCAGGTTTACTCCCCAAAAGCTAAGGCTAGGGCTGGAGCCAGGAACTGGGAATTCAATCCAGGTTTCCCACATGGGAGGCAGGAACCCGAATTACTTGAGCCATCACCGCTGTTTCCCAGACTCTACATTGACAGGAAGCTGTATCAGGAGCCAGAGCTGGGAACCAAACCTGTATATTCCATTGTGGGACATTGGTATCTTCACCAGAATTTTAACTGCTAGGCCAAATGCATGCATGCTCTTTCTCTCTCTATATATACACATATATACATATATTTAAATTTATTTATTATATATTTAAATTTATTCTCCCTCACTCAAATGCATACCTTTGAGCCTTCTGATTAATTTTCTAATTAACTCACCCAAAATTCCAAAGACTGAAGACTTATAAGGACTTAGCCAATGACCAAAACAATCAAAGATTTCCTTCTGCATTTGTGTTTTTAGCATTTCAGGAACTGAAAACACTGCTTATAAGGCATCTCTAAGATGGATAAAAGATGTTTACCCTATGAAATCAAACGTTATTAACAAGTCTTTGAGAGTCTTACAAATTTAGGATCCTAATAGTTTAAAACAGTTAGATTAAGGGAAATAAAAAAGGAATTTCAATGACACTGGAGACCAAGAAACTGATCTGTTTAAATCGAATTCTTTACCTTGTACAAGCACAAAGCCAAGAGATTTATATGATTTAATCTCAAACATACATATGAATATCCCAAGTATATACTAAATCAACTTAAGTATTTCAGTTGGTTCAGAACTCACCACCAGTTCCCATTGTTGCTTTTTTAAAGAGCTACTTAGTAAAGACTTAATGTATAATCAGTTATTAAAGACTTCCTTATACTGATCCTTAATTCAATCTCAATCTTTTCCACACAACCACACAAAGCAAGCTAAATCTCCATGAGAGCTACCATGTTTTCCACTAATAGTCGATCTGAAACATTCTAGCAATCCATATACTCCTAGACTTATGTGATTACAGTATTTTGTAAGATTCTCCAAATCCAACATAAGCATGTACATATGCACCCGCACACTATCATTTGATGAGCTGAACTAGAATCTCAAAATTTCCATTGCTAAGCTTTCATTAAATATACATTTGATTCAGTTTTTTAAAAGTTCATGTCTTATTTCAATGTGTATTTAAATGGGATTGCCCAGTCGCTACATGTATTCAATAATAGAATCCCCAGGGGCCAGCACTAAGGCACAGTAGGTTAATCCTCTGCCTGCGGCATCTGCATCCCACATGGCTGCCGGTTCTAGTCCGGTTGCTCCACTGCCAATCCAGTTCTCTGCTGTGGCCTGGGAAAGCAGTAGAAGATGGCCTAAGTCCTTGGGCCCCTGCAACCACGTGAGACAGGGAAGAAGTGCCTGGCTCCTGGCTTCGGATTGGTGTAGCTCCAGCCGTTGTGGCCTTTTGGAGAGTGAACCAAAGGAAGGAAGATCTTTCTCTTTGTCTCTCCCTCTCACTGTCTGTAACTCTACCTCTCAAATAAAATAAATAAAATCTTTTTTAAAAAAATAATAGGGTCTCCAAAACAATTTCTAATTAAAACATCTAACAATTTTACTCTACCCACAATAAGGCTTTGGTGCCTTTACAGAGGATGTAAAACTATATTCTTTTGCCCACTCTTCTTACTGCTGAGAATTCTTAATGAAAAACTTAAATAGAAATAAAATGCCATATATACAAAGTTGCATCGAAACATCTTACCTATTCCAGCAAAAAATAGATAAAAATGCCCAAAAGGAATAGAAAACAGGGTAACTTATACCCGTTAAAACATATTTTGAACACTAAACAGAAACAGGAGAGTTTGGTACATTATGGAACCAAGAGATCACAATCTGTTCTAGGCTATCATTATGGTCCTATGTAAATGACTAGTTCTTTGGGTGACTTTTTTTTTCTCTCCAAAATTTTCTGACACTATGGCTGCATAATTTTAAAATTAAAAATGGAAAACATAAAGCTATTTCCTTATCATCTAACTTTAGCATCTAAAAGGAGAATATAACACATTGCTAAACTTAACTTAGAAGTGGCATTAACTAAATCACCCGTGGTTGAGGCTGCTAAAATAGAAATACTAAGTCTATTTACACAGAAAGCTTGCTAAATCTAAAACACGCACTTTCGAACCACAAGATGCTATTCTGGTGATTTGAGAGATTTCATGTTTTACTCTTTGTTTTGATTAAAAACACCCCTCCTTCCATATTTCAGGAAATTAAAACTGTTAGTGTAGACTAATTAAGCTTCTGAAACCAGGAACTAGCGGGCAAAGGTTAAGCAATTCCATATAATGAAATCAATCAGCAATATATACTAAGTGTCAAACATTTAGAGAGCTCATCCCAGGAATGCCAAAGGCAAAATCTGAATGGAAAGTATGCTGAAAAATCTATAATATTAGAAAAATGAGAGATGAAAAGAGGAAACCTGCAAACTGACAAAAATTACTGGCTTATGCGTGAATTAATACAGGTGAAACAATCATTCCTATACTCAGTCTCCCAAGCCCAGAATCACCAGATGCTCCTCGGGGGCTCCCCAGAGTCACCTTCCTTTGTCCAGGGGCACAGACCCTCTCAAATGCTGGAGTAAAGAATTTCCATCAGGGAAACAGCAAAGTCAAGAAGGTTTCAAATAAAATTCCCAAATATCTCCCAGTTGCTAACATATACCACAATTCAACCCCAGAAAAAGGAATGGAAATAGAAACCTATCAGATATCCCCACCATTTGGTCAGAAATACCATCAATCTCCAGTAGCAACTAGAAAATAGAATAACTTTGTACAGGACTAAGAGAGAAAATTGGAATCCACCAATTTAGACAAAGCATAAATGTCAGAGTAGAAACAGTTCCCTCATCCCCCGCTATACACACCAAATGTTTATTTTCCATCTTCTTTATACTTGGGGGTGGGATGTGAATGTGCAAAACAGAAAGAAAGCAGGGAGCAAAACATAAAAGATTTCTTAAGGGAATGCACAGATCAAGGGAAAGTATCAATGTATTAATATAGTAAAACAATAAAGAAAAAAATCCCAAACGCCAGAACTGACAGTACAGCAGGGCTTAATATCAACTCATCAGCACATTTCGTCCTCAGAGGAAAGCCCAGTGAAAGCAAAATTACAAACAAAAGCCAAATATGTTCTAAGAACAAGGGTCCCTAATGATTATGAGCTTTCAATCATTGCACTTCAGACTTTACTCAGGGATATAACCGGCAATTAGGTCGAGTATTAATGTTGGTTGATCAGGGCATCCTCCCGAGTAACATCAAGGTGAAGTAACTTATTCTTGCTCTCCTACACTTCTTTTTGTCACCTTTATGCTGACCATTGCCCTCACATTAAAAATACACTTTGTTCAGACAGCAACACAACAGTTTCAATTTCAACTTTCTTTTATATAAAATGTTTTCATGCCTTTTACCCTATCTCAACTTCCTGACTCAAAAATCCTTGTTTATATGTAGATATTAAGCCAGCTGTTCCACAGGCTATCTGTTCCAACCCTAGGAGAAATTCAAAGAGCATCATGGATCAATCTCCTAAATATTGATATATAAGTGGTAATACACACACACACACACACACACACACAGGGCTGCCGTCTGCAGTGCTGGCATCCCACATGGGCACTGGTTTGAGCACCGGCTGCTCCACCTCTGATCCAGCTCTCTGCTACAGCCTGGAGAAGTAGTAGAAGATGACCCAAATCCTTGGGCCCCTGCACCAGCGCTGGGGGACCTAGAAGAATTTCCTAGCTCCTGGCTCTGGATTGGCCCAGCTCTGGCTGTTGTGGCCATTTGGGGAGTGAACCAGCAGATGGAAGACCTCTTTCTCTCTGTCTCTCCCTCTCTCTGTGACTCTTTCAAATAAAATAAGTAAATCTTAAAAAAAAAAAAAAAAAAGTAATGGAAGCAATCTCCTTTTAGAAGTTAAGTAAACCTCAAATGATAAATAAATATAGTAGAAGCATATTACTTTAGATCACTCTCTGAGGGACTGGATAACACCTTCCACTGTGATCAAGAGTAACAAAGACAGGAGCACCGTAGTACCTGTATCTGCAGGGAATCAAAAGACCAAAACTTCGAGTTCCTTTAGGAAATCTAAGTGAATGGCAAAGAAATTACAAGACCTTTCTAGTTTACTTTGAAAGAGTTCCAAGTATATTCTACAACCTTCCTCTAAGTATGCCATTTCAAAGGAAAATATTTAGGTTTGGGCAAATATTTTAATACAATGTAGATTCCTCTGATGATTTTTCATCCAAAATGACTGCTTCATAATAAGAAAAAGTCACAGGCTCTCTATAGCCTTTTCTTAATCAATAATCTAAACTGATACTGGGATTATTTCCTACTTAAAATTTTAAAAAATTCTTTAAAATGTATTAACATAAATTTTAAAATTAAACACGTTCACAAATCTGTAATTTTCTACAACAAAATGTTTCCTGTACAAAAGTTTAAATTTTTCAAATAAAGTTTAAAAGACAGATCTATGAGGGGCTGGCACTGTGATGGAGCAGATAAAGCTGCTACTTGGGATGCCAACATCCTATATGGGCATCAGTTTGTGTCCTGGCTGCTCTACTTCCAATCAAGCTCCCTAATGGCCTGAGAAAAGCAGAAGATGGCCCAGTGCTTGGGGACCTGTCACCCACATGAGAGACCTGGATGAAGCTCCTGGCTCTGACCTGGCTCAGCCCTGGCCATTGCAGCCACTTGCGGAGTAAACCAGCAGATTGAAGATCTCGCTTTCTTTCTTTCCCTCTCTCTAACTCTGACTTTCAAATAAATACATAAATCTTAAAAAAAAAATAAAAGGCAGATTTATGAACTAAAAGGTAATAAATACTCTCAAATACAATCACAACAAACAAACATTCTATGGATTTTTCACATCTAGAAAACAAGACCAATTTGATTTAGTAATAAGCAAAACTATATTTTTTCCAAATTTGATTTCTAGACAAAATAACTATAAAATCTAGCACCTTAAAGTTTCTCATATTAATGATATAGTTTTGAAAAATGCATTTTGTAAATTATGCTAATAAAAAATCCTTAAAATCACTTAATTGAATCAGGCTACTTATATAAAGAAGCACTAAAATCTACCTCCTTGTTAGCTTGGAAAAGGCGGTTTTCTCTGGCCCATACTTACCTTTTAGGTCTAAACTGTTACTTTTTTCAGGGGTCTCCCCAAATTCAGGTTATATGCCCTAATTACATACTAATGTAGCACTTTATACTTCAACCAACAAAGCATTTAAATACACTGTATTTTTAACTATTCAGCAGTGACCAGCAAAAGTAGCTGCTCCAATGTGTTGAAAGAGGTCACAAGTAAAGGTTTTGGAATGGCTCATACTGGCAGAGAAATTAACCCTCCAGATTAGGTTCCAGCTGTAATGTGGGGTGGGAATAGGGACAGAGGAAAGAGTCATGGGGGAGAAAATCCCATGGATGAGTGTGAAAGAGAAAAGTTTTGCAAACACTTCTCAAAGTAGTAGGAAAATCAAACAGAACAGATAAGATTGCATGTTGATTCACATTGATCCATTCATTTTTATAACAACGTATGTGTGATTGGCTAAAAAATTAGGTGAGTCCATTTAAGAAAATGGGTACATATTTTTACTTGAAAGAGTCACAACTGGATAAGCCTTACCTGTCATGGGATCAAAAAGCTGATTGGCTTCTAAGTCTGTAAAAGTACTACTGCAGACAGGACATTTGAAGGAAGCACGGTTGGTAGAATCCCTTTCATCGGTTTCAATCCTTCTTCTCATGTGGTCCAATTTATATTTTACCACATTAACAAGAGTACGATAATTGATAAAGTAGTAGTTATGGCGAGTGGTTTTCCCATCTGCAGCAGTCTCTACTCTCATTCTGCATTTGATGAATTTGTCTCCCTTTAAATTATTTAAAACTGACCGAAGTTGCTTCCGATCAAACTTGAGCAGCTCCAGCATATCCTCTTCTTTCACACAGGGATTTCGGATCAAGATGTCCAAGGCCAAGGCGTGCTCAATGCCATAAAAACCTCGGATCACATACTTGGCTAACCTCTTCAATGCAGCTGGAACCTCAGTGAGGACATCCGGATCTGCCATCTTTGCAGTAAACTTCAACTTTCAATACACTGAATTCAGGGAAAAAAAAAAAAAAAAAGATTAGCTAGCCATAAAGACATGGTAATCATATTTCTTTATTGGTTACTCTCATAATCTATGGTGTGCTTGGTTCCAAAAAGTGACTGATTATTTATAACAATCATATGTTAGGTTCACTTTATTTCAGAAAGAGAAACACACAAAAAAGCTAAAAAAAAGTGATCACAATCTTCAATGATATGGATCTTTGCAATGCTGGAAACCCACTGAGAAACTTAACAGTTAATACAATCTTTGCCTCTTCTCTTGAGTAAAGTTTTTCTACCAAGATCTAGGATGTTTTGTTTAAGTATATTCTCACAATAAAATCACAACAAATCAATGAACACATAAGTAATATCTAGCTGGGAATGTTTGATAAAATCATTAACTATTGCCGGCGCCGTGGCTCAACAGACTAATCCTCTGCCTTGCGGCGCCGGCACACCGGGTTCTAGTCCCGGTCGGGGCACCGGATTCTGTCCCAGTTGCCCCTCTTCCAGGCCAGCCCTCTGCTGTGGCCCAGGAGTGCAGTGGAGGATGGCCCAAGTGCTTGGGCCCTGCACCCCATGGGAGACCAGGGAAAAAGCACCTAGCACCTGGCTCCTGCCATCAGATGAGCGCAGTGCGCCGGCCGCAGCGCACCATCCGCGGCAGCCATTGGAGGGTGAACCAACGGCAAAGGAAGACCTTTCTCTCTGTCTCTCTCTCTCTCACTGTCCACTCTGCCTGTCACCAAAAAAAAAAAAAAAAAAAAAAAAAAAAAATCATTAACTATTGTATAGCTGGAAGAAATTTACACTTAAAATCAGTTTTACTAACATTGCAAAGTTCAATCTGATAATTAGGTAAACATCATTTAGTCTCAAGGAAAGGAAAGAGAAGGTGCTAGCATTGTGGCCTGGTGAGTAAAGCTGCCACCTGCAACACCGGCATCCCATGTGGGAGCCGATTCATATCCCAGGTGCTCTACTTCCAATCCAGCTTCCTGCCAATGGCCTGGGAAAGCAGTGGAAGATGGCCCAAGTACTTGGGTCCGATATCCATGTGGGAGACCCCAATGAAGCTCCTGGCTCCTGGCTCTGGCCTGGCCCAGCCCTGCTACTGCAGCCATTTGGGAAGTGAATCAGCAGATGGAAGATCTGTCTGTCTCTCCCTCCCTCTCGCCCTCAGTAACTCTGGCTTTCAAATAAAATCAATCAATCAATCAATAAAATAAATCTAGGAAGGAAGGAAGGAATGAAGGAAGGAAGGAGAGAGGAAAAAGAAATGAGAGAGAAATGTCCAAAATACCATTAAATCTTAGATAACTTGTGGAACAAAGCAGAAGCTAAAGTAAATCTAATTTCTATGCTATGACCCAGAAAGCTAACCTCTCAAAGCCCAAACATGAATGAGCTTGGGATTGTTACATGAGTGCTTCAAAAAATGGAGCTTTGGAATTCAGAGTCAGACATCTTGTATTTTGAAAGTTGTATGATCCTGAGTAAATCCTTTAAACAACCTCATGCTACAATTTCTCTCCTGAGAAATGAGTGCATTATCAACTACTTCAATGACTGTTGTGATTATAAATGAGGATGTGAGCATTTCTGTATGAATTTAATATATTCCAAACTAAGAATGGTCAGGCCAGCCACACACTGCTACTCCCTACTCCGTAGGTAAATTTTTAATAGAGAAATATCATTGAACTATTTCAGGTCAATCAGTTATATTTTGGGGAATCACTTTCTTCTATTAACGCTAGTTTCAGCAGTACTTTTATTTGAAATCAGCGGTTATCAATCCTTTCAGATTTTATACCTTTTTATAAAATACTTTTGTATCTGTAGAACTATACTACTAAAAAATTCCTAAGTAACCAAACTACACATGTATTTCAAGGATAAAACATAAGGTTTTACCTATAATAAAAGTAAAAGCAAAGCCATTTGTCATAAAATACACACCTGAACTGTAAATACTCAGGCATGACTAAATACAAGGAGAAAAAGTAACAGCTAGATCCAAATCGATGGTCCTAGAGCCTTCCTATCATCCCAAGATTTAAGAATGCCAGGCAAATGCCTACATCCAACAACTAAATAGAAAACAGTACTGAACATGTTTTGCTCTCCTGTCTAATCTGCTCTATAGATTAGTACTCAACCCCAGGCTTGGTTCTCTGCTTTCACAAACTCAATAGTTGATAAAACATAACATATGGCTTCAGAAACATGCAACAGATCAAAGAATGACAAAAATCAATGTAAACTATTTTTTCCAGTATTATTTCCTACAATTGTATACAATTGTATTCTCCTTGAGGTCCCTAGCCCCATACACTCCATGCTCCTGATCAGTGCTTCTCAACTCTGGTTATACAGTAGAATTATCCAGGGACAATCTTAAGAATAAACCCTGGACCCCATTCCCAGTTTTGTTTTAGTTCATCTGGGAAGGCCAGATTAGGCAACACACTAGTTTTAAAAGATTCTTTAGGTGACTCTAATAAGCTTGACCACTGTTTCACACAGGGTGGGTTCCTGGTTATTGAATTTCCTACCAAAGCAAATCCTGCACGAGGACATCCTTGTACCACTTAACACTCAGCCTACTTCCTCTGACTTAGAAAGCCCTGAATAGCACAGCAAAGGAGCAACATGAGGATTCTGCAACCAATAGTTTTGGATTTTGAATCCAGTTCTACCATTTCCTTAGCCTGTGACCCATGAAAATTCTCAGCTTCAGTTTCTTCATACATAAAAAACAATTAATAGGACCTTCTTCATACAGTTGATGGAAAGACTAAATGAAATAGTTAATGTACAGTGTTTTACTTTCAGAACTGACATAAGAGTTTGGTTAAGTAGTGGCATTCATAGTAAGTGACTAGATAGAAAAGTGACTTTCACAGCAGTATGAGAATGGACGGAAGCAATAAAGATGAAGGTACTGGCCGGCGCCGTGGCTCAACAGGCTAATCCTCCGCCTTGCGGTGCCGGCACACCGGGTTCTAGTCCTGGTCAGGGCGCCGGATTCTGTCCCGGTTGCCCCTCTTCCAGGCCTGCTCTCTGCTGTGGCCCGGGAGTGCAGTGGAGGATGGCCCAAGTGCTTGGGCCCTGCACCCCATGGGAGACCAGGAAAAAGCACCTGTCACCTGGCT
This sequence comes from Sylvilagus floridanus, assembly GCA_949820135.1. Taxonomy (NCBI): domain Eukaryota; kingdom Metazoa; phylum Chordata; class Mammalia; order Lagomorpha; family Leporidae; genus Sylvilagus; species Sylvilagus floridanus. The sequence continues at coordinate 74,358,034 of OX463244.1, read as the reverse complement.
CCCGCCATCGGATGAGCGCGGTGCGCCGGCCGCAGCACGCCGGCCGTGGCGGCCATTGGAGGGTGAACCAACGGCAAAGGAAGACCTTTCTCTCTGTCTTTCTCTCTCACTGTCCACTCTACCTGTCAAAAATAAAAATAAATAAAAAAAAAAAGATGAAGGTACTGTAGGAGTATTAAGAGCTATAGTAATAATGCAAGGACAGGAAGAATAAATTACAGAAATGAAATTAAAAATCAACAATATAGTAAAAAGAGTACTAGTGTAGGAAAAACCTTAAATATCTATTTGTTTTGAGCCATCGTAAATGTGGAGAGAAAAGCACTACTCTAAGAAATAGCTAATACATGAAAAGGAGCCGGCACTGTGGCTCAATAGGCTAATCCTCTGCCTAGCGGCGCCGGCACACCAGATTCTAGTCCCGGTCGGGGCACCGGATTCTGTCCCGGTTGCCCCTCTTCCAGGCCAGCTCTTTGATATGGCTCAGGAGTGCAGTGGAGGATGGCCCAAGTGCTTGGGCCCTGCACCCCATGGGAGACCAGGAGAAGCACCTGGCTCCTGCCTTCGGACAGCACAGCGCGCCAGCCGCGGCGGCCATTGGAGGGTGAACCAACGGCAAAGGAAGACCTTTCTCTCTGTCTCTCTCTCACTGTCCACTCTGCCTGTAAAAAAAAAAAAATACCTGAAGAGGAGCGGATTTGGAAGAAATAAAGCATTCACTTTTAGACACTTCTCTTTGAGGAAACACCAAAAGCTATTTCTCTGAAGATGTCCAGCGGGTAGCTAACTAAATGAAACTGGAGCTCAGAAATGAAGTCAAGCTGTGCCATCTCGTCCACAACCTCTACATTCTCCACCACCACTCCCCCTTTCCCACTCACACGGACTCTCCTTATTCTCTGGATATCCTAAATGACTTAGGTCAGAGGCCTCCAACTGACAGTCTGCACTCACTGTTCCACTCAACAAAATGTTTTGAATTAGCTGTCAACATCTACACACCGTGAGAGTTCACATGAATTTCAACTTCTAGCTCTCCTTGGAGATTGGAAACACTGGAGGAAAAAAATGAGCCCAGTTCCCCCATGGAAACTGTAAGTCCAAGCTGAACAGCAGTTGACACTCCCAACATAAAAGCAGCTTCTTGGGTCTCTGGAGACTTCTGAGCATGTGACTTCCAAGGGCCCCTGCTGCTTCTTTTATCTTCATTATCAGTCATCTCTCAGTCTCACCTCCCTCCTACCCAATCCAGCTCCGCATGTGTTCTCATCAGAGAGATTGTCATGTACACTGTGCACAGGGATGAAACTGGAAAAACTAAACTGAAAAGGCAGCACTCTGTTTTCTGTTTCATATCCGCCCACACCAGCATGCTCTCAATTCAATGAAACACACATGCTTCATTACTTCCAGGCCTGTACCAAGCCCAAATCCCCTTCTTCTAATCACCCTCCCAATCTCAAATAACATTTCCTCAGAGGCCTCCCCAGGTTGCCCATAAATGCCTCTACTGGTCCCCCCGTCCCGCGTTACCCTTCCTGCATCTTCTCCACATCTGTCGCTAACACCAAGGGCTTCTTCTTGTTCACCAGCGAATTTCCAGCCTCTAACACAGGTAGTCGAGAACTCATACAAAACTTTGAATACATCTAGGCACGTGTTCTCTCATCATGCCCATCCTGCCAGCTGCCCCACGGTCCACTTCCCCCACTCCTGCTTCCTCAACAGAAAAAGATAGGCTATTAAACAACCTCTTCTTAATTTAGGAGGATTTAAGGCGGGTGGTAGGCTGGATCAAACTCGCACTTTCAAAGGATTACGCTGACCGCAGCGTGGAGAATAAAAGGAAAGGGGACAGCACGCGGGGAATCCAGCTAGAGGATTTCTGTATAGAGCTGTTCTAGTTTGGAGAACTTGGTTTCTAGGCACGGTCTCTAACTGCAGCTCCTCAGTTTATCACACTTCGGGCACTCCACGCGTTCGTACAGAAAACAGCAGGCTCCGCGAAACCTCCGGGGCCGCCTGCCCTCCACGAGCCCGGGGCAGTAACGCTCACTCCTCCCGACTCGAGACCCCGAACTCCCTCGGACTTTCCCAGATGGGTCGAGGGCCACACTCGGCGCAGCCACGTCCATCCCACCCGACGTCGCACACGGGCCGCTCCGAGTCAAGGGTTCTAAGGACCAAAGAGAGGAGCAGGGCAGGAGGGTGGCTAGGGAGAGGAGGATAGTTACGGAGAGAGGAGCGAAAAGAATGAGAAACCAAGAAAAGCGACGCTGGGCCAGAGAACTGGGAACAAGGAGCAGAGAACAAGGTTTACCAAAGCGAACGCTCGAACACTCCCACTCCAGCTTCCCTCAGTACCTCAACTACCGGCTTAACCGGGCTACGCCACTCGCGCGACAAACACGCCAAACTCCTGCGACCGGCCTTGGACTCCACCTTCAACCTGATCGGCCAATCAGCATGGTGAAGGCTTCAATCAAGACAATCACGCCCAAGCCGGCCAATGAAATTGAAGGCGCTGCCCTCCATGTCCCGCTCCGATTGGTGTAGAATCCCGGAACAGGCGTTACCCCAGGAAAGCAGCGGCAAGATGGCGTCTCTGGATCGGGTGAAGGTCTTGGTGTTGGGAGACTCAGGTGAGCGGCTTAATCCACTTCTGGGGATTCCGACACTTTGGAGTTATCCAATAACCGCTTCCCATTGACTCTTCTCCCCCCACAACTTCCTGGCTCTTCGACCTGAGGCTGGAGTCGCTCTCAAGGCCTAAAAACTACACTTCCCAGAGGACCTTGCTCTAGTTGACGAAGCTGTCGCGTCGTGCGGGTTCGGGAGCCTGGGCCTTTCTCCGCCTTCCTAACGTTACCCCCTCGGTTTCCAGGGAGACGTTAGCCTGGAGTGCCTTGACCGTTACTTTATTTTTTAAAGTATGCAGACTTTGAGTACTGTATTAGGCTCTAGGCTAACAGTACAGAAATTAGCAGGATCGTGCCTTCAAGAGATTTTGTTCATCAACGGGAAGTGAAAAGTGAGCTAAGAATGACCCTGGCAAGTGCTCTTCATAAATTATTCCTGTTGCCGTTTTATAGATGAAAAAGTGCAGTGCAGTGCAGAATGACAGAACCAGTTTGAACCCAGAGCCCCTACACTTAAACACTAAGCTAGATAATGTAATGAAATACTGAGTGATGGTCCTATTTTACTGTTAACTGAGCTTTTTGATTTTCTTGTCAGTCTTTAAAAAAAGAATGGCAGAGAGAGAGAGACAGAGATCCTCTGCACTCCCTAAAAGCCCCAGAAGTCCAGCGAGCGGAAAGCAAGCACGCAATCCAGGTCTCCCACGTGGGCACTAGGAACTGACTACTTGAACCATCACCACTCTCTTCCAGGGTCTGCATTAGCAGGAAAATGTGTTGGGAATAGGAGACAAGTATGGAACCCAGGCACTCCCGTATGGGATGCAGGCTCTTGACTGCTAGGGCAAAAGCCTGCCTCTATTTTAATCTCAATTGAAAACCCAATTTGTGCTAGACAGTAATGAATAGAGAAGCATCTTATATCTGCTGCTGAACCCAGTTTAATTCTGGTGTTAAAGTTCAGCTCCCACTTTGGGCATTTGGAAACTACTGCTGAAGTCTGCATTTCCCCCTTCTAGGACAGCATCCTTCTCTTTCCCACCATAACCTCTAGTTCAGCTGTCCTTAAGAACTTGAATAAATCTTAACCTTGGATTTTATAGATCTGCTTTACTGAAGTTGACCTTCAAATATATGATATGAGCAAAGACATTGTGCTAGATGCTTGAATATATAGAAGGCATACCCCAGTTTTCAAAGAGCTTGAAAATTAGTCTTGCAGAAATTATATTAAATTGTGGCAGGGAGCAGCAGTTTAAGGATGTTTCACATTGCCTGAAGATTATTTGCATTACAGAATATTGTATAGAGAGCATTATTTAATATTCCACTAAGGAAGTTTCATTATGAAATTCTATACAATTTATGTCAACTCCATTTCTTTCGTCACTTAGCATGAAGTGGTTCTGAAGTTCATTTAATAAAATCACTCAATTCAACATATAAAAGTTTATGGTGGTCTACAGGGACTTGGTAGGAGTAACACCAGGTAGAATTTAGGACTCAGAATTTGGAATTTAGAACTGGAATCCAGAGCTAACACAGTTCTTCATGATACATAGAGTGGGTGTTGTCTCCCCTCTGTACTTCCATTTTCTATTGTATCTAACAGTCCCACACTGTAACACACTGTTGGAAGTAGTTTTTTTTTTTTTTTTCAGTAGACACTGTATTAGGTGGTAGGGTTATGACTGGAATCATTGTATTATGTAAAAGGGGCAGAATTTACTGCTGCTTAAATGTGGAAAACAACAGGCAATTAGTAAGCTTTTTTTGCCCCATCCATTATGTTTTCATTGTAAAAACAGAAGACAGCTGTGCCCACTAGGCAAGTAATTGATCTTGTCACACATCCACTAAGTTAGATTATATGTGCAAAATCAGTTGTCTTTCTGTCAGTTTCCTTTTAATAGCTGTTTACTATTTTGACAGATTAGTAGACTTTTTATATTTTATCTGCTGTTGTATTCAAACTTCAAAGTTTATTTTTCAAAAAAGTCTACTTTCCCATGTGAACTTTTGAGGGTTTCACAAATATATAAAGCAGTGACTTGAGATTTAGAGCTTTGTTTTATATTCTATAAAGGTATTTGATAATTTAGTAAGGAATCTTCAAAATCTCATTAATATACACATTCTGTTTTCTCTGTTCTTTCAGAGATTAGGCATGAGCTTAACACATTACCAGCAGCTATATTTGGAGCTGACATTTACTTAATTATGTTGGGTCTTTTTTTTTCCCTAAGCAAATTTAGTTCTAAAACCTAATTTAGTTCTAAAGGTGAAAACACAAAGTCAGAATCTCCCAATATTCTTAAAGAAACGAAGAGTTACTGTTTCCTAGTATTTCAACTATTCATTACTGGTTAGAATTTCATCTAATGTTGACTAACATTTGTCATCCAATGCAGTTCATTCATGGGGAACTATACATGAGTACTTCAAAAAAGTTTGTGGAAAAAATGAAATTAAAATACAATTTATTATAGTACAAAAATTATTTTAAAGTCATGCAAAGCTTTATTATAAACACTTTTTTTCATGAACTTTTTGAAGACCTTTCATATAGTATTACTGCACATAGAGGTTTTCCCTGACACAGTTAAGCTGCTTTAGGGTTTAGGCCCTGCATCAAGCATATAAATAAATGCTTTGATATGTGCCTCCAACATAAACAAAACAAACTTGTATGCAAACTCAAAAGTCACCAGTAGACACTAAAGGTTAGAGACGTCAGATAATACAGTAAATAGAACACATCTACATTTGAGTACTCAAAAATAATAAAGAAAGCTGGGAAAATGTTGGATTCAGTTGCACAATTAAATGAGTTAATGTCTTTAAAGAGGTCATATAAGTTGATAACACTGAAACCCAGAAGATAAATGGACAGAATATTTCAACAATTCATAAGAAAGCCAACTGATTTGCAGAGGTGATTATAAAGTATATCTTTAGCAGAAAGTGAAGAAATGCAGGCTAAAACAAGGTGTCACTTTTTTTTCCTCTTACTAAGGTAACATAGATGGCAAGCTAACTACATGATACCCTTGAAGTTCAGCAAGGTATATAGGCTCCTGTGTATGGCTGGTAGCACTGAAATCAAATGGAAGTTAAGTTGTTGGTACACATCAAAAACTTGAAATGTTTCCTTTTACATGCTGATTTTATTTCTGGGAAAGTATATTAAGGAAATAGTTTTATATATAAACAAAAATTTCAGCATACCTAGAAAGCCTTTCTTGCTGTAGTGAAAATTTTAAAACACTGTGAATAATGATGAGAAAATGAGTAAGTTGTTTTTCTACTATCTGAGGTATCATGAAGATATTTTAGATGTTTAAGATTCTGCAACATGGAAACTTTGAGTTAACTAAATAAGTACTAATTAAGGCTCTGATTTGAGAACTAAAGATAAAAAAAGAACTAAAGATAAAAAAACCCAACCCTCAAGAAACTTAAACGGAGTGGACAAAATCTATAAACAAGCAAGCATAATGGTGTGTTTTAGGTACTATATAGGAAATACTATAGGAAATACTATAGTATAGGAAATTCCTGTACTATATAGGAAATTTGTAGGTACAGTGGAGGCTCAGAGGATGGTGAATAGTGTATTCGTTCTCTAAAAATACTTTATAACTGGAATGAAACTGAGTCTTGAAAAATTAATTCAGGCTAATAAGGAAGGGGAGACTGAGGAAGAGGATGGGTAGAATATTCCAAACAAAACAAGCTATTTAAGTGAAGACTTGTGTTACTTTTATTATTTTTTAAGACTTATTTAGTCATTTATTTGAAAGATTGGGTAAAAGAGATCTCATTCTTCCATTTGCTGGTTCACGCCCCAGATATTCACAATAGATAGGGCTGGGCCAGACTGAAGCCAGGAGCCAGGAACTCTATCCAGGTGTCTTTTAGCGGTGATAGGAACTCAAGTACTTGGGCCATTATCTGCTGCCTTCCAGGCACATCAGCAGGAAATTGGATCAGAAACAAGTGCAACTTATCCCAGGCACTCTGATATGGAAGGTGGGCATCCCACATGGTGACCTAACTCAATTGAATACCTGTTTTAGAAAAACCCTTCCTGGCCAGCACATCGGCTCAATAGGCTAATCCTCCACCTGCAGCGTCAGCACACCAGGTTCTAGTCCTGGTCGGGGCGCCAGATTCTGTCCCGGTTGCCCTCTTCCAGTCCAGCTCTCTGCTGTGGCCCGGGAATGCAGTGGAGGGTGACCCAAGTCCTTGGGCCCTGCACCCACATGGGAGACCAGGAGAAGCACCTGGCTCCTGGCTTCTGATCAGCGCGGCCTACCAGCCGCAGTGCGCCAGCCTCGGTGGCCATTGGAGGGTGAACCAATGTCAAAGGAAGACCTTTCTCTCTCTCTCTCACTGTCCACTCTGCCTGTCAAAAAGAAAAGAAAAACCCTTCCTGTGGGATAAAAAACCTAAACATTGACAATGGTGGTCTTCAGTGGTGATTTTTTTTTATTTTTTTAAACTTTCTAAGTTACTAATATAACTTTTAAAAAATAAAATGGTTCATATCCATAATTCACATAAAAAGATAATCTAAAATTTTGATGCAACTAATGATTCATAAAGATTTGCCAACTTTGTTTGTTGTAATAGAATTCCATAGTTCTGTTGAATGAGTAATTCCACACATGGATGTATGGAGAGAACTCATGCATTTTCTTCTTCATACAGATCTCTGAATGCTACCCTTGACATTGGTAACCAGATTGTCCTGACCCCAAAAGATCCAAAAGAAGATAAAGTGCCGCCTTACTCCATTGTGTCAGAAGTTTTCAATGTTGCCAATATTTCAGTGACATACTATTTATTTCAAAGTTATCATAAGTGGTATATTTATTGCTCAGTTTATTTATTTATTTATTTGAAAGAGTTACAGAGAAGCAGAGAGAGAGGTCTTCCATCCGCTGGTTCACTCCCCAAATGGCCACATTGGCCAGAGCTACGCTGATCTGAAGCCAGGAACCAGGAGCTTCTTCCGGGTCTCCCACGTGGGTGCAGGGTCCCAAGCACTTGGGCCATCCTCTACTGCTTTCCCAGGCCATAGCAGAGAGCTGGATCAGAAATGGAGCAGCTGGGACTCAGACCATTGCCGATTTGGGATGCCGGCTCTGTAGACTGTGGCTTTACCCGCTACACCACAGATCCAGCCCCTAAGTTAATTCTTTTTTTTAATATTTATTTATTAATTTGAAAGAGTTACACAGAGAGAAGAGAGGCAGAGAGGAAGAGGGAGAGGAATGGAGGGGGGTCTTCCATCGTCTTGTTCACTCCACAGTTGGCCATAATGACCGGAGCTGTGCTGATCTGAAGCCAGGAACCAGGAGGTTCTTCAGGGTCTCTCATGTGGGTGCAGGGGCTCAAGGACTTGGGCCATCTTCTGCCTCTTTCCCAGGCCATAGCAGAGAGCTGGATCATAAGTGGAGCAGCCGGGTCTTGAACCAGTGCCCATATGAGATGCCGGCGCTTCAGGCCAGGTCATTATAAAGGTGTTTTGTATATATAAGACTATTTAAAGTAAAGGGCCATGATACAGAAAAGGAAGTAAAGATGTCTTTTTCTCCCAAAGCATAAGTCTAGGCCAAGTATTTGGCAGCTTTTTAAAAACACTCACTGTCAGAGCAGGAGTATCTAAATATGGAATTGTGAAATGGCAGTACCTTGTCACTGACAGTATTCAAGAACACTCTGGAAGACCATCTAGCAGGATGCTACAGAAGGGACCTCAGTGTGAGTGTACAGGAGAGAGGGATTATTGCTAAGGTCTATTCAGATTCCACATTTCTCAAATAGGCCCAATAGAAAAAGTCATTCAAAAGGAAAAGGATAAGTTAATATGAAAGTGCTGTAGAAGCCAGCGCCGTGGCTCACTTGACTAATCTTTCGCCTGAGGTGCCAGCACCCCAGGTTCTAGTCCCGGTTGCTCCTCTTCCAGTCCAGCTCTCTGCTGTGGCCTGGGAAGGCAGTGGAGGATGGCCCAAGTGCTTGGGCCCTGCACCCACATGGGAGACCAGGAGGAAGCACCTGGCTCCTGGCTTCGGATCAGCGCTGCCCGCTGGCCGCAGGGTGCCAGCCGTGGTGGCCATTCGGGGGGTGAACCAACGGAAAAAGGAAGACCTTTCTCTGTCTCTCTCTCTCTCTCACTGTCTAACTCTGCCTATCAAAAAAAAAAAAAAAAAAAAAAAAAAAGCACTGTAGACCAGTGGTTCTCAGAGTGAAGCCCCTAGGCTAGTAGTGTTGGTACCACCTGGAAACTTACTAGAAGTACAAAGTATCGTGTCCTGTGACATCTGCTCAATCAGAAAGTTTGAGGATGGGATCCAACAGTCTGTGTTTTAACATGTCCTCCAGGTGATTGTCGTGCTCAGTTTGAGAGAACAACTGTTCTCAATCATCTTCACTTTATTCACTAAGGCTTGTGTTAGCAGGGTGTGAACACTCTTTAAACAACCATGCTTCACACATCATTATTACTGCTTTTTCTGAGTCTTCCCCTTGCAGATTAGATTTCACCATGTCTTTTATATGACGACAGTACTTGTATCTTTTACAGGTGTTGGGAAATCTTCTCTAGTCCATCTTCTATGCCAAAATCAAGTTTTGGGAAATCCATCTTGGACTGTGGGCTGCTCAGTGGATGTCAGAGTATGTGTCTCTTATGTTTTAGTTTTTCATTAGTCATACTAAAGGTAACGCCTTCAAGCTACAAAGTCAAATTACACTACTATAATTAAGATTAAATAATAATAATAGCTGGGGGTTATTAAGATCCTTTTATCTACCAGGTTTTTATGCCAAGGTTTTGTTTGTCTTCGCTTTATTTATTTCATCGTTTTCAACTATGCTGTACACATGTAGGTACAGAAACTAATGCATAGAGAAGTACAAGTAATAACCAAATTCACTCAGCTCATAAAAAGTAAAGTAAAACTTGTACTCAGCCTAATTCCACAAACCAGTTTCAGTCACTGTGCTACACATCTAGAGTTGTAACACACTCCATATATAATTCTCTGTTAGCCTGCTCCACTGACTGCAAACTTTTGCCTAGAAATAAAATGTAAAGATAGAAACTTGGAATTTCATGTCTAGGTCATCTATTCCATGTCATGTTTAGAAAGCAAAAGCGGTTTCCACTGTGTGAAGTGTTTTCCTAGGTATTTTTGGCCATTTCTAATCCCAGCTAGTTCTGAGCGAGTCTCTCATCTGCATCTCTTTTGCTTTAAGAAACAGATATGAGGGAAGGAATGGTAGTTAGCTAGATTAACAATTATTTTCCTCCCATTCTTTAAGTTATTATCCTACAGACTCTGGCATACAATGGTAGTTCAAAACGTCCATGGAAAAATGAAATGAAAAATTTACTTGTGGTGGGTGTGTGGTTCAGTGGATAAGTCAGCACTTGGGATGCCCACGTCTGTTGGAGTGCTTAGTTCCAGTCCCAGCTACTCCACTTCTGATTCAGCTTCAGCATGTGCATCCCCTGGGAGACAGCAGATAATTGCTCAAGTACTTGAGTCCCTGCCACCCACTTGGGAGAGTGGATTGAGTTCTGGGATTCTGGCTTCAACCTGGCCCAGCCCTGGCTGTTGCAGGCTTTTAGGGAGTGAACCAGCAAATAAAAATCTCCATATATATTTTGTCTATCTCTTTTGATCTCTTCCCTTCTCCTCTCCCTATCTTCCTCTTCCTCTCCCTCTCCCCATTTCTTCCTCCCTCCCTCTCTTCCGGATTCCCTGCTCTCCTTCTGCATCTCTCTCTATCTCTCTCCCTGTCTGCCTTTCAAATAAGTGAAGTTTTGTTTTTTTTTAATGCCTACTGGGGCCAGGGTTGTGGTGTAGCGAGTGAAGCCTCTGCCTGTGACACTGGCATCCCATATGGGCGAGGGTTCAAGACCCAGCTACTCCACTTCTGATCCAGCTCTGGACTCCTGGCTTCAGCTTGGCACAGCCTCGGCCATTGCAACTCTTTGAGGAGTGGACCAGTGTATGGAGGATATCTCCCCCACCCTCAGCCAGAATGTGTGTGTATGTGTCTCCATCTCCCTCTCTCTCTCTCTCTCTCTCTCTCTCTCTCTCTCTCTCTCTGTGTGTGTGTGTGTGTGTGTGTATGTGTGTGTGTAACTCTGCCTTTCAAATAAACTAAAAAAAAAAAAAAGTCAATTTGAAGTCCCAACATATTTATGGATTTCAAAACTTCTTTGCACTAAAATTAAATATTTAATTAATAATTATTTAATGTTCTTTTTTTTAGTACCCTCTTATATTTCTGCTAATTAGAAATCTTTCTAGGGGCTGGTGTTGGGGCATAGTGAGTTAAGCTGCTGGCTCTGACATTGGCATCCCATATAAGTGCCGGTTTGCATTGTAGCTGCTCCACTTCTTAACCAGCTCCCTGCTAATGCCCTGGGAAAAGCAATAGAAGATGGCCCAAGTGCTTGGGCCTCTGCCAACCATGAAGGGGACTTGAAAGAAGCTCCTGGCTCCTGGCTTTGGCCTGGCCCAGCTCTGGCCATTGTGGCCATCTGGGGAGTGAACCAGCAGATGAAAGATCTATCTCTGTCTCATCCCCTCTCTGTAGCTCTGACTTTCAAATAAAATCAAATCTTAAAAAAAAAAAAAAAAAAAAAAAAACTTCTGTCAGACTATTCCTTTTTTAGGTAATTTTTTAAAGTTACTTTTGAAAGATTTGATTTTTAAATCTTTAGTGTTCTTCAGTTTTGCCAACCTATGTCTGGGTCTAAGTTTGTTTTTATTCATCCAGTTCGGCAGTTGTCAGGTTTATTATGTCTTCAATTTTCAACTTTAGTCTTTATTTCCCTGGCTACATTCTGTATGATGTAGTCAGAGCTGCTTTCCAGTTAAGAATCTCTTCAACTGTGCATCCAATTGTTCAAGTAACTATAGTTAATAATTTTAGGCTGTTTCCGGTCTGGCGCTGTGGCATAGTGGGTAAAAACTGCCTGCAGTGCCAGCATCCAATATGGGTACAGGTTTGAGTCTTGGCTGCTCCGCTTCTGATCCAGCTTTCTGCTATGGCCAGGGAAAGCAGTAGAAGGTGGCTCAAGTCTTTGGGCCCCTCCATTTGTGTGGTAGACCCAGAAGAAACTCCTGGCTCCTGGCCTTGGATTGGTGCAGCTCTGGCCGTTGTGTCTGTTTGGTGAGTGAACCAACGGATGGAAGACTTCTCTCTCTCTGCCTTTACCTCTTCCTCTTTGTAGCTCTTCCTTTGAAATAAATAAATAAATCTAAAAAAAAATTTAGGCTATTTCTTTGGTTCTTTTTCAAATGTCAGTTTTTTTTTTTCAGATTTCTTCATTTTTCATTGTGGTTCTATTTTAATCATTTTCAACATACTTAGTTTATGATTTCTTTGGATTGGTTTTTTTTTTTTTTTTTTTGAGTGAGTTAGATATCCTACTTGCTGTGTAGACTACCTCACTTCATGGAAATGTATTTCCTCTCTTTGGAGAGGATGCCTTCTTCATTGGGATTTTCCCTCTCCCTGGAGAAGTCCTGTGTTCTGTCAATGACAATATCCCTATGCAGCACCTTTTTTGTTTCTGCTGCTGTCAACACTCTAAGTGGTTGAATGAGCCTTGTAACTTCTCAGTTCAGAGTTTCCATGCCATCTAGATAATATAAATTCCCCCTCAACATCGGATTGTAGCACAGGAATATGGCCTCCATTTCTTGTGAACCTGTCATCTAATCTCTACCATCCCCTACCTGAGACCACTTACACAAAGTTTTTACTGCTTCCTCCTGAGCTTGTGGACAGTTGTTTCCAGTTCTTTTTTTCTTGACTCAGCTCATCAAGGCTCCGTATTTCAAGAACTACACTTTAGTTTTTATCAGTCACCCAGATATATTCTTGCTTTGAAAGCTGATGAAATGTCTGCTATGGTGGGGTAAGCACTGAAATTCTGGGCATCAACCTCTGAAATTACATCTGTATTTGTGTCAGTTTGTACTTCTCAATCTGGATTTTTAAGTTCTTTCTTCATATCTAGCATCTGGGGATATCCCTTTCTATCTCAAGCTAGTTCATATTCTCGCTTTCCCTCTTTCTATATGTCTTTCTCTCCGCACCTCCTCCTTCCTTTCCTCATTGTCTTCTCTTCTACTCCTCCCTCCCTCCCTTTTTTTAAAAATATTTTTATAGCATTGCCATGACTTTGAAGGAGGAAGGAACTGTCCATGTTATTTAGCATATCATGTTCCTCGATTCTTAGATAAGGGAAAAAAAAATCAGTTCTAGGTAATGAGTTCAATGGCAACTTTATATTGAGAGACCTGATAGCAAGTTCTAAATAACATTCATTTTGGCTTTTTCTAGATCCTTTTTTGTGAAAGAGCATGACACTGAAAAGAAACTTAGATTTAAACCCTCATTTCCTGAGGCAGCTTGCTTCTGCTTCTTAAAGGGGATTTTAGACTAATCAGTTTAACTCTCTAGTGATACTCTATTATATCATCTGCATAACAGAGGTCAATAATACCTACTTTATAGGCCTACAGGTTTGTACCAAAGATCAGTGAAGCTTATGAGATACAAAGTTGTGACCTAGTGAGTTAATTTCTTTAATAATTATTTATGTATTTGAAAGGCAGAATGACAGAGAAAGGAGTATTCCACCCACTTGTTCATTCTCCAAATGGCTGCAACAGCCAGGGCTTGACAAGGCTAAAGCAAGGATCCAAAAACTCCTTCCAGGTCTCCCACAAGGATGGCAGGGACCCAAGTACTTGGGCCATCATCCTTTATTTTTCCCAGGTGCATTAGAAGGAGCTGGATTGGAAGTGGAACAGATGTGATATGAACCAGCTCTCTGATACGGATGCTAACGTCACAAGTAGCAGTTTAACTGCTATACTACAAAACCAGTCCCAGTGATTTAAAATTTGAAGTTGAATTGGAACTTTAGGTTGGTTTTCTGCTTCTCCCCTTACCCATGCATTACCTCCCTTTTCCTGTACCCGCAATGGGACCAGACTGCTCATGTTACTCACCTTTTGTCTTGTTTTCCCCCATTGTCTTATTGAATCAGCTAAAAATCAAATCAGTTCAGTATCAAATAGAAGTGGCGGTAATAGACACCTTTGTTTCATTCCAAATCTCAGGGGAAATTTTTCTATATAAAACCATTAAATAAGGGTTTGCTATAGGATATTTTTAGATGCATTTTATTATATTAAGTTCTGGGGAAGACGTTGGTACAGCAGTTAAGATGTTGTTTTGGATGCCTGCATCCCGTATTAGAGTGCCTGATTCATGTCCCAGCCTCTCTGCTTCCAAGCCAGCTTCCTGCTAATACACAACTTTGGAGGAAACAGATGATGTATCCAGTACTTAGATCCTTGTCCCCAACACGGGAGACCCAGCTTGGGCTCCTGGCTTCAGCCTTACCCATTCCTGGCTGTTGTGGTCATTTTGGAGGAGTGAACCAATAAATGGAAAATGTCTGTCTCTCTGTGTCAAAAAAGTGAATAAATAAAAATTTATAAAGAAAAAAATATTCTCATCTACTCATATTTTATGAGAGTTGTATCATGAATGGGTATTAAATTTTATCAATTGCTTTTTCAAATATATTTTTAAAGATTTATTTATTTATTTTGAAAGAATTACAGAGAAAGATGGAGAGACAGAGATCTTTGATCTGCTGGTTCACTCCCCAGATGGCTGCAGTATGAAGGGCTGGGCCAGGTCAAAGGCAGGAGCCAGGAGCAGGGGTCCAAATCTTCTGCTGCTTTTCTCAGGCCATTAGTGGGGAGCTGGATCAGAAGTGGGGCAGTCAGGACACAAGCCAGCACCCGAGTGGATGCTGGCATCGCAGGCAGTGGCTTTACCCATTCCACCACAATACCAGATCCTACAGTTTCTTTAATAATCATTTTGTATTCATTAACTTCTGTGGCTATCCTTATAGTATCCATAATTTCTTTGAATTTAACTTACTATCTTAACTTGTTAATAGAAATCATTCCTTCATTGGTTTTTTAGGCTTTCTTAGAACTCTGATTCTGTAAAATTTCTACATAAGTGCAGCTTTAACTGCATCCCTGACATTTTGTTCATTATCATTCAGTTCAAAATATTGTCTAATTTTCATTATTGGCTCATAAATTATTTAGAAATCTCCTTCTTAATTTCTAGACACTTGACAGTGTTTATTTTCTTTTAATCACTAATTTCTAGCTTGCTGTTTTTGTGCTGAGAGACTCTATGCTGTACGACTTCATCCCCTGGGATTTATTGAGATTTGCTCTATGTCCCATTTGATGGTCAACTTTGGTCAATATTTCATGTGCACTTGAAAAGACTCCATATTTTGTAATTGTTGCATGTAGTGTTCTAAAGGTTACTTAGGTAATGCTATTAATCATTTTGTTCAACTTTTCTCTATCTCTACTGATTTTTTCATCTACCTATGACATCAGTTGCTAAAGGATTAGAATTTAATCTCCAACTATATGTGAATTTGTCAATTTCTTATTTTAATTCTGTCCATTTCTCATTTGTATATTTTGAGATTCTATGTGTATACCTATTTAAGATTGCTTAAACTTCCTGAAGGATTTCACTTATCACCATTGTGATATTTCCCTTCTTCTGATGATGCATTGTGCCTTGAAATCTCTGTCTCTGATATTAAAATATTTAAAGTAGCTTACTTTTAGTTAGTGTTCATGGTATATTTCCATGTTTTGACTTTCATATTTCCTGTGTCTTTTTATTTATGATGTGTGTCTTATATGTAAAGTACCCATACATTTTGTTTTGATGACCAATCTGGCAATCTTAGTGTTTTAATTTAATTCTTGGGCCTGCCCCCAAATATTCTTTTTCAGAGTTATGCATGTTGCTCAGGAATCAGCATTTGAAAAGCATCTGAGGGGCAGACATTTGATGATTAAGACATGTTTGGGACACCTGTATCATGTACCAGCATGCCTAGATTCAGTCCTACCATTGCTTCTGATCCAGCTTCCTGCTAAAACTGCCACTCCTGTGGAAAATCCATATTAAATTCCAGGCTTCTGACTTTGACCTGAACCAGCAGATGGAGGATCTCCCTCTCTCTGTCTCTCTCACTTTAAAATAAATGAAAAGTATTTTTTTAAAAAAGCATCTAAAATTCTGGTGTAGGTTAATAGTAGTTTGAAAAACTCTGGCTAAGGTGTAGAGTCAGTTTACCATGCGGATATAGAAGCAGTTATGGACAGGACTTAGAGCAGGGGTAGGACTGAAATCAGATACTGATGGGGAGCTGGTAGGTATTAACAATAAGACAAGGGGGAAGAGGAGGGGAGCTGATGGTCCAGAGCCTATAAAGAAACACACACACACACACACACACACACACACACACACACAGTATCTTTGAGGAGTAAGTTAAAATGTTGGAGAATGAACCGCATCTACCTGAGAGAGCAAATGGAGAAGTTATATCTTCAGGGTTGAAGCAGGCATTAGTTAATACAGTGAGGCTGAGGTTAGGTTATAATCAAATTTTATGACCATAGAGTAAGGTTCCAGGAGAAAAGTGCAGGTATTTGGAGGAAGGAAACAAGGAGAAGTTGAATGATGGGTAGAGGAAGCAGAAGGCGGAATATGAGAGACCAATTAAAGACCCAACATGTATGGGTACTAGGGATAGTATTAGTGGTGAAGTTTCCAAAAGAAATTTTGTCTCAGCAGTCCCCTATATATGAGGGTAGATAGTTGATTGTATCTCCAAAGAATGCTTTAGTGAAAGATCCAGAGAACATGTGAATATGAAATTAGTTCTCAAAATTCTTGAATGAGATTTTAAAGTAACAGCAGCAATTCACTTTGGAAACCCCTGCTTTTGTAGAAAGTGAAATTGGAGTTAGCTTATGCTACATTGCAGATTTTAAAATTTTTATTTGTCTATTTTCATTTTATTTGAGAGAGCTTTCATATGCTGGTTGACTCCCCAGATGTCTATCTAAAGCAGCCAGAGCTAGGCTAAGCTGGAGCACAATCCTGGTCTCCATTGCGGATGGAAGGGATCCAAGTTTTTGAGCTATCACCCATTGCCTCTCAGGATGCACACTGAAAGGAAGCTGGAGTGGACAAGTAGCTGAGACTGGACTGAACTGAGGCACCCAGACATGGGATATGGGTTTCCCAGTGGTGGCTTAAGCTGCTGAACCAAACAACTGCCCCTAGACTGCAGATTTTTTTTTCCCTTTGTACATAAAATAGCATAAAACTGCCCAGAAAGAGACTGAAGAAAGACTACAACAAATGTCTTGTAATTAGGTGGCTTTTTTACTGGAGTGAGTATGATACTAATAGACTCTTTTAAAGCCAGACTGACCTGAATTGTATTGTTAGGGAAGAATGTGCCTTGTGGAGCTGAAAATGACCTTGCTTTTACCACTGTTCATTGTATATGGTTGATCTCTGTATTCTACCTTTGGGAAAAATGCATTTCTTGCCTGACAATCTAGATAAAAGGCAATTTTAAACTATGATCTTAAGGCAAGTTGTTATATATAGGTAAATCATTTTGATTGCTGTTATAACACAGTGGGCAGTTTTGCACGCTAGAAAGAATGCTTAAAGCTTATAAAGCCTTTGCCTAAATAGCTTGGAAGAACATTGTCTTCTGTAGTAGCTATTCAATTGCAATTTCAGTTTCTGTGTTATTGAAACCTGAGAAAGGAGATTTTCAGAATTAGTATACATCTGTGAAACTATACTCTTTAAAACCATAGAAACAGTTATGCCCTTTAACTCACTTCAGATCTGTTGAGAACCATCTCAAAATAGAGATCATAAACGTGATACTGTGATTGTTTAATTTTAAGTACTGATAAAGCTAATAATTTAATGTATATACTCAGCAATTATTAACAGTTTGGAACTGGTATTCAGTGTGGAATTGTTCATAACTGAATTGAAGACAAAGAAAAAAAGTTTCCTGGCATTCTTCATTCATTCCTGTCTTCCAGTTTTGTTTCCCCAAATCTAATGAGTAACATAAATATATGGCTACTCCTAATTATGAAAACAAGACTTATAGAATTTAATACTTTCACAAATTATAAATAAGAAGACTGATTTGTCATTTCTAGTTTTTAATGGGATAGTAACTAATTTGCACATTGCATAGTCAATATTTATTGATTCCTCTTTGAACAGCATAGCTATGTATGAGAACTGGAATGAAATCTTAAAAAAAAAGGCATGGTCCCGATGTGAAGTGAGATTTAGTAGATGGCACAAAGTTTATGAATAATTGCTCTTGGAAATGACAATAATATGGCTGGCTAACCTTTTTTTAGTGCTTACTTTGGCTAGGTATCCATTTATATAGTAACTAATATAATTCCCACAACAAGCCTTGATGTAAGCACTCCCAGTGTCTCTATTTGACACTAATAATGAAGCAATTGAGGCCCAGAGGTATAACACGACTTTTCCAAGAGGACATTGCTAGTGAGTGGTAGAGCTCAGATTCAAACTCAGGCACTCTCCTTCAAGAGCCTGTCGTCTTGGTTCCTAATTTTTATTGTTTCTTGTTCTAGAATGGTGTTTTTGTGTTCTATTAGTTACCACACATCAAGGAAAACATATGGTATTTGATTTTTGGAAATGGCTTATTTCACTAAGTATAATGGCTTCCAGTTGCATTCATTTTGTTGCAAAAGACAGGATTTCATTCTTTTTTATGGCTAATTTTCTATAGTGTTTATGTACCACATTTTCTTAATCTAGTCATCAGTTGGTGGGCATCTGGGTTGATTCCATATGTTAGCTATTGTGAATTGAACTGCAATAAACATGGGTGTACAGGTAACTCTTTCATATGCTGATTTCATTTTCTTTGGATAAATTCCCAGGAATGGGATGACTGAGTCATGTGGAGGATCAATCTTCAGCTTTCTAAGGAATCTGTAAACTGAATTCCACAATGGCTGTACTAGCTTGCATTCCCACTAATAGTGGATTAGGGAACCTTTTCCCCCACATCCTTGCTATCATTTATTGTTTGTTGATTTCTGTATGAGAGCCATTTTAAATGGGGTGATGTGAAACCTCATTGTGGTTTTGATTTGCATTTCCCTGATGGCTAGTGATCCTGAGCATTTTTTCATGTGTCTGTTGACTATTTGAATTTCCTCTTTTGAAAAATGCCTGTTCAAGTAATTTGCTTATTTTTAACTGGATTGTTTGTTTTGTTGTCTTTGAGTTTCTTAAGCTCTTTCAAGATTCTGGCGATTTATTCCTTTGTCGTTGCATTGTTTGCAAATATTTTCTCCCATTTGTCGGTTGCCTCTTGATTTTGTTGAGTGCTTCCTTTGCAGCGCAGAAACTTCTTAACTTGATGTGATCCCATTTGACAATTTTGACTTTCATTGCCTGTGTTTCTGGGGTCTTATCCAAGAAGTCCTTGCCTATGCCAGTGTATTGCAGAGTTTCTCTGATGTCCTCCTCTAGTAATTTGATGGTACCAGGTCATACATTTATTTCCTTGATCCATTTTGAGTGGATTTTTATATAAGGTGTAAGGTAGGGGTTTTGCTTCATACTTCTGCATGTGAAGATCCAATAAGAAAAAAAAATCTGATATTATTCAGTACAGCAACTGCTAACTTAATGTGGCTATTTAAATTTCACTAACTAAAATTAAGAACTTAGTTCTGCAGTTTAACAAACCTCATTTCAATTAGTAATTACTATACTAAACATTTACATAATTGCAGAAACATCTATGGGATATAGAAAATAAGTATTATAGCAGTTCAACAGAGAAAGTGAGGTGTGCATGAAGCATGTAAAATATAGTAGGTGTTAATGATTGTGTGGGTGCTTGAGTAACTGGGTAGATGGATCTTTCCCCCAAGCGAGAAGAGTTGCATTATAGGTAAAAGAGAAGGAAATGATAATGACCTCTGTTCTGGGCATGGGAAAGAGGAGCATCTGTGAGCTATCCAGCTAAAGGTGTGCAGAAAGCATTTTGATATGCTACCAGTGCTGAAGTTTGAGAATTCTGATTTGGAATCATTTTATAGAGATAATATTGAACCATGAGAGCTGATAAGGTTTTTTTAAAGGAAGAAGTAGACTTTTGGGTTATATTTAGAAAGTTCAAGATGGAAAAGAGATCAGAGAAAGATTTCCAGTAGTTTGGCATTTTTTTTTTTTTTTTTTTTTTTTACAGGCAGAGTGGACAGTGAGAGAGAGAGACAGAGAGAAAGGTCTTCCTTTGCCGTTGGTTCACCCTCCAATGGCTGCCGCGGTCGGCGCGCTGCGGCCGGCGCACCGCGCTCATCCGATGGCAGGAGCCAGGAGCCAGGTGCTTTTCCTGGTCTCCCCATGGGGTGCAGGGCCCAAGCACCTGGGCCATCCTCCACTGCACTCCTGGGCCACAGCAGAGGGCTGGCCTGGAAGAGGGGCAACCGGGACAGAATCCGGTGCCCCGACCGGGACTAGAACCCGGTGTGCCGGCGCCGCAAGGCGGAGGATTAGCCTGTTGAGCCACGGCGCCGGCATTACTCCTATCCAATTGGGCTTTTGATATAGCACCAAGTTACTACTTACTGTGTCAGGAACAATACTTGTTATAATGTCACACTTTTCCTTGGATATATAGTCACCCATGTAGAAGATACCATGTCATAGCCACAAGCTTTAAGCTACTGGTTTAAAGTTTTGAGGACTCATGAGGCTAGCACTGTGAGTAGCAGTAAAGCCACTGCCTAGGGGGCTGGCATCCCATATGTGCATCAGTTTGAATCCCAGCTGCTCCACTTCTGATCCAGCTCCCTGCTAAGAAGCTCCTGGCTTCAGATCCCTGCAGCTGCAGCTGTTGTGGCCATTTGGGGAGTGGACCAGTAGATAGAAGATTCTCTCTCTCTCTCTCTCTCTCTCTCTCTCTCTCTCTTTGTCTTTCTCTCTTACTCTACCTTTCAAACAAATAAATCTTTAGAAAAAAATAAAGTTCTGAGGACTCATTCCATGTGAACTAAGTTAAACTTAGCTGGTATCAGCTGAGCAAATTGAAAGGGAGGAGAGCAGCTTCTCTTCTAATTCCATTTAGAAGGAAACATGAAAATGATGTGATCAGGAAATGGCTTTACTGGAGAAGAGAGTATGCATAAGACAGTCAATTTGCTTGGGAGGATGCATATCCAGAGGGTGCTGGCCAAGACTGGTACATTGTAAAGCCAGAAAATATGCTACCTAGGAACTATATTACATAATGGCTATTCTCAGAGAATAGCCTTTTATGGGAGGCAATGCTAGATATTTTAAATAATTTTAGAGAAAAGTGGTATGCTTTAATGATTACCAAACTGAATTGTATACCAAAATCACATAGGGAGTTGCTTTTATTTTGTTAGACTTTTGAGCCTGTGTCAGCAGCTTCAGGAGTGGTCCAGGGATTGTGGAGTTTTTTAAAACAAATTTCCTATTGGTTCTGATTTAACTCTTTCTCAGAACTGTATTTGTGATACACTGGCATTCAATAAAATAATAAATTGGATATAATAAAACCTTGGAGGATGAGATATCTATCTAAATTTATTTATTTAACAAACATGTTCAAGCATCTAACACGTGCTAAGTATTATTCTTTTTTCCTGAGCTACAAAGTGTAATACATGGTCATTGCTCTTAAGCTCAGAGTCTGTTAGAAAACATATTGGCAGGTAAATAAGGCTGTGGTGAGTGAAATGACAGAGGTGTACAGGGTTTTATGGAAGGAGTACCTAACCCCTTCTGGTTGGACAAGGTGGGGAGGAAGGCAGCATTAGGACTGCTTGACTGAAAGGGCTGAGCTTTTTGACAGATAGCTGATTCTTTTAATACTTTATATTGTTTGTTTAAATTGTTTCACTTAGAAATCTTGTTAAAATATATTACACTTTTCCCTGTTCTCTTTAATAGAACTCATGACATTTAACCCTTTTATTGATGACTTGGTATGAGCACATATTATCAGTTATTTATGCCATGCAGCAAAATTGTGATACTTTGTATTTCAGTGTATAGGAATAATTTCTATATTCCACAATGGTCCCTGGCTGATATGACTTTGTTCTCATTTTTCTGTCTTGTGGTCATTGTCAGTCAGATGATTATCATCTTAATGTCAGTGTAGCTGTCTAGTACCATATTTACTTAGACTTTTCCTTAGATAAAAGGATTTGAACAAAAAAATTGTGTGAATAAGTAAAAGTACTCTGTTGAATATAGTGCACAAGTTTTAATTCATTTCGTGACATTTATTAGCTACTGACTTGTTTTTTTAGCATCATTATTATTATTATTTCAAAGCCAGTAGATACTTTAGAAGTCACATAATAGAACACCTTCATTTTATAGGCAAAGAAACTGAGGCTCAAAGATATCAGGGGTGATCAGTGACAATCAAAGATAATCTAGACCTCTTGATACCAGAATAGCTAGGTTCTATAAAATCAGCAGTTCTTAACTAAGGGATTATAGCAGAATCATTTTGAGAGTTATTTTAAAATTGCTTGCCTAGGACTTAGCCTCAAAGGACTAATTCAGTAAGTCTGAAATGAGTGTTTCTTAAAAAATGAATTTTTGGAATATTTTAATATTCACCATACTTTCATCTGCTGACATAGATCAGATTTTGTTTATGAATAGTTATACAGTACAGGCAATAAATGCCTGTAGAGTCCAGACTATGAGAAAGAGAGAAACCCTATTCTGAGTGATAAAAGTCATTAGAGGGTTTTGAGCAAAAGAGTAATATGATCTGACTTACTTTTTAAAAAATGTTTATTATTTAAAAGGCAAAGTTACAGCAGGAAGAAAGGAGAGAGAGTGAGTGAGTGAGAGAGAGAGAATCTTCCACCTTCTGCTTTATCCCCAAATGTCCATAATGGCAGGAACTGGGCTGATCTAAACCCAGGAGCCAGTGCTTCAACTAGATCTCCCACATGGGTGCATAGGCCCAAGTACTTGGACCATCTTCTGCTTTCCCAGGTGTGTTCTCAGGGAGCTGAATCAGAAAAGAACGGCTAGACTCAAACAGGTGCCCATATGGAATGCCAGTGCCACAGGCAGCAGCTTTACCCTCTCCCACAGCACACTGGTTCCTCCAACTTAAAATTTTAAAAGGATCACTTTGACTACTGTTTGGTAAACAAGAAGAGGAGTTAGGGAATGTCTCTAATAGAAAGACCAGTTTTGAAGCCATTAATTCAAGCAATCAGAAAGATAGAGGCTTTGACTTGGTTGCTAAAAGTAGAGGTGATCATGAGCATTTTTTTTTCATCTGTTGGCCATTTGAATTTCCTTTTTTGAAAAATATCTGTTCAAGTCCTTTACCCGTTTCTTAACTGGATTGTTTGTTTTGTTGTTGTTTAGTTTCTTAGGCTCTTTATGGAGATTTTTTTTTTTTTACAGGTAGAGTGGACAGTGAGAGAGAGACAGAAAGGTCTTCCTTTTGCCGTTGGTTCACCCTCCAATGGCCACCGCGGCAGCCAGCGCACCGTGCTGATCCGATGGCAGGAGCCAGGTGCTTCTCCTGGTCTCCCAGGGGGTGCAGGGCCCAAGCACTTGGGCCATCCTCCACTGCACTCCCGGGCCACAGCAGAGAGCTGGCCTGGAAGAGGGGCAACTGGGACAGAATCCGGTGCCCCTACCGGGACTAGAACCCAGTGTGCCAGCACCACAAGGCGGAGGATTAGCCTATTGAGCCGCGGCGCCGGCTATAGAGATTCTTGATATTAATCCTTTATCAATTGCATAGTTTGCAAATATTTTCTACCATTTTGTTGGTTGCCTCTTCACTTTGCTGAGTATTTCTTTTGTACTGCTGAAGCTTCTCAGCTTGATGTAATCCCATTTGTTAATATTGACTTTCATTGCCAATGCTTCTGGGGTCTTTTCCAAGAAGTGTTTGCCTGTGCCAATGTCTTGCAGTTTCCCTATGTTCTCTAGTAACTTGATGGTATTGGGTCTTAGACTTAGGTCCTTGATCCATTGTAAGTGGATTTTTTGCAAGGTGTAAGGTAGGGGTCTTGTTTTATATTTCTGCACATGGAGATCCAGTTTTTCCAGCATCATTTGTTCAAGAGACTGCACTTTTTCCAAGCATTGATTTTAGCTCCCTTTTCAAAGATAAGTTGGTTGTAGATGTGTGGATTGATTTTTGGAGTTTCTATTCTGGTTTTTTTTTTTGCCAATACCAGGCCGCTTTGATTATAACTGCCCTGTAGTATGTCTTGAAATCTGGTATTGTGATGCCTCTGAATTTATTTTTGTGTTTATATAATATTGCTTTAGGTATTTGGGGTCTCTTCTGTTTTCATATGAATTTTATAATTGCTTTTATCTACATCTGATGAGATCATTGTTATTTTAATTGAGATCATATTGAATCTATAAATTGCTTTCAGTAGTATGAACATTTTGATTATATTAATTCTTCTAATCCACGAACTTCTTGTAAATGACTCTCAGAGTCAGCAGTTGTGGGGTCCTGAATCCATTTGGAGTAAGACATTCCCCTTTTAGCCATATTGATTAGACAACCAGTGAGCATTCAACTCCATGTTTGACAAGTTGGGGTCATATACCCAGCAACCTTTTTGGTACTATTTGTTACCATAAAGCAGAGAAAACATAAGGTATTTGTCTTTTGGGGACTGGCTTATTTCACTAAGTATAATGATTTCCAGTTCTACTCATTTTGTTGCAAAAGACAGGATTTCTTTTTTTCCCCTGCTGAGTAGTATTCCGTGGTGTGTGTGCGTGTGAGAGAGTATATGTATATATGTATGTTTGCATATATATATATATATCATAATTTTTTTATCCAGTCTTCAGCTGATGAACATCTGTGCTGATTCCATATGATAGCTATAGTGAATTGAGCTTCAGTGAACAGGGTGGTACAGATCATTCTTTTATATACTTATGTCTTTGGGTTTGGGTAAATTCCCAGGAGTGGGATGGCTGGATTGTATATTAGCTCTATATTCAAATTTCTGAGGTATCTCTGTACTGTCTTCCACAGTGGCTATCCCAGTTACATTCCCACCAGCAGTGGACTAGGGTTCCTTTTCACCACATCCTTGCCAGCATTTATTGTTTGTTGATTTTTGTATGAGAGCCTTTCTAATGGGGGGGGAGGGGAGGTGAAGTAAAACCTCATCGTGCTTTTGATTTGCATTTCCCTGATGGCTAGTAATTCTGAGCATTTTTTCATTTGTCTGTCTTTATTTGCAGATAATATGATTCTATAAATGGGTGAGCCAAAAAACTCCACTAAAAAGAGTTTGGTAAAGTGGCAGGATATTAAATTAACACACAAAAATCAGTAACCTTTGTGTACACAGACAATGCCATGGCTGAGAAAGAATTTCTAAGATCAATCCTATTCACAATAACTGTAAAAAAAAATTAAATACCTTGGAATAAATTTAACCAAGATGTCAAATATCATTAAGATAAAAATTACAAAGCATTAAAGAAAGAAATAGAAGACACAAAAAACGGGGAAATCTTTCATGTTCATAGATTGGGAGAATTAATATCATCAAAATGTCCATACTGCCAAAAGCAATTTACAGATTCAGTGTGGAATACATTACAGAATACTACTCAACAGGGAAAAAAAAGAAAGAAAGAAGTCCTTTCTTGTGCACAAATTGGATGCAACTGGAAATTATACTTAGTGAAATAAGCCAGTCCCAAAAGACAGATACCATATGTTTTCCCTGATCTGTGGTAACCAATAGAGTATCTAAAATGTAGTGTATAGGAGTGAAATTGATATTTTGAGATTCAATTATCATTTACAGTCTTCGTCTCTACTGTTTGAGAGTAAGATCAGGAAATTATTTTTGGTTATGTTAAATATGCAATACATTTCAATGTTAAATATCCAAATTACTGTATGGTAGGTATGGTAGTCTAAAGCTCCTAAGATGGATATAAATTTGGAATTGATCAACAAAATGATTACATTTAACAGAAGAATAGATAAAAATGCCAAAAGAGCCAATATTGATAGAATAGAAACTGATGAACTAAACCTTGGGGGCACTTATAATTAGTGTTCAGATGGATAAGGAGAACTCAAATGGAGACTGAAAAGGACTAGCCAGTGAGGTGTGAAGACAACCAAGAGAGTGGTATCCTAGAAGCTAAGTGAAGAAAGAATTGCAAGGCACAAGCAGTGATCAGCTATATCATATGTTGGGGTAAATGAAAACTGGTAATTGATCATTGAAGTCAGCAATGTGGGTGCAAGTATTCACCTTGAAAAGGGATGGTTCATTAGGATGAATGGGGAAATGTTTGACAAAAAAAAACTTGTCAAAAGAGAATGTGAAGGGCCAGTATTGTGGCATGGCAGGTAAAGCTGCTTCCTGTGACACTGGCATCCCATATGGGTGCCAGTTTGTGTCCCAGCTGCTCCACTTCCAATCCAGCTCCAATCCAATGGCCTGAGAAAAGCCGCAGAAGATGGCTCAAATGCTTGGGCCCCCGCCACCCATGTGGGAGACTTGAATGAAGCTTCTGGCTCCTGGATTCAGCCTGGCTCAGCCCTGGCAGTTGTGACTATTTGGGGTGTGCATCAGCAGATAGAAGATCTCTCTCTTTCTGTCTCTCTCTCTCCCCCCCTTCTATTTATGTCTCTCCCTCTCTGTGGAGCTCTGCTTTTCAAATAAATAAATAAATCTTTAAAAGAGAGAGAACAAATGTGAGATAAAAGAATCAGAGCTGAGAATAGAACTCTTTGGAGGGCTTTTCTGTGAAAAGGATTAGAAAAGTGGCTTGATTGCAGGAGGACATGTTGGCTTTTTCTTTTTCAAGGTGGGAAAAATTGTGGTATGTTTATATGCTGGTGACAGTGACTCAGTAGAGAGGAAAAATTGATGATATGAGGGAAAGAGGGAAGCTAGTGATACATCATATTTGAGTAAGAAAATGGAAATGGGATTTCATGCACAGAAAATGTTTTAGCCCTGGGGGCAAAGGCAGCCTAAGATTTTAACAGGAGGGAAAGCAGGTTATTTGGCATAGATGCAGGGAGCTGTCTAGATATGGAAAGGACAGGTTATAGAAATCCGTTTTGTACTTCTTTTGTTCTAGGAAGCTGTGAGTAAGGATGAACAAGAGATACTGGAAATTTGAAAAAGAGGAGGAGTATGAAATAGTTATTTGGGAAAAGAAATGGGTAAACGAGCTATGGAACTGATTGAAGGATTGTTCCTGAAATTTGAAATGAATCCAATCAGGTTGCATGTGATTTTCCTGAGTTCCACCATCAGCTACCTGGATTGTAAACACGGGAAGGTATATAACTCAGGTTGGAATTTTGTCAAGTGAATGCAGTTTGAGAAAGAGACAAAAGAGTGACTGTAATGATATATCATTATGCCTACTTAGAAAAGAAATGAGGCTTTGGGAGTGCAAGAGAGAGCTCTATGAAAGATGTTAGGATCAATTAACTATAGGGTCCTCTGATCAGTGATTATTAAAGTTGGAATACTAAATAAGAGTAAACTTGAAAGATAGGAGGTAGTGATCAGAGTCAGAGAGCATTGCTGATACAGAATATATCCAATGGAATGCATAGTGGCTATAATAATTATTGAATTGATTGATTTGTTAGGTTCATGACTACAAAGAAGGAACCCCTGAAGAAAAGGCCTACTATATAGAATTGTGGGATGTTGGAGGCTCTGTGGGCAGTGCCAGCAGTGTGAAAAGCACACGAGCAGTATTCTACAACTCTGTAAATGGTAAATTTTTATTTTTACTATATTGTAATGGTCTAAGAGTATAAATCCTCTGACAGGAAATGCTGTAACATGCAGGGCTCATCTTAATTTAGAAAAGTTCTAATATACTTACAACTCCAGATTTCAGTCTGCATGTCACATCTTAATTTGTGTGTCTAGATGCTAACCATGCAATTCAGAATAGTAAACATCTGCTTGGTCTAAGTCTTTCTGTTTATATTATTGTCATAAACTAAATACTGAAAAATAAAAGTATCTGGAACTTTCAGAATACTCTCTCTTTAGTGTTGAGTTTCTCTATTCATTTAAATAAGTATAATTGGACCATTAAGAATCCCATAGTCAGTCCAGTTTGGGAATGGGAGAGGGAGGAGGAGAAGGGGTAGGAGAGTGGGTGGGAAGGAGATATGGTGGGAAGAATCATTATATTCCTAAAGTCGTAATTATGAAATGCATGAAGTTTGTATTCCTTAAATAAAAGGTTTCTTTTGGGGGGAAAATAAATAAAGAATAAGAAGAAAAAGAATCCCATAGTCTTATGCCAAATATAACAGGGATAGAAAAATTTCTTTCTATGCCACTTAGAGCTCTGTATAATTATAAAGAAATGCCTAAGGACATTTTTTTTTTTTTTTTTACAGGCAGAGTGGACAGTGAGAGAGAGAGACAGAGAGAAAGGTCAGCCTTTTGCCGTTGGTTCACCCTCCAATGGCATTTTTAAAGGTTCAGAATTTCATCCAGTTTTAGATATTCGAATACTTGAAGGAACTATAGGACATAATTGCAATCCATAAAGTACCTACTCTGTGCCAAAATCCTCAGTTGTGATTCCTATAGTTTCTTTGTTTATCAGTCTGTCATTTTCATATTTTTAAACCTTTTTTAAATTGTGAAATACAATTTCAACTTGTCTTTGATTAATATACCAAACGACTTGGCATCTCACCCTTTCCCTCCTGGTAAATGCCATTAGTAGGATCTTATGTGTGCTATGCTTAGATCTCATTCAGTAATTAGGTAAGTATTGCATTTATTCAGTACCTTTGTTCATTATATTCCTCTTTCAATATCTGCACATTTAATAAGGTACTGTGGATACTACCAAAAGAAGTAGAAAAGGTTCTTGCCGTTGGATATATGAATGGTGTCAATTCAGGCTCATGCCCCATTTAGTTCAGAATTCTATCTGAAAGTATCACCATCTAGGAAACAAAACATTCATAAATGAAACAAACCAGTTATAAAATGATGACATTGATATATGCCAGCATCATGCAAGAAAATACATGATAATGGCCTATTTTAATAGAATGAACTTGTATATAAAGGAGAAAAACAGTAAGATAAAACTAATTTAGTGTAAGGTAACTTCTTAGAGAAAAGGAGAGAAGGAAACGAAACCTGGTTAGTTTTAGAGTCAAGTGATAAACATGTATGAGTCAAATGATTTGTAAATACATATCTATCTGATCTGGCATAGAGAAGTTTGAAAGCATAATACCTTTTCTGTTCAGATATTTTTAAGAAAGAGGTAGAATAAAAAGTATGAATAAATAATGCAGATAAAGACCATTCAGCTCCAAGAAACTATGGAATTATGAGTTGCAAACTTACAGAGTGCAAATGAAGAAATCCATCATAATCCATACTTATTTGATTATTTCTTCTATAACTACTATTCATGGGTAGTTTGTCTTCTCCCTTAATATTATTGAAAGAATCACATATATATCCTATATGGGTTTTGCAAATAAAACTAAAAATGTATTCCAGTTTTTTAAACTTAAAAAAATGTTGTTTATTAAAAAACTTGTTTCTGTGTTCTTTCACCCTAGTTCTGGTACATTTCTGGTAGTTCTGGTACATTTCTCCTAGTAGAAGTATTCAAGGTTCTTCACTCTGTCTACCATCCTTAATTACCTAAGATACAGCATAAGAACCACTCATTCATATGTACAATCTTTGCTTTCAGTGATAGCTTTCTTCCCTCAGCCTCTGACCTTCTCCCCACTGTGGTAAGCTAAGCTAGTAATTATAGAAGGAAACCTATAAATTGTGTCTACTTCTCTCCATTAAAATTAACATCATCCGCTGTCACTCTGACTTCTTTTATCTGAGCCTCACCTTGCTCTTGTAGCTCATAGTCTATGAAGCAAGAACCCTCAGCCCAAATGAAAGAATTAGGAAAAAGATGCTCAAATGAACTCCTTCCTATTCATCTAATAACTAACGTAGACTGTTCTAATCCTTTCTCTCTCCTAACCAAAAATCTCAGTCATAGTTTTGTAGTAGTTTTACCACAGAAGTAGGAAAGGGAGACTACCTGCCACTCCTTCGCCCTAAAATAAAATTTTATTCTGTTTTTCTCTAGTCTTTTACTGTCAGATTGCCTGAGTGTAATTTCTGGCTACCCCACTTACTCTGTGTACTGAGGGCAGGTTACTCAGCTTCTCAGGCTTGATTTCCTCATGTGTGTAATGAAGATAATCATTCTTACCCCCATTGAACTGTTCTGAAAATTAAATTAGATAACATGTATAAGGCAAAATAGCTGGCGTATAGGTACTGAACACATATTAGCTATATTCCTTAATGGTAGCTCTTTATTCCTTTTTTTTTTTCTAAATCTGTGCCTTTGATGCCTGTTAGGACCCCTCTTTAAGAAAGGTAGAGGTAATGCAGTTGGATACTGGAGCAGAAGTCAAATCTCTACTTATGAGAAACACCAGGAGAGATAAAGGTTTATCTGAGCTGTTTGGAACAAATCAACTGTTAGTTGCATAAGCACCTTAGTTACACAGATGGCTTTAAAAATTAAGAAGCCAATTAACCCTACCTCTTCTGCCTTTCTTTCTCAAATTCACATATTATACAACTTAAAGATAGAAAAATTATCGATTTCATGTTTTCTTTCCACAGTAGAATCTGGGTAATATTGGAAAGAGTTACAAATTTGAAAGCCTAGTCTTTTGACTGATGATATTGGAAATTCTAGTAGACGTTAAGGCTTTTCTTCTTCCATCTTTATTTTAATGTAATTGTCTACTTGGCCTTTCTATCTAGGATCTTAATTGATTCTATTTAATTTTATTTTTGAGATTCATTGCATTTTGTTATATTTTTTTACTCTCTCAAGATGCATGTATTTCTTTTTTTAAAAAAAAATATTTATTTCCTTGAAAGGCAGAGTGACAGAGAAGGAAAGACAATAAGAGAGAGATCTTCCATCTGCTGGTTCACTCCCCAAATGGCCACAAAAGCCAGGGTGGGCCAGGCTGAACCAGGAACCCAAACTTCATCCTAGTCTCCCACATGTATGACAAGTGCCTAACTACTTGGACCATCATCCACTGCTTTCCCAGGTGCACTAAAGGAAGCTGGATCAGAAATGAGTAGCTGGGACTTGAACTAAAACTCTGATATGGGATGCTGGCATCTCAAGCAATAGCTTAATCTGCTGTGCCACAATGCAAGCCTGTATATTCTATTCATACTTCTTGACTATCTCTTCATATTCTTTTCTAATGTGATATTTCTTTTGCAGTGTTAACTAAATCCTTATAGGAGCCAGGATTACAAAACCAACCATTAATTCAAGGAGCTAGAAAATTAAACTTTTGAGTTGATTGGTCCCAGGTGATCAATAGGACCATGTTTTTTCAGATAATAAATAGCATTTGTATCAAAGTAAATCAAAACCATTTTTAAATCTTTTTTCCCAGAAACCTTTTATTGAAGGAATACAAACTTCATGCTTTTCATAAATACAATTTTATGAATATGGTGACTGTTCCCACCATACTCTCTCCCTCAGCCATTCTCCCACTCCTCTTCCTCCTCCCTCAACTATTCCCATTCTTATTTTTTTAAAGATTTATTTATTTATTTACAAATCAGAGTTACACAGAGAGGAGAGAGAGAGTGAGAGGTCATCCATCTGATGATTCACTCCCCAATTGGCCACAACAGCTGGAGCTGTGCCGATCTGAAGCCAGGAGCCATATCTTTTCAGGTCTCCCACATGGGTGCAGGGGCCCAAGGACTTGGGTCATCCTCTACTACTTTCCCAGGCCACACCAGAGAGCTGGATTGGAAGTGGAGCAGCCAGGTCTCGAACCAGTACCCATATGGGAATGCTGGTGCTTCAGGGCAGGTTGTTAATCCGCTGCACCACAGTGCCAACCCCTCCCATTTTTATTTTTTACTAATATCTATTTTCAGTTAACTTCATACACATACAATTAACTCTTAAACTAAGTAAAGAATTCAATAAATTATATGAGAAAAAAACTTTTTAACAGTCAATACAAGGGTTGTTCAAAGTTTTTGTATCTTGAAGTATTAATTTTATGTCCATAGATTTCCTATTAGGCTCTCTATTAGTTATTACAGATCAGGGAGAACATATAGTATTTGTCCTTTTGGGACTGCTTACTTCATGAGTATGATGTTTTTCAGTTTCATCCATTTTGTTGCAAACAACACAACTTCATTTTTTTTTAACTGTTGTGTAGTAGGCCATGGTGTATATATCCTGTAATTTCTTGATCCAGTCTTCAGTTGATGGGCATTTGGGTTGATTCCATAACTTAGCTATTGTGAATTGAGCCACAATAAACATGGGAGTACAATAACTCTATCATATGCTGATTTCATTTCCCTTGGGTAAATTCCTAGGTGTGGGATGGCTGGGTCATATGATAGGTCTATATTCAGATTTCTACAGTTTCACCATACTGTATTCCACAGTAGCTGTACATTTCACGTTCCCACCAACAGTGGATTAGGTACCTTTTTCCCTACATCCTCGCCAGCATTTGTTGTGTGTAGATTTCAATCTGAAAGCCATTCAAACAGGGGTGAGGTAGAATCTCATTGTGGTTTTGATTTATATTTCTCTGACAGCTAATGATCCTGAACATTTTTTCATGTGTCTGTTGGCCATTGGGTTTTCCTCTTTTGAAAAATGCCTATTTAAGCCCTTTACCCATTTCTTAACTGGATTGTTTGTTGTTTTTTAGTTTCTTGAACTCTATATATTATGGTTATTAATCCTTTGTCAGTTGCATAGTTTACAAATAATTTCTCCCATTCTGTCAGTTGCCTCTTTGCTAAGTGTTTCTTTTGCAATGCAGAAACTTCTCAATTTGTAATGTAATGTAATCCAGCTTGTCAATTTTGGCTTTGATTGCCTGTGCTTCTGGGGTCTTTTCCAAGAATTCTTTGCCTGTGCCAAAGTCTTACAGGGTTTCCCCAATTATCTCTAATAATTTGATGGTATTGGATCATAGATATAGGTCGATAGATATAGGTCTTTGTTCCCTTTTAAGAGGATTTTTTTCTAAAGTTTAAAGTAGAGGTCTTGCTTCATACTTCTGCATGTGGAGATCCAGTTTTCCCAGCACCATTTGTTGAAGAGAGTGTTCTTGCTCCAGGGATTGATTTTAACTCCTTTGTCATAGATAAGTTGACAAACCATGCATCTAGATGCATGGGTTGATTTCTGGCATTTCTATTCTGTTCCATTGGTGTATCCATCTGTTTTTCTACTAGTACCATGCTGTTTTGTTTATAACTGACCATAGTATGTCTTGAAATATGGTATTGTTAGGCTTCCAGCTTTGTTTTTGTGGTCTAAGTTTGCTTTAGATATTCAGGGTCTTCTGTATTTCCATATAAATTTCAGCATCTTCTTTTCTATATCTGAGAAAAATATTCTTGGTATTTTGATTTGTTTCACATTGAATTTGCAAATTGCTTTTGGTAGTATGGACATTTTGATGATTTGGATTCTTCCAATCCATGAACATGAAAGATTTTTCCATTTTTTGTATCTTCTTTTTTTTCTTTAATATTCTGTAATTCTCATCAAAGAAATCTTTGTCATCCTTGGTTAAATTTATTCCAAGGTATTTGATTTTTTTGTAGCTATTGTGAATAGGATTGATCTTAGAAGTTCTTTCTCATTTGTGCCATTGTCTGTGTATACAAAGGCTGTTGATTTTTGTGTATGATTTTTATATCCTGCAACTTCTTTACCAAATGCTTCTGTGATTTCCAGTAGTCTCGTAGTGGAGTCTTTTGGATCCCCTATATAAAGCATCATGTCAGCTTCCAACTTCCCAATTTGTATCCTTTTGATTTATCTTTCTTGCCTAATGGCTCTGGCTAAAACTTGCAGGACTGTATTGAATAACAATGGTGAGAGTGGGAATCCTTGTCTGGTAATCCCATTGGTAATGCTTTCAGCTTGTCCCCATTCAATTGAACACTGACCATGGATTTGTCATAAGTTGCCTTGATTGTGATGAGGAATGTTCCTTCTATACCCAGGTTGCTTAAAGTTTTCATCATGAGAGGCTGTTGTATTTTATCAAAATTTATCTCTGCATCTTTTGAGATAATCATGTTTTTTGTTCTTTAGTTTGTTAATGTGATATATCATATTGATTAATTTGAGAATGTTGAACTGTCCCTGTATACCAGGGAAAAATCCCATTTGGTCTGGGCAAATGATCTTTCTTGTGTGTTAGATTTGATTGGATACTATTTTATTGAGGATTTTTACATCTCTGTTCATCATGAAATTGGTCTATAGTTCTATTTCTCTGTTATGTCTTTTTCAGGTTTAGGAATCAAGATGATGCTGGCTTTATAGAAGAAGTTTGGGAAGATTCCCTGCCTTTCAATTGTTTTGAATAGCTTGAGAACTGCAATTAGTTCTTCTTTAAATATCTGATAGAATTTAGCAGTGAAGCCATCTAGTCCTGGGCTTTTCTTTCCTGGGAGGGTTTTTATTACTGATTCAGTTTCTCTTGGTTATTGATCTGTTTAGGTTTTCAATTTAGGTAGGTTCTATGTGTCTAGGAATGTTACCCATTTCCTCTAGGTTTCCCAGTTTGTTGGCATACAGCTCTATGTAGTAATTCCTGATGATTCTTTTTTATTTCTGTGGTGTCTGTTATTATATTTTCTTTTTCATCTCTAATTTCATTGATTTGGGTCTTTTCCCTCCTTTTTTTGCTTAGTAGGGCCAATGGTGTGTCAATTTTGTTTATTTTTTCAAAAAACCAGCTTTTCATTTCACTGATCTTTTGTATTTTTTTGTTTCAATTTAGTTGATTTCTTCTCTAATTTGAATTATTTCTTTCCCCCTACTAGTTTTCGATTTGATTTACTGTTGTCTTTCTAGGTCCTTGTGATGCATTGATAGCTCATTTATTTGGTGCCTTTCCAATTTCTTGATGTAGGCATCAATTGCTATAAACTTTCCTCTTAACACTGCTTTTGCTGTATCCCATGTTATGATATGTTGTATTGTCTCATTCATTTCCAGAAATTTTTTAAATTTCTCTTTTGATTTCTTATATGACTCATTATTCATTCAGGAGAACTTTGTTCAGTCTCCATATGTTTACATATGTTTTAGAGATTCTTGAGTTGTTGATGTCCAGCTTCATTCCATTGTGGTATGAGAAGATGCATGATATGATTTCGATTTTTTTGAATTTGCTGAGACTTGCTTCATGACCTAGCATGTGTTCTATCCTAGAGAAAGTTCCATGCACTGGTGAGAAGAATGTGTATTTTCAATCTGTAGGATGAGAAGTTATGTAGGTATCTGTTAGATGCATTTCATCTATAGTGTCAATTAACTCTTTTGTTTCCTTGGTGATTTTCTGTCTGGTTGATCTGTCCGTTGCTAAAAGTAGAGTATTGAAGTCGCCCATTACTATTCTATTGGATTCTGTGTCTCCCTTTAGATCCATTAACATTTTTTTAAATAGCCAGATGCCCTATAAGTAGGTGCAAATATATTTATAATACTCATTTCTTCCTGTTGAATTGATCCCTTAATCATTACATAGTGCCCTTCTTTGTCTCTTTTAACAGTTTTTGTGTTAAAGTCTATTTTTTCTGATATTAGAATGGCTACACAAGCTCTTTTTTGGTTTCTGTTAGCGTGGAATATCTTTTTCCATCCTTTCACTTTCCATCTGCATGCATCTTTGTTGGCGAGCTGTGTTTCTTGTAGGCAGCAAATAGATGAGTTTTTGTTTCTTAATCCATTCAGCCAGTGTGTATCCTTTACTTGAATTGTTGAGTCCATTCATATTCAGGGTGACTATTGATAAGTAATGACTTGGCCCTGCCATTTTTCCAGACATATTCCTATTGTTTACTTTGGATTTCCTGTGTACTTTTACTGGGAGATTTTCTGCCTTCACTTCCTTTCATAGTGATGACCCTGTTTCTATATTTCTGTGTATAACACATGCTTAAGCATCTTTTGCAAGACTGGACAAGTGGTAACAAATTCTTTCAATTTCTGTTTGTTATGTTTTAGGGTCTTTATTTCACCTTCATTCATAAATGAGAGCTTTGCAGGGTACAGTATTCTGGGTTGACAGTATATTTATTTTAAGACTTGGGCTATCTCTCGCCATTCTCTCCTATCCTAAAGGGTTTCCAATGAGAAGTCAGCTGTGAGTCTAATTGGAGATCCTCTGAAAGTGATCTGGCATTTCTCTTGTGCCAATTTTAGAATTTTTTCTTTATGTTTTACTAGGGAGAGTTTGACTACAGTGTGTCATGGTGAGGATCTTTTCTGGTCATATCTATTAGGAGTTCATGTGTTTCTATTCTTGGGCATCCCTTTCTTTCTCCAAATTAGGGAAGTTTTCTCTAATTATTTCATTAAAAACACCTTCTGATTCATTCTCTTGGTCCATGCCTTCAGGAACTCCTAAGACCTGGATGTTGGCTTGTTTGATAATATCCCATAAATCTGTGACACTATTTTTTAGTTTTCTTGTTTCTTCTTGTGTGTGTGTGTGTGTGTGTGTGTTTGGTCTGACTTGGAGGAGCCAAGACCCATATGAGGCCAACACTGCAAATGGCAGCTTTACCTGCTACACCACAGTGCTGGACCCACTTCAGATAGTTTTGATGTTCTTGATTAATGAGGTGATCTGCAGTTAGAACCAGAGATGAAGTAGGAATTCAGAAAATGTTGAATGAAGAATAAGGAAAGACATTCTGAAAATTTAGAATTCTGTTAACTCTTGTGGAATAATAAGAGTTATGTAACTGACAAATTTTATAGTTAATTATTTGTAAGTATTTGTAAAGGACGTTTTAAAATAATTGTGTCTGATTTTTGTTAGAGATATTAGAATGCTAGATTCATTAAGCAATCTAATGCTTGTACTTACTGACTTCACTCTGCCAGTTGTGAAATGAAGGGGAATTTTTATCGTATTGATATTATTTTCTCTGATTATTTTAGGTATTATTTTAGTGCATGACTTAACAAATAAGAAGTCATCCCAAAACTTGTATCGTTGGTCACTGGAAGCTCTCAACAGGGATTTGGTACCAACTGGAGTCTTAGTGACAAATGGGTAAGACCAGAATTACTTTATAATTGGTTTGAAATGTTATAGCAATCACAGGAATTTATTCTCCAAAATAATACTTTGCAAGTGTTTGATTTGCAAATATTTTCTCCCTTTATATAGCTTATCATTTCATTCTCTTAACAATGTCTGTAACAATGCAATAGTTTTCATTTTGATGAGGTCTTCTAATTTCTCTATTTTTCTCATATGGATTGTGATATAATTATCATGTCTAAGAACTCTCTGCCTAATCCAAGATCCATACACATTTTGTCTTCCACAAATTTATAGTTTTAGGTTTATAATTAGATATTTGACCTAAAGTTAGTTTTGTATGAGATGTGTAAGATTTTGGCTGACATTAATGTTTGCCTGTGAATGTCCAACTGTTCCAACAGTATTCGTTGAAAAGTTTATCCTTTCTCAACTGAATTGCTTTCTCTCCTTTGCCAAAAAATAGTTGAATATATTTGCATGGGTCTATTTCTGGATTCTAATTCTGTTCCATGCTATGTGTCCATCCTTTCATCAATACTTCACTGCCATTATAGTTGCATGATAGTATTAAAATTAGGCAGTGTAGTTCCTTTCACTTTGTTCTTCTACAACATTGCTTAATCGTTCCATAAAAATTTGAGAATCAATTTGTCTAAATCAACAAAAACTCTACTAGGATTTTGATTGAAATTGCATCAAATTCATAGGTCAAATCGGGAAAATTGACACTTATTGTATGGTATCTTCTAATCCATGAATACAATATGTCTCTCCATTTGATTTAGATCCTCTTAGATTTCTTTTATAAGCATCAGCATAGTTTTATGCATATAAATCCTATATATTTTTAGAAGTTTATACCAAAGTACATATTTTAAAGCTATTATGAATGATATTTTTTAAATACCAGCTTCAAATTGTTCATTGCCAGTAGTATAAAGTAATAAAATTGATTTTGAGTACCAATCTTGAATCCTGTGACCAGAGTATTGTAGTAGAATCCTTAGGATGTTCCACTAAGACAGGTTTATTTCCTTCTTTTCAATCTATGTGCCTGTAGTCTTACTTCTTGACTTATTCTACTAACTATGACTTCTAGTGTGGTACTAAATAGAATTGATGGAATTAAACATCTCGTTCCTGATCTTAGAAGTTGAACAGTCTTTTTTACAATTAAATATGATGTAGGCTTCTGTTGATATCATTTATCATTTGAAGAAGAAATTCTCCTTCTATCCCTAAGGTACTGCTAGCTTTGTCATGCATGTTAAGTTTTGTGAGAGTCTTTTTCTGTATCAATTTATGATATGGACATGTGGATTTCTTCTTTAGACTGTTAGTGCGGTGGATTAGATTGATTGATTTTAAAATATAAAACCAGCCTTCTATTTCTTGGCCATGTTTTATTATTCATTTATATTTTTCTGGATTTAATTTGCTAATATTTTCTTGAGAATTTTTGGCATGTTCATGAAGGTTACAGGACTGCAGATTTTGTCCTTTTAATGTCATTGATTGGTTTTGGTGTGAGGATGTTATTGGTCTCATAGAAAAATGGGAAATATCACTTCCTCATCTATTTTCTTGAAGAGAGTGTATATTTGTTGTTACTTCTTCCTTGAATGCTTGGTAGAATTTACCAGTGAGGCCCTTGGAGACTTAAGATTTCTTATTTTAAAGGTATTTATTACAAATTCAATTTCATATTCGTAGTAATTGTAAGAGTATTCAAGTTGTCTGTTTCATTTTGAGTCAGCTTTGGTAGTCTATTTTTTGAGGAATTTCATTTAAGTTATTGAATTTATGTGACTAGAGTTGTTTATAGTATTTGTGTTTTAACCTTTAATATCTACATAGTCTGTAGTGATAATACCATTTTTCATTCCTGATTTTGGTAATTTGTGTCTTCTCTGCTTTTTGATCAGACTTGCTAGAGGTTTACTAATTTTATGGGTCTTTTCCAAAAAAGCTTTAGTTTCTTAAATTTTTCTCTATTGTTTTTATGTATACAATTTAATTGATTTCTGCTCTTGTTTCCTTCCTTCTTACATTGTGTTTATTTTGTTCTCTTTATGGTTTTGTAAGATACAGCCTTAGATTAATAGCTGGAGACCTTTCCTCTTTGCTAACCTAAGCATTTAGTGCTATCAAATTCCCCTTCTAAAACTGCTAAAGCTGCATCCCACAAGTTTTTGTTTTATTTTCAAATTAATTTAGCTCAAAATACTTCCTAATATTCCTTGGTATTTCCTTATAGACTATTTAGAAATGTGTTGCTTAGTTTTCTTTTTTTTTTTTTTTTTTTTTTTTTCTTTTTCTTTTTTTTTTTTTTTGACAGGCAGAGTGGACAGTGAGAGAGAGAGACAGAGAGAAAGGTCTTCCTTTGCCGTTGGTTCACCCTCCAATGGCCGCCGCAGACAGCGCGCTGCGGCCGGCGCACCGCGCTGATCCGATGGCAGGAGCCAGGTGCTAGGTGCTTTTCCTGGTCTCCCATGGGGTGCAGGGCCCAAGCACCTGGGCCATCCTCCACTGCACTCCCGGGCCACAGCAGAGGGCTGGCCTGGAAGAGGGGCAACCGGGACAGAATCCGGCGCCCCGACCGGGACTAGAACCCGGTGTGCCGGCGCCGCAAGGCGGAGGATTAGCCTGTTGAGCCACGGCGCCGGCCGCTTAGTTTTCAAGTATTCAGAGATTTTCCTTTTACCTTCTGTTGATTTCTAGTTTAGTGTCATTATGACCCAAGAACATACTTTGTGTTTTTTTATATTTGTATGCCACCAAATGATTGATATGGGACTGAGTGTTGGTCTCTGTTGACTAAGTTCTCAACCTCTTTGGTATACTAATTAGGATCAGATTCATGCATGCACAATTTTGAGAATGACCCCGGGGGTTTATGGACTACTTTATGGAGATGCCTTCTCAAACTCCACCCTCTTTACAATCTCCCCAAAACTTTGCAGTTTGCTGAGCCCTCATTGTTCGTCCTCTGGATCGATAAAACAAAAAGCTGGGAGTTTAGTTACCTTCTGCATCATGTGCTTATGCAACTGTGCCCATGTCCAGGGTGAAATAGCAGAAAGACAATGAAAAGAATACTCATAAAAACAATTAGAGTTGGCTCCACCCTCTTGGAATTACAACTCTACCAATCAGAAAGATTTCCCTTTCTCTATAATTCCTTAGCATTCCTTTTTTATTACAGCATTTTCTGCCATCATGAAATTGCCCAAAGATTGGCTTTTGAGAAAAGGATTAATATACTGAATTTTCATACTGTCTCTAACCATTCGGAGTCCCCTTGTCTTGCTCCTTAAATCAGAACTATCAAACTTC
Organism: Sylvilagus floridanus; assembly: GCA_949820135.1. NCBI lineage: Eukaryota > Metazoa > Chordata > Mammalia > Lagomorpha > Leporidae > Sylvilagus > Sylvilagus floridanus. The sequence continues at coordinate 74,317,846 of OX463244.1, read as the reverse complement.
TACAGTTCTCTGCCTACACAATGACCACTTTTGGGTTTGAAGCTACCTTGTATTCTGAAAGGTGATTTGGAAGGAAAACAAAATCATAAACTCACTGTTGGTTCAATGATACTTTAAATTCTGGTCTTCTTCCTTAATGGGCCTGCTACTGTCTAGCCTGCTTCATACTTTCTGTTCAGGTTTTATGGTTGCATTCACTGGAAAAGACAGTGTAGTTTCCTACTTCCATTTCACTGAGTATAGAACCCCATCTCCCATTTTTTGACTGAAGAAAGTCTTTTGAAAATTTTTATTTTCTATGTGGAGGTCTGATTGTTTTGTGAAACCTAAATGTAGTGTAAGTTTGATTGTGTACATCTGTATTCCTGGATGACCTCCAAAGGAATAAACATAACTAAACTAAAAGCTTTACTTCAAAGTCAAATAGATATTTCCTATTTCGTATCTCAGTTCCTTTCATCATTGATATCTTCATCAGTCTAGCTTTTGTATAACTGTTTTCTATTGAAATTATTACTGCTCAAGAACTTTATTTGTAAATTTAGGGTTGAGACAATATATTCAGATCAGAAAGAAATATGCATTGGTGTCAAGGAATTCAAGGTGGCAATACCAATTAAAGTTACAATCACATTTTGACCCAGCAGCTTCATTTTGATCTATAAATGAATCTACAAATGTATTAAGCAACATTAATGCATCAGCGCTTCATTGACATCATTTGTAACAGCAAGATTTGAAACAATCCTAATGTCCACCAATAGAAGATTCATTAAATAAAAAGCAGTATGTCCATATACTAAAGTTCTGGTCAACATTTGCAAAATAATCAAGTAGGCCTCCATGTATTAAAATAGATCTACAAAGGACATATTGTTAGGTTTAAAAAGTCAAGGTGCGAAGATTATGTATCATATACCTCCTATTGTTTAAGAAAGGAGAGAAATAAAAACATATACTTACATAAAGATCAGTGGAAGAATAAATAAACTTTAAAAAGTTACCTATAGGAGGCCAACAAAAATGGGTGTAGGAATAAGGGTAGGAACAAGACTGCTTATGTCAGGTTAAGTTTTGAACCATATAAAAAGGTCTAACTAAGTTTGTATGTGTTTTTCACCTAATATAATTTTTAAATTTTCATTGCACAAAATTTCAAACATATGCAAATATAACGAATAGAAAATGAACCCACATATACTTGTCACTCTGTTTCAACAACTTTGGTCAACATATGGCTAGTCTTGCTTCTTGTGTACCCATCCCACTCTGCATCTTCCTCTACCTTGAACTGGATTATTTTGAGGCAAGTGTTAGAAAATTACTTCATATATCATACATACTTCAGTATGTAACCTTAAAAGATAAGGATTTTTAAAACATAGCCAATACATAATTATCACACCTAAAATGGAACAATAATCCTTTAATAAGTAAATATTATTTTAATTTCCTCAGTTGATTCATAAATATTACAATTGATTTTTCTAAAACAGTATTTAAGTTGCAGGTTCCACTTCCTTTTTTTTTCTCATAGTTTATTTGTGGGAAAAGATGGCTTGCCTTGTACAGTTTCTTGTATTCTAGATTTTCCTCAATATATCTCTATAGTGTCTCTTAAACTTGGTTCCTGATTCCACATCTTCCTCTAAAGCAGTAGTTAAATATAATGGGCTTGAAAGTTGCAGGGGTTTTTGTTTTTCCAAAAATAGGGCTGTACATAAAATAGGATACTTAGTTGTCTGTGTCATTGTGATATTAAAGACTTATCAACTTTATCCATCCACGATATAGCTGTCTCATCAACTTTTCACCATTTTAATGGTTAAAAAGTTTCAAGATCACATTTCAAATTGGATGTAAGATGTTATGAAAGAAAGGAAACCATAAGCTAAAAGGATGTATGCATTATATGTTAATGTGTAATTTGTACAGCTGTATGTGACAGACATATATGTGTATCAAAGATGATGTTTAGAGGAATATATGCAGTGTTTTTCATGTGAGACAGAATTAGTGAGTGTAGGAGAAAGTAACTGTCCTAAAGGAAGATACTCTTAAAACCTTATTCTCAAATCAATCAGATTTCAGTTTTGGATCGTGTCTCCTAAATCAATGTTGATATTCGTAAGAAAAATCAAAGGCCTTGAACTCCCGCTATTATTGGGTTTGATGAATTAAATGAAGTGTTAATACTTCGATGAGATAGGAGATTACATAGTTCAAAACAGTTGTGTTTCAATGCTGAACAGTAGCTGAGTCTCTGTAAGATATAAAGATTATAGTGCAAGGTATAAAGATTTAGTAACTTTGCCCTCTACCTCAATTCAGCTTACTCAAAAAGAAAGAAAAGTAGTGTCAAAGGGTTATATTGACTGGATTTTGCAATGTTGATTTAGTGTCATAAATTGGGCAAAATCATATTTTACTATGTGTGATAAATTCAGCTTATAACATGTCAGAAATTCAAATTATTCTAAATCTGAAGAAAATTTAATTTAACAACAATGGGTTTTATGTTCCTTGCAGTAATGAAAACTATTATTTACATCACCAGTCTATCCTTTGGGTATAGAAAAGAGGATTATAGTGGTCAGTGATCCAAGGCCAGTAACCCCAACTAATTCTTACTGCCTATCCTCTGCCTTCCTTGGCTCTTGTGTCATTGCAAGTAATTGTTTCTACTAAATTATTTCCTTTTACCATTCATTTTGCATTTCAGCAGTTTCATTTTCCAGTTGTTTAATCCATCTGTCCCAGGCGGTAGTATCATCTATATTCGATGTGTTCTAGTTTTCAGCTTCCCTAGTTCTTATTTTCCTGAAATGATATGTTCTTTATTATTCATAGTCACAAGTGTGTATGGGAGATATAGAGCTTAGGTATACCCCCAAAAGGTACCCAGAAGCTTGCTGTTTTCTCCTCTGGCAAAAGGTTTGAGTGTCATCTGTACTCCTGGTTTTTCTCTGAGTGGTTTAAATCTATTCTCTGCTTTTACACTGAAAAATTTCTGAGCTGTTAGTGTTAGTTGACAGGGCTTTGAGGGAAGTCAAGTCAACTATCATTTTTTGGTGGGTACACAGTTGTTCAAGTAGTCTACTATAAAGACAATAATAGTAACAATTCCACAAGTAATAGGGTGGGGCAGACTTGTGACACAGCAGTTAAAATGCCCCTTGGAACATCTGTATCTCAAATCACAGAGTCTAGGTTTGAGTTTTAGCTCCGGTTCCAATCCAACTTTCTGCCCATATATACCCTGGAAGGCAGCAGATGATGGTTCAAGTACTTGGATCCCTGTTAACCCATGTGGGAGAACCGGATGGAATTCTAGCTTCCTGGCTTTTGCCTGCCTGGCCCAGCATAAGCTGTTGCATCATTTGGGGAGTGAATCAGTGGCCGTTCCTCTTTCAAATAAATAAAAATGAAAATGAATTAAACTTTAAAAAATGAAAAATAAAGACACAGTGAAGCAAATTTTGAATTTTAGATGAATGGTTGAAACATGATAGATGGTGAGAATAGATTAACAAATGAACAAATAGAAATCAGTTAATTATCAGTATAATAGTATAGTATAGTTGCACTTAGGTATTACACATCTGTATGGTAAATGTAAATTCTGTTCACTTCTTCATTATTATTTATCACAGGGATTATGACCGGGAACAGTTTGCTGATAACCAAATCCCACTGTTGGTAATAGGAACTAAACTGGACCAGATTCATGAAACCAAGCGCCATGAAGTTTTAACTAGGACTGCTTTCCTGGCTGAGGATTTCATTGCAGAGGAGATAAATTTGGTGTGTATTTTAACTAATGGGTGTTTGTATTATTATCTGGTAACAGCAAAACCAAAGACGTGTTCCAGTCGTGTATTCTAGTGAAAGAAATATATGCTAGAAGTCAGATTATTTGGGTTCTAGTCCAAAATGGAGTCAAGATTGCAATCAACTTAGCTAGACAATCAGATGGGCATAGTCTTTGATTTGTAATCTGTTGGAACATTAAAGCCTTATTCTATAAATAATGTAAGTCATGGGCTTTTGCTTTTTTTATTTTTTAAAGAAAGCTTTTATTTAATGAACACAAATTTCATAGGTGCAGCTTTAGGGATATAGCGGTTATTCTCACCCTCCCACCCCCACTCCCATCCCACCTCCTACTCCCTCTCCCATCCCATTCTTCAATAAGATTCGTTTTTTAATTAACTTTATATACAGAAGACCAACTCTATACTAAGTAAAGATTTCCCAAATTGCACCCTCACAGACACACAAAGTATAAAGTACTGTTTGAAAACAAGATTTACAGTTAATTCTCATTAACAACTCCTAACTAACTCTCCTACTAACTCTCCTAAAGGGAGAGTAAGTACATAGTGATTCCTGTTGTTGATTTACAATTGACACTCTTATTTATGATGTCATTGATCACCCAAGGCTCTTGTCATGGACTGCCAAGGCTATGGAAGCCTTTTGAGTCCACAAACTCCTTCAGGGCCATAAGCAAAGTGGAAGTTCTCTCCTCTCTTTAGAGAAAAATATATCCTTCTTTGATGGCCCGTTCTTTCCACTGAGATCTCATTCACAGAGATCTTTCATGCAGATCATTTTTTGCCAGTGTCTTGGCTTTGTATGTCTGAAAGCCATGGGCTTTTCAGCCAGGTCCAAATGCCTTAAGGGCTGATTCTGAAGTCAGAGTGCTATTTAGGGCGTTTGTCATTCTATGAACCTTCTGTGTGGACTGCTTCCCATGTTTTAATATTCTCTCCTTTTTAATTCTACCTATTGTTATTACCAGACACTTGTACTTATTTATGTGATCCCTTTGACACTTAATCCTATCTATATGATCAATTACACACTTAATATGATCACTTTAACATGTAAGGTAGCATTAGTACCTTAAGAAGACTTCTTAAAGTCACAACAAAAGTAATTAAACTGATTAAGGTGACACTATACCTTGATGATTCTTACTTTTAAGAAACGTCTTTGGGCTGGTACTGTGGCTTGGTGGGTAGGGCTGCTGCTTGCAGTGCCAGCATCCCATGAGGGTGCCTATTCGAGTCGCAGCTACTCTACTTCTGATCCTGCTCCCTGCTGATGTGCCTGGGAGGGTGGTGAAGGATGGCCTGGGTCCTTGAGCCCCTGTGCCCACTTGGAGACCTGGAGGAGGCTCCTGGCTCCTGGCTCCTGGCTTTCGACTGGCACAGCTCCAGCCATTGCAGCCATTTGGGGGTTGGGCCAGCGGATGGAGGATATCTCTCTCTGTCTCTGCCTCTTTGTGGTTCTACCTTTCCAATATATAGGTAAATCTTTTTAAAAAAAAAAAAAAAAGAAAGAAAAGGAAACCTCTTAGCTTTTATAAAATTTACCTTATAGCAACTAAACAGAAATATGAGAAAATTACAAACTATTAACCAGGAGTGCTTGTTAAGGCCTCATTTATATAAATGTATGCATGTATAAAAGATTATATTCCTTCCTGAGATAGCTAGTTCAGTTAGAACTGGATGCTAAAGAGGCTAAGAAACAGTACTCATATTAGTCAGTTTGCATTACCCAAGAAAGAATGTTGGTCAGCAGCTTCTGTCATGACTGTGTGTCATTATTCACAAGCAGGATTTCTGGGACATATTGTGCTGTCATTTCAGTTATGCAGCAGTGGTGACATTTTAATACTAATGGCCAACATTTACTCTAGTCTTAGTATATTCCAACCACTTTTCTAATGCATTCATAATTATCTCAAACATATCTTTACACCGACCCTATAAGGTAGGTACAACTTCCGCACTTTGAAGTTGAAGACAAAAAGCAGAGAGAGGTAACTAGGACAGAGTTACATAGGTAACATTCTGACTCCAGAGTCTGTGCTCTGTAGTTAAGCCTGTTTTCCATTTAATTATCCTTCTTACTCACATGTAGAATTTTGGAGCTGAGAAAACTCTTAGAAATTTTCTGGACCAACAGTAACCCAACCCCAACAGCACAATTATATTACCAGCAATAACTGTGAAAATTTTTGAATAACTGTCCCACAGCTGGAGATTTTTATTCATAATGTCTGGCAGGAGTACCAGGACTCTATAATTTTAACAAATAATTCAGGTGATTCTAATGCCCTTACTTTGTGACTCAACATTTCTGAAAACTGCTTGGTTCCATCCCACCTCTACCCCCTGGTAGCTGAGTCAGCTTGTGCCTACCATTCTATTGTTTTTCACATTGTGTTTTACAATGAAAGGGCATTATTTTTCTTAGCTACCACCATGGAATATTCAATTTAAATAACCCAGGTAATAAACACTGGACCATGATATTCCAGAGGATTCCTGACATAGAATAGTATCCTTGTTGAAGAAATATAGAGATTATCGGCCGGCACCGTGGCTCAACAGGCTAATCCTCCGCCTGCGGCGCCAGCACACCGGGTTCTAGTCCCGGTTGGGATGCTGGATTCTGTCCGGGTTGCCCCTCTTCCAGGCCAGCTCTCTGCTGTGGCCCGGGAGTGCAGTGGAGGATGGCCCAAGTGCTTGGGCCCTGCACCCGCATGGGAGATCAGGAGAAGCACCTGGCTCCTGCCATCGGATCAGCACAGTGCGCTGGCCGCAGCGCGCCAGCCGCGGTGGCCATTGGAGGATGAACCAACGGCAAAGGAAGACCTTTCTCTCTCTCTCTCTCTCTCTCACTGTCCACTCTGCCTGTCAAAAATAAAAAATTAAAAAAAAAAGAAATGTAGAGATTATTTTGTTTGAAAATTAATTTCCAAAGCGAAATTTAGTATTGAATATACTTAATTTGTTCCAGTGATTGCTTTTAATATACGTCTGAATATATCTGTTTCCAGCCCCGTGGCTTTCTGTAACAATCATTTAGATATATGTTATCCTTACTGGCTTTACAGAGGCAGGGGCTTTTGTTTTATTTTATTTTATTTTTAAGATTTATTTATTTATTTGAAAGTCAGAGTTACACACAGAGAGAAGGAGAGGCAGAGAGAGAGAGAGAGATAGAAGTGTCTTCCATCCTCTGGTTCACTCCCTAATTGGCAGCGATGGCCAGAGCTGCACCAATCCAAAGCCAGGAGCCAGGAGCTTCTTCCAGGTCTCCTACGTGGATGCAGAGACCCAAGTACTTGGGCCATTTTCCACTGCTTTCCCAGGCCATAGTAGAGAGCTGGATTGGAAGTGGAGCAGCCAGGACTCAAATCAGCGCCCGTATGGGATGCCAGCACTGCAGGCGGCAGCTTTACCAGCTATGCCACAGCGCCAGCCCCAGCCCCAGGGCCATTTTTAGTTAGCAAGATGTAAGAGGGGGCCGGCACTGTGGCACAGTGGGTTAATGCCCTGGCCTGAAGCACGGGCATCCCATATGGGCACTGGTTCTAGTCCTTGGGCCCCTGCATCCACATGGGAGACCTGGAGCAAGCTCCTGGCTCCTAGCTTTGGATCGGCACAGCTCCAGCCATGTGGCCAACTTGGGAGTGAACCGTTGGATGGAATACCTCTCTCCCTCTCTCTCCCTCTCTCTGCCTATCTTCTCTCTGTGTAACTCTTAATTTCAAATAAATAAATCTTTAAAAAAAGACTCAAATATTAAAAAAAAAAGATGTAAGGGGATTCAAGTAGTGAAATTTAAGCATACATGGTCTCCAGAGAGTTCAAGTACAATATGATTTTGGTCTTTAGCAGTGTACAAAGTTAAGAACATAGGACAAACAGTAGAAAAGGGTCATACGGATGCAGGAAAGAAAAAATATGAGAGATTTTTTTTTAAATAGCAGTCAGAAAAACTCAGTAAATGTAAATGTAAAGTAAATGTAAAAAAAGTAATGTAAAAATGTAAAAAAAAAGTAAATGTAAAGCCTCAAATTGAAATGTAAAGTCTCAACTGGCATAGGAGTTAAGATGCCACTTGGAATGTGCACATACCATACTGGAGTTTCTAGGTCCAAGTCTTGGCTCTGCTTCTGAGTCCAGCTTCCTGCTCATGTGCTTCCTGATAGGCAGCAGGTGACAGCTCAAGTACTTGGGAACCTGCCACCCACTTGAGATACCTGGATGGAATTTTGGGCTTCTGGATTCAGCCTGGCCCAGCCCCTCGGTGTTGTGGGCATTTGGAGAGTGAACCAGTAGTTAGAAGATGTCTGTCTGTCTGTTTCTTTCTTTCCCTGCTCATCTTTCAAATAAGTAAACAGATTTCACAAAAATTTTTAAACTAGTGTAACAGTATTAGTGTTAGCATCAGTTACTCTTGAGTTTACTTATAGCTATAGGAAAGTAAGAATCTAACCAGTGTATCAAACGGAGAATCAAAGTTACTTTCTACTTAAATACATGCAAACTGTGTAAATTATAAATATTTGGAAGAGCACTTATTTTTTAAACTCTTATTAGGCTTGTTATTTCTAATATAAGTTTTTCTCGACTATTTCTCTATGCCCATATTAAAGCATCTCCCTAGTTAATAATCCTTTCTAAGGTTCAGGCAAGGTGTTTAGAGCTACTGATTTCCAGGCTTTGCCCTGAGCCATGATTAATGACAGATGGCTCTCTGGGCTCTAAAATTTTCTTTTTAAAATCATCAGGTTCTCTAAGCTGGTCAACTTAAAATTGTACGCCCTTGAATTAAGTTTCAGGGAGTTTTTATTTGCTGTTTGATTTAGTTTATTATTTAGTATTCTATTTAGATCATCTTAGGAATCTTTGACATTCTGATGATCAATATCTAATCAGTATCCGTTTTGTAAAACATAACTAATGCATGTGTAAAGGTTTGCCTCCTATATGCCTCAATTACTGTAGAAATGCACTCAAACATTATTTTAAATACAACAGCATGCACAATAATGTTTCAATGTTTTAAATCCTTATATGAAATTATCTTTAATTATCCTTTTACCTGAAAATTTAATCTGACAACTTTTTCTTAGAATGAAAACAGAACTAATATTCCAGGACCTACTATGTGTCAAACATGCAGAATCTTGTTTAATTTTCACAAAAATCTTATGGGATAAATATTGTTACCCCCAATTCTCTAATAAGTAATCCAGCTTACTGATGTCAAAGACCCTTGTTTTTTCTAGTACTCTGGGATCTTTGAAAGATTTGTTGTCTCTTTTTTGTGGCTTTGGAGAATGTATTATAGTTTCTGGCCAGAATTTAAAATGAGAGCCTTGAAATGTCAGATATCGATGAGAAATGCTGAATTCATTGGAAAAGAGTTATATCTTAGGTGTCAATGAGGAAAAAAAATCAAAGTATACTTTTATTTCTTGAGGTGGCAAGTGCATGGTGACAAGCTAAGATAATGCTTGGAATTCTGGGAAAACAATAGTAAGCTTCTCAAGATCTTTATAAGTTACTGTAATGTCACAAGTGATTATAATGTTCTGAATTGTTTTATTGTTCAGGCCCTATTTTTCCCTATTTTAAATAATCCCATTAAGTAATAGTAATATATCTATTGTCTATTATGATCAAAAACTGTATATCTTTCATGCTTTCTACAACTCACATGAATTTCATAGTTCTTAATTACTTGAGCACTGGTGCTACAAAATGAAGTGTTTACTACTTTTAATGGCTCTATTTCTGTTTTCAGGATAATTGCAGGTAGACTACCTAATCAGTACCTTGGTTTCATTATTAGTACACATTACCATTCCTATCATCCTTCATGAATTATCTGATGTTGAATACATTCATACAATATACTCTAAAATTGCTTCAGTGACAAAGAGTAGATGGCTTTATCTTCCTTTAGTACTTTCCTCTTTTATTTATACATTATAATTTGAAAATAATTTTAATATTATGAGTTTTATGCCTAATATTTTTCTCTTGAAGTGTGCAATAGTAACAACTGTGATAAACAAAGAGTTTATATTTGCTAACATTTATTTGTGGATCTTCTGTTTTATTCTCTAGGATTGCACAAATCCACGGTACTTAGCTGCAGGTTCTTCTAATGCTGTCAAGCTCAGTAGATTTTTTGATAAGGTAATGGCTTCAATTAAGTTATTTTTAAGCTTAACATATATTATCAGAGTTTAAATTCTTTGTAGAATAATATGTCCCTTTATTTTTATGTCTGAAACTTCACTGCATGAATACTTGTTTTGATCTCTCTTATCTATTGATATAATTACTCAAGACCTGCTGATGTATTTACTCTATGACCAGTGTTCTCTAACTAAAGGGTGAAAGCCACTGGATTTAAATGGGGTTTTTAAAAAGTTATCCCAATTTATGCCTTCCCATATTCCAGCTCTTTTTGTACCCGTTCACTTTCCCATTCCACCCCTACCAATAGGCAATAAACTAAGGAGATTCTGCCTAAAGCCTTGAGTTCTTTTGGCTTCTCCACCTAAATGTCACTATTGTTTTGTAAGGTTATGTCATCTGCTTATTTCCCTATCAGAAACCTTTGCATTCCAGTTGTTGACTCTTTGCTGGCACCATTTCATTGTCCTGAACTGGAATGAAAATGTAGTGACTCAGCATACTGGTAAATCAGAGTGCTGTTTGTCTTTCTCTCACAACACCATAGGACTGCAATGCACAGAGGAGTAACTAAGTCTTTTTTTTTTTTTTTTTTGACAGGCAGAGTGGACAGTGAGAGAGAGAGAGAGAGAGAGAAAGGTCTTCCTTTTGCCATTGGTTCACCCTCCAATGGCTGCCACGGACGGCACGCTGCAGCCAGCGCACCGCGCTCATCCGATGGCAGGAGCCAGGTGCTAGGTGCTTTTTCCTGGTCTCCCATGGGGTGCAGGGCCCAAGCACTTGGGACATCCTCCACTGCACTCCTGGGCCACAGCAGAGAGCTGGCCTGGAAGAGGGGCAACTGGGACAGAATCCGGCGCCCCAACCAGGACTAGAACCCGGTGTGCCGGCGCCACAAGGCGGAGGATTAGCCTGTTGAGCCAGGGCGCCAGCCTAAGAGTAACTAAGTCTTAAGTTGTTGGCCCAATGGTGACACTGCATAGCAAAGTAAAATAGGATATGTTCCATCATGTATTATTGGAAAAGATTAATATCTGTATTACATTTATTTTTACATGCAATCTCCTGATAAAACCATTTCCTTCCTCTAGCTTTTATATGAACCATTTTTCTGTTAACTATTTAAAGATCTAATATTTGTTCCTTTTGTTCAATATATCAGTATAATATAAGCCCTACTCCTCTTTTGTGTTTAATATTAGACTACTGTTAGTCCAAATTTGGTTTCATTACAGAACTTATTAATTGGTATATGGCAAATAGGATCATGTATGCCCAAATATTGATCCCCTCAGTTCTTAGAGAAGTCAGAGGTTGGGTAAATGGTAGCCTCTTCTGTTTGCCCCCATGTGCTATACAAATATGAGCAATTTCTAAATGTTCCATAACGTGACAAACATTGGAAAGCACTGCAAGGAACCTAGATTTCTCTTCACATTGTTTTCAGACTTAAAATGTAAGAGGAAGTGCTAGTGAAGATGTGGAGAAATGGAATCTTTACACTCTGTTAGTGGGAATATAAATTAGTGCAGCCATTGTGGAAAACAGTGTAGACTTTCCTCAAAAAATGAAAATAGTATGCCCATATAATCTAGCAATCCTACTGCTGGGTATTTTGGGTAGATACATACAAAGGAAATCAATCTATCAAAGAGACAGCTGTACTCCCATATTTATTGCAACACTGTTCATAACAACTAAGAAATGAAAACAGGCCAAGTGTCCATCAACTGATGAGTGGATAAAGAAAATATACCTATACACAATGAAATATTATTCAGCCATAAAAAAGGATGAAATCTTGTCATTTGTTACAACATAGATGAAACTGGGGGTCATTATGTTAAGTGAGAAAAGCAAGATATAGAGAGACAAATACTACATGATCTCACTCATACATAGAATCCAAAAAATTGATCTCATAGAACTTGAGAGTAGGAAGGTGGTTACCAGAGAATGGAGAGGATAGGGGCATGGAAGGAGAAAGAGATGGAGAAGGGTTGATTAACAGTGCTGACTTATAATTAATAGAAAAAAGTTGTAGTGTTCCATACTATAGTAGGATTGTACTGATAGATGACAAAAATGTATATTTTTTAAAAAATAGAAGAAAGGATTTTGAATGTTTTTATTATAAAGAAATAATAAATGAGTAGATGAGTTTACTGTGATTGGAACGCTGCAGTTTATACATATATCAAATCAACATGTGGTATTTTATTGTGTACAGTGTATGTATCAGTTAAAAATGTAAAAATATATTTTTAAAACAAATGAAAATAAACAACTTCTGCTCAGTTTGGACCAGTGGCCCTCCACAGTGTATATGTGTGCGTGTTTGTATGTAAACAGTGCTTGATTTATTGATGTATTTGAAAGAGTAGCAGAAAGAACAGAGAAAGAAGGAGAGAGAGATTTTTCATCTACTGGTTCACTCTCCATATGCCCACAACAGCCAGGGCTGAGCCAGGCCAAAGACAGGAACTAGGAACTCCATCCAGATCTCCCATGTGGATGGTAGGATCCTTAGTACTTGAGCAATCAACTGCTGCCTCCCAGGCACGTTAGCAGGAAGCTGGATCAACAGAGGAACTGGTACTCCATCCTAGGAATTCCAGTAAGTGAGGCAGGCATTCCAAGCAGCAGCTTAACCTGCTGCACTGCAACACCCACCCTCCCACAGTATATTGTTCAAATTTCTTAACCATTTATTAACTGTGAAATTTAAAAAATAAGAAACGGTAAGTTATATCTTAGAAAAACAATGTGTTATAGACTAGCATAATCCGAGTTGTCAGGAAATTTTATTTTATAAACTCAGGAGCAATTTGGTGAGTTTTAAGAAGGGAACAAGATTTGGTAAGAGGACTGGTGTGTGGCACAGCAGATTAAGCCCCAACCTGTGACACTGGCATCCCTTATCAGAGCACTGGTTTGAGTCCCAGCTACTCTGCTTCTAATCCAGTTCCCTGATGATGCACCTGAGAAGGCAGTGGAGACTGGTTCAGGTACTTGGAGCCCTGCTACCCGTGTGGAAGACCAGAATGGACCAGCCTGGACCAGCCCCAGCTGTTGCAACCATTTGGGAAGTGAACCAGCAGATGCAATTTAAATCTCTCTCCCTGTATTTCTGTCACTCTGCTTTTCAAGTAAATAAATCAATCTTCAAAAAAAAAAAAAGAAAATATAAAAAATTGTTTAAATGATAAGATTTTCCTATTCTGCTGTGGAGACAGGAAAGGAAATCAGTCCCTTGTGGCGTTTGTGGAGTCAGCTGTTTCAAAATAGGTGCTATTCCGGAACTGGTTTTTCGTTTCTGGGGCCAGTGAATGCAGTTTTGTCCTGGGTCTCTTGTGGCTAAAAGTAACCCAGACATGGTTTCTGAGATAGAAAGAATCTGGATGATTTGGTTCTCAGGCGAGTGAGAGCTAGCAGGCCCAGCCTGGACAAATATGCTCTGCTCTCACTCAGAAGAACCCTAAGCTCCATAATTCCAGATTGAAACATCTCTTAGATGTCATCTCCAGCTATCCTGTATCCTTATATGATTACTTTTATTATCACAACAGCTAAGGTAAGAAAAAACACTGCTTGTCAACCATTGCGATCTCACATGTATTAAAATAAAAAATATATATATATATATATATTTTTTTTTTTTGACAGGCAGAGTGGACAGTGAGAGAGAGAGACAGAGAGAAAGGTCTTCCGTTGCCGTTGGTTCACCCTCCAATGGCCGCCGCGGCCGGCGCACCGCGCTCGACCGATGGCAGGAGCCAAGAGCCAGGTGCTTTTCCTGGTCTCCCCATGGGGTGCAGGGCCCAAGCACCTGGGCCATCCTCCACTGCACTCCTGGGCCACAGCAGAGGGCTGGCCTGGAAGAGGGGCAACCGGGACAGAATCCGGCGCCCCGACCGGGACTAGAACCCGGTGTGCCGGTGCCGCAAGGTGGAGGATTAGCCTGTTGAGCCACGGCGCCGGCCTAAAATAAAAAATATATTTTAAAACGTTTTTCATCATTGAAAACATGCTGCTCTGAAATTCGATTACATTAAGACATACATTTGGAGGATTTTCTTTCATTGGTAGTGATAGATAAGTGTAGATATGTCTGTTGCTTTAACTTGTTTCTCCTCCTGATCAAATACAGCTAATTCAAAAGCTAAAGGATGTAGACTAAGTTCAAAAAAGAAAGCTAATTGGCTGCTTTTGATGTTGTGTCATTTGTCTACATTAAGGGTGTACAAAATCCATCACTTTACTATTTGGGTGTAGTGGGTCACCACGTTAAACCAACTCTTCTTCCAGGAAAACTGTATTATGACAATAACCAAATGCTTACTTATTTTCTGGGATTCTGTTAGGTACCTTTGGGAGGTGACCACTAAACAACTTAAAGCCAGATTTGCTGCCATACTCTAAGAATTGAATGGGAACTTACATCATTCTGTCATTTAGTTATTTTTGTTTATTCATTTTAAGATTTAATTATTATTTGAAAAGCAGAATGACTGGAAGGGAGAGAAAGGGGGAGACAGAGAGGGAGAGAGAGAGAGAGAGAGAGAGAGAGAGAGGTCTTCCATTCTCTGGTTCACTCCCCAAATCTCTGCAACAGCCAGGGCTGAGCCAGGCCAAACCCTTGTTGGAGGCAGGAACCCAAATATTTGAGTCATTGATCACTGCCTCCCAGGCCCTCTAGCAGGAAGCTGGATGGGAAGCTCACAGTACCTGGGACTCAAACCAGGCACTCCAATATGGGATGCAGGAGTCCCAAGTTGCAGTTTAAAACCCTAGGTCTCAATGCCCACCCCCATTTATTTTCTGATCTATCTATAATGTTTTTAATGTTTTTATAATAAAGTAGATCTTTATGGAAATACTACACAATCCTGGTCTCAGTAGCATTAAATTGTAACTCACTACGCTAAATGTCCACAGCTATTAAAAAAAAAACTATATATATATATATATATAGAGAGAGAGAGAGAGAGAGAGAGAGAAATACCTTTTATTCTCATTAGTAGTCATTACAGTTAACTGCTTTTTCCAAGTATGTGTGCTAAGCCATCAAAATCTTTGTTTCTCACAGGTTATAGAGAAAAGATACTTTTTAAGAGAAGGTAATCAGGTTGGTATCTATTTTTTCTTGATAAATTAGGTTCTTAAATCTGGGGAGAACTGATTTCCAAATTTGTTTTCAGAAGGGTCACATAAATTTGAGGAAAACCTTTTTTAGCCACAAGCAACGAATTTTCTTCTGTACTGTTCAACTCAAAAGATCAGAGTAAATGGGAAATAAGGGTCTGAGAAAGAGTAATTCAAAGGTAAGGTAACATTATGAAATAATAGAAGAAAATCATTTGCTTTAGACTCCAAAGGTTTATGCCTGGAGTCTGTCAAGATACAGATAATTCATATGCAAATTTAGTAGTTGAGTATTTTTAAATTCATCTTGGTCTTTTTCTATTTTTTTTAACTTATTTATTTGAGAGGCAGAGAGACATATAGAGAAGAGCCAGGGAAAGAGAGAGAGATCTTCCATCCACTGGTTCATTCCCACAAATGTCCACTGTGGTTGGGGTTGAGCTGGGACTGAGATGGGGAGCCGTGATACAGTCCAGGTGTCACACGTGGTGGCATCAGTTATGTGAGCCATCGCCACTGCCTCCCAGAGTCTGCATTGGCAAGAAGCGGGAGTCCAGAACTAGAGGCAGGAATCAAACCCAGGTAGTCCTATTTGGAAGGGGAGTGGCCTAATCACTAGGCCAAATGTGTGCTCCCTAATTAGATGACACAATCGCATTTCATTAGCAGATGTTTTCCATTTTGGCAGAATTTCTTTTTATTTAATCTTCTGTGGTTTCTTGAGTAATACCCCAGAAAGCTGGTTCTTTAAGGAGCAACAGGCTGACATATAGAAAGGGGAAAACAAGGAAAAAGTTTTAAAGGGCTATTAGCATTTGAACTTTTCCTGCTTGAGATTTAATGTGATTATCTTTCTTGCCTACAGATTCCAGGCTTTCCTGATCGAAAAAGGTTTGGGGGAGGACCACTAAAGAACCTTCATTATGACTGAATTACACTTAGCCTCTGGAAGAGTGAGCAAGCAGTGGCCGTTTTTCACAGATTTCCTCTTGCTGTGTCAATTATTAACATGGCAGCCTTTTAATGAAATCATCTTAAAGTGCTACCCTTCAGCCTCACGCTGGAATGGAAAAATGAAAAGAAGTGACAACGTGGGAGGTCCAGTTCCCTCTGTTCCTCACCTTCCTGTCCCTGTTTATAGATTATGTATAAGCCTTGTGGAAATATGAGATATTGTCAAAATGATGTAGTAAATGAGCAGTGTCAGAGTACTGCAGAGAAAATGTCCTCTTGCCTAGAACTGGAGGGTTTTCATGGCTCTGTAATTTCCCGACTTTCATTGCTGAAGGCTTAATTAAGTGCTTCAGAAATGTATCTCTATTGTTTCACCTTCTTGAGGGGAAAGGTTATGTTAACCAACCCTCAGTGGTCCACCCCAGTAATCTCTCATTTTCAAAGAAGCAAAGTGGTGTTATTTAATGGTCCCCACCCTCATCACACACCGGTGCCTAATAATAGCAACCCTTTCCTCCCTCTCCTCTCCTTTGCAAATAGCTTGGTGGCTGGGAGAGGTGGAAGAAGAGCTGGAGTTAAATATAAATACAGATTAATAATACATAGGGAGCAGCAGTCACAGCAAAGAAGAATCCTACGAGACATTGACAGCTCCTGCTCTCCTCAGGTCGCAGCTGTCTGCAGTCTCTTCCTGTTTCCTGTCTGGCAATAGGTAAGGTGAAATCCGAGCCGTGCACGAAGGCCTTAAGAGAGATTGACAGCCTCTTCAGTGCTCACGTTTGTGAAGGAAGAGGCAGCTCCTGAAATGCCCCTTCACTGTACTCAGTAAACAGTATCATTCCTGCGCCAACAATGTATTTATGAAGAAAAGTAAAAAGTCCCACAGCAGCACATTTACATGAATTATGAACTAGGGTTCTTGGATTTCATAATCACTCCAAAGCTTTTTTTGGGGAGGGGGGAGAGAGATCATCATTACTTTTGTTAAAACTTGTGTTTTTCACTTGTTTAATTTTCTTTGCCCCAGTTCTTCCTTAGTGTATAAATCTGGTTTTAAAAAATTAATTTACCACCTTCTTCAACACTTTATCACCTATACTGACTCTGGCCTTGTTGCAGATCTCAGCACTCCTGTTTTTGTTCTATATTAAAAATAATAATAATAATAATACTCAGCTGCATTTCTTATTTTAAAACTAGGGGGAAATGTTGAGTTCACGTTCCATTCCATTTTCATGGAATTTTAGAAGTCCTCTGGAAATCAAGGTCTGCTGAAAGAGGATACTGAAATTAAAGTATTAGAGACTGCTTTTAGAAAGGAATCCTTAGGAACTTGGAAAAGGATGTTTAAATCACTTGTCATTAGACGATTCTCCAGTCTTTCTGTACATCCTCACTGACAAGACCTTGCCTTGGTTTCTTTTTTGACATTAAAGAGAGCTATGAAAATCATGATTTATATGTGCAATTTGGCTCCAGTGTGTTGTGGCAGAAGCTGTGCATTTGGGGAGTAGAAACCAAATGCTACACAAAGACCTAAACCAGATATGACACTTTGTTTTTCCTTCAGACAAAAAGTCTAAAACCCCTTCTGCTATGGGTTTAAATATGATTTGGCTTGCAAACCCATGCAGGACTCTCAACTCCAAAGTCATAAGATAAGAGGTACTAGAAGGTGGAAATGTAGTCCAATTATGGAATTTAAAGGCAGAGCCTAGTGGGAGATGCTTAAGTCATTGAGGGTGGGACCTCAGAAGATAAATCTTGAAAGAGTTCTTAAAAAAGCCTGAGTTTGGCCCAAACTCAGTTTGGCCCACATGTATTCTGCAATTGCCTCTCCCACCTTCATAGAAGCCAAACCAATGGTGCTCCTGATACTGGCCTGGAACCTCTAAAACTGTGAGCCAAATAAACCCTTTTCTCTTTATAAAGTTGGTTACCTTAGATATTTCATTATAGTTACAAAAGGCCGGCTGACTAATAGAACTTCCTTCTCCTTTCTTTCCCTTAATTAAAAAAAAAAAATCAATCCAAATTTATTTTCTCCCTTATAAACTAAAAGTAACCCATCACTGATGGATCTAGAGTCAGCCTTGAACAACAATATTCCTCAGCCTCATTTCTTTTTGCTGCTAGGCTTGATCCATTCAATTATAGTTTTCTAAGATAATTTTTATTTGCAAGGGAGACATACAGGGAAAAAGAGAGATCCGTCTTCCATCCTCTGGGTTGCTTCCCAAATGGCTGTAACAGCTGGGGCTGGGCCAGGCCAAAGCTAGGAGACAGGATTTTCTTCTGGGTCTCCCACATGGATGCCAGGGCCCAAACACTGGGTCCATACTCTGCTGCCTTCTCTGGTGCATCAGCAGGGAGCTGGATTAGAAGTGGAGCAGCCAGGACTCAAACCAGCACCCAGATGGGATGTTGATGCTACAGGCAGTAGCTGAAAGAATGTTTTTGAATCATAATTTTTGCTAAGATTCCCTGAGAACTTAGAAAAATTGTTGCTAGATATAAGCAAGTATAAATATGAGACTAGTTTTGTTTTAATTTACGATTTATTTATTTGAGAAGCACAGTTACAGATGGAGAGAGGGAGAGACAGAGAGGTCTTCCATCTGGTGGTTCACTCCCCAGATGGCCACAACAGCCAGGGCTGAGCCAGGCTGAAGCCAGGAGCCAGGAGCTCTTCTGGGTCTCCCATTTGGGTACAGAGGCACTTGGGACATACTCCACTGCTTTCCCAGGCCATTAGCAGGGAGCTGGATCGGAAGTGGAGCAGCTGGGACTCGAACCAGCGCCCATATGGGATGCCAGCATCACAGGTAGAGACTTAACCTACTGTGCCATAGCTCTGGCCCCAAGACTAGATGTTTTAGTAGTATTAATTAAATCTGAGATTTTTTTTTTCTCCAGCCAGTGCCAAATTGTTTTTATTTGTGAGTTTATATTTTTATTTAAAGGAATTTATTAACATATTAGATTCTCAGGGTCACATGATAATTACAACACAATACTCATCAATTTTCATATTAATGTGATATTAATACAAAGAAAACAGATTCCATGTAGTTCCCAGATACAATTCTTCTTTTTTATTAGATTATTTGTTTTTATTGGCAAACAATAATTGTACATATTTATGAGATATGCTGTAATATTTCAATACATGCATAGATTTTAATGATCAAATTAGGATAATTGGCATCCACCACTTCATATATTTGAGATTTCTTTGTAGTATGAACATTCAAAAGTCTTTCTTCTAGCTATTTAGAAAAATGCAATATGTTATTGTTAACTATTATCATCCTACTGTGCAATAGGACACCAGAAGGACAATTTTTACAATAAGGAAAAAATACTTTTTAATTCAATAAAAGTAAAACTTTCTGAGGTTTAATTTATATATATATATATATATAAATTTTGAGAAACTTAACTTTGAAGAAGAACCCAAGAGTGATACATCTTTTGTGAGCACTTAGATATAACTATAGCTTATGAGACATAAAAATATCCTCCACTTAATACACTAAAATGAAGTAAATCTTTGAGAACAGGTTTTACTATTAACTCTCATAATCCAACTCTTTGAGGGCAGAAGTCCTGCATGGGAAGTTACTGCACAGTGACTCCTGCTGTTAATTTATCAATTAACACTCTTATGTATGATGTCAGTGATCACCCAAGGCTCTTGACATGAGCTGCCTAGGCTATGGAAGCCTTTTGAATCCACAAACTCCTTCCATGTTTAAACAAGGCCATAAGCAAAGTGGAAGTTCTCTCTTGCCTTCAAAGAAAAGTACATCCTTCTTTGATGACCACTTCTTTTTTTTTTTCTTTTTATTATTTAATAAATGTGAATTTACAAAGTGCAACTTTTGTATTGTTGCGGCCCCCCCCCCAACCGCCCTCCCTCCCGCGACCCTCCCCTCTCCCACTCCCTCTCCCATCCCGCCCTTCATCGAGTTTCATTTTCAATTACCTTCATATACAGAAGATCAACTTAGTATATACTAAGCAAGGATTTCAACAGGCTGCCCTCACACAACCACACAAGGTATAGGGTATTGTTTGACTAGTAGTGTTGGTTTTAAGTTTCATAGTAAAACACATTAAGGACAGAGATCCTACGAGGGGAGCATGTACCCAGTGACTCCCGTTGTTGATTTAACAATTGGCACTCTTATTTATGGCGTCAGCAATCACCCGAGGCTCTTGCCATGAGCTGTCTAGGCTATGGAAGCCCCTTGAGTTCACCAACTCTGAACGTCAAGGCTGTATCACAGTGGAGGTTCCTTCCTCCCTTCCGAGAAAGGCGCCTCCCTCCTTGATGGCCAGTTCCTTCTGCTGAGGTCTTGTTCACCAGAATCTTTCATTTAGATTGTTTTTGCCACCGTGTCGTGGCTTTCCATGCCTGTGAGACTCTCATGGGCCTTTTAGCCAGATCCAAATGCCTCAAGGGTTGATTCTGAGGCAGGAGTGCTATTTTGGGCGTTTGCCGTTCTATGAGTCTTCTGTGTGATGACCACTTCTTTCCAGTGGGGTCTCACCCACAGATGTCCTTCATGTAGGACACTTTTTGCCACAGTGTCTTGGTTCATGCTCTTCATGCTCTCATGGGCTTTTCAGCCAGACCAGAATGTTTTTAAGGGCTGATTCTGAGGTCAGAGTGTTACTCAAAGTAATTGTCCTTCTATGAGTCTGCTGTGTGGACTGCTTCCCATGTTGGAGCATTCTCTCCTTATCTATTATTACCAAACACTTTATCCTATCCATATGCTCACCTTAACACTTAAAATGCTATTTTTACCTCCCAGCTTAAGAGATTTGGGGTCCCATGGCAAGTTTTTAAACTGTACCCTTAGAAGTAAGTCCATAGGAACATGTGCAGAACTACACAGTTTTACAGTTACAAACTTCAGACATTTCACAATTACAACTTTAGGAACATGGTGATTCTTCTCACTGTGCCCACATTCCTCTCCCCCTCTTATCCTAGATACAATTCTAAGAATATAATGGTACTTCCCATTCTTCTACAGCTGTACCATCCTGAACACACCTAATTTCATCTAACTCTGAATTTTCTTACTTTCTTAATGAGACAGGTTGCTAACAGTAGTGAATGTTCTCCTTCCCCTCCCCACCGCCTTTAAGAGCTCTAACCAGTATTCTCAATCTTTGTGTAAGTAACCAGATGTGAAGCTTACAGCCACTCATCTGTCAACCTTGTGTGGGCAGAGCCTAAAAAATTTGGGCTGATCTCCACCTTGTTGATGAGGTTCAGGACCCCACCCCAAAATATAGCACCATGGCTTTGTGAAAACAGCAGAAGATCACTCACATCTTCCTCTCACCCCTTGTCCTCTGTAACAAGCTATAAAACCTAGCTGACCTGCCCCCTGAAGGAAGTCATTAAACCCTCTTTCCATACTCTCCCTACAATTGGAGAAAAGGAATATCCTCATCCTCAAAGATGTGATAATACCAAGAAGAACAAACAGGCCTTACTAAACCTGTTATCTAAGAGAGTATCCTTTGTCCTCTAATGTTATATCTGCACAACTGTACATAAAATACACAGGTTTCCCTCTTTCTTTGAGTCTTCATTTCTGAAGGTCCCATGTCACATAAAATTTACATTAATACATTTGTATGCTTTTCTCTTGTTAAAATCTGCCTTCCGTTATAGGTACACCACTCATGCATCTACTGATGGAATACTGGAGGCTCAGGGCTACATTTCCTGGAACCCTTCCTCCCTGACCTTGGTGATTTAGCTCAGTGTTGTGACTATGGAGAAATGAATTTTTAATTTTCTTCTCCCTCTTTCCCCCAAACAGTATCCTCCTTTGAATTTTATAGATATTAAATCAATGCAGACATCCTGTTAGACATCCAAACATCTTAAAATAGGATACTCCTTGTACTTTAAAAGATTCAATTAAACCACCATCAGTTAAATACCCATGTAAGGCCCTACCCGTGTTGGGTGCTAGAGCACACTACTGAAATAAACACTAAAAACAGTAGTGTTGGGTTACCTGGATTATGAATGTCTCAAATCTATGGAATTCTGAGCACTCAAGCTAAAGGTAGTATCAGTCAATCCCTTTGTGAATACCTCTTCTTAGACACTGTGGGAAAGAAGAGATTGCCTGGGCCCCTGCACCCACTTGGGAGAACAGGAAGAAGCACCTGGCTCCTGGCTACAGATCGGCACAGCTCTGGCCATTGCGGCCATTTGGGGAGTGAACCAACAGAAGGAAGACCTTTCTCTGTCTCTCTGTCTCTCTCTCTCTCTCTTTCTCTCTCTCACTGTCTATAAATCTACCTGTCAAATAAATAAATAAAATCTTTAAAAAAATTTTTAAAAGAAAGACTATTAATAAATTCATCCAGAAATAGAGAATAGATTGTGAACTCTTTATGAGCACCATTATAGCAGAGTTCATCCAAGTTCATCTTTGACTGCCTGTACATGATCACACCTCAATGAACTGACCTGTTTCTCCTTCTCAAAGCTACACATGCTAAGCTGAACATGAGGTGATTGTCGTACTACCTGTTGACAAAACAAGAAGTGTTTATCTTTGATGTACTGCTATCATTTCTATTATTACTATTTTCTATTCTTCAGTTAAGTCTTTCTCATCCAGGTTTATCTATTGGTAATCAGTATCTTCCTGTCTTATACAACACCATGCTCTTGTACCATGTTTTCTCAGCTGGCTAACCACTAAGGTTTATCAACATCATCAATAAGCAGTGGTGGAAAACGTAACCCCTAAACTCCAAACAAGATGCAAAATCTTGCTCAGTGCCATCTTTTGTTTGGATATATCTGTCCTGGAGTCCTCTCTCCTCCAACTCCATTCTAGAGAGATTGTTCTGTAGACACATTCTGCCTCACGTTGCCCGTAACACTCCCCAGCTTCCTGGACATCGTGTTTTCTACCTTCTTAGTGTGGGTCAATGGTCTTCAAACTGGAATGGGTCAAAGTATCCTCTCCAAGGGGTATATAAGCACAGTTTTAAGAGACCCACTTTCCAGATCATCAATGTCCATATATGTGTGTCTGTTAGAATCTGTGACTGTAGCTCAATGCTAGTTCTTATTTTCCAACTCAACTTTCACAATCACCTTTTCCCATTAAGGAAAAGGAACATCTCACTCGTACAATAATTAGTACTATGGTGTATCACCCCAGGATGTGAATGTCTCCAGGATATCAATAAGACTGCACTTCTAAATACTTGCTTTATTTAAGGACTTTGTTCGATTTTCCACAATTATTTAAAGGGAAAAACTACAAAGTTCCAGTAAGCAAAACACAGAATTTTGGTAAGAAATAGCCTAACTGAGGCTGGCACTGTGGCCCAGCTTGTTAAACAATCACTTGTGATTTAAAGGGAAAAACTACAAAGTTCCAGTAAGCAAAACACAGAATTTTGGTAAGAAATAGCCTAACTGAGGCTGGCACTGTGGCCCAGCTTGTTAAACAATCACTTGTGATGCTGGCATCCCATATCAGGGTGCTGCTTCAAGTCCTGGCTGCTCCACTTCCAATCCAGTTCCCTGCTAATGCACTTGGGTCAGCAATAGGTGATAGCTCAAAATATTGATCCCCTGCCACCCGCATGGGAGACCTGGGTAGAGTTCAGGGCTTTTGGCTTCAGCCCTGGCCATTGTAGCCATTTGGAAAGTAAACCAGCAGATGGAAGATCTCATTCCATTTCTCCATCTGTCATTGTGTCTTCAACTAAATGATATCTTAAAAAAATCTTAAACTGTAGCACTTTGATTCATGGCAAGGTTTCTGTTTGGTCTTATCAAAATATTAAAATGAAAAAATTTTCATCAAAAATATATTGGCAAAAGTACATAAAATTAACTTTTTTATTTCTCCAGCCATTCTGAGTAAGTTAGGGAAAGCACCTCTAAGTGAAAGTGTAATGTTTCAGTAAAGTGAATTATTCCAATAGCTGGGTAATGAAGCTTTTCCACTGAGAATTCCAATTATTTGCTTTCAACACAATTACAGAAGAACCTAATTGAGTTAGTGACTGATGGATCATTTAATTTAAAATAGTGTTTAATGAGAGATCACTGTATGATTTTTTTAAATATATTTAATTCAGAAGGGATGATATTATAACAAAATTCTTTCCACTCATATCTATTTATGTGAACAAATTTTCTCACCACTTACGTCTGTAAAACCAAAAAGGAGTACTACATCCTGTCTCATTTTAGAAATAAGAATTATTCATTCGTGGATATATGAATTAAAGGAGAAGGGGAGACATCCATCTCATGAAAAGAAGCATTTCCAGAAAGATTAGTCTTTTATTCTTAAACATTATTTATCTAAATGTATAGTGCTTGCAGATCACTGTCCCAGAGAAGAATCCTCCAGCCCCTTGGGATGGCAAAACACTTGCCGACATCATTCTGGGGGTGCAGTGGGAGAGGAGGCTGGAGGGTTTACCACCACGTATTACGCTTGTTTTGGGCTATACCCCTTGCGTCCTGGTGTCTGTGAGTCCAGACTTGTCTTGGGGAGCCTCTGCAGAGAGTAAACTCTCTCTCTTGTGCTGGATCTGAGAGACTCCTGCTGCTTTTCAGGGTCTCTGCCTCACACATGCCCCATATGGGTTCACTGAATTCATCCTCCTCTAGCTGGGTTTTGGCAACCTTGCTGTCACTGATCACTGATTTAATATCTTGGCTCTGCTGGAGTGTCTTTTTAAATGCTAATCCCCCGTCCACCTTTCTAGTTCTCCGGCTTCAACGTCTGCCAAAACTCTCCCCTTCCAGAAGCCTTCCCTGGTCAGACCCCTCCACTCCGCTGTTTCAGTTGCAGGGCCCTAACCACAGCTCTTGGGTAAGGGACGCAGGTGTTGCAGAAGCTGGCTTAACCTGCTGCACGTTGCCAAACGCCAGCCCCCCTTAACCACAGGTCTTTGAGTACACTGCATGCCACTTTTCTGACTCCGCACACACTGTTCCCTCTGTTCAGTGCCCTTTCCCTGCAACCTTTGTTCTGTGTAACTTGGCTCAGACATCACCTTTGGGCCTACTAATCTGGGCTAGGTGCCTTCCTTTCCCTCCCGTAACACCGAGTCTCTTGCCTATCTCCGCATTTTCATCTGTTTTAATAGTCCTCCAAAATGATTAAGTAACTGAATGAATGTGAGATTGTTTTAATTAAGATGGAAAACCATGAGACATACAATCAGAACAATCTGTGCCTTTTATTCTCATACCCCCTATGTGTGTATGGCTCAGTGCCGGGCACATAGCTGTTAACAAATAAAATTCTTGTTTTGTTGAATCATTGTTAATGATGAAAAAAGAAAAAAACAGAAAAAAAGAATTAACCTACCTAGGAGGAATCCCTAAAGTTTGCTGAGAGCGTATGCGATTTTAAATATTTTCAAGACCCTCAAAGTAATAGCCATGCAGTCAGGGGTCTGTTGAGCTTCCTTACTGCTTCAGAAGTCTCTCACACCTCAGGAAAGAGCTGAAAACACCTCTTAAATCTGCCTTCAAAACTGATTCAGTAGAAAGCACAGATTTTATGGAAAAATCAAGGAATTACAGTTTTTCCTTTGTCTTTTATTGGTTCCCACCTATTTATTTTTCCCCTAACCACACTTGGAAGTTACCAAGATCCACAGAGATTCAAGACCCAGCGTACTCATAAACTCAGATATGCAGGAGATATTTTCCTTGAGATCACTTTCTATCTTGAGTCTACATACTGCAGAAACTGAAAACTTATCCTCAAGAAAGCTGGGGTCTGTACCCCCAGTTTAGCCTATATCTGCCAGAGATGCTTATGTAACACCCCAGTGTCATCTATCTGGGCTGACATATGCTGAGATGTCCTGTAAGCTGCCCGGTCTGAAGGCATCAATCCACATGATTTGCTCTCTACCTGCCACTTGTTTATATCCCCATGGTCCCTTTGGTCTAACTGTGTGAGCACTTCATCCACACAGGCAAATCATCCTGCTGCTCCTGCAGTGTGCTGGAGCTTGAGGACCCCTGGAGGTTGACCCATTTACCTAAAGCAGAGGGTCTCAAACTGGCAGCTGATAGGCATTTAAAAACTGCAAACATGTTTTGATTGCATGATTGTATCAGTTATCACTGCTTAACAAGCCACCTTAAAACTTAGTAGCATAGCTTTTTTTTTTTTTTCTTGCTGCCCTCATTTCCCTTGCTGCCCTTGGCCCTCTTGTTGCCCTGCGCCTTTGGTGCACTTGCCCTTTGGGCTACCTGCTCCGTGCTTTCTGACCAGTATGCTCCTCCACATGGCTGGGGCTGTCGCCTGCACCTGTGGACACTAAAAGAGTTCATTTGCCTGGTGGTCTCAAGCTGCAAGAGGTGGACAAGTTCTATGGCAGAAGTACTTTCCGAGCCTCGGTGGCTTGTCTCTTAGTGTCATGTTTGTGGTTGGGTAAAGTAAGATTCAAAATGGTAGGAAAAAGACTCCATCTCTTGGGAGGAGCAGGCAAGTCACATTGAAAAAGGAACACGTTAGGGACCGGCGCTGTGGCGTAGCGGGGAAAGCCGCCACCTGCACTGCCGGCATCCCATATGGGCGCTGGTTCAAGTCCTAGCTGCTCCACTTCCAATCCAGCTCCCTACTAGCGCCTGGGAAAGCAGCAAAAAATAGTCCAAGTCCTTGGGCCCCTGCACCCATGTGGGAGACCTAGAAGAAGCTCCTGGCTCCTGGCTTCAGATCGGCTCAGCTCTGGCCATTGCAGCCATCTGGGGAGTGAACCAGCAGATGGAAGATCTTTCTCTCTATTTCTCCCTCTGTCTGTCTGTAACTCTACCTAATTAATTAATTAATTAGTAATAAATACTCTGAGACTTTTCAGGGGCTCAGAAAAAAAAAAGACATAAGGACAAGGGAATTTAGGCTTTTTTTTTTTGCACTTTACCACAGTTCGTTCCTCCTTCCATTCTTTCATACTCTCCCTCCTTTCTTATTTATCCTGGTTGCCAACATTTAAAAATTGGAGTTTTATCTAATCTTGAAAATATACTTAGTGTGCTTTATTCATTTAAATTTCTTTCCTGATGTGTTTCATCCGAGTTTGTAACAGCGAAGCCCAGTTTTCTAAGACTGTTTTTGTGGAATTCAATGAGGTAATGTCTGTGGAAAAGTCTGGCACAAGCAGGCATTCAATATATGCTTTCCTCCTTCCTGAGCACCGCTCACCACAAAGGTGCTACTTTGCAGCCTGGGGAGAGCAGTCAAGATGAAGGACAAGGGAGTCCTGGAGAGGGCAGCTGCAAAGTGATTCCTTGTGCTGAGGCACTGGGGAACACCAAACGTATCCTAAGACATTAAGAAGAGCCCCAGTAAACACCTCCATCTACTTTAAGTGACCTGCTTCAAGATCTGAAGGGTTCCCCAGTTCAGGCATCTGCGGGACACATGTACAAGGCTGTCTGAGCCTGGTCCCTACTCCAGGCAGCTCTGGGTAAATACCTGGGCTGGACTTCATTTCTTCACTGCTCACCAGTGGGAGTGAGACTCTGCCCTGTTCCTTCCTTGTCTGAGTCAGAACTGAGCAGAGAATCTTCTGGACCACCCTGCAGGCACCGAGCAGCATAGTTCCTTTCCAGATTGCTGTAAATTCTCTGCCCTTGTGAGAAGCCTCCTCCTTTTAACTGGGACAAGTAATTGACTGGTCTTTACCTTAGCTTAAGATGGACCAGCCTTCTGCTAACTCCTAGAAACAGCCTGTGCTTAATGAAAAGCCAGAAGGAGTTGTGTAAGATGTTTGGAGATAAGCCTGCTGGACTTTCTCCCTAGTACCTCAGTGAGGCAATTCTGGCCACCAATGTGACCTGCTCACCAGTGAGGCACACTGAAGCGGTGGGGTGGTTTTTTTGGAGAAACAGCGTTTCAGTTCCACAGCCTCTCTGGGCCTGGGTTTCCTTGAGCCCTCACACCCTCGACAGAAGAAAAATGGCGGAACTAAAGGTAAGAAACTATTTGGCAGGTTCTCTGGGGGGTTTTTCAGCCAAATTTGTGGAAGCTTCTGAGAACTCCAGGGTGTCAGATTTGGGAAGGACCTAGAAGGACCATGGTCCAAACCTGTATGTTTAGAGGTTTCTCTGTTGTCTATGAGCATGGCTCAAGTTGGTGGACAAGGGAGAAGTGATAAAGGAAAGCGATGACGCTCTTATGGGTCATCACTTGGCTCTGTTGGATTGAAAATATTATCTTGAGAATGTGTAGCTATCCAAAGGGCTCCTCTCCACCATGGACACACACGTTTCTCAGTATGTCTTTTTCCCATCCCCTACTCTCGACATCATCCTGTTGCTGCAGCCTCCTGGACTGATCCCAGCCCACCAATTAGAGATGGTTAATCTCTTCAGTTAACTTGAATCAGTCCTTGGCCAGTAGAACTTCCACTAGAAAATATCTCCTTTTTATTTAATGTGCAATTGAAAAGTGTGTGTGGGTGATATATGTGCTATTAGGTGCTGGGCATTTTAACAGTGAACTCACATTAAAAATATATCTGAGTTATAGACACTCTTAATTCTACTTAACAAACAATAAAAAGAAAAGCTCAAAGAAACTAAATGATTTGCCCAATGTCACTGCTGAAAGGGGTTGTCTAAATCAGAAGTTCAAAAAGGAGCCTTTAGTGGCTCCTGCTAGGCTGGTTCCTTAAGGTCATGCAAAAGGAGTGTGTCTCCAGTCTCTACACCATGCCTAATACTCAACTCTCATTTGCATCAGTGCCTCACATATGCATGCAAAACAACAGAACGGCCCAGAACCTTGGTTCAAGCCAGGTGGGCCAGATCTCCAGGCTTTTTTCCAGATGCCTTTCAACTGGTGTCAAGTTTGAAGACTCAAACATCTCCTTGATTGATAGGAATCCTGTAAACACTCAATACTGGAGTAAAAGAGTTTGTTTCTGTGTCTTTAGGCCTGAGAATCACCTCTCATTCTTTCATTGAGAAAATACTCTGTGCTCGGCCCAGATGCCTTAGATAGATGTAGGACAGGAACAGAGTCTGAGCTACATAGAGTCCAGAGCAGCTTTCTTAAGGAGGCTGCTCTTCAGCTGAGTCTTAAGCTGGGAATTGGTTAAATGAAGAAGGCTGGCACGAGAGGAAACAGCGAGTACAAAGCAGAAGGTCCTGTGTGTTCTGGGACCCAGAGTGTTTCAGGCAAATTTGAGTTGCTAGCAGGACAGCCCAGCCAGAGATCCCCAGGACGTGGCTGGATGCACCGGGCTGTGTCCCCGGGTGGGGAAGGGTAGCAGGGGAGGAGACACAGGGTCATCATGTCCAGAACGGTAGCTGAAGTCGTGGCCGAGGGAGAGTACACAGGTACTTGTCTGCTAATGAAAATCCTATGAGGAAGTTCACCAGGAATTGGAAACATTCCAACTGCTTATAAATAAATTATATCTAAAATCCTTATCCTGCTGTAATTTTTTAGCAAATTATTATGCAGAGCATCAGCTCACCAGTGTGTAAATTGCATGCTGGTCTTTGTTCTCGGTTTCAAAGACAGTCTTCCCAGGCTGCTGTTTAATCTCTGCAAGGAAAGGTTAGTTCTAGAGGTCACAAATCTAAACACAGAAAGTCACAGTGCATCATACTCAATCTAGTCAATAAGCATTATATAATTTTTTAAAAAGTTTCTCACTTTTTATTTCTACATTTTATTGGATATGTCAACACAAAGCCTCAAGCCTCAAATCATATTTACATAAAAGCATAACCATGGGAAGAAGATTTGAAAGATAAAATAACACAATTAAATTTTAAATAAACCACTCTATATTCTTGGGTAAATTGTTTTGATTCTCCTCCACTTGGTTTCTTCTTTTCTAAAATGAAGAGCTTTTTTTAAAAGATTTATTTTATTTATTTGAAAGACTTTCAGAGAGAGGGAAAAAGAGAGAGAGAGAGGGAGGTCTTCATCTGCTGGTTCACTCCCCAGATGGCCACAACGGCCAGGGATGGGCCAGGCTGAAGCCAGGAGCCAGGAGCTCTTCTGGGTCTTCCATGTGGTTGCAGGGGCCCAAGCACTTGGGCCTTCTTCCACTGCTTTCCCAGGCCACAGCAGAGAGCTGGATCGGAAGTGGAGCAGCCAGGACTCAAACCGGTGCCCATACGGGATGCCGGCACAGCAGGCCAGGGCTTTCACCCACTGTGCCACAGCACCAGCCCTAAGAGCTGGCCCCACCACCAACTACTTGACTTTGAGTCTATATTTAACTAGCTTCTGGAATGATTCTATCCATTAAGCAGAGATAGGACCACTGTTTTACATAATTAGTTTCATGTTGGTACTGTAACAAATTGCCACACATTTAGTGGCTTAAAACAAAGTAGATTTATTCTCTATTGTTTCTGGAGCTCAGAAATCTGAAATCAAGGAGTAGGCATTTAGCCCAGTAGTTAGGCTGCCCACATCACACCAATCAGAGCACCCAAGTTCAATTCCTGGCTCTGGTTCCTGACTCTAGCTTCCTGCCAGTGCAGACCCTGAAAGATAGTAGTAATGGCTCAAGCAATTGTCTCCCCACCACCTGTGTAGGAGAGATAGATGGAGTTCCCAGCTCTGAGCTTCTGCCTAGCCCAGTCCCAACCATTGTGGGCAATTCAGGCATGAACTGGCAAATGGAAGTGCTCTCTCTCTCTCCTCTTTTTCTCTCTCCTCTCTCTCCCTCCCTCCCCTATTCTTTGCCTCTGAAATAATTTTTAAAAATCTGAAATCAGTTTTGCTGGGCTAATGACAAGAGTTCAGCATGGCTGGTTATTTCTGAAAACTCAGTGGGAAAATCTGTGTCCCTGGCTTCTAGAGCAGACACCCATTTTCCTTGGCTGGAGGCCCCTTCCTTCATCTTCAGGACATCGTTCAAATCTGTTTTGTAACGGAACATCAGCGATTCCTGTTTTGTAATGAGCTCTCCCACCACTTCTGCCTTAAAAGGCCACTTGTGTATATGCTAAGAAGGCACCTGAGTAATCTGGATATCTCTCCCCATCCCATGACCCTTAATTTAATCACACCTGCAAACCTCTCCTTTGTTTTCAGGTGACAGAGATTCCAGGGATTAAGGCAGAGATTTCTCTCACAGCCATTATGCAGCCTACTGTAATAACCTTCAAGCTCCCCTAACTCTCTATTTTAGGTTTTCATCACTGTTAACTAGAAATACTGGATTCTTTCCACAAGGAAAAAAAAGATAGAAATGGATCCATCTCTACCCCGACTTCTCTCTCTTTGCTTCACACTCAGTAAGAGAAAGTAGGTATGCCATCTGCCCGCCCCATCAGGTGTTACCCAGAATCAGGCAGGAGAAAGCACCTCATAAAACTACTCTGACAAGTGAATGATATCCCAGGGACCATGTGAGAATGAAAAAGCTGTGTCCTGGTGAGCTGCCAAAGAACCGACAGTACTGAAGTCCTAGGGAGCTCGGGAATTTATTCTTTCATTTAAAAGAATGCATATAATTCTCTTGGAAAAATGAAACGTTTTTGTTGGATCAAATTATTCATAAATGTGAACTGCAGAAAACATACAAACACACTTGCTTAACGTTAGATCTTTCTTTGATTTTATTTCTGTATCAGGCATATTTTTTACATAATCACCAAACCAGCTGGAGTTGAGTGCTTGGCTTTTCATAGCTGAGGAAAGCAGAGTTCAGACCCTGTCCTTGAGCTCAAAGCCTCCAGAAAGCAGTAGCCGAATCCTGCTTCCCCAATGCCTTCGCCCCCGGCGGTGAGGGACATAGCGTTTCAAAGCGCTGATAAGCTCATCTGTAATTTTTCCCTCGGAGTTAAAAAAACAAAATGATCTGAGAGTGACTCGGCATTTTCCAGCCTGTCCTCTGCAGCCACACTCTGCAGCTAAGATGGAGAAACGCATCCAGAACTCACACCTTCGCGGCACTTGAGTGGCTCCCTTCCAAATCGCCAGCTGTTCCTTCTCCTTTCTTGTCTATTTTTTAAAGCACAGTCTGAATCAAATGCTTCAGAATCACGTATATGAACTCTCTTTTCCCTTGTTCCAAACACAAATATAACCCTGACCTTTGTTCTGAGGCCAGCACCTGCAAAGAAAAGGGAAGGTTAATGAGTAAATCCTCCCGTGCCTGCCAGAGGGCTCAGCTGCACTGGGCAGCACTCAAACCTTCCTTCCTCTCTCGCAGAGACAAACAATGCAGCATTGGAACAAAGGCAGGCACTGTAATATGGAGCAGCTTCAGTCAGAGGCTCAGCTAAAATTGCATTTCACAGAAAGAAGATAATTTGAGGTCATTACGAATTCTCAGCAGCTCAGATTCAATCCTGTTGATGGCAAGCATGAGGTTCAATTTGAGAGAAGAAAATTGTATTCAGTGAAGAATCGAAAGGCTGAATGGCCTCTGTCATTCCCGAAAGAAATCTTTGCAAACTGCATGCTGCTGCTGTGAACAAATGTGTATCACAGAACCCAGTGATTGGGTTATGATCAATTTTAAAATATACAATAAATTCTGTCTGAAGGCAAAAAGAATCATTTCACTTCCATTGCTTTCTAGGTCATAACATTTCACATTTGATATTCCTTCTAAGTGTAGGCGCTGTCTGCCTGATCATCGCTTGCAGACTGGCGTGGTGCATTGCGCTCACTCTTCTGTGTGCTGTTCAGAATCTTGGGAGCCTGAGCTCTGCCCCCAGCCATGCTTCTCTCTCAGACGGAGAAAAGCTCAGATGGGGCCCTACGCTCACTGAGCCAGGTTGCACTGTGCTCATCCTGGGCTAAAATCAATTGGTGTTCAAGTTAGAGCAAAAGGGGTTCTAACTCCATTTATAGTAGTAAATAGCACTCATATTAGAATTGGCTCTTGAAGGGGCTGGTGTTTTAACTCAAGGGGTTAAGCCTCCATCTGCGACACCAGCATCCCATATGAGTGCCAGTTGAAGTCCCAGGTGTTCCACTTCCATTCCAGCTCCCTGCCAATGCACCTGGAAGATGGACTGAGTACCTGGGCCCCTGTCACCCATGTGGGAGATGTGGATGGAGTTCCAGGCTCCTGGCTTCAGCCTGCCCTGCCTGCCCTGCCCTGGCTATTGCATCCATTTGTGGAATGAACCAATGGATGGAAGATCAATCTCTCTCTTTCTTTCTCTCTCTCTCTTCCCCTCCTTCCCTCCCTCCCTCCTCTCTCCCTAACTCTGCCTTTCAAATAAAGCAAATAAATCCTAAAATAATATTAATAATAATAAAGAATTGGCTATTGGGGACAGCATTGTATCTCAAAAAGTTAAGTGGAGGTTTGCCACACTGGCATCACTCATCAGAGTGCCAGTTTGAGTCCCAGCTGCTCCACTTCAGATCCAGCTTCCTATTAATGACCCTGAGAAAGCAGTGGATAATGGCCCAATAGTTGGGCTGCTGCCACCCATGCAGGAAACCAGGTTGGAGTCTCAGCCTCCTGGCTATGGCCTGACTCAGCCCTGGTTTTACAGCCATCTGGGGAGTGAACCACTGGATAGAAGGTTCTGTGAGTGTGTGTGTGGCGCTCTGCCTTTCAAATAGATAACTAAATCTTAAAAAAAAAAAAAACTGTGAATGAAAAACTAAATCATCAGAAATCTCTTAAGCATCTTGTATGGGCCAAAGCATGGGGGTACACAGAAATAAACAAAACTCCATAGTCCCAGCCCTCATGGAGCATATATGCCAGGAAAGAAGCTAAACAGGGAACAAGGACTCCCAGGTGTGTTCAACAGTATAAGAGTAAATTTAAGGGGTTCCTCAGAATTTACTTTGTTGAAAAATCCCTTCCTTCTAGTTGCAAAGTTAAGAGATCCCCATTAGAGTAGTCCCCACTGTGCCACTGTGGGAAGATTCTGGGCTGACACTCTGGCAAAGGCCACATATTGCTTTAAGCTTCATTTCAATGCATCCACACAGATACAAATATATGTACATGTGTGGCAGATATGAACTGGCTTATTTTGACTTTTGCTTGCAGCAAGACTAGTTTCTCTCAACAGTTCTGCCATCAAGTTTGATCTAAACTCCTCTTCCCAGGTGTTTTTTCCTTCAGGAAGTGGAGAGGAAATTGATGTCCAAGCTCAAGTAGTCTGTGGTCTTGATCCAGTAAGACCCTAATAACCTGGAGTTAGGGTGATGCCTGAGCCATCTCTCCACTCAGAAACTCCCAGATGGAACTAGAATTCAAGAACTCATTTTTGGAATAGGATACTTAACAAGTCCATAAATCAACCAAGTACAACTTAGAGAGGGGATGTCTATGCTCTATCTAGCACTACTGTTCTGATTATTTGGAAGTCTTTAAAACCCACATAAAACATCCAGCCTTTCCTTTTCCCATGCCAAGACATAGCAGAGATGTGTAGAACATCACACACGAACACAAGTCCCTGTAGAAATTCTTACCTGTGTAGACTTTCAATGTTTTGAGATGCTCTTTAAATCCCATCAGTGATGGCATTTGTGTCTTTGTCCCTTGCAGTATATTTCTGGATTTGGGAATGAGTGTGCTTCAGAGGACCCTCGCTGCCCTGGTTCGTTGCCAGAAGGACAGGTATGCATACATAGAATGTTTAGAGAGGCCGGATGACTAGTCCTCAGGCCAAAATGCCTCCACCCACCATGGCTCTTCCTAAGTTCACTTGTGAACAGTCTAGAAGTTTTACAGATCTTCAGGACAACTAGGATACAGAGCAATGTCAATACAAAGATAAAAATTGGGTTGGTGGTTATCTATGTCAAAGCACCCAACCCAAACTGGAGGACTTCCAGGAGGATCCATCTTCAAAGACCAGAACTAAGGTGACTTCCTCATGGTTTTCTTGAACAGCATAAGCTATGACAATATAGAAATAGCAAAGTATTTAAAGGGGCAGGCATTTGGCATAGTGGTTAGGATGCCACGTGGGAAGCTCATAGTCCTGTTGGAGGTGCCTGGATTTGCGTGCTGGATCTGCTTCCGATTCTAGCCTAATGATGTTCACCCAAGGAGGCAGCAGGTGATGGGTGACTCAGGTACCCACATGGGAGACCTGAACTGAGCTCTGGACTCCTGGGCAGGTCATTGTGGACAATTAGGGAGTGAATCAATGGATGTGTGCCTTTCCAATAAATAAAAGTTTTTAAATAAACAAAAATGTATGCAGAAAGATGTTCACATAAGTGTTATGATAGCAAAACATGGTAAACATTTTTTTCAAGACTTTTTAAACTTTTGTTTATTTTGTTTATTTATTTTAATTTTAATTTTATTTGGAAAAAAAAGAGGCACACAGAGATCTTCGGCAGTTTGTTTCCCAAATGCCCACAAAGAACCAGAGCTGGGCCAATGCAAAGCCATGAGTATGGAACTCAAGCCAGGTCTCCCACATGGCTGTCAATGACCCCTCAGCCATTACCTGCTTCCTCCCAGGGTGGGAATTAGCAAGAAGCTGGAATTGTGAGCAGAGCCAAGATTCAAACCCAGGCACTCTGATAATAGGATGCAGGCATCTCGAGTGGCTTCTTCTCTCTCTCTCTCTCTCTCTTTTTTTTTTTGACAGGCAGAGTAGATATATAGAGAGAGACATAGAGAAAGGTCTTCCTTTACCGTTGGTTCACCCTCCAATGGCCGCTGTAGCAGGCGCGCTGCGGCTGGCGCACCGCACTGATCCGATGGCAGGAGCCAGGTGCTTCTCCTGGTCTCCCATGGGGTGCAAGGCCCAAGCACTTGGGCCATCCTCCACTGCACTCCTGGGCCACAGCAGAGAGCTGGCCTGGAAGAGGGGCAACCGGGACAGAATCCGAAGCCCCGACTGGGACTAGAACCCAGTGTGCCAGTGCCGCAGGTGGAAGATTAGCCTATTGAGCCACGGCGCCGGCTCTTAAGTGGCTTCTTAATTGCTGCATCAGATGCTTGCCTTTCAAAACTTTTTGAAGACTATTTCTTGGCATTGAAAATGTTTATTATACAGTATTGTCTTAGAGAGTGAGGAAAGGTGGAAGGGAGAGAGGGAGAGAGGAAGGTAAGAGAAAGAGGAGAGAGAGAGAAGGAAATGCTTGATTATTACAAGAGTACATGAATCATGAGAGCCCTATTTGGAGGATAAGAATAGAAATAAATATACTAACATGTCAACATTGGGTTACATCCAGTTGGGGAGATAATGGTAGATACCGAATATTTTACAATTTTCTACAATGAGCATGTATTACATTTGGCATTATGGGGAAGAGTTACATAAAAAGTTTTCCAAGACATATATATTGGTTGGGATAGTTATGTGCAGTGGCCTAGATCATCGCCACCCAGGGTAGGATTCCATCACTGAAATTGTTGGGAAGGCAAGATATTTTTTGGATTGGAATTTGTTTTTATTGCTTCCTTTGTTTCAGAATAACCCCCAGGTCTGCCCTTACAATCTGTATGCTGAGCAGCTCTCAGGATCAGCTTTCACTTGTCCACGGAGCACCAATAAGAGAAGGTACACAATTAGGTTAATTTTGACCTGCAAACTGTTAGAACTATGACCTAGGACCCTGTGCTGCCTCTTGTACCTGGGCCATGACTAGGCAAGACTACCCCCAGGTCCTTCACACAGCCTATGTTCTGAGTCACAGTAGGGGGAGATGAACCTTATCCCCAGCTAAAATCAAATGCAATGGCCAGTGGAAGAAGGGGAAAAGAATAGTTGCACAGAACCTGGGAAACTCGCACATCCACTTCCATCGACAAATTCTCACCAGCACGCACAAGAAAATGTTTTAAGCAGTCTGGCCTTTCTCTAAGGATTGGCTAGTGAAGCTTTGGATTTGAATTTACTTTTTTTTTTTTTTTTTTAATATATATAATGATTAAGTCACAATAATTACAGAAGACTCAGAACAATATCTTCAGCTGACTGGAGCATTATGTCCTTGGCATGAACATGTTGGATAACCCAAGGTCATGTATTATGGCCCCTTGAGGTTTGAATTAATAAGGTTTTTACTCTTTGGAATTTGCTTTTTCTGGAAACCAGCACATTTGTTTGCACGGTATGTCATGTCGCATGTTTGCTCTAATCCTATAGACCAGGTCAATGAGCATGCTCCCTTGATTAATCCCTAGGAGGTAGCTTGGAGGCAGCACCTGCTGCAGTTCCAGGAGATGGGAAATGCCATGATTCAAGTAAGTAGTATTTACCTCATTTTGGAATTTCAGTCCAAGGCATCTGTGAGGAGGGTTGTTGCTACTTCTGAGGCCTTAGGGAGGAGGGCAGACTGTCTTGTACTGCTTAGTACGGGGGACAGGGATTGTCTCCACAGGGCCTCCTGAGGATCAGATGAGCACAGGAGTGCAAAAGCACATTACCCACACAAATGATGATTTTGTGTCCCTTAGTGACTAATCATGCCCACTGTGCATTCAGGCCATCAAGTTTAATGCTGGCTTCTTCTTTTCCAGCTGTGTGACTCTATCTAGATCTTCATATGTAAGATAGATACTGACAGTGCATATTTCATCATTGTAGTGGAAAGAAAGGGAAGAGTGTTTGTAAAGTGGCTAGCACATTGACCCATGGTCAGTGTTCAGTTCATCATGTTGTTATCATCATCACCATCATCATCATCATCATTACCATCATCACCATCAATGCCACCATAGCAGTTTCTTCCTGAATTCCAGGGTATCTGTAGGAGGTTGTCAGGGAGCTGAGTAGGATCTAGGGCAGGTGCTATACAATGTCAGTGTCAATATTGCTTTTCTTTTGATAGACATGTCTATGTAGTGGGGGGGAGAAACTTTGCAATATGTATCCAAAATCAGGGGTTAATTCTGTTGATATTTGATTGTCTCTCTCTTTGTAAACCCAAAGAGACAAGGTAAGAAAAGCACACAGACAGTTCCCGTCCCTTCTAATTTATGACAGCCTGGCCCCCATGACTCTGCTCTTGACTTTATGGCCCATCCACTAACAGGCCACCTGGTCTCCGGATTCTGCCGCCTGCCCCCATTATTCAGCAATATCTGCAGCCAGCAGGAGCTGAGCTCTGTTCCAGGAGGCTGAAAAGGAGCTGTTGGCATTTCATTAAGAAGCTGGCACCGTTCCCTGAATCAGAATTAAATCTCTGTCCAGGGCGATGTAGTGCTGCCTGGGGAGTTTTATAAACTCAGCTTAAAAAAAAATAAGGGACACTAGGCATGGCTCACCCATCTGTTTAGAACTTTCCAAAGATATCCAGAAAAATTTTGTGAAAATGCTCAAAATTCCCTATAGGAAGATAAGGCCAACCCCTCCTATTGCCTGAAACTCTTAGTGACTACTCATTTGAACCATAAAGTTTAGGGCCACCACTAAACTATTAGAGATTCTGTTATCTATCTATCTGTGTATCTTGATCTATCATCTATCATTTATCTATCTGTCAGGGATTGATTTTTGTTATATTAGCTAGCTGAGAAGGTCAAAGTCAGGACAGAGAATGTAGAAAATTTAGACAATGATAAAATTCCATGACTAAGGGAGACAATTCAACAAATAGCAAATAAGTGAACAATTACTGTGCATTTTAGGTACATGAACTCTTTTGAGTTCTCACAACAATCCTAAGTGATAAGAATGAAGACCAGGATGACTCAGGGAATTTAATAACTTGCCCAGGATCACACAGCAGGTTCTAAGATATTCATATGTGCTCTCAACCCTGTATACTGTTGGCAGTTGCAGGGGATTAGTTTATTACTTGGCTAGAAGTTCAAGGTCTGAGGCCACATCATAAAGAGCTGGAAGAATCAAGTGGAAATTGAACAAATCTATCCTGTTATCCCCAAGTTGGCTCAATGTTGGGCCGGGCCACCTCCACTCTCTGAGGTACATGCTCCTTAATCTTAAAAGGCCAGAGCCTACTCTGGTCTTCTTTGGTCAGAAGTAGGGTCCTTCTACCTTCTGTACCTTGTCAGGATAATGGTCTGTGGAAGGGCTGGAGTCCATTTTATTGAGTCTCAGTGTCCCCCCAGCTTCTGAAGGGATCTCCCTGTGGTCTCCTTCATGGGATTCTTCCCTGTCTGAAGCCCAAGATCTGATCCTGGCAGAGAGCCCTCTGGTCAGGCCTTGACACGCACAGAAAGCAAAATGTAAGAAAGAAAAAACAAAGCTGAAAATAAACTATAACAAAATGTGGACATATATCTTATAATTTTGGAACACAAAATTGTTCATTTCCTAAACCTCTCACAAATTAATGTCAAAATAACCCAGCTGAAAACATTATAGGAATTGTATAAATACTTCATGGAAAATTATAAAAAGCCAATACACAAGTTATCAGATTTTCA
This sequence comes from Sylvilagus floridanus, assembly GCA_949820135.1. Taxonomy (NCBI): domain Eukaryota; kingdom Metazoa; phylum Chordata; class Mammalia; order Lagomorpha; family Leporidae; genus Sylvilagus; species Sylvilagus floridanus. The sequence goes on along the minus strand of OX463244.1, from coordinate 74,278,370 downwards.
ACCTTGTTCCTAATAAAGGAAACATAAAATAAGATACTGTTTTTCACCCACAAGACTAAAATTTTCAATAACACTCATGTTTGGGGAAATGTGGGCGATCAGAATTCTCCCACATTGTTGGTAAAAGAGTAAAGTGATACAATGGCTTGAAGAAATTGGAGGAGAAGGAGTCATTTACCTTTCAGAACTTTTTTAAAAGATTTATTTATTTATTTGAGATGCAGAGTTTCAAATAGAGAGAAGAAAAGACAGAGAGAGAGGTCTTCCATCTGCTGGTTCACTCCCCAAATAGCCTAACAGCTAGGGCTGGACCAGGTCAAAGCCAGGAGCCAGGAGCTTCCTCCAGGTCTCCCACATGGGTGCAGGGGCTCAAGCACTTGAACCATCTTCCACTGCTTTCCCAGGTGCATTAGCAGGGAGCTTGATCAGAAGTAGAGCAGCCGGGACTTGAGCCAGCACCCATATGTGATGCTGGTTCTGCCGGAGACTTAACCTACTATGCCACAGCACCGGCCCACTTTTTAGAACTTTTAAAAATTATTTGAATTACTTTTACCCTTGGCATGTGATAGAGCTCATAAAAAATTTGGATTTCAAAATTTTTTACAACCAAGATAAACTTTTAATTCCATTAACTACAAACTTGTTGAAGTTTCCTCATATTACTCTTACAATTTTTAAGGAGAAAACTGATTTATATCTCAAAACTAACAAAGAAGCCAATTAAATGGATTTCCCTGCACTGGTATTCCTCAAGGTACCTTTCCTTCTTTTATAGCCGTGGGGAAAGACAATTCATTTTTTGGCAGCATGGGAATAACCAAGAGCTGGAACCTCAATCTAAAAGGTGGTAGATAGAGAAGATAGAAGACGCCAGGACTCTAGGCAGCAAATAGCCAGTAAGAAGTGATGCTTGGGGTAGGCATATGTCCTAGAGGTTAAGATGCCAGTGAGGATGGTCACATCTCATACCTGTGTACTTGAATTCAATTCCCAGCTGCAACTCCTGACTACAGCTTCCTGCTAGTGCACACCCTGGAAGGCAGTGGTGATGGCCTAAATAACTGCATTCCTGCCACCCAAGAGGAAGACCTGGATTGAATTCCCAGCTCCTGGCTTTGATCTGGCTCAGCCCCAGCCATTGCAGGCATTTTGGACATGAACTTGCAGATAGGAGCAAGCTCTCTCTCTCTCTATCTCAAATAAATAAATGTGTCATTTCTTGTCATTGCTCCTCACATTAAAGCCCACAGATTGTAGCTGACTTGAGTGTCTTTCTGATGGTACTTCCTGAACCTGTCTGTGTATTACTCAGAATGTTACCCTAAGGCTATGTGTTCTTGTCTCCCCACAGCTGGCTATATAGGATTCTGCCCTCCGTTTCTCACAAGCCCTTTGAATCCATTGACCAAGGCCATATCACTCACAACTGGGATGAAGTTGATCCTGACCCTAACCAGGTAACCTGGTCCTGTGAATGGGAACATACCATGAATCCAAAGCTTTGAAAAGAAATTTTTAAATCATGCTAGAATCTTCGAAAAATTGGTGAGCTTTTTAAAATAGATGCTCAAGTATCTGGTTTTTTGCTCAAACCCGGGTAGAAATTATGAAATTAGATTGTGTGTGTGTGTATGTGTGTAAGCCTGTGTCTGTTTTACCTAATGGCGTGTAGACAAGCAGAGGGATAGTCCAGAGTTGGTGTGAGTACTGAGGTGAATTGGATGGATGGATATTATATAAGCTGGTCAGAATATGTTTGTGCACATAGGGTTTGTTGGGGGGAGGTGTATTTTAAACTTATCACAGAATCTAGAGAACACATTCAAGACTGGCATCTCTGAAAAGAGGTTTGCATTCCTGCTCTTCTATTTATTGTGTCCTTGAGCCATGGCATTTCAACCGTAAACTAGCAAGATAACATCTGCCTTCAGTGATATGGTGAAGATCACGTGAGACAATACAGGGGAAGGTGCTTTGCATTGTGTAGTACAAAACAACCGTGATTCTGCTTCAGCCATCTTGGTGTATTCGCTTAAGGACAATGGTCATTGTAAGTCTCAGAATTTATTTTCAGTTTTTTTTTTTTCATTTCATATCAATTTTTATTCTGAGATCTCCATCTGTGCCCCTCTCCCCTGTTCCACCACCTATCCTCCCCCTATAGCTTCCCTTTTGTTTTTCTAAGGCATTTTGTCTATACTAACAAATCTCTGCAAATATTCCCCTAAATACTTAGACTTTTTGTAAAAAAAAAAAAAAAGCAAAAAAAATTCATAAGTACATTTGGTTTCCTGCCCTATTCCATCTCTTCCCTTAATTATGAAAATCTTGGAGAACTAAGTACCAGTTTGAATGCCACCCACCCTTCTCCAATAGGGACTGGTAAGTTGGTATCCGGGGTGGAAAGAAAATGTGAATTAGCATCTTAAAATATTGCCTGCATCACAGCCATTTTAGAATTGAGATGCGCTGTCTAGATAATGGGTCTTTGAACTTGTGTGAAGTTTAACGTGTGAAGGAGGCATCCTCCCCAGCTGCCTACTGGCTCCCATATTGCCTTTGAACACAGTAGAAAAAGGCAGTTCCTGCTACAACCTCCAAGCCCAGATTCAGTCCCCAGACAAGGACACACAAGGCCACATTTCCAGTCCCTACCCTCTTTCCCTTTGGCCAAACAGAGCCCCTGTGTACGGCACAATTTGAGCAGCCAACCTGGGGACCCCGGCTTTACCTTGTCCTTGGGCTTCACCTGGGCTCCTAACTATTCCACTTACCACCGTGGGGTGAGGAATACGTCTGGAAAACCATGCCCTTTAGCTGTTTACCTCCTCACTCATCTTCTAGAGGGCCTCAGTCCCCTGCCCTTTATCTAAGCATCTGCTTGACTCCTAATCGTGTTAAATAGAGGTGAATTCCATTCACCCTGCAATAACTGACAATAGACAGATTAATCAGAGAAAAGGCATGCAAATGTATTATTACTGTGCATCAGCCCAGGGAAATGACAGGAGAGTGATTACCCAACAACCCAGTGAGGTCCAAGTGCCTCTATGCCCTTGTTCCTAGAGGAAAGGAAATAGAGAGCACAAGGTCAAGTTGCCTGGCGGGCAGAACTTCAGCAGATTAGGTCTCCCAGGTCATCCCTTACAGCTGCCTGTAGCAGATTACATGAGAAGCCTGTCTGGGGGTGGGGACCACTTTGCATCCTTTCTTCTCCTGTGGTTGGTTAACCTTTCCTAGTTATTGGAGGAGATTCCTAGGGAGGGAGTTCAAAACGGTTGCACTGCTTTGGGAAGAAGTTTTCTCAGTCAGATAAAGGAACCTCTGGGAGAGAATCTCCCTCTGCTTAAGGGAGACACAGGAAGAGATGAGAGGGCTCCTGAGAGCAGTCTCAGGACTGCTTTCCCGAGGCTCCAGGGTCAAAACACCGCATTCTGAGATTTCTGGTTTCTGATCCCCAAATGCTCCAATGTCTCTCAATGGTCATACTGATAGTTATTAATAAAGACTCATCTGCTTAATTACCAGACTCCATATTCCATTAGAGAATATAAAAGATGGATACCTGGGATTCCATAGAATTCCTGGTCAGACGAAACACCAGCTAAACCTTAATTACACGCCAGGTTTGGGAGGGTGAGAGGCTATTTGGCCCCTGATAGGTTTTCTAATTATTTTCTTCAGATGACACAGGGAATCTTCGATTACATTTCTGACAGTTCTCTTGAGTAGACTCAAGCTCACATTAGATAAGGGGAAAATGGTTAGCAAATTAGATGAAAATTAAACACAAATGAAATTTTCTATGAAAATCCCTTAAGTCATCCATAAAATATAGGAAACATGGTTTTCTGTTTGCTGCCTTGAATATTAATTCTTAAGTGTACTACATTTGAGAAACATTGGCTAGACTAAAAGATATATTACAGGAAAAGTCCACCGGCAGACTTCAGGTTTAAATCATACAGCTTTTTTTTTTTTGATTTATTTATTTGTTTGAAAGTCATAGTTACACAGAGAGAGAAGAAGAGACAGAGAGAGAGAGGTCTTCCATCTGCTACTTCACTCCCCAATTGGCCACAATGGCCGGAGCTGCGCCCATCCGAAGCCAGGATCCAGGAGCTTCTTCCGGGTTTCCCACACGAGTACAGGGGCCCAAGGACTTGGGCATCTTCTACTGCTTTCCCAGGCCATAGCAGAGAGCTGGATCAGAAATGAAGCAGCCGGGTCTTGAACTGGTGCCATATGGATGCCAGCAATTCAGGCAGTGGCTTTACCCACTGTGCCACATCACCAGACCCCCCCCATGCAGATTTTAAGATAACAATCTAGTTCCTAATGATTAGTGGGATGGCCTGGTGAGTTCCAGTGCCTCTGTGCAAGTAGTTCATAACAGTTGTTTACACCTCTGAACCTTAATACATCACCATAGTTCTGTGTGTAATTATGTGGATAACAATGGAATTATAACTATAATTTTATTTGGGCTGGGGATTAGGTTTTATTTATTTAGTTAGTTAGTTAGTTAGTTAGTTAGTTAGTTTTGACAGGCAGAGTGGACCAGTGAGAGAGAGAGAGAAAGGTTTTCCTTTGCCGTTGGTTCACCCTCCAATGGCCACTCCGGCCGGTGTGCTGCGGCCAGCGCGCTGTGCTGATCCAAAGGCAGGAGCCAGGTGCTTCTCCTGGTCTCCCATGGGGTGCAGGGCCCAAGCACTTGGGCCATCCTCCACTGCACTCCTGGGCCACAGCAGAGAGCTGACCTGGAAAAGGAGCAACTGGGACAGAATCCGGTACCCCGACCAGGACTAGAACCCGGTGTGCTGGCGCCGCAGGCGGAGGGTTAGCCTAGTGAGCCGTGGCACTGGCCAAAGGTTAGTTTTAAAAACCTAATCCCCCAGCACACGGGGTTCTAGTCCCGGTTGGGGCACCAGATTCTGTCCCGGTTGCCCCTCTTCCAGGTCAGCTCTCCGCTGTGGCCCAGGAGTGCAGTGGAGGATGGCCCAAGTCCTTGGGCCCTGCACCAGCATGGGAGACCAGGAGAAGCACCTGGCTCCTGCCTTCAGATCAGCACAGTGCACCAGCCGCAGCGGCCATTGGGGCGTGAACCAACGGCAAAGGAAGACCTTTCTCTTTGTCTCTGTCTCTCACTGTCTACTCTGCCTGTCAAAAAATAAAAATAAAAAAAATTTTAAAAATAAAAAAAACTAACCTTTAAGTGACGTGACTATACTGTGACTATGATAGGTAATATGCTCAGAAATATACTTTTATTATATATTATTATTTCTCTGACCACTGTTACTACATTTTATTTATCATAAAGGCATATAACCTCTTAATGATTATTTTGCAAGATGCTAATCCTGTTCTAATAGAATTTTTCTAGTTTTGTCTTATTATACAAGTAACATATACTGATAAAAACTCAAATGATGTAGAAATTATAAAGTATAAAATGGAAATTCCTTATCATATGTGAGAGCTAAGTGTATCAGTTGTTTGTGTTAATTTATTATTTCTCTTTTTTGAAAGATCTATTTTATTTATTTGAAAGCCAGAGTTATAGAGAGAGAAGGAGCGAGGGAAGGAGGGAGGGGGGGCATCTTCCAACTGCTGGTTCATTCCCCAAATGACAGCAATGGCCAAGGCCAGGAGCCAGGAGCTTCATCTGGGCCTCCTATGTGAGTACAGGGGCCCAAGCACTTGCGCCATTTTCTGCTGCTTTCCCAGGCACATTAGCAGGGAACTGAATGGGAAGTGGAGCAGCCAGAATTCAAACCACACCCACAGGATGCCAGTATTACAGGTAGCACCTTTACTCACTATGCAACAGCACCTACCCCTAATTCATCATTTCATAGTTATCATCATTTTGTCAGAGAAGACTGAGGAAGCTGCATTATAAATTGAGCTAAAAGAGAGACACCTACTTGCTTTTTAGAAGAGCTTCGATCCGTGTTGGTGTCTCTCTCCCTCTTCATGTGCTTGCCATTCTAGCATTGCTTTGCATTTGTCTTTGAACTTGTTAGTTCTCTCCTGTTTTGAATTCCTTCAACATTTCTATATGATAACCACCAAATAAGTTTTTCCTTTCCCTCCAGTATCTCCCCTGTTTACTTGTGACCTTGTGTTCACACACACTGGAAGATGTATGCCTTACAAACATCTTCATGAACACCAGGTCCATCAAGGTCATGGCTCGTCATCCTCCTAACTTGTGGCTGTGTCACCTGCCATCTGCTTCTCTTGCCCTGATGCACACACCCTGACTGTTCTTGCAAAATCTATCCTTTTATCATCATTTACACCTTCTTGACAAGTCAATATCTCTTTCCAATTTTATGCTTCATTAATTAGCCACAACATTCTGCATTCATCACTTTCCTCCTCTTAACCTCGTTCAAATATGTGCTCCAGACTCTCACCAAGCAAGTGTGAGAAAGTTAGATTTAGATACCTCTCTGACAGTTGTTTCCAACTGCAGCCTGTATGAGAAGCATGTCTTCACCTGTCACAGAGAAAACCCAATACATCACCAGCTTCACCAGCTACCCACATTAGTCACCTCTGGGAATGTGAAGACCTGAGCCTTGCCTGGTGTTTCCCCCAGTCTGACATTGATCTATAGTGAGCATCACTGGGTATGCTATCATCACCGTCATCCTTGGTACGCTCCCAGGAAGACAGGGGACTAGTCCCCCAAAAGCCTTTATTGCCCTTAGTCAATCATCCAGAAATCAAAGCAAACTTTCAATGTACTGAAATTCAGCCTGTGGCTATCATAAGTCCAGTCCATCACTATCTCACATAGGACACATGCCTAACTGTGCTTATCATGTGTCTTCCTCTAATTCCTGAAATCTCAGAAGTTAATGAACTAATGTGCATCCAATTTAATTATGATTCCACAGATCTCAATCAGCATCCCTGAATAGCACTCCTCTTTAGAGGGCAGTGACATTTAGAGCGTATTTTCCTTATTACTTCATCCCTAACCTCTTGATTGTTGGAAAGTCAGATCCTTGACCCACTTAAGCCTCAGCTGAGGAAATTGACTCTCAGTTCTCACCCAGCATAATATGGACCAAGTGAAAAATACCTCAAAGCTAATTAAAGATACCATAAAATATCATGAAAGTCCTTCTGTCTCTACTAAATGTAAACTGGTGAAAACGTTTCAAAGCAATGCATTCTGACAGGACAATTGATGTCTAGTTTGTTGAACTGTTCAGTTCTTGCCACCCTAAAAGCTCCTTCCTTCCGGTCTTAGATTCACTGATGTCTGTAAGCTTTTGCTCAAGTCTCTTCCATTCATAGCCAGGCTTCATAAGAAAGTCACCTAAACCCACTTTCTCATTCCTGGTTTGTTTTTGAAGATTTATTTTATTTATTTGAACGGCAGCTACAGAGAGAGAGAGAGAGAGAGAGAGAATATCTTTCATCTGCTGGTTCATTCCTCAAATGACTGTAATGCCCAGGGCTGGTCCAGGCCTGATTCCAGGAGCCTGGCATTCCATCCTGGTCTCCTGTGAAGGGAACACATGGACCTAAGCACCTTCCTCCCAGGCACTTTAGCAGAGAGCTGGATCAGAAATGGAAAAGCTGGGGGGCAGGTGCTTTGGAGTAGCCCATAAAGCTGCCTCCTGGGATACTGGCATCCCATATGGGTCCAATTCAAGTCCCAGCCACTCCACTTCCCATTCAGATCCCTGCTAATGCATCTGGGAAGGAAGCAGAAGATGGCCCAAGTGCTTGGACCCCTGAACCCACGTGGGAGACCGGAAGAAGCTCCTGGCTCCTGGTTCCCACCGTAGCAGCCATTTGGGGAGTGGATCAGTAGATGGCAGATCTCTCTTTCTCTCTGTCTCTGTCTCTCTCTCTCTCTCTCTCTCTCTCTCTCTGTCTCTCTCTGTCTCTCTCTCTCTCTCTCTGTAACTCTGCCTTTCAAGTAAATAAATAAATACAAAAAAAAAAAAAAAGAGAGAGAGAGGAGCAGGAGCAGTGGGACTTGAATTGGTGGTCATGTGGAATGCCTGATCGGTGTTGAAGGGTAGCTTAACCAGCTGTGCCACAATGCTGCCCCCTCTACTTCTTAAGCTTACACAACTCAGTCTACCCAGGCCACTGTATTGAAAATATTCGTGCTATTTTTGCCCTTTTAAAACAACAATGCTCCTACCAATTAATACAGGTTTTTAATCAAAACTTACATAAAAGAGTCAATACTCCCAAATTCCACTAATGCAGATTAAATACTTCTAATGTTTTGGTTTCTTTATTTCTAGTCTTTTCATTGTACGTGTATGTATATAAACAATCCTAGGGTCCCATGCAGCCGGTAACAAATGCGACACAATTAAAATCATGCCAATTTCTGCTTTCACCAAGAGTGTGCAATGTAGAACCCACAACAACACTTTTTAATATCCTCTTTCCCCAATTTTCTCCAGATTCCAACCCTCTCACCTCTAAGTCCTCCATTACCTCACCTTCACCTTCTCTGATCTTTTCTTTTTTTAATTTTATTTATTCATTTGAGAGGTAGAGTTATAGACAGTGAGAGGTAGAGTCAGAGAGAAAGGTCTTCCTTCTGTTGGTTCACTCCCCAAATGGCTGCAATGGCCGGAGCTGTGCCAATCCAAAGCCAGGAGCCAGGTGCTTCTTCCTGGTCTCCCACGCGGTTGCAGGGGTTCAAGGACTTGGGCCATCATTCCCTGATCTTTTCCTGCCTCGTCACCACAGGTTCTCGGCTGTTCTCTCCCTGTCTTCTGCCTGTGGCACTTGTGATGTAGATCTCCCCATCCGCTTTCCCTACAACACACCCTCACCCACAGTATTGATCTCCCTTGTGAGAATGGAGTTCAATAGACTCCAACAAGAATGAGAAAATCAGAATTCTCTGTCAAGAGTAGAGAAGGGAAGAAGAAGGGGTTGTGAATACTTTAATATTAATGCTTTTTTTAAAAAGTCACATATATTCACTCTTAATAAACTCATACTATAATACAGTTTTATATTTTATTTTTTAATTAGACATTTTGTGTATTTTCCAAGTCTTTTGAAACTTCTTAAATGTAGATGATTTTTAGTGCTGTATTATAATCCAATATATGCTAATGCTTTTAAGTTGTCAAATATGTAGGTTCTTTCCATTTTTACCATTATAAATTATCCACAGCTAAGTGCTATATGGTCTTTTTTTCTGAAACATCGCAAATTATGGAACAGTTGACTTCCCTCTTTAATTCCTGAGTCTCTGTCCTTTCCTGGGTTTTGCGGCCTGCATGACTCCTAAACCTGCACAATAAGTGTTCTCCATGGTCCTGAACTAGACTCTTACCACCCTGTCTCCTTTTCCCTCCAGAAAAGGCCATGTGCTCATCACTGTCCCCTGCTTCTCTCCTCCTCTTCCTTCTTATCTTTCTTAGCCTCCTCTTTTCTTCTGCTTGCTGCCCCATTTGCCCCATTCCCTTTGCAGTAGTTTGCTAGGGCTTGCATAACAAAAATAGACCACATAGCATAAACAACAAACATTTATTTTCTCAAGGTCTGGATTCTGAGACTAAGGTGTCAGCAGGATTGAGTTTTCTGAACTTTGGCTTGCAGATGGTTGTCCTCTCCTTGAACCTTCACATCCTCTTCCTTCTGTATCTGAATCCAAACTTCCTTTTCTTATGAGGACCCTAATCCTATTGGATGAAGCCTACTCTAAGGACTCATTTTAATTTAGGTACTTCTATAAAAAATCTGTCTCCAGTACAGTCACATGCTGAGGCACTGGATTTTAGGAACTTAACATATTCATTCTGGAGGGGGAACACAATCTAACCCATAACATTCTACTCGCCTTCCCTTCTCAATATTAGGTATCAGTGACTCCCACTTTTGTTGGATTCTCTTTGTCTTAGAGATGAAGATTTATTTCTTTTTAAGAAATATTCAGGTGGTATTAAGTAGGAGGAGAAACTTCTTAAATAACAGGATTTTTCCAGCCTGCTTTGATTCCCACTTCCTTCTGTCTCCCCCATACTACCCCCAACACACATATACACCATGTAGCAGGTAGGATTGTGGAGACTTAACTCTACCTCTGACATCACTGCAGCCTGATGCTTGGTATAACCTTGTAGATCACATTGCAGGAAGTCAGTCCCTCTGTTCTTGGAAGCCTTGCTGGATCAGCCTTCAATGTATATATTCTTCAATATATATTCTGTCATCCACTTTATGGCTCTCTTGCCATCTTCCACACCTCTCTTTACTTTTTAAAAACATTTCATTCATCCTGGTGACATTAACTATTGCCTCTCAGTAATGTTTTACAAATCCCTCCCTCATCTTCAAAACCCACTTTGGACACTTCCATGTGGATGTTACAGCTTAACAGGTTCTGTGTTGAAGCTGCCATAGTCTCATCCAAATGAACTTCTTTCCCTGGATTTTCTAGGCCTCTTACTGACATAATAATTCTCTTTTTTAAAGATTTATTTATTTATTTGAGAGACATAGTTACAGACAGAGAAAAAGAGAGACAGAGAGAGAGGTCTTCCATCCACTGGTTCACTCCCCAGATGGCTGCGATGGCCAGGGCTGGGGCAATCTAAAGTTAGGAGCCAGGAGCTTCTTTCAGGTTTCCCATATGGGTTCGGGGGTCCAAGCACTTGGAACATCCTTCACTGCTTTCTCAGGCCATTAGCAGAGAACTGGATGGGAAGTGGAGCAGCCAAGACTCTGACCAGTGCCCATATGGGATGCTGGCGCTGCAGGCAGAGGTGTAACCTACTACACCATGGTGCCAGCCCCCCACAATAATTCTTTCACACAACCAAACAACTCCTTAGAGTCATCTTCAAGAATGTCTTGACTTCTCCTTCTACAGGGAATTAGGTTCCAAGTACATAGTATGTTGATTCCTTAAGTATACATAAAAGTTATCAGGGGGACTTGTTGAGTCTGTGGTATTACCCAGGAATCACTCCAGATGAGTCTTATGCAGTATGGTACCAGATGGGTACCACCTGAAGAAATACTGCTGTAGACTTTGCTTCCAGGATGCCTCTGATTCCTTCCTTACTCTTCTTAATTCCATCTGATTCAGAGCACCTTTCCCCTTACATGAACTGTTATAATAGCCTGCTAAATGATCTGTATGTCTTCCCTATGCTATCCCACACACCACAGTCAGATTCACGTTTCTAAGTCATCTAAAAAATCTTTAACTTCCAACATCACCCCTCCCCTCTACTGGCCAGTCAATCAAGTGTAGGCTCCAAAGATGGCAGATTGAACCCTCTCTGCTTCCTTTCATGTCCCCTGCCCAGCAGGCACACTAGAAGCATCAGCATTCCAAGCCATTACCCGAAGCTGCCCTATGATGATGCTCCACGCTCTTTCATCTTTCTGAATTTCCTCTTCTTCCTGCACAAATACCCATCCAAATCCTGTCCATAACTTAAGACTTACTTTAAACACAACTTTCATCATTGAACCCTTTTGATATCTATTAGGGTATTTGAGATTAGAGTTTGTGTTCTCATCACCTTCGTTTAATCTTCAGCATGAAGCACACACCTTCTTCCAGATAGTGGAATTGAAAAATATTTGTTGAATGTACTTCCTGATAGCTCAGGTCCTGTCATCCTGTAAATAGAATAGACTGTGTTTCTCTAAATGCATTCACTAGTATTTGCCAACATTGCAGTGTGCATTGCCCTGTTCAGCCCTTTTGGACAGCTTGCTAGCTCTTTTTACAGTGCCTCTCCATCAACTTACATTTTGTTCCTTGAAAAGATATTGGAGCTGTCTGCAAACCAGACAATTTCATTGCCTGTATCTCTTATTTTCCATGTATAAGAATGTTAAAAAGGCCCCTTGCCAGGACCAATTCCTGAGGGAACATTCCTATTTACATTTCTCTTCCAAAGTCATATCCACTTACCCATCTTGTTATCCTATCAGGAAGTATCCACACTTCAGGGTCTTCTGTAATGGGTTTCCTGAGGGCATGTTCACCTCCAGCACCTAACATAAAATCTGGCACTCGGAGAGGCTCAATAAATGTTGTTTGAATTTCAGAAGAGTGGATAAGAATGCTTGCCCTGAAGCATCTTAGCAAGGTTGCATCCCTGGAGTCAGACTGGGCCAGAGCAACTCTAAACTGGAAGGGCAGTAAATGAGGGTCAGACTAAAAGATTAAGACTATTACAAGGATGCAAAACTTGGTTCAAGAGCCAGGGAGTCCAGGAATAGGGAAGCAGATCAAACTTAAACTGAGATCAAATGGCTTGGGGTGTAGGTTAATAAGAGGGACTGAGAGAATACTGGCATCATTTTTTTTTTTTAAATTTCATTTATTTATTTACTTGAAAGTCAAGGTTACAGAGAGAGAAAGAGAGAGAGAGAGAAAGAGAAAGAGAGAAAGAGAGAGAGGTCTTCCACTCACTGGTTCACTCCCCAGTTAGCTTCAATGGGCAGAGCTGTGCTGATCTGAAGCCAGGAGCCAAAAGTTTCATCTGGGTCTCCCACGTGGGTACAGGGGCCCAAGGACTTGGGCCATCGTCTACTGCTTTCCCAGGTGATAGAAGATAACTGGATCAGAAGTGGAGCTGCTGGGATGCCAGCACCGCAGGCAGTGGCTTTACCTGCTATACCACAGTGCCGGCCCCACACATCAATTCTTAGTAGAAAATATTTAATTGCTCATAACCATCAGTTTTCTCACTTCTAAAATAGAGATGATGGTGGTCATGTGAGCCTCATAGAGATGTTGTGAGAATTAAATGTCATCCAAGAAACATTTACTGAGTGACTGTGATATCCCATGCTCCATGATAGGTGCTAGGTCATGAATATAATAAAGCACTTAGTCTTACATTCAAGGGCAAGGTTAAATAGGAATCTAGTTTTCTAGCGATGATGTTCATCTCTTCTGTGGCCTTGTGAAAGACTTTTGAAAGTCTCAATAAATCACAGTGACTTGGATTCTCCTTGCCTGGGATCTTGCCTATAACCTCAAAGAACACCAATGAATCAATGAAAGCCTAATTTCTCTCCACATAAATCATGCTGTCTTTTTTCCTCAAATTGTTAGATTTGCTGAAGAATTCTGTGAGACACCATTTACGTCACCCCTGCTTTTGATACCTGGACTGAAACTCACTGGTACCAATTAGTTGCACTACTCCCAGTCACAGCTGCTGCCAACAGTTGCCCAAGTGTACATTATGATCATTATTTCACCGACAAGTTATTTGAAGAATCTTGGATAGATGGCACTGACTTTTAATGATATGACTACCTCTAGCCAGCCAGTGTTCTTAAGAGCATTAAAATCATCGGATCTCGTTGTATCCATGGCAGTGTTGCAGGGAATCTCAGTAAATCAGAGTATCTCGGTGTTGAGAGGGATTCTCAGATCATCCATCCCAGCCCTCCAGTCTTCGGACTGTGGAAATGCCAAGGCCAATTGTCTGATATTTTCTTTTCTCTGAGCATGAATTTTAAATCTTAATCATTAAAAGTTGTTGCCAATCATCTATGTTCCTCTTTTGGTAATCTTAAAGAATTTTTTATTATAATCTTGGCTGCTCTTGAACATGCTTTTCAAATTATTTTTGACCACCTCATTTCTAGAAAGTGAGTTTATTTTACAATGTAATTTGAAGACTGCAGCTGCAAAAATCTGTGTAGTAGTGATAGAATTTAGAGGATAGGGGCTGGCACTGTGGCACAGTGGGTTAAAGCCCCAGCCTACAGCGCTGGCATCCCATATGGGCACTGGTTTGAATCTCAGATGCTCCTCTTTCGATCAAGTTCTCTGCTATTGCCTGGGAAAGCAGTAGAAGATGGTCCAAGTCCTTGGGCCCCTGCATGTTCGTGGGAGACGCGGAAGAAGCTCCTGGCTCCTGGCTTCAGATCAGCTCAGCTCTAGCTGTTGTTATCATTAGGGGTGTGAACCAGCAGATGGAAGTCCTCTCTCTCTGGCTCTACCTCTTTGTAACTCTTTCAAATAAAATAAAATAAATCTGTAAAAAAATAATATAGAGGATAAATAGACAACTCTACAATTATAGTCAGACTTCAGCACCCCTCTCTCAACAGTTGATAGAACAACTGTACCAAAAAATAGGAGGGGATATAGAAGTGACGATTCTAAATATGAATCATCATATATGAAGAATCAACATATATGAAGAATCAACTTACACTTATATGAAGAATCAGCTTACATATTGGAAATAATATTTGGACTTTTAGAAACATTGCTTAATATTTGAGCTATTGCTGACTTTGAAAAATCTCACAAAATTGCTTTAGTCTTGTTTTTTGAAATTCATATAAGCAATATTCTCAGAGCCTTATATTTATTCTTCACTGAATCAGCCAATAAATATTTACTGGTGCCTGCTACAGTCAAGACATAGCAATGAGCGTCAAAATTGATGCCACTGGTTTTGAAATGCTTAATAATTAAATTCTGAATAGGAGAGTTCTCCTATTCAACATTATATAGTATATTGTAGGACTGTATTAATTTGATCAGGCTGACATAACGAAATATGAAAGACTGGGTGACATAAAGGACTGACCCATATTTGGGGACAGTTTTGGAGACTGGAAGCTCCAGTTCAAGGTGCCAGTAGAGTGGCTATCTCCTAAGGGGTTTTCCCTTTGGCTTGCAGATAGCCCCCCACTCACTGCACCCTTATGTGGCCTTGCCTACAAGTGCATTTGGGGGACAGGATCCTCCTCTTCTTGTAAGACACCAATTCTACTGGCTCCAGTTTTATGACCTCAGTAACTTTAATTACCTCCTAAAGGTCCCATCCCCAAATGCAGTCACACTGGAGGTTAGGGCTTTAACAGATGACTAGGGACCTAGGATACAATTCAGTCGGTAGCAAGTACCTAATCAGTTAACAAGCACCTTTTAGCTCTTTTATAAGCTCTTCCCTGAAGAATTATGGAATTACGGTTGTCAACAGCACCTCATTGTTATAGGTAAGAAGAAAGCATGGTCCCAAAAGATGAAATGCTTTGCCTGGGATCACAGAGTGAATAGGAACAGAGGCAGTAGCAAAAATCAAGTCTGGCTCAGTCACCGCACTGCACTCTTGATATGGCCTTGATCAGAGTCACTGCTCCACAGCATGTGTTTAAGCTGAGCATCTAGCTCGAGTAGGAGTCCCTGCATTCCATGGACTTTTCCTACTCATCTTCAGGGCTCCTGATCTAACTCTCTTGCCTGAAGACCCAAAGCTGGCTGCTTCTTCTGGGTCCTGGGTTATGAGAACTTTGGGACTTTGTGATATAGGCCTTATGCAATCTGAATATACATTCTGTATAATCTGATGCCATCAGCTCCAATAGATAATTACTGCTCTCCCTATACCATCCCTCTCATTTAAAGGGAACATTTTTTTTTTCTTTTGCATTAAAGGCCAGTGCTTCACTTGGGATTCAGGCTCTATTGAAAGCATGCTCCCTGCATCATCATAGCTGCCTTTCTGTCTACCACCAATACTCTTTCTTTTTGCCTTGAGGATTGATGTGCTATAGAAGATCTTACAAATTTAACCAGTAACCTGGTCAACTCATCAACCTCTCTGATTCAGTCTTTCCCACTCACAGAAGAAGAACCTCTTCTCTGGGGGCCAGAACTTTATTTCTGCCAAACACCAGGTAGTTTAAATTCAAGTACATAGACCAAGGTGTTGTCCCAGTACAACGAACCAGGCAATAATTTCCTTGCTACTGGAATGTCTCTCTCTCTTCCCCCCTCTATCTCTTTTGTTTTCTTTCCTTTTTTTATTTATCTCTTCTTAGACTTGCATAATTTATATGTCCTTTCTATTTGGTATCTGGCCAACGATGTCACAGTTCAGCTGATTGATTGGTGGGTTGGTTGGTTGGTTGACTGGGTGGACGTTTCTGACCATAATGCTTGCTTCAGCAATACAGGAATCACAGAATCTCAGACTTGGATGTGCTGCCTTTTAAAACGTAGCTTTACAGTGAAAGAATTTTTACAAAATCCTGAAACCTGGGTGCCACCTTCACAGTTTCTGATTTAATTTGGTCTTTGTCTCAAAGGCTTTGCAGGTGATTCTCATGGGTAGCCAGGGTTGAAAATCTTTGGATGGAGTTAAAAAGTTGCCCAGGCAACCATGGATCTGATGATACTTAAATCTCTTCCACTAGAAAATCTAGAATGATGACTCTTCAAAAGTAAGATTCTAGGTAGTCATATCTTCCAGTGTTCCTGATTATACAAACTGCACTGCCACTATAAAGGCAAGCAGCAGATAGTGGGGTAGTAAACCAGAACCTCCTCCATGAAACCCCAGCTGTGACCCCTCCTGTTGTCTGAGAAATACTCTCCCGGGGGCCAGTGGTCCACAACCAGGGGAAATTTTCCCCCAAGGACAAGGCCTGGAGATGCCTTTGATTGTTAAGACTTGGGGGAGTACTCCGGGTATCTAGTAGGCAGAAGTCAGGCATGCTGCTAAATATCTCGCCATGCAGACAGTGCCCTGCAACAAAGAATTATCCTGCACAAATATCAGTTGTGCTGAAGCTGAGAAACACTTTCCTGGATCCTCATTCTCTGGTCCTTCCTTTTTTCCCCCCAGGGGACAGCGTTCCTAATGGAGTCCGTTCTAAAGCATGTCCTCTTTCTGAAGCATGATTTTAAGAGAGGCAGAATAGTCCCAGCACCACCTTTTCCACTGGCTGCTCCCCTTTCCTTCTGATCGCCTTTCTGAAATACAGAATGAGCTCATGCCCCATGACCTGACCACTTGATCCTGCACCACAGTCAAAGGAGCCAGCCCTCGAGTGTGGGTCACTCCCTGAGACAAGCCTGGCGCTGATGAAGTTGCGGGCACCAGTCTGGCTGGGTCAGGCCTGCTGCCGGTTTGATTAATAAGGGCTGGGCTGACACTTCGAGCAGGGCCTGAACCTGCTGGTTTTTCTCCCCACCTCCTTAGATCATTTCATTATTAAATTAAAGATTTTTGTGATGTAAAGTGAGCCGTCAGGCAGCCTGGGGACAAGCGCAGGGCTTGGTGAAGAAACTCAACCCAGTACAGCATTTACCAAATCTGATCTCAGTGGGGTGCTTTTTCTTTCTCTTAAAGAAATAACTCAAAACTCCCAGAGCTGGAAGCAGAAGCAGAACCTTCCCCTGCAGTGTCAGGAGCCCACACAGAGAGGCTGGTATGCCAGGAAACAGAGCTGATTATAAATAGCAGGAAAAGCAGCATCAGTCAAAACTCACTGATGTGCCTGAGCAAAATGTTAAAAGAAACAAATAGCTTCTAAAACAGGAAGCAGTGACTCTCCCCACCCCCAACCTTTTTTTTCTATAATTTAAAGTGCTAAGGAACAAAGAGTTTATAGCCACACAGGTTTAAACACACACACACACACACACACACACACACACATTTGCCAACAGAACCCCTTTAAGGAAATGATAGATCATCATTTATTTAAAAACAACGAAATCTCAAGAAGTCAGAGCCTCACAGAGAGAGAAGCCGCCTTGTTCCGCTGTGCAGTGCTTGCTATTTATTTAGAAGGTCTAAGCTTTCCCTGGTGAAATAATTTTCCTGTGTGTGTATTTTTTTCCAGCTTAGATGGAAACCATTTGAGATTCCAAAAGCATCTCAGAAGAAAATGGACTTTGTGAGTGTAAGTCAGCACCCTCCCCGTCTTCCCACCACACGCCGCTTGTCTGCAGTGAGTGTGCACCATCCAGCCAATTGCAGGCTGAATGCAGGAAGCAGCCTTATCAGAGGCAGCAGAGCCAAAGTCTGCCCTGGGGTCTGGCCAAGGGATGTCTCACTATGGCACCAGATGGCCTTGACAGCAAAGGGCACTTGTGAACTGCTTGCATCTCAGAAAGGCCAGTGGAAATTGAACATCTTCCTAGTTCAAGCTCTGTTTTGCTTTTGTGTAGAACAGGGGCTTTTTTTTTTTTTCTTTTTTTTGCTTGATGGACCCCTTTGAAGGTCTGGTGAAGTCTGTTTTTAAATGCATAAAATAGGTTACATAAAATTATCAAAAAGTCAATTATATTAACGAACAATGATAAAAATATTTTAAAACAAACTTGGTTTGTAGTTATATATATCATAAGATCCATGGGAAAATCCAAAACCATGGCTATTAGAAACATGAGCATAAATGGCATCTTGAGATATCTATAGCAACTATAACGTGATATAAGAATATCCATGATTTCTATCATTGACAAGGTTATGGGCACTTCTAATACTGCTATGGTGTGTTACCTGCATTCAAATTAATGGAAGAAAATGACAAATTTCATCAGAGATTAGTGAAAATATATAGATATATATCATTTTTTCCCATGCAAGTTCATGGCTCCCCTGAAATGGATGCTGGGTTAGAAGGGTGGCAACTCTAGTTAGTGACTGGCAAAGTTGCTTGGTGCTTACAGTGCAAGGTGAGCTGGAATACCTGTGCCCAGAGCAGGGCGCATGTTGGGGAGGACAAGGGGGCTCTAAGGAAGTGAAGTTCAAGAGGCCAATGGAGGGCTCTGTTGACCAACGCTCCTCACACCTGACCTAGGGACAGTGTAGGTACCCAGCCACGGACCTAATTGTCTGGATCATCTTGAAGTCTTTGTCCTTATTCAGTGCTCCAAACCCTGTGTAGACTCATTCAAGTAGACCCTAAATTTGCACATTGAGTTAAAGTACAAAATACAGAATTCACCCTGCAAGTAACAGGTCTCTGGAGGAGCCCTGCCCCCTCCTCTTGGGCTCTGCATCAGCAGGAGTGGGGCTGACGGATGTTTGGAGAAGGCCCATGTGCTAGAGCTCTAGGAAATGTGCCTGATCTGCTTACCTGGCAGAGAGTGTTCCTCTGCACTGTTCTGACAAGACTGGGCTGACTCTGTTTTTTTTTTTTTTTTTCCAAAGATTTCTTTATTTGAAAGGCAGAGTTACAGAGAGGCAGAGGCAGAAAGACAAAAAGAGAGAGGTCTTCCATCCGTTGGTTCTCTCCCCAAATGGCTCCAACAGCTAGAGCTGTGCCAATCTGAAGCCAAAAGCCAAGAGCTAGGAGCTTCCTCTGGGTCTCCCACGTGGGTGTAGGGGCTCAAGCACTTGGGCCATCTTCCACTGCTTTCCCAGGCCATAGCAGAGAGCTGGATCGGAAGTGGAGCAGCCAGGACTCGAACTGGTGCCTATATGGGATGCCAGCACTGCAGGCGGTGGCTTTACCTGCTTTGCCACAGCACTGGCCCCTGACTCTGTTTTTAAGCAGAGGACTTCTCACATGGTACAAGATACCTGGAGGGCTCTAACTGGTCCCCAATGTTGCAACCTTCTTCCTTAAGCCTCCAAATGCCTGATACTGCATCCAAAAAGTTGATAGTAAGAATCAGTCTCTGGCCGGCGCCACGGCTCACTAGGCTAATCCTCCACCTGTGGCACAGGCACCCCAGGTTCTAGTCCAGGTCAGGGCGCTGGATTCTATCCTGGTTGCTGCTCTTTCAGTCCAGCCCTCTGCTGTGGCCCAGGAAGCAGTGAAGATGGCCCAAGTGCTTGGGTCCTGCACCTGCATGGGAGACCAGGAGGAGGCACCTGGCTCCTGGCTTTGGATCCGGGCAGTGTGCCGGCCGTAGTGGCCATTTAGGGGGTGAGCCAATGGAAGGAAGACCCTTCTGTCTCTGTCTCTCTCACTGTCTAACTCTGCCTGTCAAAAAAAAAAAAAAAAAAGAAAAGAAAAAAAGAATCAGACTCCTCGGATGCCAAGTAATGAATTGATGTTCTGTAATTTCATCTGATAGAGACATGAAGACAATCCAGATTTAGGCCATGGCTGCCAATTAAGGTGAGCCACAGCCCAGCAAACATAAGTTGGTCAACTTCAGGCTCCCCAAAAGCACACTGGGTCCCAAATGTCACACTGGTCCCAAAGGGAAGACCCTGGTAGAACCTTGCTTCACCGCTCTCAGAGAACCACCGCTGGGCCTCTTGGGCACCACTCAGACTCACCGTCCCCTCTCCCGTGCGTCTCTCCCAGGGCCTGCACACCTTGTGTGGAGCTGGAGACATCAGGTCGAACAATGGGCTTGCTATCCACATTTTCCTCTGCAACATCTCCATGGAGAACAGGTGAGCGGCTCAGGCTGGGGCAGGACATCCTCATTCCCACAGCTATTGGCAGAGGCTAAAGGCCAGGCTGTACTCATAAAGTCACAGATGCAGATCCATTGTGGTTTTTGTAGAGTTTTTTGTTCCTCAGAACAATGTTGACAAATATCTACTACTAGTGATACTAAAGTGACCCTCAGGACATAAACTATGTCACATAAGAGTGCAAATAGAAAAGGGAGAAAAGGACCCTGGAATGCAGGTGCAGTTTGAGGCATTTTGACTTTAAGCAGGTTGAGGCCAGGATACCCTTACCCTCTAAGGTTCTCCAGGGCTATTCCTGAGCCAAAACCACACTGCATAAGCAGCCACTGGAGCCACTTGTTGGTGGCGAGTGAAGATGAGGGACTTAAGCTTCAGCTAATAGTTTTGCGTAAGTTCAGAGTTCCAGAATAGACAAGCTTATATACCATACTTCAATAATAATTTTTTGAAACACGGAAGTGGCATTCCTTCCTTTCCTGTGGGAAGCAGAATATTGTAGTAGTTTTGCACACTACCTCAGGAACCGAAGCATTATGTCCAAAGCCCCATCCTGCTCTTGCTAGCTGAGCAGCTTTCTGCAAACTGCTTAACTTCTCTGACCCATGAATCAGGGCCAAGATCACAGCCCTGTGACTGGGCACTGGAGACCTCCCTTTGGGTTCAACCTCATCTCAAACCCCCTCGCTCTCTGATCAAAACCTGCAGCTTTCATTCTCTTCTTTCGCTTTGCCGTGTGCCTCCTGCCCCAGAGTCTTAGCCTCTGCTGTCCTTTCTGCTGTAATGTCCTCCCACCTTGCCCCAGGACTCCCTCGTCAGATCTCAGGTCTGATGTGCCCTTCTGCAAGGAGGCCTTTGCTGCCTCCCCAGACTGGCTCAGGTCTCTGTTGTTTCTTTCCCCTGCACTTGATTTTCAGAGTCCCATTGCTGTTTGTGGTGATATGGTGCAGTAATTATTTGATCACTGTCTGACTCCTTACCAGACTTTAAGGTCCTTTGAGGGCAGAGATTGGGTCATTTTGCTCAGTGTTTTATATCCATCACCGAGGCTGGTATAGGATAGGCACTAAATGATAATGTGTGGAAGGAGGTAATTTGTCTAGACGGTGCTAAAACTGAACATCACAGGACTTACTCTCCGTGTTTCAGATGCTTCTACAATTCTGATGGGGACTTCTTGATTGGTGAGTTCTGAAGATTTCAGACTGCTTCATGGGTACTTGATCCCTAGCCCCAAGCCACTTTTTAATTTTATACATATTATTTCCCTTCATTCCTCCAATCTGTCCTATTTCATGTGTGCCATCCATAAAGTGAGGTCTAGAGGCAACTGGTGGCCTGGGAAAGATTCCTACTGAACATCAATGTCCTATTTCTGAGTCTTTCTTTGCTTGTTTCTTCTGAGCCTTTCTGATGTGTGATATCCAAGAAGTTGAAGAGAAATGAGGAATAATGCCAACATCAATTAATGTATTAAGATAACTCTAGGGGCTGGCATGTGACGTAGCTGGGGTAAATCTGCCGCCTGCAAAGCTGGTATCCCGTGTGGGTGCCAGTGCATATCCCAGCTGCTCCACTTCTCATCCAGCTCCCTGCGAATGACCTAGGAAAAGCAGCAGAGATGGCTGAGGTGTCTGGGACCCTGCCACCCACATGGAAGATCCAGATGCTCCTGGCTTCAGCTTGGCCAAAAACATTTTTTTAAACAATGTGTTTATTTATTTATTTGAAAGGCAGAGTTACAGAGAGAAAGGGAGGGAGGGAGAGAGCGAGAGCGAGAGAGAGAGAGCGCACAAGCCATTTTCTATCTGCTAGTTCACTCCCTAAATGGCCAAAACAATAGGGCTGGGCCAGGCCAAAGCTAGGAGCTAGGAGCTTCACCCAGGTCTCCCACTTGGGTGGCAGGAGCCCAAGCCCTTGGGCCATCTTCTACTGCTTTCCCAGGTGCATTAGCAAGGAGCTGGATCAGAAGTGGAGCAGTCAGGACTTGAATCATATGGGATGTCGATGTTGCAGATCATGGCTTTACCCACTACACCACAGCACAGGCTCCAAATCAATACATCTTTAAAAAATAAAATGTAACTCGGGACCGGCGCTGTGGTTCAGTGGGTTAATGCCCTGACCTGAAGCGCTGGCATTCCATATGGGCACCATATGGGTCTAGTCCCAGCTACTCCTCTTCTGATCCAGCTCCCTGCAATGGCTGGGATAGCAGTAGAAGGTGGCCCAAGTCCTTGGGTTTCTGCACCCACATGGGAGACCCTGAAGAAGCTCCTGGCTCCTGGCTTTGGATGGGCTCAGCTCCAGCTGTTGTGGCCATCTGGGGAATGCACTAGTGGATGGAAGACCTCTCTCTCTGTTTCTACCTTTCTCTGTAAGTCTGTCTTTCAAATAAAATAAATCTTTAAAAAAATAACTCAGTTTTCCTTTTGCCCAAGAACAGATCATCTGTCATGGATAACTGCAACTTAAATGCAAATTCTCATAGGCCCATATAAAACATAAAGTCTAACAGAGGTTTTTCTGATCTGATCTGTGCATCTTATTTGGCTATTTTCATGTTGAGATTTTGGAGTCAGTATTTTGGTGTGGACACCTGACATGCCAATGCTGGCATCGCACAAGAACTCTCTTTCTTATTTCTTGTGCCCTTTTCGGTCTGTTCACAAAATTTTGCATATAAAAAGTTTCTTTCCTGACAACCAAAAAAAGATAGGATCATTTTCTTATTCACATTCTTATAGATAGCAGAATAGGTCACCTGAATCATCACAATATATATTTTCCCCCAAGAGACTCAATAAAGCTGTTTTCATTTGGAATGAAAAAGATGTAACCCTTATGCCTTTTATTCTTCATAAAATGTTCTCAGTTGAAAAGAGTTACTCATCACTGCCCTGTCTTTCTTTGTCAGTTCCTCAGAAAGGGAAGCTTCTCATTTACACTGAGTTTGGCAAGATGCTTGTTCAGCCCAACGAGATCTGCGTCATTCAGGTTAGTGATGTGTCTCCTTCTCCTCCCTGCCTCCCCCTAATTTGGGAGCAATCTGATGTTTCAGCTGCTATTTACAATTCTAAAATTTCTCTGTCATGTCTGGGCTATGGGAGGGAATTTGAGTTATGGAGGATGCTCCGTGTGCAGAAGGGTAAGCAGGCGTGGGTGCCTGCTTTGTTTTAATATAGCACAAAATCACAAAGCAAAGCGCATCATCAGTTCACATTCTGAAGCATTCATATGCACTCCAGATAAAGCCCAGCTCCCATAGATGTAGGTAGGAGGCAGTGAGGGTGATATTTTAAAAGTTGGATAACTTGGGGCTATTATCTCTGGAACCAAGGGGAAATTAGACCAGAATTGGCTGGGGTCACTGATGTTATTAGGGGTTAAGGTTTTCTTTCTAATTTGTCTTTGATCTGATCACCTCCTCAAAGGTAGGTCAACAGCTGTAGCTCTACTTTTGCCTGTGGGACCAGCTATGGCTCTGGCATAGCTTCTTATTACTGCAAATGTGAGTTGAGAGGACACTCAAGTGTTTGCTTCCCATTCCAGAGAGGAATGCGCTTCAGCATAGATGTCTTCGAGGAGACCAGGGGCTACATCCTGGAGGTCTACGGCGTCCACTTTGAGTTGCCTGACCTGGGACCCATTGGTAAATCTCCACTATGAGGCTTGAAGCCTCATTTGAGATACGCAACACAGTTAATTAAACAAAATCTGACGTTCTTCTCCCCTAACCACATCACTCAAACCTCAACTTTCCTCTTTAGACAACTTCTTTTCTAGGCCAAGTATTTTCCATTAAATATATGCATAACAGAAAATGACCCAAACATCCTAAATTTCTCCCAAGAATAGCATATAGACCATTGAAGATAAAGACAACATATTATAAACTTCTAATTATAGAGTGTATACTACAAGGTGTGCAGATATTTGATTTACTGTGGCTTGTGTCGCCAGCCTCACAGAAAAAATGAAATTTGACTAATTCTTGATGAAAATTTGGGAAGAGGGAAAGAAGAAAGGGAACCACTTAAGCAAAAGCAGACAAGTGGGAATGAGCTTTGTGAATAGGAAGGAGATGGTTCTCTTAAGTTAGTGGGCTGTGTGTAGACCATAAAGTAGTGAAAGCCATAAAAATGGCCATGGCTCTATTTCTACAGAAAGGGAGAGCAGACTGAGTGACACAAGATCTATGAGTCTCACATTCTTACCAAGCACATACCACAAAATCTACACACCTCACAGTAAAAACAGGTAAATCAGGGGTAGGCATTTGGCCTTGTGGTTAAGACACCAGTTAGGACAATTTCCCAAATTGGAGAGCCTGAGTTCAAGTCCCAGCTCTGGCTCCGAAGTCCATCTTTTGGCAAATGTGGACCTCAGGAAGCTGCGGTATTGGATCAAGTAATTGGATCCCTGCCACCCACATGGAAGACCTGGATTGAGTTCTGGCTCTTGACTTTAGTCTTCTAGACATTGCAGGCATTTAAGGAATAAACCAGTGGATGGGAGACCTAGCTGTCTCGCTGTCTCTGTCTCTGACTCTGCCTTTCATATAAACTTAAAAGAAAAAGAAATTAATGGTCCATCACTCAGTGTCATGAAGGAGTGGAAACCACAGTTCCAATGAGATGGATTAACTCTCTCAAAACTGCACGGAGGTCCCTTCAATCCCTTTCTCTGGCACACTGGAGGCAGGTGATACAGAAGTAAAGTGCAGGTTGTCCTCCAAACGTGTCTTAGGCTGAGTGGAGTAGCTGGGAAAATTGGCCCATGGTTTCATCTTTGGCCACACTTCCCAGTTCCTGCCTCCCTTGTCAACAGCTTTTAGAGCAAAACAAGGACAGGCCAGCATGTGCCTTCTGGTCACTCCCCTGGGGATGCAAATATTCAGAGGAAGGTGGGAGGCAGCAGAGAGGCAGCTGGAGCCGTGGTGGGCCGTCTGGCATCCTGCTCACCACCCACTCTTCTCACTTTGGTCTGGCTTCCTGCTGCTGTACAGTCAGCATAGCCGCCAGGTTCCATGGAACATGTGCCCTCTGGAAAATATATATAATTTACTAACCAGCTGGGGGCTTATTTTTTTTTAACCCCAGGAGCTGGAAATGATAAAACACTCCCCAGGTCTCTCCTTTCAGAGTTAAATTATGTTTTTGCACTTACGCTTTTCATTTTTGGCCTTTTGATTTATTTTCTTTTTCTAAAGGGAACACTTCCCCACTAAGCAAAGGTAAGCAGGAAAGTCCCGAGTCCTTTCTCTCTGAGTGGCAGAGTTCCCAGGCTGGGGAGCAGTTTTACATGCTTGAATTCCGAGTTCTGTCTAAGGAGCAGAAGCAGGCCTGGGACAACCGTATGTAGCCCTTCCTGACTGAGACCAAGGACAGAAGATGAGCTCTGGAGTCATCAGAGTTTCCCTGGAACAAAGAGATCTAGAATTCTATCCGATCTTCCCTCTTCCTCTTTTCTAGTCTTTTCCTCTCCTCCCATTCCCTCACTCTAAGATAATGTGTGTAAAATGGTTTTGTTAACCACAGTCACTCTGCAACTTTAGGAAGTGATGCTGGTGATGATAATGATGATTTCTGTGAATTTTTCCCCAGCCAAATCCCTTGAGTCCTCCTAAAAAGATACCAGACTAGGAATCCAGGGAGTCTTTGAGCAATGAAAGAAACTTGTGGCATGGCTCTTGACATAAAAGAAAGCCCTACTCTTTCTGTAGCCGTGGGTATCATTCCTATGGGATTTCGGAAGTGTCTGACTGAGTTTTGTGTTATCATCTTCTAGGAGCTAATGGCTTAGCCAATCCTCGTGATTTCTTGATGCCTGTTGCATGGTATGAGGATCGCCAAGTGCCAGGAGGCTACACAGTGATTAATAAATACCAGGGCAAACTGTTTGCTGCTAAACAGGTAAAGCTAGAGAATTGGGAATGAGTAGTTATTGAGCACCAACTGATTGTCAAACCCAGTGTTAGGTACTTCGCATATATTTTTCGTCCTTACTACACCATAACATACTACAAACAACGTACTATTTGCATTCCTTGTAGTCATGCCAGTCTGGTGATAAATAATTTTCCAATGTCACAATAGGTGGCAGATTTGAACCCGTATCTATCTGATTCCAAAGTTGTGCTCTTTTCACTCTCCAAGAAATGAAAATCCTGGCAATATGTAAGTCTCTATAAATGGTATGGAAAACATCCTATCCTCGTACAGCCAGCACAGTATGTTCTAAGGAAGCAAATGAGATAACAAGCAGATCAGCCAAGATTTATATTCTCTAATTGCCACCATATTTCAAGTTATAGGCAATTATTGATACAAAACAAGGAGAACTAAGTTAATTAGCTTGGCTTGGTTTATACCATCAGACTAGTGAAGTCAAGACATAGCGAAGGCACAGATCATATTAATAATAAATTAGTATAATTTATAATGTATTGCTACATATTATTTTTACACTGAATATATTAGAATAAAATAGTCATATAATAAAAATAACCCACAGCTCTCTTCTGCTGAACCATTATTCATTTGCTTTGTCTATTCAAACTATATCTTTTTTTTAAAGATTTATTTATTTTATTTGAAAGTCAGAGATACAGAGAGAGAGGAGAGGCAGAGGGAGAGAGAGAGAGGTCTTCCATCCGATGGCTCACTCCCCAATTGGCCGCAATGGCTGGAGCCGCACCGATCTGAAGCCAGGAGCCAGGAGCTTCTTCTGGGTCTCCCACATAGGTGCAGGGGCCCAAGTACTTAGGCCATCTTCTACTGCTTTCCCAGGCCGTAGCAGAGAGCTTGACAGGAAGTGGAGCTGCTGGGTCTTGAACTGGTGCCCATATGGGATGCCGGCACTTCATGCCAGGGCGTTAACCCACTGCACCACAGCGCAGGCCCCTATTCAACCTATTTATTATATGAAGAGATCTTCAGAAAGTTTATGGAAAATGTGTATTATGAAAAAGTTATATCTAGATTTAAAATATTTTGCATCAACATAAACTTTTTAAAATTTCGTTTTCTACATACTTTTTGAAGACCCCTCATAGTTGCAAGGCATGTTATTTTCCTTGGACAGCATATGGAGAGCATATCAACCAGCAGAGATCAACTAGTTTGACAGAAATAACCTGAGTGCTCACTTTGGCAGGACATACCCTAAAATTGGAATAAAACAGAGATTAGCATACCCTGCACAAAGACAACATGAAAATTCATGAAACAGTCCATATTTCTCATGCTACAGGTGGTATAATAATAGCTATTCTAAAATTACTTTTTGAAAAATTAACCCTGGAGGCAGACACATTGTCACCCTCGTTTTCTCTGAGTCACCAGGTTTCTCAACATGTGGTTCAGGGATCATTTGCATTAGAAGCCCTAGGGAGGCTTGTTTAAAATGCAGATCCTTAGATACTCCAGCAGCAAAAGTGATAACTTCTGGGGGATGTAAAAATCTACGTGCATTTTAAGCATGTTCCCCAGATTATTTTCCATACAGTCACTAGAAAACCACCATTCTAGAAACAACCAGTAGCTCCTCTAGAAAGGGTTCTGCTTTTCAAGTAGACCCTGTATTTCATATTCTCTGATCCAGTCTGCCTTGACTACCATGATTGGTACCCTGGGAGACTGACATCTAGCACCTGAGCTCCCTAGCTTCTGGCTGGGTTTAATCCACAGGAAATTACAGGGCAGGAGGTAAGATCAGTTGGAGTATTTCTTTCCCTGCTTCCTCCTCACTTAGGACTGTGTTATGGTAGTAACTACATCCTCCCTGATCTCAGCTACTGTCAGCAGCCCCAGGGGTATGCTGGAGCCACTTCCTTTGAAATAACAGAAGCTGATATGTACACCTTTTCCCAACTCTGCATTCAGTGAGGTAGCTTGAAAATGATCATGTGAGAGTATTTATACCCCAGAAATCTGTACATGTATAACTCAGGGCTTTTTATTTTTTCCTGAGAGTGAATGTTTAAATGTTTACCCTCATGCAACTGGGAAGCCCCTTCTTCATAGTTCTAGCTCTTGCTGGAGTCCTATAACAAAATTGCCCTCCCTTACTCACATGCCCAGGAATGACAATGTCTTCCCGCTATCATCAGGCTCAGATACCTCAATGTCTCTCATCATTCCTCTTCATTCTAACCCCACCTCTGTGCATGTAGCCTGCTCATTAAAGGATTCAGAACATTCTCAGTTGAATGCTTTTTCCCAAATAGACTCACAGCTGCAGTGGGGACAACCTTCCTAACAGCAGGACACTGATTTCCTCTTACCTCAGGCCAGAACCAAGAAGTAGCACCTTGGAATCACTCTGAAATCTCAAACCCTTGGGGCAGGATCTTTGGAGGACTGCTCCCCTCTCCTCTCCTTCCTCACCCACCCAAGAACTGTCTTTTGGAAGCTCCTTTAGGTTGAAAAAACCTGGAGAACCATCACAGTTCCCTTTGCACCAGAAAACAGAGGGTAGCCCAGATTTTTCAAGAATTGCTGACATCCACAGATTCCCAGTTAAAAACTGTTGAAAGGCACTACTTGGAGACTGTGCCATTGCTTCTGTTGCACAAGTGATCAGAAAGCAGCTGGAGCTTATGAACTGGAAAAATAGGGTTAGTGGCGAAGTGAAGTCTGCCAGAGTATGTGAAGCAACTCGAGAATGCATGAGAGTTACACTTCTCCCAAAGGAGCATATAATTAAATTGAGAACGAAATCAAATTAGGGAGAGAGAGTGTTATGCCCAGTACATATTGTGGAATCACAACTACAGACATATTAGGTGCTAAGATCAACCTTTCCTGCTTTTTGTGATTAGGATGTCTCCCCATTCAATGTCGTGGCCTGGCATGGGAACTATACACCCTACAAGTACAACCTGGAGAACTTCATGGTCATCAACTCGGTGGCCTTTGACCACGCAGTAAGTCTGGACCACATTGTGACTCTGGAGATGGTGTGTGTGTGCATCTGTGTGTGTGGAGACAGGAAGAGAGAGAGAGAGAGAGAGAGAGAGAGAGAGAGAGAGAGAGAGAGAATGTCCTTTGGTAAAAGATTAAATAGCATAGCTAGTAAGGAAGCCAGGCCGGATACACAACCCTCACGCATGAACACAGCTTAGTCCTCTACAGAGTTTTCACCGTAACCCTCATAGATGAGTGAAATCTTAGTATTCTGGGGGGAAACTATTTTTTTAAAAAAAAAACCAACCAACTGCTGACATCAGTGATGGGGTGAGGAGAAAACATTTCTGGATGTGGAGAAGTCTCTGTCCTCACAAATCTCAAGGGTCTGCCCTACTTGTCTGACTGCCCCCCCTGGTGCCTCCGTCCCTGGCTGTTTGGGGCAGTGATGGAGCAGACAGTCCCCTTCTGAAGGTACTCACAATGCTCCTTGCTTGATTTAAACCGAAGACATTCTAATGTATGAACTTGGCCATATTTTTTCAGCCCATTAGGGGGCCACAAATAGGTCCCTGGTCTACGTGCAGGCCCCCATGGCCCCACTTTGTCAATAAAGTGCTGGTTTTGAGATCCTGGGGGAAAGTTCATTTTGCAGCCTAGTTCATAATAGATGAACTTAACGCACACGCTAGAGGGATAATTAGAGCAGAAGCCAGAGAGCCAGAGACATAAGGATTACTCTGAGCCAGTTCAGCTTATCTCTGGTGGGGACCAAGCTACCTTTCTGAACAACAGCAACTCTTAATAAAACCAAAAGGGGAAAGAAAAGCAAGCTGCCAAACCCCAAACAGCATGAAAAAGAATCCTGAGACACTGATAAAGCTTGATGTGAGCCTCCTACCCGCACTCTGATCGTTGCAGACCATTTCCCATGACAGATGAAGACATGTGAACTCACAGCAATAAGAATTGGATTTTTTAAAATCAAATTTGCACAGGTTCAATATTCTCTGTACTGATCTATGGTTATTTTCTCAAAATCCAGTTCTGATTTTTCCATCACTGCATTAGAGAACCTATGAAGGCCCCCGTGGCGTAGGATTCAGTCTGAGCTCCGAAGCGTGGTCTTTAATGCTCTTAGCCATCTGGCCCTGGACGCGTTTTCCAGTACCACCTCTTGCCCCTGTCCCTTCTGTCAGTACACCTTGGGTTTTAGCCTTCTCTTCCCTTAACAAAATCGCTCTGTGGTTTGATATCTTTTCTGTTTTCTGAGATAAAATGCCTTCCCTCTCTCTCCCTCCCTCCCAGCATCTCTGCTCTCTGTCTCCCCCTTTCCTGCCCTCTGTCTTTCATTCATTCTTCAAGGCCAGCTCCAATGTCATTCTTTCTTCGAGGGATTTTCTGACCCTTCTAAGTAGAAATGGCTGCCCTTCTCCTCCCCAATTATCTTTGAATACCAGACCTTGGCATGGTGCATCAAAAATGAAGATGATTGTTGCTGATTTCAAATAAATTGAATCTTGGTCTTTCCACTGAAGCATCCAGAAGTTCTTTGAAAACATAATATTGTCCCTCAACTTATTCGCCTCTTGTTGCTACCACCAAGGCTAATGGTATAAATTGTGTGTTTTAGACCTGAACAACAAAGGCAAGAAGACAACAAACCTACATCTACAACAAAACTTATATAGTGCTCATTTCTAGTTCCACCTTACTCTGAGCCTCCCTCGTCCCAGGAACTCTGCACCGCACATCCCACCTGTGCTCACCCTGACTTCAGGTTGGGAGGCAGGCACCACTTGTTTTCAGATTCATGGAGTAGTAGGTTGGATGTGATGTAGGCTCAGCAGGGTGAAAGAGCAACCCAGAATTCTCATAGCTGGTATTAATTCATTTTGCTTCGAGCACAGCAAGACAGGAAAGTCTGATGAGTGTCTATTGCACTTCAACAGCAAGCCCAGACTATTTGGCTTGCCCTGTGTTGTTTGATCAGAAATTAGGCTGTTGCTTGAAAACACCCGCATGTATGGGTGGCCGTGTCAGTCAGTGTCCAGTCACTTCCCTTGCATGAGTTCAGCCTCTCCTTGTGCATTCACAGGACCCGTCCATTTTCACAGTGTTGACTGCCAAGTCTGTCCGGCCCGGAGTGGCCATTGCTGACTTTGTCATCTTCCCGCCTCGGTGGGGGGTTGCTGATAAGACCTTCAGGCCTCCTTATTACCACAGTAAGTCTCTCCTTTTTTATTTTTTAAGTGTTACTTAAGGTATACAATCATATATACAGATATAGGAACATAGTGATACCTCCGCTCACCATCCCTCCCACTCACACTCTAACACTTCTATGTCCTCCCTCTCCCATTCCCACTGTTAATTTTTTACAAAGATCTGCTTTCAGCTTACTTTTTATCATAAAGTTAACTCTACACTAAGTAAAAGAGTTCAACAAATAGTATGAAGCAAAAAAGCACTGTTCCTCAACAGAAGAGACAAGGGCTGTAAACAATCATCGAATCTCTTTTACCGAGCCACACTTGGAGATCCAACAGAAGCCAAGCAGTGAGCACTCCCCACTGGGAATAATTCCTGGGTTGTTTCTGTACACCTGACCTGGCTTGAGTTTAGCACCCTGCCTCCCCAGGCTCAGTGCTGCGCCCCCAGACTTTAAACTGTTTAAATGCCACCACCTGGGCAGGGATGGCAGTGACACAATGACCCTGAACCTGAGTCTCAGTTTCTGTAGCCCTGAAGGGAAGCATAAAGACTGACAAAAGGTGAAACAAGATGTTTCTTTACATTTCAGTTATCTGTGTTGGGGCCTGGGGAATGACGGAGATCCTGCTTGTTGGAATTGGAAAGTTCATTACCTGTACCTAGTTCAAGAGCTTGTAAAATGTGCATTCTCAAATCATTTTGGCCAAACAAAGCAGACGGTAGTCTACACGAGGGGCTGGACTCTGTCTATCCTGGAAGGAGTTTCTGCAGAGGATTCGTTTCCCAGAACAAAACATAACAAATCTACCATTTTTCTTTTATTAGCATTATTATTACTAATAGCTAACAATTATTGGCCAGTTTGTATGGCCCTGTTATGAGTTCTTTATTTAATTCTTATAACAGCTGTAAGGGAAAGGTAATATCATTAGCCCTCATTTTGTTTTCAGAAAATGAAACTGACACAGGAGGGATTAAATAAGACTCTCAAGGCCTCACAGCTAATTAAGTGATAGAGTCAGGATTTAATTGCAAGCTGTCTGATGCCAGAGAACATGACCATGAACTGATATGGCTAGCATAATGCCTGATATATAATATGCACCTAATAAATATTTATTTAATATAATACATCACAGTAGGCTTTATGGCTATTTTTAATGAGGTTGACATTTTTAACTGTGCACTAGCCAGCTGGAAAGTAAACCTAAAAAGATCAATATACAATTCTACTTCCTGGAAATTACATTATTTGTACACAGAGCTCTAGAAAGACTAAGATGCATTTCCTCCTGCGAATGCACACCCTAGGAGGTGATAGCTCAAGTAACTGAGTTCCTGCCACTCACATGGGAGACCTTGATGGAGTTCTCAGTTCCTGGCTTTGGCCTGGCCTAGCCCCAGCTGTTGTAGACATTTGAGGAGTGAACCAGAGAAAGGGAGATTTCTTCCTATCTGTCTGTCTCTCTCCCTGTCTCTAAAATAAAATAAAATAAAAATTGATTACAGTGCTTTTCAGCTGGAACATTCTAGAAAAGAATGTTAGCCCCAGGATCTTGTTTATATAAGGTTGCTCCTTGTATATTGCCAGCTCCCAGGCACTAGGACTCAACAGTATGTAACAGTATCTCTGCTGGACAGTATAGGTACAGAAGTGGGGAACAAAGGCCCTCAGCATATAAGAAGGCCACTTCATGGTCAAAAGCCAGCATCTCCCTCTTCACCATCATGGAGGAGAAACGAAGCAATTAATTACACTGCAAAGACACCAGCTGCTTTGTAAATGCAGTCATAGTGACCTGTGTCTTTTCTGAAGAGTATCAAGCCCATTTAAAGTCCCTAACTATTCTCCTGGAAGTTAGTGCCCTCAAGGGCCTGTTGTCAAGGAGAGAGAATTGCTCTGGCTTACAGCCTGTGACTCACAGCCTCATCCTGGCTAATTCACTATTGCACTTTGCCAGCCTATTGAGGTGATTCTGTGCTTTCTGTGCTCCCAGGGTAGTGGTCCTTAAATTTTAGCAGGTGTCAGAGTCACCTGAAGGGCTTGTTAAAGCATCAGTTATTGGACCCTCCCCTCAAAGTTTCTGCCTCCATAGATCCAGGGAAGAGCCTAAGAATTTGCACTGTTAACCAGTTCCAAGTAATGCCGATGCTACTGCTCCAGAGCCCACACTCTGACAATAGTAGAGGATATAAAAACCACTTAGAATGCCTTCTTTAAAAAATGGATTCCTAAAGCCGACTCCCAGAAAATTTAGTTGTTTTTCTGGTGGAACCTCAGAATCTACGTTTTTAGCTAACAGCTCAAGAGATTTTGATGCTCTCATCTTGAGAAACATTGGCCAAGGAAAGGTCCATCTCCCCACCCCTTTACCTGGGTAGAGGGAAAGATTTGGAAAATCTTGCTACTGTGCTATAGGCTCTCAGCCCACTCCTTAACTTTAACTTGTGGTTCTGACTTCCTAAAGAAAATTGCCTTGTGAAATGCCCCCTACAATTTTTTTTAATGGTCTCAAAGTAAACTTGGCCCCAGTATAGATCTCATAAAGGCATGGTTGCCCTCAGACAGTTGGAGAAAAACCACAGAGCCCCTAGTGAGAAATTAGTTCTACCAGGACTATAAAAAAATATGGCTTTAGCAATACTCAAAATCTTTGCTGCTTTGATGCAACTTAAGGAAGAGGTGGGGAATTATTTCTGTAGAAATACTGCCTGCACTCATCTAAATGGGCCTTAGTCAACTAGATTCAGCTTTAATCAGACAGGCAAGGTCTACCCTCCCACTATCCTTTGAAATATAGAAAGTGATGTAGAAATGTCATCACTAAACTCATTGCTTCCCAAATTCATATTCAGATCAAAGCTGAATTCTGCCTTGCTGTCTTCTCAAAATTAAACTCAGAAGGTGACCCTGAGGACATACACTAGAGTGAAGAGCATGACAGGAAATTTAAGTCATGAGCAGAACTGCTTGCAAAATAGCGTTTAGGCTTCCATTTGCTGCCTTTCCTCTATTTCTGCTTCATGGAAAAACAAGTATAGCTCTAATCTGAGCTTTACCTTTTCTGCGGGATCTATCACATTCTGCTCACTCTGTCGGGGCTTGTAGCAGCTCTGTGTTTTCTGGGCAGGGTAGGTGGGGCTGCTTATTGGATCACAGAGGTGTTGGGGCATGTGGTTGTACTTTATACATTAGAAAGAAGGGCAGAACATTGACCAACTCAAGTGTTTGGCTTTGCAAGGTTGCTACTGCTGTATCTGTTTATTCCATCCATGGTTAGCAGGCTCGGCCCTCTTACAAGACAGTTTATGAGCAGCTTTAAGCAAGCTGTTTCTTATTCATCTCTGTATCACAGTACTGAGTACAGTAAGCAATCAAATATATGAAGTGGATGGATGGGCAGATGGTGGTGTGAGAAAAGGACAGATGAATGAATAGATAGGTGGATCAGCAGAGGAAGATGGAAAGGTGTTATATTTCTTTAATTCTTGTTCTAAATGTGCTTCTACTATAATAAAGAGCTTTATTTCACAAGAAACATCAGATTGGAAGAGTTAAAGAATGGTGATTTTTGTCAAATTTTGTGTGACTCCAGAAAGCATGACTAGAACCAATGAATTTAAATTAGATGAAGGAAATTTTCTATTGAAGAAAGAACTAACAACCAGAGCTCTTAAGTAATATGATGGGTTGTTTTAGAGAGAGTTTTTCATTGTACAAAGCATGTAGCCAGAGCCCAGGAAGGACTATGTCAGGAATCAAAGCAAACTCTTCTGTATTTACTAGCAAGTGGGGCTCCTTCCCATCTTAAGATTCAGGAGTATATGAATAGAGTGTCAGTGGAAATAGGAAGAAACAAATGAACCTTGGAAGCATTCTGAAGAGGTGGAAAGGCACTTACACATACACAAGTGTTATATTTCTTTATTCTTGCTCTTAAAGTGCAACTATTCTTTGTAAGTTTGATTTTCTAAATAGGAAGAAAAGAAGGAAACTTAGAGGCATTTTGATGAGAGAAGAATGAGGTTATGTAAGATTCAGCTCAGATAATATTTATTATAATAAGGAGCATTTATGGGTTGTGTTTCTCAGATAACAATATTTTTAAAAGAAAATTTATTCGAGAGGCAGTTACAGAGGGAGGGAGAAACAGAGAGAAAGAGAGAGACAGAGAGAGAGAGACAGAGGTCTTCCATCCATTGGTTCACTAACAAATGGCTGCAATGGCTGCTGCTGGGCCAATCCGAAACCAGGAGTCAGGAGCTTCTTCCAGGTCTTCCAAGTGGGTGTTGGGGTTCAAGCACTTGGGCCACCTTCTGCTGCTTCCCCAGGCATGTTAACAAGAAGTTGGATCAGCAGCAGAGCAGCTGGGACTTGAATCAACATCCATATCGGATGCTGGCACCACAGGCAGAGGCTTAGCCTACTATACGACAGTGCTGGCCCCAACAATATTATTTTCCAAAGATGATTATTTGATAACAGACTTTAAGCCCAGGATTCCTCCCATGACATCATCTTCCATCATCATCATCATCACACACACACACACACACACACACACACCATTGCAGCTTTCTAGATTGGAAAGTCAAAATATGGTGATGCTACATACTAGACTGGAGCTATTTGGAAAGGGGTTTTGATGTGGGAGAGAAAATAAATTTGATATGACACTTACAAATTTAGATGATGGAGTACATCCACTCCTTATTATGATTTGCATTTCAGTTATTATTGTCTTGTCTGGGCCCTGATTTTCTTTCGATATAGCCTAATTCCTTTTGGACAGTGAAACTCAAGGCCTCTCATAATCCACTTGGCCATCAAGCTGAGCTTTACCTACCAAGAATTCTACACTAATGAATGTTTATTGATTGTGCTTCTGTTGATCCATATTCTCTATTAATCTCATAAAATGCATCAGATTCTCCTGTCTTCTTGGCAATGTGTGAGGGGTTTTGGTAAATGTACTGGTCTTGTTTCAGCTGGGAAAAATAATACTGCTTCCACTTTCCCAGGGAACTGCATGAGTGAATTCATGGGGCTCATCAAAGGTCACTATGAGGCAAAGCAAGGCGGGTTCCTGCCCGGTGGAGGCAGCCTGCACAGTACCATGACCCCTCACGGCCCTGATGCAGACTGCTTTGAGAAGGCCAGCAAGGTCAAGCTGGCACCGGAGAGGGTTGCTGATGGCACCATGGTAAGCGACTTAACCACCAGTCTCTAATGACCTTGTTCAGAGGAATGGTTCATTTTACTCCTCTCCAAAGTCACAGAGAGGGAACCAGGGGAGGATAATTGTGTGTCTGTATGTATGTGTTTACATGTGTGTATACACACAGCCTTGTGTACCTACTCAACTCCTGGTACAGTGGTGGAGGAAGAGCTTTGAACTTGGAGTCAGACCTGGATTCTCATCTTAGTTCCTAGTTCCTAAGTGACCTTGAAGCACCAACTTCTCTATGCTTCATTCTCTATGCTTCATTGGGTGTGGTACCCAACCCTGCAGATGACCTTGAGTTAGCCTTGTAGACAACACTGTTCAGATGAACACTGTGGGAAGGGCCCTCCTAAATCCACAGGCAGCCCTATCCGGGTGCCCTTTCTCAGAGTATTCTGCTTTGGGAAGTAATCCGCTAGGGCCACAATAGCAGAGGAGGCAAGGTGTCACCTTCAGCTGCTTCCCAAGCCAAGGAGGGTCAGGATATCTTGGCCTCACTATAGTCGGGGCTTGTGAGCAGCAATTCTCAGTTGCTTTATCATTTTCCTTTGCTCTACTTTGGCATGGTATGAAACTGATGGGATTTCAAACCTGTTTTGTATTCCTTCTGTGTCATGCTGTAAACACTGACGCTGAACACAATTGCTGTTGGCTGCGGTACTTGATTTTATTTTATTTTTGCATTCTTGGTGGTAGAGTTTATGGACCACAAGGAGCAATTTTATGCTAAATCATATGCAAATTTGGTTTACATTTTAAAACAAATGCTTTCCATGCTATCTTGTTTAAAATCTTTAGGATAGATCTGTGTGACTCCACGCCCAACTTGTAAATACCTAAGCAGTGAGCATTATCTGTCCATCTGTCCAATACAGTTGCTTTTATCCCCAGCTTGGGTTCAGAACTGGGAAGCTGCTCTGAATGAGAGGGGGGACAGAATCCTTCCCATCTGCTCAACGTCAGCTCTAGTCCCCTTTGCAAGGACTTCTGCAGACTTTCCATAGAACCTTTGAATCTCTATGAGGTGTAGTTTAACAAGATCAGTTAAGGTGTTGCCTCCGAAGATCCCAAAGGAGCACAGGCTACCCTAGAGTTGCCACTCAATAACTTTTGAGACCCGGAGAACAGTAATCTACAACACGGAGGCACAGAACAGCACTGTTTGTGTGAGGAGCAAGACTTTGGATAATGTCCAGGGCCTGAAGAGCTAGTGCAAAGGGGCATCCCTCTGCAGAGATTAGGAGAATGGGACACTCTGGGTATCTGGAAGCCCAGAATATCTGGTGAGGGAGGTTCCAACACTTTCCCTAGATCTAACTTTGGGCCTTATATAATTCATACCCAGGTCCATCTACCTGCCTTATCCTTATTCTAGTTTGGAATGATTAACTTGATACAAGTCATGCTCAGCTAAGAAGGGGCTTTTGGTATTGCAGCTAGATAGTGAGGTTCCCTAAGTAGCAGTCAGCCAGGAGACAATCATAATAATGGCCTTTATATCTTAACAGTGATTTATAACATATACAGCATTTCTATGCTCTATATGATCACTTCTATATAATCTCACCCTGTCTTTACATCTTTCTCCCAGTCTTAGGAAGTCAGGCAGGGATGCTCACCTTCATTGTTCCAGACAAAAATGAATTAATATTTGTTAGACCTCCCAAACACTCATGTGAGTGTTCTGAGTTGTAGCACAATAGAATTCTCTGATTTCTTTTTCGCCTGTCTATATTTTAAAAATTCCACATGTGAGCATATAAGCATTGTAGCATATTGGTTTTTGCTTTGGCTTTGTTTCTTTGAAAGCCACAGTAGGTAGAAAACTCAGCACCTGATAGAGCTGTAACATCTAAGATCCTTGGAATATCTGAGTATTCATTCTGTTGCAGACTAAAACCTCCTGGACCCAATGCAACATTCACCATTCAGACCTTTCTGGGACGCGGCTTTTTAAAGTGCTGCAGCCATTCCTTCCATTTCCTCCCCACTCCCCCTGTTCCTCCCTTTCCTTTTCACTGTCCATCTCGTGGTCAGAATCTGAAAAGCTGGCCCAAATCGCACCTTAGTCAAGTCATTTGCCAGCTCTGAGCCTTAGTTCTTAATTTGCAAAGTGGGCAGTATGCCTTCCCTCACAAGGACATGGCCACATTAAAGGATGGCTCCTAAGAGGAATATTCCCAGGGTTCCCCCACTTCTGCCCTGGCATCTAGCAAAGTCAGCTTCATAATGCTACAAGGACAACTTGAGGCTTCAGTGCCCAACTTCATTGCCCAGAATGAAACGTGAGGCCCTGGGAGGTTAACAGTCTTACACAACATCTCACCAGCATGTAAGTGGCAGGACCGGAGCCAGAACCTAGGGCTCAAGCCTGCTCTCTTCACCATGCTAGCACACGATTCATTTCTCAAAGATTTTGCCAACCTGTATCTTCTCTTGACATCTAATCAAATGTGCTTTTTAAAACCAACTTCACCCTTATTTTCTCATCCCCATCCTCATTTCCTGCAGGCATTTATGTTCGAGTCTTCTCTGAGTCTGGCTGTCACCAAGTGGGGACTCAAGGCCTCCAACTGTTTGGACGAGAACTACTACAAGTGCTGGGAGCCTCTCAAGAGCCACTTTACTCCGAATGCCAGGAACTCGGCAAGACTGAGTTGAGGCTGGAGTGTTGCTACCATGATTGGGAGTGGATTTGTGCCGTTTCCTTGAGAATCTCATGCCCTCTGGCAGTTTTTAGGGGAGGGAGTTGGTTAAAATGAGAACTCACTTTTCATGGTCAAGTAACTCAGAACATTTGTGGAAACATATTTGGAAAGTTCTACGGGTCGTTAGCTTACTTACTGAATAAATACATGCTGGTGTTCTGTGGAAATGGCAATTGATCAAAATCAAGTCTTGATGAGACAGGCGCCCTGGCAGGCCAGGTAAGCCCTTGAGATTGGGCCAAGGCCAAGGTCCCTTACCACGTGTTTGTTCTAAGGGCCTTCATTCTAGGAGCAAAGTCCAGACATCTAGCAGAGGCCACAAGACCAGGCTAGAAGGAAGGCTAGGCTGAGCATTCCGGTCATGAGCTGAGGCTGAAGCCATAGCCAAACTCCTAGGAGTCAGTCCAAGCATGGGAAAATTCAGGGGCTCCACAGAGTTCCGAACATCCAGCTGTCAGATAGGCCAACAATTTCTCTAATCTTGGTAACCATAGCAACCAATGATGACATTGGACAAGGACCAAAGCCACCAAGTAGTGAGGATCATTCAGTGACTTAGGGTGCCCAGCTGGCCCAAGACTGCCCTGATCGTGCACTGAAAGCCCCACGTCCCAGAAAACCTCTCAGTCCTGGTCAAATTAGGGCAGTTAATCACTGTACTATTCACTTGGGTTTTTTTGTTTGTTTTGTTTTTTAAGATTTATTTATTTGAGGCCGGCGCTGCGGCTCAATAGGCTAATCCTCCGCCTGCGGCGCCAGCACACCGGGTTCTAGTCCTGGTGGGGGTGCCGGATTCTGTCCCGGTTGCCCCTCTTCCAGGCCAGCTCTCTGCTGTGGCCCGGGAGTGCAGTGGAGGATGGCCCAGGTGCTTGGGCCCTGCACCTGCATGGGAGACCAGGAGAAGCACCTGGCTCCTGCCTTTGGATCAGCGCGGTTCGACGGCCGTAGGGCGCCAGCCGCGGCGGCCATTGGAGGGTGAACCAACAGTAAAGGAAGACCTTTCTCTCTCTCACTATCCACTCTGCCTGTCAAAAAAAAAAAAGATTTATTTATTTGAAAGTTACCTAGAGAGAAGGAGAGACAGAAAGAGAGATCTTCCATCTGTTGGTTCACTCCCCAGATGACTACAACAGCCAGGAGCCAGAAGCTTCTTCTGGGTCTCCCGTGTGGGTGGCAGGGGACCAAGCACTTGAGCCATCTTCCACTGCTTTTCCCAGGTGTATTAGCAGGGAGCTGGATCAGAAGTGGAGCAGCCAGGACTCAAACCAGTGTCCGTATGGGATGCGGCGTCATAGGCGGCAGCTTTACCCGCTACATCACAGTGCCGGCACCTACTCATTTATGTCAGCCCATTCAGTAACCATGGGCTGAATCAACTCTCAGCTGCAGAGTGATAGACTGGGAATGAATGGTTGAAAAGAAAGAAGCAGTTTCTCTCCTTTGAGAGCTCTTAGTCTGGGAAGATCAGGACCAGAGATCAAGGCCCAGACACTGGATCACAGCCAAAATGAGGTGCACTGTGTGTGGAAAGCTGCACCTAACAGTTCCCTTTCTCTTGTCAGCATCCTTCCCAGCATACCGGGCCTCCCAAGGCTGTGGATGTGAGTTAATTAGACTCCCCTGGTGTGAGAAGACATGCAAATGAGAACAGAAATATGATAAAAAGCGATGTTTATCATTGCTTCAGTTCTGTAAGTTTTCTCCACTTTGTTGCCACAGGAGTAATTCTGATATGATGCTACCAGGTTCTCATTCAGTAATAGGTAAGTGACAGCCAGTATGTATCAGGGCCCAGAGGAACAAATGGCCCTGGACATAGCCCTCAACCAATGACACATGAGAATTAATGTACAAAAACAGCAGCTCACAGAGCCAGTGTTGTGGCATAGCAGGCTAAGCTGCCACCTGGAATGCCAGCATCCCATGTGGGCAACAGTTAGAGACCCAGCTGCTCCACTTCTGATCCAGCTCCCTGCTGATGTGCCTGGGAAAGCACTGGAAGAGGACCTAAGTGCTTGGGCCCTTGCCACCCAGATGGAGCTCCGTGCTCCTGGGTTTCAGTCTGGCCCAGCCCTGGCCATTGTGGCCATTTTGGGAATGAATCAGCGGATGGAAGATCTCTTTCTCTCTCTATCTCCTGGGTTTCAGACTGCCAGTTAAACTGCAAGAGGCCCCGTGAAATCTGACTCAGCATTCTGTGGTTGTATTTGCAAAATCTGGCAACCATCCTAGGGACAGAGTGGTCAAGGATTTAGACATGTTCCTTGTCTCTACAGAGGTTGCCCTATGTTCTAGAGAGGGAGGCTGATGATATAACAAAATCATTACAAACCGTGGGACATGCTGAGAAGAAGTAAACGGGGTGAGATGAAGTGACAGGTGGATTGGGGGGGGGAGATCATTGTTTAGAGAGGAAGGTCCCATTTAACCAGACCTAAAGGTTAAGAAAGGGATCTTGGTTGGAAGAGTGAGGCTGGGGCAGGGTTGAATGAGAAGGAGGCGTGTTCCAGGAAGCTATGGTAATAGTCCAAGCCAAAAAGGGCCTTGTCCTGGATTAACAAGGTAGCAGCAGAGACAGAAGGATCTAACTTCCAGGGTGTTTGGGTGTAGAAATGAAAGGACTTATTTTTTGTTGTTGTTGTTTTTGTTTTTTTTTCTTTTTTTTTTATTTTTATTTATTTATTATTTTTTTTTGACAGGCAGAGTGGACAGTGAGAGAGAGAGAGACAGAGAGAAAGGTCTTCCTTTGCCGTTGGTTCACCCTCCAATGGCTGCCGCGGTCGGCGCGCTGCGGCCGGCGCACCGCGCTCATCTGATGGCAGGAGCCAGGTGCTAGGTGCTTTTTTCCTGGTCTCCCATGGGGTGCAGGGCCCAAGCACCTGGGCCATCCTCCACTGCACTCCTGGGCCACAGCAGAGGGCTGGCCTGGAAGAGGGGCAACCGGGACAGAATCCGGCGCCCCGACCGGGACTAGAACCCGGTGTGCCGGCGCCGCAAGGCGGAGGATTAGCCTGTTGAGCCACGGCGCCGGCCATGAAAGGACTTATTGATGCACTGGATGTAAGGGATGAAAGAAAGAGGAATGGCGAACAGGCCTGGGGTGGCTGCTGGGTTTCTGGCAGTGGTATTTCATGTTCTCAAAAAATAAGGTGAGGGTATCTTTGCAGGTGACAGAGGTTGGTGTGCCTCCCCACTGTTTCTAGGATAGATGAAATTTTTTAAAAGGTCTACTAAACATTAAACATTGTTAAATAGCAAAGCAGTAAATATCTTTAAATAAGCTTTAAAATTGACCACTGTAGCAGAAGCTGCCAGTGGCCCACTTGTACCCCATCAGCCATCACCATCCAGGGACAACTGCTTTCAACTGCCAGCACTGAGGGGCCAGCGCTGTGGCGTAGTAGGTTAAGCCTCTGCCTGCAGTGCCTGCATCCCATATGGGTGCTGATTCAAGTCCCAGATTCTCCATTTCTGATCCAGCTTCCTGCTTACAGCCTGGGAAAGCAATAGAAGATGGCCCCAGTGTTTGAGCCCCTGCACCCACATAGGAGACCCAGAAGAAGCTCCTGGCTC
Source organism: Sylvilagus floridanus (assembly GCA_949820135.1). NCBI lineage: Eukaryota > Metazoa > Chordata > Mammalia > Lagomorpha > Leporidae > Sylvilagus > Sylvilagus floridanus. Next base: position 74,235,567 of record OX463244.1, on the reverse strand, counting down.
CTGGCTCCTGGCTCCTGGCTCCTGGCTTCAGATCAAGCCAGCTCTGGCCATTGCAGCCATTTGGGGAGTGAACTAGCAAAGGGAAGTTCTCTCTCTGTCTCTCCCTCTCTTTGCCTAAAGCCTGAATCAGAACTCAGCAAAAATGCAGAGGAACAAATGGCCCTGGACATAGCCCTCAACCAATGACACATGAGAATTAATGTACAAAAACAGCAGCTCACAGAGCCAGTGTTGTGGCATAGCAGGCTAAGCTGCCACCTGGAATGCCAGCATCCCATGTGGGCAACAGTTAGAGACCCAGCTGCTCCACTTCTGATCCAGCTCCCTGCTGATGTGCCTGGGAAAGCACTGGAAGAGGACCTAAGTGCTTGGGCCCTTGCCACCCAGATGGAGCTCCGTGCTCCTGGGTTTCAGTCTGGCCCAGCCCTGGCCATTGTGGCCATTTTGGGAATGAATCAGCGGATGGAAGATCTCTTTCTCTCTCTATCTCTCCCCCTACCCTTTCTCTTACTCACTCTGCCTTTCAAATAAATAAAAAATAAATCTTAAGGAAAAAAAAAGCTGTCTCACCCCCTAATCTGAGGCTTGTGTTCTGTTGTGTCTCCCTGCAGCTCCCAGAGGGGTTATGCAGCAGTGTCCATGATGGCAACATCTTTATAATGCACACATGCATACACACACACACATACACACCCTGTTATTTTGTTCTTTTCCTCCTCCCTCAATTCCCCACTCGCCTCTGCTGCTTATTGCACTCCTCCCTCAACCCCAAACCAAGACAACCACTACATTATTTTATTCACAACCCCAAACTTTCCTTTCTGAGCTAATTCTAACGTTACTCTTTTGCACTTAGCACTGAACACTCACCCTTTAGGCTCTCTCTGTCATCAGTTGGGTGGCAAAGCCTTCCTAGGCTTTGCAACATTCTGGGTTCCCATCCACTGAGCACCCAAGCCTTTGTACTTTATCTCCCCGCTCTTGGCAGCAAGTCCTAAGCGAGCCAGCAAGCTAGCGACAATATTTCACTCAGGCCATGCTGTTCATGCTAATTAAAAAAAGATTTAGCTTCCTTCTGTTGTGCCTCAGATCAGCTAGAAAGATTTGTATCATTTCCTTCCTTCCCTACTAAGATGCTGCCTTCTGCCACACTCTCCCATCATCAGACCATCTCTTTGCTTCCAAACGGAAAACCTTAAAGAGCAAACAACACCCCGGTTAGGGGACCCCCTCCAAGGACAGGAGAGTTTTCCCCCAGTCCCCTGGCATCTTTCTTTCTTTTAGAATTTACTTATTCAAAAGGCAGAAATACAGAGGGAGACAGAGATCCATCCACTAGTTCACTCTCCAAATGACTACAAAGGCCACAGCTGTCAGTCAGAAGGTAGAAGCAGGAGCTTCCTCCAGGTCTCCCACATTGAATGCAGGGGCCCAAGCACTTGGACCATCTTCCACTGCTTTCCAGGGCCCATTAGCAGGGAGCTGGATCAGAAGTGGAGCAACTGAGTTCATATGGGATGCTGGTGCCCCAGGCGGCAGGTTTACCCGCTACACCACAATGCCAGCCCCTTGGCATCTTTGCTTACTTTGCGGTTACAGAAAGGTACAACAGCAGCTGCTCCACTTTCTCTTTCTTTCCAGGAGATTGCACTCATGGCCCAGGCTACTAGCAATGGCTCCGGGCCAATGGTTCTCAACAGCGGTGTGTGTGCCTCCTCCCCCTAAGACAGCCGGCAAAGTTTAGAGAGATTTTTGATGGTCACAGCTGGAACAGGTGCTACTGGCATCCAGTCTGAAGGGCTCAGGAAACTGATAAACATTCCACAGTGCAGGGGACAGTCTCCCAGTCCCTCCCCCACCCACCCACCCCAGCCAAGCACTAGCAGGCTGTACCCAGGTAAGAACCACTGCTTCAGAGACCCACAGCGCTTCCCAGCGCCAGCTGCCCATCCAGTCTCCTGACTGCCTCCCCAACACCTGCTGCAGGGCCTGCCGCCCAGCAACTAAATTAGAAGCACCTGGGGTTGAACTCAGGCTTGAGAATTTTGTTTTGAAACTCCTCAGGGGATTCCAATACTCAGGTAAGGCTGAAGACCACTGTCTTGGAAATTCAAAACCAGTGGCAGAAATAGCCCTAGTTTCCAACATCAGATCCTACTCTAAATGAGAGTTTTTCTAAGGTCTTCAGAAAAGCTTTTAAAAAAAAAAAAAAATCCCTGTAGCTCCCAACTCTCCAGAAAACATGGGATGGGATGGGTTGGGGTGAAGAGAGAAGGATTACCCAGGGGAGAATCAGGCTACAGAGCAGTGGTGGAGAGAGACACTGACTCCCAACAGAAAGCACAGGTCAGGCGGGTGTTTGGCACGATGGTTAAGAGTGCTTGGTTGGGGGGCAGGGTGGGGCGCGGCGCTGTGGCGTGGGTAGGGGGCAGCTGCCTGTGGTGTGGCATCCCGTGTTGTGGTGCTGGTTTGGGTCCAGGTGGCTCCACTTCCGATCCAGCTCTCTGCTATGGCCTGGGAAAACAGTAGAGGATGGCCCAAGTGCTTGGGCCATTGCACCCATGTGGGAGACCCAGAGGAAGCTCCTGGCTCCTGGCTTCGGGTCTGCACAGTTCCGGCTGTTGCTGCCATCTGGGGAGTTGGCCAGCGGATGGAAAACCTCTCTCTCTCTGCCTCTCTGTTACTCTGCCTTTCATATAAATAAATAAATCTTTAAAAAAAAAATAGAGAGAGAGACAGCCGGCGCTGTGGCTCAACAGGCTACTTGTGGCGCCGGCACACCAGGTTGTAGTCCCGGTTGGGGCGCCGGATTCTGTCCCGGTTGCCCCTCTTCCAGGCCAGCTCTCTGCTGTGGCCCAGGAGTGCAGTGGAGGATGGCCCAAGTGCTTGGGCCCTGCACCCCATGGGAGACCAGGAGAAGTACCTGGCTCCTGCCTTCGGATCAGCGCGGTGCGCAGGCCGCAGCATGCCGGCCGCGGCGGCCATTAGAGGGTGAACCAACGGCAAAAGGAAGACCTTTCTCTCTGTCTCTCTCTCTCTCTCTCTCACTGTCCACTCTGTCTGTCAAAAAAAAAAAATTTTAAAAAAAGAGAGAGAGATTGAGCGAGCGAGCACTGGGGATGCCTGCGTCCTACACTGAAGTGATGGTGTTCAGGCTCCAGCTCTACTTCTTGCAAATGTGCACCCTGGGAACCAGCAGGTGATGGCTCAAATAGTTAGGTCCCTGCTACCCACGTGGGAGATGCAGATTGAGTTCCATGTACCTGGCTTCGGGCTGGCCAAAGTCTCAGCTGTTACGGGCATCTGAGGAGTGAACCAGAACATGGAAGATCTCTCTGTCCAGCTCTAACTCTTTCTTTCTCCATCTTTCAGAGGCCCTGATGAGTGCATAGGTACAAGCACAGATGCTAGAGCCATACCACCTGGGTTCAGATCCAGGGTTCGAATCCAATACTGTGACTTGTTGGTTGTGTCACTCTGAGCTTCTGCTCCCTTAGTTGTGAATTGGTAATGATATTACCTGTGTCACAGTGTGAGTGAGGGTGCTAAGCGAGTTAAGGTAGGTAAAAATAGTCCCTATTCTGTTTGCTTAAAATGGCATCTATCACATTATAGGCACTGGAATTCTGGTAGCTGTCATGCAGGGAGGGATTTGGGGGGTATTTTGATCTTGATACATTAGTCTTTATTATAATGATTAGAATGTATAGCAGACATTTTACAGGAATTTCAGATTTCGGAATGAATAGTAATTAGGAATACAGGGTGTGGACTCCCAACTGTACTTTTATAGATGAATGAGCTTATGGAAGAGTCTTAAGCCTTCTTTGCCTTTCTTTCTTCTTCTGAAAGAAGGATGTGAGGCCATCGAAGGTGCCCACGCAGTTCTCAGCACACAGTGAGTATAAGCAGACATTAGCTATTGTCATTCTTATTTTTGGTTACCCAGTGAACTCTTCTTGATTCCTGCCTCAGGAAAGTTACTGTGCCATGTACTGTGGGAGTTACCAGAATGAGTATGATGAGGTCTTCGTCCCTAAATAAATTAGTGTCTAGCTGAAGAGGAAGGTGTGTGCTCTCCTAATGAAATAGATAACAGGTATCTGGAGCGTGGAAAATGTAGAGGTGTTTCCTCTTTTTTATTGTTGTTAGGTTTGAGAGCAAGAATCCCATATTGAAGTTTCATTTAAGATCTCAACAATGGCTATTACCACATTAATTAAGGTAAAAGTTAACACAGACTCCAAAGTGCCTTTGATAAAAGCTGTTTCCATGCAACCATCCACAGAGCTTTCCTGAAGGAATCTTGCCTAATCATAGGGGCCCTGGAGACTCTAATTAGCCTAATCTAGGCTTTTAAAATCTAAAATTATATCAGAAGCTTCACCACAACCCACTCTAGTGCTATTAACAGGACACCTTGCAAAAATGAAGTGTATGCCATTCTATACAATCCCTGCCCAAGAAATAATGAGATAGTTTTGTTCATGAATGAGAGCAAAAGTTTATTTTGAATTCCATGAATAATATTAAAATCTAAAGGACAAATAGATTTTATTTTATCACTTTTCTTAATAAAAGGATGGGTGTCAATTAACAGTATATTCATGGGCCAGCGCTGTGGCGTAGTGGGTAAAGATACCACCTACAGTGCTGGCATCCTATATGGGCACCGGTTCCAGTCCAAGCTGCTCCTCATCTGCTCCAGCTCACTGTGATGGCCTGTAAAAGCAGTGGAAGATGGCACAAGTCTTTGGGCCCCTGCACCAGTGTGGGAGACCCAGAAGAGGCTCCTGGCTCCTGGCTTCAGATCGACACAGCTCTGGTAGTTGTAGCCATTTGGGGAATGGAAGACTTCTCTGTCTTTCTCTGCCTCTGCCTCTGCCTCTCTGTGTCTCTGCCTTTCAAATAAATAAATAAATATATATTTTTTAAAAGTGTATTTATCTCTAAGTCTCCGAAAATCTAGTATGAGCTTAAGAACTAGGGCTTTTAGCTCATAAAAGAAGTCTGCGATTGGCAGTTCAGGATGGCAAAAATGGGAACATGAAGTTGTCCTGGATCCTGGATCAGGTTCTTTCTGATTTTCTGCTACTCCTGTTCTTGGTGTATCATCTTATCTTTGTTTCTAATGTTCCAGGTCAAAGCACAGACAAGAAACAAGAGTCTTCGGACAGAAGGCTTTCTCCTGGGAAAGGTTGTCCTTTTAATTCAGGAAAGGAAGGCCTGGGCCCAGTGTCATGGCACAGGGGGTTAAGCCACCGCTTGGAATGCCAGCTTCCCATATGGGCACCAGTTCAAGTCCCACTTCTGATCCAGCTCCCTGCTAATGCACCTGGGAAAGCAGTGGAGGATGGCCCAAGTGATTGGGCCCCTGCTACCCAAGTGGGAGACCTTGATGGAAGACTCTCTCTCTCTCTCTCTCTCTCTCTCCCTCTCTCTGTAACCCTGCCTTTCAAATAAATCTTTTAAAAGAAAAGCCTCTCCTTGCAGATGTCTCCTTAGGACCCATGGACACAACTGGGTACGATCCCTGCTAATCCTGATTTGATCCCTGGCTGGGGTCATGCCTCCTGAGATAAGGGGATCTCCACCAGCCTCCTGAACAAACCAGGTTTCTATTGGAAAGAAAGACAGACACATAGGTATTGGTGGGCAATAGCTGGTGCCTACCAGGGATGCCTTGCTGTGGCATCTCAGCAAGATTGATAGAGGAGGCATTGAGGTTGAATACCTCGGAGAAGAGCCAAACCTGCCAGTACTTGCTCTGCACACAAAATTATTCAAACACCTGATTTCTCCCCAAATCTTTCCTTAATAAAATAGCCTTTCAAGTCTTCTGTTTATACAGAAATAAGAAGTCATGGTGGCCATCGCCTTTGTCACCTGTGATTAGAGTGATTAGAGTCACTTCTAATCACAAGTAGGTGAAGAGGTCAATAAGAGCAGTCTGTGACCAGCATGGAGAATCCTAAGCCTTAAATCAGCAGGGTTTCTCCATGAATTGGACAAGTCACCTCTCCAGTCCAGAAATGGGCTGTGAACCAGCAGATCTTGAAAGATGGAGCCTCCCAGCTCTAACATGCTCTAAGTCTGTGAATGTCCAAGGAACCCTACAAGTGCTCATGGGAGTCCTTGCTCTCTAAGCTGCCGTTGCTTAGCCCCCCAGGCTGGGTTAGGTGTCCTTTCTCAGAACCTAACTCCTCATCTCGTCAGTTTGATCCCACCGGGAATGGTTCAGGAAATGCCCTCTGGAGTTCGGCTACCCAGACCTAGATCCTGCATCAACTTTTGTAACCTCCTGGAATTCAGGTGAATGTTTTACCCCTCTAAATCCCACCTGTATCGTGAGGATATTAGACCCTACATAAAAGGATTGCTTTGCACTGCCCGGGGAAATGTGTAAAGCCCCTGATTTAATTGACAGCCTGAACGTCAGAGTTTAATAATTATCAGCTGCTGGAATTGTTTTTCTCCACTATGAGTTTCTCTAAGGAACTGTGTCTTCTTCATATTCGCAAACTCCAGGGCCCCAGTAAGCACTTGATCGATGTGGAGGAGGCCTACAGACCAATGTCCTCCAAGAATCCAATAGGACGCAGGCTCCAATGCCACAGCACCTCCAGAAAACCGATCAATCCCAGTATCATCAGACCAATACCAGCTCAGTCTTCCTGCACCTGTTTGGCCTCGCCTCCTGCATGCCCTGAAAGGACCCGTCACTTCTGGAGCGTGAATTTGGAGGGGAAGCTGCCTTTGCAGCCTGTAGTAGATAACTTCAGGGTAATTGACCAATCCCATCTTCATCTACCCTCCAATCAAGCCTCCCAATATGATACTCTTTAGTGCTTTCTCAATCTCATATCAAATATGAATAAAGTCCTCTTTAGAAAACTGTGTTTGGATGTGACACATACAATGTAAGTATTTTTTTTTTTTTTGACAGGCAGAGTGGACAGTGTGCCGGCGCACTGCGCCGATCTGAAGCCAGGAGCCAGGTGCTTCCTCCTGATCTCCCATGCAGGTGCAGGACCCAAGCACTTGGGCCATCCTCCACTCCATTCCTGGGCCACAGCAGAGAGCTGGACTGGAAGAGGGGCAACTGGGACAGAATCCGGCACCCCGACCGGCACTAGAACCCAGGGTGGCGGTGCTGCAGGTGGAGGATTAGCCTAGTGAGCCACGGCGCCGGTCCAATGTAAGTATTTCTAAAAGTACTTAGCTTCAGAGTTCAAAAAGAAGTCCCTTGGGCCGGCGCCGTGGCTCAACAGGCTAATCCTCCGCCTTGCGGCGCCGGCACACCGGGTTCTAGTCCCGGTCAGGGTGCCGGATTCTGTCCCGGTTGCCCCTCTTCCAGGCCAGCCCTCTGCTGTGGCCCAGGAGTGCAGTGGAGGATGGCCCAAGTGCTTGGGCCCTGCACCCCATGGGAGACCAGGAAAAAGCACCTAGCACCTGGCTCCTGCCATCGGATGAGCGCGGTGCGCCGGCCGCAGCAGCCATTGGAGGGTGAACCAACGGCAACGGAAGACCTTTCTCTCTGTCTCTCTCTCTCTCACTGTCCACTCTGCCTGTCAAAAAATAAAAAAAAAAAAAAAAAAAGAAGAAGTCCCTTACCACCTTCTCCCTTCTCTTTCCCTTAACAATTCCATACCAGGCTGCACTGTTGAGTTCTGGGGCGCTTTGGCCAGTTTCCTCCTTTGCCCAGACCCACGATTCCTGCAGAGTCAAATAATTTAGATACAGTTAATGATAGAAGGAAAGAATTGATTCAAAACTGATGAAGTGATCCTCCTTGCAATCAGGGGGAAAACCAAACTCAAACTCCAGTGCCAAATTTGCTACAAAATCTCAGAGGATCCACCAGCCAGCCATCTCCAGGGAAACTCAGAGGTCAGGTGTCACAGGTCACATGTTGGGCTTCCTTTGTTCCTTTGAGTCCTGAAGCTTGGCTGTGGGACTGACGCACACTGCACTTTCTTGATAACTCAGAATTCAGGGTCTCCAAGGGGATGATGCTGTTCAGTATCTCTCCAGGCCACAGTGTCAACAGAGTAAGTCTCTCTCTCAGCCAGAAAAGTAGTCATAAACAAGGCAGCCAGAGGGGAAATGATTGAAAATATTAGAGTCACAGTTATAGGTACAAGTGAGTCTTCCAAAGGAGAAATAGAACATGATAAAATTATTTTTGTTCACACGAAGGTAGGAAGTGGTACTGGAAGCTTTGAAAACCCAGCGTCTTATAATGTATTTATAGGATTATATTTTTAGTCGTTTTAAGTGCTGCCTGTATTTTTCAAACATGCAGATTTGATTGAGACAGCTTCTTTTACAGATCTTTAATGTGTTCACACACATCATCAATTATCCTAAAGAATGTAGCGATAGATAACAAGTGCTCTGCATCTCCCTCAAAGCTCAGAGAAGACCGGACCAGGCGCTACCAGGAATGAGGGAACTTAGTAAGGAAAATAAACCATGGGACTTCAGCCAGACCATGAATATGATCTCTCTCTCTCAGCAGGACCCATAATAAAGGGTAAAAAGACATGGCATGTGAACCAATCAGCCTTTGAGGGAAGCAAGATTGTTCGAAAGAAGAAGCAGGAATGTCGCATGAGGATAAGGCACTATTGAGAAAACTGGCTCCTCACCTGCGAATAAAGGGAAGCTAATAGAGAATATTTTAGACTTTCACAAAGCTGTCGACAAGTTCACATCCAGTTGAGTCATCCTCGGGTTGGCAGGGGCTGCTTTGTTCTGCACTGAGGGCTGTCTCGAATCAAAACTCATGTCTGGTTGGAAATCAACAGCCTGAGCACTGTTCCTCCTGTAGCCTCTCTTGCCCTGTGATCATCCTCTACACAGGAACCAGCGTGATTCTGCAGGGATGCAAATTCGATCCCATTATTCCTGTGTGATGTCTTCAGCAGCCTCCACAGCCATCAGGCTGAAATCTAATCTCCTTATGTGACAAGGGCCTTGGGCTCTGGCTCCTGGTAACCTTCTTCATTACACACTTGTCATTTTTTGAATGCTCAGCAGTACCAGTGTGAACACTTGCGCTTGGGAAAGCAGTGGAAGATGGTCCAAATTCTTGGGCCCCTGCCACCACATGGGAGACCCAGATGAAGCTCCTGGCTTTGGCTTGACCCAGTCATTTGAGAAGTGAACCAGTAGATGGAAGATCTCTCTCTCTTTCTCTCTCTCTCTCCTTATCTCTCTATCTCTCCCTCTCCCTCTCTGAAACTTTACCTTGCAAATAAATAAAACAAATATTTTCAAAAAGTTTTAAAATTGCCTGCTATGCAAAATTTCCTCTGGATATTGCTTTCTTTGAACATTTAGGTACCAAGGGAATATTGTACACAGTTTTCTTCTTACTCAGGAGCCCATACGACAATAACCCTCAATGGAAGAAGATTTGTATGACTAAGGGTTAATATTTTTATCTTGTTTAGGCCTAAAATCATTCAGAAAATAGACATGTTTTATCAGATTGAATAGGCAGTGGATCTGAAGAAACAAATAAGAAAATAAATATGCATGAACAAAAATATAGGTAAAAATGTTAAATCTCAATAGTCAATAAAATGCTAATTTAAATTTTCATCCATCCATTGTAAAAAATTTTTCATTTATAAACTTTTAAAAATAGTAAATACTCACTGAGATGATATGTCACTATTTAAATACTTTATATGTAATAACTCATTATATAATACTAGAAGTGTTACTAGTATACCTAATATATAGGCAAGGAAACTCAGGCACAAAGAATTTATTCTTTTAAAGATTTATTTTATTTATTGGAGAGGCAGAATTAAAGAGAGAGAGGAAGAGACACAGAGAGAGGAGAGAGAGAGAGACCTTCCATCCACAGGTTCACTCCCCAAATGGCTGCAGTGGCCAAGGCTGGGCTAGACCAAAGCCAGGAGCCAGGAGCCAGGAGTTTCATCTGAGTCTCCCACATAGGTGGCAGGGACCCAAGCACTTGGGCCATCTTCTGCTGTCTTCCCAGGCACATTAGCAGGGAACTGGATCAGAAGTGGAGCAACCGGGACTCCAACTGGTGCCCATATAGGATGTCAGCGTGACAGGCAGCAACTTCAACCACTATGCCACAAAGCTACCCCAGCACAGAGAGTTTAAATACCGTCCAGGTCATTTCACCAGTAAGTGGCAGACAAAGGCAAGGAATTGGGCTTATGAAACTGTGCTCTTAACCACAAAGCTCGCAATATCAATGAAAGTGAGAGAAGGTACTGGGACTCAGTACCTCATTTACTGTCTGGTAATCTGAAACCTCTTATATTTATACCAAACAGAAAACACTGGCATACTTATTGACCTATAAAACTTCATTCTCAGAAATTTATCCAATGAGAAACTTTAGGGATACACACAAAATTTCACCTACAAAGGTGACCATCCCATGGATCATAACTTTGAAATTGATTAAACTATGGTAGGTACACATAACAGAGTACTAGCACCATTAAAAATGTTGCAGAAAATTCATTACATGGGAAAGTGTTCATGATAAATCACTGGGCCAAAAATGTGCAAATTGTTATGCACAGTGGATCTCATTTTTGCTGGGAAAAAAAAAAGAGATTTCTAAGCACAAAGAGAAAAACTTTAAAAAGATAGACACCAAAATATCATCCCTCTGTGATGGTATTGAGAGTGACTTATAGTTTATTCTTTTACTTAGCTAAGTTCTACTTTGCTTGTAACAGATTTGTATACTCGACTCATCAGAAAAAAAAATACACTAAAGTTATCTAAAATGGAAGACAGAAGTCAGAGTAGGACACCTTCCATTTTTTCCCTCTAGTAAAATTCAAATAAAATGATGCAATTCTTTGAGATCTGGAGAACAGTTCAAAAGCAGGTATCATCTGGCGATCAGAAATGGGGAACACACAATTTGCCCAAGGTTCCCTGGCGTAGGATGGTGGCTGCAGGTTCACAAAGCCGGGACAGTACCTTATGCAGAAAGTCATGGATCTTTAGTATCCTGCCCTTACACACAGCTATTCCATGTGTCTACTGCCCTGCCCGCTTTGCATTGCTCTGTCTCTCAGTTTCTATTAGTTCTGTATCCAAGCTTCTCTGCATTCATAGGTTAGGCTCCTCGTTACTTCATTCTCCTAATATGATACTCGAGAAACTGGGAGATTATCTCCACAAAGGCTTGGGAGCCTGCCATACCAGTGATGTCTGTAGCATCTAGTGGTCTTCAGCATGCTAGCCAGTTCCTCCAAAGTCAAGGGCAAACTGTTCTGCTTTACACCCTCTGCTATTAAGAAAATAGGCACAGCACTCTGTTCCCTATTTGGGAGCGCCACTCTGACCCACTTAGATGGGTGATTTGTAAAGCCACTAATTTTGAATGAAGACAAGAGAGGGCTCAGCAGCAGATTCTTGGGTCACATAACACAAAGAGCCAAGGCTCTGGGTACCCTTGATAGACAAGGCTGCTGCTTGGAACCTCCTGCAGGAACCTGGCAATGAGACAGTTGCAGCATAGCCTCCTAAAGTGCAAAATTAAGGCCTATGTCTGCCTTCTGCTACACAGAGCAATTCATCTCTTAAAAAAAAAAAAGATTTACTTATTAGAAAGGCAAAGTTACAGAGGGGGTGGGGGGAGAGCTAGCAAGAAAGGGAGATTTTCCATCCACTGGTTCACTCCCCAGATGGCCCCAATAGCCAAGGCTGGGCCAGGCTGGAGCCAAGAGCCTGGAACTCCATCCAGGTCTCCCTTGCGGGTTGCAGGGTTCCAAGTGCTTGGGCCACCTTCATCTACTTTCCCAGGCACATTCAGGGAGCTGAATGGGAAGCAGAGCAATTAGAACTCGAGCTGGCACTCATATGGGATGCCAGCATTGCAGGTAGTGGCTTAACCTGCTGCACCATAATGTCAGTCCCAGCAATTAACCATCTCAAAAGGAGATGGACATCCACTGTGAGATCAAGGTCCATTCTATCAAAGCTGCCCATCACTATCTGCATAATGTCAGAAACATTGAGCCACATGCTCTAGGGCACAAGTGAAAGCAGTTAAACCTATCAGGGGCTGAGCCAGGACACCAGCATGGGGATGTTCAGCAGGGTGTAGGCACAGGGTTGACAGTACAGTGTATGCAATGAACCAATGGTCACAGAAACAGTGCTGTGCCCCAGAAGCCAGAGTTCATGAGTGTGAGAACCAAGAGGAGGAAGTAGGATTGGCCTTTCACCATCCCAGTGACTCCCTTGTGCTACTTGTGCTTCCCCTTCCTACAAAGTCAGGTTCTTCTGTGTAAGAATCCCTGACTCCCCGAGTGGGGGCTGAGGAGCTCTTTCACCAGGAAAATCCAGTAACTTGAAAATACGATTTATCTCCTGGTCGTTGGGGGATTCTCGTACCTGGGAAACAGTAAGTTATTCCACCCACCAGTTTTCATATTGGCAGTGGTAGTAACCCTGATTATAAGGATCTAAGGGTGCTGCTATATAAGGAGGGCAGGAAGCTGTTTTGGGAACCCAGTCGATTCACTGGAACATCTCTGTGCTTCCACGTCCACTGTACAACTGCCACAACAAATGCCTGATGATGATAGAATAACTAAGGCTTTGGTCCTTGGAAATGAAGGTCTTGGTAACTACTAGGCAAGCAATCTGGATCTGCTAAAGTGACAGCCAGGTCTCCAAGAAATCTAAAAGTATAGTGGAGGGAGATGATGGATGTGTTGGAGCCTCCTTAGGACTTTAGCTTGTCCCACTAACCATCCTGTACTGAGTGTTCTGTAGATTTTACATAGCAGAACACGCTGAAGGTTGACCTTAATATGTGCAACAACAGATCCAAGCAGCACACAAAGTAGGTATAGAAATCATGCACCTCTTGTGCCCGCCTCACCACCTTTTGGTTCCCCCTTTCTACTTTAATTATTGCTGCCACTGTCTGTGGCCTGCAACAATGACCTGACAATATTTCACCTCCACTGCATAGCCTATCACTTGCTTTCTCTCCTAAGCCTCCCTCCTCCTCCATGTGTGATGCCTGTAAGAAGCCAGACACTGAGGCAGGCTTAGACCTGGAAGTACATATGCATGGGCTAACTCCTGAATAATGGAAACAGGATGTTTCTTCCCCATCTATCAGGAAAATCCTGTGTACACGTCACGGGCTCTTCAGAAGTCCTCAGTGTGAACCCATTACTCTCAGAGCCAAGTCAATAGCACACACGTAAAGGGCTTTTTCTCTTCTGTATTTCACTCCTCCCAGACTCCCTCTCCTGTGCTTTCAGATTATAACATAAATCACATGCCTACAAGCCTTTCTCTCAGGCTCTGCTCTATTGGGGGGGGGTCATTCAAGCTAATAGGATCAAATGACAGAACTGTCATGGAATGTTTTGAAAGTTAAAATCAACATAGTCATAAAATAAGCGCTGCGGAAAATGCTGTTTATCTACAGCACTTGATTTTATTCTGCCTTCATGGATGAAATTGTCACCCTAAATTTTTTTTAAGATTTATTTATTTATTTTAGATGCAGGTCTTCCATCTGCTGGTTCATTCCCCAAATGGCCACAAAGGCCAGAACTAGGCTGATCTGAAGCCAGGAGCCAGGAGCTTCTTCCAGGTCTCTCACAGGGTTCAGGGGCCCAAGCACTTGGGCCATCTTCCACTGCTTTCCCAGGCCATAGCAGAGAGCTGGATCACAAGAGGAGCAGCCAGGATGTGAAGCAATGCCCACAAGGAATGCTGGTGCTGCTGGCGGAGGCTCAGTCTACTACACCACCGTGCTGGCCCGGTCACCTGTCACCCTAATGTTTCAAGACTGAGCTACACAACATGGGCTACCTATATTTTATTAATATTGTTATTTCATTTTCACCTTCATGAACGTTATGTATCAATGCGCATTACTGTCTCCATGCTGTAAATGAGGAAATAGAAACCCAGTATTGACGCAGCATCTGATGAACTGAAAATCTTTCCAACTTATAAAACATTTCATGAGGTTCCTTATCTATCATATAGGTGTTCATATAAATGAATACATTTATAAAGAAATGTGGGAATTTTTCCACTTCAACTTGAATATTATCCCATATATTACATGAACAAAATATTTTCTCATTTCCATCAGACTAACATCTTGCTTTAATTCTTTATTTTTTTTTTTTAAGATTTATTTATTTTTTTGAGAGGCTGAGTCAGAGAGAGAATGAGGTCTTCCATCTGCTGGTTCTCTCCCCAAATGGCCGCAACAGCAGGAGCTGGGCTGATCCAAAGCCAGGAACCTGGAGCTTCTTCCAGATCTCCCATGAAGGTATAGGGGCCCAAGGTCTTGGGCATCTTCTACTGCTTTCCCAGACTTTCCAGAGAGCTGGATCAGAAGTGGAGCAGCCACGACTCAAACTGGTACCCATATGGGATGCCGGCAATGCAGGCAGCAGCTTTACCTGCTATGCCACAGCATTGGCCCCTACTTTAATTCTTAAATACAAGTGAAGATTATATGAAAATATATGCTGAATTATTTGTGAAGAATTCATTTAAAGCTATTTTAAGTATATTTTCATTTATAAGACATTACTCAAGAAATTGGTTATTATGCTTACTGTCTAATCTGGTAGTACAGGTATTCTTAAAAATTTGTAAGTACTTTAGATTTTCAAAACTGAGTAAGAGAAAACTATAATTATCTTCCAATTCCTTTTGTGCAATAAATACTCTGAAACTGACAAACTATTTCATGATTAATATAAGATTTATTTCAGCAAGAATATTTATAGTGGTCATTGCCAGACTTTAATATGAGATGCTAAATGTCCGATCCAATTTTCCTTCCCGGATAAGTTTTCCTTTCTTATCCTGTATAAGACATTGAACAAAATAAACAAAACAAAAAGACATTAAAAACAATGCATTCAGGCACAACCCATAGTACAATTCTAAAAACAGAATAAACTACTCCAAGTTTAATTGTAGCCTTACACTCAGATATATGAGTAGAAAGTAGTAATAGGAAAAGCAAAAGAGACAATAAGAAAATGCTCCTATTCAAAACAATTTTACCCACATTGTTATAACTTTATCTGATAGGTAGTTAATTTATCAGGTAATCAAAATACATGAGCTCTGACAAGAGTGGACAGGAGACAGGTAAAGGGGGATCTCCAGTCTAGAATGTGGCCTGGGGGCTGCAGCCAGGGGGTCCAGCCCAGAAGTGATCTGATGTTGAAGACAAGCTTGGCTTTTTATAACCAAACATCCAGACCTCTGACAGCAGTGATCCCAGCTCAGGCCACCTTTGCTTCTCGTCGTTAGACTGTGTTTTAACATTTAATTTACAAATGTGACCAGCTTAACTAGAATTTGTGCACATAAGGAACATTTATGTAGTCCGTTAACATATGAGCCATTAAACCCAGTATCATCTTTTTACAACAAATGAACTTAGAAAACTAAATTAAAAGTTTACAAAGAATCAGAAAAGAAAAAGCTTAGTTTCTGTACATTTAACGAGAAAAAATAGCTTTTTAAAGTTACTTTGGAATTCCTTTGCTTAATAATTACAGCATAATTTCCTTATGCCATTTAAAACACACCGGGAAAACTTATGAGCTATGTTCAAGTCTTAAACATTTAAACTGACCATTTAATTACTTTATATTCTACAGCAGTCATTAAACTGGTAGGACCAGAGGCTACCATGATTTTTCGCAAGTACATTTCTGTACCAGCTGAAACCATAAAGCAGTCAGATCAAGCTTAAAATGGGAACTGTCTATTTTAACTCTGGCTGGAAAGGAATAAAAAGGAAGGCGGGAGGGGCACCGCAGGCAGTTGTCAAGAGAAAGTGCTGCAGCCAGCACCTTCCCAGGGAGCCTGTCACACACAAATGGGAAGCACTTACCCTGTCCGTTTTGAAAACATAGTACCAGAAAAACAGGGGCCCGATTCCAAGCAGAGCTCCTAGGAGTGAATTCTTGGGAGTGGGTCTGAAATTGGGATAGATATTTGCTGATCTTGCGTATGTCCAACGAATTAAAGCAGGATCTTCCTGAAATTATAATAGAAAGTTACAGAACTTGAGGGCCGTGTCGAGAAACAAATTCATCAGGACTTTTGGGAAGGAACACCGGAGGTGCACTTTGTTCTCTCCACAGTTAAGGGTAAACCCTCAATATTCATCAACAGCCTCAGAGAAGTTCTATCATTTCTAGTATTTGCTGAATAACTGCTGTTTCTGTTCAAATCCTACCCAGAATTTAAGACCCTATGTCACCCTTCAGCTTTCTACTTATTTAAGAATCTTAATCTTTTTCAACTCTCAGAGAAGCAACTTCTCCTTTATTGTTGTCATCCGTTCTCAGGACTGCTTTTTGCTTCACTGACTTTTGATAAGCCCGCCCATCAGATCCACTCGAAGACAAGCAGCTCTCCTATGCTCTAGGAAGCTTTGTATTCTGTTTCCAGGACTTTGTCTAACGTTCTCCTTACACTACTCTTTAATGGCTACAAATATGCTGTAAGAAGGTAAAAAGCAGGCATAGGTTAACTCTGCGCTAAGGAAGTTTTTTAAGCTGACTTGGCTGATATTTTTTAAGCAAGACAGTACATTTGGGGGCCAGTGTTGTGGCACAGGGAGTTACACCTCTGCCTACATTGCTGGCCTCCGACATCTGGAGCACCAGTTTGAATCCCAGCTGCTCCGCTTCTGATCCAGCTCTCTGCTAATGAGTCTGGAAAGCAGCAGAAGATGGTCCAAGTCCTTGGGCCCTGCCACCCATGTGAGAGACCTGGACGGAGTTCCTGGCTCCTGGCTTCAGCCTGATCCTACTCTGGCCGTTATAGCCATTTGGGGAGTGAACCAGCAGAGACAAGATCATTCTTTCTCTGTCTCTCCCTCTCTATGTCACTCTGTCCTTCAAGTAAATGTTTTTAAAAATTGGTACATTTTACACCGTTAAAATGTTTTGGAAAGGTCAAAGTTGTTGTTAAAGAAAATCAGATCTTGGTTAAGAAAACGCAATTGTATATTTTAATATATTTATACTAGAGTAACTACCTTAGAATAGCAAATCCACCCCCAAACACATAATTAAAGTTAATTAGCTAAATCCTCAAATGGTTTTACAAAATTATTCTCTCCAATTAACTGAGAGATAAAAATATGAAAGCAAAATCAGTGTTAAGACTTTAATAAATGACATGAAAAGTCAAGGGGCTAACAGACACCAATAAGTCACACTTGGTAAGATGAAGATAATTTAACTGGGTCTACCATAGTCACATTTCAAGCCAAACTGAAGTACAGCAATTCGCCCTTGACCGTCAGCTGGAGCCCAGAGGTAAAGACACCTTTTATAGTGGAAATGCTCCCCTTCCGTTCAGTCAGATGAAAGCGTGTGGGCCTTCACCGCTGGACCCCAGTGCGGATACTGCTGCTTTAAAAGACGATTAACGTTATCCTATCACAGTAAAACGAAAGCAAGCACCACGGTGTTCTGCAGCCCTGTTTTTATTATGCCTGTACTGCAGACAGAACAGGAAAGAGGGTAAAGACACAAGAGGCAGGTTCAAGGGGATGCCCGAGTTCCGTATCTGGAAGCATAGCTACATTTATTCTTTTATCTGTCCCTTCTGCTATGATATATTTCAATGACTGTCCAATGGCAGACTTCTCAGTCTGCCCATCACCTGCCAGATCTTTTTCAAAAACCAGACATTTCATTCTGCAAATTACCAAGCGGCCCATGACCAAGGTTCATCGAGCCCAGCACTCTAATTGAGAGAGAGGCTGCAGAAGACCCACAGGACACCACCACAGCCAGTGGCCGGCAGAACTGGACATGATGGACTTTCCTTGACATTTCTTCACCTGACTTGGCTTCCCTCCTAACTCTCCGGCCGTTCACTCTTGGTTTCTCCTTTTCTCTACAACAGTGAACTGCAGGTCTTGCTCACCTTTCCTATCTACATTCAGTCCCTAGACAGTGCTGTCAGGTCATATGACTTCAACTATCTACCTACAGCTCACAACTCCAAAATTATACTTCTAGTCCTCGACCTCTTCCTGAACTCCAGATCTAACATCCAGCCACCTGCTAACATAGACGTACCATCTAACGGTCACCTCAAATGTCACAAATCCCAGACTGATTTCCCAGTGCCCCACCCCACCTCCATACCTGCCCCATTCACGTTCTTCTGCACCTTGATGAAAGGCGACTTCATTTTTCCAACTGCTCAGGTCAAAAACCTCGAAGTCACCCAGAACCCCTCTTTCTCTCACAAACCACATCTCATCTGCCAGCAAACCTGGCTGGCTCTACTTCAGTGCACACCCAAAACTGACCACATCTCACCACCTCCAGTGCCCCTACCTGGTTGCCACCATCAAATTAGAAATGATTGCCTCCTAGTGGGTCTCCCCACCCCTGCCTTTGCTTCCCCATAGCCATTCTCAACTAAGCAGCAGGAGAGACTGTTGAAGTCCAAGCACAGATTATGTGAGTCCCTACTTCGTGAAAGTCCTAACCATGACCCAGAAGGCCTGCTGTGATCTAGTCTCAGGCGCCTCTATGACTTCATCTCTGCCCACACCTTCTCCATATTAGCTTCAGTATGTTTTTTGATTACCCAGCACCCTCCTGCCAAAAGAGCCCTTGTATGTGCTGTTGCTTCTGAATAGAATTCTACTCTCCTAGAGGTAAGTGGCCAGCTCCCTCATCTTACTCCTTCCAGATCCTCATTCAGGTGTCATCTCCCCTGGGCCTAGCTACAATCACATCCGCTCATCCTCCCTGCTACACACACACACACACACACACACACACACACGATCTCTAGTCACCTGCCAGATCTGTTTTCCCCTCTTATTTTTTCATCTCACTTATCACTCACATGTTAAATGACAGACTGTTATCACTTGTCTCCTCAGCTGGAAAGGAAGCCCCATGAGGACAGGGAACTTGTTCTCCATCGTGACCTCAGCATCTCAATCAGGCCCAAAACAGATCCTTAGCAATGATTTCACTAACTAATCAATGAAACATATCGATTAATAACTGATTACATCATGCATTCATTTAATTAACAGAGCCACCAAAGAGGCGAGTATTATTACTCCTATTTTCTATATATTAGAACAAACAACTGAAACTGTGCTGGGTCACGGTACCAGAAAATACATCTGAGGTTTAAATCTCAGGTCCATCTGATCAGGGCCTTACTCTACTTTTTCACTTTTTTCTTATTTTCTAGATTATAGCATCGAGCACATCAAACCCAACAATGTGGGCACACATATATTATAAATGTGTCTGTATCTTCCCAAGTAAACAGGGTCTGGCTGGAGACAGTACAGCCAACCAGTGAAAAGCAGATGCTGTAGGTTCCACAGAGAGGAACTCAAATTCTGCTCTATCCCTCGCTAAGTGGAGGGCTGCGAGTCCCCTTCCTATGCTGGCTTCTCGTCTGTAAGACTGGGATGATAACGCAGCTAAATTCTCTGGAGAGTGGTGATATTTGAAGAAAATAATGCTCAGATTATTAACGGTGCAGCATTGTTCCTGGAACACTATAACTTTCCTTCAATCCTCACACTTCCAACAATTCCTAGAGAATCCCAATGCAAGTGTTGGGAAGCCTTTTTTAGAAAACATATATGGCGTAGTCAGACAGCTCTGTACAGAAAACTACCTAAAAGCACATTTGTTAAAGAATACAAGCTACCAGTTTCCAGGGTCTATGTCTGGGGCCTTGAATGTAACATTATCTCATTTAACCCCACAATTCCACGAAGAATGCACATCACTTCCATACTGGTGTCAGCACACTACGATTTACAGGAGTCAGGTAAAGTGCCCAAAGCTGTACATCTGCCACAATGTGGTGCCTTGGGGTCTGACTCCAAAGCCTAAAGCTTCAAAAAACTGCAGGCTCATTAAAGACACGGGCTGAAGCATCACTGTATCACCACCAGGAGAGAGCAGAAGCTTTTTCAACGCTAAAGATAAACAGTTAGAAGCGCTGAGTGAACACGTGTACAGCCAGGCCCTGTGCTGGCCAATCGCGTGCCTTATTTCTGCAGCCTTAGGAAGTCCTATACAACGCTCGTTTTCCAGACAGGAAAATCGAGACTTAGTAGGGTTGAATAACTTCTTCAAGGTCACCCAGGGGAATGAAGGGATCAAGCCAGGAATCAAACCTGCCCCATTTGCACTGTGGCCAAGGTCAAAGGGCTAGTGCGCTGGCCGCCGTCGGGGCCAGGCAGCGGGCCGGCGTCTGGGATGTTGCTGGGGCACGGTGGCCGCCCCCGGGCTGGTCCCCCCAGCCAGTCTGGGATCCGGGCCCCCGCGATTCCCGCCCGGCAGGCCCCCCACTCACAATGAGCCCTCGGCGGCTGGGGTCGTTGTACTGAAGCAGGTACTCCCGTTTAAGCCGGGCTCTTATAGCCAACCGCTCGGCTTGCGCCTGCCGGGTTTCCGGAGAAATGTCATATTCGGCTGGATCGAGAGTACTGGGAAGAGTGGCCAGGCGCGACGGCTTATACTTTGGGAACGACATCTTGGCGACCGGAGCACAACTGCGCCTGCGCAGCTCTGGGCCCCGCCCCCCCCTTCCCTTTGACCGTCAGCCGCAGGAAGTGCGCCTGCGCGTTAGCGGGCGGTGGAGAATGGCATTTAATCTGGCTGGGTTTCTTTCCCCAACCTTCCAGGACACTTCAGTTCGCGACGCCTGATTTGCGCGTGCGCGGTCGGCCTTCCTCGCCTCCACCCACCCTCCGAACTGTCTCGGCTGCTGCTTCCTAGCGCCTTAGTGCTACCGAGGGAACCGGTGCTGCCTTTTGAAGTTGAGCTGTGTGGGACTGGGGATGGAGTCAGAAGTCCTGCTTTCCGGGGTGGGTTCATCCAAGCTATGTGACCTTGGGCAAGTCACTTAAAATCATTCTGTAAGGCTAGCAAATTTATTGTGAGGCTCAAAGAAGCTAATGAATAGGCGCCAAAATGCTGTGCAAAGCCTAATTCTCTATCCAAGAAAAAAAGAATTTGCTTTTCCTTGCGTTACCATATTAGGGCCGTACAACCCAAGTCGACAATAAACATTTTTCATAGGCGTGAAATGTTTAATAAAAGAATGATGTTATAATAAAAGTGTTGCCTGACTGTAGCAGGTGAGGGAGAACAATGAGCTATTGAATAAAGCTCATAAAGAAACAACACCTGAGTTAAAATGCTTAACCTTCTTACCGAACATGCTTACTGCTCTTCAAGCGCTAAGGATGGAAAGTAGGTGCAGGTGTGTGAAATAGCATTACGTCACTGCTTGGGACAGGGACATCCCAAATCAGAGTGCCTGGGTTTGAGTCCTGCCTCCTCCACTTCTGATCCCGTGCACCCTGGGAGGCAGCATATGTTGGCTCAAGTGCTTGCGTACCTGCCATGCATGTGAATTCTGGGCTCCTGGCTTCAGCCTGGTCCAGCCCCAGCTGTTTGAGGCATTTGGAAAGTGAGCCAGAGGATGAAAGATTCTCTCTCTCCCTCTCTCCCTCTCTCTCCCTTCTGCCTTGCAAATGAAATTTTGAAAGAATGAAAACCATTGTTACAGATATGAAAATACAGGGGCATTGTAAAAGGTGAGTTGGAGAGAAAACCGAGGTAACAGAATTGATCCCTTCCCCATATGTACGGTCCTTCCTTCTTCCCTTCCACTACCACCAAGGGAAAAAACAAAAACAACTTCAAGTTACACAGCAGCGTCTTTGGGTACCAATCAGATATTTCTCAGAAGAAACACCATTAGCAGTATTTCCATGGCACAGGCCAGGGAAGCCAGATGAAAAGAGCCACGGCTCTGCTGAAATGTCTGGGGACGTGGAGGTATGCTGGGAAGTGGTTGCTAGGCAGAGGAAGGACCTGGGAAGTGTTGGCACTTGACGTGATGAGGAGCAGCACTGCTGTCAAATTTATTCAACATTTTTAATGCTGTTTTAAAATATTTATTAAGCACCCACCGCGTGAAGCATACTGCACGCTAGTCAGTCAATCTTCTAGGCTCCGTGGGAGAAACCCAAAAGAAACAGAGGATGAGCTGTTTTGTCTTTCAGGAGTGGACAGAGCAGAAAGAACAGAGGAAGTGTGCTGATATCTGATGGTAAAGTAGCTTAATGTCCAAATGAATCCAGAGCAAAATGGACTCATGAGCAGGCAGGCTGAGAGAATGCAGAAACCAGAAATTCGAGACAAATCACTGGAGCTCCATTTTCAAGCATATAAAGAATGGAAGTTCCGATTCACTCAGAGGTGTTTTGAAATATTAAGAAAACACAGCAATGTGAAAAGCAGCAGCTGATTATAAATTCTAAAGACTCCATAAAGTTGCAAAAACCTTTTGTTTATAGGTTAGATACTAATCTAGGAAGAACATGAAGAAAGAATAAAAAAGACACTTTAAAGATTTTTTTATTTTACTTGAAAGTCAGAGTTACACAGAGAGAGAAGGAGAGGCAGAGAGAGAGGGAGAGAGAGAGAGAGATCTTCCATCTGCTGGTTCACTCCCCAGTTGGCCACAGCAGCCGAAGCTGCGCTGATCCGAAGCCAGGAGCTTCTTCAGGGTCTCCCATGCAGGAGCAGGGGCCCAAGGACTTGGAGCATCTTCCACTGCTTTCCCAGGCCATAGCAGAGAGCTGAATGGGAAGTGGAGCAGCCGGGACTTGAACCGGAACCCATATGGGATGCTGGTACTACCAGTGGCAGCTTTACCCTCTACACCACAGTGTGGGCCCCAAAGAGACACAGTTCTTCTAAGGAAAATATTTAGGTGAGTTAAAGTGGTTCTTCTTACACTTGCCTGGTTGTCATAAGATTGCTGAGGATGGTTGTCAAATATATGGAGATTTAAAACTCCTCGTTTCTTTTCTACTCTTGGGGACTCAGAATGATATGATGGGGAAAACTAGAAGTCTTATGTTTTTTCCAGTTTCCTGGTGGGGCCAGAGGGAAGTTTCTTAAAATAATGCATGTTTGAGCTCTCTCTCTTTCTCTCTCTCTGTAACTTTAATCCTATCTTGACCTCTCTTAACAGGTAGCCAGAGCAGAGCCACCCAATTGAGACAGGATTCATCTCCTCACTTGCAGGCCTTCTCAAGGACTAACTCAAATAAATAAGTAATCCTTCTCAGGGTTAAATCAAATAAATAAGTAAATCTTTGGAAGTCAGAGTTACAGAGAGAAAGAGGGAGAGACAGAGACAGAGATTTTCTTTCTACTGGTTTACTACTATGGTTACTCCATAGATGGCCACAGTGGCCTGGACTGGGCCAGGCCTGAGCCAGGAGCCTGCAGCTTCTTCCACTTCTCCCTGGTGGGTGCAGGGTTCCAAGCATTTGAGCTGTCTTCTGCTGCTTTCCCAGGTGCATTAGCAGGGAGCTGGATCAGAAGTGGAGCAGTCAGGACTTGAACTGGTGCTCGTATGGGATATTGGCACAGCAGGCGACAGCTTTACACACTACACCACAGCGCCGGCCCCTTTACTTCTAATATTGTATATTTCTTGCTTCTTTTCTCCTTCATCAATCCTGCTAGAGGATTGTCTAGCTTGTCTATGAAGACATGCAACCCTTTCTTAAAAACAAGTAGCAACTACTTCTAGAGCAGTTTTAGGTTCACAGCAAAATTAAGAAGGTGCAAAGATTTTCCATACACCACCTGCCCCAGCACATACATAGTCTCGCCTTATCAAAACTCCTCCACCTGAAAGGTACAGTTGCTACAACGGAGGAGTCCACGTCCACACACCATTATCACCCATAGTTCACATTAGGGGTCATTCTTGTACATTCTCTGTGTTTGGACAGGAGTTTCATGATACATGTATATTCGTCATTATTATAGCATGTAGTATATTTTCACTCCCGTACACATCCTCCATGCTCTACCTATTCAACCTTCCTCCCCACTCCCCACCTCCAGCAGCCAGTTCCCTCCCAGCCTCTGGTAACCACTGATCTTTTCACTGTCTCGCTAGCGTTCCCTTTTCCAGAATGTCAGCAGTTGGAATCATATAGTATTCAGTCATTTCAGATGGTCTTCTTTCACTTAGTAATGGTATTGAAGTTTCCTCCTTGTCTTTTCATAGCACGATGGTTCATTTTTTCTTCGTGTTGAATAATATTTCATTGCCTGGATATATCACAGTTTATTTATCCAGTCACCCAAACAGGGACACCTTGGTTGCATCCAAGTTTTGGCAGTTATATAAAGAAAGCTGCTGTAAACATGCACACACGGATTTTTGTGTGGACATAAACCTTCAGTTCCTCTGGGTAAATACCAAGGATCTCAACTGCTGGGCATTCTAGTAAGGGCATGTTTCATAGAAAACTGCCAAACTCTCTTCCAAAGTGCTTATACCATTGTGGATTCCTACTGTTACCAAAAACTCTGTCGCTGATCCAGTGCCGAATCAAATAACAAGGACAAGGTTTGAGGGTCAAGGAAGGAGAAAGTTTCATCTATCAGTAGAGGAGGAATCAGAAGATTCATGTATGAAGAACTAGGCCTTCTTGGTGAGGACAGCCTGGGGTTTGTAACGCAGGAGGAAGAGCGAGTGTTCAGGTGGCTGCAGTGCCAGTCAGCCTGAT
This sequence comes from Sylvilagus floridanus, assembly GCA_949820135.1. Classification (NCBI taxonomy): domain Eukaryota; kingdom Metazoa; phylum Chordata; class Mammalia; order Lagomorpha; family Leporidae; genus Sylvilagus; species Sylvilagus floridanus. The sequence goes on along the minus strand of OX463244.1, from coordinate 74,210,918 downwards.
GCTCAACTTCCCACAGACTGATGCTCAGTCCTTGAGAAGGCCTGCGAGTGAGGAGGTTAATCCTGTCTCCACTGGGTGGCTCCGCTCTGGCTGCCTGTTAACAGAGGTCAAGATAGGATTAAAGCATTCTTAGACCATGGCAAAGAAGAAAAAACCACAGGCTATGTGCTTCAGGTACAGGAAGGAGGGAGATTGGAAAAAAAGTTAACGATTTGGCCTTGCAACAAAACACAACATAGTGCCTGAAAAACATCATTTGGCTAGAATTAGTGACAGTGAAGCTGTACACTGGGGATTTGCCTGTTTGCACTTAACTATGGCAAGAACCAACTCCTGCACCTTTTATATCATCTTAGACCTGGTTACACTATAAATAATAAGTGAGCATTCCTACTGCTCCATGTTCTTGCCAGTATTTGGTGGTGTCAGAATGCCGGGTTTTGACAATTCCAACAATTGAGTTATCATTGTTATTTTAATTTGCATTTATTTCTCTGTTGACCTCTGACATGAAGCATCTTTCATGTGCTTATTTGACATCTGTGTATCTTCTTTGGTGAGCTATTTGTTAACATCTTTGGCTAATGAGCCAATAGTAATAGGATTGTTTGCTTATTGTTGAGTTTTATGCATTCTTTGTATATTTTATGAGTCCTTTCTCAGATGTGCCTTTTGTAAATATTTTCTCCTCATTTTGGTTTGTCTTATTCTCCAGATATTGTCTTTTACAGAGCAGAAGTTTTTAATTTTAATGAAATACAGCTAATCAATGATTTTTTCATGGATCATGTCTTTGTTGTATATAAAAAGGCATCATCATCCCCAACGTCATTTCTGTTTCCCTATATTTATCTTCCAGCACTTGAATAATTATTGGGGGGGGGGGCTTAAATTTTTTATTTATTTTCATTTTATTTGAAGGCAGAGAAAGAAAGATCTTCCATCTGCTGATTCAGTCCCCAAATGCCCACAACAGCCACAGCTGGACCAGGGCAAAGCGAGGAGCCAGGAACTCCTTCTGGGTCTCCCACATAACTCACAGAGACCCAGTGCTTGAGCCATTATCTGCTGCCCTCAGGTTGCAGATGGATCCAGGAAGTTGGATCGGAAGCAAAGGAGCTGGGTTCGAACTCAGGCACTCTGATAGGGCATGCAAACACCTCAGGGGACATCTTAACCACTGTGCTAAATGCCCCCCTCCCCCGTTTTGTGTTTGAAATTTAGATCTATGATTCATTTTGAGTTCATTTTTGTGGAAGGTGGGAGGTCTGTATTTAGAATCATGTTTTTGCTTGTGGAAGTCCAGTTGTTTCATCACCATTTGTTGCAAATACTGTCTTTGCACCATTGTGTTGTTTTTGCTTCTTTGTCAAAGACTAGTTGACCAAGTTTATGTAGGTCTAATTCTGGGCTCTCTATTCCATTGATTTATTTACCATACCACATTGTTCTACTAATTAGTGTAACTTTATAGGAAGCCTTGAAGTTGGGTCGTCAGTCCTCCAACTTTGCTCTTCCTCAAAGTTATGTTTGTATTCTGAGTTGTTTTTTTTCTCACAATATAAATTTTAGAATCAGATTGTTGATATCTACAAAATGAGTTATTGAGAGTTTCATTGTGATTCCTTTTTATTGTGCTAATCAACTATACTCAATAGTTTCTTCTACTTATTTATTTTATTTTTCTTGAGCTTACTCTAATATCTCTTTTTAGCTTCCTAAGCTGAATGCTGTCTCATTCTCTTTTATTTTTACATTTTAAAATATATATACATGTAAATCTGTACATTTAGCTATACCACATGTATTTTTAAATTATTTATTTATTTTGAGAGGCAGAGAGACAGACAGACAAAAATCCCCCACCTCATGATTTATTCCCCAAATGCCCATGATGTCTGGGGCTGGGCCAGCCTTATGCTGGGAGCTGGAAACACCAGGTCTCCCACATGGGTGTCAGGGACTCAGGACTTGAGCCATCACCTGCTACCTCCCAAGTGCACATTAGCAGAAATCTGAAGTTGGGAGCAGAGCTACAACTTCAACCCAGACCCCCCAATGTAGGATGTGGGCGTCCCAAGCAGTGCCTTACCTCTAGGCCAACTGCCCATGCCTGCAGCAGTTTTTATTAGCTTTACCATCACATAGTTCTGAGTATGTCACAATTTCCATTATATTCTTTTTCCTTAAATCACATATATTTAATCCTTCAATCACATATTATTTAGAAGTGCAATTTTGAACCTCCAAAAGATGTTTGGTTTGGTTCTATCTTTTCTTTTTTTCTTGTGCAAGGAGATTTATCTTGTGTGGACCTCATCTTTTCATTCTAACCCTTTAAATCTGGGTTCGGAGGTCAGAAACAGAAGTCTGAGAGATTGTGTTTAATGTTTATTTACTTATTTTTATTTATTTGAAAGTCACATCAACAATGGGGAGGGGGTGGTCAAGAGATAGTTTCCATCCTCTGGTTCATCTCCAAATACCTGCAACTTCCAGTCCTGGGCCAGGCTGAAGCCAGGAGCATAAAACTCCATCTAGGGCTCCCACGTGGGTAGCAGAGACCATCCTGCCATCATCTGCTTTCTCCTAGGTTGCATTAGCAGGAAGCTGGATGGGAATCAAAGGAATTGGGACAGGAACTGGCACTCCAATATGGGCTGCCAGCATTGCAAGTGGTGGCTTAACTCACTCTGACACAACACCTGCCCTCTAGCTTTTCACTGTTAATTTCTAATTTAATTGCATTGTTTTCAGAGATCTTTGCCTTTATGATATTAACCCTTTGAAATTTGCAGAAATTCTGTTTAGTTTAGGTCTTCATATGTAATCAAGTTTGTTTTGGTTTGGCATTTTTTTTAACAGCCATTTTACTAAAATTCAACATACAGATAGAAAAATGCATAAATTGTATGCTCATATTCTGTTCAATTACAGAGGAACATACCCTTGTAGTAACACAAAGTCAATTTTTAAAATAATTTCATGTGAGCTTAAAAAGCATGTGTATTCTCTATTCACTGAGTTCAAGGTGAGATCCAGCTTGTTAATGTGTGGTTTGTATCTCTCCCAGCCTTACTCATTTTGTCTACCTGATCTATTTCCAATATGAAGATGCATTATAATCTCCCAGGGCCATTGCAGTTTATTTTTTCCTTGAACAATATTACACAGGGTGAATTGAAGGTGATAGGGAAATATTTAATACACATGCATCTATGAACCGGCTTTATCATAAAGACAAAAGTAACACAAGCATAATGGTTTGTTTGTACCATCGGTTCAGTATGCTGTATACAAATCAACCAAGGGAGAGAGAAGGATTTCTGCTTGAAATATACAATACACTTAGAAACACATCCGTCAGGTAGAGATATCCAAAAGCTTATGAATATTACATTCTGCATTTCTCTTCTTCACAGTCTTTTCATATATCGGTTCTTATTACAAAGTCACTTACATAAGCACATATTTGAACTTGAAAGGAACCATAAGTTTCCTACAAAGTGTAAGGTGACATTTTCTTGCAGGTTGTCAATTTTACATAAAGGAGGGTTAATCCTCTTAGCTGAGGCTATGTCATTACTTTCCTCTTTGTGATAAAACTATTTCCCTATCATCATCTTTGGCTCGAGATGAGCAGTAGTCTCCTACTTGGTTTTCTTACATATATCTGCTCAGCCAGAGTGACCTGCTTAAAAATACATGATTTTATCACCCCTAATTAAACTCTTAAATGACACACAACTCTAGTGTGGCCTGCTTCCTGCCTCTTCAGCTGCCCTTGGCTCCCGGCTCCAGCCCCACTGGCTTCTCTCAGTTCCTTCTTCCCCAGGGCCAATGCACCTATCACCACTCTGCCTTACACATTACACTCCAGACTGTACTCCTAATCATCCTTCAGAACTCAATTCTGTAACCCCCTGACTACCCAACAAGGTCAAATCCCTCCAGCGCTCCGTGGCTGGTTGAAATCAAATGTCCATCAAGGTCCACTAGAAATCTTTCCCTAACACCTCAAGTAGGGGTGATTCCTCCTCTTACCTAAAGGTGAATCCTATTTCTTCCTGTTCTGCGTGGTATTACAGGAGATGCAGTGCTTGTTTTTGCTCTCTTTCTCACTGGACATACCCCCCGAAGCGTCTGGCCAGGGACTTGGAATGCACGACAGGCCCTAAGGTTGGCTGGATGATAAAGAAGGGTTTCATATTTCTTTTTGTCAGTTCTTGTTAAAGACTCTTCAGGAAAGCTACTGAACTTCATGTCTCTAAGTGGCAGATATCCAATATGTCAATCTCGAGTCAGCCAGAAGACACCACTCTGTCTCCCCAGCCAAGGAACTCGTAGACTGGGTGGGGCATGAGAAAACTCACCCATGAAACTGTTGACTCAAAGGGTATGCGGAGAAGTTCTCTAACCAGTTAAGAGCTGTAGTTGAAATGATCGCCTGGGTTGACTCTGGCTTTCAGAAATGCAGCACAAGCCAGGCCCCTGAAAGACTGGCAGGTCGAGTCTGGGTCTTGAGCCTTGTGAGATATGCCAAGGAGATGGGCAACTGAAAATGCTGACATATGAATTCAACCTGCTGAGGTCCAGAGACAGACCCACTGCTGGAGATCTGTAATCTGCTCTCACTGGCATGATCTTCCTGAGCCCAGACCTCAATGTCTCCTGGTCATCTTGACCAAGCAAAGGGGATTGAGACCCAGTGATAGGTTTGCTTCACTAACTGTGGCTAACTGAGGGCAGCTAACATTTAATTTACCACCACTTACTCGGATTCTATACCAAATTATACTTAAATTTTGGGTGTGAAACTACATTTCTCACAACTTTTATTCCTATAAGCATTTTCATTACCCTGAATTAAACAAGGATAAGAAGTAAAATGAAGTTCTTTGAAGATTTTTAAAACATTTTCCCCATATTAAAGTCATGAATTCATTATAGTCAAATTTAAAAATGAAATGAAATATTTTAAAAATCCATATATACATTACCTAAGGACAATCACATGACATTTTGATATTTTTTCTTCCAATTTTTTTCATGTAGATGTTTTAGAAAATTATAATCATGCCATATATATGATGTATGTATGAGAAAAAGCAGAATACAGTATATATATGAATATGCATATATGTATGTATATATATACTGTATTTTATATATATGCACATGTACCATGAAGGTACAAAAATAATGTACATACATTATATATATAAATACACCTGTATATATATACATGTGAGCTTAAAAAGCATTCATGTGAGCTTAAAAAGTATTCTCTATTCACTGAGTTCAAGGTGAGATCCAGCTTGTTAATGTGTGGTTTGTATCTCTCCCAGCCTTACTCATTTTGTCTACCTGATCTATTTCCAACATGAAGATGCATTATAATCTCCCAAGGCCATTGCAGTTTATTTTTTCCCTGAACAAGATTACACAGGGTGAATTGAAGGTATATATATATATATATATGTGTGTGTGTATATATATATATATATATAAACAATGTATGTACATTATTTTTTGTACCTTCATGGTACATGTGCATATATATATACTGTATTTGGTTTTTTCACTTGGGTTCTAAAAAGAAGCATTTTTCAGGGTTGGTGCTATGGCATAGTGGGTAAAACCACTGCGTGCAGTGCCAGCATCCCATATGGGCGCTGGTTCATGTCTTTGCTGCTCTACTTCTGATCCAGCTCTCTGCTATGGCCTGGAACAGCAGCAGCAGATGTCCCAAGTCCTTGGGCCCCTGCACTCACATGGGAGACCCGGAAGAAGCTCTTGGCTCCTGGCTTCGGATCGGCATAGCTCCAGCCATTGTGGCTGTGTGGGGAGTGAACCAGTGGATTGAAGACCTCTTTCTCTCTGCCTCTCCTTCTCTCTCTATGTAACTCTTTCAAATAAATAAATAAATCTTAAAAAAAAAAAGCAGCAGCATTTTTCTGGAGTCATTATTATGGATGTTGATATCCATGGTATTATGGACGAAGAATAGTCCAACAAGAAGACATAATCATAATTTACTAAACTGTCTCCTGCACGTGACCTTAGAGTGTAAATGAGAACTTAAAGACGGAAACACCACTTTTGCTGACATTTTACGTTTCCTTAGTGAGTTACATGCTTTTTCACAGTTCAGTTGATCTTTGCTTCTCACCCAGTTGGCTCTAGTAGGTACTGGGCCCACTCCAGCCTCCCCGGCAGCCCCTGCCAATCCCTTGAGGCTCTGGGATAAACAGGCGCTGTGCCTCCCTGACAGTCCTCAACTGGCCTTTAAGCTCCCATCGTGCCACTGTCGCTGCCCAGGGGCACATGCTCTTAATTTCTCTTGGCTTAAGCTTGTCCTAATCGAGTCCAATTCCCAGACAGTCAATTCATTAGAGTCAGTTAACAAAGCCATTTCTCAGAACCGCAGGCTGACCTCGGGTCAACCACGAGGAACTGGGGTGAAGACTGTGGACTGTGCCAGACCCTGGGGTGAGATACAATAACTTCAAACCCAGACCCTTTTCCCAGTGCCCCTGCCATTTATCACCCTATGGTCTTTAGGCAAAAGACTTGATCTCTAAAGCCTCAGTTTCTCCATCTATGAAATGGGTCCCTAGACAGAGTTTTGGAAGTGAAATGTGATCATGAATGCAAAATACTTCATGTCAGACCCTCCTGGTAGGGGCATAGCAGAGATTCTGTTAGATGCCTTCTCTTGCTCTAGAGAGAAGAGGCAAGAATCAAACAGGGACCAAGCGTCCTCATGTTTGAGTCCTGATTTCTTCTCTATTTTAAAATCCAGCTCCCAGGGCAGGTGCTGGCCCTAGTGGTTATGACAGCACTTAGGATGGCCGCATCCCGTATCGGAGTGCTGGAGTTCAAGTCCCAGCCCAGCTTCCGGGTAACGTGCATTCTGGGAGGCAGCAGGTGATGGCTCAAGTATTGGGTCCCATGTGATTGACTGGGAATGCATTCCCTGTTCCCAACTTCTGCTCCAACCCAGCTCCAGACTTCGCAGGTATTTGGGGAGTAGACCAACAGGTGAGAGCTCTCTCTCTTTCTCAGTGTGTGTGTGTGTGTGTGTGTGTCCGCTTGCCTGTGTGTCTCTGCCTCTCAAATAAAAAATAAATAAGTAAATGCATTTTTTAAAATAGAGAACAGAAATAAAAGCCAGCTCCTGTCACTCTATATCGTCAAAGAATCAACCCCTTTTTCTGCTAGATATTCTAAATATAAAACCTGACCAAAGTTTTAAAGCCAATTTTGTGGTTGTTTTTTCCACATGTAGTAAAGACAAATGGATAAGATTTCCTCCCAGGAGCTCTTTTAAAATATCAAATAACTTCTATTTTTCATTACAGGAATTTTCAAACACACAAAAACGGGAAATAATGTAATGAACTCCATGCATTAATTCCCCAGCTTTTACAACCTTAAATGTTTTGCTTAAATATCTATCCTCCTTTATATCCTCATTTTATTTTTTGCTGGATTATTTGAATGCAATCCTGACAGTATTTTATTTTATGTATTAAATACGTCGTGTATTTCTAACAGTTTAAGAGCATTTTTTCCTACATAACCACAAGGGTGTCATCACCCAAAACAAAAGTATCAATGATCTCAGGAGCATTTAAAAATAGGATTCTGAAACAGCAAGCCAGGGGAATGAGTACTACAGCATTTCAAGCTCTTCGCTAAGAGGTTTGGGAAAATGCTCTCAGCAAGGGAGGCACTTTCGCTTTTGCAAATGACGTCATGGAGTCAGATGTCATTTCTTCCTTGCCTGGACGGGATTGACTTTCTTGCCCCCAAGTATGTTCCCTTGTCTGGTTTAAGGCATCAGCATCCACTCAGAGGCTTCTTACCCCTGACTCTTCTCATCCTTGTCGAGTCTGACTTCTCTCCCTTCTCTCTTACCATTCCATGCAACCAGTTCTTTATTGTGGTAAGAGCATTTAAACAAAACCTACCCTCGAGTAGATTTATAAGTGTACACTGTATTAACTGTTGACTCTTGCTTGGCTGAAACTTAATGCTCATTGTTAGGAACCCCATTCCCCCCTCTGCTGGCCCCCAGGCAGCCACACTTCTGTGCTTCAGTGACTTTGACTATTTTAGATACCCTGCATAAATGGAGTTACGCAACATTTGTCTATGACTGGCCCACTTCGCTTAGCATAATGTCCTCAAGGTTCGTCCATGGTATGTTGCAGAATGTCCTTGTATTTTCAGACTGGAGAGTATTCCCTTATAGAGGATACCTCAAAAAGTGCAAGGAGAAAGGAATTAAAGGATAATGTGCATTTCCCATAAACTTTCCGAAGTCCCCTCATAGGTATAAAGCACAATTTCCTGCTCCCCTCATGTGTTGGTGGCTGTTTGAGCTGTTTTCATATCTTGCTATTGTGACTAGTGCTACAGTGAACATGGGTGTGCTACTATCACTTTGAGAAACCGATTTCAGGTTTTGGAAAAATACCTATAAGTGGAATTGCTAGATCATGTGGCAGTTCTATTTCTAATTTGTTGAGGCACTGCCCTACTGCTTCCTGTTTGCACCACTTTCCACTCCCACCAACAGTGGGTGAGGCTTCTGATTTCCTCCATGTCATCCCCAGTACTTACTCTCTTTTGTTTTTGTTTTTGTTTTCTCATAACCATCCCGGCAGGTGTGAGTGAGATGGTATCTCATTGTAGTTTCAATTTGCATTTTCCTGATGATTCGTGATGTTGAGCATTTTTTTTCTTGTAAACTATTGGCCATATGTATATGTCTTCTTCAGAGTTAGGTCCATTCAAGGCATGGGACTATGTTTTTATTGAGTATTCGTTTTGTTTTGTTTTGCTATTGAGTCGTAGGAGTTCCTCACCCTCTTAAATCTCAGGTGACTATTCCTCATATGCACCCCCCCTCCTCTACATTCCCGCTTCTGCTCCCTTTGTCCGGCCTCCATTACTTATTTCTACACTGAGGTGTTGAATGGATTCTATTTGGGTTTCCCCAGAAACAGAGCCTGACATAAGGACTTGACTATAAATAGCTTGAGATGTGATTCAGAAAACCCTGGGAGTTGAGTCAGGGAATGAGACAGTGAAGTTAAAGAGGGCAATACAGGGTGTGAAACCAACGCACTTTAAGAAACCTATTTCTCCAGAACACTGGAGCGCCATCCCGCTGGGAAATGTGGGAGACAATGTGGAGTCATCTCAGTGGACAGGCAAGGGGTCTGGGTGTTTAATCATCAGCTCTCCACCCGTTGTTGTTGAGGGCTGTTGTCAGAGAAATGAGCTTCCTGGATCTTCTTGCCTCTGCTGTGTCCATGCACAGGGGGCTGAAACTCTTTAGTATGGAGTAGTGAATACTGAGGGGACACGGGTGGGGCACTGACACTACCCACTGCTTTGCCTCTCCTCTCCCTCTCCCCACACAGAGGCCATGGATAACTTTCCAAGTTCACATCTGGTTCCGACACTCTCCTAGTCAGTGAAAAGTGCATGTAGATGACGCTGAAACTGGCCTTGCATATTTCCCCTGCTGGAGGTGACTGTCTTGAGGGACCAAGCCATCTGATTTGTGCAGAGTATCTTTTCAGTAACTACCCAGGAATTAAGTGGACACCTGGCTTTTTCAAAACCTAAAAATCCCGTTGTTTAAGAGCAGATTGAGAGGGGGAAGGGACAAGCAAACCATGACCCTGGTGTGGAGCTCACTGGTGCAGTCTGCTCCCTCTCAGCAGTTCTGCAGAGTTCTTGCCACCAGCACAGTGCCTCTCGTGGTGCTTCTGCCACTGCACCAAAGCGCCTCCTGGCAACACTCTGTTCTTTAGGCAGACACATTATCTGGGAATCTCAATGTGATTTACAAGCTTACGTAACTTCTCAAATGAGTCAGCATGCTCATCAAAAAGGCAGCATGGTGTAGTGGAGAGAACAGGGCGTTTGGTGCCAGATAGAACAAGTTCAATTCCTGCACCTGCCGCTTCCGGTGTGTTTGGACAAGCTATTCCACCTCTCCCACCTGCTTCTTCCTCTAACAAAAGGGGATAAGAGTACAGTACCACCCGGGAGAGTTATTGTAAGGATTCAGTGAGGCAAAATCAGAGTGCTTTTCCCTCCCACATCCTGATTTAACACATCCAGCAGCAAGTTCTTGAGCCTCACTGACCTGCAGTGAGGAGCACACACTGATTTGTCTTTGTCTGCTTCTAGCACCAGTGAATTTCAGATGAACCTCCACATCAGCTCTTCCTAAAGGAAAACTGCTCTGGCTCCTCTCCGGGCAAAGCAGCCACATTGTGTGAGAGAGAAATCAGCAGCAGAAAGGGCTTAGGAGCCGAGAATAGGGTTGGACTGGCTCAGCCCCAACTGCAGTGGCCGCCAAAGATCACTGGCTTTCAGAGGCGAGTTTGGAAGCACACCGGGAGGGAGACAATCAAAAAACAAAAGTGCAGGGGGAGAGGACGTGGAATCCGATCTGAGTCGCTGCTTCCCGGACAGGAGTGCAGTTAGAACTGGCAGCGGCGGCATTGCAGAGCGCTCTCCTAGACAAAGCGGCAGCATTCGAATGAGGACACCGCTGTGCTGCTTGGGGCTGGGGACGACTAGGGAACTGTTTTTCCAAAGTGGCTGAAACAAATGCCTGAAGGTTAAAAAAAAAAAATCAAATCCCTACCCAGCAACTGCGGCACTGCCGCCCTGCCCTTCCCTGCGGCCACAGTTACAAGAGCAGGATGACCAGCCCAGCCATGCCCCGGGTCTCCAAGGCTGTGTAACGTGTGGTCAGCTGGGGTTGGCACAGGCATGTTGGTCATGCCCACAGAGCAAGAAGACCTCTAAAAGGAAGAATCCAGAGTGGATCTTTGGGTGCAAGCTGTTTTGTTAATGTCTGAAGTGCTAAAACCAGCAGCACCTTATTTAAAATAAAATCTGACACAGACTCTCTCCCTGGGACAATTAAGACAAGAGCTTCTCTGAGCAGGAGAGATCGGAGGCAGCATGGTTCTGGGGCCCTGGCTTCCACGCCTCTATTTTTGGTCTTCACTGGTGGCCCACACGTATGTCCTGGAAATCCTGAGATTGCTACCACTGACCTTGGCTTGAGTGGACTCCAGTCTCGTCCACCCATCACATGGTTCAGGCAGGGAGACTTGGGCACTTGGGCTCAGAGAGGGGAAGCCACTAGTTTAAGGTCACCCAGCAGAATTGGGAAGCGAATCCAAAGCTCTTTAGGCTCCTTACTTTCTTCTAAAAACCATCCCCTCTTTCAAAAAAAAAAGTCTTTAAAGATAATGTTGCCTCGTGAACTAGCTTGTTAAAGTGAACAAGAAAGCCAGAGGCCTCCGAGTGTAAAATCACTGGCTTTGGAAAGGATCCAAGTCCATCTTGTCTGCTAGACCTGAGTGCAGTGTCTTATTACGTTAGTTTTTAAGGCTTTTAGAATGGCAGTCGCCACATCTAAGGAGATTTACCAAATTAATGGTCTCTTAAGCCAGGGTAAATCTAACCTCTTAGACAACAACAACTTAAAACAACAGCCACAATGGCTTAGTATTCTTAAAAAATGTTTTTTAATATATTAGTCCCATAAGGAAGGAACAATGCATAGCAGAGAGGCCACATCGAAGCTCTCAGACTGGAGCACAGGCATTTCTGTCCTGTGCCTCTACTTCCCAGGGGTGAGACTTGGACATGGCACAGCCTCCCTGGATCTCAATATATTTTTAAAAATTTTTAGTTATTTGAGAAAGAGAAAGAAAGAGAGAGAGATCTGATTCCATCTGCTGGTTTACTCCCTAAATAACTACAACAGCCAGGGTTGAGCTAGGCTGAAGCCAGGAGCCCAGAAATCAATCTAAGTTTCCCACATGAGGGGCAGGGACCCAAAAACTTGGCCATCATTTGCTGCCTTTTAGGGAGCAAATTAGCAGGAAGCAAGAATTGGGAGCAGAGCTGGGCCTCAAATCTAGGTAATATGATATGGGGTATAGGTATCCCAAGCGGCATCTGGACCCCTAGGCCAAATGCCTGTTCCCCTTAATGTTTGCTATCTGTTAAATGACTAAATCATTAGAAGCATTGAAGTCAGTATTCAACAGAGCCCTGACACCAAACTTACCAGGGAGCAAGGTGAGCCAGCACTGTACCTACTCCAGACAGAGCACAAGGCTGCATCTCTAGGGCCAAGGACCTGCCGGCTGACTACTGCAGAAGAGTAGGAAATGGCAATGTGGAGGTGGCTGTGGGAGAAAAAGAGAGCTGGAGAGGAGACGGAAAGCAGCAGGGAGAAAATCACAGGCTCCCTGCTTGCTGCAGAGGGCTGGATCTTGGGCAGCATCCATGCTGCACATTTATGTGACACCTGCTACTCTGCCATTCTCTAAATGGCAAGATAAATGGCATATGCAGATGAGGAAAGTCTGTAAGGACAAAACCAAAATGCTAACAGAGTTGTTGTTTTCCTCTGAGTTGCATGATTATAGATGCCCTGAATTCCTTCCTTCCTTCCTTCTTTCCTCTCTCCTTATCTCATTTCCTAAATTTGGTGTCCTCCCTGTGAGTTACTTGTTTTTCCTCTATCAGAAGGTAAGCCCCATGGGTGCGGGAATTTCTGTCTCTTTTGTTCACTGTTCTATTCTCAGTGGTCAGAACTTTGTCTGGCATTGAGTAGGTGCTCAACAAATATTTATTGGGTGGATGTTTAAAAAGTGAGAAAAAATTTTAATTGCAGGCAACATAGGTCATATCTCAGTATCTTTCAATCTCTTTAGGTTGTAGCTGATCATAGGAAAGACTGCTTAAATTAATTGTGACACCATGTTACATAAATAAGCACACATATATATGACATATACTCATTTAGCAGACTTCACAAAATAAGATTTACCACTATCAAATGCGCTTTGTTATTTTTAATTCCCCTCTGTTTCATTTTCGAAATGCTGACACGCACTAAATTATTTCAAGACTCACCAATAGGTTATGACCGCAGTTTGAAAATCACAGCCACTGGGGCCGGCGCTGTGGCACATCGGTGCAGCGGGTTAACGCCCTGGCCTGGGGCGCCCGCATCCCATGTGGGCGCTGTGGGGTTTCCTTCAAACTTGTGGCCCAGTGACTCTCCTTTAAGCTAGGAAGAGTACATGGTAGCAAGTGACCCAATGACGCCAAGAGAGTGTGTGAAAGGGAAAGGAGAACCACATTTTTAGAAAGTCAGTGTTCCAGACGTCCTGTTTGTGACATTCAACTTATCAACCTGACACATCGGGCAGTTTTCCATTGTACAGGCCTAGACGCAGAGAGGTTTAGTAACCTTTAAGGTGACTGCAAGCACCCTGAGGGCGGAGAATCTCTTGTTCATGCTTTTATTTCATGGGAGACATGGTACCTGATAGTGGTAGGTGCTCAATAACTATCTACTGAAGACATAGCTGAAGGAAGTGGCCAAGTTTTAAACTTGGATCTGCCCAACTCCCAAATCAAATGCTTGCCACTATTGAACTGATATAATTTATTAAAAGCAATTGTTGTTTGGCTAGTTGTTTTCAGCTCCTGATTTACTAAGTAAGAAAAAAAAAAAAGTGCTAGGAGCTTTGTCCCCAATGCCCACTTGATGCACTAGCTACATAATTAGTTACTAAGTTCCCATCTCTTGGCTGAATCTATAATTAAGTCAGCTTTGTAAGACATAGTTAGACATACTCCCTGGCTCCCTAAAATGCGTAACATTCACCCAGAGGACCAGACTTAGAGAAAAACACAGGACTGGAAAACATCGTATCAAACTCCAATACCATTGCTCTCCCCGTCACCATAACAATTATAGAAGAGGAAGGTTTTTGGTCTGATCTTTTTTTTTTTTTACATCAAGAAACACATTCTAAAAGGCATGCATGCTCTTATATAGATTTTCTTCACAGCACCGCTTAGAAAGACACACACATTGTGACTGGACAACACACAGTGATATTGACGTAGCACAGTTTCTGTCCAAGACCTGGAGGAAGGTGAGATGGATGCTGTAGGCTGCTGTAGAGGGCACACTCAGATACGCCTGGGACCTTGCCTTGACCTCTGCTCTGCACGCACTAAGAGGGGCCCGGTGACGTATGAATGGATGGTTCTGATAAGCAGCAGGCAACTCAAATAACCTCTCCTTGTCTTTCTCTTTCAGGGTTGCCTCCCCGCTTCTCCCTAGGCCTTGTCAGATGTGTGCCTGTCTAGGTCTTCTTTTCTCCACTCTTCCCAAGTATTTATTAAATATTTTCATGGCTCAGCCTCAGCAAGGCACTCTGGGAGCTACAGAGGGCCACAGCACAGGCTGTGGGTGTTATTGATGATCCACCTGGAACCCCACGCGGGCGGTGCCATTGGTGACTTAACTAGTAGCACCTTTCTTCCTGGCCACCTGCTGAGAGCTCTGGAAGTCTTTCTTGTTACTGGGGGCTGAGGAGTGAGATGCTGCCTTCATTCCCCCTGCAGAGGGGTCACCAGGACCTCCACTCCAATGCCACCCACTTGCCAACATGATGATCACAGAGATGTAAACTCTGTGAGCAGGGACAGCTGCAGAAAAAGCAGGATCAGCTCAGCCTTGTGGGTAGTTTTCCCTGCTTCCTGCACTGAGTTCGGTTGCCTGCATTTCCGGCCTGCACTGAATCTTTTCTCTTTTCATCCAAAATCTTTTTGATTAAGGGTGGGGCTGGCTCTCTCAGAAGTCAAATATTCCCTTCATACTCTCTTTGTTTCCTGCTCTGCGTTTTCTTGCTATAATGTCCATTCTGGTCCAAATCTTTTTAGATTTTTTTTTTTTGACAGGTAGAGTTATAGACAGTGAGAGAGAGAGAGAGAGAGAGAGAGAGGTCTTCATTCCATTGGTTCACTCCCCAATTGGCTGCCACGGCTGGTGCTATGGCCAATCCGAAGCCAGGAGCCAGGTGCTTCCTCCCGGTCTCCCATGAGGGTGCAGGATCCCAAGCACTGGCCATCCTCCACTGCCTTCCCGGGCCACAGCAGAGAGCTGGACTGGAAGAGGAGCAACCAGGACTAGAAACCAGCGCCCGTATGGGATGCCGGCGCCACAGGCAGAGGATTAACCAAGTGAGCCACGGCACCGGCCCCTAGACTTTTCAGTAATAGTTTTACTGAGATGTAACTTAAAGACTTGAAATTCACCCTTTGAAGCATCCAGATCAGTGAATTTTAGCAACATGCAGTTGTGCAACCATGACCACTGATTTCAGAATGTTTTCACCATCCCTCAAAGAAATCCCATTCTCATTATGAGTCACTCCCCGATCTCTCCTTTCCCCAGCCCCCGTCTATTTTGTTTCTGTGGACTCAGTTATTCTGAACATTTCATATGAATGGAATTTTTGTGGCTGGTCAGCTTTCAATTAGCATGAAGCTTTGAAGCTTCCCCCATGCTATCACTTGTCACTATTTGATTCATCATTGTGACTATGTAACAGCCCATTATATGGATTTACTGCAGGCTGTTTAAGCATCCATCCGTCACTGCGCACTTGCGCCGCTTCTACGTTTGGGTTGTGGTGAATGGTGCTGCAGTGAACATTCGCGCACAGGGATTGGGCTGGTCATGTTTCCAATTCTCTCCAACACGTACCTAGGACTGGGTTACTAGGCTGGCCCATAGGTTAAGGAAACATTCCCAGCAGTCTTCATTGCCACTGCTCTATTCCCCAGGGAACGGGTTTCTCTGAAATCATCAAACAAAAGAGAGTGACCCATAGTTGGGACTTTTGCAGCAAGTTGATGACCTAGTACCTGTTTCTCCAAGTCAGATACAAGCCCAAACACCGCCCCTGCCCCCAAACAAATCTGCAGCTCTGAGTGACCGACAGACCTGACCCAGGGACTGGACGCTGCGATAACTGCACATTAAAAGCAGCTTGGTGCACCTCAGGGAAAGTAAGCAGAAATAGTCCCTTTTTTGGGGGGAGGGGCACTGGTTTAAATTTTGTAAACAAATTTTTATTTCAAAGAGCTGGTCCCTTAAAATCTATCCTCTCAAAATCTATCAAGAATCTCGGAGGTGGGCAGTTAGCCTTGTGGTTAAGATGCCCGCAGCCCATATCACAGTGCTTGGGTGGGTTCAATGCCCAGCTCCGGCTCCTGGTTCCAGCTTCCTGCTGGTGCGGGCTGTGGACGCAGTAGTGATGGCTCAAGCAGTTGGGCTCCTGCCACCCACATAGGAGACCTGGATTGAAGCTCCCAGGCATCTGGGGGAGTGAATCAGCAGATGGGAGATATGTGTAGTATGTGTCTGCCTCTCAAATAAAATTTCTTTATATTTTTAAAAAATCTTTAACTAGGACCTCTGGAGGGCATGCATAGGGCCAAGGGGGGTATTTAGGGCATGGAATGAACAATATATAGCGTTGGATCCTCAGCTGTCACCCCCCCGCACCCCCTCCCCCGCAGCCGCGTATCTCTAACTGAAGGCTGCCCTCTGCTGGTCACCGGCAGCACCCGCAGCTGAGCAGGCTGCTTCTAAAATCCTGCGTTCTCCAGGAGCCTGATAGAAATTGCTAGAATCACTTCTCTGCCTCTTGGCTAGGAGCAAGTGCAGAAATTACTGCAATGGATCCAGCTATAACAACACCGAGAACTGACACCTTCCGCAGAGCGTTCCTCTTTTATTTATTTATTTTTATTTTTGGTGTTTGTTTTTCCCTTCTCTTCAACAGAACTGGCCCAGTTTCATTCACCTCTAGGCCGCCCTCCCCGGTGATATCTAAGCATTATTTGTATTGATAGAGAGTCTGCCAAGGCCCTTCCGCCCCTGCCCACTCGGGAGTCGCGGAAACACTTGTCTATGTTGGAGACAGACAAAGGCCATTGGGAGGAGGGAGAACACCTTAGGTGCTGTCCGCTAATACTTGTCAGAGGCGGTCTGCAGTCCGAAGGTGGAGGACAGACAGACCCTCAAGCCCCCGCCCCGAGCCCGGCGCGGCAGTGGGCATTTGGGGAGCGCAGGGGGCCGCGCCCAGCAGCAGGACAGCCGGAGGCCCGCAGAGGGAGGCCGGGAGAGGGAAGCCGGCTCCGGGGGGAACGGAGCGGGGCTCGAGGCAGCTACACCCCAAGGGGCTCCGATTCCCTGAGCGCCATTCCCGCCGTCTGCGGCGCAGCGAACGGCAAACGTTCCCGCCTGCTCGCGGAGAGCGGACGCCGCGACCAAGGGCAGAGAGGTGGGAAAGCAGGCGGGAGGTGCCCACGGTGGTCAGAAACGGACGAGGCGACCCCAGCGGGTCAGCTGGATTCCGGCGTCACTTCTGACCCAGGGTGATACCGGCAGCCCTTCGGCAGCCCCTGCTGTTCAGCCGCCGCCTGCCGGCACTCTCCTCAGGATGGGTCTCTCACGATTGCCCTCAGGGACCCTGGCGGTCAGTCGGGGCGGTCAGGCCCCAGCCAGATGGAAAATACGGGGGCAGGGGTGGGGGGTCGTGGGGTGGTGAGCGGGCCAAACTGGAGCTGAGTGACGTAATCCGATTCCACTGGGGACGCAGCTCCTGAAATGCTGACGCGCGGCCAGCAGGGGGCGCTCAGGCAGTGTGAGAACCCCTGCGCGCTGGTTGCCCGGGGCCAAACCGAGGGACAAACAAAACAATGAAACTTTGTGGTTTCTCTTGGGTTCTGAATCCGGGAAGCCGAACGGCCTGCTCTCGTGGCCGGCTCTGGCCGGACACCGTCTTAGCTTTCCTGCGTCTCTGTCTCTCCACCAGACGCCTGAGTCCTCTTTGGGTGAAGCCTTTCTTTGCGCCGACTCGGCCGGCGGCTCCGTGTGTGTGTGACCCTTGTCCTCCTGGTTTTCTCGGCATCTGGGCTTCTGCCTGCGCTTCTTGTTGCCGCTTCTCTATACAATCCTAGTCCCGCCCTCCAGTACATCTTAATGAAAATTCTATGGAGATGGACCCAGGTGCAGGCTGAGCGCTGCGAGGTTTTAACATCTGGCAAAAGCTAACATTTTGAATAAAATTCTAAACATGTACGCCAAAGGTGGCTACTTCTGCCACCTCCATGCTTCACGCGCATTCTCCTGGTCCCCGTCCTCAGATGGGCTGCCAGAGCCACCCTACGGCCCTTCTCCCGTCCACTGGTTACCACCCGCCTTCCCCAAACCACTGACCTCCAATGGCTACCTCCTTCCTGACCATCCAGACAAGGTCTCCCAGGTCTTTCAGAGAACCTGTCTACGCCAGAACAGGTGTCGGCCTGACCCAGTGTCTTGTTTCCCTCATCTGGGAGAGAATTCTTATTCCAGAACATAGCAGGGCACTTAGGATGTTGGGGGAGGGTTGAGGGACTCCAGGTGAGAGAAGGAGACCCAGCCTCTCACTCTGCCTGAAACGTCTTGTTCGTCAACAGCCAGACGCCCTGGCTTGGTCTGGTCCCTTCTGCCAGAGTATCGTCTATCTGTCTCTAACCCAGCCCTTGGGAAAGATAGACTTTAAATTCCTTTTTTGGGCTTTTGGTTCCTGAGCAGTCCAGCAGTGTGGCCGAACATTGTTGCTAGAACATTCCATAGGGGTCAAGCGGTTCCCCCAGCAAATGACATGCTTTGCCTGGAACCCACAGGGGGCTCATGGGCCATACTGCTTAACTGGAATGTGTCTCAGGCCTAAGCCCAAATATTGCTGCTCTATAGTGACAGTGCTGTAACCCCCTAGCGTCTGCATTTCATGGCTTCTGCCTTCAAATCTACCCTGTCCTGTTGGTGTTCCCATTATTTCCCAGATCCTAGTCCTGTACATCCCTGTGAGGAAGAGACTAACAGTAGATACCGTAGCACATGATAGTCTTACGTGTTGATGCTTCAGCTTCCTCCTGGAGCCAAGGAAAGTCAGCAGTGTGTTGTGACCGCATGTGGCTCCTCCTTGCCCAAAACTTGGTAGCTGTGGCCGGCACCGTGGCGCACTAGGTTAATCCTCCGCCTGCGGCGCCCGCATCCCAAATGGGTGCCGGATTCTGTCCCAGTTGCTCCTCTTCCTGTCCAGCTCTCTGCTGTGGCCCGGGAGTGCAGTGGAGGATGGCCCAAGTGCTGGGCCCTGCACCGCATGGGAGACCAGGAAGAAGCACCTGGCTCTTGGCTTCGGATTGGCACAGCGCTGGCTGTAGTGGCCATTTGGGGGGTGAACCAATGGAATGAAGACCTTTCTCTCTGTCTCTCTCTCTCTCTCACTGTCTGTAACTCTACCTGTCAAATAGTAAAAGAAAAAAAAAAAAAACTGTTATATTCTCCAGCTCCGAACCTGACTGGCCCACGCTGGGGACTAAGGTGGTGAAGAGCTGGCAGACAGGTAACGCACGGCAATTCAGCATTTAAAAGCACCTACCACGTGCTTGCCCTTGCCAGGCCCGGGCTGAACAAGTCCCAGGCTCTGTGCTCAGGGAGTCAGTGGTTCTATTGGGCTGACCTATTGTGTACTGGAAGAGGCACAAAAATGAGGCTGCTGCAGAAAACCCCAGTGTTGCAAAGCGCTAACCTCATCAGGCAGCTCCCTCTGCAGTGCAGTCTGTGAGCTCTGTGACTTCCAGAACCAGAAAAAAAAAAAAAAAAAGAAGAAGAAGAAAAGAAAAAAGAAAGAAAGAAGGTTCTATTACTTCCAAATTAAGCTCTGCATTACTTTGGAAAGTAACAAAGCATTCCTTCCCACAGACACGGCTCCCAAATTAGACATTTTATGCTTGTACAGCTGCTCACATGCTAGTGAACGGAAGATGGAAAAGTTTATTTGCTAGGTAGGGAAGGAGCTAGGTGCTTAGAAGGGAGAGGGCAGTGCTGGCGGAGAGGGTTGCCAGCCAGTAACCGAGCGTATAAAGTGGCTCTCAAATGATTAGGTCTGGATAAGTGTAGGTTCAGGGGGCCCATTATGGTAAGTATGTAAAGTATACTTCCAAGTGGAAGCCTTGGCGACTGGCTGCACTCCACCTGTAATTAGCAGGAGCCAGAGAAATAAGCATACATGCCGACGGTGTGTCTTAAGGTCAATGTGAAGTCCAATTATCAGGATTTGACCTTGGGTGAACGTTAGACTGTGTCGCAAAGCATGGCTGCACTCTTTCCTCTGGAGGCACTTCCCGAGCGAACAGAATCTTCACGTTCTGAAAGGCTACGGTAGAGACAGAGGTGTGACCTGGATGAGCTGGTTTCCCAGGTGCCCCTCTAGACTGAAACGGGTAAGAATTTATCCAGCATCACAGGCCCTAGCAGCAGCTGGGGAGGAACGGCCAGGTGAGGGGCCCGCAGCCCTCCACTGCCCATCTCCCACCAACATGGCAGGGACTCCCATCAAGCCGTGCGTGTATCGTTTGTTTCCTGAGCTTGTGCCTCGATGTTGGCCTTGCGAAGAGGAGAGTCGTCTTGGCACACGAGCCTTTGGAAAGCCCTCTGTCTGCAGCACTTGGCGTGACCACTAGGACTCTCGTGTTTCCACACGAGCTGTCCCCAGCTTATCTCTGGGTCTCTTCTAGAAGTCTTTAATTATTGGTGGTGATGTCACTTGAAACGCAGCCTCTTTGGCAGCCATTTTCACAGCCCAGCTGGTGGGAAGCAACAGACACGGGAGCTGGAACAGAGTAGGATGAGGAGGTGGAGAAATCCAGGTGCAGCCCGATACCCTCTTCCCTGAGGCTGAGGGAGCGAGGGCCCTGCCTGCAGCACACAGGACCCCAGGACC
Source organism: Sylvilagus floridanus (assembly GCA_949820135.1). Lineage (NCBI taxonomy): Eukaryota > Metazoa > Chordata > Mammalia > Lagomorpha > Leporidae > Sylvilagus > Sylvilagus floridanus. The sequence goes on along the minus strand of OX463244.1, from coordinate 74,190,216 downwards.
CAGCAAGAGGAGAGGAGGGCTGAACTGGATGCGCTGTCCTGCTCTGGGCCCTGCAGCCCCTGGGTGTGACCCTGAGGAGGGTGTTGTCTGGCTCTGCCCAGATGAGCTGTTTGGCTCTGGGCCACTCTGGATCTTAATTTCATTGTCTACAAGAGGAAAATATTGGAGTATTCACCACTAAGTGTCCTAAGAAAGGGCTTCAAAAAGCTCATGGAAAGTGGGTATCATGAAAGAAATCTGTCCATGAATTTCAAAATGTTTTTGCACCAAAATAAACATCTTTTCATTGCATTTTTTTTAAAGTTTACTTATTTATTTATTTACTTGAAAGGCAGAGTTACAGAGAAGCAGAAGCAGAGAGAGAGAGAGGTCTTCCATCCACTGATTAACTCTCCAGATGGCCCCAACAGCCAGAGCTGGACTGATCCAAAGCCAGGAGCCAAGAGCTTCTTCCTGGTCTCCCATGCAGATGCAGGGGTGCAAGGACTTGGGCATCTTCTACTGCTTTCCCAGACCACAGCAGAGAGTTCGATTGGAAGAGGAGCAGCCAGGACTCGAACTGGCACCCATATGGGATGCAGGCACTGCAGGCGGCAGCTTTACCAGCTACACCACAGTGCCGGCCCCTTTCATTGCATTTTTCACAAACCTTTTAAGTCCTATATTTTATCTTCCTGTATGGTCTTGTGTTTGAGTTTTAAATATTAATGATACCTTTCACCAGTATGACAGTTTATGTCTTATAAATACTTTCACTTACTTATCTCATTCAATACCCACAGCCACCCTAAGAGATGAGCCGAGCCCAAATTATTCACCCCATTTTGGAGATTAAGAAACTGCAGAGTAGGGAAGTCATGCAATATATTGTCCCACAGATTGCAAGTGGAAAGCTAGGTGCCAGCCCAGGTCTTCCTACTCGAGCCTAGTTCTTCACTTGCCTGGAAGAAGGTTGGGGTGGTCAAATATGCCTTTGACATCAGACAATTATGGATGCCATCTCCAAAAAAATGAACTTGAGGTTTTTAGATGCCTAAAGTTCAACATGGAGCCAATGGTATAACCCTGAGACGTCGGCTACTCTTATGAACCCCTCAAGTGCATGTGCCTCACTTCTCTGACCAACTTGCAGGCTCCTTGGAGGTTCAGCCAACTGCTTCTCTTCCCTCCAACCCCTCCATCAGGTATCACAGAGTCAAGCACATAGCAGTGGGATTCAGTGCCAGGAAGAGGGAATGCAAAGTTGGAGCAGGAAGTGAGACAGAAGTCTGTTTCCATGCCTGACCTTGGGCTACGCCTAGACTCCTTGTCCATGTGCTGCTTCCACACTCTTCCCCACCCCCGAGCACCGTGCAGTGTCTGGTGGCAGTGGAGCAGCAGCAACAGCAACCACGTCCTCAGCTGGTTTTCCAGGCACAACAGGAGCTCAGAGAGACAGGAGGCCATGGCCTTGTGGAGCCATGCCCACGGCAGCTTGATTTAAGGAGAAGGCAAACCTGCTGCCTTGGCTGGGGTGTAGAGGGAGTTAGTGAGAGGTGCTGTTTTGGGTTTAAGTTGAAAGAGAGCAGTGGTGCTGGAGCACAGAGCATCCAGAAGCATCTGCAGAAGGCTGTCAGTGACATCTGGGCGATAAGGAGAGTTACAGAGAGTTAGAGTCACAGAGCGTGGTCTTACACTACCGTCTGGTGGTGGGAAGGAGAGAAGGGCCTGGGAATTCATCAACAAGACCAAGCCCAGGGCCCAGATGGGTGCTCGGACCACATGCACACACTTGGCTCCAAGGCTCAGGGCAGTCTTGCTGCATCTCCCTGGACCTCCACCCTCATCAACAACTATGACTCCCATCCTTGCATCAGGAACTACAGGAGGGAGTGCGGGGTGATACCAACGTCCCATATGGCCCTGTCCTCTCTCCATTATCCTGTATCCCAAGACCTCACTTTCCCACATATGGTGAAGAAGGAAAAAGAGTTCAGAAGTTGGAAGCAGGGCCACTCCCAATAAAATGAGATCACCCACACCCTAGGCACTAACTCAGTTGAGCTCCACTGGCCAGAATGTCATTGAATCCCACCAGTTGGAAGAATCTGAATTCCAGCCAATAGAGGGCTCTCTCTGCCCCCTTGTGGATAGCAATGATTCCTCTATGAGAAGAATCCTAGGATGAGAGGATACCAAACTCTCAGGGAGCTCCGAGATTCTGTATTGATCCAACACCTTCATGGAGAGAGAAGGGAGCTGAAGATTATGACTGTGTCAAGTGTCCATAGCCCTCCATCCCGGGAGGTTAGTGAAAGAGACTGGACTAGAAACTGAAAAGTGTTGACTGAACACCACACTAGCTCTTCCCCTATCTTACCACCAGGGCAATCTGAGGAGCCAGGAAGAAAGGCCTGAACTTGCACCACTCCTTTCTGGAAACAAGTGCACTTTAGGAGACCTCTGTGTTGCAGCCAGCCCTGTGGACCCTGCCCCTGCCTCTCTGCATCTGCCCCAACTATTCTGAAAGGCTTCTCCCTACCAAGTCTGCCCTCTCCCACCAAAACCAGTGCCTGAGCCCATCCCAGTGGATTGCTGTTTCTTGTGTTTCCTCCTGGAAGAGGGAGTTATGCTAAGTAAGGTTCAAGTGGAGCACCTTGCACAAATATTGCATAAAAGGTCCACGAGCAAGTAGTAAAAATCTCACCTCTTCTACCAGCCTCCTTAACTCACCACTTCCAGAAGCATCCAGCAAACTTGCACTCAACCTATGAATCAAATAAAGTCAAATGAACAGATGTTTATTGAGTTACTATTGGAAAAGTGAGTACCAGGTGCTGAGCTCTGTACAAAGACAAGCCTGAGTCGCTGGCTTCAAAGGACTCATCAGGCTAACTGAAGGAGACCAAGCGAAATGGCATTCAAAATCACTATCAAAATTCCATGACACAAATGACTATGTGCAAAATTACTGGACTAGGGATCGGCGCTCTGGCTTAGTGGGTAAAGCACTGCCTGCAGTGCTGGCATCCCATGTGGGCACCAGTTCAAGTCCTGGATGCTCCACTTTTGATCCAGCTCCTGGGAAAGCAGTGGAAGATGGCCCAAATGTGGGAGACACAGAAGAAGCTCCTGGGGAGACTCCTGTGGGAGACTCCCATGTGGAAGACTCAGAAGCTCCTGGCTCCTGGCTTCAGATTGGCTCAGCTCTGGACATTGCAGCCATTTGGGGAGTGAACCAGCAGGAGGAAGATTTCTCTCTCTCTTTCTCTCTCTCTCTGTCTCTCTCCTCTGACTCTCTATAACTCCACCTTTCAAATAAATAAATAAATCTTTTTAAAAGTTATTGGAATAGGGGCTGGCGCCATGGCACACTAGGCTAATCCTCCACCTGCGGTGCCAGCATCCCATATGGGCGCTGATTCTAGTCCTGGCTGCTCCTCTTCCAGTCCAGCTCTCTGCTGTGGCCTGGGATAGCAGTGGAGGAATGGCCTGGGTCCTTGGGCCCCTGCATCCACATGGGAGGCCAGGAAGAAACTCCTGGCTCCTGGCTTCGGATAGACACTGCTCCAGCTGTTGCAGCCATTTGGAGAGTGAACCAACAGAGGGAGGACATTTCTCTCTGTCTCTCCCTCTCATGTCTATAAACTCTACCTGTCAAATAAATAAAAAAGAAAAGTTACTGGAATAAATCATGAGGACCACTGGTCAACAGAAGACTGCGCACTGAGCAGTCCATGGAAGTTGGTAGAAGAGGAAGAACTGGATCAGGATTTTAAAGAATGGGAAGAATTATAGAGGTGGAAAGAAGGGAAGAGCCTTTCAGAAACCAGTAACGGAAAAAAGACATAAAAACTGAGAAATTCGTTAAGTAATAATCATCAGGAAAGTAGATGGTACTTGTCATGTATCAGCACACAACAATTATTAATTCTCTTGATTCCAACTCAAATCATTACTATTATAATCCTGTTTTTACAGCTGAGGAAACTGAGGCAAAGAGAGGTTTAAGAGATTTAGCTGAAGCACAGCTCTCAAGCAACTGAGTGGGAATTTGAGGCCATAGACTATACACTCAGCCACTGCTTTGTACAGCTTCTCTCATTTTGGCTAGAGGAGTTGATTTGTTGAAAACACTTATTGAGGTGAATCATATGGGATCTTGCACACACCACGTTACAAAACTGGCTCTTGATTTTTGGGTAGGAGGGAACCACTAAGAATTTCTAGGAAAGAAAGTGGGTGTGCCATGTGGGAGACCTGGAGGAAGCTCCTGGCTCCTGGCTTCAGATCAGCCCAGCTCTGGCCGTTGCAGCCATTTGGGGGGTGAACCAGCAGATGGAAAACTCTCTCTCTCTCACTGCCTCTACCTCTGTAACTCTGCCTTTCAAATAAATAAATAATTCTTTTTTAATGTTTTATTTTTGACAGGCAGAGTGGACAGTGAGAGAGACAGAGAGAAAGGTCTTCCTTTGCTGTTGGTTCACCCTCCAATGGCCGCCGCGGCCGGCGCGCTGTGGCCAGTGCACTGCGCTGATCCGATGGCAGGAGCCAGGTGCTTCTCCTGGTCTCCCATGGTGTGCAGGGCCCAAGCACCTGGGCCATCCTCCACTGCACTCCCTGGCCACAGCAGAGAGCTGGCCTGGAAGAGGGGCAACCGGGACAGAATCCGGCGCCCCAACCGGGACTAGAACCCAGGGTGCCAGCGCTGCAAGGCGGAGGATTAGCCTATTGAGCCGCGGCGCCAGCCATAAATAAATAAGTTTTGAAAGAAAGAAAGAAAGAAAGAAAGAAAGAAAGAAAGAAAGAAAGAAAGAAAGAAAGAAAGAAAGAAAGAAAGAAAGAGGGAGCAAGCCTGGATTAAACTGAGATACATACGGGAAGTAAGTCCAGATGACACATTCACACAGGGGGAAAAATAAAACACAGACACTGGTAGCACACATTTGTAGATCCCCGTGCTTTTCCTAAGGGCACTGCTTCCGGTGGCCTCTTGGGTCTTACACTACCAGAAGATCAAATCCGGTCTGTGGCATCAAGGAAATAACAGGAAGAGAAGTGGCCCTCAAGTCTCTCCAGGCACGGGCTCCAAAGGCAGAGGCAGAGGCAAGCTTGAAGCCCACTGTATACATGGAGGGAGGAGGCCTCGGGAGAGAGCAAGGAGTGGAGGGGCAGAAGATAGCTGGGAGCATGGGAGAGGCCCGTAAAAGCATTCAGGACCTCGGGTGTGCAAGTCAGCGATACCTTAAACATCATGAAATTAAAATCCGAAAGGAGAGACAAGCCAGCTGGTTCCTCGATGCGTCTGCAACTGCAGATAACGTCTTCGTGAGCTCCTTCCCTCTCTCCACATGCTAAGATGGCAAGTCCTTTTCAGGTACACAATGCTTTTCTTTTCCTTTAAGACTCAATTGCACTAATCTATTCCATCCGGGACCATGGAGCTGAACTTGTTCTTCTCATGGTCACCCACGATACATGGCCATGCAGTATAGTGAGTGTGGGAAAAACCAAGGAAGGGGGCTCTGAAGGAGCCACAGTTGAAACAAGAGCGTTTTCCCCCAGGAGCTGTAAGCACAAAGGAGCCTGCTCAACCCAATGGAGTGAAAACGTTAAGTAAATTGATGAATCCTGAGCAGGGAGTAGATGGCTGTCTTGGATGAGGTTTTGGGAACAGTCACAGGAGATGCGGCATCATCCCGTTCAGATGGTCTGCGGGGACTATCGGGTTTGTGTGAATACTGTTCGGCCCCTGAGTCACAAAGCATGGATTGTGTGGCTGATCTCAGCCTGAGCTCCCAGTGAAACCATGTACTGACTCTTGTAAATTGTGGCATTCAGTACAGGCATCGCCCCAACTTACGGCCACACCTTCATGACTGCACTGTTAGAAATGGACTCCAAGTCTGAGTTCCGACCAGCTGTTTTGTGTCCTCCCAGGGAAAAGCGACAGCTCACTGATGAAGGGCTGGGGTGAGAAGGAGTTGCTCACGCCATTCAAACACCATTCTCTCGAGCGTGTGTTTTTGCTTGGATAATGAATTGACTTATTTGTATTAAAATGAGGGCACAACTATGTTCTAAGGAAAAACCATATGTTGCTATATAGACAGCCTCTCTTCAGTCACATGCTTGGCACTGATAAACTGAGGCTGATGGTGGAGCCTGCCTCGCTTCCCAGCTGCTGCTACTTGGGGAGACTTGAGCCAATACCTGACAGCAAGGCACTTCCACCTGGGGCTGTGCATAAGCGTGGGGAAATAAGTTGCAGTCGCAGTTTCAAGTTCTAAGAACAAAACAGATGCTTCTAGGTTCCTGTGTTGACCCCTTGACATCCAGATCTGCAATCTCATGCACCAAGAACAAACCTGGGGGTGCCGGTGCCGTGGCGTAGCAGGTAAAGCCACCGCCTGCAGTGTCGGCATCCTATATGGACACCGGTTCAAGACTTGGCTGCTCCACTTCCGATCCAGCTCTCTACTATGGCCTGGGAAAGCAGTAGAAGATGGTGCAAGTCTTTGTGCCCCTGCACCCGTGTGGGAGACCTGGAAGAAAGCTCCTGGCTCCTGGCTTCGGATCGGCACAGTACCGGCCATTGCAGCTAACTGGGGAGTGAACAGCAGATGAAAGATCTCTCTCTCTCTCTGCCTCTCCTTCTTTCTGTGTAACTCTTTCAAATAAATGAATTAATCTTTAATAATAAAAAAAAAGAACAAACCTGGGTTTTCATGCGACCCAGGTTCTCTCTATGGCAGCCCTCCTAGTGTGTGGGTCCCTTAGCTAGGTTTGACTTACTGTCCTGCCTGGAACTCTGCCTCTCCCTCTAGAACTACAAATTGCATCCAGCTCTCCTCCAGCCATGTCCCATCTCCCTGTCAGCCAGTGTTTTCAGTAATGCCAGGCCAGAGAATGGCTGTGCCACAGCAGAAGGCACATTTGCCTTATTAGATCCTCACATTGATTCCTGTTCACTTAGTTCAATGTCTCTCAACCAATGGTACTACTCCTTAGGGATGTGTTGCACATCTGCAGGGGTACTGTTTGTTGTCACAATTATTGGGAATGACACTGGCAACATTTATTGAGAGGGATTCAAATTAACCAATCATGCAAGGCACAGGCAACACAACTAAGAACGCCATGTGTCCTGTGTAACCTTCTAAAGTCACACTGAGTGTTTGAATGAAAAAAAAAATTTATAGATATTTGGGTGTGGAACTCAATCTAGTTTTATTTGGAAAGATAAGTTACATTTTAAAAGACACTGATTTTTCCATAAACGCCTTCTAGGCATTTTTTAAACAACAGGGTACTGTACATTTCAGCAACAGTGGTCAATTTCAGAGAAGTCCTTCACTGACAGTAACGTGGTACTTGTGCAACCAGCACGCCTGTCTCCATTTAATCTTGTCTGTCACATTCACTCTGATTTCAAAGCAACTACTTTCTTGTGTTTTCTAACTCATCATCCCCAAGAGTTAACATATTCCAATACACATTATTTTCTTAGAAATGATTCTTCCTTACCAATGTTTTTTCTTTATTTTTATAATTAGGAAATGTTATTGAGTTTTTTAGACATGTGACTAGGAGGCTATATTACTTCTTAATTTCTCTTCAGAAAAATAAAAGGACATAACAAAGCATTCATTGAAAGTAGGCCATTGGGCTGGCCTTGTGGCACAGCAGCCTAAGCCATAGCTTGTGATACCAGTATTCTGTATGAGAGCACTGGTTCCAGTCCCAGTGGCTCTGCTTCTGATCCAGCTTCCTGCTAATACACTTGGGAAGGCAGCAGGAAGATGGCCCAAGTGCTTGGGGCCCTGTCACACATGTGGGAGATCTGGATGGAGTTCCTGCCTCTTGGCTTCAGCATGGCCTAGCCCTGGCTGTTATGGCTATTTGGGGAGTAAACCAGAAGATGGAAAATCTCTCTTCCTGCCTCTCTCCCTCTCTCTGTTACTCTCCCTTTCAAATAAATAACTTTTTTTAAAAAGTAGGCTGGTGGCTGGCATTGTGGTACAGTGGGTAAAGCTGCTGCCTACAACTCTGGCATCCCATATGGGAACTGGTTCAAGTTCTAGCTGTTCCACCTCTGATCCAGCTCCTTGTTAATGGCCTGGGAAAAGCAGCATAAGATAGCCCACATGGCTCCTGGCTCCTGATTTTGGCCTGACCCAGCCCAGGCCATTGCAACCATCTTGGGAGTGAACCAGTGAATGGAAGATCTGTCTATGTCTCCTTCTTTTTCTGTAACTCTTTCAAATAAATAAATAAATCTTAAAAAAAAAAATAGGCTGTTGAGTCTGATAGGGTTGAGAGTCACTGGCCTAAGTGGATCCTTTGGTACTGTCTACTGAGAGCAGAAAGGGACTGATAATGAGGTAGTATCCCTGGGAAACAGCCGTGCTGCCTAGAAGAGGTCTCATGGGTAGTATCCTTTTGAGCAAGTAATCACTTTCCAAAGTCTACATTTAACTCTCACTAGGCTCTCAGAAGTTTTCAGGATCCTAGGTCACTCAGATCAATCAAATCCATGAGCCCAACCTCCTGGCCAAGTTTGCAATTCTCAGGGGGAAACATGTCTTCCCAGGCCTGAGGAGCCTGCATTCACTGTCCAGGGCAGCCCACTTTAGGATCAGAATATCGGGGGATGGGGGTGGTAACAGCATGTGAAGATGAATGGGCACCCGGGATGCTGAGTAGAGATCACAGGCCCCTCCTCCTCCCGTCCCACAGCAAAGCCTGCTTCCCAGCAACCAAGCGACCACAGGGCACAAAGGGCAGGGTCTCCCTTCTGCACAGTGCTTGGGTGGGCACTGCCAAGTGATGACTTCTTGGGTTTTTATTTACTGTAGTTCAAGCTGACCACCTCCCCTCTGTCCACCTTCCCCACCCCTACCTCCCTTCACAGCCTTCCTCCAGGCTATACACAATGCAACTGATTAAATGTCTTCCAGTAAATGACAATCACATTCTGGACCTGCCTTCCTCTGATTAAAATCCAAATCACCTTCCTTGATTGCAGTTTTGTGAGGTCCACCCATTTCGGAGCTGGCTAATCACAGCCATGGTGTATGCATTTCACTAGTTCAGCTCCCATGGTGACCTTCTGTCCCACATCTCCACATTCATGGTGGGAAACAGTTTCCCCAGTGTTGCTTCCATAAACTGATATCAGCAATGAGGGCTGAGACGGTCTCAGACTCCCCTGCTGCACTGCACCAGCCTTTACAGCCAGGACCCTCTCCCTGGCTCTTACTCAGTTTGGTAAAGCAGGGAAGAAAAAAAAAATGTATAGATAGACACATCTGTAAGAAGGGGTAAGAAACTTGCAACCCATCTTTTCAGAGAACTCAGCAGTGAAGACAATTCCTGAGTGAGCCAAGGACAGCCAGAGTCTCAGGAGAAAAGACTCATTAATAGTAACTCCTGTGGGGAACGGGAGAGGAGGGACCATCATCGGCCCATGCATCACCCTGGGAGGCAGGGATAGAAAGGTAGGACTTAAGATTGATTCAAAGTTAAAAGACGGCCCATAGTGCCTTGCAAGATCAAAGGGTTGGTGGAATCAGCTCAACAAGTGAGGATTCACCTCCCTGCCTTAAAAATTCAACAGGAACTCTGAGGCTCAAACAAGATAGAAGGTTCCACTTCTGGGAAAATGCATGAAACATGCTCCACATGGACTATGACAAGTAAACAGTGGCCGTAGGCTAGGGAAGAAGACCTGCAACTGAAATAGGGTAAGACTGGTGATGAGCTGGCCATTTTGTTCCTTCAGGAAACCCAGGCTGAACTCTGAGCCATCCCAGCCCTGAAGGTGGGCTTCACTCACACACACGGTGAGCCCCAGAGCTGACCTCTAGTTTTGGTTCCAGGAGCAGGGATGGGTCTCCCAATGCCCAGAGAGAAAGGCAGAAAAATGCCTTGCTTTCTCCATTCTCCCACGCTATCCCCTAGGACATCCCATGGTGACACAGCAGGATCAGCAACTGTGGTGACACCAGGGCCCGAGGGAGAGAGGGGAACCTACCCCTCAAATCAGTGCACTCCAGGATGTGGGATGAACGCCCAGGGCTTTTTTTCTCTCTCTCTGACCCCTGCCACTTGGCCCTTAGAAGAGGTGTATGTGCTACAGAGTCAATAAACATGACCCAAACCTTCTGGTGGGAGAGTCTAAAAGGGGGCTCAAGGTAACCAGAATAGTGAGGAACTTGACACTAGGACTTCAAAAAATTAATAGAAAAATGCAATTAAAAGACATGCACATTTTCCAGAAAGTTTTGAGGGTCTCACATCCAAGGGGGTGCGGTTAGGGGAAAAGTTGCCCCCGGGTTTATTTCCAAGTGGCATACACATGGATCTGACCCTAAACAGCAAACCATCGACTTTGAGAACTGAACTACAGCGTAGACCACTGCTAAGGTGCCAGGCTAGCCACTGAGTGGTACCCACTGAAGCCAGATTTGAGAAGCCCTGAATACACTCTGAAAGCGGAAATCACAAGCCCTCTTGAAATATGAAAAACCAGACAGTCTGGCAAAGAAATTGCAGACAAGAATAAGAAATGAATGGAAATGTTAGAACTAAGATACCCAAAAGCAAAAAACTAAGTAAGAATGTACTGAATGGACTCACAGTAGAACAGAGATGACAGAGGAGTGGAAACGAACCTGAAGACAGATCGATAGAATTTATCCACAGTGAAGAACAGAGAAAAGAAAGGCTTTAAAAAATGAATTGAGCTTCAGGGACCCTCAGACTGGTACAGAAGTCTAGCATTGATGTCACCAGAGTCCCACGAGTAGGAGATAAAGCCTGGCACAGAAAGCATGTTTGAAGAAAAAGGGCTAAAAGAGCTAAAAATTTCCCTAACTTGGCAGAAGACATAAATATACAAACTCAAGGAACTCAGCAAACTCAGACATATTATAAGCAAGCTTATAAACCAGTAACAAAGAAAAGCAATTGAAGGTGACCAGAGGAAAATGACACATTATTTATAGGCCAGCAATAATTCAAGTGAATATGGAATTCTCATCAGGGACTATGAAAGACAGGACACAGGCAGCAACATTTTTGAAATGCAGGAAAGAGAAATATTTGTTAAACCACAATTCTATGTTCAGTGAAAATATTCTTTAGGAAGAAAGGTAAAATAAAGTCATGTTCAAAAGAGCCAGCAAACCTGCTCAAAAATAATTGTTAAAGGAAGTCATTTAGACAGAAGGAGAATGACACTGGGACATTAGGAGTGAAAAGAGAGTAACAAAAATGGCAAATATATAAGTAAATTGAGTAGACTATTGTTTTCATGAGTTCTGTAAGATATATTTGATGGTTGAAAACAAAAAATGAAAAAGTATCTACAACTGAAAAATGAAAACACTGCATACCAAAAATGTGTGGGTGCAATGAGGCCATTTCCTGGAGATTTACAGCAGTAAGTGCCCACATCAGCTAGGAAGGAAGTTCTCAAATCGATCATCTAAAGTTCCCACCTTGAGAAACTAAAAAAGCACAACTGAAGTAAACCCAAAACTACACAAGGGAGGACAAATCAACGAAATTGAAAACAAAACACAAACAAAAAACACTGGGGTAGTTCATGTGGCGCAGTGAATGCATTGCCGCTCGGAAAGCTCACTTCCTGCATCAGAGCGCCAGTCTGAGTCCTGGAGACTATTTCTGACCCAGTTTCCTGCTACTGCATCCTGGGAGACAGTGCACGATGGCCCAAGTGCTTGGCCCCTGGCCCCTACGTGAGAGACCTGTATAGAGTCTCAGGCTCCTGACTTTAGCCTGCCCTACTCCTGGCTGCTATGAGCATTTGGGGAGTAAATCAGCAGGTAGAGGACATTCTTTCTCTCTCTCTCTCTCTCCCTCTCCCCCCCCCCATGAAAACAAATAAATGTTTTGAAAAACAGAAAAACGTATTATTGAAACCAGAAGCTCAATGAAACTGATAAATCTTTAGCCAGACATATGTGCATGTGCGCGTGCACACACACACACACACACACACACACACACATAACCAGCATCAGAAAAAAATGAAATAGGAGATATGACCACAGACCTTGTAGACATGAAAAGACTATTGAAGATGTACTACAAACAACTCTACACACAAAGCTAAACAACTTAATAGTTTATGAAAATTCACAAACTATGAAAATCACCAAAAATGATCTAGATAACCTTCATAGATAGTACTAGTACTAGTAAAGAGATTAACTTCATAGTTTATAATCTTCCAAAAAGGAAGACTCCAAGCCCAGATGGTTTTACTACTGAATTTGCCAAATGTTGAAAAAAGAAATAACACCATTTCTATACAATTTCTTCCAGAAAACATAAGAAGATGCAATGCTTTCCAATTTACTTTATGCAGCCAGCATTTTCTTGCTACCAAAACCAGACAGATAGATTTAGCTAAGAAAACTTGAGACCAGTTTACCTCATAAACAGGAAACACAAAAATCCTAATGACATGTTAGCAAATTGAATCTAGTAATATATAAAAAGAATAATACAGCACAATCAAAACAGTTTATCTTAGTAATGCAATATTAGTTCAATATTTTAAACTCATTGAATCTAGTATATCCTATTAATATCAGGAGATAAGATGAAGAAAATGGAAAGGCAAAGAAACCACAGATTCAGAGAAAACATTTGCAAGACAAAACACATATAAAATCTGACAAAGGACTTGTATTCAAATATATAATACAAAGAATTCACAGACTCGACAAGGACAAATTAGAAGGAAGATTTGTGTGGGCGTTTTATCAAAGATGATAAATTGACAGCCTACAAGCACATAAAAAGAAGCCCTAAATCATTAGACGTTTGGTAACTGCAAATTACAACTACAACTTGTTGACCAGAGCAGCTGAAATTAAAAAGACAGACAAAACTAAACCTTGGCTAAAGTGGAGCAACTAGAATTCCCACATATTATAAGCAGGGATGCAAAATGGGTGGTCACTGTGAAAATCAATCTGGCAGGTGTTTTTTTTTTAAATAAACATATTTTAATTCCAATTTTTTGCCATGAGTTTTTTTTTTAAATATTTATTTTATTTGAAAGGCAGAGTTACAGAGAGAGAGAGAGAGAGAGAGAGAGAGAGAGATTCTTCCAACCACGGGTTCATTCTCAAATGGCCACAATAGGCTGGGGTGGGGCTGGCTGAAACCAGGAGCTTGAAACTCCATCGGGGTCTCCCACGTAGGCTGCAGGGGCTCAAGGACTTTGGCCAACTTCCGCTGTATTCCCAAGCATATTACCAGGGAGCTAACATGGAAAGTGAAATAGCCAACTCGAACCAGTGCAGGATGCCAGCGTTGCAGACAGTGGCTTAATCCAATGCACCACAGCGCTGGTCCCAGTTTGACAGTTTTTTAAAAAGTGAAACATGGGGCCAGCACTGTAGCACAGTGGGTTAACGCCCTGGCCTGGAGGGCCGGCATCCCATATGGGTGCCGGTTCGAGACCCGGCTGCTCCACTTCCAATCCAGCTCTCTGCTATAGCCTAGGATAACAGTGGGAGATGGCCCAAGACCTTGGGCCCCTGCACCCGCGTGGGAGACCCGTAGGAAGCTCCTGGCTCCTGGCTTCGGATCGGCGCAGCTCCAGCCGTTGCAACCATCTGGGGAGTGAACCAGCAGATGGAAGACCTCTCTCTCTCTGCCTCTGCTTCTTTTTAACTGTCTTTCAAATAAATAAATACAACTTAAAAAAAAAAAAAAAGCAGACTGCAATACTGTAAGGAGGCATGTTGTCATCACCAGGGTAACCACCACGAGAATTTCGTGTGACTGTAATAAAATAAAAGTGGGATATGGAATGAAAGTAGGATATGGAATAACAATATTTTCATCATCCAAGAGGAAGCAAGAAATAAGGAATGAACAAAGTACAACAGGACAAATAACAAGATATTAGACTTAAACTGTCATTGAATATCACCCAATTAAAAGACAAAGCATGTCAAACTGAATTTAAAAAAAAAACAAAATCCTACTCTAGGTAATTTACTAGGCATACATTAGAGAGAGGTGGAAACTCAGAGGTTGATTTTCCATACAAACACTAATCAAAATAAATCCAGTGTTGCTCTATTAATCAAAGTAGACACTTCGGTAAGAAGGATTGCTAGAAATTAAAAAAGGAACATCCAATAATGATAGAAAGACATTTAAAATAGCATCTGTTTCTGTCTTCCTTTATTATGTTACATACTATAATTATCTAGTAATAAAATAACAGCTTTCAGGAAAGATGATGATTCCAAAACGCCTCGCCATTTAAATACAACATGATGAAAGCAAGTTTTAGAAAATTATTGCCCATCCATGCAAGACATTAGACTTTTAAGAGTGACGCCTTTGAAAATGTTAGGACTATTACATTTGCTTATCACCAAGGCTCTTATTTGTGCCAATAGAATTAACATGTGTAAAAATATTCCCTATATCTGTCCTGTTTAATATTCTGTTTCTGTTTTTTCATCATTCTTCTGAACTCAGGGATAATGAATTCACTCAGAAAACAGGAGTTAGCTGGGACTGCTAAGCAGACCAGTTTCCATATAGACTCGTGAAATGGTTCACTGCTGTCTTATGTCTTCATAAAAGTCAGTCATTAGTGCTTTTTTGTAAAAAATAATTTCACATTGAGTATTTTTTTTCTGGATACATATCCAGTTTCTCATACACCCTTAAACAGAAAATCACGGATGTAAAGGTATAGAGCTTCACACAGAGTTCAGATTCTGCCAGTATTTCTCACCGAACCCTGAATATCATCTTTCAGAGACCACTGTGACCCAGCGAAGTGCTTTTGCCCATAAAAACCCTTCTGATTTTCCCAGTGAGCCGGAGCCAGAAGTAGAGACCCTCTCTAAACATGGACTGGGAGCTCCTCTGCCAGACATCGGGGAGGACAAATGGGACATGTCTGCTGTAACAGACAAAACGACAGCATGGGCAGGCAGGCAAGCCTTGCTGTCTCCCGAGCTGGCCAAGCTCAGACGAATGTCACTGTGTGGCACACGGAATCTGGGGGGCCGGAAGTGGGGCCCTCAGAAGCAGCCTGTGTGGAGCAGACAGGCAGACAGGAGCAGGAGAGAGCTGGGGAGGCACATGAACTCCCAAGCCTCTCTCTCGCCTCTCCTCGTCCTCTTCCAGGAGTCCCACAACACAACTGGAAACGGGATAGCGAGTTGGGCCATAGGAGGAAGGGAGTGGTGGCGGTGGGGGTTGGGGCGGGACCTGGAGGGGGTAGGGAAGGCACCCAGTCTGACACTGCTGTACTTGTGTAGAAATGAGCGCACCAACTGTGTTGCTTCCCAATTCTGCCGTGAACTGTGTGCTGTCTAACCTTGTGGAAATCACTTAACTGCTCTAAACCACAGAGCCCTCCTCGGTTAAAATGAGGGGAATGTGAGATACTGTCAACCTCATAGAATTTTTGCGAGTTATTATGAGGATGAGGTTCGTACGTGGAATGTTGAGCCCAGCCCCTGGCACACAGGAAATGCTATGTTAACGTTAACTTACCTTCCCTCATCCATAAACTTGTTCTCTGCCTGCCTCTTTAAAAGTAAGCCAGGAGTCTGTTTTCTTTTTCAATGTCAGCGCACTAAGAAAAATCCTTTGATTCCTTCAGGCCCTGGAAGAGTGTCAAGGTCATTCCTGGGTCAGACACTTTACAGTAATAATGGTCTTGAGTCAGGATATTATTATACAAAAAAATATTTAATTTTTATTTTTTCAGAAATTCTTTGCATACTTCAGAGACTAATTTGGCCCTCAGCAAGTCATTCGGCATATATCACAGCCTACTTACCTGAAGCAGCAGTCTGTCTCCTAGGACCACTAGACACTGCCATCAGCGGAGCCCTCTCTGGTGGCCACAGGTAATGAGGGGCTTTGCATGCCGAAGGCTGTCATGGGATTCGCCGTTTGGGGAAACTTAGAAGATTTTCTCTGAGCCAATAGCTCATTCCAAGGATTAGAGCATTTTGGTCATGAAATCACACCATTTTCAAAGTCATTTCCAAGTTCTGATGAAAAGTCTTTGTACCCCTGTGACCATCTAATGTTTTAATCCATCATGCCTCAGGCTGGAGTATTTTATGCTATTCTGTTAGCACAAAGTAATTCCAAAATATGGATGGCTGCTGTGCTGGTGAGGGTGCCAGAGAAGCCTGGACCATGCCCAGGCTGCCTGGTGGGTGCTCTGACAACAAGGCGAGAGTATTGAGGGGATGGGGCATGGTGCTGGGAAAGGCTCACAAAATGATAGCAACGCTCACATGTGCGTCCACTTTGCACTTGACTAAGGAGCTTCAGAGCCATTATGTCCATAGTGTGTGTAGAGATAATTACCTTTTTGCTTTTTAAAATGAGTAATCTAACTCTGAGAAACATGAGGTCGCTTACCAAGGCCTTCCAACAGTTTGCATTGGTACAAGGATTAGAATAGAGGGCTTCCAGTTCTTCTCAGGTGCTACCCAAGGGGTGAAAGTGGAAACTCACCGACTCTGACAGGAAGTCACCCGCTGACTCCTGCTGTCAAACTATAAACAGAGACAACCAGAGCTTTAACATGATAACAAAAAGGAGAGTTTAGAGTTGGCTTCTTTGCCTGACAAGGAAACACTCATCAGTTTAAAAAAGAGAAACCACTGGCTAATTTGCTGAGGGGGCAGGTCAGAGTTGTGTCACGGCTGGCTGTAGAGAGGTGGAGGGCATCCTGGAGAACAAAAGCTCTGGAGAGGACGGGGCAGACCCTAAGTCTCACATGATTGATAACATGAGCTCCAGGGCTCTTTGGTCAGGGGCTCTTCAGTTAGGCCAGCAAGGGTCTGGGGATCACCAACACCTGACGTTCCTTTTCGGCTCCAGCAGGTGACCATAGATAGACCTGGCGTTCACTTTCACCCCTTAAACTCACCAACTTCTGACCTCAGAATCACTTGGAGTTGCTAAAACACGGCTTGCTGAGCCCAACCACAGGGTTTCAGACTCAGCAGATCTGGTGGAATGCCTGGGGATCTGCATCCCTAACCAGTTTCCAAAATGATGCTTTGCAGCTGGGCCATGATTCTTGCTTTGAGAGCCACTATCCAAAACGTGGGATGCTCTAAATAGAGAAATGAACATGTATACCTCTTTGATCCTAAGCTCTTCTTTGGGATCTAACTACCAGATTATTCTCTCACCCCCAGGAAAGACAGAGGCCCCTCTGGATAACAGCCTTCATATTCTCTTGATGGGAAAACGGAAGTTGAGCCTTCTCTTCTGACAGTAGTTCCCAGAGCAGGGAACCACTTTTATGGGAATCCCATGAATTCAATTTCAACACAACTGCATACCCCTTATGTGTCCACTTCTATTTCTTGGGAGAAATCAGTACTCAATTCCTTCACTTTCCCTTTTAAAAATTATATCACATGAATTGAACCAATCTCTTTCATGTAGAGCTTGCTTTAAGACCACTCCGTCCAGGTCTCCCCTATGGGGGGCAGAAACCCAAGTACTCGGACCATAATTCATTCTTTTTAAACTTTTATTTAATAAATATAAATTTCCAAAGTACAGCTTTTGGATTACAGTGGCTTTTCCCCACCATAACCTCCCTCCCACCCTCAACCCTCTCACTCCCTCTCCCATCCCCTTCACATCAAGATTTATTTTCAATTATCTTTATATACAGAAGATCAACTTAGTATATACTAAGTAAAGATTTCAACTGTTTGCACCCTCACAGAAAGTGCAAAGTACTGTTTGAGTACTAGTTATACTGTTATTTCACATAGTACAACACATTAAGGACAGAGATCCTAAATGGAGAGTAAGTGCACAGTGACTCCTGTTGTTGATTTAACAATTGACATTCTTGTTTATGGTGTCAGTAATCACCTGAGGGTCTTGTCATGAGTTGCCAAGGCTATGGAGGCCTTTTGAGTTTGCCAACCCCAATCTTATTTAGACAAAGCTATAGTCAAAGTGGAAGTTCTCTCCTCCCTTCAGAGAAAGGTACCTTCTTCTTTGATGGCCTGTTCTTTCCGCTGGGATCTCACTCACGGAGATCTTTCATGTAGGTCTTTTTTTTTATTTTGCCTGAAATACTCTCATGGGCTTTTTACCTGGATCAGAATGCCTTCAGGGCTGATTCTGAGGCCAGAGTTCTGTTTAGGACATCTGCCATTCTATGAGTCTGCTGTGTATCCTGCTTCCCATGTCGGATTGTTTGCTCCTTTTAAATTCTATCAGTTAGTATTAGCAAACACTGGTATTGTTTATGTGATCCCTTTGCCATCTCACTAGTCAAAGTGATCAATTTCAGTTCATAATTGATCATAATGATAGGATTAAGAGTCAAAGGGACCGTACGTAATTCTTTTCCTCCCAGGTGCATTAGAAGGAAGCTAGATCAGAAGTGGGTAGCAGTGGGATTCAAGCCAGCATTACAACATGGGATATGGACAGATAAGCAATGGCTTAACCCACTGTGCCACAGTGCTTCCCTGGAACCTGGAAATGCTTCACGGGCTTCAAAGAATCTTTTTTTTTTTTTAGTTAATTTTTCACAGAGTCAATTTGTAGATACAATTCTTTTTTTGGACAGGCAGAGTTAGACAGTGAGAGAGAGACAGAGAGAAAGGTCTTCCTTCCATTGGTTCACTCCCTAAATGGCCACTACGGCTGGCGTGCATCGCCCATGTAGGTTCAGGGCCCAAGCACTTGGGCCATCCTCCACTGCCCTCCTGGGCCACAGCAGAGAACTGGACTGGAAGAGGAGCAACCAGGACAGAATCCAGTGCCCCAACCGGGATTAGAACCCAGGATGCCAGCGCTGCAGGCGGAGGATTAGCCTAGTGAGCTGTGGCACCGGCCCAAAGAATCTTATAAACATTGTATGCAATGTGCAAAAGAACATGATGGGGACATACCTGATTCTAAAATCCTACCATCTTAAGGCCAACCACTGTTGTCCAGCCTGCACTGGAACACAAACCTGAACCTCATGGATGTTGCCCTGCCCTGCTTAGAGTGATGAGAAAACTGGAGTAACTCTGTGAAATGTGTCCCATGAACCAATTCTATGAACATTTTCTTATACTAAGGGCAAGATTCCTAAACGATTCTTGGATAAGAAAAAAACGGCATTGGAAAGATCCACAAGGTAAGTGAGAGTTCTAATGGGAAAACAGTAATCAAATGAGTAACTTACCTAGAAAAAAACAGATTAGCAATCATAAATATTAGCTTTGTTTTACATTGAAATATGGGTTATCTAGCTTGCTAAGGAAATTGGGTCCTTTTTTCGACTTAATTTTCTGGGTAATGGGAGATGGAAATACCTTCCTGTAGAAAAATCTTTCTAAAACGGATTAGTCTACTTTCAACCTTAATTTATTACCAAGTACTCATTGCTTGTTTCCTAAGGGTAGCAAATAACAATTTAGAAAATGCCAAAGTGAAGTTAAAGAGGCGGTCACGGAATAGTCTTGGCAAACAGGTGACAAGAGATAAATTAATTATTATAGAATGCTGCTGGGGGTGGTGGTGAATCTCTTTTCTCTGTGTTAATTGTTTTGTCAATAGACTGTGGCTGCTTTAAAAGGAAGAGGGAAAGAAAAAACAATCTGGGGAAGACCAACCTGCAGGCTTGACAGAGCCTTCTCAGAGTCCCCAAGTCAGCAGCCCTGGTGAGGAGCGTCACAGAGGGCAATATTGGTTCCCAGTGCAACAACATGTGGGAGAGCCCACCTAGCAAAAGACCCGTAATTGGCTTCATTAGATCTCATCAAGTAAACTTCTACTCTTGACTCTTCCTAGAAGATTTTTTTGAGGCGCCAAAGGGAGGATTTGTGAATCTTTGAATAGATAACCTAGCCTGGGGGTCCCTAGTAGACTGAGAGCCAGGCTACTTTGATGTACACCCTGGTTTCACCGCTGGCTTCATGGCCTTGGAAAAGTCACCGACCTCGGTTCCTGCCGACTGCTGCCACGGCCACAGAGGTGGATGCCTCCTGTGGCCTGATCGCCGTTGTGGGCTGGTGGCTGTTTATTGTGTAGTTCTCACCGCCACTGTGAGGGAAGGAAGTCGAACCCACGAAAGGCTCAGAGTTGCTCTGTGACCTGTTGGAATCTGAATGTTTGGGCTTGGAACTGAGTCCT
The DNA here is from genome assembly GCA_949820135.1 of Sylvilagus floridanus. Lineage (NCBI taxonomy): Eukaryota > Metazoa > Chordata > Mammalia > Lagomorpha > Leporidae > Sylvilagus > Sylvilagus floridanus. The sequence continues at coordinate 74,170,035 of OX463244.1, read as the reverse complement.
GGACACACACAAGGAGTGCACAGTTGGAATATTAGGAAAAGTGCTTTGGGGCAAAAGGCTTCCTTCACATGAAGTTTGCAGAAAAGGGAGAAAACAGTAGAGAAGAAACTACGAAGTCACATAAATGAAAGTAAACATGAGAGGCAAAGAAAGACAATTCACAGACACGGGAAGAGAAACCCATTAACTTTAAGAAAATAAGAGAATTAGATTGGGAATAATACTTAAAGTTTCAATTATTCATGTTTCAGTGTACAATAGACACAATCTAAACGAATCTTTGTCACAAGGGCATTTGGCACAGCAGTTAAATAGCTGCTTGGGACATGCGCATCTCATATTGGGGTGCCTGGGTTCAAGTCCTGGTTCTGCTTCTGATTTCAGTTTCCTGCTAATGCACACCCTGGGAGGCAGCAAGCAGTAATGGCTCCTATACTTGCACCACTGCCACGCACCTGGAAGACATGGATGGAGTTCCTGGATCCCCAGCATTTGGAGAGAGAACTAGTAGATGGAATCTCTCTCTCACTAGCTCTCTCCCTCTCTCAAACAAGTAAAATAAACTTTGAAATGTTAAAAGCAGACCTTGAATGGAGATTGGCATGCAGGAAGGCAGAGAAGGGAAGAAGCACTGTGGAGCCGCAGAGAGGGAGAACAGCAAAACCGTCCCAGTGAAAGGCCTGAGCCAGCCTGCTGAGAGTGCAGACAATGAGATGACCCCTCAGAGCTGTCCTGAGCCGGGGCAAGAGAACCCGCTTGGCCCTCCACCCCTCCTGTTACTGGGAGGTCTATGGCCTTGGAGGTGAAGCCTCCAAAAATTGATGACCAGCTTCTGAAGCACCCCCACAGTTGGAATGAGTCCTTCATTCCTAGCAGGGAATGGGTGGTATGGGATAGCATCTACCACATGGGTAAAAGTGATGTTACCAAGCCTTGGGGAGTGGTGTGTTTGACTTGATAACAACGGGATAGGCCATGGTACCGCCCCACCATGTGCCACACTGCAGAGGTGTGGACATCATGAGCAGAGCACACAGTGCCTGGAGAGAATCAAGTGAGAGCTGTTATTTGTGGAGCATGCCAAGAATGCCAGGCTAGATGGAGATGCCAGGGATGCTCTCCTGAATCAAATGATAAAAACGTCACTGGGGCAAGATGTAATATTGATGGATTACTTCAACTATTTAGACATCTGTTGTAAATTTCGACAACAACCTGAGGATTTAATGCATTCTTGACTTGCCTTCCTGATAATTTCATCTTTCAAAAGATACAAGAGGGAATGATGGGAACAGCTCCTCTACACTCAGTTCTAGCCAGCAAGGAAAGATTTATTGGTGACATTTGTGTGATAGAAATCTTCACTTCAACAAACATGTAACATAAAACGCAGTCCTCGCCTTCTTGAAAAGGGATCGTGTCATCCCCGATTCTGTAATAGGAAAAAAATAGAGAAAAGAACCTCTGGTCAGAGTAGACATGTAATTGAGGCTTTGGGAAAGCAAACTTCAAAAAGCACAGAAATAGAAATACAACCTCAATGCCAGAGGCAATAAAAAGAAAAACATTTTTTAATTGCAAAACTCTGAAAACTTACAGTTGGTACTGTGAGGGTACTTCAAAAACTTACTGGAAAATAGAATTAAATGATAGGTTTATTTTGCTACATTTTTTAAATGCATGCTTACAAGGGATCTTCAAAAAGTTCATGGAAAATTATGCATGGATTTCAAATGTGTTTTGCCCCCCTCCCCGCCAAAAAAATCTTGTAATTCCACTTGCAGCACCTTTGTATAATACTACCTGCAGAAGCAAATACGATCCAATGCAAGTCTATAGGTTGAAATGACACATGGGAAATAAGAGAAGGGGCGTAAGCTGAGGTGAGTAGAACAGTGATGCAAACCTGTGAGAGGCGACAGAGGCAGAACTGGAGAGTGAACTGAGCGCTGAATGAGGAAGGCCGCAGGAAGGGCTCTGAAAGCACTCAGAGTTGGAGCAAGAAGACAAGGAAGGGATAAGCTGGTTGCTTCAGAAGATCCTGGTAAATGACAGAGAAAGGCAGGGCACTCGACTGCTTCTTTCCTCTCCAGCAAGGAACTTGATCTTCAGACCGAGAAGGGCAGAACAGACATCACAGAGAGTAAATTCAAGTACAACTTAAATGGGGAGAGACTCAGAGAAAACCTGGCAGACGGGCTTTGGAGACTGAATAAAAGATTATAGGTCTCAGTACCACTGCCTTTCATCTCCGGGAGATTGAAAATGGGGCAGGTGCCAGAAATATATGTCAGGCAAGAATACAGATTTTTTTTTTTAAGTAGAGAAAACAAACTACGGGATCTATGCAATGATCTTAGCATTACTTTCTGCAGTATTCTAGAATACATATTACATTTGTAAGCTAATCATTAAGGTGGGCTAAACCACTTTCATATTTTTTCTTAGAGTTAAAATGTAGAATATAAGAATATCAGGCACAATGAATCTTCTTTTTTGAAAAATTTTTTTAAAAATTTTATTTATTTATTTGAGAGGTAGAGTTACAAACAGAGAAGGAGAGACAGAATGGTCTTCCATCCACTGGTTTATTCCCCAAATGGCCACAACCACTGGATCTGAGCCAATCCAAAGCCAGGAGCTTCTTCTGAGTCTCTCACATGGGTCCAGGAACCCAAGCACTTGGCCCATCTTACATCTTTCCCAGGCCGTAAGCAGAGCACTGGATCGGAAGAGGAGCAGCCGGGCCACAAACCAGCTCCCATATGGAATGCTGGTGTCGCAAGTGGAGGCTTAGGCTACTATGCCATGACGCCAGACCCTGAATCCTTTTCACTGCAACATTTTGCAAAACTGCTCATAATATTCATTTGAAAAAGGTGAGGTGTTGTCTCCCAGTTTGCAGACTGGTTAAGGAGAGTCGCTGCAGACAGCTGCACTCAAGTGATGCTCTCTAAGGCTGTGTACACGTGTTCCTGTCCTGCTCAACACTTCTTCTGGAGGGTTAATATAAAAACAATGCAGGTATAATAGAATATCCTAAGAATAAGCAATTCATAAAAGAGAAAATATAAGATACCGAAGTCTATCAGTCATTAGAGCAATTTAGATGAGTAAACACTATAGCAAGCAGTACTTGTTATCACTGGAAATACAAGAATTGCTACCCATGTAGACAATGATGAGGATTTACATGGGTACAGACTCTTTGGAAAACAATTTTGAATTCCTTATCAAGTTTATCAAGCAACATCCACTCCCAAGGGTGCATCCTCAGGAAATTCCCAAGAGTATCCCCAAAGAGTCAGTTGCAAGATGTTCGTTACAGTATCATTTATTAGTAATACAACTGAAAACAGTCTTAAGGTTTATCAATAGAAGGAAAGTTAGATAAATTGTATCCCTACTCTCTCCAATGGAACATTGGGTGTCAGTTAAAAAGATGAATAAATATGGGAAAAGCTCTAAAATATACGAAAGGTGAAAAGGATAAGTTTCAGAAAAATGAATACAGTATGATATCTCATGAAATGAACTATTTCCAGAAGCAAGGGAGTACCTGGGGAAAAGTCCTGAATGATACATCCCAGGGGCCAGTGTTGTGGACAGCAGGTTCAACCACTACCTGCAGTAGTGGGACTCGAGTTTGAGTCCCGGTTGCTTCACTTCTGATCCAGCTCCCTGCTAATGCGTCTGGAAAAGCAGCAGAAGATGGTCTAACTCCTTGGGCCCCTACACCCACATAAGAGACTACTCAGATGAAGCTCCGGGCTTCAACCTGGCCCAGCCCTGGCTGTTGCAGCAATTTGGGGAGTGAAACAGTGGATGGAAGATCTCTATTTCTGTCTCTCTGTAACTCTTTCAAATAAACAAATAAATCTTAAAAAAAAAAAAAAAGGTACACCCCAGTTGGGTGAAGATCTTTGAAAAAAGATGTGGGTTTAAAGAAAGCCAAGGCAGAGGTTTGCTTATCTACAGCTTTAGGTTTTAGGCAATGTTATGCATTTAACATATTACCTATAAAATTAAAAATAAATGAAGAGTTTAAAAATATGTACTGTTTTAAAGAGAGAAGACAGCTCAAGGCATCACACTGCAGACCTGTATCCCTGTTGTGGCTCCAGTAAGTTACCTCACTGCCCTGAGCTCCAGTGGTCACACCTATAAGACAGGGAACAATCACCACCCTGAGACTTTGATGATGAAATGGGACGATGTAAACAATGTTCCGCAAACCTCACAGTGCCCCGAAATTCCTTATAGTTTGCATTTATCCAAGTTGAAGTTTCTGCTAACCAAAGTTAGCAGAAAAGAAAATCTAATAAACTGAATGATAAAACTAGGGTCCAAATTATTTTAATTAATTTGAAAATAGGCTTAAAACCATCAGAATAATTGGATAGAGATGAGCATACAGTTTAATTTACATGTTTAAAAAATGAATTGTGCAGGTGCAGGGTATAAGAAATACAGTATTAGAGTCATTATGAAACAGTCTTAGAAGGAGTTAATGATGTGGCTGCTACAAGTAAAACATAATTTGAAACCATAATCAGAGAAGACTTCGGAAGAAAGGTGTGGTCTCAGTAACCAATAGGAGCATCCACCAAGATTCTGTGGCCCATGCTGATTGGCCAATTAGAAACACTGAAATATAGACCGTGTAGGAATGTGCCAGACTTCCCCAAACTTCTCTCTTTTGACTTCCACGCAAGTTTAGCCGTCGATATGATTTGAATAATTTTCCCTGTTGTTCCCATTATACTGTAAGCTGCTTGAAAGCAGGCATCACATATCATATGTACTCACTCCCATGAAATTTGGGGGAAAGTGAGGCATAAGAAAGGCATTTAATAAGTATTGAATATAATAATATATTTTTTAAGACTAAAGGTAAAACAGTTTCCAGATTCATTTTTCTGACCCTAGCATGATTCCAAGAATAGCTGTCAGAGGGCAGATTGAACTTGTACTGCTAGATACTTTTTAAATTTTTTTTAAATTTTAGAGGTAGAGTTATAGAGTGAGGGAGAAGCAGAGAGAAAGGTCTTCCATCCACTGGTTCACTTCCCAAATGGCTTCAACAGCCAAAGCTGAGCAGATCTGATGCCAGGGGCCTAGAGCTTCTTCCATGTCTCCCACATGGGTATAGGGGTCTAAGCTCTTGGGCCATCTTCTACTGCTTTCCCAGGCCATAGCAGAGAGCTGGATCATAAGTGGAGCAGCCAAGGACATGAACCGGAGCCCATATGGGATGCCAGCACCACAGGAGGAGGCCCAGCCTACTAGGCCACAGCATTGGCCTCCTGCCAGATACTTTAAAAAATTATTTTATTATGACCTTGTTTTCTTGGACTGTTTCCTTTTTTAAAAACAGTGTGGCAGAAAATTCCATTGATTCATTGTGGTATCACATTAATAAAAGTTTTATGAGCAGAGTATTTTATGGTACAGGTGGCAGAAATGGCTAAGACATCTGGTAGCACATGAGAGGAAATTATCCATCAATCAGAAGCAAGTGAGGGAAACAGCAGGCGGAAGCCCTTTATAGAGTTTCTTGGGAACTCAGACTAAGAATATAATAATGGTTGACTGTGCTAGAAAGGAAAACTCCAGGGAGCAGGCATCTCGCCTCGCAGTCGAGGACCCACATCCCATATTGGAGTACCTGGGTTCTGTTCCCATTGCTGACTTCTGACTCCAGCGTCTTGCTCATGCACACCCTGCGAGGTAGCAGTGTGGCTCCTATAATCCGGTTCCTGCCCAGCACATGAGAGACCCTGCTTCTGGCTTTTGCTCTGGCCTGGCTTCATATAAATCCACTAATTTTAGCCTTCTCTAAGTCGTGATTCTGAGGAGGAGTTTGTCTATTGCAATATGTAGGAAGTGGGAAGCAGTATCATTTGGTGCTGTGCTATGAATCCTTCTTTCTCAACATCTGCAGTTGGCCTAGAACCAGGCAGAGCACGTTATTCTGAAGGTCTCTATGCCCTAGTCTCCCGTGGTCTGAAGTAGAGCCCCAAATCCATGATTATTTTAGAGCTTTTTGATGTGTGGCCAAGACTAAAAAGAACTTGGCTAGATATGTGTAAAATAAATTTCAAAACCTGAATGACGGATTTCTCTGGTTGTCATATTTTAAAATAGTACCTCCATCTAGTTCAATTAATCGGTGATTCGTGGTGGAGAAGAAAAAGGAAATACATCCCAGCACTTTGATTGTTGAGCTGAGAAGGTAAGATCTGAGCATGTGTCACAGTGGGCATGGATATATTTGTCAGGATCCTGATAGTACATGCAAATAGAATCATCCAGGGAAGATTAAGGACACTACAAGGTGTAGGGAATCTACAAGGGATGGATAAGTGTCCCAGTGTCCTCCTGGGAGCTTCTAGATGTAAAGGGCAGGAGGAGTGGTGGTTGGAATGCTGGCTATGGAAGAGGGTCACTCAGCAGGATCCATTAGCAGAGCAATAGCCTGCAGCCAGCCAGGAGGAAGTTGAGGGACTAAATGCCTACATCTTGTCCTTCTTCTATGTTCTTAGCTCCTGCTGACTAAACCCAGCTGTGGGCAGAGAGCAATAGAGCTGGTTGTTGCAATCCTTCTAGGTCAGCCTCCAAGGGCACAGAGCCGATTGAGAAAGGATAACTGGAAGAAGTGTAGCACAATAGGTACTCTTAATCTATATTCAATCCAATGGGCACCTCAACTCCTTCGTTTGTTTGGCAGCTTTAATTTACTAAATGTAGCCAATGTGGGAAAACCTGCTAGTGGCCTAATACCTGAACTTTGTTGATATGTTTAGGAAAACTTCCATATTGAGAACCCTGTCTTTACAAGACAGAACACAGAAAATTTGGACCCCAGGACCTCATTTTCAGCTAGCTTGTTAGTATGTGAACTAGAGTCTACCAATGATTAGGTGTATATCCAAGCACAGCAGAGACTTGCTTGAAGCAGGATTTTCACAGAACCCATTACTGGTTTCCAGGATCAGCAGAGGTCATGACTTGAGCTCTGATGATTGAAGACATACCTACACTGTGCCAAGAATGTCACTCACAGCAGGAAGGATGGTAACACTGGTGCCAGTTGTAGTTTCAGTGAAGTCAAGCTTCTGTAAACATCTGGTTTACCAGAGTGTCTCATGCTCCCTGTGTGCAGCAGTGGTAGTTCTCCAAAGTTTGGAACTATTTCTGGAAGTTTACGCTGAGGTCTAGTTCTCTAGCATTCCCACAATTTTATGAGCTAGAGAAAACCCTTTGTATTAGTCCACTTTTCATTACTTTAACTAAAATACCCAAGAGGAACTTTTTGGGAAAGAAAAGGTTTATTTCAGCTTCCAGTGTGGAGGTTGCCATTCAGGATTCAGGGTGGAGAGCACACTTTGATATCTGGTGGAAATTCACATGCAGGAGTTGTAATCACAGGGTGAGCCAGGAAGCAGAGAGAGAAGCTAAGGAGAACTGGAAATAATCAACGCAGAGAACGCCATCTGAAGGTGACATAAGGACCCATCTCTGAGACACCATCAATAGATCAAGTCTCCACCCTGCATCCATCCACCATTACAACATCAGTGTTTAAACATCTACATGAGTTCTGGGAAGACAAGTCCTACTCAGCCCATAACACTCTTGTAGCCATTTAATTGTCTGCACAATCAGAGTCACCTTTTGAGGTATGTGAAATCAAAGGGATACAAATTGGAAAGGAGGAATTCAAAGTATCCCTGCTTGCAGATAACATGATTCTGTACATAGGGGAACCAAAATGCTTCACTAAGAGACCACTGGAACTTATAAGAGAGTTTGGTAAAGTTGCAGGATATAAAAATAACACTCAAAAATCAATAGCCTTTGTATACACAGATAATGCAATGGCTGAAAAGAACTTGTAAGATCAGTCCCAGGGTCAATGCTGTGGCATAGCAGGTAAAGCCACTGGCTGCAGTGCTGGCATCCCCAGCTGCTCCACTTCTGATCCAGCTCTCTGCTGTGGCCTGGGAAACAGTAGAAGATGGTCCAAGTCCTTAGGCCCCTGAACCCATGTGGGAGACCTGGAAGAAGCTGCAGGCTCCTGGCTTTGGATCAGCCCAGCTCTGGCTGTTGTGGCCATTTGGGGAATGAGTCAGTAGATGGAAGACCTCTCTACCTCTGCCTCTAACACTCTGCTTTTCAAATAAATAATTTTTAAAAATCAGTCTTATTCACAACAGCTACAAAAAATTTAAATATCTTGGAATTAATTTGACAAAGGAGGTGAAATATCTCTATGATTAAAATTATAAAACATCAAAGAAAAAAACAGAAAAAGACACAGAAAATGGAAAAATCTTCCATGTTTGTGAATTGGAAGAATTAATATCATTAATGTCCATACTACTGACAGCAATTTACAGATTCAGTGTGATCCCAATCAAAATATCAATGACATTCTTCTCAAATCTAGAAAAAAAATGCTAAAATTCATATATAGAGAAAAGAGACCCCAATTAGCTAAAGTAACGAACAACAACACCAACAAAAAATGCCAGAGGCATCACAATACCAGATTTCAGTCTTGAAACCAGGAAAAGACACAAGCCACATGTTAGGCTGGTAGCTGGACCTGAGATACCTGGGATATTAACATGCTTATAACCTTGCGTAGGCTTTATAGGACTTGGTTCTGAAATGCAATTCCAGTGGACCAAGTAGGAAGATAATGAGAAAAACCCCTGGGTTTACAGAAATAGACACAAGCAGAGAAAAAAAACAGATTGAAAACAAAGGACAGGACAGCGCCGTGGCTCACTAGGCTAATCCGGGTTCTAGTCCCGGTTGGGACACCGGTTCTGTCCCAGTTGCTCCTCTTTCAGTCTAGCTCTCTGCTGTGGCCCGGAAGTGCAGTGGAGGATGGCCCAAGTGCTTGGGCCCTGCACCCGCATGGGAGACCAGGAGGAAGCACCTGGCTCCTGGCTTCTGATTGGCGCAGCCATTTGGGGGGTGAGGCAACAGAAGGAAGACCTTTCTCTCTGTCTCTCTCTCTCTCTCTCTCACTGTCTAACTCTGCCTGTCAGCAAAAGAAAAAAAAAAAAGAAAACAAAGGAAAACAAATTTCAATTCAAAATAAGCTTGCGGATGAAAATAATGGAATCCATAATATCTAATCCTATAAAAATACAGTCAATAAAATATGAAATCAGAACATGAATTTACTCCAGAAGGAAATTAATTTCAATGATGTGTGACAAATTGGTTTAAATAAGAACGCTCCGAGAGATAGGAGAATAACAGTTATAAAAAGGACTAGTCATTATGGAACAAAAATGATCATAAATTAAGCAAGAACAGATGAATATGCAAAATAGCCAAATAGAACTCTTTGAGATGGAAGTATAGCCCTTGATATTTTTAAAATGCTTAATAGACGGCATGAACACAATACTCAGTTAAGGAAGCACTGGTGAGAAGGAAGATCATAGGGAGGGGCTTCTCCTAGACTTAACCCAGAAAGACAAAGAGTTATGATACACGAAAGAATGATTACATGCATATAATGAAAATTAGAAGAATGACAGAGAAGCAACATAAGGTACTTAGCATAAAAGTAATGGCTAAGAATTCTCTAGAGCAAAAGTCATAAATCTTCAGATGGAAAGTTTATTCTTGATAACAGAAGAATAAATAAATCCTCACCTCAGAACATTGTAATGAGACTTAGAGCATAAAGGATAAAAAGAAATCTTTAGAAAGAAAACTGACTACATAAACTTAAAGCAAGAGTAACACTTCTCAGCAGCAGCGCTCAATGCTACAAAGCGATGAAGAAAGCAGCCCCCAAAGTGTTACAGGAGCAAAAGTCTCAACCTGGATTATAATACCCAGCTAGATCACAGTGTAGGTGACAGGGGGAAACTCACAAAATCATTTAATTGATCATGCATAGACCTCCATTGAAAGAACCAGCCACAGCTTTGCCAACCACACCTCCTCCTTCAGCAGTTCTCCATCCCCAGGCCATTCCTACCTCACTCTCTGCTCTGCCTACACCATGCTTTGGAGCCCCAATCTCACTCAGGTAGCTAACCCTTGGTCTCCCATCTCTTTCCACTCCTCCCCAGCTGACCTGGTTCTCTTTACACCCAGGGTAGGGGCACCAAGCAGCTGCACTGTCCTATGCTTTGCTGCTATAGGCCGGACAGTCAGTCACATACCAGGGCCTAGAATCTCAGACTGAGTTTTCCTTCCCTGTGGCATGGTACCTGGGTAACCCAGGCCTGGAAACAGGAAGAAATGCTACTCCATTATCCTCCAGCAATCAGGTGAGGTGAGGGAAAAGGAGGAGCTCCTGTGAAAACCAAAGGAAAAACCACAATGAGAGAAACATTGAAAGCGATTCTCAAAATGGAGCTGGGAGGCTATGAAGGCAGCTGGACCTACCTCCATCTTGGCTGCTACTGGTCATCTCTACCCTTTGACTGCAGGGATCTGGAATAACTGGATTATTTCATTGCATCCAGAGACTCAAGATGCATCGCAAGAGGTTATCAGCCTCTTTGTTTTACTTTTTAAAAATGTGTTTATTCATCTCATTTATTTGAAGGTGAGACAGAGATATCCCACCTGCTGGTTCACACCACTCAAATACCTAAAACAACTGGAACTCGGCAAAACCAAAGGCAGGGCACAAATACCCAGTGTGGATTTTCACATCGGTGACAGTGATCCAAGTACTCGAGCCATCAGCTGCTGCCTCCCAGGTGGCGCAATAGCAGGAAGCTGGAATCAGGAGCAGAGCTGGGAAGCACTCCAGTATGGGATGTGTGCATCGCAGTCAGTCTTCACTGCCGTTTTAACTGCTAAACTACGAGCCCTCGCCCATTCCCCAGACTCATTTTATGTATATTTTTACTAAGTATATGCATTCTTTCTTTATCATCTATTGGTCATGTAGTCTGTGTTCCTTCTCAAAAAAGATTTCCACCAAAGAATTTTTATCAGTTTGTAGTAAACCAACACTAGTTCCCATGTAAGTTCCCACTTTCCCTATCTTCCCAGATCTATTTAAACATCGTCTCCCAAATTGCAATCCCTAAGACCTCAAATAAGGTCCTTTCGGTGTCTCAGCTTGAATTGATGGGCACTCCAGGTCAGGTCATGGGTAGAGAGATGTGACAGGAGGGAACACTGAGAATTCCAGCCATTGCCAAAATGGTTTGTGATCTTAAAATTAGTCTCTCTCTCTCTCTCTCTCTCTCTCTCTCTCTCTCTGACTTGCAGCCTGATCGTTTCCCAGGCCTGATGGTTTCCACCGCAGTCATATTGGTGGACCTGATGGCCTCTTGACCAACTTAACAGCCTATTAACACCACCTAGCAACTTTTCTAAAAACTTCACAGAAACAAAAAATTAAGGCCATTTCTGATGACTTTGGAACAGTCAAGTTTAGTTTTCCTGAAGTATCGCATAAGTGGAAAGAAGAGGTATTTATTTTAATTGATGCAAAAAAGAAATAGATACAGCTCTGAAAAGCCATGTAATTTGAGAGTTCTAGTTTTAAAAATGGATTGAATACTCACCATCTCTTAGCAGATTTGCAAATGAAGTATCTTTCTTTTTTTTAAGATTTTATTTATTTATTTGAGAGGTAGAGCCCCAGGCAGTGAGAAGGAGAGACAGAGAGAAAGGTCTTTCTTCCATTGGTTCACTCCCCAAATGGCCATAATGGCTGGAGCAGCGCCGATCCAAAGCCAGGACCCAGGTGCTTTTTCCTGGTCTCCCATGTGGGTGCAGGGGCCATAGGACTTGGGCCATCTTCTACTGCTTTCCCAGGCCACAGCAGAGAACTGGACTGGAAGAGGAGCAACCAGGACTAGAACTGGTGCCCATATGGGATGCCGGCGCCACAGGTGGAGGATTAACCTACTGTGCCACGGCGCCAGCCCCATGAAGTATCTTTCCATGACATTAATTTCTTTTATTTGCTTACAAAGAAAATATAGGAAAGGACAGAGAGAGAAAATCCAGGCTTTTAACACTGTTCAGAGATAACCACTATTAACTTTTGTAGTCTACTATTTTGTAGCCTACTTTTTTCTTAACATATAATAATTAAATTGATGTATCACAAAATCTTCATGAAGTTTGATATTAATGCAGCACACCATTATTTTATGAGTGAGTTGTCATCCATTATGTGAATGCATCATAATTTGTTTAATCAATCCTCTACTTTTTGGCTGTTTGCTTCTAATTTCTCACTGTGATAAATAATTTTGCAATACATACCTTGTACAACAGATCTTTAATTGTCTTTTAAAGTGATTTTTGAAACATTTTTTCCCTACTGAAGGCCAGAGTGAGTAATCTGAGTTAAGTGCCAGGGTTCTTTTAGCACAGGCTCTCCCAGGCGTGCTGCCTTTCAGGTTCACGGTGGTGTCAATTACAGGAAGGCTTGATGTTAGCAGTAATGTGGCCACATCAGTCTTAATGGACAGGCTCGTGATTAGTGGACTCTATTTCCTTTCTGAAACCCTAGCATTGTTTTTGCCTTCCATTCCAACCAATTAAAAAATAAAAATAAACCCTGGAATGACTCTCATGTCAACTTCTTGATGCAGCTGAAATCAATTTTGACGTGTCTTATGAGAGGTTGAGAACTGTTATGTTTGGAGTTTTCATAGCTGTTCCTATACCTTCTTAATGCCAATTCATCAAGTTAATCAGATCTTCAGTATACATTTTAATTAAGCCAGTAGTTGGCCAAGGAGAGTTCTGCAATTCTTAACTGAAATCTCAGAGAAACTTGATGGGCATCTTAACCCACAGTTCAGTCCCATTTAGCACGTGTTAGAAAAAAAAAAAAAAAGGCATCTTTGGCTCACAAAACTGCCCTTACATTAACAGTCTCTCTTAAATCCCAGCAGGCAGAAAATGAAGTCACTTTGGCCCAAAGCCTAAGAACACAATGACTTCAGACCACAAAATCTTGAGCTAGGGAGGGGCTTGTAATAATCACCCTAACAAGAAGTAGAATTCAAACTTCTGAGGCACAGTTAGGAGGGGAGAGGGTAGTGAGAGAAGGATAGAATTTTTTTTTCTATGTGCCTATTTTATTGTCTTTTCTTAATTGGTATTTTTGATAGTGCAAGATCTCAATGTCTAACTACTCGATACAGTATTTTCATCATGTCATCAGCACTAAGAATGGAGGGGAAATGCAGTTTTGCCCCAGCTGGCCTAATCATGGTGAAGCAAACCTGATTAAAAGAAGCCTTTTTTTCTAAACATAATATTATTCAGAGTGTCTTAGGTTTCCAGGGTGCAGTACCCGAAAATAGTTTATGGCCTCTGGCAAAAGCAACATACCTTAAGACATATCAGATTTGCTGGCTGAAAACAAATAACTGGGGAAAATGGGAATAATGCAAGTGTACAATTTTCAACTCAGTTCCTAATATTTTTAGCAGTCCTGACCCCAGAAGAATTATAATCAGTTTTTAATAAAGGCCAATTCAAAAGCAGGGGAGAATTTTGTATTCATGGCACCTCTCATAATCACAGCTTGTTTTCTTATAAATCTCTATCATTTAATTTATAAAAATTGGATCATGCTGCCTGGCTCCTTGAATAGCTTATGGGAGTGCAGACTGACAGGATGCCAGGGAAAGAAAGAGAAGTCTTCATAAGGGCTGGGAGAGGAGCCTGGAGGAGAAACAGGGGCTGTGCTGAGAGCTTAGGGGGGTTTGGGGCACGTCCTGGCCAACACCTGAGCCAGAGCAGTATCTGAGGAGCACAGAGTGACTACAAGAATCAAAGGTCCCTCATTGCTCTCTTTAAAAAGAGACGAGAATGTGACCTTCCTCGTTCATTTACCGATTAAGGTGAATTGGAGTGGGATGCGAGGGGAAATCCCCAGAGTGCGGGTGTGTGGGTGCTGCTGCACCTGTGGGGGGAACAGCAGAGTCAAGACCTCATTAGAGGAGTCTGTTGCCAAGCTGGGCCAGGCCCAAGGATGGGGCTGGACTTCCCCTTGGGGAATATGAGTATTAAGTCCCCAGATGATGGCCCTGCTCACCAGCCCAGCACATGGAAAAGAGGTCCTATGGAAGGAGATCCTATGGAGTTCTGTGCACCCGTGATGATAATATTGGGTGTCTGTGTACCAATGCCAGTAATAAACAACGCTGGTATTTAGATTTTGCAAAGCACTTTAACCTTCTTTTTTCTCATTTCGGTTCCCTGGACTCCCTCACAGTTCTATCTGTGATCTGAAAAACAGTGTGTAATCCCCAAGTTGCCAGGCAAAGATTCAGGACAGGGTTTTAAACTAAAACTTGAGAGAAAGCCAGACTCTGAGGGTGTAGCCCTGTGGACCACGCTGTGCTGGAGGGCTCTCGCAATAGGCCGTCTTTTGTTCTGCTCTGCTAGGGGTGTTCAGAGAGAAAGAATGTTCTTTACTTACAGAGAAGAGACACTTGAGAGGCGCTGGGCTGCATTCCAGAATCACCAACATGCACGCAAGTTTCACCCGGAGTGTGGCAAAGGGGACAACCTTGCTGCCTACAAACTTTGCCCTGTCAGGAGGAGACGGGACATTTGCAGAGGGCAAGAGCACCATTAATCCGTTTTCCGATCTAGTAAGGCTGATATAGTAAGCGACCAAGACTGAACTCTCTCCCACTCCCCAATTTCAGTGCATTGACGGTCAGGGGAAAGAAAGCCGCCTTGATAAAATACTCCTCATGCAGTTTGCCAGCAGCCTACAACTTCTAGTATCGAGTCTTCTTCTTCTTTTTTTTTTTTTTAAAGATTTATTATTTATTTGAAAGGCAGAGTTACACAGAGAGAAGGAGAAGCAGAGAGAGAGAGAGAGAGAGAGAGAGAGATGTCTTCCATTCGTTGGTTCACTCCCCTATTGGCTGCAATGGCCCGAGCTGTGCCAATCTGAAGCCAGGAGCCAGGAGTTTTTCCGGATCTCCCTTGTGAGTGCAGGGGCCCAAGGACTTGGGCCATCTTCTACTGCTTTCCCAGGCCATAGCAGAGAGCTGGACTGGAAGTAGAGCAGCCAAGACTCGAATCGGCACTCATATGGGGTGCCAGCACTGCAAGCGGCAGCTTTACCAGCTACGCCACAGCGCTGACCGCCCAGTATCTAGTCTTGCCCTCAGTATCATAGCTCTCCACATTGTGAACCCAAATCTCCTCCACCTCTGAGTTATTTGTCCCAGAGAACCTTTGCAGCTCTTCAAGAATCCCATTTGCAAAGGGGTTCTATCACTTGCTAGAGCTAACTCTGGCTTGTGGCCAAGGTGACATCCTGTGACCCTACAGTCCTGGACCATGGATGCAGCAGCACCAGCATCTGAGCTGTGTGTGGAGGCAGAGAGAGTCCTTAGCTTTGTGGTTTGGAGCAAGCCTTCCATGGAGGTGCCTCACTTTCCCCTCTGCTCAAGTAGAAGCACATTCTACCTCATCACCTGGAATTAAGTGAGATAGGTTCCTAGAGATGGGTCAGGAGAGCCCCCAGGCCTCGAGGTTAGGTCTGAAAGTCACTTGAACGCACGCTTGAAGTTTTATGGTAATAGATAACTGTTGGGGCCCTATGAGACCAAGCAGGAGGTGATCGGGGTCTCAGATGGCTCCCTCTGAGGGGATCCCAAAAAAATGGATCACAGGATAGAACTTCTCTGGTGCTTCTCACTGGTCTGGCCCACACCTTGGTCATCCATGTGCCTCGGTGAAAGAAAGCCCCAGCAAAGCTGATTAAGCAAGAGAGAAGTAACAAGGGAGAGGAAATAAAGACAAAGAAAAAGTCAGAGGATGAACAATGTAAGAGAATGCAAGAGGAGCAGAAGGGAGAATGGAGAAGGGGCAGCTACTGAGGCTGCACCCCAGCTGTGACCCTCCGTGTCCAATGCACACTGTCGGCACCCCACCCTAACAAACCTCTTAACAAAGGTTTCTGCACTAGCAGGAAGTGTCCCCTGTTTGCATCTCATAGATGGAGACCTAAAGAATGGGGCTGAAGTGCCCTTGCCCCAGGGCACACAGAGTGCAACAGGGATTGCTCAATCCTTTATGTGACCCTGGTCTTTCAAGGCTAAAATGCAGTATTGGTTATGCCGTAACCAGAGTATTTTCTTGGGAATCTCTCCCTCACTGCGTTCCAAGGCACAATCTGCTGTTGCCATTCTGCCTGCACACTTCCTAACGAAAGGATTGTACTGAAGCCTCAGAATGATGAAAATCCGTTACCGAATGTGAGCGAGATGAAAGCCATTTTTGAGGTCCCTGAGTTGTCTCCTCATTTTCTAAGTAGAAACGTGAGTGCAGTCCAGAGAGGTGAAGAGGCTTGCCCCAAATCATGTGGCTATGCAAGGAACCCTGGGACTGTAGCACACATGCCTTGCTGTCTAGGCAGCCGTCGACCCGAGTCTTACCAGATGTGGAGTTCTTTTTTTAACAACCCACTCCAAAGTATTGAGCAGTCCCAGAACATTCCAAATTGGCAAGTAATAGCAAACAACTCAGTGTGATCCAAAGCAATGATTCCCAGTGTTTTCTTCAAGGGTATTTTTTGGCTTTCGATCTGTTAACCGTAAGAATATTGAATTTAGCAAAGTACATCGGCGTTTTCTGTGCACCATGTTAAGGACAGCTGAAACCAATTAAATGCTAATCAATTTCACTGTGTCTGATGCAGAGTGGAAAAAATGCTCCAGTTCTCTCCACCCTGAGATGTTCTTGGCGACGAGTCTCTTGCTAGGGGCCCCTCCCGTCGCTTTCAGTTGTGTGAGACCCGCCAACTACCTTCAGATCCAAGAGGGGAGCCCAACTCAACCCAGCTTTCTGCTTGGAATAACAAGCTCTCCCTGGGAAGAGACGGCTGCAGCTTTGGGGGCAGTGCATATCACAACTACGAGAAAGGAGGGACGAAGGAGGGCAGTGAGACCCAATGTCCTCTGTGACATCTCACTGCTCCACCACTCTGCTACCTTATCTCTTGTCTAAAAAATATGCATTTATTTATTTGAAAGTCAGAGTTACAGAGAGAGAGGGAGAGAGATCTAGAGAGATCTTCCCTCCGTAGTTCACTCCCCCAGATGGATGCAACAGCCGGGGCTGGGCCAGGCCAAAGCCAGGAGCCAGGAACTTCATCCCTGTCTCCCATGTGGGTGGCAGGAGCACAAACACTTGGCCACCTTCCATGGCTTTTTTCAGGACACTGCTGGGAGCTGGATCAGAAAGTGGAGCAGCCAGGACTCCAACTGGTGCCTTTATGAGATGGTGGCATCACAGGCGGTGGCTTTCTCTACTACACCACAACACCGGCCCCCTGCTACCTGTATCTCCTAACCACAGTGTCCCCCAGCTTCCACCTTCTTCCAGGAGAGACAAGCAGTGACATAGAAAATTTTCAAATCCAACAATTTAGCATTTGAATTTCGCCTATACCAGTTATTATATATAACATCAGGCAGCCTGTTTAACCACTCTAAGCATCAGTTTACTTATTTGTAAGAAGAGATACATTTAATAATTAAATTGCTGTAGAGAACTATTGTACAAAGTGACTCTAATGAATAACAATGTACTTTATAGTTGAAAACTGCTGAGAGTAGATTTTAAGTGTTCTCACCATAATAAAGCATAAATATGAGTATTGATGCTTATGTTGACTTAATTTAACCATTTTACAAGGTGTGAACATTTCAAAACATTATGTTGTATATCATAAATAGATATAATTGCTGTTTGTCAATTTGAAAAACAAAAAGAAAAAAGTGCGATCATATTTATAGAGTATTTGATGTTGTGGATGATCAACAAAGGCTATGTCCCACGTCATGCCTCCTAATAATAATTATATGATTATAATTGTAGTTCCTTCCAATTCAAATGCTACCTTTCCTATATGCAAGTCATCTCGGCCACTTCTCTACTAGCCTGGTTTAAACATATTAGAGCGAAAAAGCGAGAGAAGCTCTGTGTCTGCTCTCTGTCCTGTTGAACCTGTGCTAGAGGACACAGGGATGAGATTATGTGTATCAGGAGGCCGCAGGTGCCAGTGCACAGGTCTAATGGCTGTGTGCAGACTCAGGAGCCTCCCACTCCTGCCCCTGCTCGGACTTTCTCATCTAATGTAATCACCAGCCGGTGACCTCAAGGACTAGAACTCTAAGCGCCTTGGTGAGACGTCCACACTTCTCCAGCTTCTGTGTGTATAATTTCAAATCTGTAGCAGAGGGAGAATGTCAGACCAGCACAATCTGACCTCACGAATGCCTACCATCTCCCTCAACACAGTTGGGGCCTGTCACCTTCTGCCTACTTGGAGTCATCTTCATAGGGCTACACTCAGGGAATGGAAGACAGCCAAGTGCGCTAACACACGCGTGCTGAGCTGCTGGCCTGGGGGAGGGAGCAGATCCAGCTACACTTGAAGCAACAGCACAGTGAAGCTTTCATTCACACTAGAAAATGGATTCAGGAAGGCGCCACTGAAACAGGATGGAGGGCCAGATCCTGGCCACTTTGTTAGCTTTGGAAGAGTTTCTGTCTTTCTACAAGATGAGACCTCACAGTTCGTCTCTCCTGTTAACATGAAACATGTTTTCAAAATGGCAGGTTTGGCTATTGCTCCTCAGTTCTTTCCCCTGGTTCACTAGGCTCTGAAACTATGGCAGAGTTTGCACTTGCTTAGGCTATGCGTTTTAAGTAGTTAGGAATTTCTCAGGCTTTTTTTTTTTTTTTTTCTTAAGTGAGCATTGATTTCAAAGATGTATGTAAAAGTTATCTATCTTAGAACAATCTGTTGGTTGCCTCAAGATTCTGATATTTTGCCTTAATCTTCTCTTTTTAGTAAATTTATGTAACCCAAGTTTTTCACTATTCCTTTTCCTAAGCTAATATAACTCTTAGATTTTTGTTTTTAATGAATAATGATAGTACTCTTAGTAGCCAGTCTGTTTGCCATACAATGTACATTCTGTGCAATGTAATTTCATTTTTTTGCTTAAGCATTTCCATTACTAACATGGCCATGAGATCAATTTTAAAATGAACAAATTATAGGGGCTGGCATTGTGGCATAGCAGATCAAGCCAACACCTGCGATGCCAGCATCCCATATGGGTACCAGTTGGAGTCCTGGCTGCTCCACTTCTGATCCAGCTCCCTGCTAAAGGACCTAGGAAAGCAATAGAAGATGGCCAAAATGCTTGGGTTTTTGCTCTTCAGGTGGGAGATCTGGAAGAAGCTCCTGGCTCTGGGTGGGCTTCAGCTTGGCCTGGCCCAGGCTGCTACAGCCATCTCGAGAGTGAACCAGAGGATGGAACATCCATCTCTCTCTCCCTCTCTCTCTCTCCCTTTCTCTCTCTGTAACTCTTTCCAATAAATCAATTTTTTTTAAAAAAATGAACAAATTGTAAATGTAGAAGAAAAAGCAACCAAACACAATTTTCATACCAAGATCATATGTAGATTTTAATTTTTTTACTATAAATTGATCAAAATATATAGGAAATAACTAAAAATTTGCATCTTTGTATATTTATAATAAAATTTTTAACAACAATAAAGAAAAATAAATAATTTTTATAAAATGGTAGACTTTGGGGCAGGCCTGTGGCATACTAGTTTCAGCTGCTGCCTGCAATGCCAGCATCCCATATGGGTGCTGGTTCCAGTCCTGGCTGCTCCACTTCCGATCCAGCTCCCTGCTACTGCACCTAGGAAAGTAGTGGAAGGTGGTCCAAGTGCTTCAGCCTCTGCACCCATGTGCTAGAACCAGAAGAAGCTCCTGGCTCCTGGCTTCAACCTAGCCCAACCCCAGTTGTTGCAGCCATTTGGGGAATGAAGCTGTGGATGGAAGATATCATGTTCTCTCTCTCTCTCTCTCCTACTCTCTCTCCCTCTCTCTCTCTCTCTGTAACTCTTTCAAATAAATAAATAAACCTTAAAAATAAATAATTTTTAAAAAAATGGTAGACTTAGATCCCAACATATGAACAATTACATTAAAAACAAATGATATAAATTTACCATTTAAAAGAGATTGGAAGATCGATTCAAAAACATTATCTGACTTCATGTTGTTTACAAGAAACTCTCTTCAAATATAAGGATACAGGCAGATTGAAAATAAAAGGATGGAAAAATATATCATGGGAGCACTAATCAAAGCAAAATAAGAATGGCTGTGTTAATAACAAAAACAGACTTCAGAGTACAGAAAAAGAAGAGACAAAACAGTACGTTACATAATCATGAAAGAGTCAACCCATCAAGAAGACAGCAATCCTAACCATGTTTGCATCAAACATCAGAGCTGTGAACCATGAGAGTTACAAAATATGTGACGCGAACACTGATGGAAGTGGAAGGAGAACTGGAGGAATCCTATCTGAATTATTGGAGGATTGGAGCCCAGAGAACATGGTAAGAGTGGGGAACAGTGAAGAGGGGATTTACCCTGCACTGATGGACTGGGCTACATCCAGGCTGAGACTGCACCTGCTGGGTCAGATGGAGCCTGAGGATGCTGGCACAGTGTGGTACCCTAAAGATTTCAGAAGGCATGCCACTGAACTTTAAAAAATAATTTTTATAGCTAAGTATTAATTTCAATGTGTATTATAGAGGGGGGTGGAAATGGGGAGAATTTATTGGGCACAGTAGGTAGAAACATTGTTACACATAAATTCAACAGAGTCTGCCATGAATGTTTCAGACCATCCTGAATGAAATATTCCACCAGGACTTTGTGGAAAGTAGGAATAGTAAGAATTGACTTACTTGCCTTTTCTCTCCCATCGTGGTCTAGGTAAGCTATCCTGCCCACAATAAGGTTGTATTAAATGGACTGTCAAGGTGCCCCACTGGGTACATCACCAAGAGGGGGCACCACTCACGGAGAACCCAGGAAGCATGTAAGTTTAGTGTCAACGTCAATCACTCAAGTGACCAGTGTTGAACTTGGACCAGAGTTCTTCACGTGTTTAAATGATGCAGTTGTTTTCTTAAATGCAGCTCAGAAAGAAATTATATTTATTCCTCATAATATTTGTTTATAAATATAAAATTATTATATTTTATTTATTTTACTAGAATTACATTTATTACTTAATTGTTGTGGGTTTTTTAACTTTTAAAAATGAAACTTGTTTGTTTTTATGATATTTGTGTAAATAGTTCAGTGAGCAAGCATGACTGTGACACAACCAACATCCAACTTTACTTTTTGTTTCCTATGCCCCCTTTAAACTTCACTGGGGGAGAGCAGGATTTTTTGTTCTACCGTTGGATAATATACCAGCAACCCCAAGATCTTTTTCGGTTATCTCTTAGGTAAAAGACAATCTTATAGTCTTTTATGTGCAAACTGTATCTTAGTTTGGTCATTTGAATATCAAGTTCTAGCCATCAGGCAACCCTGTATTTTCCTCCCTCCTCCCTAGGCCAGGTTCCACCTGATGACTGCTTGTCTGCCTGAAAGGGAGCATGAGTGCTTCCGTTCCCTCCACTCGCTCCCTCCTTCACTTGTCAGCTGCTCTTTTGCTTCTGTCCAGTTCAGAGGGAAGAGAGATAAAGGCAAGAGGACAGTTCTTGGCTGAGGGGTTTCTGAGCCAAAGCCAAGGTCAAGGCCAAACCAATTCCTTGCCTGGGTGTTTTCAAGATTTCCATTATTTTCTGGTGTAGGGCACTTACAGCAAGCATCTAGTGTCACTGATGATTTCTCTCACAGCCCCCTAAAAAAGGCACTCCCTTCTGGCTTCTTTTTGCTGGAGTTCTTCTAACTCTCCCAATTATAGGAGTGTAGGCAATTCCAACACAGCCACATTTACCCCTTCTTAGGTGAGAGTCAGGTGCCATTTTCCCATGGGATCCCAGTGAGGCTTATCATAGTGTTGATTTTAAAAAAAGATTTATTTATTTATTTGAAAGTAAGAGTTACACAGAGAGAGAAAGAGAGACAGACAGAGAGAGAAAGAGAGAGAGAGAGAGAGAGAGAGAGAGAGAGAGAGAGAGAGGTCTTCCATCTGCTGGTTCACTCCCCAGTTGGCCACAATGGCCAGAGTTGCACCAATCAAAAGCCAGGAGCCATGAGCCACAAGCCTCCTCTGGGTCTCCCATGTAGGTACAGGGGCCCAAGAACTTGGGTTATCCTCCATCGCTTTCCCAGGCCATAGCAGAGGTCTGGATCAGAAGTGGAGCAGCCAGGACTTGAACCGGCACCCATATGGGATGCCAGCACTGCAGGCAGCAGCTCTACCTGCTATGCCACAGCACCAGCCTCAGCTCATACTAAGTTTGAAGACAAGGCAGTACCTCCTTCCCTTGGTTCTCTAGCATAGTGCTAGGTCCCTCTTAAGAGATCTGATAAATCCTCTTTTTTCCACATTCTGACTTATTTTACATATTTTTTATCTGACTCAGGGAAGGATCCAAAAATCTTGGAACCAATTCTTCACAATTTCCTGTCATGCTAACTTAGGTAACACAGCTATTGCAATGGAGCCTCAGTCAACACTGTGGTTGGAAATCACATTCTAACATCCTACTGTTATTTGAATTGTTACCTTCTATTTAAGGAAAATGATATTGGTTTTTCATTCATGATAGACAGAGTTTATTCTTTTAAAGTAATATATTTAGGGGTCAGCGCTGTGGTGTAGTGGGTAGAGCCACCGCCTACAGTGCCGACATCTCATATGGCTGCTGGTTCGAGACACAGCTGCTCCATTTCTGATCCAGTTCTCAGCTATGGCCTGGGAAAGCAGTGGAAGATGGCCCAAGTCCTTGGGTCCCTGCACCCACGTGGGAGACCCAGAAGAAGCTCCTGGCTCCTGGGTTTGGATCAGCGCAGCTCCAGCCAAGTTGCAGCCAACTGGGGAGTGAACCAGTGGATGGAAGACCTCTCTCTCTCTCTCTCTCTGCCTCTCCTTCTTTCTCTGTGTAACTCTTTAAAATAAATAAATCTTTTTAAAAAGGTGATATATTTAATTATAGAGTGAGTTGACTTAAAGAAAAACATTAATAAAATGTGGTAACATACATAAGACTAAAAACACAGAGATGGTATATGAGTAATGGTCATCATACAGTGGTCATAAATCAAAGGTGCTTTATTAAGATTAAGTTGGTAAAAGTAAGAACAATAAACTGGAGGGAGGAGAAACCATAGATTTACCATGAATCCTGAACACACACACAAATACACGATCACAAAGATTTGGCAGAAGAAGAGCTTCTGAGGGCCAGATTACAATGTAGACTTGAGTAGATCACCATTTCCTTTGTCACATTCTCTGTTAAGGAAACTCAGCCAAATTCGTATAAAACAAAAGCAGAACATTCCAAGGGGCCTCATTCCCCAGCCACAGCTGAGCATTCCAGGGCAGGAGACTGGCCCAAATTTGGCCCACGACACTCCTTCTTTAGGAACCTAGCACCATGACCAAGACTTTACAACCTGGTCTGATGGCTCCTTCAGCGATGGTGTCACTGTTGATGTGGTGGAAAATTACAGTGCTGACCTTGTGAAATGGACGGGCCTCCTCTCAGAAGAGGTGTGAACTGAACTCATAAAACCTAATGAACTTAACAAAAAACAGAATTCTAACTTTTACATCTATAAGAAGTGACCCCACAAATTCAATACTTTAGCATACAAATCAGCATATTCTGTTACTGTGGTTTACTCTGCCTAAGCAGCCCACTTATCAGAAAGGTCTTTGACATCAGAAGAAGCATGCTGTCTGAGTGACGTGACAGGTAGACCATGGGCATGAGGCATCCATCTCCTGGGGGGAGGGGCGGCGTACCGGCCTTGTGAGGGGGAGCTTTATATTCTCTACCCACGCATCAGTTCTGCCTTTCTTTATCCTTTCATTGAGAGCCAATCCACTCTTCAACTAGAACTTTACTCTTCAAAATCCCAGTTGCGGCAGAATAAATAATAACCCCCAAAAGACATCTCCATCGTAATTCCTTGAACTTGTGAAATATGGTAAGTATTTGGCAAAAATGAGGCTTTGCGGGAGTGATTGTGTTAGAGATCTTGAGATGGAGGCGGTTATGCTGCATTGTCGGCATGACGCAAGCTGCAATCACAATTCTGCTCCTTGAGAAGGAGAGGGAGCTGTGGTACACAGCAGGAGGCAGGGTGGCACCATGGCCACAGAGCTAGCGTGATGCGGCCCCAAGCAAAGGGAAGGGCGGGAGCAGCTGGATGAGGCGAAGCGAGAATCCCCTAGAGCCCCTGGATGAGCGCGGCTTTGGGGAGCACAGCCCTGCTGACACCTTGATGTGGGCCCAGTGATGCTGTGTTCAGACTTCTGGCCTCCAGAACTGTGAGACAATACATTTCCATTTCCAGCCACCCCGTTCGTACAGCAGTATCTTACAGCAGTCACAGGAAACTAATACACCAATTCTCAACGTCCCAACCAAGAGCCACCCTTCCTCCTGACTCATTCCCTCTGCCAACACACGCAAACTGACTTTCCCTATCATAGTTCAAAAAGCAGCAGCAGCACCAGGTGGGAGCATTCATAATTAGGATGCAGAGGAGCCTCGCAGAGCCCGCAGGCAGGGATGCGGCTGAACTGCAAGGAACAGAGGGACCCAGGTAACGCGGACACCCTCTTTCACAGTCTTTCTTTCTCTGATGCCCCTGGGTCCCTCTCGGTTTCATGGCTTCTCTTGCTGCTGCCCGCCTTTCTGTTTCTCAGCCTGCAAAGCAGATAATGGCTTCTGCCAACTGCTCTCAGCTGTAAATTGTGTTTCTTCAGCTGTTAAATGAAGAAGTCGGATGATAGGTTCTGCATGCTCCCCCTGGTTCTGAAACGTGATGGAATTCTATGAGGGTGATGGGAGGGATTTCCAGGAGCGTAGAGCAGACTGTGGTAGGTGTGAGGGAGCAGGTGTGCTCGAAGGGAGGCGCCTGCAGTCAGGTGCACAAACACTGAACTGGGATCTCTTAAGGGGCCTGGTTAAATCATGCACTTGGCCAAACTCAAGAAAAGCTGCTGACACACGGCATCAGCAGGGTCCACGCTGACTCTGTACCCTTAAGCTGGCACTATCCACTTACACCCTGATGGTGCTGCTCTTCGGATAGAAAGCACTGGTCCCGTCCACGCTTCCTGCTTTCAAACTGTGATCCATCAGCATGCAGCGTTGTGGAAAAGGAGAAGCTTAGTGTCCTGAACACAGAAATTGGCAATGTTTTCTTAAATGAGTTGGTTTTTTTTTTTTTCCCACCATGCCCTAAATATGGTTTTTCCAAGAAGAGCAGCTGTTCCGGGAGCTGCAGGAGGGAACCCAGCCCTTCCTGAATTCCAGCTTGGACACTGAAGGGAGGATTTCCAAACATCCTCCCACATTGTTATGGGATGACTTACATTCACCCCTTCTGAGAGCCCCTTGTGGCTTCCTCGCTCAGCCTCCTACAGACTGGAAAGCAGAATGAATTCATCTTGAGACTTCAGTTTATGTGCAGCATTCCGATGATTAAATCCACCCTGGGAAACAGCGCTCGTTGCCCTGGCTGGAGCCGCTGTGTGGTTAGCTCAGCTCATATTTTCCAAGCAAGCAAGAAAAGGGTTGATATGTGGAGCCTCAGAAGAAATCTCAGATCCACCCCTTTCCTGGGCAGGTCTCCTCTGAGTGGAGTGTTCCAGGGGCTCTCCAGGGCCTGGGGAGGCCGGAGGGCTGTGGCTGGCTCTGGGAGGAGGCAGTCTTCTTGTGTGCCATAAGACTAGGGAGTCTCAGTTTCCTAGGACTCAGACTATGATAGTTTTTAAAAACTAAGCAACATAGTAGTTATCACTGCTTGTGTAGATGTCCTGTTGCCACTCCCAACGCCAACACAAATGTCTGGGTTGGAGAAAGAGAATGGGGGCAGGTGAGGTTGTGAGGTGGAGAGGAAGGATCCCCTGTCGCGCCACAGAGCTGAATGTGTCTGACGTGCACACATTTTATGTGTAGTCCTTCCACTGGTTTGCGTCACTCTACCAGGGGTGGGGAACATCTGGCCCATGGGCCCTGTAAGACCCATGAACTCATTTGGTCTGGCACTGCCAGGGCCGCCACAGGCAGGACTCAAAATTCAATATATCTATAGCAGGCTAATGTTTAAGTTGATAACTTTGGATTGCCTGCAAATGATGTCATAAATATCCAAATGGCCCTGGGCAGCAGGCTCCCTGCAGCCATGTGTCTCAACTGAGAGTGACCTTGCCTCCAGGGCACATCTGACAAAATCTGGAGGTACTTTTGGTCGTCACAACTTGGGGACTGGTACTAGCATTTAATGAATAGTGGTCAGACTACTTAAAAATACTTCAAAAGGGAGGGTCCAATTCAGGCTTGAGGGTTAGGGAAGGCTTCCCAGAAGACGATACGCCCAGAAAAACCAGTGAAAATTAATCAGATGCAGACTGTAGCAGTCCATGGATTTCTAAATCCTTGTTCTTTTTTCCTTGATATTGACCTCAGTCTAGCACTAATGCCAATTCCCCAAATTTCTCAGGATGCTGGGATTTAGACAAGTGGCCTCACTGTCAGTT
This sequence comes from Sylvilagus floridanus, assembly GCA_949820135.1. Lineage (NCBI taxonomy): Eukaryota > Metazoa > Chordata > Mammalia > Lagomorpha > Leporidae > Sylvilagus > Sylvilagus floridanus. The sequence goes on along the minus strand of OX463244.1, from coordinate 74,143,474 downwards.
CTGGCCCCCAATAGTCCCCGCTTCCTTGTCGTCCCCACTGCCTTGCCCTCCTGCAAAGGTTTCCTCTGCCTTGTGGTTGGACCCCTCTACATTCAAGCTGGCTGAGTCCTCGTCCTTACTCTACCACTACCAGTTGTGGGACAACAGGTGGTACCAGGTTTCCCACCTGCATCCTCCCTCCAACCCCCAAGAAGTAGCCACCTCAGAGTACCAAAGGACTGTAGTTCCAGAAACATGGTAATTAGAGTTCAGTGTGTACCTGCTCACCAAAGTTCTGGTTCTCAACTGTGGTTTCACATTGGAGTCACAAGAAGATGACACATTACAGATTCCTAATGTCCTCAGAGATTCTGCTTTAATTGGTGTGGGTGTAGCTTGAGCAGCAAGAGTCTTAAAATCATACCAGGTGACTCTAACGTGCGGCAAAGCCCGTCTAAACATTCTGGATCCCCACAAGAAGCCATGATCTGATGCACTGTGGCCTACATTTGCACCTTGCAGCCTCCTCCCTAATCTGCCATGTGACTGCCTTGCCCATCCCTTCCCATCAACTCTGCCTTAGCCTACATGGAATTGTCTGTTATTCCTAACCTGAAACAATGTTCTAGGTCCTTTCCCCCACCCCCACAACTCAGGCTCTATTCAGTTTCCTTAATCACCTTTCTATCTACTCCATTCTACCTAAATACACTGTTAACTTCTGTTTCCCCCATGTTCTCCTATGTATTTTATTGTTGTGGCAATTCACCATAAACTTATTGGCTTAAGATAACACATCAATTCATTCTCTTACAATTCTGAAGGGTAGAAATCTGAAGTGGGTTTCCCTGAGCTATAATCAAGATGTGGGCAGGGCTGTATTCCTTCTGGAAGCACTAGAGGAGGATTCAGTCTCTGGCCTTGTCCAGCTCCCAGAAGCTCTCTGCACTCCTTGGTTCATGGCCCTTTCCTCCAACTTCAAAACCAGCAGCAGGCCGGCACCATGGCTCACTAGACTAATCCTCCACCTTGTGGCACCGGCACACCGGGTTCTAGTCCCGTTCGGGGTGCTGGATTCTGTCCTGGTTGCCCCTCTTCCAGGCCAGCTCTCTGCTGTGGCCCGGGAGTGCAGTGGAGGATGGCCCAAGTGCTTGGGCCCTGCACTCCATGGGAGACCAGGAGAAGCACCTGGCTCCTGCCTTCGGATGGGCACAGCTCTGGCCGTAGCAGCATTTCGGGGGGTGAACCAACGGAAGGAAAACCTTTCTCTCTTTCTCTCTCTTTCACTAACTCTGCCTGTCAAAAAACAAACAAACAAACAAACAAAAAACAACCAGCAGCATAGCATCTTCCAACTTCTCTCTCTCTCTCTCTCTCTCTCCCACTTTCATTGTCATGCCTCCTACTCTAATTATGACCCTTCTGCCTCAGTCTATGAGAACCCTTGTGATTGCATTGGAAAAACTCCATTAATCTAGAATAGTCTCCCTATTGCAGGACCCTTAACTTAATCATCTCTGCAAAGCCTCTTTTGCCGTGTAAAGTAACATATTAATAGAACTTAGAAATTAGGGCATAGACATCTTTGGAGGGCCATTACTCTATCTACCCCATCATGTTTAAGACAATAGTAGCCTTGTGATCTGTACATTTTCAAATATCTAGCAGGGGTGGGCAACCTTTTTTCTACCAAGGGTCATTTGGATATTTACAATATCATTCATATGCCATACAAAATCATGAGCTTAAAAAATTTTCCTGCTCTTAGATTTATTGAATGTTGAGTCTCACCTGCAGCTGCTTTGGCAGAGCCAGACCAAATGGTTTCACAAGCCTTGTATGGCCCATGAGCCAGACATTCTCCATGGCTGAGAGGTTCTGAGACCCATAAAAGATGGAGAAAACTATAATGATGAACTTTCTGGATTTCGGTCTCCAATAAAATGAGAAGGTTGGATTAAGCCAACATGGTAATGACGATTGTGATATGATGGTGATGACTTTTGCACATGTGCACACACCCAAACACATATCCCAAGGCTATCTGACAATGTCTGGAGACATTTTTGTTTTTCCCAAGTGCTGCTGGTGGTAGGGGGTGATAGTTCCATCTAATGAGTAGAGGACAAGGATGCTGTGAAACATCTTACACTGTCCAGGGCAGACCTCACCACAAAGTATTTTGTCTCTCAAAATGTCATAGGGCCAACATCAAGAAAAATGAATTAGACCATTCCTATCCAAAGCTGGTACACCGTCAGCAGCCTTAGTGTGACCTAGAAGCTCTTAGGAATGCAGAATCTCTGACGTTAGCCCAGAGCTACTGAATCAGAGGGTGCATTTTAACAAGATCCCTAGGTGATTTATATACATATTAAAATTTAAAATGAACTACAGCAATGATTCTCAACCTAGGCTGCACATTAGAACCACCTGGACTACTAATGACAGTAATGACAGTAACTCCTGAGTCCTACCACAGGTCAATCAGAATCTCTGTACATGGGAAATGCAGCATCAATATTTGCTCAAAGATCTCTAGATGATTCTAACATCCAACCGGAGCCGAGACGCTCTGCTTTCTGATGTCTGGTGCTTTGCTATCCAAAGCGTGCTTGCTTGACAGTCATAGCAGTACCAACAGGGACATTTTTAGAACCTCAGGCCCCACCCCTGACCTCCTGAATCCAAACCTGCATTGAACGAGACCCCAGGTAATTCCTGCTCACACTGAAGTTTAAGAAACACTGCTGCAGAAAGTTGCCTTCTTGCTCTAGAAATCCAATTTCTTTTCAAAATATAAAACACCGGTGTTGCTGAGGCCATTCACTGAATCCCTACATAAAGGAAACTATTCAGTCTTGTTTAAACAATACTCTTCTGTTCCCAACTACTGCCTATTGCATGACCATATTTAGTGATGCAGTTCATAGGTAACCATTTCATTTTAAGCTGCTCACTGCTTGTCAGCTTCCAGGATCAGGGCTTTCTAAACAGAGTGGTGTGTGGAAAAGCACTCTTCCACAAGAGGCTAGGGGGCAGGGCAGGAGGGGTGGCTAGCAGTGAGAAATTTGGCCAAGACTTGCTTGGGAAAGTGGGGTCTCCAACATAGGCAGTCATACGTAGATCATGCCGCAGGGAGTGGAGAAATGAGGTACAGAACAAAAGCAGGCCAGACAGAGGAAGCCCACTTGAGGTAGACAAAAGGTTGCAGAGGGCTGGGAGCAGGTGTGTGCGTTTCTAGGAATCATCAGTATGGCCCTTGTCAATCAGTCTCAAAATGAGTTGTGAGCGAATAAACTCCATCTTTTCATGGAAACAGTACAAATAATCAGGTAAGGGGGGAGCAACTATTTCCATTTTCTCCTAGAAAATAAAAAAAAGAGAGAAGTATTGTGATTTCTTTATATTATTGTATTTCATCTTTAAAGTAGGAATTACTAATTGAGGGAGAGGAAAAATTGTGGTAATATTCCTGGAATTGTATCAATAAGCCACATGAAATCTGTTCTTTTTAAATCAATTAAAGTTTAAAAAGAAATAAAATTCATTTACAATTGCAAAAAAAAGAATGTTAAATGGAAAAATTGATAAGTATAGTGATATAGATGAGTATATTGATTAATAACTAAGCAGTGGAATAATGTAATAAACCCCTGGTGTGTCCCTAGTGTGTAAACAATAAAAATTGTTCATAGGAAAGACAAAAAAAAATAAAGTAGGAATTACTTTATAGAGGAAAAAAATCTGAGGCTTTGAGAGATGAAGTAACTCGTCTGACTCAGAGCTAGAAGTGGGCTGACTGAAATTTAAACAGTTTTCTCTCATTTCTATTCCTTATGCTGAAGATATCTATTATGGGTTAAATCATGCCCCCACTCCATATTCACAAGCTAAACTCCCAACCCCCAGTACTTCAGAATGTAACTGCTTGAAGGGCCAGTGCTGTGGCTTAGAATATTAAGCCACTGCCTGCAGTGTCAGCATCCCCTATGGGCCCCAGTTTGAGTCCCTGTTACTCCACTTCCAATCCAGCTCCCTGCTGATGCACCTGGGAAAGCAGTAGAAGACAGCCAAACTCCTTGGGCCCCTGAACCCACATGGAATACCTGGAAGAATTCCTGTCTCCTGGCTTTGGTCTGACCCAGCCCAGGCTGTTGTGGCCATTTGGGGAGTGAATCAGTAGATGGAAGATCGATCTCTCTCTCTCTCTCTCTTTCAAATAGGTAAATAATTAAAAAAAAAATCTTTCTTGAAGCAAGGCCTTTACAGAGGCCATCAAATTGAGGAGGGATCTTTAAAGTGAGTACTGACCCAATATGACTAGTGTCCAAGAAAAGGGGATGTTTGGAGGTCAACAGGTATAAAACAAAGATGGTGTGAAGACATACCCTGAGAAGACAGTCATGTCAAAGTGAAGGAGAGACACGTGGAACAGATCCCTCCCTCACAGCCATCAGAAGAAACCACATCAGCCGACTTCCAGCTTCCAGAACTGTGAGACAATAAATATCTGTGGATTAAGCCACCTAGTTTGTGGTACTTTGTTATAGAAGTCCCAGCCCACTGATATGAACTTAATAAAGGAGAGAGAAATTACACCAGTTATTTTTTCCATTAGAATTTAACTTCGGATAAGCAGGTATTAGAGGACTGTCCAGGTAAAGGAGGCTGAGGGTAAGGTCACATAGTCTCCAGGGTGAGGGGATCAAAGGGAAAAGGCCAAGGTTACCTGGATCTGGAAGCTTAGAGGAGAAGCTCTGAGGAGCAGAGGCCCAGATTGGGGCTGCTGATCAGCATTGATGCTCTTGGAGCTCAGAGGAGGGACCCCACCAGTGGAACCCAGATTCCTGTAGAGAGGGGCCAACTGGTGATGCTGGGGTCTCCAAGAGGGTACGAGGACTTTGGCTCACAAGTGTGGAAGAAACAGATACCAGAACCAACTGTTGTCACCAGAACATTTTCTGGATAACACTGACAGAGAAGGAAAGCAAAGCAGTCCCAAGAATCTCCTCGAGCCTCCCAGTCTCCCTTCCCCATCCCTACTGTCAGGGAGACACAGGAAGCCAGCTACCCAAGGAAAAAGTGGCTTGCTGACTCTATTAGTAAACTTGTCATCACCATAACGAATTACCTAAGATGAGCTACTTATGAAAGAAGAAGGTTTATTTTGGCTTGTGATTCTGGAGGTTCCCAGTTCAAGATTGTGCAGGCCCTGTGGGTTCAGCTATCTGGTGAGGCTATAGGACAGCAATGGTAGAATGTGCCTGGAGGAATGATCATATGATGGGGAAAGAAATGCAGAGAGCCGTTGGACCTGACTCAGGCTCTTTTTTGTTTTTAAGATTTACTTATTTATTTGAAAGGCAGAGTTACAGAGAGAGAGAGAGACAGAGATCTTCCACCTGATGGTTTACTCTCCATATGGCCACAGTGGCCAAGGTTGGGCCAGGCTGAAGCCAGGAGCTTTGTCTGGGTCTCCCATGTGAGTGGCCCAAGCACTTGGACCATTTTTTCTGCTACTTTCCCAGGCCATTAACAGGAGGCTGGGTCAGAAGTGGGGCAGCCAGGGCACACACTGGTGTCCAAGTGGGATACCAGTATCACTTGTAGTGGCTTAAGCTGCTACACCACAACACCCATCCCTAAACTTGGGCTCTCATAACCAACACTTCCATTAGAACCACCTTCCAATGGACACCACTTTGACTCAAGGACATCCCACTAGTCGCGCCTCATAAATTCCATAATTGGATTAAATTTCTACCCTCTTATACCTTTAACTTATGTCTTTGGGGTTCTACCACCTACATGAGCTCAAGAGTGAAATCTTGTTCAAACCAAAGCAGTGACGTCTCCCTTCTGACTAAGGCCTGGATGGTTTTTTCTTCCAGAAGACACTGCTCAGCATCCCCTCTTTGGCTCCACCCACTGCCAGTCACCCTGGAATTGGACAAAGCTTACTTGCACCATTTGGTATAGCACACTTTCAAAAATTCCATCAGATGCCTTTGTCATCACGTGGCTTCTCCCCTCAAAATCTTTTGTAACTCATGCTTAGCTCTGTTCACATTTTCTCTGGACCTTGGGCAGGCCCCCAGCCTTGAGCTCCTGTGATTTCACTCGTCCCTATTCAATGCTCTCTCTCATCCCCCGTGTTGGCAGTTGCAGACACTCTCCTTCAGCCAGACTCAGTCTCAGCAGTCGAGATCCTTTTCCTCCTGGGGAAACAGTTTATCAGGCAAGGACTCCTGAACATCTCTCCCCTCTTCCCCTAAACTTACCTCACACGGTCCTAGTTTTCCTCCTTCCTGCTGGAGGGTGACTTCAGGCCTCCTGTTCCAGACTGGCCCCTTCACCTAATCCCTTCTGCCTCTTCCCAGGTCTTGCGCTCTTGTCTACATTTGGAATCTCACCCTCTCCAGGAGCTACTTCCACTCCACCTATAAACTATAAATACACCCACAGCCATGTCTTCCCACACCCTGAAACAGTCTCCCCCAGATTTAGCTCTGTTTCCACACTCTCATCCACACATGTCTTCACGTCCCCACTTTTCAATCACTCCTCCACCCAGGATGTCTGGCACCTGTCATCGTCACTCAAACATCTTCCATGACATTCTCTGTGTTCTCTTACCTTGGTAGACTTTGGGAAGGTTTTTGTTTCTTGGTTGTAAAGTAATGCATATTTGTTATTAAGTGTCAACACTTTGGAAAATATGGGAAAGAATAAACTATAGTTAAGAAAAGAAAAATAGTCCATGTGGGAAACATTGACACCATGCAGCATATAGGGGAGACCTGGGGTCCTTGGAGAGGAAAATTTAACAAGGAGAATTAAAGTTGCAGACAGTTCAAAAGGCACAAAATGTTGATCTCGTAATCTCGACTATTTGCAGTCTTTGGGGAAGAATTCTGGCTGGTCCAGCATTCTGAGTGCCTAATCCTGTACTCACCAAGGTATTTGACCCACATTACATAAAGCTAAAAGCCTGTTTGTAAAACAACATATTTTCCCACCTCCATTAACAGAGATACCAGACACACTTTAACCTTCTATTGGTGGCCATGTGATGCAATGGAAACCGCAACAGAAGCATATTTGCTACCTGCCTATGGTGTGCCAGGCCAATGCTGGATATTTTACCCATGTAACCTTAATGTAATTTCATATAATTTGTATAGCTCCACTGTGTTTTGTAAATGAGCAAACTGAGGCTCAGAGCAGTTAAGGCAGTTATGAACTGTAGCCCTTCTGCAAGGCGAGGCCCCGAATTAAACCCAATGCCTTGGCTTCTCTCTGCTACGCCAAGCTGCACGTCCAAGGGGGAAAAACACTGGGCTCAATTCTGTGTCTTCCTGGAGAACTTGAGAAAACCACTGAACTGTTCTGTGATTAACGTAGGAAGACCCAGGCGGGCTTTCAAGATAGAATCGAGATAACAAGTCGGTTCTTGGCTGTGGATTTCAAAGCAGTCTCTGTGTTACTTTGCTAGGGCGATCATAACAAATACTTAGCCTGGGCAGCTTAGACAGGAGACATTTACCTTCTCACAGTGTGGACGCTGGACGTCCAAGATGAAGGAGTTGGCTGATGGGGCTTCTTCTGCGGCCTCTCCTCCTTCTCCAAGTCGGCTGACGTGGTTACTTCTGATGGCTGTGAGGGAGGGATCTGTTCCACGTGTCTCTCCTTTACTTTGACATGACTTCACTTTGACTCGAACACGGTGGCCTCCTCATTGTCTTCTCATAGGACTTCCCTCTGCACACTCCTGGTGTCTCCATGTGGCCAGATTTCCTCGTGCAAATAAGACACAAGGAGAATTAGATTAGGGCACCCAGCAGCTTCATGTGAAATTAGCTTTCCTTGAAAGACCCCATCTCCGAGCACAGTTGCGTTCTGAGGTACACGGGGTTAGGGCTTCAACATAAGAATTTGGGGGAACACAGTTTAGCCCATTAGTCTTTGAAAGGAAAAATGGGTTTGGGATCTGGTTATTAGAAGCTAGTACTCCAAAAGACTCAGGACATAAAATGACATCATACTATTATTGTTGTTATACCACATCATTAAATGATTGATCTCATATTTCCCAAGTGGATTAGATTCCTCTGAATTCCCACTGAGCTCTGAGACACTATGATCCATTGCAGGAACAAATAGAAATTTAGATCATGGTGTAGTTACACCAGTTCCTAGAAGGCATTGATTCCTTTTTAAACACTTGCCCCTGATTTTTGCTATACTTGTAACTCTTCCATTGCAATCATACAATCAGCAGTTTTTCTTATTGTTTGTAATATACAACCAGATACAACACTATTTTGTTCTCCATAGAAGAAAACCTAGACGCTGTCCAGGGGTATTCTGGGACCCGTTTAAATCCTCAAGTGCGTGAGGACCACAGTTGCATCCAGAGCGGGATAATACAACCCCAGCAGCTCTCTCTCTCCCCATCTCCTGTCCCTTAACTTCCTACCCTGGGAACAGCCTCCCTTTGATCTAGACCCAAAGTCATCCTTGCTCCAGGGCAGATTTGTTACAACAAAATGCAGACAACAGAAAAGCTGCCCCTTTGCTTTTCGTTTTCAAAATAGGCTTTGCAAGTAAAAAGGAATATGGGTGGGTGGATGGGGCAAGTAAAAAGTTAATGTCCAAGAAGAATCAGGACATGAAATCGTGCCATAGTGTGTGTGTGTGTGTGTGTGTGTGTGCGTAAATGATAAAGCCCATGTTGCTACAAGGGAACGTAGAGTCTCTCTTTGCTAGTTCTAGTCATTTCGTAATTAAACAAAACAAATAAATGGGTTGTTTCTGTGCAGATCCTCCAACAAGAATAAAACAACAATTTTAAAAGAAACAGTGGCTCAACAGTAACTGAGGCGAATCCCAAAGGGCCTGTGATCCAGCTCCTGATCCCAGGACTGGATGAGACAGGGGAGAGGAAGTCATGTCAGCCCCTTGAGAAGGATCCTTGTGTCTTTTCTCCTGTAGATGAAGCCCAGGGAAGAAGGTGGATGCAGGAACTCAGAATCAGGTGGTGGGGAGACAGAGAGCAGGCGATGTGGTGCAGTGGGTTAGGCTAGCATCCCATATGGGTGCCAGTTCGAGTCCCAGCTGCTCCGCTTCCGATCCAGTTCCCTGCTAACACACCTAGGAAAGCAGCCGAAGATGGCCCAAGTGCTTGGGCTCCTGCCACCCATGTGGCAGACCCGGATGTAGTTCCAGGCTCCCAGGCATTTGGGGGGGTGAATCAGTGGGTGGAAGATAGTGCGTGTGTGCGTGTTCTCATTCTCTCTCTCTCTCTCCTCTCTTTCCAAACATTAACAATACTAATCTGTGAGGGAAATCTGAGCTCAGGAAGTGTAAAAACTCCACCCTGTGGACCCAGCTCATTGAATGAGCTGGCCCTAGAGGGGTGCGGGCAGGGAGCCAGAGGCTGCCTCAGAGAGGCCTGAGTACCCAGGATGCTAGTTCGAAACTTGGGAGCAGCTGGGCCAGGAGAAAGCTCACATTAAGGGGGAGATCCAGATGAGAGGGGGACTCTGTAGATGCAGGCTGTGCTGGTGAGTTCAGTCAAAGGAAAGGAAAGACCCTCCACCTGGAGTTTGTCACCTGGGGACTATGTCCCCACCTCACTGATTTACATCCTGGGAGGTCGGGAAGTACAATTGAAAGAGATTCCTTCTGTTGGCTTCCGTCCAGGCTCAGCTGCCAACAGTCTCTCATGGCAGAGCCCCTCCTCCACACTTTGCCAGCTGAGAGAGGCTCCACCCTCCCTGTACCCACAGACCTGCAGGGGCCTAGCCAGAGCCCACTTGCTCACAAACACCAGAGCCGCTCACGCTATCCGATGTAAATGTTTGCAGAAAGAGGTTATTGGAAGAATTCAAGGGTGCCTCTTGCACCTCAGAGGCAGCCAGAGGAGCTAGCCAGATCCTGACCTGGAACTAGGCCTCCGGAGCCAGAACCAGGGCTGCAGGACCCTGAGACTCTGCGGCTCTCTCCCTCCCACTTGTCTCTCTACCTCTGCGTCCCTGCCTCTCTCTGAACCTCAGTGTTCTCGTCCGGTGCCTCTGGACCCTACCACCCTAATGCACATGGAGTTTCTCAGCTCAAAGCCCGGGACTGAGGACCAGAGGCTCGGGAGTGAACCTTGAACTCAAGGACTTCTTAAAACATCTTTTGAAGGGGGCATGTTTTTTCCATGAAAAAGTCAAAAGAACAGTACAACACACACTCGTATATCATCTAGTGAGATTTGCCAGTTGTTAGCACTCTCTGATGTTTGCATTTTCTCTAATATACATGGACTTAAAAAAAAAAAACTGGGCTACTTGAAAATAAATGGCAGATATCATGAGATGCTACCTTCAATTTCTTCTTCCTGTGTCTCCTAAAAGCAAGAATGATCCAGGAAGGAAATTGCAGTGACTCAAACACCAAATTGGCTCTCCCTGGGTGATGTGTCCACCTCCTGGTGCAATCATGGTAGCGAAGGGGTCACAAGGCACAATCCCAGCTCTCTCTGCACAGGGCACGGTTCTCAAAGAAAGATGTGGCTGGACTGATACTCCAAAGGATTCTACTGTAACCAACAGTTTATACCTTTTAGAAATCTAGATGGATCAATAGGGTATATGTAAAGTACCCTGTGGTCTACTAACGGCTAAACCTGTAAAACTTAAATCCACAAGTACCAAAAGTCCACTCCATTTTACAATTGACCCACATCTACCCTTGGTAAATGTCTGTTTACCATTTTCAATGATGGAATTTGTATCTTGCAAAGTACAAGTAATAAAATAATCATATGGAAAATCAAGTACTTATGAATGAATAAAATAAACAGCTAATAGTAATTGAGCAGTTACTCTGTGTTGGGCCCTATGTGACATATTTTAAATGCATTATCCAATTCCGTCCTCACAAAAATCCTGTGTGATATTATTATGATCATTATTATTACTCCCATTTCACAGAAGAAGAATCTAAGAAGTGCATGGCTTGGGTCACTGGCATAAGCAGCTAATAAGTTCAGATCTCTAAGACTCCTGAAGCTAAACCTCAACCAATACTCTGGATTCAAAAGCTAAACTGTGCCCCAAATGCTTAAGAAAGCAACTCACTCACTTTCACCTTCCCCTAAAGGGAAAAAAAAAAGGAGCCCACTTTTCATAACAAAGAATGGAAATGACTCCAATACCCTAACTGGAAAGGCCCAACTCAACCCTTATCACACTTACTGCAGGAAGTTCACTGGGGACAAATCTTCACAACGTATGCTTTGCCATGGGGTGTTATCTCCAAACAGCCACAAAGTGAGCCAAGTACAACTAAAAGGCCACACGCCACATAAAGGAAGGTTATCCTTTCCTTAAGAAGGTGACAGTGTTGGAATGAAACTCTCCTTTCTAATCACAATCCTGCCTCAGCCGACAGCACATCAGTGGGCGTCTCTGTGGGCACTTAGTGAGAGCAGGAGGCGCGTCCCGGGACACTGGTCCCATGTTCTGAGGGTCCTTTCCCAGGGACCCCTGGGGCTGAGCAGGGTCCCCAGGTACACTTCTAATTGCCCTCACACTTGAGATGGATTTAGTTCACAGATGATACACTACACTCCTGCCTCAGAGCAAAGGGTGCGTATTGGCGCCAAGGAACCTGTCAGGATGTTGCAGCTCACCGTTTGAGTTCGGTTTGGGGCCTCCGGGATCAGATCCTGGGGTTGGTGTCAACTTCTCAGCCCCTGCTGGCAGTCTCACCAAGAGGCACCCTTGCTCCTAGGAGTGTGTGTGACAAGGATATGAGGGCCACTGGTGGGAGGACCTTAGTCCCCTCTCTGGCATCTTCCTAGTAGGAGAGGAAATAGTCCACTCATGTTGAACTTTTCTCAGTAACTGCCTGCGGTTCCAACACGCAGTAGATTTTAAGCTTTTCTAAGGCTAGTTGTGGCCTCTGCCATCGGATGGGCTGGCAGGTGCTCCAGCGCTTCCTCAGCCACACTCTCTCACCTTTCCTGGGGTGTTCTCCAGGACAACTATTCTCGTTTTAGTTGCTGAACCCCTTGGTAAAGGAAGTATGTACCCCTACATGAGTAGGCTCTTCTGGACTGCTTGGAAAAGACACATTCTCATTAGTGAGGAAAATGTGTTCATTCTTCCCGGAGCTCTGAAACAGTAGCATGGCTCTCGTTCAGTCTGAGCTCTAGCAGCTTCTTTCGCTTTCTCCAGCTGGGAGTTCTGCTTCCAAAAGCAGTGCATTGGACCTGCTCATCCATCACCACCCCGCTAGCAAGCTCCCCTTATTGGTCAGATTCTGGAACTCCTGGTCTCAATCATGCCCAGCCTATACCTATTAGCATTCAACTCCAGGAGAAATTCCTTGTTCCACCACGTATGGCCAGGGAAGCACATGGTATGTGAACACCATCCAGAAGAAAGCTGGAGGCGTGACAGACATTTGTAAGCCTCATAGGCTATCTCCTAACTTATATTTATTAAATTCTGTTTCATAACTTCAGAGTTTCCTTAACACAGAAATGCTATGGCCACAGTCCTGGAGATGACAGAACTGAGAAGTTCCATTGTCACTGTGTGCAGAAGAGTCAACATGGCGAGCCTGGGATTGCTGTGCTTAGAGATTGCTCCATGTGTGGCTTGGGAGACTCGGGGTTTCAAGCTTCCCACCATCTCCAGAGCTGTTATGCAAACACTGTGATTTAGGATGAAGGATGGGACGCGGTGGGTGGAAAGTGCCTCCGTAACCAGCCCAGCCCACATACGGGCCTTAAATACTGGATCTGTAGGAGCGTCCCTGGGAGATGAGACTTCGCACATGCTCTCTCAGTAAGTCACAACATGTCCCTGGAGGAATTGTGTCCCGTGCGACGAGAACGGACGAGTTCTCTTCGACGTTGTCACCTGATTTGACCTGGCCTTTGCCCCATGAGCCTTTTCCTCTTACTGACTTTGCTCTGTGTCCTTTTCGCTGCAATAACTCATGGGCCTGAGCATGACTCCATGCTCGATCCTGTGAGTCCTCCTCACTAAGCCTGGGCATGGTCGTGGGACCTCCTACACACAATCAATGGGATCCATAGGTTTTCATTCATATTAGAGCTGTGTATTTCCACACAGTAAAAAAAAAAAAAATCATAAGCTCCCCCCTTGCAGAGACACTACTTTGCCCCACCCCCTAATTTCATTGCAGCTCTTTAAGTCAGTAATCTGAAAGAGTCAGCTTTCTTTGGAAGCAGCCATAAGCATCGAAAGACTTAATGAGGGCAAAGAGGAGACGTCAGGGGGACAGGCCCAGCTGGAGGAGGTACCATCTGATAGGCTCCATCTGAGCGATGATTCAGCAAGTTAGTAGCATTGTTTCTCTTTACCTCCAAGAGCCGGTAAAAATGAGACTTTTCTGCCGCATCCACACATTCTTAATAAGCCAGATGCCTTTCCTGTGTGACCTTTCTGTGCAGATAAGTTCCTTGGAGCAGCTGCATTTATTCTCTTCCATTCTTAGATTTCACTGGTACACTAAAAATAGGGCCTGCGGGGCTGAAAGAGGCCCTACCATTGCTCAAGCATACCTGATTTACTCTCGGGGAGCAGCCCAGCGCCTGGAGAATCTGTCAGTGAGGTTTCGTGATAAATGTCAGTGAATATGCTGATAATAGGGTGTTCCACCAAAACTAAGCAGAGGAAGGCATTTTCTCTTCAGTGGGCTAAAAAGAGGCATAGGCATAACTTCTGCCTACAAAACTCATGGCTAGGGCATTAGGATGCTACTGCTTCTCCCGAGGAAGGGAGTGGGAGAGACAGAAGGTATTGGAGGGAGGGAGAGCAACAAGGGGAAGACAGGGCAAGGAAGCTGCTGGAGAATGAGGCAAAGGCTCTCTCCAGCTTTGGGCCTCTATCCCTAGGGTCTTCTCAGAAGAACTCATCCCCACCCATAACTGGAAGCTTCCACCTACTCACCTGGCCTAGACCTGTACCTCTGTTGACTATAACATATGGAGGTGAGGGCAGATGTTGATCCAACATGCGGCTTTTCCGGTTTGCACATCCTTTCTGAAGGCAGCCATCTACTCCTGAGTCTGGAGCTAGAAGAGGGAACATCCCATGTCCCGTGCTCAGGGACAAACTGTTGTTCTGCCCATGACCCTACATGTCCTCAAGCTGTCCTTGGGCTGAGAAAGAACCGGGGGAGCTGCCCAAATGCTTTGCAATGGATGTTGGTTATTTCCATCTGCCCCATGTGCCTTCCTGGGAGATAGTTTCTCACCTATTCCACGTGGTCTGTGAGCTATCGGTGAGAGTGTGTGGCCTCTCTAGGGATGGCATCATGACCCCCCACACAGTCAATCACAAGGCTTTCCCCTTGACAATATGCTCTGTGCAAGAGCAGCACAGGAGAGGCCAATCAGAACCCTTCCCTGGGTTGGCTATTGGAGTTTGGGAGAACAGGCAGTCCTTGTGGCAATTCAAAGCCGAGACAATATAATCTGGGGACTGGCCTCAGCCTCTTCTCAGTTGTATGGAAAAACTAAGACATGGAATAAGCTGAGAACCTGGGGAGAGAGAGGAGGGAGAGAGAGGAAGGTAGTCTGCAGGGTTAAGTCTTGTGTTAGTTCCCTAGGACTTCCACACACTTGGTGGCCTAAAATAACAGAAATTTGTTTTCTCACAGTCCTGGAGGCCCAAAGCCTGAAATCAAGGCATCAGCAAGGCAGGGCTCCTCCCCAGCCTCTAGGGGACAACTCACTCTTGCAGTTCCTGGTGGCTGCCCACATTCCCTGGTGTTCCTTGGCTTGTGGCTGCATCACTCCCGTCCCTGTCTGTATCAGCACATTGCCTTCTCTTCCATGCAAATCTCCTCCCCTCTCCTGTCTACATCTAATCTTCCCTCTGCCTCTCTCTCTCTCTCTCTCTCTCTTTTGACAGGCAGAGACAGAGACAGAGAGAAAGGTCTTCCTTCTGTTGCCTCACCCCCCAAATGGCTGCTATGGCCAGCACGCTAGACCAATCTGAAGCCAGGAGGCAGGTGCTTCCTCCTGGTCTCCCATGCGGGTGCAGGGCCCAAGCACTTGGGCCATCCTCCACCGCACTCCCGGGCCACAGCAGAGAGCTGGACTGGAAGAGGAGCAACCGGGACTAGTACCCAGCGCCCCAACTGGGACTAGAACCTGGGGTGCCAGTGCCACAACGCTGGCCCCCTCTGCCTCTCTCTTATAAGGATGTGTACTATTGCTTTCAGGGCCTACTTAAATAATGCACACTAAATCCTGCTCTCAAAATCCTCGGGTTAATCAGCTTTTTGCCACAGAAGATGATATTCACTCTTTTGCCATATACGGTACATGTACAGATTCCAGGAACTGAGTACTATCTTGATGGGGGCATTTTTTAAAGTGATCACAAGTCCCTCTCAAGTCTCTGGGCCATGGCCTTTCGTTCCTTCCTGCAGCTCTTCCTCAGCCCAGGAGCCACTGCAGCCTTCTCACCACTCATTAAGCTCCCTCTTGGCTTAGATTAGCATGAGTTAGGGTTAGTCACCTGCATTAAAGTTCTTTTAAATGACACAGATTCCTGGATATGCCACAGACTGGGCAATTGCACAGAGGACAGAACATTTGTTCTTCTGCAAATGTTTGGGGAATTCATCTCCCTTTACTAGATCTGAATTTTATAACTCTGGATTTTAGGCTTCAAGGTCTTCCCTGATGGGAAAAAGAAAATTGATGGCATTGGATTTCATCGGCCCTATTGGCCTTCTTTTGTCAAATTTCTACTCTGAACTTCATGACTGTTCTGCAGGGTTTAGCCTGGGTCATTGCTTTACCTCCACAGTGTGGTGGTGCAGGTTGCAGGGTAGAAGAGAAATGGTATCAGGAAGGAACCTGGGCCCTGTTGCCTGAAGTGCAATTGAGAGCATGTGGAATGCAGAATCACAGATGTCCTTTTATTTCTCCAAAATTAATAGGTCTGACAAACTCATGATAAGCAGATGGATTATTAGCAATCATAATATGAAAACTTATACTACCAATTTATAGAAGTTTCTGACATCACCCTGGAGAAGAAGTCATGGGTGTAATATCTTTACATAGGACATAAATAAACACACATGTAACTATGCATTGTGGGGCCCCAGATTTTGGTACAGTTGGTTAAGGTACCACTTTGCGACGCTGGCATCCCATATCAGAGTGCTGATTCATGCCTCGCAGCTACTCAGCTGATGATCCAGTTTCCTGCAGATGCGCCTGGGAAGACAGGATGATGTCCCAAGCACTTGGGCCCCTGCTGCCCACACTGGAGATCCACATAGAGTTCCTGGCTCCCTGGCTTCAGTCTGGCCCATCTCAGGCTGTTGTGAGCATTGGCAGATTGAACCAGCAGAGGAAAAGAGTGTGTGTGTGTGTGTGTGTTGGTCTGACTTTCAAATAAATCTTTAAAAAATGCATTACTCTGGATACAGCAATAAATACAAAAAAAAAAAAAAACTTTATTCCAAGTTTCTGAAAGCATCTTGTCATGGGTATTCTTAATGATACAATAAATTGTTGTAGTGAATGTGACTAATTAACTGTAATAAATATTGCACTCAATTCTCAGAGTGTTCTTTTGGCCTACCTGTGAACTTTGGTCCTCTGTAGCAGTGGTCCTTAAACTTGATGGTCACGCACTCCCATCAATAACCACAGAGCTAACACATGCACTACAAAACATAGAACAATGTGAAACAACAAGAAGAGATGAAGACAAGGTAAGTGGCATTTTAAAAATATTTATTTTAGGGGCTGGCGCTGTGGCGCAATGGGTTAACGCACTGGCCTGAAGCCCCAGCATCCCATATGGACACTGGTTTGAGACCTGGCTGCTCCACTTCCAATCCAGCTCTCAGCTATGGCCTGGGAAAGCAGTAGAAGATGGCCCAAGTCCTTGGGCTCCCGCACCTGTGTGGGAGACCCGGAAGAAGCTCCTGGCTCCTGGCTCCTGGCTCCTGGGTTCAGATTGGCGCAGCTCCGGCTGTTGTGGCCATTTGGGGAGTGAACCATCAGATGGAAGACCTGTCTCTCTGCCTCTCCTCTCTCCGTATAACTCTGACTTTCAAATAAATAAATACATTTTCAAAAAATATATTTATTTTTCTTATTAATGATTTAAAAAGCTTTCTAAAAATCTCACTGAAAGAAGAGTAATAAAAAATTTAGTGGAAAATGATGTCATTATTTCCTTTAGAAAATATTTGCTTAATATTTTGTGACAGAAAGTCAACATTTTGACTCTAAGTTCAGTTTATTTTGATATTTGGTTTTACAACTCTCAGAGCTGAGAAAGATAACTCTTAGGCACAGAATTACATTCCCCCAAACCCATGTGTTGAAACCCTAATCTTTAACGTGACTAAATTTGGAGACAGGATCTTCAAGGAGGTAATGAGGTTAAATAAGGTGATAAGGGTGAAGCCCTAATCAGGTAGGACGAGTGCTTTATAAGAGGAGAAAGAGACCCCAGGGAAAAGGCAATGTGAGGACACAGCGAGGAGGGGTCATCTGGAAGCCTGGCCCAGGGGCCTCAGAAGAAACCAAGCCTGCTGGCACTTTGATCTTGGGCCTCTAGTTTCCACAACTGAGAAAAAATATGTTTTTGCTGTTTATGCTACCCTGTCTGTGTGGCATTCTGCTATGATAGTCCTTGAAGCTGAAAACACTCACAACTATATGTAGCCCTAGATGGAAGATGTGCACCACTGGCTCATCAGCCTATAACACACATTTTCAGTCTTGGAAACCGATCATGCAAATGCTGTTGTTGACAGTAGGCTGGCAGATTTCTATCTACTCTACAAATCACTTGGTGTTCATCTTAATTGGAAGTTATTGGATTTTAATACTTCTATTTAAATTTTTTTAAAGATTTGTTTTATTATTTGAAAGGCAGATTGATAGAGAGAGAAGGAAAGGCAGATGGAGAAAGAGATTTTCTAGCCTCTGGTTCACTTTCCAAATGGCCACAATGATTGGAGCTGAGCTAATCTGAAGCCAGGAGCCAGGCGCTTCCTCCAGGTCTCTCACACGGGTGCAGGGGCCCAAACACGTGGGCCATCTCCTGCTGCTTTCCCAGGTGCTTTAGCAGGGAGCTGGATCAGAAGAAGAGATGCCTGTACATGAACCTGAACTCTTACATGGGAACCTGGTGTTGTAAACAGCAATTGAACCCACTGTGCTACAATGCCAGCCCCATATTTTGATATTTTTAACAAATTTTTCATTTATGGGTAACTAAATGATATTTCAATATATATATAAACTGTATAATGTCTCATCAGGGTAAATATACCTACTTCCTCAAATATTAAAATTTCTTTTTGGTAAAAAAAAATTCCAAATTTTATCTGTTTGGTGTATTTTTAATTTTTAAAAAATTGATTTATCTATTAGAAAGGCAGAGTTACAGAGACAGAGGGATGGGAAAAAGAGAGATCGACTGATTGCCTATCCACTGGTTCACTCCCCAAATGGCTTTCATGACCAGTATTGGTCTATGCAGAGTCAGCAGCCCAGAATTCTAGTGCAGAGAAGCCAACACTCAGACTGTGCTCATCCAGGCTGCTAGCATTGCAGATGGCACAGCTGAGTCTGCTGAACGGCAACACTGACCCCTGTTTGTTTTAAACAGGGAAATATATAGTATTTTACCTGTGGACACACTACTGTGCAATGGAACTCAGGGGCTTCTTACTCCCACCTAGCAATAACATAGTATTCAGTAATCGATGTTTCCCTACCCTCCCTTCCCACTACTCTTCCCTGTCTCTAATAGGCATCACTATGCTTTGAACATCCACAAGGTCATCTTTTTTCAGACTCCATATAGGAATGCAATCATGTGATACTTGTCTTTCTGTGCTTTGCTTATTTCACATAACACAATAACCTCCAGCTCCATTCGCGTTGGTGCAGATGACAAGATTTTATCCTTTTTTGTGGCTGAGTAGTATTTGTTCTGTAAAGGTACCACATTTTTTTTTTTGACAGGCAGAGTGGACAGTGAGAGAGAGACAGAAAGGTCTTCCTTTTTCCGTTGGTTCACCCCGCCACGTTGCCTCCACGGCCGGCACACTGCGCCGATCTGAAACCAGGAGCCAGGTGCTTCCTCCTGGT
Source organism: Sylvilagus floridanus (assembly GCA_949820135.1). Taxonomy (NCBI): domain Eukaryota; kingdom Metazoa; phylum Chordata; class Mammalia; order Lagomorpha; family Leporidae; genus Sylvilagus; species Sylvilagus floridanus. The sequence continues at coordinate 74,124,324 of OX463244.1, read as the reverse complement.
CTCCCACGTGGATGCAGGGCCCAAGGACTTGGGCCATCCTCCACTGCACTCCTGGGCCACAGCAGAGAGCTGGCATGGAAGAGGGGCAACCGGGACAGAACCAGTGCCAGCGCCGCAGGCGGAGGATTAGCCTAGTGAGCCATGGCGCTGGCCAGATACCACATTTCTTTTATCCACTCATCAGAGGATGGACACTTATATTGCTTCTATTCTCCATTCCTTGGCCATTGTGAATAAACACAGGAGTACAGAAGCTGGGGTGCAGTGGGTTACAGCCACTATTGGTGAGACCAACATCCCATACCAAAGTTCTGCTTCCCGTCCTGGCTGCTCTTTAGTCCCTGCTAAAGAGTCTTGGAAGACAGTAGATGATGGCTCAACTGCTAGGGCCCCTGCCTCCCACAGGGGAGACCTGAATGAAACTTCTGGCTCCTGACTTAAGCCTGCCCCGGCCCTGGTTATTGGGGCCATTTGAAGAGTGAACCAGCAGATGGAAGATATCTGTCTCTGCTTCTCAGATAAGGATATAATTAAATCTTTTTGTGGGCATTTGCAGAATGAACCAGTGGATCTCTCTTCCTCTCTCTCTCTTTGTAGGTATGTGTGTGTGTGACTGCCTTTCAAATAGACAAAAAGTTTTTAAAAGAGAATGTGTTTTCCAATATAGCTTTTAGTTACACACATGCCCATACACACACGCAGAACAAAACAAAAAACTTGCTGAGAGAGAGAGAGAGAGAGAGAGAGAGAGAGAGAGAGAGAGAGAGAGAGAGAGAACACCAAATGATGGATGACGTCGGTGCAGCAGGAGGGCCCGGAGACCCCAGGGCCCTGGAATGGGAGGATTCTGGTGTGGCGGGGGCCAGGGCCTGCATAGGCAAGGCGAGGACAAGGAGTGGCTGCGGGTCACCAAGCTGGGCCACCTGGTTAAGGACATGAAGGTCAAGTCCCTGGAGGAGACCTACCTGTTCTCCCTGCCCATCAAAGAGTCCGAGATCATCAACTTCTTCCTGGGCGCGGCCCTCAAGTTACGAGGTGCTGAAGATCATGCCGGTGCAGAAGCAGACACCGGCTGGCCAGTGGGCCAGGTTCAAGGCATTTGTTGCCATCGGGGACTACAACGGCCACGTCGGCCTGGGAGTGACGTGCTCCAAGGAGGTGGCCACCACCATCCGAGAGGCCATCATCCTGGCCAAGCTGTCCATTGTACCCGTGCAGAGAGGCTACTGGGGATACAAGATTGGCAAGCCCCATACCGTGCCATGCAATGTGACCAGCTGCTGTAGCTCTGTGCTGGTGCGCCTCATTCCTGCTCCCAGGGGCACTGGGATCGTCTCTGCCCCTGTCCCCAAGAAGCTGCTGCTGATGGCTGGCATTGACGACTGCTGCACCTCAGCCTGGGGCTGCACTGCCACCCTCGGCAACTTCGCCAAGGCCACCTTTGATGCCATCTCCAAGACCTACAGCTACCTGACCCCCGGCCTCTGGAAAGATATCGTGTTCACCAAGTCTCCCTATCAGGAGTTCACGGACCATCTCGTGAAGACTCACACTAGGGTGTCCATGCAGAGAACCCAGGCTCCAGCTGTGGCCACAACATAGGTTTTTACAGGAGAAAAATAGAGTGGATGGAGCCTGAAAAAAAAGTATTTGTGTATTTCATTATTGAAACAAAATTCAGCCAATATAAGAATCCAAGAAACATTTTTTAAAAAGATTTATTTATTTATTTGAAAGGCAGAGTTACAGAGAGGCTGAGGCAGAGAGAGAGAGAGAGAGAGAGAGACAGAGACAGAGAGACAGAGAGATCTTCTTTCTGTTGATTCACTCCCCCAGATGGCCACAATGGCCAGAGCTGCACCAATCCGAATCCAGGAGCCAGGAGCTTATTCCAGGTCTCCCACATAGGTGCAGGGGCTCAAAGACTTGGGCCATCTTCCACTGCTTTCCCAGGCCAAAGCAGAGAGCTGGGTCAGAAGAGGAGCAGCAAGGACTTGAACCAGTGCCCATATGGGATGCCAGCGCTGCAGATGGCAGCTTTACCCGCTACGCCACAGCGCCGGCACCCAAGAAACATTTGAGACAACTACACTTACAATCACTTTACAACAAGCCTCCCAATCACTATATAACAAATCTCCTACATGGTATAGTATATTTCCTGCTAATCTTCAGCAATATATATGCACATGTGATCATCCCTTGGTATCCTGGGAGATTGCTTCCAGGACTTCCTGAGGATATTCCAAATCCGTGGATGCTCAGATCTCTTATATAAAATGGTGTAATACTTGCATACAGCATATGCACATCCCCCTATATACTTTAAATTATCTCTAGGGGCTGATGTTATGGCGCAGTGGGTTAAGCTGCCACCTATGACTCCATCCCATATGAGCTCCAGTTTGAGTCCTGGCTGTTGCATTTCTGATCTAGCTCTCTGCTAATGCACCTAGGAAAACAACAGAACATAGTCCAAATGCTTGGGCCTCTGCTATCCACATGGGAGATGTAGATGGAGTTTCAGGTTCCTGGCTTCAGCCTGGCCCATCCCTGGCTGTTGTGGCCATTTGGGAAGTGACCCAGCAGATGGAAGATCTCTCTCTCTCTCTCTCTCTTATCCTGCTTTCAAATAAATAAATAAATAAATCTTTAAAAACAATTAAATCATCTCTAGATTACTTGTAATACCTAATACAAGGTAAATACTATGTATTATTTGGGAAACAGTGACAAGGAAAAAAGTTGGTATCTATTCATTGCAGAAGCAAATTCTTTTTCTGAATATTTCCCACTTAAGGTTGCTTAAATCTACAAATGAGAAATTTATGAACTGGGGCTAGTACTGTGGCATAGCAGGTAAAGCCCCCCTGCCTACAGCCCTGGCATCCCATATAGGGGCTAATTTGAGTCCTGGCTGCTCTGCTTCCAATTCATCTCCCTTCTAATATGCCTGAGAAAGCAGCAGAAGGTGGCCCAAGTGCTTCGGCCCCTGCACCCCCACAGGAGGCCCAGTTGAAGCTTCTGGCTCCTCGCTTTGGCCTGGCCCAGCCCCAGCTGTTGCAGCCATTTGGGAAGTGATCCAGCAGATGGAAGATCTCTCTCTCTCTCTCTCTCTCTCTCTCTCTCTCTCTCTTTCTCTCTCTCTCTCCTCTCTCTCTCTCTGTCTCTGCGTTTTCTTCTTTGTAACTTTGACTTTCAAATAAATAAATCAATCTTTAAAAAAAAAACAACCCTATGAACACAGAAGGCTGATTGTGTGTCCTGGAGATCTTCTCATGGAAAACACGTGTGATAAAAAAAATGCATGGACTTCAAAAAATTTTTCACCAAAATAAACCCATTTTTTAATTCTATTTTCCATGAACTTTTTGAAATACGCTCGCATTTTGGTCAATCCCAACGGCGTGTATTGACCAGAGTGGGTTTTAGTTTGTCATCATATTGTTTTCCATGAGCTATTTCTACTATTTCTGATTAAAATAGGAAGATGACGATTTCTCCCAAAGTTATGTCTTCTCTGAATAAGTGAGGAAACTGAAAGGAAGTCTCTAAACATTGAGTGGGGGCCAGTGTGTGGCTGAGCAGGTTAAGCTACCTCTTGTGATACCAGAATCCCATATCAAAGTGCAGTTGGCACTCTAGTCACTCCACTTCCAGAGTAGCTCCCCACTAATGCACCTGAGAAATCAGTGAGAGATGGTTCTAGTGCTTGGGCCCCGGCCTCCCATGTGGAAGACCTGGATGGAGTTTCTGACTCCTGGCTTTGGCTTGGCCCAGACCTGGCTATTGGGACCATTTGGACAGTAAACCAGCAGATGGAAGATATTTCTCTCTCTCTTTCTCTTTCTCTCTCTCTCTCTTTCTCTCTGTCTCTCTCCCTCCTTCCCTCCATCCCTCTCTGTCACTCTACCTTTCAAATAAATAAATCCTTTTTTAAAAAACCTAGATAGTATAATCTATAAATGCATCCAAATGATCACACTGCAGAACATCAACAGTTTGTTCAGGGAACTCACTGCTGTCAGTTCCTTTGAATGGAAGAACGCCCACTCTCTCCTCATGGTATTTGGCAAACGGAGTTTAATTCATCATGACTGTCGCACATACTGACCAAATATGGTTGCAGAGTCAATGTACATGTTTGCAAAGTTGATTTCTACTTCCAGATAGAACATAAGTAAAAATAGAAATTCTCAAATCCTTTCACTGTGCCTTCTGGGGAGCTGCCCTCTTTGCAGAGCACTGACTGCACGGTGCAAGTTGCTGATTCACTGCTAACTAGACACCATCTAGCTACTCCCAGTGTCCATTCCCTGCTTCTCCCACCATTAGCCTGCTTCTCTGCTAGATGTTCCCAAGAGTAGATCCTCTTGGCTTAAGGCAGTCAGCCCAACTCAGCCCCTCATTCATAGTAATCAGTTTGGTGATGTCAAGAAACTCAATTTGGGCTTTTTAAAAAGATATCCTAGACTCTGTAGCAGCTCCAGAAAGATGTTATCTCCCTCACCCAGTTGGTGTGCTGTGGCCAGCCCTGTGGTCAATGTATCACCTTAAGAGCACAGACCTGAGTTCCCAGGTCTCACACTCTGGATCAGGTATGAAATGAGATGGCTGAACCTACAAAAAGAGATGGTAAGAAATTTCATCCTTGGAGACTTTAATTTGAGCTCCCTGTTGAAGGTTTATCTAAGTTCAGTCTTTTCTCTAATGTCTCAGGTACATGGGCCAGTAAATTCCATTGCCATTAATCTAAGTTGGCTTCTCTTCTACAACCAAAAACTCTCCTATTGATGTAGCTGCCAACTCCTTCATGCAGTTTGTTTTGTTGTTACTTCTATTTGTTTTGTTTATTGTAGGGTTAATCATACTCTCTAGCATAGGTACCTGCAAGATCCCTTTGTTGATTTATTTCCATAGTAGTGAAATGAATTATATTCTTACAATGTACCAAGTATTATTCTAAGTACTTCACATATTGATATATTTAATCTATACAATAACCCTACAGAATCCATATTATTATTATTATTTAAAGATTTGTTTTATTTATTTGAAAGATAGAGTTACAGATAGAGATAGAGCCAGAGAGAGAGGTCTTCCATACACTGGTTCATCCCCAAATGGCTGCAATGGCTAGAGCTGTGCCCATCGAAGTCAGGAGCCAGGAGCTTCCTCTGGGTCTCCCACGTGGGTGCAGGGGCCCAAGCACTTAGTCTATCTACTGCTTTTCCCAGGCCCTGAATCCATATTATTTTGTCTCCATTTTTCTGATGAGAAAACTGATATGCAGTGAGGTTATGTTACTTACCCACAATTACATAGAAAATAGTAAATCTATGGTTTACAACCAAGGTAATTTTGAACCAATACAGTGTGTCTCATAAACTCTTGGTATTTAAAGCTACAGGATACCAGAAAGACTGCACTACTTACACACCAATGTTTGACATTGTCCAATTGTCTAATCTTCACCAATATATTGAGTATAAAGTGTATTTACCATTTATTACATAACATTGCACTAAAACTCTGTGTGTCCCAGGTTCCTCAGCTATGAAATGAAGATAGCAGGAGACTTTGCTCCTGCATGGTGGGTTAAGCTGACATTTGCACTCCAGATGCCAGCATCCCATTCTCATTGTCCAAATGGAGTTCCCCTTTTGGGAACTGTCTGTTCATACCCTTGACCAATTTTTCTATTGTTTTTTTCTGTATTTTTATTATTGGTTTGCATAATGTGTGTATATATATATATAATATATAATAGAGTTATGAGTCCCAAGTCAATATTGACTTCCTCTTTATCACTTGTTCATGGTGCCCTTGAACACAAACCTTTCATTTTTATTTTTTAAATTTATTTTTATTTATTTATTAAGGAATATAAATTTCATAAGTACAGCTTTAGGAATATAGTTATTTTTCCCACCATACTAGCCCTCCCACCCACACTTCCACCCTTCCTCCTCCTCCTACTCCGCTCACAAGTCCCATTTTCCATTAAGATTCATTTTCAATTAACTTTGTACACAGAAGACCAATTCTATATGTGCAACAATTTGCACACAGATTTCAACATGCACACGCACACACACACAAAAAACCTGAGAACTAGTTTTACAGTTAATTCTCAATACAACTCATTGAGGACAGAGGTACATGAGGAGTTAGTGCACAGTGGCTCCTGTTGTTAATTTAAGAATTCACACTCTTATGTATGACATCAGTGACCACCTGAGGCTCTTGCCATGAGCTACCAAAGATATGGAAGCCTTTTGAGACCACAAACTCTGTCAGTATTTGGATGAGGCCATAAACAATGTGGAAGTTCTCTCCTCCCTTTAGAGAAAAGTACAGCCGTCTTTGATGGCCACTTCTTTCCACTGGGGTCTCTCTCATAGAGGTCCTTCATGTAGAACATTTTTTTCCACAGTGTCTTGGCTTTCCATGCCTGAAATGCTCTCACAGGCTATTCAGCCAGGAAGACTTAAGGGCTGATTCTGAGGTCAGGATGTTACTTAAAATGACTGTCATTCTATGAATCTGCTGTGTAGACTGCTTCCCATTTGGACAGTTACTCCTTTTTAATTCTATTATTATTACTACCAGGCACTTGATCCTATTTCTATGATCTCTTTGACACTTAACCCTATCCATATGTTCATTTTAATACTTAATATGATCACTTTAAAAATTAAGATGTCATTTTTACCAGGAAGATTAATGGGATTTGGAGTTCCACAACAAGTTTTTAAACTGTACCCTTAGAAGTAAGTCAGTAGGAATGTATGCAGAGCTATACAGCTTTATAGTTACAAACTTCCTCCTCCTTCTCTTATTCCAAATCTTATTTTTTTACTGAGATTTATTTTTAATTGACTTTATACACATAGGATTAACCCTATGTTAAGTAAAGAGTTCAACACATAGTATGAAGAAAAAAAACAAAGACAAAAAAACAAAGACAATGAAACTGTTCCTTGACAGTCAAGACAAGGGCAGCTCAAGTCACTCCTTCTTGAAGTGTCAATGTCACTTCTACAGATTTATTTTTAGGTGAAGCCTTTAATTTTGAAATACTCAAATTTATTAGTTGTACTCTCAAGTAGACAGGATAAAAATACGAAAAGCATTTCTGCTCTAAGCAACTAAAAATCCAGTTGAAGAATCAAGGAAAACTATGTGAACAAGTGTTAAATATTGCATATATAAAAATATGCAATAAAATTTCAAGTTATAGGGCCAGCATTGGGATGCAGCAGGTTAAGCCGCTGCTTACAACGTTGGCATCCCATATTTGATTGCTGATTCATGATCTGGCTGTTCTGCTTCTAATCCAGCTTCCTGTTAGTGCACCTGGAAAAGCAGCAAAAGATGGCCCAAGAACTTGGGCCCCTGTTACCCATGTGAGAGACACAGATTGGGTTCCTGGCTCTGGGTTTTAGCCAGTGGCCATTTGGGGAGTGAACCCGCAGATAGAAAAGTTCTCTCTCTCCCTCTCTCTTAGTCACTCTGCCCTTCAAATAAATAAAATATTTTTTTAATGCAAAGTTTTAAAGCTGAATAACCATCTCTATAATCTTTGAAAGGTATTTTAAATTTTTCTGAGCTTCAATTTTATTTGAAAAATGGAAGTAATGAAAAATGCCTTTCAGCTTGCTGAGATAATTAAATAAGACATGTTGAATGTCTCTCATAGTACCTGGCATATAGTACCAGCCTCAATTTAGATGCAAAGCAAATCAATGAAATTATAATGGTTCCATTTATAGAGGTGCTGCTAGGGTACCTACTGGGGCACTTTTTAAAATGCATCTACTTAAATTTCAAAGCCCTTGGTGAGGCATTTTCACTTAGTCAGATGCTGAAACCTAGGTTCAGAGAACATAAGTCTTTTGACCGAAGTTCATGCAGTAAATGGCAGTGTCAGGCTGAGAAGCCAGCTTGGTTTGACCTCAAATCCCGTGTGCTTTCTACCATGCCAAGCTGTTGTCAGAAGAGGTGGGAGACATGCAACGATGCTTGACATGGGTTCTGAAAACAACAACACAAGAATTTCAGCAGAGAAGGAGAAAAGGGGTCATGCCAGATTCCGCGGGGTGCCGCGAATGTACAAGGCTACAGAGCCTTGTGCAGAACAAGAGTACAGAAGCACAGCATTGTCCTTCCAAGTTCCCTAGAGTATCTAGTGTGTATGCATGTGTGTGTGTTGGGGGGGGGGGGGAGTCTATTCTCTGCTCCTCTTGTCCCAGTAATAAAGACACTGGAATGAGTTGTCTGCTAAGCGCCTCAGAGAACCATGCATATGTCATCTCCTCACCTAAGTTTAGGGAGCAGGCTTATCCCAGGAAGCATGTTTTCTGCATTTCCACGCAATTACACAGGAGCAAGTTTCCCAACTCTGCCTGGGACTGGGTGGGTATGGCTAATGTATAGCCAATTCTGGCGCACAGAAATAGTAAGTCATTGTCCCTGCCACTCAAAAGCCATGGCTGCTGCTCCAGTGTTCACCAGAGGCAAATCTGACTTTGGCTATGGGGCAGACTCCTGTGGCTTTGTCAATGGAATCTGAACTTGCACGGGGAACATGGGTGTCATTTTGAATCCCCTAAAAAGCCCAACAGCAGCCACTCAAACCTTGGTAGAAGCCAGAACATGACAAGTTCAGAGGGCAATGAGAAGACTGGCCTAATGGAGCCAGGTGAGCACATTGAGGTAGTGGAAGAGAGGTTAGACTAATGGTGGACCAAGCAAGCCAGGGCTACCCCCAAAGACAGAGTTTGGATCTGATACAGGTCGAAGAGAACAGAAAGTGAATAGAGTGAGGAGGAAGAGGGCATTAGACGAGATAATGAGAGACGCAGCCATGGACTTCGGCGCAGACTCCGCGGGCAGAGGTCCTGGAGGTGCGGAGCGAGCACGGGTGGTTTCCAGAGTGGCCGGGGACGAACAAGAATGTGCGGCCTAGGGAACTGGACAGTGACCAGGGTGAAGCGATGCCTACACAGATCCAAAGGGAAAAATGCCAGGCCTCGGTGACCCCTGGGCTGGGGGAGAAAGAGCTAGCTGTAGAAGGCTGGAATCCAAGAAGTCAACGTCGTGTAAGAGGTACCGTGCCGTTAACGGCGACTAGGAAGAAGTGGGTAGAGGTGGTGAACCCGAACCCTGAGGCCACGTAGGGTGGCACGGATGGGGTCAAGGACACAGGGGAGGAGTGGGCGGCAGGAAGGGGACAGGCACGCTCCGGGACGAGGAAAGGGCAGGATGAGGCTGCCGGCCATCGCTGGGCTCAAGATCTCTGCAGAGCAGGACGACAGCCACTTCTCCCCCCAGGAACCTACAGCTGCACCCAAAGCAGCCCTCTCCGCCGCGGGTCTGCGGCCTCTGCGTCCACTGTCCGCGCTCCGCCTGCGGTGACCCCTGGGGCGCGGGCCCCTAGCACTCCAGGCCCGCTCCCTTTCAGCTGTAGCGGGCGGCTCCGGCTCCCCAGGCCGCCCGGCGCCTTTCCCTCGAGGTTCTCCCCCCAGTCGGGGCCCAGGCCCCCAACAGCACCGCCCACCCGGCCACCGCCGCAGCCCGCGCCTGCAGCCAGCCCCGGCCGCCCCTCCCCGGGGTGGGGTTTCGCCTCTGTCCCACCTCCCCCCACCCCGCTCCGCCTAGGTTGCAGCGCCCCCAGGGTCCCCCCTCCTTGCTCTTATGCCTCCGCATCCTGGGGAACCGGGGGTGAGGAGCGAGGGGCTTGCGTGGAGCGGGGCTCGGACGGCTCCAGGGCGCCGGGCGCCCGGGGCGGGAGGCGGGCGGGGAGCCGCGGCGGCAGAAGTGGGAGGAGAATGGGGAGGAGCTGGGGGGCAGGCAGGCGGGGAAGGAGGGGTCTTAAGGGGCTGCGAGCTCAGGTCAGATTTCCTCCCAGGCTGGCGATCTGTGGGGCTCCCACCTTGTCTTAGAGCTCGCCGCCGCCGCCCTGCCCCGCGCCTGCCGGACCCCAGGACCTGACCATGGTGAGCGCGGGACGCAGGGCGCAGTGACCGGACCCCGGCGGGCGGCCGGGGGCGCCTGGGCGGAGGGGGGCGAGCCTGCGGGACCCAGGGAAGTTTCCGGGGTGGGCGCGGGGCCCGGCGCCTTCAGCCCCGTTCTCCTCTCTCTTCCGCAGATGTGGAAACGCTGGCTCGCGCTCGCGCTGGTGGCCGTCGCCTGGGTCCACGCCGAGGTAGGTGAGGGGTCGGGACACGGGCCGAGGCCACTCGAGGTGCGCGCCGGACGGGCCGGGCGCGCGTCGCGGAGATGCGCTCCCGGGGCGGGACTGGGAGTTTCTGGCACTTGGGGTGAGGTAGGGTGCGGTGGGGTGGGCCGGGCCGCGCTGTGCTGGGGGGCGCTCGGAGCAGACATACTACTTGGGGAACTTCGATCTCAAGATCTGAGAAAGTCGATCGGGCCGGGAACGGGAGCCCCACGGCAGCTAAAATGGAGGGAGAGTGGGGAGGGGCAGAGGGCACGAGCCGGGCCGAGCGAGCAGAGGGGCAGCCGAGTTCAAAAGGGGGCCTGAGTTTTTCCCTTCCCTTCAGAGGAAATTGAGAACAGTTAGGGACCTTCCTGAGGGAGCCGAGGGCCCTCAGGAGGCTCTCCTTGGGGGTTAAGATAAAATTTTCTTTCTTTTTTATAAAATGATACTACGAGGCCCCGACATTTGCTTTTTCTTTGTAAAGAGTCCTGGGGTTCTGTGATAGTATCCGGGCCACATAGCAGCCTTTTAAAACCTAACTTTTCCCGGCAACTGCCGTTGCGCGCTGGGACGAGGGCCACGGCCGGCCCTCCGGGGACTGCGCGGCCAGCCGAAGCATTTCAGCGCTGCTCTCTCTAATGTTTTCTTTCCAACTCCGCTGACCTTCCGAGACACCCCAGACTGACCGACAGACCCTCCTCTCGCAGGCCCTTCCATTAACTCGAAGGTTTATGGGCACAGAATAAACAATTCGAAACTCCCTGGGCTCCGGGTCTCCAGAAAAGTGAGGTCAGAAGCTCAGCATTTGATAATGATGGCAGGAAATGTGGAAGGAATTAAGCATGAGAGAGAAGAAATGGAATGCACATTACAAAAGAAATAGCTCCCTGGTGGCTGGTTGATACTCCCTCCATTTTTTTTTTTCTTCTTCCTAATACAGTTTAGCCCCACCCTTTGCATCACAGCTTGATTCTGCCCTCCAAAAAACCATAGTTACAGACAAGGTCTTCACAGATTTTGAAAAACCCACCTTATACTGAATTCCCATTGAATTCACTACTACATCGTTGTTTGAGATGGAAACATGGGTAGGTTTTTTTGCCCAATGTAATACAAATATTGGTTAGCTGTATACTGTCATCAAATTTACCGTCATCAAATCAGACTCAGATGAGAGCAGCTGAGGGAAGGTTATATAAGGTATCAGACCCTCAGCCATTAAATTGCTAGGGGTGAGATTTGAACCCAGGCACTCTGGCTCCAGATGCTGGGTTCTTCATCACTGCCCACTCCCCTTCCAAGAACAAGCTTGGCATTTGCCAAGTGGTTTTTGTATGCCACGCACTGGGCTGTGTGCATGACCTGCCTCATTTCTTCTGAGGCTCCCAAGCCTGGGAGGTAGCTTCTGCTGTCCCCTTTTCTAGAGAAAGGTTTCTACATGCTTAAGAAGACTGGGTAACTTCCCAAGGTCAGACTCTAGTTACTTCTAAAGAAAGATCTGAGCCCAGCTCTTCCACCTTTGAGCCCAGGTTTTAGTGCTGGCCTGTTTCTCATCCATGTTGTTGTGCAGGGTGTGAATTCCGGAGAGTATCCCCTTCCCTGGCTGATGAGCCCCGGTTCAGGAACACTTCTCCATCCCCTGCTGTGGTCCTCCAAAGGCAGCTGCAGCCTGGTGATTGATGAGGTGAATCCCTGGTTGGTTTCGCAGCAGGCTTAAGCATTGCCAGCTAGTGTGTGAAATGGCTCTGTGAACTGGAATGCACACAGGAGGTGTGAGGAGGCTGTTGGTTCACTCCCCACAAGGCTGTGTGGCCCGGGGTCTGGGATCTATTCTAGGCAGCCTGCACTGCACCCTCCTCCTCCTCCTCCTCACCCCCCTGCATTGCAGGGAAAAGCGGAGCCTTAGTTGGAAGTCCCTGTGACAGCAATTTCCTGCTGGAGGTAGAAGAGCGTCCAGTGTTCTCACAGAATTCCCAGGCGCAACCTATGGAGAAGTGCTGAGACGTGAAATCCCAGGGAGCCGGGGCAGAAAGAAGGCTGGGGAATGGGAACTGACAAGAGTGAGGCGTGGACAGGAGCTGGGCTGCATTTCCTGACTGCGCATTATTAAGGATTATTATCTTTTGATGAACTCCATCTCTTGGTGTCTGACCAACTAACAGTTTTAAACGCAGGTGTTAATAATGTACCTATAATTATTAATGAACCAGGTAAATTAACCCTCTCTGTAGGAGACTTGTGATTGGAATGTTATTTTAAGCAGTTTAGCTATCTGCTTGGAGGGAAAAATATTTTCCTTGTTAACTATAAAGGACATTAAGCAAACATAGGCAAATAATGGTCTTTGCAGAGCTTGTTGACTTGAATCTATTTTAATAAGTTTTAGATCAGCCAAAATCATGGAAGCTTTTCAAAAATGAAATTTAGAAAATAAAGTGAAACTTCTTGGTGGTTTTACTTTAATATGAACTCAAGGGAGTAATTCAGCCTTTTTTGAATAATGTGGATGCCTTACGAACTGTGTTGCTATTTGAAGACCTTCCAGAACCAGCAGTGGGCCATGTCTGGGAAGGGGTTTTGTCAGTCCTGTGAATGCCGGGCTAAGCAAATCTCATGTTCTAGATCTGTCCAGAGGGACTATGGGCCTGCTAGATCTCCCCCCAACCCCGTCTCCCTCCCATTGGGAATTCCTGCAGGTCTTTGTCAAGTGTTGGAGGTATGGTGTGGACCCTGGGAAAAGGTTGAGAAGCCAAGCATAGGTGCCTCTTGAGTGTCAATTGTTAGATCTCTGTCACTCTTAAGGGGCAAGCAGGAAGGCAAGCTGTGGCTCCTTGCTTCAGGTGGGCCATCTTGGCAGGTACCCAAGCACACCCCAACTCCTGCTTGCTGACTGTTGCTGGCGTTCTGATTTCCAGTATTCCGGGTCTAGAAATTCACTACTGTATGTCACGTGCCCAGGGGACTGATTTGCAAATCAGGACCCTCAATGCAATAAGGGATCCATACCTGTGAGTGTACCACCTATGAGTGTAGTAAAAACAGTAATTCTGTAGACAGGCACGCTTCACTTAGCTCTAGGCATGCAATGCTAAAAGGTTATTAGGGATTTGTCCCCCCGGAAGCTACGTTCTTAACCTCATTTACACCCTGTGATAGGCATGTGGTTAACCACTAGGGGTTTCATGGGTGAGTCTGGGAGCTCCCCCACATTCTTTAGAGCAGTCCTAACGGTAAACTCATGTAGGCTTACAGAATAATCTACACCGGTGCCTGCTGCTTCTTGGAGCTGTAGCTTTTATAGTAATAACTAAAATGATCTCTTGTTGTTTTTTTTTTTAACGATATGTGCATCCATTTGAAAGGCAGAGTTAGAGAGAGAGATGGAGAAAGAGAGACAGATATTCCATCTGCTGTTTCACTCCCCAAGTGGCTGCTGGGCCAATCTGAAGCCAGGAGCTAGGAGCTTCTTCTGGGTCTCCCATGTGGGTGCAGGGGTCTAAGCACATGGGCCATCCTCTGCTGCTTTCCTAGGCTCATTAGCAGAGAGCTGGATCAGAAGTGGGGCAGCCAGAACTCAAGCCAGCATCCATGTGGGATGCTGGCACTGCAGGCAGCAGATTAACCCGCTATGCCACAGTGCCATCCCTCTTGTTTGTTTTTGCTTTGGCAAATAAACTACTTACGATTGTGATGGCTGTTGTTGGACATTGGGATGTTAAACCATAAATAGCAAGGACTCTGCTGAATAGCCAAAACAGGTGGGCCAGCACCAGCAAATCATGGTGGTGCCCACTGGACACTTAGAAGGTAGACACAGTGTACTTCCCAGAGAATCCTCTGGATTCAGCGACAGAAAGCAGGAGGCAGCTTCAAGGCTCACGGGAGCAGGTTAGGAAAGAGCTGTGAGGATGAAAGGACCAGGGGTTTGGACTAAGGCGGTTGGGATGACCACAGGGGAAAAGTCCCAAAGGAGAGTGGGTGAGGCAGAAAGACACCTGCAGCCCTAAAAACAGCCAGCTAAGCAGGAGCTGTAAAGACCAGTGGTCACAATTCCTTTCCCTACTTGTCTTCTGGGAACTGGATATCCAACAGGACATTTCTATTTTATTAGCTTGATGACACCAGATACTGAAGGTTTGAAAACAATTTTTTGCACTTAGATGGGCTCACTTTTGCACGACAAGTATTCACTGTCCTTGGAGGTCTAATACATACGTTTTTCTAAGGTGCCCTGTTCTGTGGCCACTTCTCCAAGAGTGAGCCATTAGTGGCGTGGGCCTTCCCTGCCCTGTGCACAACAGGCAGTATCCCATGCTGCAGGTGGAACACACCATGCTTATGCTGTGGAGCCGTGGGTAAAGGGAAAGACAAGGACTCTGCTGGGGTTTCTTACAATCTAGTAGGGTGCCATTGCCATAAATTGTGGTAGTTACAATGTATGTCACTAACCACAAGGTGAACAAGTATCTGTATAGTTGTTGTTGTTACATTAACATAGAGCTTGGAGAATGAACACATCTTTGATGTCTAGCTTGGTGAACTTTTACATCTGGATACACCCATGTAGCCACCACCTGGTCCAGGTGGGAGTGCAGAACAAAGGCTGTGAACTCAGTGTGTGGACTGAACAACAGTGGAAATGGGGAGTGCTGGGGCTGATCTAAGGTGTAGTTATGATTCCTTTTCCAAAGATTATTAGCATGTAATCAGTCTACACTTTTCTGGTCTGGCCCTGGTAACACTGGGTGGGCTTTTAATCCATGTTTGAACAACAAGGAACTATTAATAACTAATGAAAAGATTAAGTTACCCTCTCCATTTAACTTGCAATTTGGATATTATAAGCATTTTAGGGGCCGACATTGTGGCATACCGGGTTAAGCTGCTGCCTGCGACACCAACACCCTGTATGGGCACCCGTACGGGTCCTTAGGCCCCTGCACACACATGGGAGACCCAGATGAAGCTCCTGGCTCCTGGTTTGGCCTGTTCCAGCCTCAGCTGTTGTGGCTGTCTGGGGAGTGAACCAGCAGATAGAAGATCTCTCTGTCTCTCCCTCTCTCTCTCTCGGTAACTCTTCCTTGCAAATAAATAAATCTCTGGGGAAAAACAAAGCATTTTAACTTTGATTTGCAGTGTTGATGATGGAAAATTGCTTTCCTTATTAGCTACAAGGATGTCCAACAAACACATTCATGTATTTTTTTTAAAAAGATTTATTTATTTATTTGAAAGGCAGAGTTACAGAAAGGCAGAGCAGAGAAGGAGAGAGATCTTCAATCTCATGGTTCACTCTCCAGATGGTGTCAACGGCCAGAGCTGTGCTGATCCAAAGCCAAGAGCCAGGAGCTTCCTCCAGGAGTCCCACACAGATGCAGGGGCCCAAGGACTTTGAGCCATCTTCTACTTTTTCAGACCATAGCAGAGAGCTGGATAGAAGTGGAGTAGCTGAAACTTGAACTGGCGCCCATATGGGATGCTGGCACTGCATGTGGTGACTTTACCCGCTATGCCAAAGTGCCAGCCCCATTCATATATTTTTTTTTTGACAGGCAGAGTTAGTGAGAGAGAGAGAGAGAGAGACAGAGAGAAAGGTCTTCCTTCCGTTGGTTCACTCCCCAAATGACCACCAAGGCCCGTGCGCTGCACCAATACAAAGCCTGGAGCCAGGCACCTCCTCCTGGTCTTCCATGTGGGTGCAGGGCCCAAGCACTTGGGCCATGCTCCACTGCACTCCTGGGCCAGAGCAGAGAGCTGGACTGGAAGAGGAGCAACCGGGACAGAATCCGGTGCCCCTACTGGGACTAGAACCCAGAGTGCCAGCCCCACAGGCGGAGGATTAGCCTAGTGAGCTGCGGCACCAGCCATTCATGTATTTTTTTAATGTGTATTTATTTATTTGAAAGGCAGAGTGGCAGAGAGAGGGAGACAGAGAGATAACTTCTATTATCTGTTAGCTTCCCAAATGCCTGCAAGAGCTAGGAATGGGCCAGGCTGTAGCCAAGAGCAGGAACTCAATCCAAGTCTCTGGTGTGGTGGCAGGAATCCAAGTACTTAAGCCATCAACTGCTGCCTTCCTAGAGTGCACATTAGCAGGAAACTGGAGTGGATGCTGAAGGGAGACCTGAACCCAGGCACTCTGATCTGGGAGGCGGGTGTCCCAAGAGGCAGCCTCACCCACAGCGCCAGAGCACCTGCTCCACCTTCATGTCTCCATTGGCATGAATCCATCTTAGCAAACATCACTCAGTTCTGCAGGAGCCTATTTCACTGCTTCGTGGATAGAAATTTCAGGGTTCACCATAATCTACACAGAGAAACTAAAGGAAACAGACACAAGTCATTCTACCTGACCATGCTGCTCTGGTCATTATTACTTTTAAAAGGACTCTGTAAAAGATGCCAGTCATGTTACTTACAATAGCTAAAAGCTTAAAACTGACTAAATATCCAGTGCCAGGAGAAAGATCAAATAAATCACAGCACAGCCATATGTGCCGCGAAAAGTGGTGATTACAAAAAATTTTAAGGCTCTGGCCAATTATTATGATTTAGTTTAAAAGGCAGAATTCTCATTCCCCAGTGCTTTATCTTCAGAAATGATGAAAAAAATTCATAAAGCAGCACAATAAAAATGTGTTAGAAATTATCTGTAGGTGGTAGAATTAGGGGTAATTTTATTCTTTGCTCTAGTCTTCTCTTTATTCTGTTAGCTTTTCGTGAGCACATTTTGTCAGAAAATAGCACATTCCCTTTATTTAAAGAAAGGAACACATTAAGAGGGTACATTCACCTTGAAAAAAAGAGGGTCAAAAGAACCCTCATAATGAGGACACACTGGATGGAATACCCAGGGCGCAGGACCCCCAGAAATTGCTTAAGGAGAAAAAGGCAGGTGCAGGGAGATGAGGTTATAGTTAGCTACTATTGCTTCATCCCCTTTCAGAGAAATTACCAAAGGCAGTCAACAGGAATATGTGATGTATCTGCAAAACTGTGTAGGCAATAAAACTCAGTACCTCCCAGCACTGTGAGATAAATGCCCTGTGTAAATGATCCAAACAGAGTGTACACGTCACCACCACCTACTCTCTTACACAGAACAGACATTGCTAATAAAATCATAGTATGCATCCCTAGCGAACCTGGTGGAGGTTTTAAAGTCCTACCCACCTATGTTCCAGGTAGCCATTAATAACCAATCAGAGTCTATGTGGGATGAAAGCTATTTGCCATTCCTGCTAGAACAAAAAAGTGAATCCAATTGATAAACATCGACAGATTTTTAGCTGAAATTAAGATAATTAGAAAGCAGAGCTCAAGACTGTGTGAACTGGAGTAGCAAATGCTGAAAATGTCAGGACAATGGCCCTCACCCAGTTCTGGCCCAAACTTCTCCAAACACCTTCCTGTAAGCCAAACCCTCTAATGTTGGCCATCCACAAAAGTGTGATAATGAGAATTTTCTTGGCTGGTCCAATGATGTAAACAGTTGTACTTGCTAAACTCATAAGAGCTGCTGCTGTCATAGATAACAGCCTCTGCCTTAGTAGCAGTCTGGCAACCAACCGCTCATAGAATGCTCTTTGGCTAGTGAGAGTATAAAATATATCCTATAAATTTGCATTTTCTGCTGTGGTTGAAGGATTTTCATGTCATCTCTTCATGGACTTTTTATCTGCTCATTTGAAGCCATCACCAATAAACTATTTCCAGGATTAAGTCTGAATTTATCATGCCCTAGCATGTTCTCTGAATAATCCCAGACCCTCTTTGTGAACAACCAAGCTGGTGCCAAATAACTCATGTGATACATGGAAAAATCATGACATCTCACAGGCCCAGATTTATATGCACACATATGTGGGGTGGGGGAGGGAGAGAAAGAAGGAAAGAGAGAAAGAGAGATGGGATCTTGGCTTGAAGCAACAGAGGGAAAAATGTCTCTTTGTCTTTTTCTACTTATTGCTTTCAAAATTTAAAGTCCTGTGTCTGATGCCAAGTTTGTCTTCCATCAGCCTTCCATTCTATCCTTCAGTGATGGTAAATAGGTGCAATTTATTAGTCTCCTACAAGCGTCGTGTGTGCTGATCAGTCTGCATATATGATGTTAGGAACAGTGTGGGACTGAAAGGCAATACCTCACAGGTTCCTATTCTGGGGGAGCTGCCACTGCTATAGCCGTACAAATAGCCGTCAGCCAAGTCTGTGGCTTTCGCAGAAATTGCCACCTGTCTCCTCATCTGCTGGCACCGACTCAGGCAATCCTGCGATGTGGCAGTGGGACGGATGGTGCCCCTTCTCAGGATTTTGAAGACTCCACTTGGGCCGCTGGAGCCACATTCAGCCTGTGTACCCTGTTGACCTGATCAGTGTGTCCAGTAGAGGGCAGCTTTTTATGTGAAACTTCTCTGAAGCAGTGTGTTCCCGAGGCTTCTGTGTTTTCATGTCACTCAAGCCTTTCCCCCAGGTCCTTCCTCCACTGTCTGCTCTGTTCTCATCCCTGGGGATCCCCAAGTCCGTATTTTCTGTGGACCCGTTTCCAGAACCTTGTCATCCGGAAGAATGACGTTGTGGAATAATGAAAGAGTCTTTGACTTAGAAGTCCTTTCTTGCTGATGTCACCTTTATTATTTTTGGTTATTTATTTCATGCTGTAGTTTTAATATCTGTGTCTTATTATCGGAAATGCAAGTATGAAACATTGTACAAGTATGGTTTTTACTACAGGGACAGAAAATAATACATTTGTGTTTTTACCAGAATCTTCTGTGTCAGCCAGTACTTGCTCTTGTACCCATGTCTTTCCACAAAGATTTTTTTTAAATGTTACTATGAGGGCTTTTTTTTCTGTTGTTATCATGAATAAAAAAGCTCACAGCTCTTCAGCTATTGCAGATTTACACTTATCTTAATATCCCTGTTAAAGATGCTCTGGAGAACTGTTAAGAAATACAAAATCACTTAGCCAAGAATTTTGATTGGGTAGTATTATCTCATGTTGGCAAGATCTTCCCTGTTGGCATTACAAAGACACTCTACACTTTTCTGAGGTTATCAAAAGTGTTGTCTCAATAGCTCTCTTCCTGTACAGGAAGGCAAATTACCATTGCTTGGAAATTTCAGGACATCATGATAGTAAGTGGATAAGCAATAATTCCCAGAACCCCACCTGCAGAAGACAACTGCAACAGGGCACCCTTACATCCCCCATGCACTAAAGAAAGGCAGGTTTGCAGTTACTCACATGTCTGTCTTTCCTGCCTCTACCATGGTGTAACCACAGTGAGAGTAACGTCAGCCAGTAACGCAGAAGTTCATGGTGCCAGTGTCCAGCATTCAGCTTCCATCAGAGCTCACAGTTTTCAGCCATTTCAGCTAGGACTGTTCTTTATGACAGCCAAAAAATAAAAGCATGAAAGCAGCATTAAGATGGCTGGGTATAAATTTTTTAAAAAGATTTTATTTATTTATTGAAAGTCAGAGTTACAGAGAGGGAGAGGCAGAGAGAGAGAGAGAGAGGTCTTCCATCCACTGGTTCAGTCCCCAATGGCCACAATGGCCAGAACTGTGCTGATCCAAAGCCATGAGCCAGGAGCTTCCTCTGGGTCTTCCACATGGGTGCAGGGTCCCAAGGACTTGGGCCATCTTCTACTGCTTTCTCAGGCCACAGCAGAGAGCTGGATCAGAAGTGGAGCATCTGGGACTTGAACCGATGCCCATAAGGGATGCTGGCACTGCTGGTGGTGGCTCTACCCACTATGGCACAGTGCCAGCCCCAAAATATACTAATTTTATAAACTATTTGAAGCCAATTTTGTTTTTGTTTTTGAAGATTTATTTATTCATTTGAAGGGTAGAGTTATAGAAAGGCAGAGGCAGAGAGAGAGAGAGAGAGATCTTCCATCTTCTGGTTTACTCCCCAAATGGTTGCAACTATCTGAAGCCAGGAGCCAGGAGCTTCCTCTGGGTCTCCCACATGGGTACAGGGACTCAAGCACTTGATACATCCTCTGTTGCCCTCCCAGGCCACAGCAGAGAGCTAGATTGGAAGTGGAGCATCTAGGACTTGAACCATTGCCCATATGGGATGCCGGCACTGTAGGCAGTGGCCTCACCAGCTATGCTACAGTGCTGGCACTGACCAATTTTGTTTTTATAAATAAAATGGTGGGTTTTTAAAGATTTTTTATTTATTTTATTTATTTATTTATTTATTGACAGAGTTACAGACAGTGAGAGAGAGAGAGACAGAGAGACAGAGAAAAAGGTCTTCCTTCCGTTGGTTCACTCCCTAAATGGCCGCCACGGCCAGCGCTGCACTGATCTGAAGCCAGGAGCCAGGAGCTTCTTCCCAGTCTCCCAGGCTGGTGCAGGGGCCCAAGCACTTGGGCCATCTTCCACTGCCCTCCCGGGCCACAGCAGAGAGCTGGACTGGAAGAGGAGCAATTGGGACTAGAACCCGGTGCCCATATGGGATGCCAGTGCCACAGGCAGGGGATTAACCTAGTGAGCCACTAGTGCTGGCCCCAATGGTGTTTATTTTTTAAAGAATCATTCAAAGTTCTGTCAATCTTTAGGGGTAAATGTTGAGACAATTAAAATAGCATGTTTGGAAAACAACCAGATTTTTAACTTTCATCAGTACAGTTTATTCTGGGAAGAATCATCTTTGTTTCTTCCTTTCATAACCCAGTTATAAACTCTGGCCATGGTGACTTCTGTGGCTGTAAATTGATCGCAAAGAAAGTCAAGGTCTTCCTCAAGAGAATCAAGATTCTTTCTGGCTGTTAATAAATTCTTTTCCAGTAATGCCTGAGTCATCAATATCATTTTGAAGCATGACACTAGCCCCCGACCACAGACACGCCCTATCAGGAGAGGGAACTGAAGCTTGGCAGCGCCAGTGACCTGCCAGTAAGAACCCCCTCTCCAGTGAATTGGTGGACTCTTTCTTTTTTTTTAAGATTTATTCATTTATTTGAAACTCAAAGTTACACAGAGAGAGGAGGAGAGTCAGAGAGAGAGATAGAGGTCCTGAATCCACTGGTTCACTCCCCAGATGGCTGCAACGGCCAGAGCTGCACCGATCCGAAACCAGGAGCCAGGAGCTTCCTCTGAGTCTCCCACACGGGTACAGGGGCCCAAGCACTTGGGCCATCTTCTGCTGCTTTCTCAGGCCATAGCTTAGAGCTGGACCGGGAGGGGAGCAGCTAGGACACAAACGGGTGCCCACATGGTTTGCCGGCATTGCAGGCAGTGGCTTTACCGCTATGCCGCAGCACCAGCCCCAGTGGGCTCTTTGTTCTTCTGCAAGTATCTGCTTAACCCCAGGAGTCTGATCCTTTGGGCTCCTTTTCTTTCGAGCAAGGTTGACTTGCATACGTGTATACTTCTGGTTTGGCTCGTTGAGCTTCTTTAGTACTGTGTCTGCAGTCTCATTCCCAGGCTGTTTCTTGAAGGAGTCTGCATCTTCCACAGACACTGCCTCAGGAATCCCCAGGGGAAGCCACCACCTCTATGCCACAACTGTCCTTAGTGACCACCATCTTGGGGAAGCCTATTATTTATTTTCTTAAAACAAGATTTATTTATTCATGTGAAAGGCAGAGAGACTGTGTCTGTGAGACAGTGAGGCACACACACACATACACACATAGAGGTATCAATCTTCTGTGCTGGTTTACTCCCCAAGTGGCCACAATAGCCAGAGTTGGGCCAAGGCAAAGCCAGGAGCCTAGAACTCCATTCTGAATTCCCACATGGCTAGCAGGGGCTCAAGCACCTGAACCAACTGACGCTGCTTTCCTAGGTACCTTAGCAGGGAGCTGGATCACAAGTGGAGCAGCCAGGACTGCAGCTGGTGCTCATGTGGGATGCTGGTGCTGCAGGTGGCAGCTTAGCTCACTGCACCACAATGCCAGCCCTTACTTATGTCATGTTAAACAATTACCTAGTATCTTTGACTTACAGCCACACTTAAGAGGCATGGACGAGGTTTGAATTCTGGCTTTGTTTCCCTTTGAGACTTGTACAAGTTACGTAACTTCCCTGCAGTCACTTTCCTGCCCTGTAAAAGGGGAATAGTATTCTCTCTCTCTCTCTCTCTCTCTCTCTCTCTGCCCCACGATGCAGCAATCCTGGGAAGGTTTCCTGTGTGACATGACATCTCCATCAGTGATGGGCTGCATATGCAATAGCGATTCCCTAAGATGATATCGTCTAGGACATTGCAGCCATCTTTATGTAAATACACTGTATGTTGGTCACACGGTGATGAAATCACCTAAAGACACATTTCTTAGCAACAGCTGACTGTTCCTGCAAGAGGTTCAGCACCCCTGGCCAGTGCCTGCCAGCCTGACGAAGACCATCTTTTACGGTAATGATTTTGACATGAGAATTCTCAGTTTATGTACAGTCGCTAGGCATTGTCTCTACTTGTACAGCCTTTGCATAGTTCAGGTTGCTCCTCAATTTACTGAGGTTTCTTGAGAAGAAGTACAGCATAATGGTTCAGCACTCAAGCCTGGAAGCTGTATAACTTGAGTTTAAATTCTAGCACTGCCCTTACTATGTGATCTTGGGGAAGTTACTTCAGACCTCTTTGGGGCCAATTTTCCCATCTATAAAACTGGATTAATACAGAGTATCTACCCCATAGGTTAGTTAGGAAAGTCATAAGCTACTACACATAAGACAGTTGGAAGAGTGGCTTGACACCTGGTGTAAAATACGCTTCAGTCTATATTATCACGTCTGTGGGATCTCAGTTTATGGGGAAGAATTCCAAAAGTCATGTTGTGTGTGTGCATACGTGTGTGCTCAAAGCATGTAGAACTCTCCTTGCCTCTAAACTCTCTCCAGAGGCCTAAATTTATCATCTGTCTTAAGAAAAGAGCTAGTATATTTGTGGTAATGCATGCTTTGATGCTCAGAATTTATGTCAGAACCTTTGCTTCTACTGAACCAATCTTGCTCTTAAACTTCCCTAAAGTATTTTCTCTATGAAGCTGCAACTCAGTCATTCCTCCAGGAGAAGAATTTGGAGGACCAGTGCTGTGGCATAATAAGTTAACTCTCCACCTGTGGCACCAGCATTCCATGTGGGTGCCAGTTCATGTCCTGGCTGCTGCACTTTTGATCCAGTTCCCCGCTAATGGCTTGGGAAGGCAGTGGGAATTGGCCCAAGTGCTTGGGCCCCTGCACCTACATGGGAGACCCAGAAGAAACTCCTGGCTCCTAGCTTCGCATCAGCCTAGCAGCCATTGTGGCAATTTGGGGAGTGAACCAGCAGTTGGAAAACGACTCTTTCTCTCTCTTTCTCTTTCTCTCTCCCTCTCCCTCTCAGATAAATATATAAATCTTTAAAAAATAAAATAAAATTTGAGTGCTCATGACTCCCCTCCTGTTTGTAGAAGATGAGATATGTGTACCACATTGGTTCGTTCTGCAGTCAGAAGAGATTGGACGACAAAGAGAACAGGGAGAAAAGGCAAAAGAGGAGGTATTCAACACACACCCCCCGCCTAGGATTTCTCACAGTGACCTTGTCCCCAGTGTTCCTCCTTACAGAGGGGACCACCAGACATCATAGATGGTCACTCTCATATATTCCGGCTAGGGTTACTATAGCGTGACCCGTTACCAGGCACACACTGAATTCAAACCTGGGGGTTTGGAAAAGATGATCCTGCAAAGGGATGAGGTCATCTGCCTTCACTGTGGCACAAAAATAAATACCAACAACTCTCAAAAGACAGGCTGGGATCTGTCCTTCCAGCAGCCCAGGCCACAGCTTCTGCTTTGCACACATGCCTTGAGTCCTGCCAGGGCAGTGGCTGCACTGTGTGCTGCCATTCAGTCCTGACCCATCCCATCCTCAGGCTGCAAGCATGGTTTATTTGTTGCTCTTTCCTCTGCTGCTCTGCTGACTCCTCCACCTGCTTGCCTGGTCTTTGCTTTCTCATCTTCCTCCCCTTGCTGTTACAGAGAGGTCATCCTGGATGGCTAGATTGCAGATGAGGCTGCAGAAGTCCTCCCCACCCCCACCCCAGCCCCCGTGAACTCAAGCCCGGGTGAAACTGCACCTAGCCCTGATGCGCTATTCTGCATCCCTCACCTGGGATGGATTTCGTGTGTCTGTGAGCATCAACTCAAATGCGGAAGGTAAAAGATCCTACAGATGTCTTCTGTCAGCCACTCTGTCACAGCCACTGTCTGCCTGTGGATAAGACAAAGACCTTGTCCCCAAGGAGCCTGCGGAGCACTGTGGAGCAGACAGGACCACAAGCTCAGAGTGACCCAGTGTGAGAAATGCTGCGACGGAGCTGAGAACCTGCACCACCAAGGCTCTAGGAAGGCCTCCAGGAGGCAGTGACCTGCCAGCTGAGCCCTGAAAATGACTAGTCATTAGCCAGACAGAAAGAGCCTTGTTTTATTTCATTCTTGCCACTGAAGCAGTTATTATAATCTTCATCTTATCAGTGAAGAAGCTATGTCTCAGAAGACTTTGATAGTTGACCCAAATCACCTAGTAAGTAGGAAAGCCAGGATGCAAACCCAGAACTTAAAATTCCAAGGTGCAGGCTGTGTGTCCTTTGCCCCCTGTGCCTTATTTCTGAAAATGACTTTGAAAATGAATCGAAGACACTTGTGCTTTGTAATGTGGGCTCAGCACTGCACAGGCCTGGTCATACAGCTCTTCAGCTTGCACAGCTCCTCCCTGGCCTAAGTGCCTGCATTGAACCCGGGGCCCACTCAGCCTGCCCACATACACATGGGCATGGTCTCCACTTGGATTCCAGTCCGGCTGCTTCTCTGACCCTCACTAGAGGGTGATTTTTACACGGCAGCATGATGGCTGGTGATTCAGATGTTTGAAGGCAATTTTTTTGTCCTTCAGAGGTACTCAAGACTCCTCTCCATTTAAATAAGACTGGATTGCAAGACAGCTACAAAATGCTGGCTGAGTCGCCGTGGTATGCTACTGTAGATTGTTTTCTTTGTAAGTGTGCCCACCGAGGGAGGAGGTGAGTGGGCCAGCTGTGTCCTGCATCCTGCTCACTAGGCTCTGTGCCTGCACAGAGCCTGTCTGTCCAGAGGAAGGGGACACTTTCTATCTAACTGATGAGCAAAGGTCTCCAAACCCAGCATTGCAGCTCCTGTGACAGTGCCTAACTGCCTAGGTTGGCTATTTCCATATCTTTCCTTGTTACAAGCGGATTTCATTCACAGTCTTAGAAAATGTTCCTAACTGGCTTCCATCAAAAGCCAGTTGGAGAGCAGGCATTTAGGGCTGGCAGTTAACATGTCTACCTCTTTCACTGAAAGACCTGGACTCAGTCCCCAGCTCTGACTCCTGCCTCAGGCTTCCTGCTGCTGCAGACCCTAGGAGGTAGTGGTGATGGCTCAAGTCATTGGAATCTTGTCACCATGTGGGAGACCTGAACATGTTCATAGCATCTGGCTTTATCTCTGGCCCAGTCCTGACCCAGGCCCAGCTCTAGTGGGCATTTGGAGAGTAAACTAGTTTACTCCTTTTCACCTTTTCAATCTCTGTTTTCTATCTGCCTCTCAACTAAATGAAATTTCTTTTCTTTTCTTTTTTTTTTTTTTTTGACAGGCAGAGTGGACAGTGAAAGAGAGACAGAGAGAAAGGTCTTCCTTTGTCGTTGGTTCACCCTCCAATGGCCGCCGTGGCCGGCGCGCTGCGGCAGGCGCACCGCGCTCATCCAATGGCAGGAGCTAGGTGCTTCTCCTGGTCTCCCATGTGGGTGCAGGGCCCAAGCGCTTGGGCCATCCTCCACTGCACTCCCGGGCCACAGCAGAGAGCTGGCCTGGAAGAGGGGCAACCGGGACAGAATCCGGCACCCCAACCGGGACTAGAACCCGGTGTGCCGGTGCCACAAGGTGGAGGATTAGCCTAGTGAGCCACCGCCCCGGCCAAATGAAATTTCTTTAAAAGAGCCAGTTCTGTGTTTGTCCTTGTGAATAAACTAAATTCTGTTTTCTGTGCGTTTTCCTCATGGAAAATTCTCAAACCTGTTTTTTGCACCCACAGTGCTACTTTTGGCTGTTGCCCAACTCAGTCTACGTTGGGAGCTATGCGTTCCTAAGAATTGAGAAAAGCACACCCGGCCTCCCTTGGATGGCTGGATTAGCAGAACTTCCCTCAGTCCACAGCTGAATTCCAGCCCCTGGGAAGAAATGTCTCAGCCAGAGTGAACCCCCAGCCTGCAGCCTGTCGGAGGTTGTGTCATGTGTTTGCATTAGCCGAACAAAAAGCAAGCAGAATTCCGGTTTGGCTCCCTGCTCCCTGCTCGCCCTCCGCTGGGAGAGGCCGGTTAGCGTCTAGACAGTGTCTGCTTGGCCCTGTGCCTTCTCAGCACAATCCACACAGTTCTGCAGCTCTGGCTTCAGTTGCCTCTTCCTGCTTTTCTCTGTCAGCCTTAAACTGTCTCACGGGACTGGCGTGAGCAGCACGCAGAGGAAGCAGGTGCGTGGATCCAGGACACTGTCAGCATTCGGCTGCCTGGAGAGGGTCAGTGTAGGGAGGGTGAGCAGCAGTGCTGGCTTCACCCAAGCTTCCATTGAAGACCCCCAGGACAGACAGGCACCCCAGGTTTGAGCCTCATGCTATGTGGATTTGGGCAAGTCACAAGACCCTTCCACTGTTGTGCAAAGTGGGGGAGCCTAGAGCAGGTGAGCTCTGAAACACAGCCCCACGTTCTATCCTCAGGCAAACCTTCCAGGGCCGATTGTCAAAATATCCTGCTTACTGGGATTAGGAAGCCTGATTAGCTCTTATCTTAATTTATGGCCTAGGGAGGAGTGGTTTGAAAGAGAGGCTGGGCCTTGAAGCAGACAACAAAATGAATAAAAGCAGGAGGCACTCTGGGGCCCTTACCTCCTCTTGCACGCACAGAGTGCAGTGTGCAGATTTCATGCACAGGAACCCCGCATGCTGCTTTCTCTACAGAAAGGAATTCCTTGATTTTCCACTTCAGAAACCAGCATCTCAACCACACTGAGCAACAAATGAAGGTGCTGGGTCCCCATGGGGTCAAGGAAGGAATCTTAAAAAAAAAAAAGATAACTTCAGTTCCAAAATGTGCAAGTGGAGATTTATCGAACTTAAGTTTATTTAAAAAAAAAACAACTTTCTTCTGACTTTGTAAATGTTCACTTTTTCTTTTGAAAATAATGATTCAAATGCAAGTGATTTATAAAAATAGTTGTCTGAAAGTGTTGCTCCGACCCTAATTTTGAGTTCTGAACTCCTTGCCTACTCACCATGTTGCCTGGCTGGTGACCAGGACCCAGGGGCTCCTTGCTTTGTCCCCAGCCCCGATCTCTGAGTTTTTATTACAGCCCACAGGTACTGGTGTTTGGCCTTGGCCTCTGTGGTGAAATCAGATAACTTCTAAGGGGGGGTGCCGTGAGGAAGAAGAGGGTGATACAGTTGATTTTGCCTTACTGTTTGGTACCTTGACTGAACTCCAGTTTCTCCAGCTCTGGATAATCCCCAGTGTGCTAAGTGTGCTGAAGATTGGTCCTGGGGGAGGGAGGGGTGTCTCAGTATTGCACCTAGGTTTTCTTCAGGTTTTTTTTTTTTTAAAGACTTATTTATTTGAAAGAGTTACAGAGAGAGAGAGGAAGAGACAGAGGGGTAGAGAGACAGAAAAAGAGAGATAACTTCCTTCTGCTGATTCATTCCCCAGATGGCTATAGCCGTCAGGGCTGGGCCAGGCAGAAGCCAGGAGCCAGGAACTTCCTCCATTCTCCATTGCAGGTGGCAAGCATGTGAGCCATCCTCCACTGCCCTTCCCAGGCCACTAGCAGGGAGTTGGATTGGAAGTGGAGGAGCCAGGACTCAAACTGGTACCCAAATGGGATGCCCGTGCCACAAGCAGTAACTTTACCTGCTATGTCACAGTGCCAGCCCATGCACCTGGCTTTTCTAATATGGGTGTCTACACAGGTTAGAATTGAATTCAACGTGGCTATGTCCCAGGGTAGACTGTGTTTCATGTGTCTATACATGTACATGTTGTCAGTGTGTAGATATGTGTGTGTGCTTGTATGCACACACACACACACACACACACACACACTGAAATTTCACCACTTGGAGAACATGACCGTTTACTTGTAGTTTCTATGGAAACTGTTGAAGAGAAGTAGGTATGTAAGCTTGCCTGCATTTAACTGTTTTATTTTAGTATAGTGTTGGACTTCTGTTACATTGTTCTGGCTACTTTCAGAGCCTAGGACCTGCTTATTTTTATGGTTATAGAATTTGGCTGTTACTGAACTTAATAAATGTATTGTATGCATTCATTCATTCCCTACCTCATCCCCGAGAGAAGAAGTATTTTGCCTTCTCTGGTCTTAAAACTGGCATGTCCTATTAGCTTCCGTAAGGGTTAGGCTCATTATATGGGTCTCTGCTTGTGGAGAGGGGCTGAAGTTAATGGTGTAACATGTGTGGCAGAAGACGACCCTCACAGGGATAAGTGGCTCATCTGGACTTCCGTGTGAAATTGGCACATAGCGAGAAACTGTTGAATCCGGCACACAGGTAGCCGAGAGCACAGACTCCGATGCCCCTGAGTCCCTTTGAGTGGCAGGTCCTCTCTGGAGGGCCGAGGGTGGCTTCCCGTAGTCCAGCCACTCACAGGATGCAGGCAGGTGTTTGTGTGCCCGGCATGTACAGGTGCTCAGAACGCTCCACTTTGCTTCTCAGGGCACCTCCGTGCTTCGTCTTCACTGCATGCTACCATCAGGATGCTGGGGGCAGCCTGGGACCCACATCGGAAGCAGGTGCATTCCTTGGCTTCCTCTTAGAGGTCCAGGAATCTTAAGGAATGTGTCCTTTCTGCTTTGCTGTCTCTCCTCTTTGCTCCCTAGCATTTTCCAATTTCCTTCTTGTGTGGCCTTGGCCTTGCCATCAGCCACACCCAGAGAAGCAAATTTCCTGGCTTGGTTTTTCAGTTGAGGAGAGCCTTTCACTTTCTCAGTTGGTGCCTGCATCCTTACAACAGAAGAGTGATTTTCTAGATGACACCAAGGGCTGGAGAGATCCCAGCAGCAGGGGGAGACAGCAGGAGGAATTTCAGGTGTAAGTTCACCTGGAGTTTCTCGGTTTCCTTTCTTGGGGGACGGAATTGGAAGGAGGGATGAGGCTGCAGAGTGTTCTGAGCGGAAGCCAGACATCCGAGTCTTTGCTAGTAGTTGCAGAATAACTTCAGTGCTCACTGCAGACTTATTTCTTCATGAAATTCCCTGAAGCTGCTTATGGGCCCTATTGTTTAAAGGATAATTACAAAGTTAACAGCTTCTCTTAGAGATGTAATTGGAAAAGAGTCTTTTTGTTTCTTTGTATTCTACAAAAGAACATGCATACTGTAATCCAAAAGATAATAAGAAACCATATAAATGAGGCTGGCGCCAGCTCACTAGGCTAATCCTCTGCCTGTGGCGCCGGCACCCCGGGTTCTAGTCCCGGTCAGGGCGCCAGATTCTGTCCCGGTTGTTCTTCTTCCAGTTCAGCTCTCTGCTGTGGCCCAGGAGTGCAGTGGAGGATGGCCCAGGTCCTTGGGCCCTGCACCCGCATGGGAGACCAGTAAGAGGCACCAGGCTCCTGGCTTCAGATCAGCGCAACACGCCGGCCGTAGCAGCCATTTAGGGGGTGAACCAACGGAAGGAAGACCTTTCTCTCTGTCTCTCTCTCTCTCTCACTGTCTAACTTTGCCTGTCAAAAAGAAAAGAAAAGAAAAAAAAAAAGAAACCATATAAATTGAGTCTGGTTTTTTTTGTTTATTTGTTTTTGTGTTTTCATGTTACTTGCCCTATGTCAGGCACTCTCCTTTTTTGGTTTAAGAATAAAGAGACCATAGTGGTGAGATGAAATCCTATCAGAGCAACCATTACTTGAGGGTTACTGACCCCACTGTGTTGGTCATTTTACAGCTTGGATAATTGCAATTTCTTTCAAAATAGCCCGTACCCATCCGATCAAATCCAAGGCCTTCATTGCCTGCCTGTTTCGTGCCACTGATTTGCTGGGTGCTTTAGAGAGCAAGCTGGGGTCCTCCGAGTGGCTGTGTGCAGTTGGTTGATTGGACTATTTTCCAGGTAACGCCCTCATGATTTTGTCCCTGGTAAATGGCATTGTCAGTTAGTGGCCATAGTTATTCATGTTGTAGTGGCTTGGAATAGAACGACCTCTGTTCCTCCAGTGATTTGTGTTTAACTAACTCCAAGGAAAATATCCCTCTGGCTAGGCTGGTGAAGCTTCTGTGTGTGTGTGTGTGTGTGTGTGTGTAGGCTGGTAGAGTGTGTGTGTGTGTGTGTGTGTAGGCTGGTAGAGTGTGTGTATGTGTGTGTGTGTGTGTGTAGGCTGGTAGAGTGTGTGTGTGTGTAGGCTGGTAGAGTGTGTGTGTGTGTGTGTGTGTAGGCTGGTAGAGTGTGTGTATGTGTGTGTGTGTGTGTGTGTGTGTGTAGGCTGGTGAATTGTCTTGTGTGTGTGTGTATAGGCTGGTGAATTTGTGTGTGTGTAGGCTGGTGAAGTGTGTGTGTGTGTATCTGTGTGTGTCTACCTCTCAGCTATCTGGGAGCTATTACAGGCTCTAGATTGCTGCGGGCTAAGATGTGACAGTAGCCACACACAGAAAGCCATGACGTTCCCTTTGAGAGAGGGACAAAAGTTACAGGTTCAGCGCATACAACGAGTGGTCCCCACATGGTTCTTCTAGAAATGCTGGGAGTAACTGGGAAGGAAGAAACTCGTGATGAGAACAGGAGGGAGGCCGCGCTAGGGGAAGGAACCATCTCTGCTGACTACAGCGGTCCTGAAATGAAGAGGAGGTGATGAGGGAAAGAGCTGCTGGTCTTTATCCTTCACGCTTCGGGGCAGAGGGGGGGGCACTGGGAGAACACTGCTGACACGCAGGACCCCGCTAAGTGAATGGGCCGACACGTAGAAGCTGTGGGTTCAGTTAGCCCCTGTTGGAGCGTGTAGCGAGGGAGGAGATGTAGCAGAGTGCCTATGTGAGGTGAGAGCTTATCTAATAGTGGCTGCTATTATTCTTGTTGTGACCCTTGCTTGGATTCTGGGGAACATGTACACAGGGAGAGACGTGAAGAGCCAAGACTGTGTTTCCCAAACGTGCTAGGTTCAGCGGGTTTTTAGCCACCAAACTTGTCCGAGCCTTACAATATCATGAGTGTTTAATTTATATCTCTCTTGGAGGAAAGAATCTAAAAAGCACTGTTTCCCAAACATCTCACCACGCAACACCACTTCAGAAAATGCCAGAAATTCCACAGGCCAGTCTGGACAGATTTTTGTGAACAGAGTCCGTGTACAGTGACCGCAGGCCTTAGTGAACTTGCTGAGTTTAC
The DNA here is from genome assembly GCA_949820135.1 of Sylvilagus floridanus. Classification (NCBI taxonomy): domain Eukaryota; kingdom Metazoa; phylum Chordata; class Mammalia; order Lagomorpha; family Leporidae; genus Sylvilagus; species Sylvilagus floridanus. The sequence continues at coordinate 74,092,694 of OX463244.1, read as the reverse complement.
TTCCTAAACAGGGAGGCATGGGACTCATCTGCACCCCAGGGCCCGTCTGAAGGAAGATCTTTCTGGGAGTGACTCCAGGCTTGGCCACTGGCTTATCTGTGTCCACATGGCTGGATTCTTTTGAATTTCAACTTGAAGTACCAGAGATCTTCTCTTTGATTTTTCACTTTCCTTATCCATACCCAGTGGAGCAGCAAGTATTCTGTCTGAATGGATCACCTCTGCCTTGACTGCCGGCTGTCTGCATCATTACCAGCCTCATGCAAACCAGTATCACATTGTGCCTGGACTGGTGCAGTAGCATCCTAGCTGTTTTCCCCTGTTCTCTCTTGTTCCTGTGCCATCTGTTTCTCCATGCATTAGCGTGTATACTCTTTGTAAAAGCACACACTTGATCACCTATCCCTACGTAAAAGTCTACAGTGTTCACCATTTTATTAAGAATAAAATACCGAGGCTGGAGCTGTGGCGTAGCAGATAAAACTGCTGCCTTTGACACTGGCATTGCAAACGCGGGTCAATTCAAGCCCCAGCTGCTCCACTTCCAATCTTGCTCCCACCTGGGAAAGCAGTAGAAGGTGGCCCAGGTGCTTGGGCCCCTGCACCCATTTGGGAGACCTGGAAGAAGCTCCTGGCTCCTGGCTTTGTCCCGGCCAAGCCCTGCTGTTGCAGGCTTTTGGGCAGTGAAGCAGCAGATGGAAGATCCCTCTCTCTCTCTCTCTCTCTCTCTCTCTCTCTCTCTCTAACTCTGCCCTTCAGATAAATGAAACAAATCTTAATAAAAAAGAATAAAGTGCCAGTGTCTTCTCGGTGCCCTCAGGGCCCTGTGTGCCCTCGCCCCTGCCTGTTTCTCCCAGCTTCTCTCTTACTGCTCTCTCTCTGCTACAGCCACACTGCTCATTTTTCTAATAACGTCACAGACTGCACCCTCCTTCATAACCTTTGCACTTTCCTGCTCCAGCTGAATTATTCTCATCCTTCAGGTCTCAGCTCAGCAGGTGTTCCCTGACCACTGAGTAGGTAGCGGTCATTCTGCCAGATTTCTGACATCCATGCCCTGTCTTCCTCCAAATTTTGTCACGTCCTGAAATGAGCTTGTTACTGTTGTTGGCTTGCTCACTGGCCCCCAAAACTAGACCACATACTCCTTTGGGACAGAGCTATTTCATTCACCAGTGGGAGCCCCGGCACCTAGAACTGTACTTACTATGTGGTAGATACATAGCAGATATTTGTTGAATTAAACCACTGGCCCAATGGATTAATGAATGAGGCTAAATGTCTCTTACATACTCTGACGATGTGTGCAGTCTCCTGCCCAGAACCTTTTCTCCTAATTGTTGTCTCTGTGCCAAATTCCACGAGCATTTTGTCCTCCTGGGAAGATGATTGACAGCATGTGCCCACCATCACTTTTCTAAACCCAGGACACAGTACTAATGCTGGGCTTGCTTAATCAGACACTTGGATTCTAATTGTATCAGCCCTGGGTAAAGTTGAAATTTAAGCACAGGCTCGTTGAATAGTAAATACTTGTGTTCATTTCTTCCATGATCAACAATAACTGGGCACCATGACCAGAGGATGCTCGTGTCCCAAGAAATATAAAGCAAAGCATAAAGTTCTATTGTTGCTGATTCCTTGTCTTCTGGCCTTGCCATTTGCTGAGTCTTTTACCTTTTAGGATCATTCCTGCTCTTGCTGTCCATCCTGAGTAATTTTTAAAAGATATTTATTTATTTATTTGAAATGCAGAGAGACAAATAGAGAGAGCTTCCATTCTGTGGTTCACTCCCCAGATGGCTGGGCCAGCCTAAGGCCAGAGACTAGAAACTCCATTCAGGTCTCCTATGTGAGTGGCAGGAACTCAAGTTCTCAAGCCATCATCCGCTGCTTCCCAGACGCATTAGCAGGAAGCCAAATTGCAAGTTGAGTAACAGGGACTTGAACCAACACTCCAGTATGGGATGCTGGCGTCCCAAGCAGCTGCATAGCCAGCAGTGTGGGTTAAACAAAGAAAAGGCATTCAGTGTCACTGGATTTTCACACTCAGACTGCCGATGAAATCTTCCATCCACCCTGGGGAAAGTTCCATTGCAAGCAGTAGTCAGCCTTGGGTGGAACCCCAGGGAGCAGACCACCAAACTCTTAGACTTGACCCCTTAGACCAAGTTCTGCAACTCATCACGGCACACTGCTCCATTTTGCCATGAAGTTGGGGGGTTCCTTTGGGTAACCCAAAGCAGTTAAGTGTGGTTTTTCTCCAGTGTTATTTAGTTGAAAATGAAGGGTAACAGCTTTGAGAACTACACTTAAAAAGTACTTGGGTGTGTTTTACTGTGAATGATAATCCGTCCACAGCAACTAAGCTGTGTAGAGTGTCTAATACAGTCATTGGGGAAAAACAGTGCACAGAAAAGGAGGTCTGTGAGTATGGCTTGAGGGCCTCATGGGATTGGAATCTTTGCAGAAATAGTGAGTTTTGCTGCAATGGAACAGAATCTCTGGCAGTTCATTGGTGGGTTTCCTGCCAACTCAAACCTGATTGGCCAGTACAAATAGGTTTTACAGCTCCTTCCCCCAAGCTGTGATTTCTCACTGCTCCAAGGACAGAATGCAAGCCAGGAATGTCTCAAGAAGAATAGAATGTGCACATTTTCATTGATTTCAGTCTCAAGGTTCTAAAATTGTGCATGTGCATATGCTTATGTGATATTGAAAGCTGATGCAAGAAAGTGTAGCAATAAAACCTAGAAAATGAAAATAAAAGATACCTTTGAGAAAATAATTTGTTCTTCTTAGAATAATTTGTTTTTCTTATATCCACCTCATTGCTAAATCTATCCATGGATTTTTTAAAGGTGCCTTTAGGTAAAGGAAGACTCTAAATATGTACAATGTAATTAGCCCTTTGTTGTTTCCGAGTAAACTGTATGAAGTCCTAAAGACAGGAGTTAGCAAACCTTTTATCTCCTAGGGGCCAGAGGCTGAAGTGACTTGTCCATGGGTGTTGAAAGCAGAGCTAGAATTAGGCTTAAGTACCCATGACACTTGCCCGTTTTCAAAGGACAAGGTATTCATGACTACAATGGTCGCACGTGTAGGCCAGCATATTGTCTTGCCCATATGTTCAGATGTCTGCTGGCTTCAACTAGATAGCACCACTCTTAAACCATTCCATGTTACAGTCTCACTCTGTCCCCAAACTCTCCTCCTCTGACTCGGAAAGGCCGGAAGTCGGACTTCACTCTCAGTGTGGGCAGCTAGGAGGCACAAGGGACTGCTGAGCACTTGAAATGTGGCTACAACACTGAAGCTGTGTTGTAAGTATAACACACTTACCAGATTCCAAGGATTTAGTATGAAAAAAAAAGCACACTTGGCACAGTGAGTAAGATGCTGTGTGGAACACCCACATTCCATGTTCGGGGGGCCTGGGTTTGAGTTCCAGCTCCACTTCCATGCCAGCTGCCTGCTGACGGACGGAGTGCAGTGCTTCATCCCTGCCACCCCCATGGGAGACACGGCTTGACTTCCTGACTCCTGGCTTCAGCCTGGGCAGACATGGGCTGCTGTTTATAATAGTTAAGGAGGGAGCCAGTGGATGGAAACTCTCTCTTTGTCTGTGTCTGTCTCTGTCTTTCTCCGCTTTCACATAAACAAAATAATTTTTTAAAAAAAATTTTAAGTGGAAACTATCTCAGTAATGTTGATTAAATATTCGGATGCTAGTAGTTTGGATATATTGGCTTAGAAGAAATTATTAAAATGAATTTTACCTGTTTCTTTGACTTTTTAAAATATAACTATCAAATGTTTAGTTATATTTGAGATTAATATTCTTTCTTTTGGACACAGCTGTTCTACTACATAGGTGTCACTAAAACATACGTTAGTTACGTTCAGCCCCACTTTGGCTTGAATGATCTCGTTAAATGGTGGTGTTGTGTTATTTCAAACTTCACGTATTGACACCGCAGCTCCTCACCTAAACTGAGCTCCTTAACGATGTGGACTGTGCTTCATTCCTTCTTGTGCCTTCTGCATGCAGCGTGGTGGCTGGGATTGTATTGCTTAATTGTCCCATATGTTGTTTACTTGCTTGGAAATCATTTTCATCCCTTTCCACATTGGACAGTGATAAGGAATTGCAGATTAATTTGTGTTTTGAGTATTGCTTTTTTTTTTCCCAAAAAGAACAGATTTTCTGTAGTTCTTAATTTGTTCCAAAAGATTAACATTCCTCTTAACTGGACTGTTAAAATTCAGGAGCCTGGAGGGGTGTCAGAAGTGCCTGACCCATGCCCGACAGAGCAGTGGTATGAAACTCCATACTTAACAGATCTTCACCCAGAATCTTGGGAAATTTCAAATTCAGCTCAGATACTTGCACCCCACATTCCAGGGCCTGTCTGGGTGCAGGCACCACTAAAGGAGGTGTGCTGGCCCCGTGGCTCCCCGTCGTCAGCCAGTGTGGAGAAAAAGGCCACCACCAGCCATGGTGGCCACAGTTGCTGTCTGGAGCGCCTGCTGGATGGCAGTGATTCTCAGGGTCTCTGAGCTAATGCTAGGAGATAGACCCTAAGTGGGCCTTCCTCTTGAAACAGCCTGCAGTTTTTAACGGAACCTGTGGCTGACTCCCATGCTCATAATATCAGGGCTGGCTGTGTTATTCCTAAAATACAGTCATTGCTGCTGATCCCCTGGGAGAGTCTAACCTTTCACTGCGTTTCCTGACCACAGGATTCCTAAGCCTCTGTTTCTGGTTCAGTTGTTAAGGAATGTGCAAGGCTGCACCCCTGGAAACCTCCCGCTTCGGGGGGCAGATTTATTAGGTCTCGTGACTGGGTTTGATCCCACTCCACTGATTGCCATCAACAGCTCCGAGGGAACCATCCCCCCTTTGGTGACTGTGTGTGAAATGAGTAATCCTGGCTTTGGAGAAGGGGTTGGAAGGATTCATAGTGGCCAGGGTTTAGAAACAAAAGCAGTCCCATTTGCCTAGGCTTCCCAGCTTCCCAGCGGCAGCCCCCCCCCCCCAATCCTGCAGTTTCTGTCAAATCAAAGGAGATATTTATATTTTTTCATTTTTATTTTTTATTTATTTTTTGACAGGCAGAGTTAGACAGTGAGAGAGAGACAGAGAGAGTTATAGACAGTGAGAGAGAGAAACAGAGAGAAAGGTCTTCTTTCCCTTGGTTCAACCCACAAATGGTTGCCATTGCCGGCACACAGCGCCAATCTGAAGCCAGGAGCCAGGTGCTTCCTCCTGGTCTCCCATGGGGTGCAGGGCCCAAGCACTCAGGCCATCCTCCACTGCCTTCTGGGGCCACAGCAGAGAGCGGGACTGGAAGAGGAGCAACCGGCGCCCCAACTGGGACTAGAACCGGGGGTGCCGGTGCCGTAGGCGGAGGATTACTCAAGTGAGCCGGGGTGCCATCCAAATCAAAGGAGATTAAGGCTACAAGAGGCAGTCCACGCCTATAGTAGTCATTTCTACGGGTTTCTCCTCTTACATAGGTTATTGAGTTTGGGTTAGGATTTCCGGATATTTAAGCAGTTCAGTCCTCAAGGTCAAGGTTTCTGGGGGCCAATGGACTTTAAGTTAAAATTACCACTGTGTAAAATAAAATTAACTGTTTTTCCATTAGACAGCTCAATAATTAATAATTAAGGTGGTCTTATTGTCCAAGTGTATCTATTTAAAAGGTCCCATTTGCTCCCAAATGTCCCAGTTTGTGTAATAGAATGTATGGCTGAGAGTTCTGTTCACACACTTGCGTGTGTCCTGGAGCACCATCATTGCAGAGGAGCTGGGCTCATTCGCAATACGTCAGTCAAGCCTGCAGTCTCCCTGGCAGAGCCTCAGACTGAAGCCAGAAAGCCCCCCGAGATCAGAGACTGCCGAGACAGTCCACACAAACTCTCCCAAAATCTCCAACTCCTTCCTCTGGATGCTGTCTGAGGAGAGCCCTGATTTGCACTGGAATGGCTCCAGGCCTCCGTCTATGCAGTGGGAGCAGGAATGAGGAGGCAGTGGAGGGAAGTCTGGAGTGGGTGCGCTGGAGGAGCCAGCCACGGGGCAGAGCGTCGTGGATATCACCTACAGCCGGCAGTCCCTGGGAAGACTGCCATTCTGCGCTCAGGTCTCCCTCCACCGTGTCCCCGGCCAGCAGTTGCCATAGCAACACAGTGGCTGAGAACTTCTAATTACATCTGTGTGCTTCCCCTAGACCCCTAGGTGCCACTCATATGGAGACTTCATTCCGCCCCCCGGGGTTTTAGCCATTTCTGCATCCATGGCGTAGATCAGTTCTAGAGTGCTGGAAATGACGTCTGCTCCAGCCACACTGGCCCGAAAGAGTCTCGGGCTGTGCCCTGTTTTCAAGTGCAGACTCATTGCTGCTCTGCTCTGCTGGGTCTCTGTGTCCCTGACCGCCCCACCAGCAACCCCAGCAGTCTAAGGGATGAGCCAGAGGAGAGTGATTGGAGATCCCAGAACATTCTGGGAGTGGCGCAGGGGTAGAACAAGGCAAGACACTTCTTTTTATGGCCCAGAGAAACTCACCACCCTGCCTCTGTCTACTCCAGGACCACATAGGTGCTGCATCTCAGAACAGAGGGAATGCAGTTACCTCGAGTAATAAAGCCTCTTGGATAATAAGCTTGTTCTCACGGTTTCTGTTGCTACCTTCTTGCTTGCTTCTCTTTGTGTCTGCTTCTCCCTGGTCTGGGCTTCCACGGGGTCAGGCTGCTTACTGACTACCCAGCCCTATACTCTGAAGTCCGACCCAGTTTGGCCATGCTCTGAGCTACCTTGTGCACCCTCCTTGCCTTGTCTACCTCCTCCTTTCTCTTCCAAGTTCCCATTTTCTTAGCACGTCTTGCTAGGTTATATGTTAACTGTAGACAAAGTAAGTGACTCAAAGCCATTTTAGCACCGCTGCTGCTCTCCTGTCCACCTCAACACATACCCAGTGTCTCTCTATGGGCCCAAGATAATCTCTACCTAGTGAAATTCCAGGCTGAGTATTTATAGTCTAGTGCAAGACAGTGGAGTCTTGAGTCTCTTTCCCCTAAGAATGGATCCTCTATGAGCAACCACAGGTGAGGGGCTGATACAGGCACTATATCTTTTTGCCCCTAACCCAAGTTCCCGGGGGGCAATGTGGTTCCCAGCCTCTTACACTTTCCACTGAAGACTGCATGGTATGGAGTCCTGTGTGAGGCCCTGCAAAAGAGCTCTACAACGTAATTCTTGTTTGCCACGAGTTTATCGGATCGCTAGAAAGACAGATCTGCACAGTTACATCTTAGACATTAAATGATCAAAATGAGTTCACACAAAGAGGAATCAGAGGTCAATCAAGGAAGGAAGAATTTCCCAAGGAGAAGGAAAAGGTCACCAAGGCTGGAGTATGTAACCTGAGCTAATCCTTGAAGGACAGGAAGGATTTGGGCAAGCCAGACAATAAATCAGACTTCCCACATGGTGACATTATTTTTGTAGCTGGTCTTGTGGGACATCCTCTGCCCGCTGAAAGGTTAAAGAAGCAGCTAACAATACCTCCTAGTGCTGACATTTTCAAAGGGTAATGAGTTCCCGTTTGCAGACTAGAAGCTCGGGACGGCTGTGTCCTCTCCCTGAGTCTGCCTGCAGTGTCAATCCACGTGGCTCCCAGCTCTGCTCCCAGATACCGCCAAAGCTGCCTGGAGCCCGGGCCCTGGCTCCTGAGGCCTCCTGAGTGATTGAGTCACTCAGGGAAGAGGGAGGGTGACCCCAACCCACAGGCCAAAAGTAGATGACACGCTGGGCATCCAGCACAGGGCTGGGTCATGTGACTACCACCCCCCACCCCACCCTTGGAGAACAGTGGCTTCACTTTCATATTTAGGGGGAGCGAGGTACCAGTTGGCGGACCAGGAATCCAAATTCTCTGCCACAGTGGCTTCCTAACCCTAGAAGATATGTGGTATTAGGATGTACCCCGGGACCACCGGAGTCAGTGGCACCCAGGGCAGAAGAGCTGAAGACAGAGAATCAGATAGCCCTGGGACACATGCATGCCTCATCTGCCCATCCAGCCAATCAGAATCCCAAAGAACCTGGATGCTAACAAGGAACCGAGCTTGGGAGGTGCAGGGAGGGGGAGGGTCGGCTTACTCCCGTGGTGTTCGGGACCGTGCGAGACTGGTGGTCCAGATGTGGGTGGCCCTGCATTGGCCTCTTCTAAAACTGGCTCTCTAACTCCCCCTCCACTCCCCTGGACCTTGGTCCCCTTTTTGAGTTGAGGATATTGGGGTTTAGGTGAGCGAGGGTTTTTCTTTTTTCCCTTTAACGTTTCATCCACCATTTTCCTGGAGCCACACGTGGAAATAATTAGAGCATGGATGCCGAGCCAGTGGAGCGTTGGCAGCCCCAGCATGCCTCAGTGACAGGTTCTTGGCAGCAGTGAAGTCTTGGGAATCTCCTGTGCGTTTCCTTTACACACTCCCTCCTTTCTTTTCTTCCCTGCTTTCGTGCAAGGCAAATGCAAGTGAAGAAAACCTTGATTCATGCCGTTCTGGGGGAGCAGGGGTTGCAGCCAGTTCGGCGCGAGTGAAATCGGGCCACTCAGCTGGCGTCCCATTCCGGCGCCCCTGGTCTGTCCTGACCCGGGAGGGAACGACAAGGCCTGGCTCATGAAAACCCTTCGATTAGGAGAGCCAACTCTCACTGTCCCGTCCAAAGCCAGCAAAATCCCTGAAGCTCCCTGCTCTCCATAACCAGTCCGTTCGGTCAGGGCATTTAGTTTGATATTCAGGACCATCTGAAATGGTAGGTTCTTGAGCGTCCTAGCTAATTCTTTTATTTTATTTATTGTTTTATTTGACAGGTAGAGTTATAGACAGTGAGAGAAACAGGTCTTCCTTCCGTTGGTTCACTCCCCAAATGGCCACCACTGCCGGCATGTGCCGATCCGAAGCCAGGAGCCAGGTGCTTCCTCCTGGTCTCCCATATGGTTGCAGGACCCAAGCACTTGGGCCATCCTCCACTGCTCTCCTGGGCCACAGCAGAGAGCGGGACTGGAAGAGGAGCAACCCGGACTAGAACCAGGTCCCATATGGGATGCCGGCGCCGCAGGCGGAGGATTAACTAAGTGAGCCACGGTGCCGGCCCCACTCCCTAGCTAATTCTAACAATTTAAGGGACTTCAGCATCAGGTGCAACTCTTGCATTTGATAAATGGGGAAAGAGGTCCAGCGAGGTCAAGGTCCTTCCTTAAGTCACACAGTGTGGCAGAGACAGAGACCTGCAGTCCCAGCCTCCTTGCTGGGGGCCTCACTGCCTCTGCCTGATTCACGTTTCAACAAAGGATTAAAAGCTTTTCCTTTTTTTTTTTTTTTTTTTGTGTTATCCAGACATTTGCCAACTCCATTTTCACTCAGTGACATTCATCATGCATTTCTTGGAGCTTTCCAGACACCCTGGTTTGCCTCCCAGTTTTCTGAACCCCCCCTTCTCTGTTTTCTTGGCTGCTTTGCTGTCTGAGCCCTCACACAGTTGTGCAGGCTGTTGACTGCACAGGGAGGTGAGGAGGTTGGCAATCCAGCCTGCACTGTCTCCTGGCAGTGCGTTGCATCTTCCCGGAGGGGAAGGGGCCTTTGCAGGTTTGCACAGAGACTTGTATGTGATAGAGCAGCCTATTCTCCGCCTGCTCTCTCTCTTCCTCCTTCCCCTTCCTCTCTCTGGCTGCCTCCGCCCTCCACTCCCACTATTCCCTCCCCAGCACAGTTCCTTGGCCCCATTTCTCACTCCTGCACAGATGACGTCCAGATGTGCATCTTCTGCCTGTCTTTTCTGCTGGCGGTGGGGTGAGGGGGGTGTTCCACTGTCCCTTTAAACTCATGCCCATGGCTGACCCGTCGCCACGGCCCCGCCCCATGCTCATCTCTGATGGAGATGCAGCAGCAGCCGGCCAGGCCCTCGAGGTCAGAAGTCTTGGCAGCTGCCTGGATTCGGCCTCCTCTCCTCCGCCCAGGATGGAGCTCTGGCAGAACTCATTCTTTCAAAAGTCCCTCCTGGGTTCCCTCCCTCTGTCTCCATGCCACCATCTGTGAGACTCCACTCACGCCCTTTCTAGCTGGTTTCCTTGCTCCCTGTCCCTCCTTGCCCATGTCTTCCCCTGCGCCACTGTCCAGCTGTTCTTTCTTAAAAGCCTGCAGGTTTTCTCGGTAGATCCTCTTGTCCCTGGAGGCTTGGCTATGATCCCACCTCTCCCTGAAAGCCTGTCTCTTGCCATTGGCCCCTCACCGCAGGGTGCACTGCCCGAATGTTGCCCCAGCCAGGGCAGAAGCTCTTGTGAAGGCAGAAGCCACATCCTCCCGTCTTCCACTCCTCTTGAAGCTGGCCCCGTGCTGGACACAGCTCGTGACCATGCTGGTTCTCTTGCTGAAGGCATTGGTCAAGTACGCTTTTCTGTAGGTTCAGGTCATTTGCCTTGGTCTTGACCAGAGAAGACTGGAGAACTATCCAGGCCTGCACCCCCCACCCCAACACTGGCCTTTCATGTGGACAGGTCCTAGGCAGGCGATTAGAGAGCAGGACATGACCACTATGCTCCAACCTGAGAGGCTCATTAGAGGCGGATATGTGGCCTGAATTAACGGGTCCCACACAGGCCCTCTGAAGAAAACTGAAGGGCGAAACTGCGAAATGGGGTGCCTTAGAAGGCACTCCAGAAGAGACTTACAGGATGGCTCAGCCAAGGACCACAGACACACACAGCCGGCTCCTGCCTGGCGGTGTGTGGGGTCTGGTCCCCACTTGTCACTATGCATCATGAGCCGAGGTGCGGGAACAGCGGTGGCCTTCCGTGGGATGGGCTCAGGCCGCCTGGGTTTTGGGTTTGACTTTCACCTCGGTCCCCGCAAGGCATTGGAAGGCTCTGGCCTCTCCCTGTGAATGGGAGTGAATCCGCTGGCCTCACGGACTCCGTGAGAGCATTTGCCATTATCTGGGAAAGGCCCTAACATGTTTCTGACTGAACGTCTGTTGCAACTAGCCGGGACCCTGGCAGAAAACCCGAGTTTGTTCTGTGGCCAGCAAGCGTGTCGTTTGCTGTGCCGTGGCTGCGTTTCTCGAGAGCGACCTGAGTAAACAGAGCAGGAGGCAGTCCAGAAATGGCCCGCGAGCTGGCTGCGCCACGTCACTGCAGACTTCTCTGTGTGGAAAGACAAAGGCTCAGAGGATGTGATAGGTCTGTGGTACAATAAAATAGCTCAAGCGAACAGCACTGTCCCTGTTGAAATTTGAATGTAGTCATTTGTAGGCGCGCAACCCATTGTCACATAATGGGGACAGGATGTCATGCAGATGCTGGATGCCGTGAGCTGCGAGAAAGACAACATTATTGAAATAAGTACAAGGAGAATTCCATGAGTCTCAGTTGACAGGTTCATAATGGTTTTTAAATCTTAAAGCCAGTCCTCACCCCTGAGTTTGGTATCATGGAGCCCCACTCGTCCCTTCCTGGGAATGTCCCGACTACTGCTGTCACTGGCCACCAATGCCGACTTGCACCTGAATTCATTTGCAAATATCTTTATTGAGTTATCATTAACATATGCAAATTATCTGTATTTAAGGTGTACAACTTAGTGTTTTGATATTCATATGTAATGTGGAATAACCACCCCAGTCAAACCAGTGAGGGAATCCATTGCGTATATCTATGTGTGTTGAGTTCTAATTCAAGATCTATCCTCTATGAAAAGGAACAGCATTGTTAGCTGGTGTTACACAGGATCACCATGCTATACATCAGAGCTTCGGGAATTGTCTTATATGATTTACATCACTGGAACTGTGTACCCTCTAATGACATTGAATGCACAGATCATTGATTGGGGATTTTCTCAGGCAGGACACTGGTGGTCCGTGAGCCCCCAGAGTGCAAGGCACTCAGGGTCTACATGAGATAAGCCATCTGTGCATGAAAGCTGAAGTGGAAAGCTAAGACACTAACAGGCCAGATGTCATTATTGGCAAGGCCTTGATTATGAGAGAAACAATTTGGCAAATGGAGAACGGGTTTACCAAGAGGCTAATGAAGCTTCAGTTTCAGGCCTTTTACTTACCAAGCCCCGTCCAACGTCTTGTGTCCCAGTTTTTTGTTCATGGTTATATATTCTCTTTTTCCTACGGAAGATTCCCTGAATTGTATAAGATTTCATTAACTTTGACATCTGTTGGATTGGCTAGCTTCTTTTTTATTTTTAATATTTATTTAAAAGAGTTGAAGAAAGAGATGCAGATCTTCCATCTCCTGGTACACTCCCCAGATGGCCACAATGGCCAGGGCAGGGCCAGGCCAAAGCCAGGAGCTTTATCTGGGTCTCCCATATGGGTGACAGGGGTCCTAACACTTGGGTCATCTTCAGCTGTTTTTCCCAGGTGCATTAGCAGGGAGCTGGATTTGGAGTGGACGTGAAGCCAAGACACAAACCGGCACCTATATGAGATGCCGGCATCACAGGTGGTGGCTTTACCCACTTCACCACGATGGAGGGACACTCAGAGCTGCAGGGATGGCACAGCTGGTTACTGTCAGGCACATCAGAACCACTCTTAAGATCAGCCTTCTCCCTCCTCCTCTTCCCCTAGAATATGCAGGATGCCCCCACAAAAGAATCAGGGAGACAAGAACAGGGTTATGTGATGCTCCTGCTGAATTTCAAGGTCCTCAAGCCATCATCCTCTTTCCCCTTGGCCTTCCCAGGCATTGCTATAACGATCCACTCCAGAATGGCTACCTGGGAGCAGCTGGCATTCCCCGGCCGCCCCACCCCAGGCCTCCCCCTGCTCTCCCTAGCTCTGAGAATTCCTTTGTCCCCAGCTCCCTGGTGCTCTGTGTGTCTGAGGGGCCCTGGTGTTCCTGCGAAGTTTCCATGACTAATTCTGGCAAAGCCATGAGAGCCTTTCTCACATCAACAAAGCCGCTGCATCACAGAAGAGAGGCAAATGGAGCCAGCATTCCACCTTGGCATACGCAGGGCTGTATTTAAAAAAGAGAAAGTTGGAAAGGAAGAGAAGAGAATGGAGGGGACAGAGCCGACCCAGCCGAGGTGAGGAGGTGATGGCTGGTGAAACTTACAGCCCTGTGGCTTTGCTTACACGCCTCCCCCCTCTGCCAGAGCACACTGGTCCTCCACAACCAGCCTCTTGATGTCCAAAACCATTCTAAATGTGTCTTCTCTCCAGACTCAGACACACTCTGCTGGTGGTCTTGTGAAGAGCTTGCTTTTCCATTAAAGGATCTTTTCTGGTTTCAGACAGAATTTCTCTTTTCTAAGATCTTGGATTGGAACCAAGGACCTGGGCCTGCAGCTGTGAGACCTTGGACCATCACACATAGCTGTGAGCCTTGGTGTCAACTTCACCATTGGATCTTATGCCTAGAGGGCTGTGGAGGGACCCCCGCCACATGTCTATCTTAAAAGGTCTTGAGAATCAAAAATCCTAGTAAAAATTACAGATTCATCAGAATGCTGTACAAGTGTGAGGTATTATCACCACGCAGTGGTGGACTGTGGCTCCAAGAGAATGTTTCCACCTGGTAGAATGTCCCTGATGAGCCATTTACCAAGGGGAGTCTACAGGGTGAAAATTAACCCCAGGACCCTCCAGAATCCTGTTGGCGACACACATCATGAAACAGGTGGGGAGCAAGTCAAGGAGGGGGGGCAGAAGGAGGAAGCTAGAACCGCCATGTTTCTGCGTTTGGAGGCAGATATTTTACTGACCAAACTCTGGGTGTCCACACTTTCTGGAACACACCTTTCACCAGCACTCAGTCAACCCCACGCACAGCCACATTCAGGCTCGCATACCATCCATGCATCGGTCACGGTGGCCCTGCCTGCCAGCTCGCTCTGCGGAAGTGTATGCTTGTGCATAGGTCAAGTGTTTTCACAGCCTTGCGCCCTGGCCTCTAAAGTCATCAAGAGGCTAAAGCAAACAACTCTGTTTGACTTGCAAAACCTGCATTGTGCTCTGGATCTGGCCACCCTGTGGTCTGATCCTGACTCAGCTCTCCCTAGTTATGTGGCCTCCATCCATCATGGAGCTTTTCCAAATCTCAAGTATCTCTGCTATTGTGACATGGGACCAAAAATACAGAAACCCGCTGTGAGGACAGAGATGTATGTGCAGAGCCTCACTCACAGGCAGTTGTGCAGCTAACATTAGCCCTGCCCCTAGACCCTTCCCTTCCCCCAGTAAGTTCCTGCCTTAACCTACCGGGTATCCCTGCTTCCACCCTCACTCCCTGCAGGCTGCCCTGCGCTTTGAATCAGAATTGGAAGAGACCTTACCCAAAGGACATTCCAGAGACTCCCATTTGTCATACCACCAGCCTGATCCCAAACATTTAAAGGGCCTTGTGGTCCACCAGCTCTGGAGAGAGCCCCTCAAATCAACTGTCAAGACTCGGCCCCTCACCACCACCACCTTGCTGTGGCCGATTGCCTGTTCCTCTCCAGGCAGCCTTTGCTGCCCCGTAAGCACGCGTGTGCTGTGTTCATCCTCTGTCCAGGTGCTTGCTCTTCTCTCCCACCCAGAATCAGCCATACAGCAGATGGGGTGGGGGCGGGTGGCCCCTTCCACCCTAAGGAACTTTGATGGGGCTTGGGGGTGCACCTGATGCTCTTGCTCCCGAGAAGATGGGGCTTGGAGAAGAGTTTTGACTGGCACCCAGAAGCCATCTCTCTGGAGAAAATTTTCTGTGTTGATTTCTACCTTGAAACATGGCTGTGAGTGAGGAGAGATAGTCAGAACTGGAGAGACTGTGAAGGCTGCAGGAAAGATATCCCTACCCAAGTTGGCGAATCCTCCTGCCTGTGCATGGGGCGGGGGGCTGGTCTGGGCTCCCACTGCCTGCACCACTTCTCACTGGGAGGACGGAGCTGGGCAGGGCTGCAGGAGCCCAGACTGCACTTCTGCATTGCGGCTCTGGGCCGAGACAAAGCGGGAGATTGCCACCTATTGACAGGCAAACGTTTCCTGCAAGGAGGAAAGATTGTGTAACAGTGCCTCCCCTCTCCACGCTCTTCAGACAGGCCCCCAGGGGTGGCTAACAAGACCAGGCCTCCTGCTCTCAGGATTTTCCAGTGTAGGGGAGGGCAAGGGGAAACTGCAGACCCCAAGGTGACGACGTGAGTGTCTCCATGGGAAAATTGCCTGGAAATAAATTGCCCGACATCAACAGAGCCACTCCAGTCCTGTGGCAGGCGCCTGCTGCCTGCAGTATTCTCATTTAACCCTCACAGCACATGCGGGAGCTGAGGTTTAACGGGAGTTCCCAGCCCCAACATCCATGGCCAGGAAGGAGCAGAGGTGGGGTGTGGACAGTCCCCTAAATTTCTGTCCCGCTCAGAAGCGCTTTCTGCCAATACTTGCCAATCATGCAATTCATATCCCCAGTTCAAATCAGAATTTCTGTAACCCAGGTGATCTGGAAAATGTGGGCCCCGGTTCCTTTTGGTGGGGTAGATGCTAGCTCTGCCATTTTCTGTGTGATGACCTTCTAAGGCTTTGTTCTCTCAGTGGGGAAATAGGGGTAATGAGGATGTCTAACTTGTAGAGCTTAAATAACATAATATATAACAAATCACTCAGCGGGATGCTAGGAATTTATAAATGGGAGCTTAGTTATCTGTGGTCTGAACACCTGGGTTAGAATCCACACTTCTCTCGTTTTTAGCTCTGGGGCCTTGGACAAGGTACTTGACCTTTCTGATACTCAATTTCCTTATCAGTAAAATTGGGCTAATAGTAATATATCCATTCCTTTTTAACAAAAGATTTATTTATTTTATTTGAAAGGTGGAGTTACATAGAAAGGGAGAGTGAGAGAGAGAGAAAGAGACAGAAAAAGAGAGATAGGTCTTTGATCCACTGGTTCACTAACCAAATGGCTCAATGGCCTGATCTGGGCTGATCATAAGCCAGGAGCCTGGAGCTTCTTCCAGGCCCCATGAGTGCAGAGGCCCAAGGTCTTGGGCCATCTTCTGCTGCTTTCCCAGGCCATAACAGGGAGCTGGATCAGAAATGGATCCCATATGGGATGACGGGTACTGCATGTGGCCTTACCCACTACCCAACAGCACCAGCCCCAATATACCCATTCTTGCCAAGTTGTCTGCATGGAAAGGTAAAAACAGTTTGCAAATTTTAATTGCCCTATTCAAGTATTAGTGTTATAATTTCAGTGAAAAGATAACTGTTTCTTCAAATGGATTGGTGAGTTTTCCAAACAGTGACTTGGGTTGAATTCAACGTGTAAGTAAAAGCTTTTATTTGTGAGGCTCACTAGCAACAGCAGCCTAAGATGACCAGAGGCTCTGTGGGTGCCATAGCTGTGCTGCAGGTGGCTCTGGGAGGTATTCCTGTTAAAACCCCTGTTCCCAGTGCATCTTCTCCTTCCACACTCAAGGACAAGGGTTGGCATTCACTGCTGTTTGCCAGGTGAGGAAACATGAGGCCTACAGAATTGCACTGGCTGTCACGGCCCTGGGGCGGGTCCGAGGAGGGCTGGGGTGTCTTTTGAATGTGAATGTTGAGTCCAAACATGCTTTTATGCTTGCCTGTCTGGATCTGGTGGGACACACCCACAGGCTCAGAATGCTGTTGACTGGAGAACGTTATCTGAGTGTTTTTTTAAAAGCTGATCCGCAATAGCGTTTTCCTCCTCCTTTTCCAGTGTGGTTTTGTATTCCCAGGCCCAGTTTCCACAAGGGGGCCCTGCCTGCAACCGCTGGATTTTATCTCAGATCCCTGTTTAGGAAACAGCAGCTCTCCACCCCCTCTCTCCCAGCCTGGTGGGAATTACTTCCTCTTTTCTTCCCTGCCTGCAGCTTTATTGAATTCTCCTTAGCAACATCCAAAGGAGAATTGCTCCAGCAACAGCCCGAGAACCAATGAAATGTGAACATGGGAATGGTTTCTAGACCAATGGGAACCCTCCCTGGCAAGCAAAATGGCTTACCAGAAAATAATAACTTGAAGTTTGCAAAGCAGCCTCTGGGTGGCAGCACACCAGCTGTATTGGACACAGCTCTCAAACATCAACTTTGTTTTTTGCTTCTTGAGACCTATTCTTGATAAAAATCATCTTCCAACCATAAGAATTTGACTTTTACAAGCCTGTGTGATGTGGTAGACGTGTACTAGAGGATGGGCTCTTGGCTTCCACCCCTGCTGTACCTATCCCATCCCGAAACCCCCTCTTGGCTCCCACCATCTCTGCTGCTTTGTCACAAGCGATTCTGGTCCAGCGGGCTGGGGTCTGGAGGCCTTTGGTGACTCTCCCTGCCCAACCAGTCAGGGAGAGGAGCTGGAGAGGACACACTGTTCCCTGTTTAGCCACCTCTACTGCTGGGCTGAGAGGTGGATGAGATGGGGCTGGGAGTTGATGGGCAGCCACCAGTGAAGGAGGAAAGAACGTGTACTTGTCGACATCACATTTCTGAGTGGCACAGACTGACTCTGCTCCTGGCCCCAGCAGACCTGTCACACAGCTGGCCAGGAAGGGGGCTGACGAGTTCTGCTCTCTCTGTCAGGTGGCTTTAGGCCTCTTCATCAGAGGCAGCCGTGGACGGGAACTGCATGGACAGTAGTGAACAATAGTAAATCCCTGTGTCCAGTGGTTTAGCCATGCTTTTCGTGAGATGTGACCTTGAACACCACGTGGTGAGGTTTTTGTCCTTCGGGTGCTCACATTTCCCCAGGGCTGCCCATTGCTGCCTGGCTTCCCTGCTCATCCGTAAACAGTCCGTGAAGTCCTGAATCTCCAGAAAGCCCCCTCTCATTCCCACTCCCTTCTCCCCTGTTGCCATGCTGTTTTCTGAAGGTCTCCTCCTCTGTCAGTTTCCTCTAAGGGTCACAGAGTTACTGCAAGGCAGGGACTGTCCTTTGTGTCTGCAGCCCTTACTGTAGCATCAGCCTGTAATAGGTGCACAGGAGCATTTTTAGAAGAAAGGAAATAGGCAAGATATGCAAGAAATGAAGTCTGGCGCTCCAAGAAGCAACCTTAGGGAGTTTATGGGCTGGAGCAATGCCTGGGAGTGTGGTGCTGGCTGCGGGGGAGACTTCTAGCTGTTCTGGATCCTTCGACGTCATGAGCCACGACTCCAAACCAAAGCGCAAGCCTGAAAACACTGACCATCGTGGGCCCATCCTGTGATTGGCTCATGTCAGCCACATGAAACCATGTGGTTTCCTTTATGATTTTATGTTTTAGGAAGAACTGAGGAGCAAATCCAAAATTTGTGCCAACGTATTTTGTGGAGCTGGCCGGGAATGTGCAGTCACTGAGAAGGGAGAGCCTACCTGTCTCTGCATCGAGGTAAGTCCCAGAGTGAGGGGACAAGGACAGTGTGGCCACCTGGCTGGAGCCGCCAGCGACGTCATCATCTATAAAAGCACAACTTGTCTGTCAGAAGTGCATGAAATTTTTAAGCAAGGTGTTAAAAATTGGATACCTGATTTTTAGTACAGGGATTTTTATATTTTCTTAATGTTTAGCTGTATAAGATTTTTAAATTATTAAGTTAATGATTACTTTATATTTGTCAAATACAGGCAATTACAGTACTTCAGAAAGTTTTAAATGAATGATCTAAAAGATAAGTGTATTTCAATCAAAATATTTTGAAATCCATGCATAATTTTTCCATAGTATGCATTGCCCATGAACTTGTGAAGAACCCTCATGTGCATGGATTTCAATTTTTTTTGCACCAAAATAAATTTACCTTTTTATTCTATTTCCCATGAACTTTTTGAAGTACCCTCATATTTGTACATCCTCCACTCTGATCCATTCAGTCTGAGGTAACCAGTGTTTGGTACAAAATGTTCCATATTGTTTCTTTTGTCTATGCTACTATAAACCTAGGGTTTCCCCTTATTTTATGCAAAATGAGATCATATTATTTATAGACATGTACAGTTTGTATCTTGTACTCATTAATAAACCATGGACAGCACTACAGATTAGTTTAGTAATATGAATCAACTAGATTTATTGAGTCATTTCTCATAGATGAACATGTGGTTGCCCCGTGGGTTGCTTATACTACAAACTATAGCCTCCTGCACAGATATCTCTTCATTGTGCTGCTGCCTTTATTTCCTAGGACTGATTGCTAGGTCAAAGGATATGCAAAAATTTTTAATTATAATTTATTTACATGAGAGAGAGAGAGAGAAATCTCTTATCAGTGAGTCTACTCCCCAAATACCTCAATGGCATGGACCTGGCCAGGCTAAAGCCAGGAGCCAGAAGCTTCATCAGGGTCCACATGGGTGGCAGGGGCCCAAGTACTTGGACCATCTTCCATGGCCTTCCAAGGCACATTAGCAGGGAGCTGGATCAGAAGCAGAGTAGCCGGAACTTGAACCAACACTCTGATATGGAGTGCCAGTGTGACAAACAGTGGCTTAACTTGTGCCACAACACTGGCCTCTTGCCCTGCAGCCCCTACCCCCTAAAATGACATCTAAAAAATAAAATGAGCTTTTGAGAAATACAGGTTTTGTAGGCAGGATTCTGATCCATTTTGTCTCCTAAAGCAAACATGTGCTCTTGCCCCAGGCCTTTCTGTCAAACCAGTCCAGAGCTTAGAAGGACATCGTCCTGCCCATAAATAATCCTGATACATAGTCCCAGAAAGGAAGTCTCCCAACCCAGAAACCTAAAAACCAGATCATGCTGGACATGTGTTTGCCGTTGGAGATCCTTTCTTTTTTTCTTTTTTTCTTTTTTTCTTTTTTTATTTTTTGACAGGCAGAGTGGACAGTGAAAGAGAGACAGAGAGAAAGGTCTTCCTTTGCCATTGGTTCACCCTCCAATGGCCACCGCGGCCAGCACGCTGCGGCCGGTGTACCGCACTGATCTGAAGGCAGGAGCCGGGTGCTTCTCCTGGTCTCCCATGGGGTGCAGGGCCCAAGCACTTGGGTCATCCTCCACTGCACTCCCAGGCCACAGCAGAGAGCTGGCCTGGAAGAGGGGCAACCGGGACAGAATCCGGCACCCCTACTGGGACTAGAACCTGGTGTGCCAGCGCTGCAAGGTGGAGGATTAACCTATTGAGCCGCGGCACCAGCGGAGATCTTTTCTTGAAATGTATATGGCCACAGTCCAGTCTCAGCTCAGCTGCACAGAGCTGTTGATTTTGAGCAAACTGCTTTCCACCAGATGCCAAAAAGGCCGGACCTACTTGGTCTTGCTCAGGACCCGAGGCACAGCGAGCACTGTGTAGTAAACACTGGTTAAATGAATAAGTGCAGTTTGTACTGTGGGCTTCAGTATCCTCACTGCACACGGAGAGGCTAGCCTGCCTCCCACGTCCAGTGTTCCGAGGTCCTTGGTTCTTAATACATTTGATCTGTCTCGTTTTGTCCCTTTGTTAGATGCTTCCCCTCCACCTCTTTAAAAGCCACAAGTCTAAAGAAATCGTTCTTGTTTGTGATCTTGACACCGTCAATAGGCAAAACAGAACCCAGTTGCCAAGTGAACGTCATTCCATGTCTCCCTCCAAACTGGGTCTCTGTAGTACTTCACCAAGACCCATGGCTTCCCCCCCCAGGTAGTGAGGTGAGGAGGAAAGAAAATAGCCTCAACATCTTAAACGGAGCAACAGAACCTTAGAGTCAGGCCCTAGGAGAATTGGAGTGTGTGTGTATACGTGTGCATTCACGCACCTGCCTGTCTCTTCTGTCCCCAGCTCCTGGCTCTGGCCCCTTTGTGTCATAAAGCATTGGAATTGTAAGGGATCTTAGGTCACCTGAAGATATTGGATGACTTTTTCCAAAGTGACAAAGAATCCAAATTCCTGACTTCTCATGAAATCCCCTTCTTGCTAACTATAACTAGATAGGGTGAAGGGGGTGCCTTAGACTACTGGGGTTGCTCGAAGAAAATAGCTGAGACTACGTTGCTTCTGAAAAATAGAAATTTAATTACCTTAGTTCTAAAGGCTGGGAAGGTCAAGATCAAGGTAACAGATGGTTTGATGTCTAAAGAGGGCCTGGTCTCTGTGTCCAAGATGGCACCTTAAATGTCGCATCCCCTTGGTGGGAGGTAGAAGGGAAAAGGATCAAATGCCACGTGAAGCCCCTTTTATAAAAACCTTAATCTCATTCGCAAGGGAGGAGCCCTTATGACCTAATCAATTGCTTTGGAGATTAAGTTTCAGTGAAATGTGGAGAGAACACAAACATCCCAACAGTAGCAGGAGGTGTTTCTTCTCTGAATACAAGAAGTGACCTTGGAACAGGATTGACCCAGAGGACCATGGGGGCCTGGGATGTGATAAGATGCCTCCAGCGTCCAGCTGGGGTCACTGATGGCCAGAGCTGAGGTTCCAAAAACCCTGATGGGGAAGGGTGCCATCTCTGCTGGTGGAGAGTCCCCTCACAAGATGTCTCTGTACGTGTGTGTGTGTGTATTTGTGTATGTGCATGTATGTGTACATGTGTCTTTGTGGGTCCATGTGCATGTGTTCATGTCTGTGTGTTGGTACCCATGACTGCATGAATATCCCCCTGTTGCATTGCCTCTATTTCAGCAATGCAAACCTCACAAGAGGCCCGTATGTGGCAGTAACGGCAAGACCTACCTCAACCACTGTGAGCTGCACCGAGACGCCTGCCTCACTGGGTCCAAAATCCAGGTTGATTACGACGGACACTGCAAAGGTAAGGCAGGCTCTCCCCACTGCACGGCAGCCGAAACCATGGGCAGCCGAGAGCAGAACAGCTGGCTGGGCTGACCACGGCCAGCAACGCTGTGGAGACCACCAGGCAGCAGGCACGGCCTGCTTTTGACATGCATGCACCTGTTGAGTTTGGCCTAGATAAAAGCCCAGGTTTGATCCCAGGACATCCTACCTCAGACTGCAAGGGGACTTCCAGCTGTGTCTGCAGCTGGATAGCACATGAGGTGACCACATCATTAATCAAAAATAATAAGGAAGTCCTTAAGTGAATTCCGTACCTTTTTAGAAAGTAGCTAGATTTCACTCTTCACTGTGGTTTTAATTTTGGCACCTCTCAACCCTCAACCCTGGTAGTATTATGTTTTACCCATTTTGTGCCCAAACTTTTGCCCATTGGAGTAAGAGGGCAGGAATCCCACACCTGTTGCTAATTAGACACCCGCCGCCTGCCAGTCCTAGCCCTGTCTCGTCCGTCTTGGCCCTGACCTTCCGTGGAGAAACAAGAAGCTGTTTGCCAAGTATCAGTGTCCACTCCATTTTCTGTCCAGACTCTTGATATGAATTATTTTTTGTTAAATAATTATTTATTTATTTATTTGAAAGGCAGAGCAACAGAGACAGAGAGGGAGAGAAAGAAGAGGGGGGACAGAGAGAGAGAAAGAGAGAGAGAGAGAGAGAAAGAGAGTTACTCCGCTCCCAGATGGCCCCAACAGCCAACACTGAGCCAAGTGAAAGCCAGGAGCCAGGAATTCCATCCAGCTCTCCCAGATGGGTGGCAGGGGCCCAAATATTTGGGCCATCATCTGCTGCTTCCCCAGGTGCATTGGCAAGAAGCTGGATCACAAGTGGAGCAGATGGAATCGAACCCATGCTGTGACGTGGGATGCCGGCATCTCAAACAGCAGCTTAACCCACTACACCACCGTGCTGTCCCCTTGATACGAATTCTCACACTCTCAGGACAGTGTCAATCCAGCAGGAAGAAGTGTGAATGCAGGAGGGCAGCTCAGTGACCCCAAAATGCCAGACAGCACAGACAAGAAAGCATCCCCATACTTGGGCCCTGGAAGAAGGAGCAGGAAGCAAGGTTTCAGGACAAGATGATGAGATGTCACGAGCATCCCCTTAGTGTGGGGCTGGTTCAGGCCTAGAGATCCGCAGACATTGTTTTTCTTCACTTTGCGTCACACGCTCTCTTCCTGTCTTGCAGAGAAGAAACCTGTGAGTCCATCTGCCAGCCCGGGTGAGTGCTTATCTCTTCTGCCGGGTGCGTGCACATACCTGGGGAGAAAATGCTTTCCATGATGGAAATTCTCACTCTGTTCCTGAATCCCTGACGAGCTCACAGGGTCAGAGCTCGTGACCCGGAAGTGGTCATTCCTCACACCAGCTTAGGAAAGCTGCAGAACTGCACTGTTCTGTGCTTGGCAACTCAAACAGCCGACTAGGTCGCAGTGTTGGGCTGGGTTATCCCATTTGGGCTGAGCAGTGATTGAACTCCCCGTAGTGCCCAGTAAGAGTGCTCACGTCACTGGAGCAGCAGGCTCGGAAGACACAAGTCATTTTCCAAGGGGCTGGTTGGAAATGCAGAAAGACTTTCTGTGGCTTTCCACAAACAAGAATGGAAATTTCACCACGATTTGTGGTTACAGACCCCAGGGGCATGCACTTCCCTAGATCCTCATGACAGCCTGCGAGGCAGCTCTCTGGGATAGCCTGATGGGAAGAGGGAGACTCAGAGAGATCAAGTGAGTTTTCCCAAGTCCACACGAAGAAGTGAGGGGATGGGGGCGAATGCCCGGGCCTGGTGCGCACGTCACACGCCTGCACAAGTCGTCTTCCAGGGATTCCCTCTCTGCACTGCTTCCTCATCCACCTGTTGTTTCCATGTCCAGAGCGTCCACATCTCCCTGCCTCAGCCCTATTTCCTGTTGTGTGTATTGAGGGGAGATACAGGTGAGGGAAAAGCTGAATGGGAGGGAGTTTTAATAAACCAAGTTAGAAAGAGAGAAGCTACAGAAAATGCATCGGCACCCCAGTGGCAACAAGAATTGTTTTCATTTATCAGATATTTGAGCTCGTCTTTGAGCCAACACTGCCACTGTGTGGATTTGCTTTTCTCTCCCCCTTTTTTGTTTGTTTTAAGATATATTTGTTTATTTGAAAGGCAGAGTTACAAAGAAGGAGAGATAGAGATCTTCCATCTACTGGTTCACTTCCCAAATGGTCTCAACAGCCAGGGCTGGGCCAGGCCAAAGACTGGAGCCAGGAACTCCTCCAGGGTTTCCCACGTGGGTGCAGGGGCCCAAGCACTTGGGCCATCCTCTGCTGCTTTCCCAGGAGCATTAGCAGGGAGCTGGATGGGAAGTGACTTAACGCACTGTGCCACAAGGCCAGTCCCTTAAATCACCTTTCTAGAGTTAGTGAAAACGTCCTTTTTATGCTGACTTTTCCCTCAGCTAGCGACAACATTTCTGTCGCAGTATTCTCCGGGTTTGACAGATGTTTAAAGGTGTAATCCTGGGTCCTGGGTTAGACACTGCCTGGCCGTGGACCTTGGCTGTGACCACGCTGTCCCTCCCCTGCAGTCGTGTGCTATCAGGCCAACCGCGATGAGCTCCGGCGTCGCATCATCCAGTGGCTGGAGGCGGAGATCATTCCAGACGGCTGGTTCTCCAAAGGCAGCAACTACAGCGAGGTCCTCAACAAGTACTTCAAGGTAATAACACCGCTGAGGTCGGATCTGGCGGGAAACAGACGCCTCTTCCTCCCTCTGCTCCGTCATATCTTTCCAGATCTGGAGGCACACCCCACATACACTCACACACATTCAGATGCCCCATGCCCACCGGGAGCCAGAGGGCGCCAGCGAGAGGCCCCAGCCGGCCACCCCGACTTGCACACTCTCACCTGCTTCCCCCACTAACCAGCCACAAGAGGGCCTTTTTAGCAGCTCTCAGCCCACCCGACCTGGTCAGCGCGAGGCCAGTCTGGATTGCTGTCTCTGGCCTGCACTGTGCACCCCACAGACGGAAGTCTACTGGGTTGGGATGAAACGGAGTTGGGGTCGTCTTAGAAGTCTCTTATGTGACTGTGGATGGAGGTTTCTGTCCTCGGCTGTTGAAATGGAACCTGGCTGGGCGCAGCAGGATGAGAAAGCACTGCTCATGTTCTCTGTCTTCTGGCTTGGCCAGGCCCCTGTTACTGAGTCCTGGGGGCAGGGCCGGGTCTTTCTCCAGAAACACATGGCACTGCTGAGCCCAGGGGCTTGGACAGGAGCAGAAAGCCACTTAAAGGAAATGGTTTTTTTCCCATAGCTGTGTAAGTGGTACCTCGGGGCCTGTTGTGAGCAGTGTCTTTGCCCTGTGATTATAGCATAGGAGCTGTCGGGCCCAGAACGCTTCTTCCAGGGTGCCAATTGGGACCTTGTAACCATTGGTCCTGGCCCTCTGGTGGTGGCGCTCCGCCCCAGGCATCACTGACACCTGCTATTAGATTTGATTGCCAAGTCCCCTGGCACCCCAGCCCCCACCCCAGACACACATACAGCATCTCCACAACCTAGCAGTAACTGGCTCTTGCAGGCTCCCATCTAAAACCTGCACAGCCCCTGGAGAAAGTGGCTTTTCTCTAAGCCATTCTCACTCCCAACTAAGAAAGCGTTCCAGTGCCCGGGTCCCTCCTTCCAGACCCTGGCAGTGTCTCCCAGAGAAAGGAGGGCTTTCACGAACTCCCACTTCCTGCTGCAGAGGCCCCTGAGACGCTGGCCTCCAAGGCAGACTCTGCCCCTAGGGCAACAGCTGCCAGTTGGCGACAGGTCTGATATTTCAGAGGCGTCTGTTTCTGGACCAGTGAGTTGCTCTGCTGCCCAGCTGGCATTCCTCACATCAAAATGAGTGGGAAAAACAAATCTAATGGGAATCTGGATGAGGCCCAAAGCTGACTTTTACCTCAACTAGTGATTCAGTTGCTGTTTCTGAAGTGAAAGAGCAGAACAAAGAAGAGCAGACTCTTTACTGCCTGTGTCCACACCACCAACACCACTGCCACCTCTACCATCACTACCACCAATACCACCACACCACCACCATCACCACTACCACCACCACACCACTACCACCACCATCACCACTACCACCACCATCACCACTACCACCACCATTACCACTACCACTACCACCATCACCACTACCACCACCATCACCACTACCATAACTACCACCACCACCACTACTGCCACCACCACACCACTACCACCACCACTACTGCCACCACCACCACCACCACCACCACCATTACCGCTACCACCACCACACCACTACCACCACCACCATTACCACTACCACCACCATCACCACTACCACCACCATTACCACCACCACCACCATCACCACTACCACCACCATCACCACCACCATTACCACTACCACCACCATCACCACTACCACCACCATCACCACACCACCACCATCACCACACCACCACCATCACCACTACCACCACCATCACCACACCACCACCATCACCACACCACCACCATCACCACTACCACCACCATCACCACTACCATAACTACCACCACCACACCACACTACCACCACACCACTACCATCACCACTACCACCACCATTACCACTACCACCACTACCACCACCACCACACCACTGCCACCACTACCACCACACCACTACCATCACCACTACCACCACCATTACCACTACCACCACTACCACCACCACCACACCACTGCCACCACTACCACCACCACCACCACCACCACCATTACCACTACCATAACTACCACCACCACCACTACTGCCACCACCACCACCACACCACTACCACCATCACCACTACCACCACCATCACCACTACCACCACCATCACCACTACCACTACCACACCACTACCATTACCACTACCACTACCACTACCACCATCACCACTACCACCACCATCACCACTACCACTACCACACCACTACCATTACCACTACCACTACCACCATCACCACTACCACCACCATCACCACTACCACCACCATCACCACTACCACCACCATTACCACTACCACTACCACTACCACCACACCACTACCACCACCATCACCACTACCACCACCATTACCACTACCACCACTACCACCACCACCACACCACTGCCACCACCACACCACTACCATCACCACCACACTACCACCATCACCACTACCACCACCACCACACCACTGCCACCACCACACCACTACCACTTCCATTACCACTACCACACCACTACCATTACCACTACCACCATCACCACTACCACCACCATCACCACTACCACCACCATTACCACTACCACCACTACCACCACCACCACACCACTGCCACCACCACACCACTACCATTACCACTACCACTACCACCACACCACTACCACCACCACCACACCACTACCACCACCATCACCACTACCACCACTACCACCACCACCACACCACTACCATTACCACTACCACTACCACACCACTACCATTACCACTACCACTACCACCACACCACTACCACCACCACACCACCACCATCACCACTACCACCACCATTACCACTACTACCACTACCACCACCACCACACCACTGCCACCACCACACCACTACCATTACCACTACCATAACTACCACCACCACCACACCACTACCACCACCACCACACTACCACCACCACCACTACCACCATCACCACACTACTACCACCACACACCACCACCATTACCACACACTACCACCACCACCACTACTGCCACCACCACCACCACACCACTGCCACCACCACCACCACCACCACACCACCACACTACCACCACCACACCACCACACTACCACCACCACCACCACCACCACCACTACTACCACCACCCACCCCAGGACTCCAGGTGGCAGATTCATGGTGGCCAGGCTGAAACTGGAGCCAGCCCACCCAGCCACCTTGTCACCCATCACCCCAGTCTCTGTGTGTGAGTGAGGGCCTGGCTCAGCCCATCTCTGAGCCGTCTCCAAATGTGGGTCTCATCACCCACATCCTGCCTTTCCACGGCCCTACAGTGACGAAGAAGAAAAGTGTTATCATAAACATAAAGCTGGGAAATGCAGGCCTCCAGAGGTATGAGGGGGCTTCAGAAAGCTTATGGAAAGAAACAGAATTAAAAGATGAGTATTTTCTTGGGAATAACAACAAAAAAAAGTTGGAATCCCTGCACAGTTCTTGCATAATATGCATCTTCACTAAACTTTTTGAAGGTCCCTCACATGCATGAGTTTCAAAATTTTGGGCACTAAAGCAGCTTATCTTTTAAGTTTATTATTCCATGAACTTAAATGTACTCTCATTCTTTGTAAGCAATTGGCTGAACATAGGCCAAGTGAGTTGGTTGCTTTACAGTCCAAGCTCAGGACCCCACAGATAGACATCCACTCCCCTGCCCTGGCCAAGGTGTTGCAGTCTGTTTCGGGGTCAGGTATCAGACTTCTGCTTTCCTATAAATTCCACCTGCAGATCTGGCCTGGGGAGGCCCAATGTGGCCCCTCTGAGACAAGAATGCAGGCAGACCACGATGGCCCCTGACCTTTAGGCCTAGATCCCGGTCCCTGAATTTCAGGTACATGCACATAGAATTGCCTTTTGAGAGCCGACTGGGCTCAGCCAGGTTCAGGGTACCCACAGGGACCTCTGGCAGCCCATGCTGGACTGTCCCCCTCCTTACACTCACTCTGTCATCAGGCCCTGAGGACACTGGGGTCTCTATGGGATGCTCCTGTTTGCCCACACAGGAAGACCTGGGCTACTAAGAATGAATCCTGGCCAAGCTTATTTAATGACTCTCCATTTAATTAATCAAGACATCATACAAGGTCGACATTTACAGAGGGTTCCTCAGAAGAATGTATAATGTGTATAAGAACATCTGAGACTTGTTCCTAGGAATGAGGACAAGGATAATAAATAGATACTAAGCCAGGGCCCTGCAGTTGTTTCATATGTTCCTGTCATGCCACATGCCACAAAAAGACTGTCAACCTTCTATGTACATATGTGACACACGACAGTCATGGAAGCAGACGTGGTAGCTGTAGTCTTTCCTTCTGCCTGGAAACCCAGACAGACTTTTCTACAATCCCTTGACACCATCCAGGAGCCACTCTGATAGGAACATGGGGATGCTGATCATTGCCCAGGGCAGCCAATGAGGAAGCCTGGGAAAAGAATTTAGGGGTGGGGTCAGTGCCATTGGAACTAGTCAGGAGGGCAGCTGACACCCTCCTGCAGCAAGGGCCTGGGCATTGCAAATGGTCCCAGTTGGCTTAGGCCTCAGTTAAGCACCTTTCCATACAGGGAGCAATGTTTGAGCTCCTTGTCCCCTCAGGCATGCTCATGAGGTATCAGCTGGGGCAGCAGGACAGCCTGCACTGGGTAGCCTGAGCCCCGCTGAGACCCACTGCACAGGGCCTATGCACCACCCTGCCTGCAGCTCACTGATGTGGGGCCTTTGCCTATGAGTTCTCTCTGATGCAGTCAGTTCCGGGCACCAGGATGAGAGTCAAGCCCTGATAACAGGGCATGGAGGCTGGAAGTCAAGCAGTTCCCAGAGTGAGCGGGGAGGGCCACTTGTATCACCACTCCCGAGCAGCCTGGTGGAGGCGCATCTCTGGGCTCCAGCACAGAGATTCTTCTTCCCAGCTTGTCACTTTTTGCCGTCTTCCATGCTCCCCCGGGTCAGAGCATGGGGTGTCGGCTGTCAGGACTCGAGCGTAAAGTCGAGAATGTCTGCAGGCCTCCTCCCTCCTGGGCAGGGCCTGGATTTGAAGGAGCCTGGGTGGCCTCTGCCAGACACTTTCACTCTCATCTGGGGACACAGGTGCCTTCTCTGGATGCCCCAGCGATTCCGGCCAGCGTTGCTGGAACTCTCTGCGGCCAGGGTTGGAATGGGTCAAGACAAGGGGTCAGTGATGAGGGTTCTACCAAACATCTCTGAAGGGTCTCTTCGTGCTCTTTCTAGAACTTCGATGATGGTGACTCACGCTTGGACGCCAGTGAATTCCTGAAATTTGTGGAGCAGAATGAAACCGCCATCAACATCACCACCTATGCAGACAAGGAGAACAACAAGCTGCTTAGGTGAGCAGAGTGAGGATGTGGACCATGGACAGCCTGGAGGAAGCAGCCTGGGACTGGGGTTCTGAACCCGTTAGCCTGCCAGAGCCACCAGCAATCAGAGAGCAGGAATTCTGGCCCAGGCTGTCCTGTGAACAATGTAGATCTAATATTGCACAACACTGGTATCTGAATGGTTACTGTTTGGGGCCAGGACTTGTCAGAAGTAGAAGAAGGTAATCTTAGAGTAAATTACCAAGGTCACACCAGAGCAGAGCTGTCGAGGGGTTGTGGTTGTGGATGGTGTTTCACTGGTTCACTTTCTGAAGGGATTACATTCATGCGTTCTTTAACTGAAGGCCTAAAATAACTTCAGTGTTGATTTTCAAGATAATCAGTGCTGTTTCGTGTCGATTTCTCTAATGACTACTAAAGCATGTCCCTCTCTTTTTTTGTATCAACACAGGATAAAAATTTGTCAAAATCAACCCCTACAGAACTGCTGGGTTGCTTCTAGCATATCAGTAAGAATTAAAAACAGGAAAATACCTCTGTTCTCAAGGAGCACAGGGCACAGCAGTTAGGAGTCTTCCTTAATCATAGTCGCTGACCTTAAAGCATAGCATACTTCATACTTTGATAGCCTGAAATTCGATAACGCTTCACAATTTCAACGCTTGCTCCTCCTAACATCCCAGTGAAGGGGAGCATCTTGTCCTCCTTTTACACATGAGAAAACAGGCACGGAAAGGTTGAGAAATTAAGCTCAAGGCCATGCAGTAGTAAGTGATAGAGCCAGGGCTCAGATCCAGCCAGGGGGAGAGAGGGGACAGAGACTCTATAAAACTCTTGGTGAAAGATCTCTCCCTAGAGTGGTTAGAATAATGCTTCTCACTGGATTCTTCCAGATGCCATGTTCTTTTCAATATCATCTGTCATCTCTTCTATTTTGGTTTTCTTATTTGTGTTGACGTGACCCATAAAGCATGGGGAAAGGCAGCTGAGTGCTCATGGAAGGTGTGCAGGTCTTGGAAACATTGGGCAGTCGTGGTGGACAGAGCCGTCCACTGACTGTGTCTTCTAGGAAGGAACAGTTGAGCAGCTTGAGTGATCTGATGTCCAGTGCAACAAACCAAAGTGTCAAGGCTGCCAAGGTCAGGATGGGGGAAGGTGTGGCAGCTCAGCTTCCCAGTCAGCAGCCAGTGGCAGCCATCTCCCTGGGCGCCCCCGCAGGGCAGGCCGCAGGTGAATGTGATCGCGGTGCCGGCCACCTTTCTTGGGAGCAAAGCTGAGGCCTTGCTAACGCATCTCTCCTGTGTTTCCTGTCAGAGGCCTCTGTGTCGACGCGCTCATCGAACTGTCTGATGAAAATGCTGACTGGAAACTCAGCTTCCAGGAGTTCCTCACGTGTCTCAACCCATCCTTCAACCCTCCTGAAAAAAGTAGGCCTGAGCCAAGACAGAGCGGTTGGGAGCGAGGCCTGGGAGGGAGGCCAGGATGGGGAGGACTGAGGGAGCGCTCCAGAGTGACCTGAGAAACTCCTCCGCGATTCTAGGCTGGGCGGCAGCTCCCTCATCTCCATGCCGAGTGTAGGGTCCAGACACCTTGAGGCTGATGGTCACGTTTGCTCTGCTGTTGTGCCCCTGTGGGAAAGGAAGGTCTTACTTGGGAATGGGTAAGATACACAGACTGTAGCAGAGACACCCTCCCAGCTAAACTGGTGCCGCTCTCTTTGTGGTCCAACAGAGTGTGCGCTGGAGGACGAGACCTACGCGGATGGAGCTGAGACCGAGGTGGACTGTAACCGCTGTGTCTGTGCCTGTGGGAACTGGGTCTGCACGGCCATGACCTGTGACGGTGAGCTGCGCCTCGGGCACGGGGAACAGGAGGAGGCCACATCACGAGATCGCCGTGAGAGACGTCCAGAGGGTGGGGGCGGGTGGTGGAGAGGAGTGCTGGGCCTGGGAGCAAGGACCCAGACCCTGAGTTGGGATGCTGGAGCTCCCAGTGGGCATTGCTGAGGGCAGAGCACTCTCCCAGATGCCCAAGTGTGAAAATCGCTCCAGAGCCCAAGTAAATGTTGCTATGGGACTGCAATAATAAGGAAAGCAAATACTTAGGTAGTGAGAACTATATGCCAGACGCTCCTCCAAGCATTTCTATGTCAATCCACTTAACCTTTATGGCACCTTAGAAAATTCACTGTGAAGACTCAGGAGGTGGGAGGACGAGTGACCCCTCCTTGCCGTACCCAGAAGAAAATGGAAAAATGTCTCTAGACCTTCTTTCACCTAACAATATTGGGGAATCTTAAAAAAGAGAGAAAATTGAGGGGGTTGAGGCATGGGCAGGGTGAGTTGGGGCGATAAGCATGTTAGAAAGATTTAGGGGGATAGGGCGGGGGCCACAGGCTCCCAGCAGGGCTGTGCTACAGTGATGCCAAAGTTCAAGAGGGACCAGCCAAGGACCAAGGACGCTTGAGATTAGAAGAAAGACAGAGAAGGGTGGTGAAGCCAGGTCTGGAATGAAGAGTCACATCAGGTGTGAGAAGAAAGGTTGGTTAGAACCAGACCCAAAAGTTAAACCGAACGTGGAGAACCTAAAACTAAGCCCCACATCACACAAAATCCAGATTGCCTCTATGTGAACATCATTTCACAGTAAGACAGCCCTGCAATGCTCATCCGCCTCCCCTGAGTGACCACAAAGAGCAGGTCCAGTGATGTTGCCCCAATGGCCTGAGCATGTCTTGGTGTGTAAGCCAGGGATATTTGGATTTTAAGTAGCTAACAGAGGCAGGAAAGAGCAGTCTGTGCCTAGGATCCTGTTTAGGAAGATCACATAAGATGGTAACTGGGATACAAAGGGCAAGGACCCAGGAAGAGGTTCTTCTAGACAAGGTGCCTAGGGGGTCCCAGTGGTATAAATGGAACCTGGTATTACCTAAGAGATCCCCAGTCTGCCTCAGTCCAGCACCGAGGGTTGGGAAGGCAGGAGACCAGGAGAATTCCAGGGACAGTTTGTAAAAGAGCAGGAAGACAAATGAGACACGCAGTAGCTACTGAAGCCAGCAACATCTCAAATCAGAGGCCCAACCAGCCTGAACCACTTGTCTTCCCGCAACTCCCATCAGTACCTCTCCATGCCTGACTGTGCCTGTGTGGCTGTGTCAGGGACACCCTGCATTTCTAAGACACAGCAGTTGGGGTGCAGCTGGTGTACAGGACTGTAAGCACAGTTGTCTGGTTAACAAGCCCATCATGCGCATGAGATGATGGCCAGACTCCTGCCCCTATGGACACTGCCCATCCACACGCACACAGCTCTGGGCTGCTGGCCCTCCCTGCCTGGTTCAGAGCTCTGTATGAGTATGGGATCCTGTGCTGGTGACCAAGGTCCTAAGCGTGTCTTGATGTGTAAGCCAAGAATTGGAGAGGATGCAGTAGGGGTGGCATTTTATGGCATTTTCAGGTTAGTGCCTGAAGGTTAGCATACTGGTCTTAGATCGTAAATCCCAGTGAGACAAAGGAGAAGGTCATCAAGAGGGGCGGGCAGGTAGAAGCAGAGCCAAGGGAAACTGCATTGGGGACAGCTTGATGCCAGTGTCCAGAGTGCATGTCCTGGACCTGTCTCCTGATAGGAAACATCACACCTGATAAACAGAGATTGCCTGACTCCGTCCCAAACCCACTGGATCACAGTCTGCAGAAGAGCAGCCTGGGGAACCTTGTAGCTTTTGTTTTTGTTTTTGTTGATCCCACTGAGAGTTTGGGAAATATTTCTAGGGCTAGTGCTGGTCAACCTTGGCTGCACATCAGAATCGCCTAGACAGCCTTTTTAAAAAAAGAAAAAAACAACAACACTGAGCCCAGGTTTTATCTCATGTCAGCCAAGTTAGGATCTTGAAGGTAGGACCCAGGCAATTATATTTTTAAAAGATTCTCCAGGACAGTTTGAAGGGGTGTGAGTGGCTGCCAGTCACTGCCCAGAGGAGTGCCCTGAGCCAGGACCCAGGTTTTAGCCACAGCTTTTTTCTTCATGGTATGCTGCGCAGTTGAAGGAGACACGAGGAACAGGCCAGAGAGGAGCTGGGGTGAATAGCTGTGTTAACAGATGGGAGATGAATTGAGCACGTACAGGGGAGATCTTGGTGGGACCTCTCACTGGGTTACCACAGCCGCCACTGCTCTGAGCTTCAGTTCTTCTTGCAGGAAAGCATCAGAAGGGGCCGCAGGTGCAGGAGGAGGAGGAGATGACCAGATACGTCCAGGAGCTCCAGAAGCACCAGGTGAGGGGATGCCTCCATGCTGGTTTAGGCCCGTACACCACACAGCACAGACACGACCTGGTGTCCCAGAAGACACGCCTTGCTCAGTACAGCAGATCCTGAATGAAACCATCTCACCTGTACCGTCCAAATGTGATACCAATGTATCCCTGCTGGGTCCTCCTCCCAGGGTCAAGGAAATCCCAGCAGATGTAGGTTACAACCTGGTGGGGGCTGCGTAAGTAAGAACCAGCCAGGTGGTGATTTGCAAATGAGGTGGAAGTGGTTTGCAAGTGAGTCTGGTGCTAATGTTTCCTATCAAGGCCACATCCAGACCAGAAAATTGTGAGCTCCTTGAGAGCAGGCTTGGTAAGTGGTCACCGTTGCACCCTCACCTGGAGCACAGGACCTGGAACATAGTCAGCACTCACCAAGTGTGAAGTTAGTGGATTTGGACCACAGCAGAAAGGATTTCTGTTAAGTGCCTAACTGGCTAGAAAACAGCTTGGGATTGACAAGTCTCCTTCCTGGAGACCCGAGAAGATCATAAATAAGAGTTCTGTTCAGGTTCCGTGTCATGAAGTTGAAGGCCCCCTTGGGCAAAGGCTTCTTAGGCAGAGTAGTGATCTATTGTCATATTAAGGAAATGCTGCTCCTGCTGCTGCCTTGCCCCCCGCTTGTCGTCATATGATGGGGGTGCCTCACATTTCTTGCCTGTAGGCCAGGTCCAGCGTTTCAAGCCTTCTGTCCAACACAGATGTTTTTAACGAGTGTAATGGTCGTAAGCACTGCTAAATTATTGAGATGAAGTATTTGATATGAGTAAAAAGAGTCATGAATAGTAATTGCCCATAGGTAGTGATACTTCTTTATGTATATTTATCATTGTCACTGCCAATATCAGTGAAAAAGCACAAGTTTCTAATCTTGGTTTTTCTAAATTCTATCAGTGTTGGGTGCCCAGATGAGTTCAGCCACATAACTGGGGCGGGGGTGGGGGGAGAGCTTTACAGGAATTCCTTTCATCTAGGGTGGGGCGATTCTCAGATAGTGGGGAGTGAATTATAATCACTGTTTGTCAGGGTCTCTGTTTCATGTGAGATTCCTTAGAAGCAGAAAATGCTGAGACAAGGACTCAAGTACAAGTAGTTTATCTGGGAGGTGGCCCAGGAAACATCAGAAGGGGACTTGGGGAGCAAGGGTGTGTTCAGACATGTTGCCATCAAGGACAAGTGCAATTGAACCCTGTTGGGGAGCTGAGTTACTGTGGCTGAGCGGCAAGGGAGCTGGGGTATTTCAACAAAAACTCCCATCAGCCATCAGAGCCACGGAAAGCTGCTACCAGGAAACCTGAATTCCTTGGCATTTCTGGCTGGCCAGCAAGTGTGCACCGAGTGGGCTCCCATGGCCAGAGAAAGCCCTCAGGCAAAGAGACGGAACACTGGCAGTTGAGTCAGTGTTCACCAGCACAGTCAACCTGACGGGCTGGGGAGGAGCACCAGCCATGTGTGGTAGATAACAGGCCTTCACTATTCAAGTTTTAAAAACTGAGATGTCACATACCATGAAATTCAGTCCTTAATAGTGCATTCTTCACTGGTTTTGGATGTATAAGATTGCCAGCCATCACCACCACATAATTCATCATCATCCTTCCAAGAGAGAACGCATACCCATTGGGTACTCCCCATTCTCCTGTCCCTCCAGTCCTTGGCAGCCACTAATCTACTTTCCAGCTCTATAGATCTGCCTATTCTGGAGATTTCATTTAGATGCCATCAGACAACATTTGCCTTTTCTGCCTGACTTCTTTCACTTCGCATACTGATTACGAGGCTGAATAACCTTCCAGGGTCTTACAGTCCATATTGTGTATCCATTCATCTGTTGCTGGATATTCATACACAGGCAGTGTTTTGCCGGTGATGAATGACATTGCCATGAACACTGCTGTACACCTTTTTGTCTGAACATACGCTTTCCGTTCTCGTGGGTCCAGCCTTGCTGTGGAATGGCTGAGGCCCAGAGTGATTCCATGTTTAACTTTGAGGAGGCCCCAGACTGTCTTTCCAAAGTGACTGCACCCTGATACACCCTCATCAGCTGCTCCACATTCTTCACAGCCTTGACAACATTTGTCATGGGTTTTTTTTGTTTGTTTGTTTTGTTTGTTTTAGTGTGGATTGGAAGTGGTGCCTCCTTGTGGTTTTGATTTACATTTCCCTGTTGACTAATGATGCTGAGTATCTCCTGATATCCTTACTGGCCATTTGTATATCTTGTTTGGAGAAATAGGCCAGGCACAGTTGTTAGAGGGCTACTTTATCACTCCTGTTTTGCAGTTGAACACATGGAGACACAGAAGTTTTCATCATCGGCCCAAGGTCCCCCAGAAAGCATCACAGCCGTGATCCCAGCTCGGGCAGCCTGCTCACAAAACCTGTTGCTCTGAACCCTTCTCTCCGTCTGTTTGCTTCAGAACATCTTACAGCACTTCCATTTAGCATCATTTTTTTCCTCCTTAAAATGGAGACAACAATATTTGATTTGCTTGTTCTAAAGGAGTTCAGATGGGGTCAGCTCTTAATTCAGTGACCGTGTCACAGATGGGACATGGTCCTTCCTCCTGAGTTGTTCATTATCCATGGAGGAGCCAGACATGAAAACAGACCTCAAATTCAGTGTCAGCTTCTGTCTGCTACATACCAGATACATGCCGCAAGCGTGTAACATTCCCTGATGCCTGTTTTCTCTTCTCAAAGGAGACAGCTGAGAAGACCAAGAGGGTGAGCACCAAAGAGATCTAAGGAGGAGGCGCCAGGAAGGGTGTCTGGACCACACCTTCTCCGCCACTTCAGCGCTGAGTCCAGGACACACGAGGGTCTGCTACAATCGCTGAATCACCAGTATTTGCTTGTATAGCAATGACTTTTATTTTGTTTATGTGTTTTGCAATAAAGGAAATGGGGGCG
This sequence comes from Sylvilagus floridanus, assembly GCA_949820135.1. NCBI lineage: Eukaryota > Metazoa > Chordata > Mammalia > Lagomorpha > Leporidae > Sylvilagus > Sylvilagus floridanus. Next base: position 74,055,563 of record OX463244.1, on the reverse strand, counting down.
GCTGGCTAGGAGGGAAAGGGTCATAGCCTTCATTTTTGGAGTACTTTGGAGGAAGCTGTAAACGATGCCCTGGGGCTGGAGGCAGGTCAGGAAAATGCATCAGAGTTGGGTGAGGAGCAGAGCCAGATCTGAAGCCTTTCCGAGTCCAGGGCAGCAGGCAGCAGGGACGGCCTGCAGGGCCAGGCCAGAGAACTCAGCAGGCTGTCCCTGGAGGAGGGCTCTGGGAGGCTCAACGGGGAGGAAACGCCTTCTGCTTCCGGCCCCTTCCAGTTGCACCAACATCTGTCCTTCCCTGCTTGGTCCCAGCCGCTGCCTGGACCTCCACAGCCTTCCTGCTGGTTGCCCAGTGTCCCACAGGCTTGGATGGAGTTGCCGGGAGGGTGTGCTCGCATGATGGAGATACTTGTCTACTTCAAGCCCCTTAGAGACCTAACCAAATTTTTAAAATACTTTTTACCAAAGGTGCTATTTTTCTGTAAAACACTTTTTGTTGGCACGTTGACTTCATTCTTCAAGTATTAGCATTATGTTATTGTTGTTTTTTAATATTTTATTTTCTTGGCTAGATATCGAGCTTTTGTAATTATTTTTCAGTAGTCCTACCATTTCAGTGGTGAAAGGAGTTCTATAATCCAGAGCTTCCCCACCCTGCTCACTAGACCCAGTCCAGAGGTGGCCCCCTTGACTTCGAGCAGATCAGCCACGTTTTAGGGGAGCAGGGAGTGCCTTGGACAGAAGCCAGGGGAGGAACATGCAACTTCATTTATAAAGCTTTCAGGATCCAAAAACTTCCATTTGTTTTCATTTATTCTGAGAGGTTCAGGAAACCAGTATTCCACAGCGTGGTGACAACCGCACCTGCCAGGTGAGCTCATGGAGGACCACTCGGAGCCACAGCTCTGGCCCTGCCTCCCGCTTCAGGCCCTCCGGCTCCTCAGTGCATGCATTCACCTTTGGATTTGATAAATCGTAAGCTCTGTGTGGTTCTGGTCATTGGTGCAGGGAGAGACAGGTCCCCATGGTTTCCCTTCTTTTCCTTACAGTAAATGAAACCTTGTTGTTAGGACATCAGAAGTCAGACAACCCAAAGCCAGGATGACCAACTCTGAGCTCACTGTCAATGCTCCTGCAGGTGGGGCTCTGATGCGGAGCCTTTGCGGGCCCAGGAAGAGAGTGGCAAAGGGAAGCACCCTACTCAGTCTCCAGCTTTGCGTTTCCTGTTTAACCTGAGTGGGAAACTAACTGACTTTTCCCTTTAGAGATGAGGACAAAAGAAAGTTTCAGATTCAAGGGAGCTAAAACACGGAGACTGAATCTTAAAACTGTCACTAAGGCAAAGCCGCTCATTCCAGTCAGCCCTGAGTCTTTTAGCCTCTCTGATTGTTAGCTCGCTATGGTGATTAGGATGCATGGGGAATAACAGAGATTAAAAACTTGACGGAAGAGCTCACTGGCAAAGAAGCAGACTGCAGACCGTCAGCGGGGCGTTGAGCTTGGGCTGCCTAGGCAACGCTGAGAAACTCAGCCGGAAATGGAATTCCTTTTAAATAGTTTTCCTTGTTCCTATTTGCAAGGAGAAAACTCCCTGCACTTGGTTTAGAATTCTGAACTTTTATGTATCGTGCCACTTAAAATCTCTCTTGGCACCCCACTTTGCGGTCTGAAACGCAGCTCCCTGTCCCAGTGCCTTGGCACACTCCCGGCAGCACGCCTTAATCTAAAGTTTTGCCGGCCTCTCGCTGTAAGAGAGGGCAGGGGGACCAGTTTGGTGAAAGCAAGCAGCATTCGGTGCATGCTCACATTGAGAACAGCCGTTACCACCCAAGGCCCCGGCCCACCCTGCAGCGTTGAACTCCCCAGAGCAAATCCACATTCCTCTTGCGTTCTGCTGCTTCTGTGTAATTAGGGCAGCTGTGGTCTGCACTGTGGATTCACATGATCTGAGAAGCGCTCGTGGAAAGCTGCTCCCTAGCCTCGTTTGGGAAGTCTTGCATGGAGCAAACAGACAGGATTAAATCAGGTTCAGTTCCCTCAGCCCTGTGAAAGCACAGGGCAGAGACGGCCAGTCCCCTTGGGCTCTCTCCGTGTGTGTGGTTTTATAAACATGACGGCATTGAGATCCGTGACCATGGAAACCTGCCCATGTGCTGTGACCCTGGACTCTTACATCATTGTCTCTGGCAAGCAAGGCTCCCCCACCTGCTCCAAAGCCCGTGTGAGCCAATCTGAATGTCCTTCCTTTACACCATGTTCTTAAATAGTCCAACTTCAGGAAACAATTTGAACAGGTTTCTATTGCCTGTGTGTTTGTGAAAACATATTTGTATTTAGTATGCTTCCATATTCCATTTAACTTGTTTTTGTAACTCCTGATTCTTTTTTTGTTACTATTGATAAATAAAGAAATTAAAATAATATTTGATTGGTTTTCTCCCCCCCCCCATTAAGACCAAATAAAGTTGTAAGAATGTTAACTGTTTACCTCATAGAAGTGAAGAATTTCTCCTAAAAGACCTTGGGACTAAGCTGGGAGGGAAGGTTTACTCAGGGGCTGGTAGGATCAATCCTCTAATTGGATCACAGGGAGTATCTTAGTCCATTCAGGCCACTGGGTAATTTTTAAAGAACAATTAATTGCTGACAGTTGTGTAGTCTGCGAAAGTCAAGATCAAGACACCCACAGATTTGTGTGCCGAGGGTTTGCTCACTGCTGCAAAGACGGTTGGAGCCTCCGTGCTGCATCATCTTGGGGCAGAAGGGGTAAACAGGCTCCCTTCAGCCTCTGTAATGAGGAAATTGATCCCACTTGTGAAGGTGGCGCTCTCACACCCTAAAGGCCTCTGACTATTGCTACGCTGGGGGCTAAGTTTCAGCATAGGAATTTTAGGAGGACACAAACATTCAGGCCACAGTGATGAGCATTCTTCTATTGGGAGGTTAAACTGATTCCTAAAGTCCCCAGGGTTCTTATGAGCTGAATGGCCCCACTGAGCCTGGTTACCAATAAAACAGAAGCCACATAAAAACAGAAGGTTGGCATAGGAAACAAAGAATCATTTCCAGGGATGGGCTGGGGTACTCTGAAAGACTTCCTTGATGCACACATCCCACTGGGATAAACATTTCCAAGTGGACTAATGTGAGCTGGTTAAGACCCTCTGTTCTGCTCCATCTTGGAGACATGAACAATACTTACTTTATTTACAACTTTGCATTTTTATAGGGGTGATGCACTCCACACCCCCAGTAATTCTGCCTTTCAGAAGAGCACATTATAGTTAATGAGGTTTAAGATTTAATTTATTTCAGTCATATGTGTAGAAGTCTCTTCCCTAAAATTAACAGCCAGGTCACCTTGATTAGATTTGAGGCATTACCCAAATATTAAGACAATCTCTTTGGCTATGTTACTACTACAGATTATTGATTTCACTCATCACAATTTTATTATTCTAGTTTTCATTCTCAGAAGAGAATCTTAAACCCAGTTTGATGGGCACATTGTTCACAACCATTTTTAAATCCTGGCCATTGGGCAGGTTTCTTGGCACAGATGGTTAAGCTGCTGCCTACGTCACCAGCATCTCAAGTCCTGGCTGCTCCACTTCCAAACCAGCTCCCTGCTAATTTATCAGGGAAGATAGCAGCAGGTGTCCCAAGGACGTGGGTCCTTGCTACCCAAGTGGGAGACCTGGATGGACTTCCAGGATCCAGGCTTCAGTCTGGCCCATCCCTGGATATTGTGGGCATTTGGGGATTGGACCAGTAGATATAAGATCAATCTCCAAATCTCTCTCTCCCTCTCCCTCTCTCACTCTCCCTCTCCCCCTCCCCCTCCCTCTCCCCCTCTCCCTCTCCCTCTCCCTCTCTCTCTCCTCCTTTCAAATAAATAAACAGGTCTTTACAAAAAAAATCTTGGCTGGCTTCTCCCAACCTTGAACTGTGCTCTAGAAACAACTTTTCTTACTGTATTCAGGAAGTGAAAATTCTCAGAAGCAGGCTAAACAAAGTAAAGTTCAGAAAGTAAGCTTCTTCTAATCAGAATTTATGAATTGTACAAATCAACAGGAGTAATTTTACTTTTTGAGCACCTCTATCAACTTTCTGTCAGTCCTCCTGGATTGTTTCTGAAATCAGAAAAAGAGGGTTGGGGGAAAATTTGAATAAGTAGATAGATCTAGGCGGCTGTCCTCAGAGGCCTGGAGAAAATTGCTCACAGATGTGGAGACAGAGAGAGAGTAAAACCTGGGCTACTGCTGATGGTGTCTGTTTCATAATGTGACACAGGAAGCAAGTTGTCACTGAATGGGAGGGTCTTCCTGTCTATAAGAGGTCATTTTGGGCCAGTGCCATGGCTCACTTGGTTAATCCTCTGCCTGTGGCGCCGGCATCCCATATGGGTACTGGGTTCTAGTCCCGGTTGCTCCTCTTCCAGTCCAGCTCTCTGCTGTGGCCCAGGAGGGCAGTGGAGGATGGCCCAAGTGCTTGGGCTTCTGCACCCGCATGGGAGACCAAGAAAAAGCACCTGGATCCTGGCTTCAGATCGGCACAGCACCGGCTGTAGTGGCCATTTGGGGAGTGAACCAGTGGAAGGGAGACCTTTCTCTTTGTCTCTCTCTCTCACTGTCTATATCTCTACCTGTCAAAAAAAAAAAAAATAAGAGGTCTTTTTTTTCTTACTGTGTTTAACACTTTTGGAATGGAAGAAGTAATATGTAATATTATAACATGTACACTCAGTAAAAAAATAAATCCAAGTTGTATTAAAGAATATATAAGAATAAATTATCTTAGAGGGAATGTACATTTATGAATCTGCTTATAATTGCCAATTATAAAAGAGGTTGTACCATTAAATACTCCCACCAGGAGTACATATACAGAACATGTCTGTTGCCCTACAGTTTTGCAAACAGTGTGCATCTAAAACTTTTATTGCCTCCAACAGAAGAAAAATGATTAACTCTTTGCTGCTTTTAAAAACATTTAGTTTATTATTCTCTTCATGACATTGATCATCTCTCTATAAATTATCAGATCTTATCTTTCCCTTTCATTTCCTTCGACTGTTCTTCTGTTGGTTGTTGGCCTTTTCTTAGGCTTGATTTGTAAGAAGCCTTCATTAGTACATCATTAGCCTATTGTCTGCATGAGTGTGGTGAATATTCTCCCTAAGTTTTCTTCCCCTTTGACTTTATTGTTGGTATTCTTTGCCTTGTAGAAAACTTCACTATTTACATAAAACAAGTTGTCCCTCTTTTTCCTTCTGTCTTTAGGACAAAAGAACTTTCAGATCTGTGCCATTGTCAAAGCATAGGACAGAAAGCTGATTGTCAGGGCCAACCTCTGAACCTGTCAGACTAAGAGTGCAGAGAATGTCCACTCCAGGAAAGAACTGAGCCCGGCCCAGTGCATTCATAGCTGAAGTTAGGGAGTGTCCAAGCCAGACTGAAAGTTGTAAGGAAGGATGTATCCCAGGACAGATCATCCAATCAGTAGACTATTCCAACCAGAGGCAGTACAAACCTGACCACAATCATTCTATTATCCATTCTGTTCTATGATTGGTTAAGGATGATTTCCAGTTCTTTTTGTGAAAGAAAAGTAGAAACTGAGATCAATACCATTAATATTAATTCAGAAAATATTTTTTTTGTTTCTCTGCTATGTTCCAGGCATTTTTCTAAATATTCATTCTAAGTGCTTGGAAAAACAAGATAATGACTTCAGCCATTGTTCAGCTTACATTCTAGCAGAGAGCAGAAAGTGACTAACAATAGACATAAGAAATAAGTAAAGTTTATGATGTGTGAGAAGGTGATCGGAGCTAAGTATGGCAAGAGAGGGATTGGGAAAGTGTGGAGTGAGAGTCTCCATTTGCAATTTCAGATTCATTGAAAATGTGAACAAAGAGTTGAGCCTGAGGGAATCAGCTGTGTGATGTGGAAACAAGGGCATTCCAGGTGATGGAGGCAGGCAGGAGAGTCAGTTTGGTGGGGCTACAGTGAATGAGGGAGAGAGCACAGAATACCAGGGCAAAGAGGAGACGGGGCAGGGTAACCGACTGAGTGTGTTTTGTGTTCCTAAAAGGCCACGCCAGGACTTTGACTTTTACACTGAGTAAGTGAGGTGGAGGTGTTTCTAGGTTGTTATATGAAAATATGCAGAGTAAACCCTAGGTGATTCTCATTCTGCAAGTGTGCCCAATCATTCTCCAAAACTTCTTCAATATGTTTATGACAGCTGAATTCTACCCTCTCTGATATGTTGGTTTATACAACCACCCACCAGGTGGGTCTTAACAAGATTCTGATACACCATAGAAAAAAAAGAGTTGTTTCCTGTAATGCATGTATGGAAGAGCTTTAGGTGTGTAAATACCATCAACATCTGTGAGCAAAAAACATTGATACATATCCTGTTAACAGGTGAGACCAAGGAAGCCCAAATAAATGAAGCGAGCATGTAGGATGGAACAGACATTTACTGAGGACTGAGTGCCAGGTCCTGGCAAAGGGGACTAGGACTGGAATTGAACTTAGTCTCCCGAGCAGACAGACACAGCAGTCTGTATGGTATCTACTGATTATACCATCACGAGACAAGAGACAAGCACAGGTTGTCGGCTGAAATTTGCACAATGGAGTTTACCTAGTCAAAGTCCACTGAGAGGGAGTAGCGCATGCTGGGATGCAGGCAAGTGGGAGAGGGAAAACAAACTTCACGTCCAGACCTATGTCTGAACGCTCCTCGCTTACTTGTTGTACAGCCTAGAGCAACTCAGAGTCTTTGTACATGTATTTCCCCATCTGTAAAATGGAAGCAATCAGAATTTGTATTTCATAGCATTGATATGAGAAATAAATGAATGAAAGAACATGTTTTAAAGGGGCAGATGTGCTAAGTGTTAGCCTTTGTTGTTGCTGTTGCTATTCTTGTCCACCAAATGGAGGTAGCAATAATCCTTCATAACATTGCTGTGTAAATTAAATGAAGTAAATGTAGAGTGACTACTCAATAAAAAGCAATTGCTGTTGGCCCTGTGACATATATTGATGACCTTACACCTATTTGCACAGACTGTATCCTAAAGACAATAGAGGGCTAATGAAGATTTAATGGAGGAGAAAGCCATGATCAGATTCAATTTAAGAAGAAATCTTCAATTCTGACTCAGCACAGGAAGGAGCAAGACCCAGCAGTAACTCAGTTAGGAGGCTGTATCAGGAATGAGGCAAAAAGTAATGGGGATTTGAATTGAGATAATGCAGTGGGGTTGACAGAAGGTTAAGGAAGCAGCATTGACAAGAATGGTTCTTGACTGGTTTATAGGAGTTAAGATGGAAGCCATGATCAAGAATGACTCCAGGGCCAGTGTTGTGGTATAGTGGGTTAAGCTGCCACTTGCAATACCAGCATCCCATATGGGTGCCTTGTTTGAGTCCCAGCTATTCTTCAGATCCAGCTCCCTGCTAATGTGCCTAGGAAAGCTACAGAGGAGGGCTTAGGTGCTTTGAGTGCCTGCACCCACATAGGTGACCTGGAAGAAGCTCCTGGCTCCTGAATTCAATCCGGCCCAGCCCCAGCCATTGCGGCCATTTGGGGAGTGAACCAGCAGATCTCTCTCTCTCTCTCTCTCTCTCTCTCTCTCCCCCTCTCTCTCTAACTCTACTTTTCAAATAAATAAATCTTTTTTTAAAGATTTATTATTTATTTATTTGGCAGGTAGAGTTACAGACAATGAGAGAGAGACAAAGAAAGGTCTTCCTTCCATTGGTTCACTCCCCAAATGGCTGCTGCGGCTGGCGCTGCGCTGATCCGAAGCCAGGAGCCAGGTGCTTCCTCCTGGTCTCCCATGTGCGTGCAGGGGCCCAAGCACTTGGGCCATCCTCCACTGTCTTCCCAGGCCACAGCAGAGAGCGGGACTGGAAGAGGAGCAACCAGGACTAGAACCCGGTGCCCATATGGGATGCTGGTGCCGCAGGCAGAGGATTAGCCAAGTGAGCCATGGTGCCAGGCCCGAAATAAATAAATCTTAAGAAAAAAAAGAAGAATGACTCCAAAGGTCTGCCTTGGACAACTTTATAGATAGTGATGTTGTTTTCTGGGTACAGGAAGAGAACAGAAGTCAGTTGGCTGGGGGAGGAAGGAATGGAAGTCAATAAATTCAGTTTTGCAGCTTGAATGTGAGTTGCCATGAGACATCCAAATGGAGATATCTCGTGGACAGTTGGACAGAAAGTTTTTGGAAGAGATATGAGTTGGTGAGATAGATCTGGAAATAGACAATATACAGATGGTATTCCTGTGTGGGGACACATGGCCTGTGGAGAATGTATGAAGTACAAAAAAGGGGGAAAAGGGGGTCATAAAAAAAAGCTTTGTCAGAAACTCTGGGTGTATGTATTTCTCTGGTTTCTTCATGGCATCATTAACCAAAAGGGTACACAGATAGAAAACAATGGTACAATGTGTTGGGTTTGTCTATGAGAGCAAAACATGTGGAGAAACCAGAGGAGAAATGACACTGTGGATTCCATCTAGAAGTTGAAACTTATAAGGAACAACCCACATATAGAATGCAGAAAGGTAACTCATTGGAATATAGGTCAGATGAACTTAGGAGGAGAACAAGAAGTGCACCCTGATGCTTACCTCTGGAATGCATAGGCCTTATCTGGTCGCCTTTGGTGGTTAGATAAGAAACCTACAGAAACTTGACAGTGCTGGGGCTGAAAAGAATGGACAGGGTCAGTGTTGTGGTGCAGCCGGTTAAGCCACCACTTGCAACACAAGCATCCCATATTGGAGAGCTGGTTCAAATCCTGGCTGCTCCACTTCTGACCCAGCTCTCTGCTAATGCACTTGAGAAGGTATGCATGATGGCCCAAGTGCTTGGGCCCCTGTCATCCATGTGGGAAACCCAGATGGCGTTCCTGGCTCCTGGTTTCTGCTTTGCCCAGCCCTGGCTGTTGTGACCATTTGGGGATTGAACTAGAAGTTATCATCCATCTTTACCTCCCTATCAATCTATCTATCATCAATCTAATCCTCTTTCTGTCATTCTTTCAAATAAATAAATAGAAAGGACAAGTATTGCCAGAAAAATAAGAAAGTGAAGGTTGAAATAAAAATATCTAGTCAGAAAAATTGTACAAAATTGTTAAGAAAATACAATGTTTGGAAGGAAATTTTTGCCTACAAAGAAAAACTTTATCTTTCTAGGTCCTGGCCTAGATTTAAGTTGCACAGATGACTCAGGCATTTGGCACAGCAGTTAAGATTATCACTTGGACACTCACTTCCCATATTGGGGTAGCAGGGTTCAAGTCCTAGCTCTACTCCCAATTCTTCTTTCCTACTAATGTATACTCTCAGAGGCAGCAGATGGTAGTGTTAGTACTTGGGTTACCCATGTTGGAGATCCAGATTGAGTTCCCAGCTCCTGACCAGCTCGGCCCAGCCCCAATGGTTGTGGGTATTTAGGGAGTGAATCAGTGATATAAGATCTCTCTGTATGTGTGTGTATGTATGTGTACGTGTGTCTATCTCTACCTCTCCCCTTCTCTACTTTTCAGATGAAATTAAAACAAATTTTTTAAAAATTTGAATTATACACTGTTGCTGTGGATTCATTTTGAGAGGAGGAGCGTGGTGGGGCAAGAGATGCAGAGTCACCACACAGACCCTGAGAGTCAGATGAAAGAGGGCCAGAGGTGAGTAGCCCTCAGACTCATTTATTTCAGTTGGTACAGCAGCTTATATAGCCAAGGCACCCAATCCAGTCAGGGGTGGTTTATGCCCTAACCAATCACAGCCTGCTGCCAGGCAGTTTCCAAAGCCATCCAATCACAGCCTGTTGCTAGGCAGGCTCTGTTGCCAGTGGCCATCTTGGGATGGCCTTCTCATTCCACCACAATACATGTTAGAAGAATTTGTTCTTTTCCAAGGACCTTGGACAACTCAAGACAAAATCTGTTTGCTCCAAAATTTTTCTATAAGACTCACAAAGTTGGTAACCAGTGACCTTTATATCCTCACATATTCTTTGTTTTTCATAAATGCCAGTCATTTTAATTTCACATTTCAGTATCTTCCTAACTCATCTGCATTGAGACAGCATTCTTTTTTTTTAAGATTTATTTATTTGAAAGTTTGACGGCCGGCGCCGTGGCTCAACAGGCTAATCCTCCGCCTTGCGGTGCCGGCACACTGGGTTCTAGTCCCGGTCGGGGCTCCTGATTCTGTCCCGGTTGCCCCTCTTCCAGGCCAGCCCTCTGCTGTGGCCCGGGAGTGCAGTGGAGGATGGCCCAAGTGCTTGGGCCCTGCACCCCATGGGAGACCAGGGAAAAGCACCTAGCACCTGGCTCCTGCCATCGGATGCGCGCGGTGCGCCGGCCGCAGCGCGCCATCCGCGGCAGCCATTGGAGGGTGAACCAACGGCAAAGGAAGACCTTTCTCTCTGTCTCTCTCTCTCACTGTCCACTCTGCCTGTCACAAAAAAAAAAAAAAAGTTTGAGTTACAGAGAGAGAGAAGGAGAGGCAGAAAGAGAGAGAGAGAGGGGTCTTTCATTCACTGGTTCACTCCAAAATTGGTCGCAATGGCCAGATCTGTGCCAATCTGAAGCCAGGAGCCAGGAGCTTCCTCCAGGTCTCCCATGCGAGAGTAGGGGCCAAAGACTGGGGCCATCTTCTACTGCTTTCCCCGGCAATAGCAGAGAGCTGGATTGGAAGTGGAGCAGCTGGGACTTGAACTGGTGTCCATATGGGATGCCGGCACTGCAGGCGGCGACTTTATCCGCCACACCACAGCTCCAGTCCTGGGACATCATTCTTACTGTGATTGAAAATACACTGAGAGATAATATATTGTAGTGCTTAAGAACTAAGCTTACTGGGTTTAAATCCTGGCTGTGTTCCTACCCTTTATGCTTCTGAAAGATATTTAATTTCTCTGTACAATTTTCCCTTTAATGTGGCACAATAATAGTATCCACCTCATTTTTTCTGAAGATTAAATAGGCTAATGTATGTAATTTTTTTCAAACACTTTCTGGCACATAGAAAGTTCTATGCAACTGTCAAGTCATCATTATTATTAATAATTATATTTTCATCTATTATTCATTCTCCCAGTTCTTTTTTCTTTTCTTTTTTTTTTTTTTTTGACAGGCAGAGTGGACAGTGAGAGAGAGAGAGACAGAGAGAAAGGTCTTCCTTTTGCCGTTGGTTCACCCTCCAATGGCTGCCGCGGCTGGTGCGCTGCGGCCGGCGCACCGCGCTCATACGATGGCAAGAGCCAGGTGCTTCTCCTGGTCTCCCATGGGGTGCAGGGCCCAAGCACTTGGGCCATCCTCCACTGCCCTCCCGGGCCACAGCAGAGAGCTGGCCTGGAAGGGGGGCAACCGGGACAGAATCCAGTGCCCCAACCGGGACTAGAACCCGGTGTGCCAGCGCTGCAAGGCGGAGGATTAGCCTATTGAGCTGCGGCACCATCTGCAGAGTTGGAACTTGAACCAAGCACCTGATATTGGATGTGTGTATCCCAAGCAGTGTCTTAACTGCTACAACAAATGCTCACCCCCATAATTGTTTCTGGGGCCAGCGTCATGGCACAGTGGGTTAAGCCACCTCCTATGATGCCGGCATCCCATATGAGCACTCTCCCGGCTGCTCTACTTCCAATCCAGCTCCCTGCTAATGCACCTGGGGAAAGCAGCAGACGATGGCTCAAGTGCTCAGCCCCTGCCACCCATGTGGGAGACCTGGATGAAGCTCCTGGCTCCTGGCTTCAGCCTGGCTCAGCCCTGGATATTGCAGCCATTTGGGGAATGAACCAGCACATGGAAGATCTCTCCCTCTGTCTGTGCCATTCAAATAATTTTTTCCTTGTGTCAGTAAGGTGCCCATATACCATCATTACCAGAAACAACAAGAACAAAAGGCCTGGCTTTGGGACAGCCTATAGCAGGTTTCCCTGTTCTGAACTCCCCAACCAGTCACCCATCACTAAAGTATCACCCCAATGAAAAACACACAAAGTAGACCGTTTATCAGGCTTTTAATCTGCTTTCACTTTGCAGTTAAGATTTTTGAATTTTACTCAGAATTTAACACATGAGAGGCATAAGGTCAAATAAAAAATGAACTTTATTAATAAAACAGAGAAATAGCGATAATGAAACAGACTTCAACACACAAACCTAGGACAGAGAAAATACAGGAACTCTAATTACTTCACAGTACACAGGTAACATCCAGCACACTGGACCTGTTTCTTCCTTCCTTTCTTTTGTTTATGACAGGATAAGTGTCTAGGATAAAGAGACTCATCCACAAGAGAAAACTGGGACTCCGGTGGCTCAAGACAAGACAGGTCCTTGGGCAGACGTTACTCAGATGTCTCAATAGTAGTCATATGTATGGGGATACTTTCTCTCTGTTTAAAAAAGAAAAAAGGAAACACAGTAGATTAGTTTTGCATAAGGGGAAAACCCTGTGTCCAGTGTCAACACATTTCTTGAAAGTCACACCGGAAAGAATGATCATGAACAATGAATTCTTTGGCCCCCACTGAAAGTGGTAGCTGTTGGGTAACTCATTCACCTTCGTTTACAAGATGCCATCCTAACTCACTCTCCTGCAAGGCCAGCAATTAGCTTTGGAAAACCATTATAGAAGAACAAATAGAAATGGGAAGTGAGTGGGCTTATATTTCTGACAGAGAAGGGAAACAGGAGAAGCACAGAACCAGGACCATAGCAAGGCTGTCCTGTGTCAGTTGGGCTTGTAGGCCTGAGACACCCAGAAGAGACGCTGATGTCATCAGGTCAGCAAATGCCACCACATTCCAGGGTATATTCCAGGGTGCTCCACCAGGAAATCAGCCCAGGTAAGAGAAGGGCTGCAGAGATTGTTTGATAGTTTGTGCGTTGTGGGGTAGGAAGGAGGAGGATATTCCTCTAAGACAACAAATCAAAAGAATATGCATTCTCACTTCAAGGCTCTACATTATTTTGCATTTCTAGGGACAGGATGATTAGACTTGAAAGTTAAGAGCTAACAGCTACTGTGAGTACCGAGTATCTGTCAGGACCCAGAAAAGAGAATTCTGCCCCTGCTTATGATTCACAGTATTCTGACAAGGTGAATAATCTTCTGTTGTCCATATTCCCCCTCCCACCATTCAGTGATATTAGCTGTTGGCTCTGTCCTAATTTTGGTGTCACTATTCATACATGATCCATCTTTTTACTTCTTTGGGCCCTGAGCTCTACTTCTCCAAAGATATTTTCATCCATCTCAGAACTTAGATGATATCACTAGGAACAATCATATTCAAGCATATTACCCTTCAACCACTACCTTCTATTCTTCCAACTCATTCTCTCTAGTACCCCAACTCTAACAACTCTCTGGCTGCCTTCAGGACCCAGAATCCAATAATCCTACCACTTTTTTTGCCATCCTCCTCCTACTTTGCATCCTTCATCCTTTTCACCCCAGCTTAAAGTCCATGGCTGATCATTATAGTCATTTGAGAGCATGCATCCATCTTCTTTGTCATGCATTGGTGGCAAAACCTTAACATCTGGTTAACCAAACCCTCTTGCCATCCTATGCCTATATCAGGCAGCTAAATGAGGCTGCTAGTATTCTCACTTTTAATTCATGACCATGAACCTCAAGAATGCCTTTCATATCTACCCACAAATCCTGTTCCACAAGCATTTCTTTAGTTATTTTCTCTTGCTCTCCTAGATGACTATGTCACCCCTCCTCCTCAACATTGTCATGCCCATCCTCACGGTCAGCTGATGACTTGCTTCCTATTTCACCAGGAAAGTTAAAAGCAAGTACAAGAAAATTTCCACAAATCCCCCTACTTCACTACCTACCTTTCGGCATCTATGCCACATACCTTGTCTCACCTCCTTTTACGTGCTCTTGCCTCAGACAAACCCTCTAATTGTGTACTAGACCCCATCCTTCTGCCTATGAAAAGACATTACTCAGCAGCTCTTCCCCTTCTCCTAGACAAGTTGTGACCGGTTGCAGAGCAGAGAAGGGTTGGATGCTGGAGCGAATTTTGTGGGTTCTTTGCCTCAACTTAGTATAGAAATAAAAAGCCAGGAAACATTTTTGAGAAGAGGCAGAAACTTATTTGGCAGAAAAGAAACTTTTAACTGAATGGCAAGCAACAGAGAAAGCCTCTGGTCGGGGAGGAGACTAGGCAGAGTGCCCGAGCAGGACACTGGCATGGAGGAAGTGTCCTGGGTTTTTAAGACACTGCTGTTTTGTTTTGATTTGTTTTTTCCATTGGGTCATTCTGGGGTGGGGGGTGGGGTGCTCGTTGGACGTGGATTTAACACACTATATGTTGATTGGCTTGGGGCTTATGAAGATAGTGGGTATCTCCTGGAGATAGTCTGTCTCCTTAGGGGCTCAGCCCCCTCCTCTGTCAGCTCTGCATCCACCCTGAAGATGTGATTTAAAGCCGCAAGGTCACACCTGCAGCACAAGAAGCTCTTAGCAGGGGCGATGCCAGTCGGTCTGCAAACAAGCTTTCCAGCCACAGCTGGCAGTGGGCTTGTGAAGCACACTCCGCCCATGTCTGAGGGGCCCCCGGCCCCCCAGCCCCAGTGGACGGCCTTACAAGTCTATTCTCTCTCTCTGTTCATTGCCAATGTGCAAGCATGCTATTATCTCTGTCATCTGAAGGGTGGAGGATGGGACACTACAACTTCTCCAGTTAATACACATTTCTCTGCTGCCCCTCTTGAAGCAAAATGTCCTTTCTTTTAGGGCTTCAGGGATCTGTTCTCAGTTCCCAAAAGTTGTCCATATTCCTTCTTTCAAATGATCTATTCCCAGTCCTCACCTTTCTTGACCCATCAATAACTCTCAACACAGTCAAACACCACATCCTTCCTGGAACGCTTGCTTCGTTTGGTACCCAGGTCCTGATACTCTCTTAGTCTCCTTTCTACTTTACTGCCCACTTCTTGCTGTCCTCCTTCATTTCCTGAACCTACAAAATGCCAGAGGTCCCAGGCTTAGTTCCTTCATTCTCCATCTATACCTCCTCCTTTGTTGATCCCAGCCAGTCTCATAATTTGAAATACTATCTATAGGCTGACACTCCCAGGTTCCTATTTTAAGCCTGGACCTCTTTCCTAAACTACAACTTCATACTCTAGCCCTACTTAACATTTCCCCTCAAACATCTCACACGGGCATCTCCAACTTCACACATTCCCAAGCCAAACTCCAGCACTGCCTACACAGAACACTTTCTGATTCCAGCCTTCCAGCTGCTCAGGGGAAAAGTCTCAGGCATCAAAGACTCCGCTCTTTCCCTCCTATCCATTGTCTCATCTGCCTGCAAACCCTAGTTGCTCTACTTTCACACACACACATGAAACCCAGTCCTTCCTCACTGTACACTACTAACACCTTGTGCCAGGCCTCCATTTTCTCTTTCCTGGATTCCTACTGGGCACCCTCCTCTCACCCTTGCCTCTCTTGCGTCTATTCTCAAGAGTAACTAGAAAGCCCCCTCTACAATATGTTAGATCATTTAACTCCGGAATTTTAAACTCTCTTATGGCTTTCCATCTCTTTCCACAGTGTGAGCAAAAACCCAAAGCCTTACAATGGCTTATAA
Source organism: Sylvilagus floridanus (assembly GCA_949820135.1). Classification (NCBI taxonomy): domain Eukaryota; kingdom Metazoa; phylum Chordata; class Mammalia; order Lagomorpha; family Leporidae; genus Sylvilagus; species Sylvilagus floridanus. The sequence goes on along the minus strand of OX463244.1, from coordinate 74,039,896 downwards.
GGCAGCATACAATCAAGCCTATGGTTATCTTTCTGCTACCAGAGCACCCCTTCCAGCCCCAAGGCACAGCTCCCTAACCTGCTTCAAAACCTTGTTAAAATTTAACCACTCAATGAGGCTTTCTCTGGACAGCCTATTTAAAATTACAATCCTCCCCCCTCTCACTTTAGTTTCCTTCCCTACCTTATTTTTCTCCCTACATAACTATTCACCATCTGATACACTATATACATTTTATTTCATACTGAAAGCACACACATAGAAACATATATGCTAAGTGTCCAACTTGAATAAATTTTAAATTTGGCCTATAACCAGGACAAATATCATGAAAGAGACCAACACCTCAGGAGTCTCCTTATGTTCTCTTCTAATCACTATTGTCCCATACTTCAGTAGAGATGAACGTTTCCTGTTTTTGTATTTCATCCAAATGGACTCACGCAGTGACACACTATATATTTTAATGCTCTATTTACTGTCTATTTTCCCTACAACTGGCATATAAGATTTAAGATGTCAGGAATTTGTTTTGTTTACTGCTGCCTTTCCAGGATCTAAAAGAGTACTTGGCATAGCACTACAACCTAACTACTGTTCAATGAGTGAATGAATGAAATATTGTATGAATGGAAATGAGAGTAAGAGTGTAGCAGGGCTTAAAGTCTGGGCCAAATCTAGAAGGAAGAGCAGGAGTTCAAGAAGCAGAACAAGAAAACAAAGGCATTCCAAGAAGACCAGTTTGTCAAAGGTCTGGCCCAATGCATCAGAGCAAAGAGCAATGGCCATGTGCTGAAAAACAGGCAGATGCCAGATCTTGTACAAATAAGTACAAGAGAAGAGGTAAAGAAGAATAAAATATGGGGCCTTTCAGGCATTTCTAGGACTTTTTTTTAAAGGTGTTGAAATTTTAAGGGGATAAGAAACAGAGGTTTCTTTGAATTCAGTTAATGAGTAACATATCTTAGAGTTATCACAAGAGAGTCTGAGGCCCCTGGTATTCTGTTCAAAGACCTCTAAACTACTCCTGAATATGTGGGAGAGACTGAAAAGTCTGGGGATGGAAACCCCTCTTTTCTGTCCTTGGAAGGAACAGCCAACTCAAATGGGAAACTTAAATTTATGAGTCTATCTGGTTAGTCTTGTTTTACTGGACTGGGGCAAGGAGCCAAGAGCTCTGCCTTCCTCAGCTGCTGGACGCGGCTTTGAGGAGAGGCTAACCCCATCCACACAGGGAGAGTTAGGTCAGAGGTGCTCTGGGTGTCTTCACTCCCCCAAGAGCCGACACCTTCCATCTGTAGTTCTCAAACTTGAGAGCAGATTAAACACTCAGCGGCCTTGTTAAAACACAAATTGCAAGGTCCACTCCTGGAGTTTTTCATTTAGTAGGTCTCAGGCGAGCCCTGAGAATTTGCATTACCACAAACTCCCAAGTTATGTTGCTGACCGTGGACAATGTGTGCAGAGGCACTACTCTATGCAATGTTAGCCTGCTAGGCCAGGTGAGCAGGCCCTGCTGCACCCAGTTTCTCACCACCATAACTCGCTCTGCAGTGTTCACTCATTTAGTTCAGATTGACTGCCCAAGAAGGTAGGAGTTATCTCTATCCCACTCATGTCCATGTTGAAGTGCCTCTATCTGATACTGACAAGGCATTCTACCAGTATTTGCTGAGTTAATAAACGATGACTCCAATTGGCTTCCAAAAAGCACAGAGAATAGGAAAGGGAGTGGCCACTAAGGCCATGATTCTGGCTCCTTTCTTCTACACATAAGCATGGAAAACATGAGGAAGTAGTTCTTTTTTTTTTTTTTTTTTGACAGGCAGAGTGGACAGTGAGAGAGAGAGACAGAGAGAAAGGTCTTCCTTTGCCGTTGGTTCACCCTCCAATGGCTGCCGCGGTCGGCGCGCTGCGGCCGGCGCACCGCGCTCATCCGATGGCAGGAGCCAGGTGCTAGGTGATTTTTCCTTTTACTTTCTTCGTTCTGCTCTTAGAGAGGTTTGAATGCTTTGCTCACCACCTTTGAGCTTCTACTTTCCCATCAATTAAATGTAGGATTGCCAGATAAAATATAGGACACCCCGTTAAATATGAGTACCATATAAATGACAATTTTAGTATATAAATATAGTGATATTGGCTTAGTTGAAATTCAAACTTAAATAGGCATCCTGTATATTTCCTAAATCTGGCAAAACTACTTATATGTAAATAGTAATATTACTTACTTCATGGTGCCCCTACAAGGATTAAATAAAGCCTTAGACTAGCAAATAGAACCAAGTAAGAGCTCTATCTAAGCAGTTGCTATTATTTTTATTATCCCATACAACCCCTACACAACACAGAATCCTGGCTGGATATTCAACACTCTTTTTCAGAAACCTATTTCAGTTTTGAAAACTTTTTTCATGATATTTAGAATTCGTGTTTAAATTTATGCTTATTCCATTTTATTATCCTCTCCACAAGTCTCATGAAGAGCTAGCTAATCACCTACTACATCAAGAGCCTTTAAATATCTAAGCTCAAAATAAAGTAATGTCTTAATCTTTTCTTCTTAGGATAAAGTCCCAATTATTTGATCTTTCAGTATAATGAACCTGTTTATCGTCTCTGAAGTCTTTTCTAATTCCTTACATTATATTTTTCTTTAAGTAGAAAAATATGTTTATTATAAAAAGCTATTAAAAAGGTGAAAGACTATTCTTCCTTCTTGCAGCATTATTGGAATTTTCCACAATCAGTGTGTTTATAAAATAGCACTGCTTTTTTTTCTATTTAGAATTTCCTTTCCTCATTTTTGTCATTTTATACTTAGCCAGTTATGCCTGGTCAACTTATTTAAATAACTTTCATGACTTATTAGTAATTTTGTCCATTACTAGTCAATTATTTTATGATTCTGGATCATAAACACCATAATCTGTTTTCCCATCCTGTCAAAGACAATGGAATCCCATCCTCTAAAGACAAGTGCTCATAAAGTACTGGAATAACAAAAATAATAATGAGGACATTATTAATGATGACAACATCTAACATTTACTTAGTATACTGTGTCCCAAGAGCTATGTTCAGAACTTTAACTTTATGAAGTCTTTTAATCTCCAGCAATGCCATGAGGAAAGCAGTGTTACTACCAATCCACAATCTTTTCTGCTCTGGTTGCTGGACAGTTGCTCCACCGGGCAGCTCTTGCTAAGGTCATGAGAGATCTGCAAGTCACTCAATGACATAAACAGTTTCTGTCTTTATCTAACTTGGCCAACATATATTGCAACTTCTTCCAATCTTCTCTTATTTCCTCTTTCTTATTTTTTTCTTTTCTCTTTATCTGTCTTACACTAAGGTGAGTCTGAACCATTACACCCTTCAAAACTACAAGAGTAGAAAAATTAATACTAAAGTTGACTTCACTTCTTTAGTTTGTGTCACATACCTGTTCTTTTCTCTCCAAACTCACTTAATCTCAGGGCCTCCACATTTTATTTTGCATTTTCTTAAAAGTGTAGCATTTTTTAAAAAATTCATTTATTTATTTGATAGGGTTACAGAGAGAGAAGGAGAGATGAGAGACTGAGAGAGATCTTCTATCTATTGGCTCACTCCCCAAATGGCTGTAATGGCCTAGGCTGGCCTAGGCTGACATCAGGAGCCCAGAATTCCATTCGAGTCTCCCACATGAGTGGCAGGAACCCAAGCACTTGAGTCATCTTCCACTGACTTCTCAGGGGCATTAGCATGCAGCTGGATCAGAAGCAGAACTCTGCTCACATGGGATGCCAGCATCACAGGAGGCAGTTTAACCTGCTGCACCACAACACAGCCCCCGAAAGTGTAGCTTTGAGTAGGAAGACAACATGTGTTCATGGGTTAAAATAACTCCTGTTTTTAAAGATGGCAATGCTAATCTGAAAGATATCATACTTAGTGAAATAAGCCAGTCCCAAAGGGACAAATACCATATGTTCTCCCTGATCTGTGACAACTAACAGAGCACCTAAAAGGAAACCTGTAGAAGTGAAACTGACACTATGAAAAGCAATTACTTGAACAGCCCTTGTCTTGACTGTTGTGTTTATTATTTCATTTTAGTTATTTTTTATTTTTTTCTCTACTTAATACCATTAGTTGAACTCCTTCCTTACTTAACATAGAATTAATCATAACTGTTGAAAATAGATCCCTCTTAAAAACAGAGTGGGAAAGAGAGAGGGAGGAGCTGTACAGATCAGCACACATTCCTACAGACTTATCACTAAGGGTGAAGCTAAAAACTTGCCATGAGACTACAAATCCCATTTAGCTGGGTGGCATTAATCCCATCTTATGTGATAAAGTGATCGTATTAAGTATGAAATGGATCATATGGATAGGACCATAAGTCAAAGGGATCACATAAATAAGACCAAGTGCCTGGTAATAACAATAGCTGGAATTACAAAGGAGAGAAAGTTCGAACACGGGAAGCAGTCCACACAGCAGACTTACAGAGTGACAAATGCCCTAAACAGCACTCGGACCTCAGAATCAGCACCTATGGCATCAGATCTGACAGTATTTCAGGCATAAAAAGCCAAGACATAGTGGCAAAAATGGTTCTGCATGAAAGATCTGTGAGTGAGACCCCAGTGGAAAGAAGGGGCCATCAAAGAAGGATGTACTTTTCTCTGAAGGGAGGCGAGAACTTCCACTTTGCATATGGCTCTGTCTAAAAACCAATGGAGTTTGAGGACTCAAAAGGCTTCCATAGCCTTGGCAGCTCTTGTCAAGATCCTTGGATGATCACTGATGTCATAAATAAGAGTGTCAGTTGTTAAATCAACAACAGGATGGCAACTCATGACAAGAGCCTCGGGTGGTTACTGACGCCATAAATAAGAATGTCAATTGTTAAATCAACAACAGGAGTTACTGTGTACTTACTCCTCATGTAGGATCTCTGTCCTTAATGTGTTGTACTATGTGAATTAATGGTATAACTAGTACTCAAGCAGTACTTTATACTTTGTGTTTCTGTGTGGGTGCAAACAGTTGAAATCTTTACTTAGTATATACTAAATTGATCTTCTATATATAAAGATAATTGAAATGTATTTTGATGTGAATGGGATGGGAGAGGGAGCGGGAGATGGCATGGTTGCGGGTGGGAGGGAGGTTATGGGGGGAAAAAGCCACTACAATCCAAAAGCTGTACTTTGGAAATTTATATTTATTAAATAAAAGTTTTTAAAAAATCAACAGGAGTCACTGTGCATTTGTTCTCCATGTTGGACCTGTCTTTAATGAGGTACACTATGAGAATTAACAGTAAAACTTGTCTTCAAACTGTACTTTATACTTTGTGTGTCTGTGTGGGTGCAAATAGTTGAAATCTCTACTTAGTATAGAGTTGGTTTTCTGAATATAAAGTCAATTAAAAATGAATCTTAATGGAAAATGGAATGAGAGAAAGAATGGGAGGTGGGATGGGAGTGGGGATGGGAGGGCGGGAATGGGAGGAAGAATCACTATATCCCTAAAAGCTGTACATATGAAATTTGTATTCATTAAATAAAAACCTGCAAAAAATTTAAAAATATACAGATGGCAATGCTACCAAAATTGATTTACAGATTCAACATGATCCCTATCAAAATCTCAACTTACTTTTAACTAAAAGTCGATAATGATCCCTATCATAATATTCATATGGAAATATAAGGGCTATAGAATATCAAAACATTTTTTGAAAAAGAATAAAACTGAAGGAGTCACATTTCTAATGATCAAAACTTAACAATAATGAGATGAAAACAGAACTCAGTAATGGGGTGGGCCTTTTCCCTGGCAGTTAAAATGTAGGTTGAGATTCCCACATCCCATGTCAGAGTGCCTGCATTTGAGTTTTGACTCTGCTCCTAATTCTGGTTTCCTGCTAACGCACAACTTGGGAGGCAGCAGCAGATGGCTCAGGTACTTGGGTCCCTGCCACCCACATGGAGACCTAAGGATTGTGTTTCCAGCTCCCAACTTCAGCATGTCCCATTCCAGCTGTTGCAGGATCTGGGGACTGAACCAGTAGATGTAAGCTTCTAAGTAAATTAAAAAAAAAAAAAAACATTAAAAATAAATCAACAGAATGAAATTTAGGAAATAACAAATATTTGGGAATTAAACAACACACTCCTAAATAACCAAAAGATTAAAGAAGAAACATCAAGAGGTATTAAAAATACTGTAAGATGAAATAAAACATAGCAAAACTTACAGCTAAATCATTGCCAGAATGGAAATTTACCATTTTAAAAGCCCATATAGGCCAGCGCCGTGGCTCACTAGGCTCTGCCTGTGGCACTGGCACCCCAGGTTCTAGTCCCAGTTGGGGCGCCGGATTCTGTCCCGGTTGCCCCTCTTCCAGGCCAGCTCTCTGCTGTGGCCCGGGAGTGCAGTGGAAGATGGCCCAAGTCCTTGGGCCCTGCACCTGCATGGGAGACCAGGAGAAGCACATGGCTCCTGGCTTCGGATCAGTGCGATGCGCTGGCCATGGCGGCCATTGGAGGGTGAACCAACGGCAAAAGGAAGACCTTTCTCTCTGTCTCTCATTGTCCACTCTGCCTGTCCAAAAAAAAAAAAAAAAAAGCCCATATAAAATAGAAGAAAATTCACAAATCAGTAACCTAAACTTCCAACCTAAGTTACTAGAAAAAAAAGAAAATAAGGGGGACAGTGTTGTGGCATAGCAGCTTCTTTTTAAAAATATTTATTTTATTTATTTGAAAGAGTTAGAGAGAGAGGAAGAGGAGCCAGAGAGAGAGAGAGAGAGAGAGAGAGAGAGGTCTTCTATCTGCTAGTTCACTCCCCTAATGACTGCAATGGCCAAGCTGATCCAAAGCCAAGAGCCAGGAGCTGCCTCTGGGTCTCCCACACAGGTACAGGGGCCCAAGGTCTTGAGCCATCCTCTACTGCTGTCTAAGGCCATAGCAGAGAGCTAGATCAGAAGTGGAGCAGTTGGGTCTTGAACCGACAACCCAATGGGATGGGGGCGCAGCAGGGCAGGATTTAACCCTCTGCACCATAGCGCCAGCCCCATGGCATAGCAGTTTGAGCCACCACATGCAATGCCAAAATTCCATCGCATAGTGCTAGTTTGAGTACTGGTTACTGTGTTTCCAGTCCAGCTTCCTTCAAAGTACTTGGACCCTTGCCATGGCTCCTGGCTTGAGCCTGGCACAGCTCTAGCTAGTGCAGCTACCTGGGGAGTGAACCAGTGGTTGGATGATCTCTCTCTCTCTCTCTCTCCCTCTCTCTCCCTCTCTCTCTTAACTTCGTCAAATCAGGAACTTTTCTGCTTCAAAGGACATTATCAGGACTAGCATTGTGATGCAGTGAGCTAAGCTGCCTCCAGCAATGCTGACACCCCATAGGAGTACCAGTTCAAGTCACAGCTGCTCTACTTCTGATCTAGGCCCCTGCTAATGCACCTGAGAAGATGGCCCAAGTGCTTGGGCCCCTGCATCCACATGGGAGGCCTGGATGAAGTTCCAGGCTCCTGGCTCTGGCCTGGCCATTGCACCCATTTGGGGAATGAACCAGTGGATGGAAGATTCTCTCTCTGTCTTTCTCTCTCTCTCTCTCTAACTCTGCCTTTCAAATAAATAAATAAATAGATAAGTCAATCAATCTTTTAAAAATGACATTATCACAGGAGGGAAAAAAATACCTATAAGTCATGTATTTGCAATGAATTGGTAGTAAAAATATACAATGAACTCTTTTCATTAAGAAAAAGACAAATAACCCACTATAATGGGCAATTCTATAAACAGACACTTCTTCAAATAAGATATACAAATCATCAATAGGCAAATGAAAAGATGATAAATGTCATTTGCCACCAGAGAGAAGTAACTCAAAACTACAAACACCACTCATAACTATCAGGATGGCTACCATGGCAAAGACAGACAACAGTGAGAACTGGCAAGGATGTTAAGAAATCACCCTTTGCTGAAATCATATATTGCTGCTGGGGATTTAAAACTGTGCAGACACTTAGAAAGCTTAGCAGTTTTTCAAAAGGTTAAAAAGTAGTATGATTCAAATCTACTCCTATGTATAAACCCAAGATAAGTGAAATTCCAGAGAAAAGCTGTACACAAATGTTCATAGCAGTATCTTTCATCCCAATGAATTTTCAAAAAGTGTAATGCCCGAATCTCTACCAACTGATGATAGACAAATAAAATATGGTATATCCACCCAAATAGAGCAATAAATAAAATTCTTGTATGCTACAACATGGGCAAACATTGAAAACATTATACTCAGTGAGAGAAGCTAGTTACTAAAGACCACATATCCTATATGATTCCATGTATTTGAAAGGTCAAAATAGGCAAACCTAGATAGTTAGAAAGTAGTTAGTGGTGGCTTAGGACCGGGAGACATGGTGGAGGGAATGGAGAGTGACTGCAAAGGTACAGGGTTTCTTTTAGGGTGAGGAACATATTGTAAAATTATAAAGTGATGGTTGCACAACTTCATGAATGCACTAAAACAACTGTACTCTTCATACGTGTGAATTTTATTGCGTGTGAATTATATTTCATAAAGTTGTTAAAAATCATTTTTTAAAGTACAGCCTTTTTGCAGACTATAAAAATAATCATATTCATTATAGCATTTACACTAAAGAAACAAGTACAAAGATGAAAATAAAATTGCCTATAATTCTATCACACAGAAGTAGCAGGAAATTATTGTTAATGATTATGATTATAATAATAATTCCTATATTTTTAATCTGCATATAAACAACCTGGGCTCATGTTATACACATCAACTTATAGTCTACCTTTAAAACTTTTACCATTGCTGGGCCTGCACTGTGGCACAGCTGGTTAAGCCACAGCTTGTGAAACCAGCATGTCATCTTGGAGTGCTGGTTCAAGACCTCACTGCTCTGCTTCTGATCCAGCTCCCTGCTAATGCACTGGAGAAGGCAGCAGAAAATGACCTAAGTGTTTGAGCTCCTGCCACCCACGTGGAAAACTGGGATGGAGTTCCTGGCTCCTGGTTTCGGCTTGACCTCGCCCCAGCTGTTGCAGTCATTTGAGGAGTGAACCAATGGATGGAGGAGATATCTCTCTATGTCTCTCTGTAATTACCTTTCAACTAAATAAAATATATCTTTTTTTTTTAATGCTAACATTGTGAGCCTTTTCCCATGTCATTCAAAGTTTAAAATGAATACTTTCAACAGCTGTGTAATACAGCCGGTTACTAGGAGATCCAAGATTGCAATAGTGTCTTGAATGTTTTGATTAAGTTCTAGGCCCACACAGACTACACCTCAAAGCTGACCAACTGGCCTTGGCATGAAGCCAAACACCCTTAACACTTCTTGTGCAGGGGCTGTACGACCTTGGACAGCACTCTCACCTCTATGGACTTCTGCTTTCTCCTCCAAAGTGCTGTGGCTGGTAGAAGATGATGCCTAAGTACCCGCCACATCTAATCCTCCCCTACCCTGGGTCTTGGTAAGGATCTCTGTCAGGACACAAGAAGGGAGGAATTACTTTAGGCAGAAAGTTTGTTCATCAGCATCACTCTCTCCTTGATGAGGAGACAGGCGGAGTCACTGTGACAACACAGATCACTGACCACGGCCTGAGGCTGTGGACGCTGTAACACAAGGAATATAAGGCCTCTGCGTCTACCAAACTGCAATGGAAAACATCAAGGCCTTTCTGAGAGTCAGACCTGAGGTAAAGTCCTGGAATCTAACGCTATCCGCTGTGCAGCCTCTGACCAATAATTCACCTTCTCTCAGCCTGTTTCCTCCTCTGCTAAGTGGGATAATTTAAGTATCTAACTCAGAGATCACTGTGTGGTTAAGTGTGGCAGGCAAGACCACCTCAGTCCACACTGGCATATGGGACACATTCAACCAACACCGGTTCTTTTTCTTATGTGCTTCAGCAAGTCCAGGAGTACAGACAGTTAAGAAGAAATACACAGCTCTATAAAAATTATCCATCAGATTTTCTCCCAAGGACCTTGTCATGGGACTGCAGGGGGCCACAGCACATAGTTATAGGCCTCTGACAGGGCAGCATCAGGACTGCCCAGGGTGCATGGTGGGAGCAGTAACCTCATTTCTTGCCTCATGACTCAACACACAGGGGCACCCCTTCTCCACACAGGTACGGCTTAGATCTACTCAGGTGTCAATGAACCCAGTGGGGGATAAAAAAAAAAATCAATAAAACTCAGCTGGCGCTGTGGCTCACTTGGTTAATCCTCCACCTGCAGCGCCGGCATCCCATATGGGTACCAGGTTCTAGTCCCGGTTGCTCCTCTTCCAATCCAGCTCTCTACTGTGGCCCAGGAGGGCAGTGGAGGATGGCCCAAGTGCTTGGGCCCCTGTACCCGCATGAGAGACCAGGAAGAAGCATCTGGTTCCTGGCTTCAGATCAGCGCGGTGCCAACCATAGTGGCTAACAGAAGTGAACCAACAGAAGATGACCTTTCGCTCTGTCTCTCTCTCTTACTGTCTATAACTCTGTCAAATAAATTTTTTTAAAAATCAATAAAGCTCAAAAACTTTGGATTCAGAAAGAATGGGTTTGGGGCCAGCACTGTGGCACAGCAGGTAAAGCTGCCACCTGAAGTGCTGGCATCCCATATGGGCACTGGTTCAAGTCTTGGCTGTGCCTCCACTTCTGATCCAGCTCTCTTCTATGGCCTGGGAAAGGAGTGGAAGATGGCCCAAGTCGTTGGGCCCCTGCACCTGTGTGGGAGACCTGGAAGAAGCTCCTGGCGTCAGATTGGCGCAGCTGTGGCCATGGTGGCCATCTGGGGGAGTGAACCAGCGAATGGAAGACCCTTCTCTCTCAGCCTCTGCCTCTCTATAACTCTGCCTTTCAAATAAAATAAATAACTCTTTAAAAAATCATATTAAAAAAAGAATGGGTTTGAATTCTGACTCTTGTGCTTCCTCACGTAGCAGGGAGACTAGTCATGCCAATAACCACTCAGAGCTGAGGAAGGACAGGCACATGGTGACAGAGGCTCTCAGTGGCCACCAGGACCTCTCAGCCTGTCACATCACAAAGCCGATGCTCCTAGCAGAAGCCCCATTTGTGTCAGGGTGAAAGCTGCCGGTCCCTAAGGCACGGCCATTTCTCCAACCCAGAGAGATTCCACCTCATCCCCTTTTCCAGCTCTGATGTTCCTGAGGCTTCTGGACATCCCCAAGGTGCCCAGGAGTGCCTGACACACTTGGCGTTGAGTCAACATTAATGAGATGACCTCTTGGGGATGAAGTGTACCCCCACTCCCACTCCTCTTTCAGCCATCCACTTACTTGGGTACTTGCGGATGATTCTGAAGGGCTGGTTGTTCACATCTGTCTCTGTTATGTAGCAGACGTATTTCTCATTTAACTTGACGGGGAATTTCAGGACAGAGAAGACCCTGTAGAAGCCATTCATCTGCTCCTCCAGAACCTCCACGGTACTGTGGTTGCTCAGGTCCCTCTCTGCGCGGTCCAGCCAAGTCACATTGGGTGCAAGATACCAGCCCTTGGAAATGCACGTGGCCACGTCCTCATTGTCCACTTTAGCAAACTGCACCTGGGGCATTTCAGAGTCTGGTTGGAAAAAAATAACGAAACAATTGGTTCCTTTCTTTCAGCCCCAGGAGGCTCAGACTAGCATAGATCTTGCCCTTGGTTTTTAGATTAACCCCTTACTTAAGCAACACGTCATGAGGCTCCCCATGCCTAAAGTCCTGGTCCAAACAGAGTGAGAGAAGAACAGGAAACTTGCACGCCCTGGCCTTCCACGTTTCATCTATCCCTACTGTTTTGGTGTCTTCCCTCCTTTGGGTTAGTGCACTCCAGTCTCTGGGTTGGCCTCAGATACTCTGCTGAGGCCCTGGAAGATGATGACTGACTCTCACCACCACCTTTCCCATCTCTCTCAGCTCTCATCCTGGAGGAATTCTGCCATGCTTTTCCCAAACCCCATCAGATCCCCCATGGGAAGAAGACAGCTCTTCATGCAACCCTGTGAAGTGTAGGGATCCTTGGGGCACCATGGAGAGCCTCTGATCCAGTCCAACCTGTATTTTCATAGTGAGAAAAGATGAATGAGCTACTGCTCAAAGTAATCCAGAATTAGAACCTGGGCCTCGTGACTCCTAAAGCAGGCCTCTGCTCACTAAACTACACATCACACCTGAGTTTTCATGCAGGATTATTGTATCATATTTGGGGATTAATTCATTTGCAGAGTCTAGAATCAGACTAGTGCTTTTTTATCCTTGCTTTTTTAAAAAATGTTATGTTTGTATGAATGAATGATGCCTACAGGTACAAATACAGCACGTTTTGTTCAGCGGGATATCTTTTTGAAATGTCTATTTGTTTTTATTCATTTGAAAGGCAGAGTACCGGAGAAAGAGAGAGAGAGAATCTTCCATCTGCTGGTTCACTCTCCAAATGCCTGCAATAGCCAGGAGCCTACAACTCCATCTGGGTTTCCCAAATGGGTGGTAGGGGCTGCCTTCCAGGATGTATGCTGGCAGGAAGCTGAATTGGAAGCAGAGAAACTGGGAGTCCAACAAGGCACCCTGATACAGAAGCAGGCATCCGGAGCGGCAGCTTATGGTGTTGTCCCCCTCCCCCAACAATATTTTAGCTAAGAACTGACATTCCAAACCCCTGTCATTGTCAGAGCAAGAAGAACCTATAACAATATGAGTAACAGAGAAAAAGTGAGAACAGCCAAAAATGGACAACTCCTCCTTATGAACAGAGGCAGAGCTTGAAACCAGATTTGTCCAAATAGTTCCCTTACCTTCTACTATTAGCTTAATTCTACTTTCACCTCTTCCATCTGGTGTGACAGCTGAGCACTTGTAGACAGCTTCATCCAAGAAATCCACATTTCTTAGTAAAAGTGACAGAGTCCCCTCGGAAATTTCATCTCGATCCACAGAGACTCTTCCTTCATACAAGGAGTTCTGGTCTTCCAGTTGCTCTGTGTTATTGTGAAAATGGTAAACCAACTTCGAAAAAACTTCAAAAAAATCATAGTACCTGTAAAAGCGGTAATAGTCTTTATCATCCTCTACCTCATATTCTTCTCTGATGTCTTCTCTTTCCCAAGAAAATTCAAGATTTTCTGTGTCCTCCACAAAGGAGAAATGGCAAGAGAGGGTAACATCAGTGAATGGGTGGGCCCGCAACTCCTCTTCTGTAGACACTGAGAACGTCAAAGGAGTGAAGTTAGTCAAGACCAACCAACACTGCACCAGGCAAGGCTTGACGACAAAGAAAAGAAACCACTCGTGCTGTTTCAAGCAGAAGGCGATTCAGAACAGGGAACTACACATTGAAGGCCAGAAGACTGGGCCCAAAGAAGGACATGGAAGGTGCGATGTGCAATGCGTGTGTTCTATTCTCCCCATTATGCATGGCAGAGAAGAACCCCTGCACAGCTGGTCTGCCTCTGCCTTACCAGGAATCTGCTGAATCAGGCAGTCATCAACACAGGTGTTGCTTCCAGAGCCAAACTGCTCTTGTTGGATTCACACTGGCAAAAGACAGGATGCTTCAATCACCATCACCTTTCTCCCCACTTCAATCGGTTGTCAACTGAATCAATGAACAAGTATATCTGATTGGCAGAGTCCAAGTCACTCCTAGAACCCTAATTGCAAATGAGCTCAGAAATGTCTGTTTTGTTTGTTTGTTTGTTTTTACTCTCTAGCTTCAGTGATAAGGAAAACAGATGAGAAAGTCAGAAATCGATGCCCAGTCCTTCAATCTGCTCTGCTGGCCATATAAGCTAACCACACTGGGCAGGGTTAGCAAGAGGAAGAGCTGAAGGCTGTGAAGAATACATCTGTGCACTATATACTTTTCATAAAATCTTGACATGATTCAATATTTCAAACTGTTGTCCCCAGATGTTACCACTAATGGCCAGGTAAAGACCAAATCAGCTCTCGCCTTTCCACTTCAATCAGAATAATCCCTCTCTAATTTACTTTATCAATTAAGCTCCTAAATCAGAATTCTTTTGTCAAATGACTGCTACTGAAATACAAAACTGATTCCCAGGAAGCAAAATTGTCCACAGTCATAAGATCAGATACTGGTAGCACACAGAAAGAAATAAGACCTCCTAGAAATTAAAAAAGATATTTAGGACATAGTTACCAAGTTTTTGAGCCTAAAAGACTAATGAAACCCCCGATTTGAGCAAGAGTAATGAGACAAGCCTATGAAAGTAGATTCTCTAATAAGAAGGCATTTTTTTTTCCTCCTAGAGACACTGTAGGTGACAAGCAGTGGAAAGGAGTGTGAGCACAGTGAGGTTACTGTGTGATGTCATCAGGAAAGATGAAACAAAAGAAAAATCTATGTGGAGCACCAAGAGCAAATCCCAAAGATATGTTAGATGAGGAAGCTTGCAAGCCACCAGCCCAGCAAGGAACAGCAGAGACACTGCCAGTAGGGGGCATTCCAGCTGAATAGCAGATTCAATTCCAGCGGCTGCAATCACAGGCCTGTTGGAGGGATCATGCAGTTATGTGGCCACACATCATTCTGGTTGCATCTGTGAGGGTATTCGGGATGAAATTAACATTTGAATGGGTAGATCCAGGAAAGCAGATCCCCTCTAATGTGAGTGGCCCTTGTCTACTCAGCTGAAGTCCTCAAGTGCATAAGAAGGTGAGATCTCCTACAAGTAAGGTGGAACTCTTCCTGTTGCATCGCTTTCGCTGTCTTTTCCTGTGTGCAGACTCCAGCTGGAACATGGGCTCTTGGAACTCGAATCTTTGGGCTCAGAACTCCATCATGGGCTCTCTGGGGCCTCCAGCTCGCTGAATGCAGGCCTTGCTACTTCTCGGCCTCCATATTGCACAGGCCGATTCCTTACGGTCAGTTTCTCCCTCTCCCACTCCCTCAGGTTTTTCTGTTTCTCTGCAGAATCCTGACTGTGTCAGGTAACATTTACCTAAAACGTGTGAAACATATTCTAAGAGATTTTCTGACACTAATGCATTCATCTGCTGGTTACTATTAGTATCCCTGGCTTACTACTGAGAGAACCAAGGTCACGGTGGGCTGAAGTGAACCGCTCAAGGACACACAGCTAGTGAGCAGCAGGGCTTTGCTTCAAACCCAGGTACCCTGGCTCTGAACATGCTCTTTCAGCTCCTAATCACAGGCCCTCATTCTAACTTTGACAAATGATTCAATGATGCATTAGAAGAAGGAATGAATATAAGGAAGACAGGATGGAAGGAAGCAGACAAGGAGAAGCTATTTGTATAAACTGTATAAGAATGGATTTGCAAATTAAAAAAAAAAACCAAGTGCTTTCTTGCTCAAATTATTGTGATTTTTCTGATGCAACCATCATCAACTATTTTATTTTTTTTTAATCCTGGTCTGCAGAATTGTAAATCCAAGTTCTAGTTTCAAGTACCGCCTTCCTCATGTTTTGTAATCTCTATGAGTTACAGTTTCCTCATGTGTAATTAGGAAAATAACACCTGCCCCAGGGTTGTTATGAAATACCTTGGGATCCTTTTTCATGTTCAGGGACTGTTTTTATCTGACACGGCTGAGTCATTTTTCCAGAGGGTCAGAAGGAGCAGAGTGAGGTGCCCCTTCTCCCAACCACTTATGCTGGTCCTTGATTCTACTCAGGTGGTCTAGCTACAGCTGTACCCTTTCTGGCCCCAGAGGAAAGTCCTGATTTAGGAATGCAAGCCAAAGAATCATGAAACACGATCTACTGCTGATGTAACTGGAAATACAAAAGCAAGCTTCTGTCTGCAGATGGTCCTACTTGAATCTGAATAACTCCTTTGTGTATTGCAATTCATGTTATTTCTAGACCATTGTATCTCTACCTACCCAAGCCCTAAGGGGCTGTGGCAAAAGCTTGGTACAAACCTAATATAGGAAAATACAGGGAGAACCAACCGTAGAAAGATACTAGGCTAAAGCACGTACTATGGGATCTGCCACATAGGAATAGGTTGTCAATATTGCTGTGAGATGTTAAGATATTATTACAAGTAACAGACATACCCTTCTATTTCTCACCTACATACTTTCCTTTCATTTATTTGATTAGGTTTCCCCTGAGTGGATTACCACCTCACTTAGCCTTGGTGGACAAGGGCTTGCTCTAATCCCTGAGCATATCTGCCCTCTTTAAGGGACTGGCAGAGCAAACTGTCACAGGTCCCTGAGAGATGGCACAAGATCGAAGGCTGTCCATATGTTTGGTCCATATGTTTGCAGAATAGTTATACTGCAGGGTTTGAGTACATCATATTTTCTTTTCTCTTTCTTTCTTTTTAGAAATGTTTACTTAAATACTTTTGTTTTTCAGAATTACATGAACATTTGCAACACCTACAAATTGTTCATCGCTAAGAATTTTGAAGAACTAAACATCAAGAGTTACATAAACCCTGTGTTGACTGCCCATATGGATTTTTCTGAATCGATCTGATATTCCGCAAATATATTCTTAAGAATCAGCACTTATCAAGAGTCACTTGAAGGAGTTTAGTTTTGGTTTTTGTTTTTTGCTGGTTGGGGAGTTCATACTGTAGATGTGAAGATTAGTCATCAAGATTTGGCTTCAAATGGACAAATCAAATGGGGGGCGGAGAGGTAGGAGCTTTTCTTACATTAAAAAAAAAAGAGAAAGAGAGTAGAATAAACAATGAGCTTTACAATATGTGTCTGCTACTTCCCTGCACTCTTTACCAGTCCTGTGTAGAGAATATAGTAGGTGTTTTTCATTCCCATTTAACAAATGAAAAGACTGAGTTTGGAGGGATTAAATAATTTGCTTTCTGGCCTCTAAACCACCGTTTTCCTCTCTAAAAGTGACTCACCTGCACCATGAACAAGTAGAAGTATGCTGACAGTCACCACAAAGAAAGACATTCTGTAAGGAACAAAAAGAAAGGCAAAATGTAATTTAAGGCCTTCCATGATGAACAGTTCACTGTATTCCCTGGGTTTTTTTTTTATACAAAGTTTGCAATATATGATTTGGTTAAAATAATTTGTTATAAAAATTCTGCTTACAAATTAAACTATGAAAGTATCCAAAGTCTAGAAAGAAAAGCAGAAAATCTGCAGCAGCCAAGAAAGAATGTGGTCCCCAGAGTCACCTGCTATAGTCTCAATATAGGTGGATACCTCTAGACCACAGCCTGCTGTTCACTCAGGCTGACCCTGTGCAAGTCTGTATGTCCTACTATACAAATCCAGTGTTCTATTTCTATAATGTGCCACATCTAGCTCTAAGTAAGCTGCGCTGAATTCATTTGGATCCACAGTCATCCCTGAAGGCCCAGTGACAGCTTCCCAAGCAATGATCTCTGGCCTCTCCACGTGTTGCTGGGCCAAGGTGGAGGTGGAGGAGATGTGAGCAGTAAATACACAAATGGACCTGGGAAGTTATGGAGCCATGCTTCCAAATGGAGAAAAATAACCAAGAGATGGCAGCAACCCAATCCACCCAGCCTGGGTTGTACTTTGACAGGAGTGACATTAATGGACCTATGACAGTTATGACAGCTCTGGAGAAAGGACCAGGAGAAAGGACCCAAGGAAGGCCCAGGCCCTTCCAGAGACTCTGACTTAATACACACTACACACAGGCAAAGCCTCTAATACTCACAAGTTGAATCCAGCCTACCTCTCTGGCCCTGTCTTTCACTACTCCCTCACTTTTTTTTTTTTTTTTTTTTTTTTGGACAGGCAGAGTGGACAGTGAGAGAGACAGAGAGAAAGGTCTTCCTTTTCCGTTAGTTCACCCCCCAATGGCCGCTGCGGCCTGCACGCTGTGGCCGGTGCACTGCAGTGATCCGAAGCCAGGAGCCAGGTGCTTCTCCTAGTCTCCCATGGGGTGCAAGGCCCAAGCACTTGGGCCATCCTCCACTGCACTCCTGGGCCACAGCAGAGGGCTGGCCTGGAAGAGGGGCAACAGGGACAGAATCTGGCGCCCCAACGGGGACTAGAACCCTGGGTGCCGGCACCGCAGGCAGAGGATTACCCTATTGAGCAGCAGCGCTGGCCCTCCCTCACATTTTAAGTTCCACAAGCAGCATCCCAAAGTCACGGTGCTGTCTAAACCTTCTGTGCCTGGCACGGTCCCCATCAACAATGCCTTCAATCCATTTTCCATTACTCAAACCTCTGCCCAAATAGCACTTTCCAAAGCTCCCCAGCCCCTTATCCAGTTAATTATTCCTTCTTTGTCTTAAACACACTTTTATGGTTCTATGAATCACATTATATGGCCATTTTTTCTTCACATGTTCTTTCCTTGCTTACTATCTCAAAGGAAGAAAGGTAGCTGTTATCTATGAAGGAGAAAACCCCCACCACAATCCTTCAGTCTACAATACAACATAAAATAGTGTCTGTATTGCAAGTGCTTGCAAAGACTCAGTTTAATCATCAAGATAAGCCTAGGAAGCAGGTGCTATTATTCCCATTTTATGGGTGAGAAAAGTAAGGCATAGGGAGCATAAGCAATTAATCCACGGAGCCAAGACTCTCACCCTTTAGGTTAGCTGAAGCCTGGGCACTCCAGCTCAGCTCTATCCTCACAAACCTTTCCAACTGTG
Source organism: Sylvilagus floridanus (assembly GCA_949820135.1). NCBI lineage: Eukaryota > Metazoa > Chordata > Mammalia > Lagomorpha > Leporidae > Sylvilagus > Sylvilagus floridanus. The sequence goes on along the minus strand of OX463244.1, from coordinate 74,021,224 downwards.
ACCACAAACCTAAAGAAGCCCCATCACCCAGGACATCCGCCAAGGGGCCAGGAATGCGGATGGCTTGTGCAGTATTACAATAAGTCACTTTCCTAGAGGCCTATTCAGCCCTGGAAAATATTTGCTCTGTGGGTTGAATATTAACAGACATAGAAGTCCTCAGAAGAAGAGCAGGTTAAAGCAGCAGCCCTTGCCAGCCAATAACTCTTCTGGGGTTAGTAGAACAAGTGGAAAGATCCATTGCCAAATCAATACACTCTAACTAGGAACATGGCTAGTGATTGACATCGTCTACTGATTTAGAGAGTTCTTCTTTGTGGTAGACATTGGACAAAAATTTTCATGTACCTAAAATAATATAAAATGTAAAAGAGAATATGGCAGATAAGCACTACTAGTTCTGTAGTGTTAGTAGACAGGAAGATAACAACTAAATGCCATAGCGGGGAAAATGGTAGGAATATAACGTGAATTTTCAACTCAATAAAACATCATTATGGATTTCTAAGAGACAAACATTTTTGATCAGTAGGAAAGACGTAAATCCTTAAGCCTTCCAGATCCTCCCCCCCAACCAAGATGTAATATATATTTGCTCCTCTGCACCTCCACTGCTTTTGAACTGCTTTGTACTGCTCACATTCCTTCAATAAAGCTTATTTTTAGTGACTCTAATATGAGGGCACTTCAAAGAGTTCATGGGGAATGGAATTAAAAAGATAGGTTCATTTTGGTGCAAAAAATCCATGCATATGAGAAGTCTTCAGAAAATTCTCTGAAAATCCATATTCTGGAACAACTAGGCATGAATTTCAAGAATTTTTTGGCACCAAAACAAACTTCTTTTAATTCAATTTCCCCACAAATATTGTGAAGTATTCTATTAATACATGTTTATCATAGAAGTTGCTTTAAAAATAGAAAGGAATAGAGAATATAAAATTACTTTTAACTCACTCAGACAACCACTATTATCATTTTAGAGTATTCTTTTCAGTATTTTATATGTGGACTTTCTGATACACCTAAATTTGTATATTCAGTTTAATTCCCAGTTTAATTTTCCTCATCACACTATTTTGTGTTTCTCCATCATTAAATAATCGGTTAACCTGAACTATTTAGTCTTCTAGTTATTTATTTGCTTATCTCATGACCCCTACTAGGCTGTAAGGGTCTCCTGATCTTTCACATATCATAATGGTGTTCCATACATCATGGGTACCCAACAAGTGTTTTTTGAATTAGCTGAATCAAACTGAAGTCTGGTGTAAAATTCTTAAAAAGTTTCACTATATAATAGGAAAAAGTAAAAAAAAGACACATGAACAAAAAGACACAAAAGAAATCCACATGCTACTAAAGATGAGCATAAATTATGCCAAAACAGAAAATCCCAACAGTACACCTAGGTATTAGGTCCAGGGCTGGTGCCCTTGTCACCTCTGGTTTGCAGAAAAACGATGAGAAGTCTGAAGCAGCTCTATGTGGTGACATAGCGTAGAGGGACCAGGCACAATGCGATAGATACCTGAACACTAGTTGTATGACTGGTCATTAGGTTTTCCGGTTCACCATATGGCCAACAATTACTCCCAAATAAATAGTCCCTTTGTCCACAGAGCTTACCTGTTTCACTGCTGGTCCCTCTGATCAGCGGGGTGAGAGGTAAGTGAGGCGGAGTCAGCGCATCTTTGAAAGGACCGTTGCGTAGCAATCCCTGGGGAGAGGGCTTGGTTATAATCAAGCTGTTACTGCAAGGGCTCAGCAAAGTGCTCTGTGAGACTTAATAGTTCTACAGCTGTATTTATTGGCCTGAAAAGTGTTTGTAAGAATTCTGGTAGAAGAATGGAACTAAAAGAACACCATAATTTCCAATGTTGGGGAATTACTCTGTACTCATTTTCTAAAGATCACATTTTCAGAGGATAATAAAATAACATAGGAAAATGCTCACTATACAGCTTTTGGAAAAAAAAAATCAAAATACAAAACTTTACACACACACACACAATGGGGTACAAAGAATGAGAGTACAGGAAGAAGAGAGCAAAGGAATTTATCCTTTGTATCTTCCGTTTGATGTCATTTCCATCAGCCCTTAGGCTGCAGTTCCACAGTGGCCAGTTCTTTATCAGGACGCCTTGTCCTCTGCCCTCCCAACAGCACGTGCACTACCATCTGGATCTGAACGGGCTGACCTGGTCCTGGCACTCAGCAGGTGATGGCTTGAGGTCCATTGCTCTTGGTCAGTAGAGGGTTCCTCACCCTGCCTTTCTGTGAACGACACACTTAGCACCCGGCCTGGGTCTGCAGAACCTCAAGGTTCCTCCAATCACCTTCAGTGGCTGAGCGAAGGAGAAACACCTCTGTAATTTCAACATAAGGTGAATGCTACATCCACGAACATGAACAGTTGAGGGCTTTTTGTTCTTGTTTAGCTTCTGCAGCACCCCGTATAAATGTTTTTACATAGTAGGCCCTCACTAAAATAACTAGAGAATGGAATATACTGGAGAGGCATGAAATAACTGTGACCACTGTGTGTCACTTCTCTCCTTCCTGCTACAGAGCCTGAGGCTTGACCTACATTTTCTTCATTCTGAGGCCCAGGAGGAGCATCCTAACATGACCACAATGTTAAGAAAGCATGAAGAGTATTTTGTCCTCAGATATAAGGCTACTTATACAGGCGTCACATCCCACAGACTCTCCCAAGCTGTACTGCCTTTTAATGGGCCACTAAGGGCGTGGGGCCTGGAGCTCCCAACAAGAGAAGAACCAGAGGCAACAACCTTACCTGGTTTTCATTACCTGTCTACCCGCAGGGCATAGACAAATCGTCATTTCAAAGTTTCCTCCCCTTCTCCTCTGGGCCATATTATAACACAGACCTTTGACTTCTGGGGCAAAGTTAAGATCTTAAATATTTTCTGCCATTATTCTCTGAAACGTGGCCATAGTTGGCTATTGTAACCACCATTAGAAAGCATGCCAGTCAAACCAGACCCTTCATAACTTCCCAGATAGGTACTGTAATTTTCTCCTTGTCTTTGTCATTCTTTCTCAAGAAACACCATTCTTTCCATCAGTTTCATATCCTCATCCCATCTCTGCCAATATCCTACCACACCCTGAAGGCTGAATGTGTGTTTTGCCTTTGAACTTTGATGGCATTTTGTCATGCGTTTGTATTAACAGTTACCAAATGCTATATTTTAGTTACTTTGGGGTTATTTTAAAAAGTAACTTGATTGCAACATAATTCATCAAATTTACCTACCTTGAGTTCACAATTCAATGGCTTATAGTATTTCAAAGGCTTGCAATGGCTCTTTAAGATACAGAATATACTTAACAGTGCAGATGATGAAATCAATGTGCAGAGAAATTAAGCAACAAAATTAAGTAAAGAGAAATCTGATTTCTAGAGGTGTGTTTTGAAACTTTGAGCTGGTAAAGGCAAAGTCCACTCTTCTAACCACATACCTATATTCTGCCTCCCAGCCAGCATGGTTATGAAAGCATTCTCCCTTTAGATCACTTACTGGGTTTTCAGCAGTCAATAGGTCAATAGGGTACATCTAAAGTAGGTATGCCAAAATTATTCATGTGTTTATTTCATTCACTCACGATTTACTGAGTGTCTACTATGTCTCACAGGATGTCATTCGAAACAGACACATCCCCTGCTCGCTGGGAGCCCAGCCCGGGTGGCTGAAGGAGAGGGCCATTCGTTTGGTCTCTTACCTTTTCACAATAACTTCTAGTTGGGATACTTATCCTGAGATGTTTTCCATTTGACCAAGCATATACAGCATAATGGTCAACTTTTCCAAGTGGAGAAACAGGCCAAGCACTTTTCCACCTCCTGTAATCCCCAGTCCTTTCCCCAGGTAATGCATCATGTGGTCTCCCAGGTCCTACAAGTCCCCCAGCAGACCTTCAGCTAGCGATAGATGGACCCCATTGTCGGCAGGATCCACAGGCTCCCAAAGCTGGCTCACCTCCCAGAAGGTCTTCACGACTCTGCAGCTGATTGGGTGGTTTCAAGGAACACCTCAGGTTTGGCATGTGGCACTTGCCAGAGGCTCATCTCAAAGCACTGAAGAAAGACACTTCGCAGTAGCTCAAAGAGGGCTTCTTACAATGAGCAATAAGGAAACTCTCACATTAATCCAGTTGTTAGCAAAGCTAGCCTCGGAGAAGCTGTACTTAGAGTGCCATTCTGGACATAAGGCAGCCTGAGTCCTCGGCAGTGATATTTTATGAATCTTTGCACTTACGAGGAGTCTACAAAAATTTCACGGAAAATTCACATTATTAAAAAACTGTGCATGGATTTCAAAACTTTCCTGCAATAAATGTGTATTATAACTCCATTTTCCAAGGACTTTTTGAGGTACCTTTATATGTTCCACAATCAATAAAAATTAGCAGCTCTCTATGTGTCTACTTCTTTCTGATCTGCTACCAATTAGGATTCCCTCTAGGTTCTTTAAATTCCTGGGAAAGAACGTAGGAAAAAATGACCTCTGCTTTTCTCCATTTGGGCAGTGTCTTAAAACCAATAAGCCACCTGCCAGTCTGCCAACAGGCTTACCTCGTCATATAGATCCACCACGGTTCTAAACAGTGGTGGTCCTGGAGCAGGGCCATAATAAATTTCATTTGATTCATGTGCCTCTCATCCAAGTGCCCTACTCCAGTTTTGTGTCAGAGGCCCACAAAACTCCCAACCCCAAACAAATGCCCTACAATCCTAACAGTTCCAGTACTTTGAAGTACCATAAACAGATGAATTCCATTTGTTATACTGACCACACTCTATTTGCAAATCTTATAATTGCTTTGAATCATGTTTTTAAAGATTACGCTAGGTTCAAGAGAACAGTGTGGTGCAATGGAAGGATCATGGACTCTGAAGCCCTGTAGACCCAAGGCTGAACTGCTACCAGGCCTCTTACTCTCTACGTGATGTCAGTTACCCAACACTTCTGAGCCTCAGCTTCCTTGTCTCTAACACAGGGAAACAAATTTCCTTTTGATAAATTTGATGTGGTCAATAAAATTACATTTAAAATTCTTGATAATATAGATGCTTTATAAATATAACTTCAACTAAAACAGTATTTATAAATACATTCAGCTATTCAAAAGAAACAGAGCATCTACTTTGAACCAGGCATGTGTTACAGATGGAAGATGGAGTGGTGAGAAAAGCAGTTCCTCTCTACAAGGATCTTACAATCCAATCTAATTATTAAAAAAAAAAAAAAAGAGTTAACTAGGACACTCAATGCAATCAATTCAAATTATCTGCAATAAATCATCCGAGGTAGTGGTAGGGTATGTGCTACTTATGGGGTAGAATACAAAAATGAATAAAGATATACAGATAGATAATTTGGATCAGAGATAAGCATTTTTTACCGAAATTTATAGTTTTCTTGCCAATTGTTTCAAAAAGCCAGACACTGTTTGTAACTTTCAGAAGATGGTTTCTGAGGAGTTTTTTTTTCTGTCAATAATCTGGTTACATTTATCTTAAATTCAATAACTAGATAGTTGAGTCTTTATTATAGTAAAATAGTTCATACTACAGCTCAGCAAGCAGTAGGCTTTCAAAATCTATCAGTTCACTTACTTCTTTCCTGTACACCAGCTTTATTCTTGCAACTTCTGTAGTTTCTGTCCTGAAGTATTCAACTTTCTCCCAGGTGGCATCTTTATTTTTGGGAATATCTTTTCCCCTTTAATTTCAATGATTTGTAAACTTAATAATTCTATTTTTGAACCACATTCAAATTATTTTCCTCATTTTACATTATTCTTTATCACATTCTCAAAGCATAGAACTTTATTATCATTAAAGGTTTATTTATTTAAAAGGCAGTTTCCGAGAAGCAGAAGCAGAGGCAGAGAGAGAGAGAGTCTTCCATCCACTGGTTCACTCCCCAAGTGGCTGCTCAATGGCTAGAGCTGGGCCGACTCGAAGCCAGGAGCCAGAGCTTTTTCTGGGTCTCCCAGGCAGGTGCAGGGTCCCAAGGACTTGGGTCATCCCCTACTGCTTTCCCAAGTGATAGCACAGAGCTGGATCAGAAGTGGAGCAGCTGGGACTGGAAGCGGCGCCCATATGGGGTGCAGACACTGCAGATGGCAGCTTTAGCCACTAGGCCAAAGTGCTGGCCCCTATTTATTGCTATTAATATTATTTATTTTAAAGAGTTACAGAGAAGGGAAAGAGAGAAAGAGATCTTCCAACTGCTGGTTCACTTCCCAAATGGCCACAACAGCCTGGCCTGGGCTAGGCCGGAGCCAGGAGCTTCTTCCAGGTCTCCCATGTGGGTGCAGGGGCCCAGGGACTGCTGCTTTCCCAGGCTCACTACAGCAGGGATCTGGATTGGAAGTGGAGCAGCCAGGACTGGAACCAGTGCCAACTTGGGATACCGTAAGTGCAGGTAGTGGCTTAACCTGCTAAGTCACAGTGCTGGCCCCAGAACACTATTAGTTTAAAATCATTGCAGTTTTCACATACTAGGGCAACTGCCAGAATGTTAGCTTGATCCAAAACAAGGCCTGTTTTATAAAGGACTCTTTCAAGCAGGAGACTCCAGAATGTAGGTTTTACAAACATTCCACCCTTGGATTAAATTGACAGTTTATCCTCCAGTGACTACAATTCAGCCAGAAGTGAAAGTTAGGTTCTGGCTAAGAGACAACATTTCTCAAACGACTGGCAAGAAAAACTTTTATCCTTCTTTCTTTAGGAGAAAAGCAACTTAATGTCATTGATTACAACCAATTATTTAAGTTTCTTATGCATCCGCTTTGCTAGAAAATGAAAAAGCACAGCATTTTTCTCATTCCTGCTCATGACTTGTAAACATTATAAAAAGTAATTTCAGAAAACATTGAGTTTGGAACAAAGATGAAAACATACCACTTAAAATTACCAAATTAAAGCCAGTTAGGATTTTTCCACCACAATTGTCAGATTCATTCTTAATCACAAATTAGAGCAACAACCAGAGGTGCCAGTACAATTAGGATAGGCAAAACGTCCTTACTTGACATATCTCTAGACTTTTTTCGTTTTAAAACAATCCTTTACCGCAAGTAGCCTAGGTATTACCCGTATTTTATGGCTGGAATAACTGAAATCAAAACCCGCGTCCAAAGCCACCAGGCTATTTAATAACAGGGTTCTGATTTCTAGCCCAGCTAGTGCCCTTTGTTAATTCCCAGACTTCTAATGCCTTGGGTTGGCTGTGACCAAGTTGAACCACACGAAACTCCTGCGTTCTCAAAGAACCCCGCAGTCCAGGGGCCCCAGTCCTCACGGGGCGACCGAGTGGGCGGCGCGCCCGTGACGCGCGGACCCACAAGGCCAGATAACCAGTCTCCTGCGGCTGCTGACGGGGCGGTCCCGGAGCCCGGGGGCAGGGCAGCAGCCTCCAGCCCCTATAAAGCCGAGCCGCCCGGGCGGCCTCCAGCCAAAGGACGACGGAGCGGGCCCGGGGCGGCTCCCCCGCGCCGCGCACCCCCGCGCCGCCCTCTCAGGCCTCCGCGCCGCGCGCCACGTGAGGCGGAGCCCGCCCCCGAGCAGCGCGCGCACCGCGGCGCCTGGCGTCGCGTGACTCGGCCGGGGCGCGCGGGGTTAGCGGCCGCCCGCGCCACTTCCGACCAGCCGTCGGTTCAGGTTCCGGGGCGCAGCGGCGCGCCAGGCCTGGGGATCCCGCGCAGGGCGGTGGCCAGGATGGAGGAGGCCGGAGCGGGGGTGGCCACGAACGGGGAAGCAGAACTGAACTGGTCCCGCCTCAGCGTGTCTCTCGAGACGCTCGAGTCGGAGCTGGAGGCGCGGGGCGAGGAGCGGCGGGGCACGCGGGAGGCGCTGCTGCGGCTGCTGCTGCCCCACAACCGTCTGGTGTCGCTGCCGCGGGCGCTGGGCAGCGGCTTTCCGCACCTCCAGCTGCTGGACGTGAGCGGCAACGCGTTGACCGCGCTCGGGCCGGAGCTGCTGGCGCTGCGCGGCCTGCGCACGCTGCTGGCCAGGAACAACCGCCTCGGCGGGCCCGGCGCGTTGCCCAAGGGCCTGGCCCAGTCCCCGCTCCGCCACAGCCTCCAGGTGCTCAACCTCAGCGGCAACTGCTTCCAGGAGGTGCCCCCCTCGCTGCTGGAGCTGCGCGCGCTGCAGACCCTCAGCCTGGGCGGCAACCAGCTGCAGAGCATCCCTGCTGAGATCGAGAACTTGCAGAGGTGAGCGGGGAGGGGGGGGGGCTGCCAGGGGCCGGGTGGGGGGGGGGGCTAGGAAAGCCTGGGGCAGCGTCTGGGGGCCCCTTGACCCCGAGCCTGGGCGCCCTGCGTTTGTCATTAACTCTTCTTCCAGGCTGTCTTTTAGCTGTTGGGTGGTGAGTCAAGCCCGACCGGCCCAGCAGATTGCAGTAAAGGTATCCTAAGATTGCGTTTGCAACACCGTTTGCTTCTTGCTTTTGATCTAAGCAGATTTGCGAAGCAGTTTTTTTCTCTTCTTCCTTAGGTGTGGAGAGTGATCCGAACTGCTACTCCAGATGGTGTAAATCTTACTTGTTCAAAAGCCTCTCTACCTATAGGTCAAAGGACATGCCCCTTAGCATGACCTGACGTTCCATTGCGTTGCCAATTCTCTCTTCCTGTAGCCAGAGAAGCACTATTCGTTTGTGGTGCTCAGTGAGCCATGCACCTTCCCAGCATATAGGGGAAGCTGCCCGCAGGCACCCAGTGGCACCTAGTGGGTACTAAATAAGTATGTATGGAATAGATGCATTGTCTCTGTGCATGTGCTGTTCTCTTTGCCTGGCAAACTCCTATTCATCCTTCAGAACCTGTCTCAAGGGTCACCTCCGTGATTTTCTCCTTTAATGCTCCCTGGACAACTATTAGTTATTCCCTAAAGTGTGCTTCTGTACCTCATTCATCCCACCATTACATTTACCTTACTGAATAGTATTCCTTGTCTTTGGAGGCTGCCTGCCTCAACCTTACTGGATTTTTCAGTTAATGGAAGGAGGCAGAGAAGCAAGATAAGAAAAGTCCCCGGAAGGTGCCCCAAGTGGGAGAGGGAAATCCAGAGTGAAAACAGAAGGGTCTTCTGCTTTAAAACATTTTCATACCCTTTATTGAATTTTCAGCAACAACAGGATCTTATCTCTGAATGAGACCTCAGAGTTAAGTGTAATGAGCAGACCATTGGCCTGGGAATACGAACTCTTGGTGTCCCAGCCTTGGGCAAATCACTTAACATAGCCTACCATGGCTTCCTAATCTGCAAATGAGGCATTTGGACAAGATGTCCTTTTGTTCACCTTTCAGCAGATGCTGACGGAGTTGCTGACAGGTGTCGGGCACTGTCCCAGGTGCTGGGGATGTGGTGGTGGACATGGTCTTCCCCTCATGGAGCTAGCAAACCAGCGGAGAAGATGGACATTCAACAACTGACTATAAGCCTCATTATAATTACAATGGCTATAAGTTTTAGGAAGACATATAAGATGTCTTGACACAAAACAGCAGGGAAACCTGACATATTTTGGTCCTTGAACAAGTAACATTTGAATTAAGCTTTTGAAGGGAGGCTAAGAATAACTGGGGGTGACAGACATAGGGATCAGCCCTGTTGGAAGGAACAGCATATGTGAAGGCTCAGAGGCAAGAAGGAGAGTAGCCAAAAATCTGAAGGGTGGACATGGGACGTACTAGGAAGTGAGCGAAAGAGAAAGTGGCCAGTCAGGCCATGATAGGTCCTGAGGGAGGTGGTGAAGTTTGGATTTTATTCCAAGTGCACATGGAAGAGTTCTAAGCACCCATGTCTTGTTGCTGTGCAAGACTGAAGTAGGGAGAGGGTGGAGAGATGAGAGACAATCGAGGCCATCCAGTAGGGTGAGAGATGATGGCTTATGCCAGGATGATACCAGGAGAGATGGTAAGACAGGAAAGTGGGAGAGAGCTTTAGAGATAAAAGTGATAGGCCTTGGTTCCTTTGGATTTTGATGTTAGGTATTTCCAACCTTCTCAATTGGAATTTTCTCAATAGAAGAGGAACCCAGGGCAAGTGTTAGTTCCATGACATGATTAAAAAGGTAGGTAGGCAAATGATGCAGCAGGCTGTCATAGGTGCTCTAAATATAATTTTTCCTGCCTTATTATTTTATAGGATATTATCTTTTTTTGAAGTGATATGTATTTTTATTTATTTCTTATTACCAAGAAGCCTTCTATTTAAGGTATACAAACATCATGCATTTCATATATACAGATTCAGGAACATAGTGATTCTTCCCACCCATGCTCCCGCCTTTCTTCCTTCTCCCTCTCCTATTCCCATTCTTATTTTTTACAAAGATCTATTTTCAGTTAAGTTTATACTCATAAGATTAACCCTACACTAAGTAAAGAGTTCAACAAATAGAATGAAAAAAAAAAAAAGACACTGTTTCTCAACAGTTGAGACAAGAGCTGTTCAAAATCATCTCATCTCAAAGAATCAATTTCACTTCTATAGATTACCTTTTGGGTGCTCTATTAGTTACCACAGATCAGAGAGTACATAGAGTATTTGTCTTTTTGGGACTGGCTTCTAAATATCTTTTTTAATTCTCACAATGGTCTATGAGATGACATACACCCCTCCCCGCCTTTGAGAGGAAGAATTTGAGGTTCAGAGAAACAAAGTCACAAGATGGCAAATGTGTAGTAAGTGGTAGGACTAAATTTGGCCTCTGGAGTCTCTGACTGTAAGCCATGAATTTTCCACAGTGGCAAAGGAGGACTGGAGCCTGAATCTTTGAGCGACTGCTGTGCACTAAATGCAATCAGGAGCATTGATCACAGCATTGATACAGCTTGCTTACCCTTGTTTTCTGAGCTGACAGCTGTACACCTGTGTGTATTGATCATTGTGCCTTTGGCTCCAGGATGTGGGATCTTTGCTTTCAGTTTTTTTCATTTTTCAGCTTTATGCTCTATTTTTATTTAATGATAAGATACATTGGGAGTTTAGCCCATAAAGGGTCATGTAGAAATGTACTCCAAGAGATAGAAACAGCCTTGGTGATAGTCTGATTCAAACCCTGCCTCTGCACCCCTTCTTTTTATGGGTGATTGTTTCATCATTTATTATTGGTGACTTGCTTGAGACCAAATAGCCACAGAGTTAGCTAATTCAATCCTCAAAGACTGCTAAATATTCACTACTAAAACACAGCATCAAAGTTTCAAAATGTAGAAGTGGGGGTTCAGTTATTTAAACCATGGGGTAACTGTTCAAGAACACTATCTTCTGGTAGAAGATACATGAGTTCTCTAAGCCTCATTGGTGGGAGTTCTGATGTGTAGTATACCATGTTCATTCTTAAACCAGGTCTAGTGTTTTGGCAAATAAGCTACCTGTCCTCTTTAAGAGCCATTGTTGGGGGCCGGCACTGTGGCACTGTGGGTTGAAGCCATGGTCTACAGCGCCAGCATCCCATGTGGGTACTAGTTCAAGTCCTGGCTACTCCACTTCTGATTCAGCTCTCTGCTAATGCGCCTGGAAAAGCAGCAGGGAATGTCCCAAGTCCTTGGGCCTCTGCACCCAAGTGGGAGACTTGGAAAAAGCTCCTGGTTTTTGGCTTGGTCCAGCTTCGTTGTTGCAGCCATTGGAAGAGTGAACCAATGGATAGAAGATCTCTCTGTCTTGCCTCTCTCTGTAACTCTTGTCTTTCAAATAAATAAATCTATTTTTAAAAAGCAATTTTTAAAAGAATAAGTAATAGATAATACAGGAACACTGACCTTTTTCTCCTACCCTTCATTTTTCCAGGAAGGATAAATGTTCTTGGTTTAACTGATGTCATTGATCTCTGCAGATTTAGCAGGATGTCTTTAGTTGTGGGGTTTGTTTTGCTTTTTTTTTTTTTTTTGGTACCTTGGTTTTTTAAATATTTTTATTTACTTGAGAGGTAAGAGTTACAGACAGTGAGAGGAAGAGACAGAGAGTAAGGTCTTCCTTCCGTTGGTTCACTCCCCAAATAGCCTCAATGCCTGGAGCTGTGGCAATCCGAAACCAGAATCCAGGAGCTTCTTCCTGGTCTCCCATGTGGGTGCAGGGGCCCAAGCACTTGAGCCATCTTCTTCTACTTTCCCAGGCCACAGCAGAGAGTAAATTGGAAGAGGAGCAGCCGGGATTCAAAACAGTGCCCATATGGGATGCCGGCACTTCAGGCAGAGGATTAACCTGCTGTGCCACAGCGCCGGCCCCTGGTACCTTGTTGCTGATGTTTTCCCGTAGTGGCAAAACCTTAAAAAAAAAAGTTTCTGAAAGATTACTTTTGAGGTATATCACACATGTAGTTTTTAAAAATAATAAACTTTATATCTTCTGGAGTAAATTAGGTTTTCAGTGTGAACTATAATGTACTGAATGTAGATTCTATCCATCAAACTGAGTTATTCTTCGGCAAATGCAGTAAATGCAACTGTTTGGTATATGGGAAAACTTGCTGTTTTAGAATGCTAAAAATTGTTATAATTTGTATTTTGACCATTTCTTCCTCTGAATTCTTACTCTTATTTATTTATTTATTTATTTGACAGAGTGGACAGTGAGAGAGACAGAGAGAAAGGTCTTCCTTTTGCTGTTGGTTCACCCTCCAATGGCCACCGCGGCTGGCGCGCTGCGACCGGCACTGATCCGAAGCCAGGAGCCAGGTGCTTCTCCTAGTCTCCCATGGGGTGATGGCACTTGGGCCATCCTCCACTGCACTCCCAGGCCACAGCAGAGAGCTGGCCTGGAAGAGGGGCAACCGGGACAGAATCGGTGCCCCAACCTGGACTAGAACCTGGTGTGCCGGCACCGCAAGGCAGAAGATTAGCCTGTTGAGCCGTTGCGCTGGCCACTCTTCATTATTCTTGATTAACTCAGATATTAATTGAAGAAGAGCTTAATAACTTTTCACCCAATGAATAATAGACTTTATTCTTACCTATTTACTTATATATTTGGGAGGAAGACAGAGAACTCCCCATCTGCTGGTTCTCTCCCCAAATGCCTGCAACACTTGGGGCTGGGCTGGGACTGGACCAGAAGCCAGGAATTTAATCCAGGTCTCCTATGTGGGTGTCAGAGACCCAATTGCTTGAGGCATCACATCTGTGTCTTCCAGGGTTTGCACTGGTGGAAAGCTGGGGTCAGGGGTAGGAGCTGGGAATCAAACCCAGGCATTTCGATGTAAGAAAGAGTTATCTTAACCAGTGGGCTAAATGCTGCTTCAGTGATCAAGTTTTTATGAAAGAAAGGTAAGGCTGATCTGTTCACACCAAACAGAAAGGAAAGAAGTCATTCCATAAATATAGTGAATGATTTTTCTGTACTTGTCAAACACCAAAAGAATAGAATTGTTCCAACCCTAATTAACAGAGGTACGATGTTGGCAGACTACAATTTTGCTTAAAATTCAACGATAGTTTCCTTCCTCCTTACAGAAAGTATGTTTGGAAATAGGAGCATATATTTTAGAAATCTCATTCTCACAAATCATTGAAAGATTTCAAGGCCCTAGAACTTTCGACATTACTTGAGTTTTAAATAAGTCTCAAAAGTGTAACTTTAATATTCTAGTTGTGTAATCTGGTTAGTGATATCCATCCATTGCAAAACAAGTCTTAGGGTGCATAATTTCAAAATTGTGGACTTTCTTTTATGTTTTAGAACTTTGGATCTTTCTCTGCCAAAGTCATAGCTACTTTTTGGAATCCTTTCTGTCTGTGTACTTTCTCTGCACATTCCCATGGAGAGAAGACATTAAGTAGCAACTAACCACTAGAGACCAGTTTCTGTTCTTGTGTCTCAGCAAGTTTAGACTGCTATACAAAATAGTAAACTGGGTGATTTATAAACAACAGGAATTTATTCTTAACAGTTCTAGAGGCTGGGAATTCCAAGATAGGAGTACTGGTAGGTTCCATGTCTAATGAGGGCTTACTTCTCCCTGTATCCTCATATGACAGAGAGGAAGCAGGCTCTCAGGATTACTACAAAGACACGAATCTCATTCACGAGGGTCTATCCTTGTAATCTCATTTAATCCTAGGCACCTTCCAAAGACCCCACTTTGTAATACCACATTAAGGGGTAAAGTTTTGATTTGAATTTTGTAAGGATATATATGTTGAGTCTATAACATTGGCCTAAGTACATAGAAAGGACACTCTTCCCTTCTTCACTTCAATTGTCATTGTTCCCCCAATAAACTATTTTGCAAGTTGTTTATCAGATCCTTTATTAAAACAACTTTCAAGTTTGTTAAACTTTTTCCTCCAGTTAGTGTTCCTACTACCCTTTTTCTAGGATAGTTTCTGTGATTTAAACTCCAAATCATTCTATTCTATTTATTCTATTCTATTCTATTCATTTTCATCATTGAAAAATAGGAACTTCTGAATAACTGAGCATTAGCTTATTCCATCTTCAATAGGGTCAAAAAGCCTTGCCTAGGAACTTTTTTTCACCCAGTGCTTAAGCTCTTACATAGAGGAGAATTCATGCAGTCAGTTGATGCTTGCTACAAGGTAGTCTTTGAAAGAGAAAAGGTAATATATCAAAAGTAACATATCAAATTAAAGTTGTCTGCTTACTTTTTCTGAACATTGTTAAGTCTAAGAAGAGAAATGCAGTGTTGAAAAGCTTGTGCATAATCAGAAATGGGAAAAATCTATTAACAAAAAGAAGAACTTCAGATTCAAGTTGGCTTTGTCAGTCACCATAAATCAAGGAAAGTTATGAAAAATAGAAGAAATGTAATACTTAAAAGAATTAATAACTGAGAAAATAACTATTATAACAGTTCATAATTTCATAATATTCATAATATTTCATTCATGAAATATGATATGAAGAGAAGGACAGAGTGGATCATGATTATGTTTGAAAGTAAAAGAACACTCAAGCAAAATTATTGTGGGTAGCTGCTAGCAAAATAGAAATGGCATGTACAGTTCAGAACAGTAGAAGGGATGCAGACATTTGGCCCCACTGTTAAGACACCCACATCCCACATTGGGGTGCTTGGGTCCCAGTTCCAGCTCTGGCTTGTAATTCATTCATAATTTCAAAATATATTTCCTAACTCCAGAGAAGTAAAGGAAGGAAATTCATCAGTGAACCAAGAATAGGAAGTTTTAAAACAGACATTCATGAAAGGCTCAATTAGAATTCCTAGAAATGAGAAAACATACAGCAGTCTCCCCTTACCTGACATTTCATTTTCTTTGGTTTCCATTCCCTGTGATCAGCTGCAGTCTAAAAATAGTAAATGTAAAATGCCAGGAATAAGAAATATCTAGGATTGAAATTCTGTCATACTGAGTAGTGTGATGAAATCTTGTGCCATCCTGCTCCAACCCACCAAGGTGGGAACTGTCCAGTGTGTACCCTGGATACACCACCCATCAGTCACTTAGTAGCCATGTTGGGATCAGACCAGCTATCACACTATCCATGCTTGTGTTCAAGTAACTTATAATTACCTGAAAACACAAGAGCAGTGATGCTGCCGATTCAAATAAGCCAAAGTGAAATCAGTGTTTCCTTTAGGAGAGAATGTGGAAGTTCTCAACTTAATGAAAGAAAAAAATTATTGCAAACAGCTGTGTAAGAACAAATCCATAAAACTGCGAAGAAGGAAAAAAATTTCTGCTAGTTTTGCTATCACACCTCAGATGCTGAAGTTATTGCCACAGTGCATGGTGAAAGCTTAGTTGTGGAAAAGGTATAAAATTACAGAGTTCAGTCCTGTGTGCAATTTCAGGCAAGAATGGGTATCTTGGAACACATCTGCTGATAAGGGAGGAGCTACTGAGATGATTTCACCAAAAGGGCTGATTGGTGGACTGAAGTCATCTGAAGAGTGGATTCATAAGCTGAAAGCACTTACCGAGGCTTCCTCCAGAATGCAGCACAAATGGATAACTACAGAAGAGTTGAGACAGGGAGGGTGCATTCTGACATTCAGACTGCTGAGAGCAATTCTAGAAAGAAAATAGAGACAATGAAATACAGTGTACGAAGTATAAGTAATATTGGCTCAGATTTCCCACAATTAAAGAATGGTTCTCTAGTCTGGTTATTTTGACAAATCATAGTATAGCTTTAGAATAGTACAGCTAAGTAGAGAAAAATATGCTCAGCATTCCTAATGAGAACTAAGCAGATCATTGCATCTACGAAGGAAGAGTTGTACTAGTAAGATCATGGAGTAGCTAAAGAAAAGTGACTGCCAACCTAGAATGTTATGTCCAACTAAACTATTACTCAGTAATAGCTGGGAGAAGGATAAAAATATAACAAAGACAAAGGACTCAAAGATGGACACTGATGACTGCTAGCTGAAAGAACCACTAAAGGGTATACTTCAAGGAAAATGAACTTTAAAAGAAATAGCAAGAAGCAAGGTGCAGAAACAAAGGTGAACAAGTAAATTGGCAAAAACACATTGATAAGTCTGAATAGTTATCTACTGGAAGTTATTTCCAGTCAATAAATTGCTAAAAAAATCAAGGTAGAACTGATTGTGAAGATGATATGAAGAGAAGGACAGAGTGGATCATGATTATGTTTGAAAGTAAAAGAACACTCAAGCAAAATTATTGTGGGTAGCTGCTAGCAAAATAGAAATGGTATGTACAGTTCAGAACAGTAGAAGGGATGCAGACATTTGGCCCCACTGTTAAGACACCCACATCCCACATTGGGGTGCTTGGGTCCCAGTTCCAGCTCTGGCTTGTAATTCCAGCTTCCTGCTAATGCAGACCCTGGAAAGCAGTAGTGCTGACTCAAATAATTGAATTACTGCCACTCAAATGGGAGACATGGATTGAGTTCCTAATTCCCAGCTCTGACCCAGCCCCAACCAACTCAAGCATTTGGCGAACAGGGACTTAAATAGTTAAGCCATTACCTGCTGCCTCTCCAAATGTGCGGAAAGCTGCATCAGAAGCAGAGAAACCAGGACTCAAACCATACCCCCCAGTAAAGGATATGGGCATCCCAAGTGGCAGTCTAACTGCTGCACCAAATGCACCTCCCAGCCCCAATATTTATCCTGTTAAATAGTAGAATTGGGATTGAGGGGAATAAATAGCAAAAATAAAACTGGTAGGCAGTATTGAAAATCAGAGGAAACATTTCAGGGAAAATGGCCTAATTTAAAGGAACAAAGGAATGCTTTATACGAATTAAAGAACAGTTAAGATGTTTTAGTAGTCATGGACTTGAATGTCTTTGCAATATAGCTTCTATTGAGTGGGAAGAGAGCAGCAGTTGATGGAACTCTGAGGGAAGAAGAAAGGCCATGATTATGGTAGGAGACTAACCAGCAACACAAGAAGGCAAAATAATAATAAGAGAAACTATAACAAAAATGAATTACTCAGCTTACAAGCTTGATGCTAGTAGCTATACATCCTTTTAATACATTTAAAACATGAACAAACACAGACCTTGTTTATGCCACAAAGGAATAAAGTTATGCAGAATATGTATTGACAACAGAGCTCTCAACAAATTCATGAGAAAATGCTGAGTAACCCATGAGAAAAATGGGTAAGTGATGTGAACAAGCAATTCTCTGAAGAAAACATGTAAAAAATGCTGGACTTCACTAATAACAATGAAAAACTGCATATTGAAAGAAAAGAGTAATACTATTTGGGGGAGTGCTATATTATGGCACAGAGGATTTCTCTGCTTCCAATCCAGCTTTCTGCTAATGTGCAACCTGGGAGGCCACAGGTGATGGCCCAATGCTTGGGTCCTTGCCACTCAGGAGACCTGGATGATGGAGTTCCGGGCTTCTGATTTTGCCTGGTTCAGTCTCAGTTATTGTGGGTATTTGGGAAGTGAACCAGTGCACAGAAGATCTCTCCTTTTCCCCCTCCTTTATTACTCTGTATTTTAAATTATGTATCTATTTATATTTTTTAAAAGAATGATACCACCAAGTACCTAAAAAAAATTAAAGTGGGTGATAATAGTAAGCTTTAACAAAGTTACAGGTTTGAGGAATGCTCTTAAATGCTAATTGGGAGTTGTACATAGCTTCAGTTCTTCACAGCAACTTGGCTTTATCTACTAAAATTACATATTGTACTCCAGAGGCTGCCACTTCAGAGGGCGCTTCCCCTGAACCCTAGATTTTAAAGCTTTAAAGTTATCCCAGGTAATTCTTACCGTGGAATTTTGGGTAACAGTTTAATAAACTTTTTTTTTTTTCACATGCTAAGATATTTTGAAAGTGATGGCTTTACTGAGTTAGCAGATTTAGCAGGAGGACCAAAGCAATATAGTCATGGAAAAGCTCTCTATATATGTGTGTATACATTTTATTTATTTGTATGTGGTATAAGAGCTGAGTCTACAACCCCCTGCTAAACTTTGGAGGGAGCCCTTCCTTCATCACCACAGACAAAAGCATTATAATTTGGTGTCATATGTGCTGTATCTAAAATGTTAACTTATTGTTGGCAAGCAGGCTAATTACCTGTAACTTTTTTTTTTATTTGACAAAGTTAGAGAGAGAGACCCAGAAAAGTCTTCCTTTCGTTGGTTCACCCCCAAAATGGCCACTATGGCCGGTGCGCTGCGCTGATCTGAAGCCAGGAGCCAGGTGATTCCTCCTGGTCTCCCAGATGGATGCAGGCACCCAAGTACGTGGGCCATCCTCCACTGCCTTCCTGGGCCACAGCAGAGAGATGGACTGGAAGAGGAGCAACCAAGATTAGAACCTGGGTCCCATATGGGATGCCAGCGCCACAGGCAGAGGTTTAACCAAGTGAGCCATGGCTCCAGTCCCCCTGGAACTTTTTTTTAAATGTTCTTGTTTGCATTTTTTAAAAATACTTTATTTATTTGAGAGGTAGAGTTACAGACAGAGAGGGAGTGACAAGAGAGGAAGGTCTTCGATCCACTGGTTCACTCCACAACTGGCCACAATGGCGAGAGCTGGGCTGATCTGAAGCCAGGAACCAGGAGCTTCCTCCAGTTCTCCCACGTGGGTACAGGGAGCCAAGCTCTTGGGCCATCTTCTTCTGCTTTCCCAGGCCATAGCAAAGAGCTGGATCAGAAGAGGAGCAGCTGGGACTAGAACCAGCACCATATAGGATGTCAGCACTGCAGGTGGAGGCTTACCCCCTATGCCACAGCATTGCCCCCTTTGCCTTTTTTTTTTTTTTTTTTTTAGATTTTTAAAATTTATTTGAAAGGCAGTATGCAGAGAGAGGAGAGATAGAGATCTATCCACTGATTCACTCCCCAAATGGCCACAACGACTAGGGCTGGACCAGGCCAAATCCAGGAGCCAGGAGTTCCTTCCTGGTGTTCCCTGTGGGTGCCAGGGCCCAAGGACTTGGGCCATCTGCTGCTGCTTTCCTAAACACATTATCAAGGAGCTGGATCAGAAATGGAGCAGTCGGGATTCAAACTGGTGCCTAAATAGGATGCTGGTACTACAGACAGTGGCTTAACCTGCTGTACCACTGCGCCAGCCCCTACCTGTAACTTCATTTCTATAGTAGTGGCCAATTTCACATATGAGGGTGCTTCAGAAGTTTCATGAAAAACGGAATTAAAAGACTGTTTTCAGCCGGCGCCGTGGCTCAACAGGCTAATCCTCCGCCTTGCGGCGTCGGCACACCGGGTTCTAGTCCCGGTTGGGGCGCTGGGTTCTGTCCTGGTTGTCCCTCTTCCAGGCCAGCTCTCTGCTGTGGCCCGGGAGTGCAGTGGAGGATGGCCCAAGTGCTTGGGCCCTGCACCCCATGGGAGACCAGGAAAAGCACCTGGCACCTGGCTCCTGCCATCGGATGAGCGCAGTGCGCCGGCCGCGGTGGCCATTGGAGGGTGAACCAACGGCAAAAGGAAGACCTTTCTCTCTGTCTCTCTCTCTCACTGTCCACTCTGCCTGTCAAAAAAAAAAAAAAAAAAGACTATGTTTTTCATGAACCTTTTGAAGATCTCATAATTTATTTAGACAGCCTCTGAAAAATGCCTTTACTAAGAGCAAAGAAGAAATATAGAGCTCTCAGATCAGACGTGGTTTTCCATTTCCTATCAGTGCATTGGAACCCAAGCATACCAGCATGGAATCCAGGATTCCTATAATGTGTCCTCTCCAGCTTTGTACTGGATTCCTCAAGAATCGTCTGCTTCTGTTAAAAGGTGTATGCACTATCCATTAGAAGTTCTCTCCTCCAACCTGAAGTGTCCTCCCTCTTATTAACATGGGTTAAGGTCAAGACCCAACTGTCTTTTCTGAGCAGTATTTCTGTGACCTTTTCTTCCTTCTCTTCTTTTTTCGATTTCTGTATCATTTATTGATTCTTTCTCTTATTTTGATAGTTTAGTCATCTGGATTGCTTATTTTTAGACTCTTTTTTTTCAGGTTTTGTAATTTATTCAGTGAGGGAAATACCCAGGAAAGTGAGGGCTTTATTTAAGAGAAAGAGGAGTTTAGAAGCTTAAGTTGGGTCCATACCAAGAAGAGAACAGGCCAGGAGCCAGGTGCGAGAAATCCACTGGCCAGAACCTTGCGGTGCAAAGCAAGTTGTTAGGAGTAGCCAGAGGTAGCATAGTGGGTGGGCAGGAAAGCAGAGAGAAACGGCCCAGAGATGCAGGATGACAAAGGAGGGTCCCAGTTCACTCCACACCTTTTATGGGCTTCTAAAAGGAGAGTGATTACAAAATCTGATCAGCAGGTGGGCATACACAGGTGGGGGCATGGTTTTCCAGCTCATGATTCTAATTGATTTAATCCTATCTGCCTGCCTATATCATCCCCCTCTCAGAGATTCCAGACCTTAATCTTAAGGGATGCTGAAGGGTGTAGAATCATCATATCTTCTATGGCTGCTTCCTGCTGATCAGGAGTGTTGGCTGTGCCTGTCCTGGCTCCGGAGGCCCTCCCCATCTCATCTAACAAATTCTTTTCACAAGCTGCAGTGCTCTCGGGCACCACCAATAGCTGCTGGACTCATTTTATGTTTAACACTGACGTTGGTGTGTTCTTCCTGCTTTGCTATAGAACAAGCTTCCTGAAGATTCCACTGTTTCTCTAGAGACTGGAAAAACCTAGTAAATCCTAAGCAAATGTTTGTTGAATGAATAGATGAAATGTGTTCATTGCAATAGAGACAATGAACTATCTTGTCCAACTTTATTTATTCATTTTGGTTTTCATTTATTTTTTTCAGTTTAGAATGTTTATATCTTGGAGGAAACTTCATCAAAGAAATCCCACCTGAATTAGCAAATTTGCCTTCTCTGAATTACTTGGTATTGTGTGACAACAAAATCCAAAGTGTGCCTCCTCAGCTTTCACAGTGAGTAGTTTCAGAACGTTGTACATTCACACAGACATCCATGATTACAAGTTACTATCCTGGATTCACTTGTTTTTTTTAAGCATTTATTTTCTGAGAGGTGGAGTTGCAGACAGAGAGAGGGAGAGACAGAGAGGTCTTCCATCCTCTTGTTCACTCCCCAAATGGCTGCAGCTACTGGAACTAGGCTGATCCAGAGTCAGGAGCTTCTTCCAGGTCTCCCACATGGGTGGAAGCATCTTCCGCTGCTTTCCCCAGCCATAGGCAGAGAGTTGAATAGGAAGAGGAGCAGCCAGGACACAAACTGGCACCCATATGGGATGCTGGTGCCACAGGTGGAGATTTAGCCTACCACGAAACAGTGCTGGCCCCTCCTGGATTTAATTTGTAAATGTAGAAAAGAGTTAGGTATTCTCAAGGTCAGTGATACATTATAATTACAGTTCTGTGGTAAGCTGGGTTATTTATTTTTAATTTTACTTTCAAATGTCCCGATTCTTTCCTTGGAATATTTATTCAGCCTGTTTTCTATAATCAAAAAATAGAGTATCAGTTTGATGTAGATTTCCCTAGGTTTTGTCCAGTTTTTCCCTTTTTTGAAAAAATATTTATTTGAAAGTGTTACAGAGGCAGAGGCAGAGAGAGAAAGAGTCTTGCATCTGCTGGTTCACTCCCTAAATGGCTGCAATGGCTGGATCTATGCCTATCTGAAGCCAGGAGCCAGGAGCTTCTTTCAGGTCTCCCACATGGGTGTAGGGGCCCAAAGACTTGGGCCATCTTTCACTGCTTTCCCAGGCAATAATAGAGAGCTGGATTGGAGTGGAGCAGCCAGGACTCAAACCGGTACCTGTATGGGATGCCGGCACTGCAGGTGGTGGCTTTACCCCTACGCCACAGTGCCAACCCCAATTTTTTCTATTTTATAATTAATCAGAAGCACTTTTGTCTTAAAGGAGGCTTTATAATGTGAAAAATCTTTGTTATACCTGAAATCTTTGTTGTTTTTTAGTTCTCAGAATGATAAAGCATATCTCTCCAAAGTCTTTAAATTTGGCATTTACTTGTATATCAGCTAGCACATCAGAATAGTGTCGGTATTCAAAATTCTTTAGGATTCCATGGGCTGCAGTCTTGCATGACATTTACAGATGTGTGCTCTGGTCTAGTTTCAGTGCCTTTTAAGTTTACTTTCATTGACTTTACTCTTCATTTCTTGGTCTTATGGGGAAATCAAGCTCTGTACATCCATGCATACACACACATACATATATATTAACTTAGCTTCCTTGGTAGTATGTTGCTTACTGCCATTGATTTTTTAACTTTGTCCTTTCTAGGTTGCATTCACTTCGTTCCCTCAGTCTCCACAATAACTTGCTGACTTACCTGCCTCGAGAGATCCTCAACCTTATTCATTTGGAAGAATTGAGTTTACGAGGAAATCCATTAGTTGTTCGTTTTGTTAGAGATTTAACCTATGACCCTCCAACTCTCCTGGAATTAGCTGCACGGACCATTAAGATCCGAAATATTTCCTATACTCCCTATGATCTTCCTGGGAATCTTCTTAGATACTTGAGTTCAGCCAGCAACTGTCCAAACCCAAAGTGTGGAGGTAAGTTAAGTTAGTGTTCCTGTTTCCTACTCAAAGCTGTTTTAAAAATTTGATTATGTAAGTATTACTTTAACTGAGTCTTCTTTCAGAGAAAGTGGCTCTGTTTCTGTTCCCTTATCCTTTAACCATTTTCCCCAAAAGTGACACATTTCAGCCTCTGTGGATTTCTTTTTGAATTCTTGTCACAGTATTTTAGAATACATATACAAGAAAAATAGCCACATAGTCTCATCCTGTCCCAGAACTGTCACAGTTAATAAAGGGAGATGGGAAAATGGGAGGAAACACAAAGGAAGCATAAACGGTCCTAATTGTGTGAAAAGAGTCTCTGAAATGTTGGCCACCCTTCACATTTATTTTAAGAACATTTTCTTAGACTCACCGTTCTGTGTATCGGACATAATAGGGTCCGATTTATGATGTATGAGAGTGGGCTGAGTGGGTGCCAGTTTCAGGATATACTTTAGAACTTTATATTCTTTTAAATCCATTTTTTCACAATATCTTGAGTTTGAAGCATTTGGGGAGTTAAACAAGTTATATAATGTAAGGCAGAGTCAAAGAAGTATCCCGAGGAGTTCAAAATGCTGTTGACTATCTGCAGAGGGAGAAAATGTGTTTAATTGGATTTGAAAAAGATGAGAAGATTATTGCAGTTTGGGATAGATTTTGATAGGATCAGACTGACAAAGGAAGCTTCTCGGGGAGATGACAAAGTAGAGCTACAACATATGGTGCAGAATGTTGGATGGGTGATAATTTGGCTCAGATGTACACTTAAGAAAGTAATGGGAGACAAGAGTAAGTAGATAAATTGAGTCCAGCTTGGCCTGAAGTGCCAAGGTATATGTGTGAGAACTGGTGCTGATAACAACTCATGTTATTTTGGTTTCTTCATAAAAGACTACTTTAAAAGGGAAAGACCAGTTTGATAGGGATGGAAAAAGGTTTTACTGTTGAAAGGTAAATGTAGGTACTGAGAAAATGCTGCATAATGGTGGTCAAAACCAGATGAGATGTTTCCTGAGTCTTTTCTTATTTTGAAACTGTTATAAGATTAGAATCGAAGAAAATTATTAAGTAAAAGATAAAGACACTTACGAGTTAAAAAAGAAAAAAGGCACTCCTCACCACCTGCTCCGGGAAGTGGAAGCTGGGGCGCTGTGCCTGCACGGGAGTGTGCAGCGTTTCTCTGCAGTCCTCTCCTGAGTGACTGTAACCGTGGCAGGAGAACAAGCCGGATGGCGTCTATGCCAGACTCTCAGGAGAGATAGTCTAAATCTAATCTCTGCTTTGAATTCATCCTTTCCTGGAAAAAGACCACTGCAAGAATTTTCCTTTCATAAATGGTTTCTTAATGATTTCTTTATTGTACTGATATATCTTAGGAACAAAAATGCTTTTTTTTAAAAGATTTACTTTATTTATTTGAGAGACAGAGTTACAGAGAGAGGTAGAGACAGAGAGGTCTTCCATCTGCTGGTTCACTCCCCAGTTAGTCGCAACAGCTGGAGCTCTGCCGATCCGAAGCCAGGAGCCAGGAGCTTCTTCCGGGTCTCCCACGTGGGTGCAGGGCCCAAGCACTTGGGCCATCTTCTACTGCTTTCCCAGGCCATAGCAGAGAGCTGGATCAGAAGTGGAGCAGACAAGACTAGAACCGGCACCCATTTGGGATGCTGGCGTTTTAGGCCAGGGCTTTAATCCATTGCACCACAGTGCTGGCCCCCAAAAATGCTTTAAAAGTTACCAGTTTAAAATTTTAGAGAATACATAGAATGAACCATCAGAGACATTTTCATTAAATGAGAGTAACGTATCTTGTAAGATGTTTTCTCTTTGTGTAGGCTGAGATCTTACAGATGACTAGCTAGTATTACGCTGTTGAAGCTCACAGTAACTCCATAGTTATTTCTTCCATCTGTTTTTCAGGAAGCCTACACATTTTAGGATATTTACTATCAGTCTATGAGTGACCATTTTATTGAATTTATTTACTTCCCTAAATTGTTCAAAGTAATGTAGCAGGAATTTTCCCTTTCAAACCAAGAGTTAATACCAGGATCAGAAAACTATGAGGTTAATTGAGAAGGATCGGTGGGTGCATTGGGGTTGGGGGAGAATAGAAATCGCTGTTTCTCCTTTGCTTGGACCATCTCGTTGTTTTGGTCCCTTGCGTGATAAACAGAGAGAAATTGGGAAACGTAGTTAGAATATAAAGGTTGACATTCCTCTCCAGAGGGACTACAGGACCCAGAGTTCTAGATGGAGGTATTGCAGAGATGTGTGGTACCTTCACAACCAGCTAGGACCAGGAGCACAGCAGCTGCCCTTTCCCTTAGCGAAGGGCCGCGGTTCTGGGATCAGGAGAGTTGAACACTAGTTTCTGTCTACTTGACAGTATGTAATTATGTGAAAGTCAAGGGAGATGATGTGTAAACAGCTTTGAAGCATGTAGATTTAGAGCCTCAGGAAATTAAGAGGAATTTTGTTTGTTTCAAGTTTTCCTTCCCACTGTGCAAGAGCCGGAGAATTAAGAACCATCTCTTTCTTACAGATTTTGTGTAGAATAAGTCCTTGCAATAGTATTAAAAGAGTTTATGTTTTTATTTTGTTTTATTTTAGTTTCCTGACTGTAGGGTGGTACCAAAGGGGTGCCTTGGGGGAAGAAGGGAGGGTGCTTTAGGTAGCCTGTGATCTCTGTCAGCCACTGCTCCCACCCGGGTCACCCAGAGAACAGAAGCCAAGTCAACAGTGTGCTTTCTGTTCCAGCTCCCTTTAAGATAAATCCCCCGACCTTTTCTTTGCAGCCTTTTCTTTGTAGCAACATCGCTACCCCACGATCTTCCAGTTTTTGTGTACTCAGCTATGGAAACAGCTGCTGCTTCTGCTCAGATTCACAAGGGGACACTGTATATGACATTTCTCCACAGTGATGGAGAAAGGGCTGACAAACTGTGGCTCTTTGCTTTGTAATGATTACCTTGCATTCCTTCTCTCTAGGAGTCTACTTTGACTGCTGTGTCAGACAAATTAAGTTTGTGGACTTCTGCGGGAAATACCGCCTCCCACTGATGCACTACTTGTGTTCACCAGAATGCTCGTCCCCTTGCAGTTCTGCCTCTCACAGCTCCACGTCCCAGAGCGAGTCCGACTCAGAGGATGAAGCTGGCGTCGCTGCACACAGGATGCAGAAAGTTCTTCTTGGCTGAAAGGGAGAGCAGCGTGGTGTGAGACGCAGGACACTGACTAAAGGCGGGTAGAAAAAACTGGAGCTTGAAGTGCACTGGAGCCTTTCCTTCATCTTGAGTGTCTGTGACAGAGGCGGGCATGTTGTAAAAGAGTCTGGGTGTTGTCTGCATGTTCAGCAGGAACAAGTCCCTTCCAGGGATGGATTCTTGGGATGTAATTCATGTGAATGGCCGTTCCAAATCTGGCTGGTTACAGTGTTGACTCGAGTTTTGAATGACTCAGAGCAGAATGGTACATTCTGCAGAGCATTGCTAACCTAAGCCGTGAATTCTATAAATTGTTGCAGTAGAGATGAAGAAATTATCAGCTATTAGAGTTCCCCTGGGGTTTAGGTTGAACACCATACCACAAACAGGATTCACCCTCTTATTTTGCCCATAGGTGTAGAGTACAGAGCTATTCAGATAAGCTCAGAGATAGTTACATAGGACTGAAACCTTTCGACCAACCAACTCGTGAAGTAAGGAATAGAACTTCTAAATGGGCTGTTAAAATGGCTCAGTGCTTCTCTGTTGTTCTGTGTGATTGTTGCTAGTCTTATGTAATTCAGCAGTGACTTTTATAGTGCCTTAATCCCAGCAAGAGTATTAGCAGTTTCTTCAAGAAATAATGCCAGAGCAACCTGTACCTTGACATACTATGCAATATGCTTTAACAGAATACGTAGACTGTGTTTAGCATCTAAGCTCATAGTCAGCTTAACTTCATTTTTGTTTGTTTAAGCTTGCAGTGCCCCTTTTTAAGCATTCTACTTTTACATTTAATGGAAGGCCACAGTCTTGACAATTTGTTCATTGTAATATAGAAGATTTTGACAGAAGAATTTAGAAGAGATGTGAGCTAGGAAAACTGCTTTATGTATTGCATTAAATAAGTGGGGAAAAGATTTAACAGTCAAATATTACTCCTTTGTGTCACGCACTGAACTATAGCTGTCTTTAAAAGAAAAACTAATACATCTAGAAAAATAAGATGAGCCAAATACATTTGGGAGCAGAAGCCGTTTTGTGTTTAGACATGGTAGAAGAGTTTCCAAAACTAGCTTAGTCATGGAATGAAAATAAAGTACTTGTAAAACAGAAAAAATATATTAAATATATCATACCCTTAAAGTATAGCAGAAAAATAGTTCTACAGATTAGTTTTAGAAATTAAAGGTTTACTAACTAGTTTAATACTCAGTAAAATTGAATAATAGTATAACTATAAGTTGGAATTATAAAATACACAGCTTCCTAGTAGTCATTAAGTAGCCAGCTTGCAATAACATGATGGTTGTTGGTAAATGTTAAATACACAGGTCGTTTGTGCACCAGAATATCAGATGATCTCTTTTCTGATGACTATGCACATCATTTCTTAAAAACAGATTGTTGTATAATAATGATATATACTTAGGTTGTATTCACACATGTTACTTTTTAGAAGAACATATATTGTAGAGTAATTCAGGGTTTATGTGTTTATTTGTATGTTAATTCATGAAACATCATGAAAGTTTCATGAACTGCGGTTATGAAACGCTGCTATAGTGAATCCCTTCACCTTTACCCTGTTACAGTGTAGGAAGATTCTTTTTTCCTGTTGATTTAGAATTTTTCTGAATATGTCTATAAGAAGTCTAAACTGTTTCTAGTGCCTAGCAAAGTAGTTCATGAAAGTAAGTCTTTGCTTACTTCTTCCCCATGTGAGCTGCAACAACCTGCGCACTGCAAAATTTATGAAAAGTAAAGATGACTTAGGCATGCTTAAGTGGTAAACCTAAATTTTTTGTAAGTAAGTGACTTAAATATATATATATATATTACATTTTCACAAAACATGAATGTATTTGTAGTAAAATACTCAAATTGAAGACCAAATTTTGCTGACTTAATTGCCTCTACTAATTGCTTTTCGGTTGATTACCAGCTTGGCCTAAGTAGCAGCTTAAATAATGTTCAAAGAGTTGATCAGTGTAAAATAAATGAGTAGATATGTAAATGCAGCACTTACATGCCCTTCCCAGCTTCCTAGAAAGAAGAGGGATTACTTAATCTCTTACAGATGAAAGTAAGCCTGCCAGAAACAGTTTCTAGTCTTTGCCATTATAATTTAGATGTATATCATAGTGTTCTCTTAACAAAATATTTGTTGTTTTTTAATATATCTAGTTGAAAAAATCTATGATCAGTGTGTACCTACCAATCTTTAAGTTTAGTGAAATTTACATTGTACTTTAATTTTATCTTTTTAAAATCTTTGGTCTTTTACAAGAGCTGCTAATAATTTGTAAGGTTTTTTGTTTCTTTACTGTCTTTCTTCATAATTGATGATTATAGGAATTAATGAGAAAATGAGATCCAAGGGTCCAGTTCTTTTAGAAACTAGAGGATCAGCTGCCAAGTCAGCTAGCTATGTGTTTAAAATGATAGACTATCTTTTTAGTTGCTTAGTCACATTTGTGTTTAACCATAATTAATAAACTTTCATTGTTTTTTTAACAAATTCACAAAATCAGCAGTCTAATTTTCAAAATGAAAAAAGGTTTTGATGTGGCTACAGTTGGACAATTGATGCCCAAAGTTTCTATGGCTAGAATTACTCAAAGATTAATGTACTTAGAATGGTAATATTTGAAATTCAAATAGATATATTATACATTCTTAGTAATCTTTATTCCTGGGATCTAGTTCTGTCAGAATTATCAGAATAATTTGGACAGATAACCCTAAGATTTTAGGAAATAGGAAGATTAGCTAGTGTGTGATTTTGATTCCATGGTGCTGAGGATTGGCTGATGCAATAAGCAGCTGTCAGAGTTCTCAGTCTTCCCTGCATCTGAGTGGTAGTGATAAAGCCAAAAATATTATTTTACTGAAGGTGTCTTATTCCAGAATTCTTGCTATTTAGAACTTTAAATTGTCCACCTTTAATGCAAACACTTGCATTGTAAACTGTGCCTTAACCTTGAGAGATTTTGTGTTGGTGTAAAGGAAAATGAAAGGTTGTCCACAGTGGTCCAGTGTAAGCAGCAGACCTGAGCAGCCAGACTTTGTTAAATAGCAAGTGTGAACAAAAGATGAGTAGGAAAAGGCTGATTGTTAGAGTAGTCGATGAAATAAGTTTTTAAAAACAACAAAAAGGAATAGAAGAATCCCCAGATACCCAGACTTATTCCTGAGCCAACCTTGAAGTAATAGTGAAATGTTTTACAATTAAGTTATTAGCTGGCTGATTGATTGCCATCCAAAAGCCTGTCACTAAATTTTATCTGGAGACAAATTTATGTGGGGATAGTCCATATCTCTTTGTAGTGAAGAGCCAGCAGATAATAGGATTTTCATACAGCCAACCTTGGTCATCCCAAAGGGAGAAAGGAATACCTCATATACCTGGAATTTGCGGTCCAGCAAGTAGACTTGGTTAATGTTCACCTGTTGCTGTGTAAAAAAGAAAAAAAAAATACACTAAACAAATGATATAAATAAAGTTTATCTTTTAAAGCATTTTAGTAGTAGCTGTTAATATAAACACTGATGGTTATTATTCCTGTATCTTCATAAGACTCCTTGTAGAAAAAACTTTAGAGTGTGTACATAAAATGCTAAGTTGCATTTAGTAAAAAATACTAATTTTTACCTGAACAATCCCCCATCTTCCCATCTAAAAGTCACGATTTTATTGTGTCATTATAAATACTAGTCTGCATTTAGCCCAAATAATGAGCTTTTAAGTTGTGCTGGGCATTTAACAATGGTAAAGGCTATTATGTAGGTTTTAGCCCCATAACCTGTAATACATAGTTCTAATTCTGTCTGTATTGAAAAAAAGTTCTTGACCTTCATTATCCCTATATTAAACACTATAACCTGTATAAACATGAGTTTAATAGTATGCAATTTTGTATTTTCATTATAATCATGATTAAAATAACATTGTCTTTAGTTGTGGTCAGAATCTACCTACGTGCCTTAAATCCTCTTCTCTAGACCCAAAGTTTGTGGAACTGTGTCACTGAGTAACTTGTTTGTGCCTCATGGCCTTGTACATTTGACTTGAGGGATAGTGTGATCCTGAGAGATCATTTTCCCTAAAACTGGGGCCTCGTGTGTTGGAGTCAAAGATGTCCCATTGGAGGGGGAAACTCTCTCAAGTGTATTGTCAGAGGAGGTCAAAGCCATAAGGATCAGGGTACCCTGAAATGAAATCAGTGAAAAGACATATTCTCTTATAAATTAGTCTATTTTAAAAATTTATATGATGCCATCAAAGGATGACAACAGTTCCTGACAAACTTCATTATTAATAGTATCATGTGAAGATACTAAGGGAGGCCTGGTTTTTGCCACTGGTTTTCTTTGTAATATAAGCTGAAAGGCAGGTATGTTTTAGTATTTGTCCATGTAAATATCTCCATTTGTTTTCCGTTTCGCCTTGGTCTATATTTGCTAAGATTTAATGTAAACAATAATCCACTGACAACCAGTACACATTATAGAACACTCACAGGGTAATACTGATTTGGGTGCTACTAGACTTTTACCTAGCATTGTTCAGTCTTAGTCTTGTAAGGGACAGTATTCAATCTAGTAAATATTAAAATCTATTAGTTTAATGAAGGTTATTTATATACTGTCTTACCAAAAGCCATGGTGGAGAGACCATCTGCATTCATTAGAACTTAACTTTGTTCCTTTGGCTGTGAGTAATTTGGATAAAAATGTCTTATTGTGAATTCCAGCTATTGGAAGAAATGGGATAAAATTCACGTTGCTGTTGCTGATATTGCAAACACATTATTAAATACATTAATTCTGTCTACAACTGTTGTTTAAAAGACTTTTTATACTAAGTTATCTGGTTAACATTGATGTGTTGTGAGAAAGATATTAACCTCAATGGTCACATTGCATTCAATGGTCACAGGTTGCATTCCTGAACCCACTTTGTATTCATGAAAAACAAAAACATGATGGTAGAAAATTTTAGGATAACGAATAAATAGGGTTTGGGACTTCAAAGAATACTGAAAATATATTGACACTTTGGTCAGATTACTTTTTATGATCTGATTTCTTCATTTTCTGTATTTGAGATCTTATGAATTTATATCTGTATACATAGATAATTAAAAATGGCAAGAAATGTAATTGAGCATGATTCAGAAATTAAGTTTTATGTTCAGGATACGATAGCTTATTGTACCAAATTGATAGATTGTAATAGTAAATGCTCAAAAAAGAATAAGCTACTTCAGTTCTAGTACCTCCTTTCCCTATACTCTTTCCCTGGACTTGGAGAAGAATGTGATCTTATATTTAACTAACAATATGTATGAATTATGCCTTTTCAAACATTGTGCCTTATTAAAAGTGTTTTCTTGAAAGCCAATTTTATATTTTGGAAAAATAACAGTATTTCAATATTAATTGACATTTCCTTTTAAAGAAATCTAAAATCCTTATAATGTTTGTATTCACCTGATTACTTGTTATATCATTGTTTATCTGTTTATTGAATTTATTCAATACAAGAATTTGTACATTAAGCATGTATTAGTGTTTACTCTCTGTGCTAGATGCAAGGGATAAAAGATGAGGTAGACCAGACCCCTCTCTGCTAGTGCTCCTGTATATACAGTCTCCACACAATAAGGGATACCTACTGTAGTGAGTTGGTGAGGTCATCTTGCCAAGGCCAATTACTTCATGCATGTAATCGAGAATCCTGCAGTCTTAATCCGGAGTAATACAGTACTAACTGAGCACAGTGATACCACGACACTTCACACTGTCATTCTCTACTGCTGTTTGGTGACCTTAGGACACTTGAATCTTTCTGGTTTCCAGAGTATGTGGTTGGTTATGAGTTGGGGTAAATGGGTTGGGTATGAAGGATATATTCTTTGAAAAATAGCTCAAGTTTCAAATTTGCTGAGAAAAAGCTCAGAATTTCCCTGGTTAGTATATAAGAAGACTTTTTTTTTTTTTTTTGACAGGCAGAGTGGACAGTGAGAGAGACAGAGAGAAAGGTCTTCCTTTTGCCGTTGGTTCACCCTCCAATGGCCACCGCGGCCGGCGCACTGCGCTTATCCGATGGCAGGAGCCAGGTGCCAGGTGCTTTTTCCTGGTCTCCCATGGGGTGCAGGGCCCAAGCACTTGGGCCATCCTCCACTGCACTCCTGGGCCACAGCAGAGAGCTGGCCTGGAAGAGGGGCAACTGGGACAGAATCCGGCACCCCGACCGGGACTAGAACCCGGTGTGCCGGCGCCACAAGGCGGAGGATTGGCCTGTTGAGCCACAGCGCCGACCTATAAGAAGACTTCTTAGTGAAGATAGGACCAGAAAATTGAGGAGCAAGAGAAACAATAGAGCACAACTGATCTCTTTTCATTTTCAAAGGATAAAACTACTCCAGCCCACACAATTCTCTTGTGTTACAAGGAAATTTTATTCAGTGATTTGCCCATCTCACTGAAGATACCAAATAGAAGGCTGGAACATTTTACGGGATGTCTGAGATTAGGGCATGCCCCATCCATCACACTGGTCACTACCAGCTTTGTGAATAATTCATCAGCATTCACTAGAATTGTAGAAGAATTCTTTGAAGTCTAAAATTGATGTACATGTTTGAGAAATGGAAAAAATTCCAAAACAAGCTTGGCCAAGACTGCAGATGACTGAATCTAACCCAGGCCTCTGGATTCTCACTTCAGTGTTGTTTCCATTATATAAGTAATGACAGGCAATCAATAAGAGTACCAATACTCTTATTGCATAGTTATTATATAGATGTTAAGTGGTATATTGAGCCTACCAGCATTGAGGTGATGCTGGCTGCACTGTATCTCAGTGTGCCCAGAGTTTAAGATCAGGTGGGAGGCCTTGGGTAAGAATAGATATCTGGGTAACTCTACAAAGAACACTCAAGAGCCCACCTTTTTAACTTTCATGACACTGTTGAGGAAGTACTAAATTTGGTAAAGCCTGTTAGTATGGCTAGTCAAAGCCTTCCCCTTTCTCCTTAGAGTTTGAAATCAGTCAGGAAATTGTCATAGATCTGAGAAGTCTAAATGTCAGCTTTATCATCAGGATTCAGCTTATATTCCTCTATTAAATTGACTGTAACCAACCACAACCACAGATGCTTCCTATATACCGTTCTCCCAAGGCACACAGAACACAGTACTTTGGGTGAGTAAATGCAAAGGAGAATAGGTCAAATCTTAAATCCCTTAGTGATGGCCAGTAGAGAAACCTGGACCAATTATCTTTAGACCCTGGCCATGCAGGCAGACCACAAGCAGAAGAAAGCTCCTCTGGGCAGCTGTCCTCAACCCTGGCTACTCATCAGAATCACCAGGGTGGGCATTGTAGCACAACAGTTAAGACACCACTTGGGATACCTGCATTCCATATCAGTGAGTTTGAATCCTTGCTCCACTTCTGATCCAGCTTTCTGCTAATGCACACCCTGGGAGGCAACAGCTGATAGTTCCAGGACTTGGGTTCCTGCCACCCCTGTGGGGGACTGGGATGAAGCTCTGGGTTCCTGGCCCAGCTCTGGTTGTTGCAGGCATTTGGGGAGTAAACAAGCAGATGGAAGATTGTCTTTATCTCTGTGTTGATCTGCTTTAAAATATATTTTAAAAAATAATCACCTCGGTAGCTTTCAAAATATGCAGATGCAGGGACCTTATCCCCTGACAAATGATCTTGAAAGATGGATTCCAGGTTTCCATAGTTATAGGAGCTCCTTTGGGTGACTCAGTTGCCCAGTGAGGGTGATTATGCTTTAATAAAAGTTCCCTTAAGGTAGTCTAAGGTTGCTGGAGTAAGATTTTTTCAACAGGTGAATACATGGGACTGAAGTTATGAAGTAACTTGTTCAAGTTATCTTAGATATATAGTCACAGATCTGGGGCTAGAATCTACTTATCTTAAAATGTTTTTAATTGCATGCCTACTTTAGTACAGGCACTGATTGCTAATCTAGTGTATTTTGCTTCTCCCTTCAATTGCTTCTTTTTTTTTTTTTAAATGAAAGTGTTTTGCAGGCATAAAATGGTATATTCAAGAGGGTTGGCCAGAGTGAAATCAACTGCAACTAAGGCAGAATGCTGAGTTGAAAGCAAATAGATGAGCTTAGCCAGAAACATTTGTGAAAACATGGTTTGGTCAAGCATTTCAAGTTACAGCCACGAGGCAGAAGACATCATTCCACACATGAGGAAGACCTTGCCAAGACATGCGCTGGTCCTTGTGACTTCAGAGGAACACATGACTAACATCTTAAACAACAGTGATAAATAGTATGACATTCCCAGGAAAGGTTAAAACGTAGACATCTGACAAGATCACACCAGCTAATTCATAAACAGATCCCAAAGATAGGAAACAGCAAAGTACAACTAAAGTATACTCTCTGATTTATATGTTTGGAATTTTTTGAAGGTTAATATGGTGTTAATTATTCAGAGCAGAACAGGAATGTCCTAGGCCCAGGAAAGATGAGGCCAGCAACTTTTAATGAGTGTTGGGTGGTCAAACTCCAGCCAGAATTTATGTATTCCGGGGGCCAGCGCTGTGACGCAGTAGGTTAACGCCCTGGCCTGAAGCACTGGCATCCCATATGGGCGCCGGTTCTAGTCCCAGCTGCTCCAGTTCCAGTCCAGCTCTCTGCTGTGGCCTGGGAAAGCAGTAGAAGATGGCCCAAGTCCTTGGGCCCCTGCACCCACGTGGGAGACCCGGAAGAAGGATGGAAAGTGGAGCAGCCGGGTCTTGAACCAGTGCCTATGTGGGATGCCAACGCTTCAGGCCAGGGTGTTAACCCACTGCACCACATGTGGTGCTGGCCTGGTCATTAACTTTAACCCCTTTGTAACTCTGACAATAATCTCTGAAATTCTTCCTGACTTTGTCAACAATTATCTCTATTCAAAACTCCTTTCCATTTTTTTAGTTCTCAATCATTTGTAAATTCTTTTATCACCCACCATACCCTTTTTAGTCATCTCTTGTAAACCTTCCTGCTAAGCCAAGCACACCCACCCCAGGGCACAGTTAGTGAGGGTAATGAGAACTTTACCCAGAATGCAGTGAAGTCCACCCTGCATATCACTTCCAGGGTTTCTGGTGGTAGATGACTGGTGTCAATAGTCATCTCTGAAACAAATATTCTTAGTTGCTTTTTTTAAATTTCCACTAAGGACAGTGTGTGTGTTATTGACCAATGGATGAAAATGAATCAGATGATTACCACATGCCTATGGCTTAAGCTGAGGCATAATTGTAATGACATTTTAAACCCTAGCCTGCTATAGGAATTTCAGCCTAGTTGTAAGCAATCACAGAATCCAAAGTTTAACAGTAAGAGTTTGAGAAGTCATTTTCACACCACTTTATGCAAAAGGACAACTTAACCCTCGGGTTTCAATATCTCTGGGAGGAGTGTGTTCAGCATTTCCGAAGCTTAGCAATAACTAGTGGTGGAAGCATTTCCCAAGGTTCTTGTAATTTGTGCTAGGCAGATTAGATATGAAAGCAACTTTTAAATTATTTATGCCTGCAGACAGGCACAATGACAATGATAAGACAAAGTGTTTACTCCTATGAGATTTTGGCGTGTGCATGTACATACATATGCACATGTCCACATGGCATTCTGAGAGAATGCCAAAATGTTTGTGGAAAGTGAAAGTAAAAGATAAGTTTATTTTGGTGCAAAGTATTTTTTAAATTTGATTTTTTAGACCTTAGTAAAAAATAATAATGGAAATAGGAGAGGGAGGAAGAAGAAGGGTGGGGGTGCAAGTGGGAGGGTGGATAGAGTGGGAAGAATCACTATGTTCCTAAATTTGTATTTATGAAATGCATGAAGTTTGTATACCTTAAATAAAAGGCTTCTGATGAAAATTTTTATTTTTAACTGGCACATAAAATTGTACATATTTATGGGGTTCCATGTGCTGTTTCTATACATGTAGACACTGCATAATACCCAATCAAGGTAAACATATCTAGCTCCTCAAAAATTTACCATTTAACATTTCTCTATGGTGAAATATTCAGAATATTTCCTTCTAGCTATTATATTTTAGAGAAATATTATAATTATCTATAGTTACCCTACTTTGCAATAGAACATCCAAACTTCTTACTTCTATATGACTCTAACTTGGTACCAGTTAATCAGTCTTAACCTTAATTCCACCTCCCTCTATCTCCCCAACCATTAGTAGCCACAATTATACTCTTAACTTCCTTGAGATCAATTTTCTTATATTCCACACACATGTGAAATCTAGCAGTACTTGTTTTGTTGTTCATGATTTATTTCATTTAATATAACAACTTCCAATTCCATCCATACTGTTGCAAAAGACACGTAGCCTTCTGTATGGCTGAGTGGTATACAACTGTGTGTATGTTACACATTTTCTTTATTCATTCATCCATGGGTGGACATTTAGCTTGCTTCCATTTCTTGGCTTTTGTGAGTAGTGCTACAGTAAGCAGGGAGTACAGATGTCTCTTCCACAGATGATTTCATTTCCTTGAAGGTATATGTAGTAGTAGATTTCTGGATCATATGGCAGTTCTATTCTTAGTTTTTTGAGGAACCTCCATACTGCTTTCTACCATAGCTGCACTAATTTACCTTCCTACTAACAGAGTACAAGGGTTCACTTTTCTTCACATCCTCAACCAGTGCTTCTTATCTTTTTCTTTAAAAAAAAAAAAAATCTAACTGGAATGAAGTGGTATGTCATTGTGGCTTTGATATCTATTTCTTTATGACCAGTGATGTTGAGCATTTTTTCGTGTACCTGTTGGCCATTTGTATGTCTTCCTTTGACAAATGTCTGTTTAGAGTTCCTAACAAATTTGTAATCGGATAGCTTTTCATCAAGTTGTTTCAGTTTCTTTTATATTCTGGTTATTAACTCTTTGTCAGATGTGTAACTTGCCAATATTTTCTCTGATTCTGTAGACTGTCTCCCTACCCTGTTGGTTGCTTCCTTCTCTGTGATAAGTTCTTTAGTATAAGGAGCTCCCATTTGTTTATTTTTGCTTTTGTTTCCTGTGCTTTTTGTTCTGATCCAAAAAAAAAAAAAAATCTTTGCCCATTCCAATGTCCTGAAGCAGCTCCCTAATATTTTCTTCTGTAGTTTTAAAGTTTCAGGACTTCATTTAGGGATATAATCCTTTTTCAACTGATTTTTGTAAGTGAGTCTGGCTTCATTCTTTCACATGTGGATATCCATTTCCCCAGCACCTCTTGTTGAAATGACTAACATTTTTCCAATAGGTGTTTTTAGTATCTTTGTCAAAGATCAGTTGGCTGTAGATTTTTAGGTTTGCTTCTAGGATCTCTATTTTGTTCCATTGGTTTATGTGTCTGTTACTATGTCAATGTCATGGTGGTTTTTTTTTTTTTTTAAGATTGATTTATTTGAAAGGCAGAGTCACAGAGAGACAGAGGTAGAGAGAGAGAGAGAAAGTCTTCCATCCACTGGTTCACTCTCCAAATGGCCGCAACAGCCAGAGCTGCAGAAGCCAGTAGCTTCTTCTGGGTCTCCCACGCAGGTGCAGGGGCCCAAAGACCTGGGCCATCGTTTACTGCTTTCCCAGGCCATAGCAGAGAGCTGGATTGGAAGTGGAGTAGCGCTCAGATGGGATGCCAACACTGTAGGTGGCAGCTTTACCTGCTATACCACAGCGCTGGCCCCCCATGGTGTTTTAATTACTGTAGTTTTATAGTATATTTTAAGGTAAGGTGATATAATGTGTCCTCCATTGTTTTCTTTGCTCAAGATTTTTTTGGCTATTTGGGCACTTTTGTGGTTCCACCCAAATTAGCAATTTTTTTTCTAATTCTGTGAAAATATTATTGATATTTGGTAGGGATTGTGCTGAATTTGCAAGTTGCATGGGGTAGTTTGGATGTTTTCATGACACCAATTCTAATATATGAACAGGGGATGTCTTCCCATTTCTTTATGTTCTCTTCAATTTCTTTTATCAATATTCTATCATTTTCATTGTAGAGATCTTTCATTTTGGTTAAATTTATTCTCAGGTTTTTTTAAAAAAATTTTTTGGTAGCTATTGGAAATGGGATTTTTTATTTTTTCTTCAGATAATTTGTTATTAATGTATAGTAATGCTACTGATTTTTTTAAGAAGATATATTTATTTATTTGAAAGGCAGAGTTACAGAGAAAGGGAGAGGGAGAGGCTAAGAGATAGACATCTTCCATGTGGCTACTCCCTAGATGGCCACAATGGCCAGGGCCGGATCAGGCTGCAGCCAGGAGCCAGGAGCCAGATATTTCATCCAGGTCTCCCATGTGGATGCAGGGATGCAGGTACTTGGACCATCTTCTGCTGCCTTCCCAGGTACATTAACAGGGAACTGGATCAGAAGTGAAGCAGCCAGGACTCAAACTAACGCCCTTGTGCTGGCATTGCAGGTGGCAGCTTAACAATCTACACCATAACACCACCCCATGATGCTACTGATTTTTGTACATTGACTTTGTATTTTCCAACTTAGTGTAACACTTTCAATAGGTTTTTTTTTTTTTTCGGGGGGTGAAGTCTTGGCGTTTAATTAATTCTACTACAAGTAGTGACAATTTAACTTCCTCCTTTCCATTTTGGATGCTATTTCTTTCTTTCTCTCCTCTAATTGCTCTGGATAGTAGACCTCCTGGAGAAAAGTGTTGAAAGTGGCCATTCTTATCTTGTTCCAGATCTTGGAAAGTCCTCAGTTTTTCTCCAGTCAGTATGATTTTAGTTATTGACTTGTTGTATGTGGCCCTTATTGTGTTGAGATATGTTCATTTTCTACCTAATCTGTTCAGTTTTTATCATGAAGGGGTGTTATGTTGTATCAAATGCCTTTCCTATATCTATTAAAATAATACTTTTTTTTTATCTTTCATGTGGTTGATGTGCTGTGTCACACTTCTTGATTTGCATATGTCAATCCATTTTTGCATTCCTGGGATGAATTCCATTTTCTCATGATGAATAGTCTCTTTAATATGCTGTTGGATTTGGTTGCTGGTATTTTGTGGAGGATTTTTATATGTATGTTCATCAAGAATATTGGCCTGTAACTTTCTTTTTTATTGCTGTGTTCTTGTCTGCTTTTAGTATGAAAGCAATGGTGACCTTGTCAAATGAGTTTGGAAGTATTTTCTCTTCAACTTTTTGGAATAATTTAAGAATAATTAGTGCTAATTCTTCTTTAAATATTTGGTATAGTTCAGCAATGAATCCCTCTGGTCTTGGCCTTTTCTTTGATGGAAGACTTTTTATTACCAATTCAATCTTGCTACTCATTCTGGGGCTGCCTAGGTATTCAATTTCTTCATGATTCAATCTTAGTAAAGTATACATGCATAGGAATTTATCCATTGCTTTTAGATTATGAAAATTGTTGCTAGGTAACAATCTTTTGTATGTCTGCAATGTCAGTTGTAATGTTACCCTTTTTCATCTCTGATTTTGTGTACTAGAATCTTTTTCTTTTTTTAATTTTAGTTTAACTAAGGGTTTGTGAATTTTGTTAATCTTTTCAAAGAATCAGCTTTTCATTACATTGATGTGTGTGTGTGTGTGTGTGTGTGTGTGTTTGGTCTCTAGGTCATTTACTTGTGCTCTGCATTTTATTATTTTTTCCAGTCTACCAATTGTTTGATTTGTTCTTGTTTTTCTAGTTCCTTGAGGTACAGCAATAAATTATTTATTTAGAATCTTTCTGCTTTGTAAAATGTAGGCATTAATTGCCACAATGTCCTTTCTAAGTACTGGTTTCACTATATTCACTATATTTCACTATATTCCATAGGTTTTGGTATGTTCCATTTTCAGTTGTTTCAAGAAATTTTTAAACTTCCTCCTTGATCCATTACTTGTTTAGGAATAAGTTGTTTAATTTCCATGTATTTATGTAGTTTCCAAAGTTTCTCTTATTGTGGAATTTTAAGTTTATTGCACTGTGGTCTGAAAGTTTATTGCACTGATATCTAAAATTTGTTGAAACGTATTTTGTGATCTATACTATCCATCCAGGAGAACGTTGCACATGCTACTGAGAAGAATGTGTATTCTGCAGCTGTTGAACAGAATGTTCTGTAGATGTATGTTAGTTAGGTCTAATTGATCTTGGGTGTGTGATTTAACTGTTTCTTTGTTAATTTTCTTTCAGGATGATTTTCCCATTTCTGAAAGTGGACTGTTAAAGGCCCCTCCTCTTATGGCATTGGAAATTTTCTCTTCCTTTAATCGATTAATATTTGTTTTATGTATTTGGGTGCTCTGATATTGGTGTATTTATACTTACAAGTGTTATTTCCTCTTGCTGGATTGAACCCTTTATCATTACATAATGATCTTCCTTGTCTCTTTTACTGCTTTTGACTTAAATTCTATTTTATCTAATAAAAGTGTGGCTACTGATGCTTTCTTTTGAATTTCTTATTCTTATGTCTTATTGAATCCTTTTACTTTCAGTCTTTGTGTGTCCTTAGTGGTGAATGAGTTTCTTGTCAGCAGCATATAGTTGAGTCTTACTATTTTATCTGTTTGGTCACTTGATATTGTTAAGTTAGAGAGTTGAATCCATTTATACTTAAAATGATTATTGATAGGTAAGATTTTACTACTGCCATTTTGATAGTTGTTTTCTTTCTTTTCTTTTAAAGATTAGAGAAATCTTCATCTGATGGTTCACTCTTCAAATGACTATAACAGCCAGAACTGGGCCAGGCCAAAGTGAGGGACTTCATCTAGGCCTCCCACATGGATGACAGGAAACTATGTACGTGGGCCATAATCTGCTAGCTCCCTGCTGCATTAGGAAGAAGCTGGAGCAGAAGCAGCGGTGGAATTCAATCTTAGGCATTCAGCCTCTGTTTATCTGAGAATGTCTTTATGTCTCCCTCATATCTAAAGGATAACTTTGCTGACTATTTTTTTAAAAAATGATTTATTTATTTGTTTGAAATACATAATTATATATAAGAGAGGGAGATGGGGGCAGAAGAGAGAGAGAGAAAGAGAGAGAGAGAGAGAGAGAGAGAGAGCTCTTCCATCCACTGGTTCACTCCCCAAATTGCCTCAATGGCCAGGGCTGGGCCAGGCCAAAGCAAAGATCCAGGAGCTTCATCTGGGTCTCCCACATGGGTGGCAGG
Source organism: Sylvilagus floridanus (assembly GCA_949820135.1). Lineage (NCBI taxonomy): Eukaryota > Metazoa > Chordata > Mammalia > Lagomorpha > Leporidae > Sylvilagus > Sylvilagus floridanus. The sequence goes on along the minus strand of OX463244.1, from coordinate 73,979,782 downwards.
AGTCCAAGGGCTTGGGCCATCTTCTGCTGCTTCCCCAGATGCATTAGCAGGGAGATGGATCCGAAATGGAGCAGCTGGGACTCAAACTGGTACCTATATAGGATGCCAGCACTGCAGGCTGCCACTCAACCTGCTGTACCACAGCACCAGCCCCTTGGGCACTGATTTTATTGTTGACACTGGGTTTCAAGTCTAATTTCTGTGCTTAATTTCCTCTCCTCCCAAGAAGGAGGCAAGGTGTCTCTCTCACATTGCACTACCTGCAGCTGAGGGGAGAGGGGACAAGGGCAACTCTCCTTCTGTGTTCTTCATCTCTTCTTATTGTTATACCAAACCATGCATGCCAATCTCTCTTGTGAAGATGACAGTGCATGAAGAGTTGTTCAAATTTGTGTCTCTGTGGAGAGCTGATCACCCAAGTATCTTACTCCATGAAACCCTTGATACAAAGAAATTTTGAAATTCATCCAGTCTTTTCTCTTTTTTTGAAATATTTATTTCATTTATTTGAAAGGCAAAGTTGCAGAAAGAGAGAGAGGGAAAGAGAGAAGGGAATCAGAAAGAGAAAGAGAGAGAGAGAGAGAGAGAGAAATCTTCCATCTGCTGGTTCACTCCCCAAATGCCTGCAATGGCGAGGGATGGGCCAGGACAAAGCCAGGGTCCCGGAGTTTTCCCAGGTCTCCCACATGGGCTCAGGGGGCCAAGCATTTGGGTCATCCTCTACTGCTTTCCCAGGCACATTAGCAGGGAGCTGGATTAGAAGTGCAGCAGCCAAAATTCAAACTGGTGCCCATATGGAATGCTGGCATTGCAGGAGGCAGCTTAAGCTGTTACACCACAATGCTGGCCCTCCAGTCTTTTCATTGTAAACATTTTCCTTGAACTTTTTGAAAACACCTCATATAAAAAAAAAAAAAGAAAAAAAAAGCAGCACCACTGAAGATTTTTGGCACTGTTATCTTGCTTTCCCTTTTTTCTTCTTTCTTCTCATTCTCTTATTCCCTTCCCCTTCCTAATTCTATTCTTCTCATTCTAAGATGCAAATATTGGTCAAATTCACATTATTTTATAAACTCTTAGAAAAGTACTTTTCTAGCCTTGAAATTTTTGGTTTAGATTTACTAAAAGTGCTACTTTAGGCATTTATGTTTGTCATGTATCATCCTGTGCAGCCATAACACAGGAAATGCCTTCATACTCAGAGCCATGATCTCCTGAATCAATTTTCTATTCCAAATTGGTAATGTCAGTGGTTTTCAATAGGTTTTTCACTATACCATCAAAAGCATCAGTAACATGGCCTCTTCCAAAATAAAGGCCCATTGGTGTTTTGGGATTTTTTTTTCCCAACCTGCTGGCATTCCCTTGGCAACTATCGATGCCAACAGGTGTCAATGAAAGGTTTCAGTCAAGTTTGCACAGGCATGGGCACAAGCAGTGACAGCTGTGTCATGACGTGGGCTTAGCCAATGACAGCTGTCAGGCCACATCCTGATTTTACAGACACAAAAATGTGAAAAAAATAGTTACCAGAGAATCGGTGAAATATTGTATAAACACAGAAAACTGTAGATTTGTCTCACTTAGGGAATATAGGCACAAACATTCTAGATAACTTGTTAGCAGCCAGAATCACGCAATGCAGCTAAACAATAATAACCAAACGCCAGACTCTCAAGTCTGAGAAGTAGTTGGGCAATTGACAGGATGAGAAATCAGGGGAAGGTTGTTAAGCAGTGTCTAAGAGTGCTGGTGTGGCCTTTTTAAAAATCTTTAATTTTTGACAAAGCAGTACTTACTCAAGACCTGGAGCTGCCAACCATGAAACCTACTTAAGTCATTTACCAGCTGTGTATTCTCAGTGTCCTTGAGTGAAAGGAGACCATATCCACGGCCCTTTTCAGCTCTGATATTCCAGTGGCCCGTGAGTCTAGGTCACTTTCTCATCCACCCGGAATCCAGCCCTGGTTTTGTATAGGACCTTGGACAAGCCAAATCCTGGTTACTCAGTGAGAAAACTGGTCACACTGCTCAATAAATCCTCCTGCTCTTTAATTTCACACAACAGTGTGGAGTCTAATCACAACTCAAATGGAAATAAAAAGTTGCCAGGTTCCCCTCCCCAACTTATTCCAGACAAATGTCCATGGGCTGGCTCTTTCTGAAGCCCTCATAAAAGCCTGGGTAGGCCTCCTACGCGGCCGCCTCAGTGAGACTCACGTGGCCAGCCCAGCCGCTGCACTTGCTCTGACTGCACCTCAGAGCTGCTCACGTGCGCGGAGACTCTTCCTTCCCGCGGCTCCTCAGTCTCCTCTGGATACTTCTTTTCTTTAAAATGAACTCACATATTTTTATTTGCTTTTCTGTGGAAAAATGCAAAAGAAAATTTACCATTTTAACCATTTGGAAGTATACAGTTCAGGAGCACATCACATAACTGTGCAACCTATTAATTTCCTTTTTACATAAAAAAATCACAGGTCTTAGTAATAAATTCAAATAGCACCTAAAGGAATAAAGTAAAAAGGGAAAGTTTCCCAGTCATTCATTCCAAAGAATATTCTCAAGTTTCTCCTGGAAACTTCCAGAAATATATTGAATGTACATGTCTCTCTCTATATATATATGTGTGTGTGTACTTTTATATTTCTATAGAATAAGCAAGTTTTTTATTTTTAAAGATTTATTGTGCTGTTCCTTGCTTTTTTCATTTAATAAAATGTTGTAGGAAGCAATATCTTGACATTGTTTCTATGTCAACACATAAACCCTATCTCATTCTTTTAATTTTATTTATTTATTTACTTATTTATTGTGAGAGAGTCAGGTAAACAGAGAGATCTCCCATCTGCTGGTTCACTCCCCAATGGCTGCAACAGCTGGGGCTGAGCCAGGCCAAGGCCAGGAGTTCAAAATCAATCCAGATCTCCCACGCAGGTGGCAGGGACTCAAGTACTGAGCCATTGCCTGCTGGGTTCCCAGGGTACACACTAATAGGAAGCTAGAAATGGAAGCAGAGCCAGGACTTCAACTGAGCCAGGACTTCATCTGATAGAGGATGTGAGCATCCCAAATGGAGTATTAACCACTATGCCAAATAATTGGTCCTTTTTGTTGCTTTTAAATGTATGATACGAGATAATTGACTTAACCAGTATCCTACTGATGACATGGTATTTCCAATTTGTTTTTGCCTTTGTTTTTTCCTTGCTGCTACTGTTGCTTTCGCTATTACAAATGCTGTCATAGTATATATAATTTGTCACACAGTAGCTCAATTCGGTAGTCTCAGTTTCTCACTGTGGAATTGTAGAATTAAAGGGAATGTGCATGTGACTGCTTTATTTTAAAGACCCTTTTCAATGATGTATAAACACCATCCAAAAAAAGTTTGCTTTTTCAGTCATTGCTTTGAACTATGTTATATTGAATATTCTCCAGGCTCTTAAGGGTATCTTGAAAAGATTCCATAACTTTCCAGTGCATTTAAAACTTCAAAGCTGATTCAGTGCTCTCCTCTACCCTTCAGTGATGGATACAGGTAGGAGGAATGGAGGTTTGGAGAAAGGCAAACACCTGTCCACTTCTAACGTTTGTTGTTGACCAGGCTGCTTCTCTGGCCAACACAGGTGGTTGTCACTTGCGTGTCAAGCATCAGGATTTTGAGTTCTTTGGGTGAGTGGGGGTTCTGGTGAGGTTTCCCTCTGTTGAAGAGTTCCCAAATATTACTCCAGTTCAGTTTCTTCCAGGCCACTGAACCACTGGAGTCTACCTCACAGCTGTTGCTCCTGCATGGGTGAACTTCCTGGGTGGGTACTGGGAATTAAACCAAACCCAGACACTCTCCGCAGGGTTTTCTCAACCCTCTCAACAAGCAAGTGTCCTTGTCCTACCAAGGGGTGTAAAGCAAGCAACTCTGCCCTTTCTCCAACTCTTTTCCCCACATCAGGCAGTCACGGGTGTGCCTATATAGCCTTCCATTAGGTAGTGAAACGTCTATCTCACTTTCTAGTTGGTATCTCTAACATAAACATACGTTGGTCAAAGGCCTCGAGAATCATTCATCTTAAGATTAAAAAAAAAAAAAAATAGGCTGGCGCCGCGGCTCACTAGGCTAATCCTCCACCTTGCGGCACTGACACACTGGGTTCTAGCCTGGTCGGGGCGCCGGATTCTGTCCTGGTTGCCCCTCTTCCAGGCCAGCTCTCTGCTGTGGCCCGGGAGTGCAGTGGAGGATGGCTCAAGTGCTTGGGCCCTGCACCCCATGGGAGACCAGGATAAGTACCTGGCTCCTGCCATCAGATCAGCGCGGTGCGCTGGCCGCAGCGTGCCAGCATTGGCGGCCATTGGAGGGTGAACCAACAGCAAAAGGAAGACCTTTCTCTCTCTCTCATTGTCCACTCTGCCTGTCAAAATAAATAAATAAATAAATAAAATAAAAAGATTAAAAAAATAAACCAGGCTAAAACAATGAAGAAGGAAAAGAGATGTAATAAAAGTTCATGAAGTCATGGTTATGGAGATGGTAACCAGTGAGGACTTACCCTCCATCAAATTTCTAAGTATTTAAATCTTGAAGGAGGAAAATTTAACACAAGCAATACATACAATAGGTCAAATCCATTTGAGAGAATCTACTAAAAAATAATGCAAGCTAAATATCAAAAAAGATTTGAAGGAAACCTAAAGAAGACACATCAACATGGACCATTTCTTAAGGAAGAATAAACATGAGGGACTTTATTGTACCTTTCTGAGGCTATGGAACAGAGCCAATACACACTGTGTGCTTTGGATTCACTCTGGAGGTACAGCCCTCAGTTGAGATAAATGGAGATGACTCAGTTTCATGTCTCAAAGGAGGGGACCCAATTACACCAGACCTGGCTTGCCTGCTTAGGATTCTCTGGGTCTCCTTCTGTTGCCCAATCACTCTTTGACCTGCTGCTACTGAGTCTCTGACAAACTTCCATTTCTTTCTTTTTTTCAAAAAGTTTATTAATTTATTTGAAAAACAGAGTGACAGAGACAGGCAGAGAGAGAGAGAGAGAGAGAGAGAGAGAGAGAATCTTCTATCTGTTGGTTTACCCCCCAAATGCCCACAACAGCCAAAGCTGGGACAGGTTGAAGCTAGAAGGCAGGAACTCCATCCTGCAGGGGTGGGAGGAACCTCAGTACTTGGGCTGTCACCTGTTGCCTCACAGGAGCATAAACAGGATCAGAAGTGGAGGAGCTGGGATTCAAAGGGGCACAACGCACATTCTAAGCTTCCATTTCTACTAGTACTCTTGCATACTCAGGTGGAAGAGATACCTGACAAATCCTGGCAATTTGTTATTATTCTCAGAGGAGTCTAGCTCCAGACTGAAATCCAATGTGTGATTTTTCTGGCTGACCACAGGCAATTTCAAGGCTTAGTCCAGCAGGCCTTGTGGAGGAGGAGCTGTCTCCTCACACCACACTTGATGCAGGGCCAGTGTCTTGCAGTTTCCTGGAAGGGGTACTGGTTAGCACTCAGACGTTTTTCTCCTTCTGAAATGAGCCATGCTCATATAGATAAATGCAAGTGGCTCCATTCAGAGGCCTCCTCTTGCAGCTTTGCTAGGCGCTTTCTTCCATTCCTAGCCCTTCTCTTTTCTCTCCATCCCCCTGGCCTTGGATCCATTAAGAGGCAGGAGCTTAATGATCAAGGGTTGTTGACAGTGAAATGACTCCCTCCATATGCATTGCAAAACTGAAAAGTTTTCCAAAATATGAACATTCATAGCCTGAATGCCCAGGAGTAAGAGTAGAACAAGTAAAATGTGGTACATCTAGAAGATAAAATATTACGCAAATATTTAAAGTGATAATGTACATAAATTTAAAAGTGTGTTATAAACAGTTCCAAGTATTGTATACTCCACATTTGCATTCATATAAAAAAGTGTTAACATAAGAGTTACCAGTGGTTACCGCTATAATCCAAAAGTTGTACCTATGAACTTTATATTTATTAAATAAACCCTTTCTTTTAAAAAAAGAAAAGGTAGAGTTACCAGTGGTTATCTCCACTATCCTACCAATAGGTGAAGTTACACATACTTGACTTTCTTGCCTATGTATAATTTTTAATCTAGGATGACCATTATTTCTTTAATAAGAAATTTTTTTAAAGTTATTATATTTAATATGTATCCTCCTTGAATGAGAAATTATGTATCTAGGAATTCATCTTAAGGATATAATTTTAAGCACACATGTAAATATTTAGATATGGTAAAGTTTATTACAAATCTATTTATAATAGCAACAATATAGAAATAACTCAATATCTAGTGTTGAAGACTGGGAAAGCACATTTCAACATATTCATAAATTGCAAAATTAGGTAGTCAAATAAAATATTTAATGATCTGTGGAAAGTTTCACAATATATTGAGATGTTAAAAAAATCAGGTTACACAACAGTGTATTTTCATACCTTTGACCCAGCAATTCCACTTTTAGGAAATACTAGCGCAAAAAACAAGTATAAATATCTTGGTTGCATCATCTCAGTAAAAAGTTAGAATCCACACAAATTTTATCAATGGAGAGTTCTGAGACAAATAACTACATTCACAAAATGGATTACTAACAACT